>CM072773.1:90770000-92257500 GCA_036936925.1 Cenchrus fungigraminus | reverse complement strand
AAGATTGGTCGAAAAAGTTGGACGGAGCATTGTGGGCATATCGGACGGCACACAAGACACCAATAGGTATGACACCATATCAATTCATTTATGGTAAATCGTGTCATTTGCCTTCGGAGTTAGAACATAAAGCATATTGGGCTATCAAGGAGATGAATCAAATGGAGAATTCAAATAAGTGAATTGGAAGAGATGAGGATCAAAGCTTATGAGCGTGCAACCATCTACAAGGAAAGAATGAAGAGATGGTATGAAAAAAGGCTTCGAGCAAAGGAATTCAAAGAAGGTGACAAGGTTCTTCTCTATAACTCGAGGTTCAAAATATTCGGAAAAGGGAAGTTAAAAAGCAAATGGGATGGACCATATGTCGTCTACTCGGTCTCGTCAAACGGAGCGGTAACAATCATGGACGTGAAAGGAGATCAATATGTGGTTAATGGTCAATGATTAAAGGTTTGTCTTGAACAAGACATCGTGCCCATCGACTACATTGATATATATCACATGGAGGATGAGCCCGAGCATCAAGCCTAAGACGTAAAACAAGGTGAGTTTTCTGTAAATAAGTTTTAGTTTTTCTTTTCGTAGTTTTGTCGAGTCCTTTTCATGATTTTTAGTTCGACCTTTTCACCACCTAGGCTAGTATTCACGAAACACAAAGGCCCACAAAAGATGGGCCACGGGGGCCCGAAACAGGGGGCAGGCCGACTGGCCCATGCCGACCGGTCCAACACCCTCCTGCCTTGGTTTCCGCCCTTTTTTCTCTGGGATGCGGTTCGGGGTATTTCCTTTTCTTGCCTACCTTTTTAGGAGCTACAAAATTAGGCAAGGAGGGGTTTCGGCTGAATCCTTCTAGGGATATTTAAGGACGCATGGGGAGCTCGAGAATTGCATCTCATTTGCAATCTCCAACCTCCAAGAAAACACCCAAGCACCCATGGCGACCCCGAGCAGCACCAAAGGGAAGGAAGTGGTGATGGCAACCATGGAAGAAGAAGCTCGCCTCCCCTCTCCAACGCCAGCGACCGAGGAGCTTTGTCAGTGCGCTATGGTGCCCAACCTCAAGGAGGAAGTGAAGAGGACCGCGCGGATTCGTTGCGGAGGGCGTATCCCAACAAGGCAAATGGCTAGCCGAAATCCGTGGGTTGAAGAGAAGAAGGAGAAGCCCGCTTCTCCCATACGCCGCTCAAAGAGGCTCTTAGGGATGAAGAGAAAGAATTATAAAGAGAAGACCCCCGAGCCGGTGGAGATATACAGGGATAGTGACTACTCCGATGACCAGAGCCCTAGCTCGTGGTCAGCCGGTGGTAGAGATGATAATGACCTCTATGTTTGGGAGGAGGTGCCCAAGGAGGAGCCGGAAGACCACCACGAGCAAGGCAAAGGAGGCAACCTAGACGGCAGCAACGATCCGGACGATGAAGACGACAGAAGCAACAATGATCCGGAGGAAGAGCACAATATATGTTGCGTGGCTTGCCGTAATGCTATTGCGGAGCTCTTCACTTCCCTTGATGAGTGCTTCCACACTGTCAACGCCTTGCAACAAAGGATTGAAGATTTGGAGCGTATGGTGGAAGACAACTTTAAGTTCCTTAACCGGAATATAAGGAAGCTCTTCGGGATGAACAAGAACTTTAAGAAGAAGGAGTGGTGCACCTCGTGCGGGAAGTTTCACTAGGTGTTGTAGTTAGCGTGTTTCCCCCTTTGTACTTTTTGTAAAGATATGACGAGGACGTCATAAAATCTAAGCGTGAGGGGGAGCTAGCTAGCTACTCTTTTCAAAATTTTTGCTTAAAGTATTGTTAGGTCGAGTCTTTAAATCAAGTCTAGTGTGAGAGTCATGTGTGAGTTTTGCTTTATCTTTTTAGCTCAAAAGTGTCTTAATTTAGTGTTGAGTCAAGAAAAAAGAAACAAAAAGTGTCTTATGCAAGCCTCTTGTTTCTTTTCTTGTTACGTCTTTACTTTATCTTTGTCATTCGAGCATGAGCTTGGTGATTAATCGTTTACCGTGGTGCTTAGTGGAAATTTACTTTTGTAAAGCACCCATATTCAAACTTTGATCTATGACTTTGCTTCATCTATGCTTTTAGTAATCTTAACATTGGAGACTTTAATTTCTGAAAATTAAGAAAAACACCTTGCTATGAAGGTTAGCGGTCTCTTTCTCCAAGTTGAGAGGTAAAATCTATCCTATACAAAGCCTATATAGATATATATACTCCACCATAAGTGTTGTTTAGCATGGTGAATTGGGTTAGGATTTTACTCTCTTGGGAGGTCTAATTTCGAGCAATGATCATGGCCTTGATGTATATCTTTTATTGCTAGTCTCGTCATACATTCGGTAATGGGAATTTCACATTGAATGCCCCGTACATCGTCGAATTCTATACCCAAATCCATAAACATCTTTTTATCATCTTATTCTTTGGACACAACTCATGTCCAAAGATTCGTTCAATTTCTAGGCATGATTTTATTTTAAATTCAGATTGGTATTCATGTCAAAAAGATGAGCGAAAAGCTTCGGAGAAGAGGGTAAAGATATGGAAAGAAGAAAAAAAATATATGTATATGTGTGGTGCACACACAAGTGAGAAAGAGAGAGAGAGAGAAGAAAGAAAAAGAGAAAAAGAAAAGGAAAAGAGAAGAAAGAAAAGGAGAAAATTCCAAGGCAAAGCATGAGAGGTATAGTGAGGGATGATAAGTCAAATGAAGATCAAAAGAAGTGCAAGGAAGGATGCGACGATGTTGAGAACGAATCTTTGATATTCCATACCATGTGCAATCCGACATCGAGGACATCATTAGTGCCTTGAAGTCATTATTTTTTTTTCCCCTTGCACAGGTCCACCATTCTAAATCTTCTCATCCTTGATACCCTTACAATATGGTTTAATTCTCATGATCATTGGCTTGGAAGGTGAATGACCACTAGAGGACTTTTCCTAGCTTGATAATACTTGTGCTAGCTTCACTAGCGACACCTATAGCTCCACCTTACCTTATAAATGAGAGACTGGTGGGAGGTGAGAGTTTATAAATTATCTAGGATAGCCACATTAAATGAGTGACATGTGAGAACTTGGAGAAGGACTTTGTCTAATGCTTTGTGCAGGATTTTTATTTCTAAAAGTTTGTAAAAACCCTCTGATGAAAGTAAGAAAGCAAGTATGGATGAAGTCGAGGATCTCTAGTGAAAAGGTATGAGTTGTGGGGTAAGTCTTGAATTGGTAATTTCTAAATGCCCATGTTTACATTATGATCTTTGTTTCATGTCTTTTATATTAAAGACAAATGATTGACTAATTTGAAAGGAAAGAATTGACGAAGCATGTTTCAACTCCTTGGATAAATAATTTGTGAGTAACTTGCTCGAGGACGCGCAATATCTAAGCGTGGGGGGATGTTGGCGGTCGATTTTCGTCAACCTAGAACACTTGTTATGTTATAGTTTGGATATCATTTTGGAACTAACACGCCACTAGGCATACTAATGATATAACAAGTTCACTGTTGGATGTGTGTTTTGGAGTATTATGTTTACATAGGAATTCATGCACTTTATGAGAAGAGATGTACTTGGTTCGGAGGACGATTTACATGATGATCAAAGGGCTTTGACCGTGCGTGAACTTGACTCTGAAGGTGGCAAGCACCAATGTCCGAGGACCAAGATGAAAAGACCGAAAGATCATGCCTAAAGACCCCTTAACTTGGTCGTGGGGATAACGACGTCCAAAGCCCACATCCAAAGGAGGAAAACCCCCAAAGTGCAAAAGAAGACACGTGGCAAAAGACGGGGATCAACCGGGCCGGCAATGGGTGGCTGCCCTGTGGGCCCTCTAATCCATCCCTAGTGCATGGCTTGATTTGGTATCCGAGGTGGCCCCTTTGATCCATGTGAAGTCCATGTGGCGCTCTCTAATTCGTCGGTGAGTGCCTCCCTTGGATCAAGGATGTGGATTGCCATGTGTTTCCTTGGTGGCAGCCACCTCCTCAGCTGAGTTGGCATGGTTTCTCCATAGAAGGTGTGTTTCCATCTCTTTTAATGGGTATTTCACCTACATACAAATAATCTCCAAGGACAAGTGGAACTACATTATTCAAACCAAAATGCAAGTAAATAATGCATATGCCTCCATTTATGTGAGAATATTAAGGGCTAAAAGTAGTACTTAACAGCCGTCAACACAGAACTCCCACATGTGATCTGAGGTCTCAGGACTCAGGTCAACTCGATAACGAGCTTTTCGCCATTCTTCTTGGTCTACAGCTCGGAGGCCGTCCTACCCACCGACGTAGTGTTTGGTGCACCTCGCATCCAGCAATACAACGAAGGAAAAGCAGAGCATACGTGGTGAGTCACCCTCGACAGCCTTGAAGAAAACAGAGTGGTGGCCCTAATGCGTCAGGCGCGCCACGACCAGCAGCTACGCCGTTATCATGATTGCAACGTCAAGGAGTGCTCCTTCAACGTCGATGCCCTGGTCCTGCGAAGGATACATAAGATCGACGGGATGCACAAGCTTTCAGCCCCATGGGAGGGCCCATTCATCATCATGGAAGTCATCAGCCCATCTACCTATCGCCTTCAATGGGGTAACGGTCAAGGGGTTCCAAACCCCTGGAATGTGGAGCACTTACAACGATTCTATCCATAGAATATGTATAATACTAAGATATGCACTCTTTACTATTGTTAAATTTAGTTTAGTAAAGTTTAGTTTTTAGATAGTTTTCTGTCGACCTCTGAAGTTGATGTCCCTCTCTCTGTGTTGTGGTTATCTCCCTCCCCCTCGACATGCTCGGGGGCTTGGCCTTGCCAACTACTAGGTCGTTAGACCTGAGGGTTATGTGCTTTCCTCCCCCTCGACATGCTCGGGGGCTTGGCCTTGCCAACTGAAGGGTCGCTCGACCTGAGGATTATTCTTCTACCTTTTGATTGCTTGTCTCTTGCTTGTTCGACCTTGATTGTGAGGTTGCTAAACCTGAGTCCTTGACTGCTCTCACGCGTCGATCATGTGTATGTCTCCCCGATGAGCTATATGGTCAATAAGCCATCCTCTCCATGAGTAGTGGTTAGTGAGTTGAAAACACAAGTGCTTCCGAGCCGTCAAGGTCGAACAAGTAAAAGATTTTGCATAATAAAGATGGATTCATTTCATATAGTTTTTACACAGCACAGAGATTGTTGTGCTCTGGCCAACAAGGGTGCACAAAAGCTAACCTATTTACAAGTCATGTCTACTCTTCATCGTCTTCGAAGGCAAGGCTCTCTACGACCTTGTTTGTCGTGTCTTCTACTTCGGCCTCAACCAGTCGAAGGCCGACGTCAACATTCAGACCTTCAACAATCTTCTTGACTTCAACCTGAGGGAAGTGGGACTTCACATGCACAAGCATCTCCACGACCTCTGCCCTGCTTGCAGCCTGTAGTAGCATATCGACCTTGTCTGGAGCCGCCATGAGACGCTCCAGCAATGACATTGGCACCCCTTCGGTGGGTTGCAGGATGACCTTGTCCATAATGAAGCCCGCAACATTCTGGAGGTTAGCCATCTCCACTTCATGACCTGTAATGATCACTTGATCATTATAAAGCGTCTGCATTACAACCACGAGGTCGATCTCTAGATCCCTCCTGATCTTCTTTTCATGAGCTTGGTTTTTGCAAAGAGTGTACTCACTGTCATTAAGTGCCTTGCTCTCCTCCTTGAGGGTAGAAATGGCCTTCTCGGCTTCCTTGAGGTCTTCCTTCAACCTCTTCTCCACGACCTGAGCATCTGTTGCATCAACAGTTGTCAATATGTGCCAATCGTCAGATAAAGCGTACACTACGACCTGGGCGGAACGCGGTCTTACCACTGCTGACTCTCTTCAAGAGGTTGTCAGTATTGGCGGCCAGTCGTTTCTGCTCGGCCAACTTGTCAGCAAGCATCTTCTTCTCATCCTCGAGTTTCTTCTTCTCGAGGGCAGCTTCACACTTCACCTGTTGGAGCTCCTCGTCCAATTGATGTGCCTCCAGCGTTACCACCGCGGCACCCTACACAAGTCAGCCCAAGCTTTGGCTCGGGCGGCCATATTCTGCACAAACAAAAACAGAAGCGTTAGTTCGGTAACAAGTTGATGAGCAACCTATATCTTCTACGGCAACAATGACCTCTCACCTGGAAGGTCTGCCCCAGGCTGACGATGGAGCTCTGGATCACCTTGGTGTCTTCCAGATCATCGAGGATGTCGTCCTCGAATAGTGTACAATTCCAGTCCAACTCTTTGGCCTAGTACATCTCAAACCCAGCCCCCAGCGTGGCCGGATCCCATCCTCCCTACGCGGCTGTTTTTGTCGCAGTAGTGGCAGGTCGATCTGTGCCTGGTGCGTTGCAATGTTGTTAGCTGCTGGGGATGGCAGCACGTTGACGGGCTTGGGGTCTAGCATGGCCTCTGGGGTTGTTGTTGGCGGAGCTGAGCTCTGGGCTCCACCCTCAACTTTCGGTGTTGACTCCTTTGAAAGTGACGCGCTCAGCGATGACGTCTATGACCTACACAGATTATTCTGCTAGCATCCAAAAACTTGAAGTGAAGCACAAAGTTAAAAAGTAGGTCTTCAGATCAACTTACTTTACAAGCGACCTGCGGCGTATCTTCAAAGCCATGGGGGTGGTCTTGGGGGTACCTGAGGCTGCACCCCAGATTCGATACGGTACCTCTCCTTGATGTGTCGAAGGTCGACCTGTGTGACCTTCATCACTTGCTCCTTCCGCCGTATGGTCTCGGGACTAAGATCCTTGATCTCAATCTCCTTGTCGACCTCCTCGGAGTCGTCACCTGCGGCGACCTCCTCGTCCTTCTTCTTCTGCTCCGACGACAGGGTGGGAGTCTTGCCCCTATTCTGCTTCTTCTTGGTGCTCTCCAGCTTCGCTGTCTTGGCGGCCTGCGCCATCGACTGTGCGACCTTGCTGGCGATTTGCCGCATCCGGCGGGTCTGCCGGCTGGCGCTCTACGCGACCTCCAACACGTCATCCCCATCCACCTCAACTGATGAGTCGGACAAGTACTCGTCCACAGGCTAGGCTAGTGGCTGCTGGACATCTTCTAGTGCCCTAATCTTCCTCTACGCCTCCTGGCTATCAGGCAGAGGCGTGGGGCACCAGAAGTCTGCAGCAAGTGCCTGCACAAAAGAAAGCATAAAAAACTTATTAGCGAGGTCGACCTCCTAATAATCATGACCAGATTGACAATAGAAAGGTTACAACCATCTTTTACCCTGGTGACCATCTCCTCCTTGGAGACCTTCCTGTTGGCTTCACGAGTCAGGTCTGTCTAACCCTAGTACTCGTACGCCGGATGCACCCGATTCTTGATCAGCTGGATCAGGCGGCGACTAAAGCTAATCGTGACGGCTCCCCCTGTCAAGCTGGCCTCCTTAAGGTCGGCCAACATGGCAAGGAGTGGAGCGATCTCCTCTTCTTCATGGGAGGTCAAGGCAAGGTCCCACTCGGCGACCTTGTCTGGCCCAAAACCCGATAGCTTCTGGAGCTCCGGCTTCTGGTTCACGATGTAGAACCACTCCAACCTCCAACCAGCATTGTTGTCTGGCAGGTCCATATCTATGTAATCTACCTTATGACCTGTCCTAAGGTAGAACCCGACACTACCTATGACTGGCGACTTGCCCAACTTCTTCACATGAAAAAAGTACCGCCATAAATGGAAGTGTGGCAGAATGCCTAAATAGGCCTTGCACATGTGGATGAAGGAAGAGACCGTGGTAATGGAGTTAGGGACAAGGTGTACCAGCTCTACACGGTAATAATGCAGCAGCCCGTGGAAGAAATCCCCTGTGGGGATGTTGAAGCCGCACTCGAAGAAGGAGGCAAAGACGACCTGCTCGGTAACGTCCTCCGAGGGGAACGAGCCGCCGGTGGGCGCCTTCCACTCCACCTCCGCCTTGGGCCTCAGCATCCTGCGCTCCACTAGCACCTCGATTTTGGCCTCCTGTAATCTCCGACGGGACCCACTACTCCTCCGGCGTGGGGATTTGGCGTGACACCATTTCTTCTTCTTCAACAACCCTTGCGATCTGGTCCTAAAGACGCAGAGGGTCTTCACTAGCATGCGGCGGCACGCGTACGAAGTCGCTCATGGCGGTGGCAGTGGTGGTACGACACGTGGCGGTGAGCTTCGGCTCTAGCTGCGGCGGCACACGGATTCTCTACGGTGGCGTGGAGGAATCGAGTTGCGGCGGTGGAATGCGTAACCCTAGCAGTGCGGATGCGAAAGAGTGCGAGTAGGGTATGTCACCACGAGCAACGACATATATATGTTCTCCCGCAGTCCATCTGACAGTTCCTGGGTCGACGAGCCCAATGGCTGTGTGCCAACGGATCACCGAGCCCAACGGCTCTATGCCAACAGATCGTTTTCCTCCAACGGCTAGTTTCCAACGGATAACTACGCCAACGGCTAAGTGCTAGTCAATCATGGCATTTTGCAATTCATTCAGAATCCCACAGTGGTGCCCTGCCAAGTCGTCATGACCTCTTTCGAGGTCGGTGCGATACTACTTGCTATCAGGTCATCCTGATAGCGTCGCTGACCTTTTTGAGGTCGGTGGACCCCCTGAAGGCGTCACATCAGGTCGTAGGGGATTCAATTCCTCTATGGATATTATTACACATGATTTAATAGAAGAGTGTGAACATTACACGCACGACTCCATGTCTACATGGTTGTCAAAAAGCAAATCTGGCCCATGACCAGTTACAAGATACAAACTAGTTCATCCCCATCATGGGCATGATTGAAGATCTGACCTACCCAGAACAAATCTTGCCATGCTTTCTGCTATCGCAGAGCACATCACAAGCTTTCTTCTGGCTTCTAGACCTTCATGGAGACCTCACGGGGATTGGCGGCCCGACGCTGCTCCTAGCAAGTCGTTTAGGGCCCTCGACTTTTGCATCTAGATGCATTCTTCACCCCAGGTGTGTACTAGGCTCTGGGACTGATAGAGGCGGAGTGCCCGATCTTTCGGTGAGTGGAGATAACTTCGATCTGGTGGGAGGCGACCCTCACGATCCGACTACGATGAGCGAGACTCGAAGCACCAATGCAATCGCTGAACCAACTCCCGATGGTTACCGACCTTGCTGGCGCAAGATCAGCCTGATCACAAAGATGGATTCCTGTACGCAATCGAAGAATGAACAAGAATCTGAGGCGAGCAATCTTAATATCACTCGAAGGTGGAGTTCTGAATCACAGAGGACATCACATATTTGTGCATGGTCTGGTGTAGCTAAAGCTAGATGTAAAACAAAACTCCAGTTCTAAATGTGGCGGCTACTGAGTATATGAGGAGGGGCGTCCTAGAGTTGGGGGTGACCTAGGATGGGGCGCCCTCAACTTGGGCTTAAGGCCCAACAAACTGGCGACGCAGCACCTTGACAGATTCTAGACGTCAAATTGTTTCGACGATTCCCGTTGACTCAGGACGAATTTGGGCCTGAAATTAGTGCCATTGGAAGCTCTATGAAATTGTGCTTCCAGCCATATATAGAACGTCCAAAACCGACTTTTTATGCGACCTGGGCATCGTTTTTATTGTGCACTGGTCCTGAACTCCGAACTGGGCTCGAACTTGAATTGCTTTGGGCCTCCACCTTGGGGACTCGAACTGGATTAGCCTCGTGCCTCCTCTTCGACTTGGACACCCTTGCTGGACTTCTTCTACTCCATTCCATGCACCAATCATGGTCATATGCATGGGTGTCATGTCCTCATCAGGGACCTAACACACTCACCACTAGGCCTCAATGAGTATCTATTACTCGCCAAGAACCTAGAGTATCACACCGGTTTCCTTCTGGATTCCTCAGTGGACGCGAGCGCAGAGATCGGTTGATTACTCCACACTTCGCAAGTATTCTTCTAGCTCCAAGCTTCTACAATTTCTTTCTCCTACTCTCTAGTGGGCGGATGCATGCCCATGGCATGATATTGGTACTCCATGTTCTACTTCTGGGTGATTGCTATGCCTTCGAGCTCCTGCTCTATTTATAGCTGAGTCCTGCACTCAGCCGACCTCTACACTATTAGCATGTGACTCTAGTCACTGTGCGCATGTGAGGCCTACATTGGTGTTTCCCTCCAACACATGATGACAACGTGGGGTCTCCCGCACCTGAAGCAAAGTACACTGTACGCATGTGGCTCCCTGCCAATCTTGCCACCCGTGACCAACACAGTGTGTGCCTTTGCTGGACTTCGTCTGTTGCGCTCGGACAATACCTTTATCGGATGCGATTTTTGTCACGTTGTGCTGAGCAAGTTGGCTGGTGATCTCATGCTACTCTGCACTATTGCCCTTGTGAATCTAAAATTCGCCTCTTCAACTAGCCTGACTCTGTGTCAGACAGCCCAACTGCTATGGTCTTGTACCTGCTAGTTCTATGACCTCTTCGGCTCTACGACCTGCTACGACTTCATCCGACGACATTCGCACCAGCTACGACTCTGCGTCTTATTTGCACCCTATATGGCTCTACGTCCTGGTGCACCCGCTACGGCTCTACACATAAACAGACCTTATACAAATTATCCTATATTTCTGTTTCCTGAGTAGAATGGTCGTAGGTTCGATTGAAGACCTTCCTGAGGTAGGCGTGCCTTGCTACCATGCCAGATTCGTCCTGGAGTCCAGATCAACAAAGTCTACGATTTCGACGGACCTCCTAAAGGTCGGTGTGCCCGCTACCTAGGTCAACAATACCTCGGTACCCTAGCTCTGCTAGATAACTGGCAGCTATGCTGATCATCTGGGCACCAAAATGACCTTTCTAGAGGTCGGCGTGCCTTAGTATCTTGGTCCTGCCAACATAGTTGGGCACCCTGGATGCTTGACCTCCCGCAGGTCGGTGTGCGTTTTTGCCATGCCAGCATGTTCTGGATACCATTGGATCGACTCTCTGTGGGGTGCACACCCAAGCTGGCCCTGCCAGGCATCTCCGGGTGCTTGGGCGCTATTTGCGTGAGACCTTCTTGAGGTCGGCATGCCTCGAGTGGCTCTGACAGACTCTTTGCAGCTATGCAAGATATTTGGGAGTCTCTACAACTGACTGTTAACGACCATGACCCGGATTTCTTCTTCTTTTTTTGGTCCATCAAACCGGCCATGTTGCCCGCTTCAATGCTCAGGGACTACTCTACAAGATCATTTTTTAAATGCCCTCTTGTTTTCCTTGTCGCTTCAACCTTCTGGGAAACCTTGTTTCTCTTCAAGTCGGCTCTTGAGTTGATTTCTTCTTCTTCTCCTTTTTTAGATCATCGCAGCAGTCTTGCTGCCTACTTCAATGCTCATGGACTATTCTATGAGAGCGTTTTTCAAATACCCTCTGTTTTTTCATCGTCGCTTCAACCTATTGGAAGTATACTTCCTATAGGTCCGCACTTGACCTTGCTACTCCCAGGATTCAACAAACTGGCCGGCTACTAAAGACTTGTTCTTTTTTGGTCCGACATGCACACTTATCGACCTGTCGATGGCTCTACGACCCGGTCATGATTCCATCCAGTTCGATGCGCCTACACATCGCTCGGGGGCTTGTGGGACATCGGTACCCCTAGGTCCCCACCGACCAGTCTCATGGTCGTCCCTGACAAGTGGGTCCAGCCCACCAAGAAGACCTACCGACATGGTAGTGGGCCAAACAGACCTGATCTGTGGCCCACACGACCTCCTAAAGACCTTATCCAGAAAGACTACAAGACTTGGAGTGCACGACAAGATGGCAGCGGATTCGACAGGCAGTCCGGGGAATATGGAAATAGTTGTAATCAACTAGGGATAGGTCTCCTGGTCTTAACCGACCAGGATTCTTTGCGACCAACCTTGTCCGCTGACCAATATAAGGCGGGCAGGGCGGCCCCGTTGTACGCACCAATCAATCCTCAAGCAATCGACACCAACAACTAGACGTAGGCTTTTACTCTCTAGAGGCCTGAACCGGTATAAACTCGCTGTGTTCCATGTGCTCTCGCATAACCATCAAGTCCTTAGCTCTAGATCGCCCCCATCGAACCTAAACAAACCACCGGGGTTAACCACCCTGTGGACTGTGCAGATCTAAACCTCTGACAGGCACTGGCCTGACCGGTGCCAAGGGTTTCTGTGGAAAGACTCAGTGCTGCTAGGGTGATCCGGTGATAGGTGTGTGGGTGACCCGATTCGTCTCTGTGTGCTGTCGGGTGACCCGGTTGTGTGCTTCGATTGACCCGACTAGGACCGGTCTGAGTGGTGTAGGTGACCGGTCTGATCGGTGCATGTTGTTGCTGCTCGAGTTATTTGTTTCGCTGCGTTCTCGAGTAGTTTGTGGTGGTGTGCTAGTTCCTAGGTCCAGTATCACTCTAGTGGCTGCGTGGATTTGGCTAGTAGGCTGTCGAGGATCATGGAGTTGTGTTTGGGACCATAGTCCGAGTTTGACTATTCGGAGAAGAATTTTTATCAGCTCCCATTCACTCCCCCTCTCTGGTTGCCATTCTGGTCCTTCAATTGGTATCAGAGCCAGATAACCAGTTGAGATCCGAAGATGGCGGACTACGGGAAGGGTTCGGGTTCTCCCCACATCAATGGCAAAGCTAACCAAATGTGGGAAGCCCGGATGGGCGCATTCATACGAGAAAGGGTCAGTTGATTTGGGATGTGACAGTTGACGAGAACTATGTCTTTTCAGACACGTTCTTTTTGTCCGGATCAAGGGATGTATTTGATGCCAACAACAAGGCCGTGGACTATCTCTACTGTGCTCTCTGTGCATCTGAATTCAATCGGGTGTATGGAGAGTGATTGGCACACAGGATATGGACCTAGTTGAGGAATGCTCATGGTGGAAACAATCAGGTGAAAGCGCGTCGCTTTATGACCTACCGGAGAGAGTATGGGAATTTCACTCATCTCCCTAGAGAGTTTATGGATGCCATGTTTGAGCACTTCACTCTGATTGTGAACAACATGAAAGCCTACATCACCCAGCTCCCATATGATGATCATGATAGAGCTATCTGTTGACGCAGAAAACGGAATAAAGTCCTCCGCAGCAGCACGTAATGGATCCCCGAGATGTAACAAGGCGTGCCAGCCGACTTGACCTGTTGATCAGCATGGAAGAGGATAAGATGTTAAATACGCTGTTGATCGGCTAGAGAACTGATAGATATCTTCCACGTGGGCACAACGCAACAGCCCGATCGGCCGATGCGAGATCGAATGAGATCGGCCAACCGATAGACAGCCGAAGTGCAAGTATGTTTAGAACGGCTAAGGTCAGCCGATCTTGATGATGTCAGTGACGAGGCGGGTCTAGATCGGCTATGAGGATGGTGCGTATGATGACACAACAAGAGCTAGCCGATACGATCGAGCCTCGAGCGGGATAAGTTGGTGATAAAATCTAAATGAACAAGAGAAGACTTGCATATCTATATGCTATCGATAAATTGTGAATAAATCTAGATGAAACCACAGCGATGAGCCTGGCAGTTAAAGCCTAGATATTACTCGGTAAAGCGGTACTCACAAGCTTGCCGGAGGTCGATCGATGCAGCCCGGCGAACTCGAAGGACGGCGCTTGAAACAAGAAAACAAGAAGGAAGAAACTTTTTGGCGAAGTCACCGACTTGAAAGGCAAATTGCTTGAAAAGTAAAGGATTGTGTTTGTTGGTGTGTACAATCTTTCCCGACCGCGCAGGGTCTCTACTTATACCCTTGGATACTACGAACTCCTAGTCGATTACGACAAGACCTTTTCTAACTAAAAGAAACTATAATTGCTAAAACTAAATGACTCGTGCAAGAGTCGGACTCACTAACTACCTTTGACCTGTTGTCAATCGTCGTTGACCCGCCTGAGTCTCCTTTTCTCTTTCCTTGGTGTATTTATTCTCTTACCGCTTTCTCTTCTTTCCCTTAGCCGATCTCCCACCTTTGACCATCGGCTGTCTCTGTTGATTTCTTTCCTAAACGACCGGCTGATTGGTTGTTTCTTCTATCGGCCCTATGTTTTCCTGACACATTTTCTCGTCAACTCTTTGCTCCTTATCGTTACGTGTCAAAAAATGGTGTCAACACATGCCCCTAGTTTCGGAGTAAATATCTTTTAGTTCGAAATTCTTTTGATTTCCATTTCTTTCTCTGAGTCAAAGGTGATTAGTGGATAGATCCCTTAGCAAACTTTGAGTGTTTAGAGACCATATTTTGGGTGCTTTTGTGCATATGCCGTGTTTTGTTGTTTCATGGTTTCTGAGTTGATCAGTTTCTGCAATTAATCTCCTGTCAAAATTGATGGCTCTCTGTATCTCGGAGACATCAAACCACCATCTGTGAGCTAAAATGATTGGTCAATCGATTGTTTTCCTCTCTCTTAGATTGTCCATGGCTTAATCATAGTGTTTGCTGGTATCTCAGGTGTCATAGTTCTGTGATGAAGATAATATATGCAGAGCTGCTTGAAGTAGACCATCCGTCGGAAGAAACGGCCGATTTCAGGTTCAGCCGATGACGATCAGAGAATGATGGATCAACTCTGCAATGCTATCCATCTTATAGTTTGCAGTTCTGCTCTTTGCACATGTAGATTATAAAACTTCTGACTGTCCTTCTGCTTCTGCTTTGAATATTTTGGATTTTGTCTATCGATGCCTGATTCGAACATGTGATCTTGTCTTGTTCCTTCCCTTATAAAACTCACCCTTTGTCCATAGGCTTTCTTATGAGTTTTCTCAGTGTTACCCTCATTTATTTGATGGATATATTGGCTCTTCTTAGACATAGGAGGCATCGCTTCTTGTAAATATTCTAAGGAAGCATCACCTACTACTGTCCCTTGATGAACTTTTGTTAAACAGAGCTTTATAGTTTGATGGTGCTATGAAGATTATAGTTGCTGTCAGTGTTGTTGAGGGATGATTATCCATGGTATATGCTCTGCAGTTTGTCGACGTAGAGAATCCCCAATCTTAATTTATTGGTGCTGGCTGTATCTCTAAGTCGATGTTGGCTTTCTTAGAAGCCGAATCATTCATGAGGCGTCTGTTCCTCTTTTGACTGAATGCTTGATTAGCCTATAAAATGAGTCATCTCCATCTCTTTTCTTGTACCTTCGATGCGATGTCCTCCTCATCCGTGAATCAGCTTTGCGTCTATTTCTGACGAGCATCAACGCTCATGGTGCGAATCAACAAGCGCCAACATCGAGGTAGAAGAGAGGTCTTCGACTTATGATTTCCACATATGAGAACAAATTAGAGGCTATGGAGGCCAGGAGGACGCATGTTATTGAGGAACTGAATCAAGTAGATGGTGAAATAGACATCACCAAGATTCAATTAGAGAAGGCCAAAGATTTACAGAAATCTTGATGTAATTTTTCTTTAGCCGATGTGATCGGCTTTCAATAAATTTTAGCTGATGTAATTAGCTTTTGCTTTATTGTGATCAGTCGTCTGAATAACCCATGCCTCTTCTGAATGATTTCTTTCCTCTGACAGCATTCATTGTTCGTCTTGTGACCTCTCTGAATCATGATAGATGAATGCTTCCCACCTACTCTTCAATGCCATCAACCTTTTAATGTGAACATGTGGCTCTGAACTGTCTTTTCCATGCATCCTTCCTATAAAACTCAACTTATAACCCAACGGTTCTTCACTGGTTCCCTTTTCGTAGGCTCACTTCTTCTTTTTAGCCGAAAATCTCTAGATCGGCTCGTTGCCCTTGGGGATGGCTGGCATTGTCCTCTTTGATCGTTTTCAGGAAGACTTAGAGCTTTGTTTGCAGTAAGCTTGTTGATGTCTTCAGTCACATTGAGGAATACCGCTTTTTATTTTCTCCTCTTCTAGAGTACAAGTCTTTTCCTTTAATAGCTCCTGAGTGTCCCTCCCTTTTTTAGGAAACAGATCACTGAAATCAATGTCAGCCTCTGAAAACTAAGCCATTCACAGAAGGACTGTTTCCAATTTGACCGGATCTGGCATCCTTTTGATTCCTTCCTATCTTCTTTAGCTTCCATTTCCTCTGGTTTGGGCTATAAATAGCAACCGAAGGTTCCATGTCGCAAAGACTAGATCTGATAGGGTGTAGGCTTTTGCTGTTTGATCGTTCCTTTCTTCGCCTTTCTTACCATGGCTAGAAGAATTCTTGTGAAGTAGTGCCGTGTCACCTCACCTTCTCCAACCCTTCTTGCAAAACCAGGAGGTACAACAACTAAAAGAATCCTTGTGAAAAGCTTGGGTTCAATGACTGAAGGGAAGGAGCAAGGTAGAATGTCTTGCTGCACCGGTGTCGGAGGAAGAGTGTGCCAAGGGGACGACCATCTTGGTCATCAACTCTTGATGCTCTTGGCGGAAGATCACAGATTCTGGGGAAGATCTTAGTCTTCCATTTCCTTTTCGCAGCACGCCTCTCTCTCTGATGTTCATTGATTCAATATCCTCATCATACGAGAGATAGGATAGTTATCTTCTAATTTATGTACTCCATTGATCTTCAATGAGGATGTAAACACGATGTACTAAAATATGAGAGAAAGAAATATATATATGTTCATATTTTTGTTCTAAGGGCAATTGTTACATTAGCCATAATCCAAATCAAAGATCGGCTATAAGTGTTTAACCACTTTTAATTTTACAATTTTTTCACCAAAGGCGATAACTTAGTATTGGCTATTGTCCGAAATCTAAATCGGCTAAGAAGCCAGAAGTACTAATCCGCTAAGTAATTAATCCAATGTTCCAATTTTGCTTTGACTTTGAAGAGCATCGGCCTTGTCTTCTTATGGTCTAATCCTCCCAATCGGTCGATGCGACTTTCTGCTCTTTCCTTTATATTAGAGAACCGATCGTTTGGATCGGCTGAAGCTCGAAGTTAGACATCTTGAGGAAATCTGTCTCCCACACTTTCCCTGATATACATATGACTTTATCAAAATTCCATTGTGTATCAGCTGCTGTAATATGGAAGGAGTAATCAGCGTTGACTACTTCCACCGAGTCTCCAACCCATTGAATCACGTATTGATGCATAGTAGATGGAATGCAGCAATTGGCGTGAATCCAATCTCGCCCAAGTAGCAGATTGTATGATCCTTTCACCTTGATGATGAAAAAGGTAGTTGGAAGGGTCTTGCTGCCGATTGTTAGATCCACATAGATAGCACCCATTGCAGATGATGAGTTCCCTTCGAATTCAAGTAGCATGATATCGATTTTGGTTATGTCTTGTTCACTTTTCCCAAATCTCCGAAGCATTGAGTAGGGCATGAGATTGACCAATGCACCACCATCCATTAGGAGCCCTGTGACTGGCTTCCCATTGACAATCCCTTTGAGAAACACAGCTTTCATATGTTGACGCTTTTCCTCATCTGGTTTCTCAAAACTAGCCAACATCAGATCCAAGGTTAACTAAGCCGATCCTAACTCCTCATCTGAGTTTTGTTCATCTGAGTTGTCTTCAAGAGTCATGAATTCCTTTGGTAGCATGAAGACCATATTAACACCTGCCACTGCTTCACCTTCTTTCTTATTATCAGCTCTAGGTTTGGGTCGCCAGATTTGGGATCGAACCATCTTCTTGTCAAGTGCTTGCTTCTCAATCTCTTCTTTATGTTCCAAGTGTCGTAAGTGCTTGACTCTCCTCTTTTGAGACTTGGTCAAACCTTCTGGGCACCACCTAGGTTGACGAGCTTCGTGTTGGCTTTTGTCTTCGTATGTAGCATTACACCTTTTTGGATTTCTTACGAACACGTCTTCATCAGGGACCCTGCTGTCAGCCATATCTTCTAGCCAATTAGGTCGACTGTCTTGGTGCTTGCCCCCCCAGCCGATCATGTACATTGGCCTTGCCCCTCAGCCGATCATGCACGCTAGCCTTGCCCCCTAGCCGATCATATAGTGAGATGCATTGGTTGTGGTGCTCTTGCTGATCTTGATTGGTGGGCCTTCTGTCCCTGTTATCAAAACAAGGCCTTTTGGACAACTGCCCTTCTGAATAGAAACCTTCACATTCTGGATAGTTGTCAGATGTTGGAATCTTGATCCCTTCTTCCCAGCAATATCTGAAGAATAGACATCTCCAGTGCCTTGCGTTGCGCCTTGCCCATTCTTCCTTTTCCTTGATCTGTTTTTGTTGGCGCTGGAACTTGCTCAGAAGAACCTGTGAATTAACCTGCTGTTTTGAACCTTTTGAATTGATTCCTTCTTCAAGCAATCCCTTCCCTTTGGCTTCTTTAGTTGTCATCTGAGTCTGAGGATCAATGATTCCTTTATTTTTAGCCGATTCATACATCAACACCTTTGCTTTGGTTGTTTCAACCGTGTTAGTAGGAAAAGGGTGTTGATCGATCTTCATCGACTTTCCTGATTTGGAAGGTGTCTCAAACTTTAGCTTCCCTTGATCTATAGCACTTCGGATATGTTGTCGAAACACCTTGCACTCCTCAGTGTTATGAGATGTGGCATTGTGCCACTTGCAGTACTTGATCTTCTTTTGTTCTTCAGCACTTAGTATAGTATGGTTTTGTGACAGCCTAATCTGTCCTTGCTGAAGGAGAAGATCAAATATTTTGTCAGCTTTGGTTGTGTCAAAACTGAACTTCTCAGGCTCCTTTTTGCCGAAGGGACATGCAATCGGCTTCCTGTTTGGGACCCACTCAGCCAAATCGACTTCGACTTCTTCTTCATTATCAGAGCAATCTACATATGACACTCGCTTCTGAAAGTTCATTCTGGGCTCGTATGAGCGATTGCTCTCATGACTTAGTTGATGAAGTATATGGCTTATATTCTCGAATTCTTGCGAAGCACACTTCTCCTTGATAGATGGCAAGATCCCTTGAAAAGCCAACTCAGCTAGCTGTTTGTTGTTCAGAGATAAGCTGTAGCAGTTGTTCCTCATCTCTCTAAACCTTTGGATGAAGTTGGGTATTGATTTATCGTTCCTTTGTGTTGGTGTTTCTTAACGTCACCACTAGTTGTACACCTAGAGGGAGCGTATAAGAGCGACTGGGTATACCGACGGGTACGAACGAATCCGCAAGCGCACAGAAATACCGTTGTAGCACTTCACCTCGAATGGAGAGTATTCCAAGGGTATCAAATCCAAGGAACGATGTGCACTATCTTCTATTCTAATATAGACGGTCCAAGGACACCAAACTCCAGCTGGGATAGATATGGGTTGAGAAGTACTTTATTGAGGGGCTTAACTCTCGAGATGGATGTGACCGCTATTAGTCCTCCCCGTGGGGCACTAACCCGTCGTAGCTTCTTAGTGCTAGGCCAACGTTCTGGCAACGGGGCCCAACTCGGTACACAGGCGTGGAGGGTTTCAAAGGGTCCAACAGGCTGTCACCACTGCGGCCTACCTCTATCGTTACGCGAATGCACTTGGTCTTCATAGGATAACCAGAGTCCAGACACCACGTCTACACTACCACCACGTCTACACTACCGATTACTACTATATCACGGTTACGTCTGCTAGCCTGCTAACAACACTATAGCAACCCGTATCAATACAGGACTATGAACTAGACAGAGAACGGTTCAGATCATACTAGTCATCAAGTTACGGAGCAACAAGAAAGGTTTTGGATGCAAACGAGATACAACAATCTTACTCAGCTAGACAGGATCTAAACATGCAAACAGATACTTGAACTAATGAACCTGCTCTAAACGATCGAAGCCTTGTGTCACGAAGAACACAAGCCTCTAAACTATGAATGAGCCAAGAACACAAGAACATATCATTCATGCATGAAGTCCACTTTAGTCTAAATAAGAATTGCTGAAATACTCACTTTGCTCTAAATGAAGAACAAGCATCCATGAGGACATCAACTCACTCCTCACTCTATCCTACCTAGCACTCTAATGACACACACAACTCATGGGAGAGGTGAGAACTCACCTCTCCAAGAGAGAATCAGAGGAGAGGGAGAGAGGAATGTGTGGAAAAGGGAGCCCCTCCCCTCCTATTTGTAGAGGAGGGAGTGGCTTGACAAGAGAGTTGTTGGTCTCCACTTTTGTGCGGCTTCCTGGGCGCAGCCAGTAGGAGAGTGACACGTGGCAGGAGAAAACCGGACAAGAATCGAAATATTCCATGGAGAACCAGAGCATCCAAGGCTTCTGTGCTGAAGAACCGGCGCTAAAGACCATTATTTGGGGCGGACCGGGGGCGAACCGGCGGTCCAAAGCAGCGAACCGGGGGAAACCACGCGGCCTGCGCTACCGTCTCACCTCGCACCTGTCCAATCGCGACACGCACCCCACAGCCCAACTCCTTCCCGCGCAACCTTCTACGTGCGCGCGTGGGAATCCGAGGCAGCGGCAGCTGGCCGCTGGGATGCTACCGCGTGGCAGGCGGGTCCGCCTGCTGCGCCGCGTCACCAATCCGCGGCAGCGGATGCGCCCCAATCGGCAGCTGCCACGTGTGCCGCCTGCTGCTGCGCCGTGCAGCGCATGCTGGTGATCCTGGGAGAAGTCGAGGCTAACCAGGCCATGCCACATGTCGCACGCGGACAGTTCCTACACTGCTGATGCATGGCGTTGTTGTGTGGGTCTCGCGATGACGTCATCTAATTTGTCTTTTCCTTATCACCTTCACACGAACTCTGATGTAGGCATATAATATATCCATTTAGATCGTCTTGACGAGCCTGTCGTAATGGTGCAGTCTAATTTGGCATTTGAGGTTGTTTGTGATGACATCCTTTAATAGCCATTGGATTACTTGCTCTCAACTATGCCATTTGGCACATATTTCGGTGCATCCTGCAACAAAAGCTAGGAACACCAACACTTGTGGAAACTAGCAGTATCAAGCCCTATTCTAGTGTTGATGATCCTTTTGCATTTATTTTATGCAGGTATTGATGGTGTTAAAGTAGCACTTAACAACCGTCAACAACACCCCCACACTTGACCTTTGCTCGTCCCGAGTAAAGGGAGTCAGATCAAGGTGATACATGATATCCAAAGGTATGAAACGAGTATAAGAGATATTCCAAACCATACCTTGTACTTGTGAACTCTGTGAAGTTTCTATTATGCTATCTTGGGTAGTTGAGGAATGGAACGGTCATGAATCAAATCATTCTTGCTCATCATGTCAAGTAACTTGAGGTTTTGCAATAAATTTTCAAAACAAACCTTGCATAGCTCCTCATTTGATTCTCTCAGATCGTTTAATGTGTATATGTCCTCACCAAGGCATTAGATTGCCTTTCTTCACCCTATTTCTAATGATGGATATACGTGGAGCTCAAGGTAGGATAAAGGATAAAGCATACTTGTATCACATGTATTGCAAAGTCAAAGACTAGATCCACAGAGAAAATCAAATCACACAATCAGATCAAGATGTGCACGTGTATGGATATGGTGAGTACGGTAAGGTGGATACTAGGCCCGGAATGGGTGCTAAATATTACCATACATATATGATGAAAGCTGAGGTGATGGTAAGGTGGACACTAGCCCCGGAATGGATACTAGTTATTACCATATAAGATATGGAACTGCTTTTTGCATGATCTCATCTCTCTCCTATTTCTCCTTTATTTTGGACATGGGCTATTCTTTCTTTTTTTTCTTTTTTTCATCATGCCTTGAGCATGTGTCTCTTTTTTTATAGCCCATGTCTCTTTTTGAAGGACACTTTTGGAGAGACATGTCACACCACATATGGAGCTTAAAATTTATGAAATGGATGAAGGGTACAATGCTAACTTCCAGTATAGAAGCATAGCAAGGGGAATATGGTGGTGTGTACATGAATCTTGATCATGAAAGTAGTGAAAAGAATTCTCACAAGGGTCACAGAATTTGACAAAGCTCAGTGTACTAACAAACAACATATGAGTATAAGGTTTTCAACTAAAATATCATATGGCTTTGGTAGGACGGTGGCATATCAAAGAGGAGCTTTGCAAAAGGTTTTCATGATTTTCAAATAAAATTCCCAAGCACTCAGACATTCAGAGCGAAGGTCATATCATCAAACCATATCACAAACTCCAACTACTTAGATAAGCATGAGTTCCCTAATGATATTTGTTCACAAGCATCAAGATGATAAGTAAGGAATAAAATATATGCAGGCCAACCACAGGAATCATGTAGAGCAAGCATAGCACCAACCACTGAGTTTGATTTCAAATGATAGGAATTGAAATTCAAACAAACTCATGGATAAGGTAGAGTGAGATAGACGGTGCACATACCATCGCTTCTGAAGGATAAGAGATCAAGGAAGACCGGCGGTGATTCAGCTGACCAAAAGGCTGCCGGCTCACTCTAGTTTATCTTGCTCTTATCATGAAGGCGTAGTCGATGTTGTGCAGCGTCTGTGTGGGAGTTCTCTAGTGGAAATGTCGATGATGAGCTTGAGAGAACCCCCCCCACACTGGTGGTTGAACCTGGTGCTGTTCTTCAAACGACAAATGTAAACAAAGGATGGACTCTACTGGTTCGAGAACCATAGAGCCTTTATTCAAATTCAAATATTTTTGTTGTTTTTATTTTATTTTATTGTCACCATGTCATTTGCTCCAAAGGGTTAGACCAAGGTTACACTTCATACACAAAGGGGGGTATACTTACCTTGGACCTTTGAGAGGTCATATGTACCACCTTTGCATGTTGTGCAACATGAATCTGACACCTCAACTTACCTTCCCATTTGAATTTGGCTCAATAACTTACCCATTCATATTTGACAATTTTCTGTAGGGGTTAGTCAGCACGTATGCAACCAAGATCTATGAAAATATAACTCTAAGGTTCATCAATCAAACTTGACACCACGTCTAGTTTGGTTGAGGAAGGCATTTTAACCTAAGCACCATGCTTAATTTAAAAGGCCTATGATTGCACAATGCCTCATTCATTCAAACTAGAGCATATGAACAAAGATAAAGGAAACATGCATGCACGATCAAGCTATCTTCAAAAGGAACATAAGCATGAGCATAAGATGATGAACCTCGGGCAACCTCCCGGAAGGGCTTTGTTTAATGTAAAAAGCAGGACTTACCTAGCTAGTGGGCAAGATGCAAGAGCTGACATCATCTTCACACCAGGATAAGATTCGGTAGAGGAGGAACTTTACTCATGATGCTCACATACCTCCCCCACACTTGAAGTTTGCATTGCTAGGCAACAAAACTCAAGTGTGTTGTGATCAAGCTTTCTTTTTGTAAATGTTCCCTCACCAAGGCTTATCTAGGTGTTGCAGCCTATGTGGCTCACATGTTCATAGGCATCACCTGTCCATCTTTCTTTTAAATCTCCACCTGAAAGGTTAGTGACCAAAAATACCCGAAGGACAACTTATCCTAAAACATGTTCTTGCTTTTATTCGAAAAGGGAAATAAAACCTATGCTAATCCAGGTTATCTCCTGGTAGTGCTTTGTTTATTTAAGGTCATAAGCTCGACCATGGGAACTTCATCTTGCAGCTATCGTTGGTGGTGTCATTCCCGTCTCACCACCAATCCTTGATGTATTAGTGAAGCTTTAGCTGCAAGGTTAGTGCCACAGCGCACACACGAAATCTGATATGCTTCTGATAAACATATGCATCTAGTACCAACCTTCTAAAATTTTTACAAAAGAGGACCATAAGGTGATTGCAGCCCTCATGTGTGCTCAATGCACTAAGCATGTCTGAATCTAGAGGGACATGATGCGAGCATGGTCTGTATGGTGAATCAAGAATGAGGCCACCATGCTCGTGTGTGGAATCCTTCCCTCCGGACTCCAGAGTCAGTGCCTCGAAAGGTCCCATGGCCCATGAATTCTCCATCTCAAGAGAGTCATTGTGGAAGCTCGATGTTGACACTCGACCATGATCGAAAGCAACATGATAGGGCCAGCGGGAAGAGGCTGAAACTCGGTCGAGAGTGGTGACGATCGTTCGCCTTCACAAAGGTGAAGAGAGTCTCCCGAGTCATTCTCATGAGGGGTAGAACGTTCTACAACCTTAATGAGAACAGACTCGGACGATGAAGATGATGATGTATGCATCACCTTCTCGAGCGGGTTTTGCTGGGGAAAGGGCTTTGCCATAGGATGTTCCGAACAAGGGGCAACAGTGGTAGAAGCGATTCCCCTAAGGTTACCATCTAGGCTCCCTAAAGATGTATCGAAGAGCTGCTCTACTGGGGAGCCTAGAAGAAGATCAAGATCAAGGACATCGAAGATGTGAAGGTCTAAGTGAGGCTCGATCCCATCTATGATAAGCGGCACGGCACTTGCAATCCCTCGACATTCAAGAACACGTCCAAATAGATAGGTCTTGAGGAGCATGTCGGATGGTGCTAGCGGGACTCTGCCCAAAAGAGTTTCCGCTAAGTGCCATGGCAAAATGTTAACCTGCATGATGGGGTTACAATGGGCCTCTACGACAGTGCCCATAATAGAGCAAGGGACAACCAGAGAAGGTGAACTATTCCAAATTGCTTCGGAAAATCGTGTCACTCCCTCTGACCATTCCTCCCTCGTGGCCTCCTCAAGGTATGCTTCGTCAGGAGGATCATGAGGTAGAGGAGGCACCGCAGGCCTAAGGGAAGGTTCTGTCAAAACATTTCTAGAATGATCGGTGTGGACAGAATAAGGTTCCTCCCCTGATTGGGCATCAAAAGAATTCGTGGTGTCTAGAAGATTTCCAGATGGGTCATCCTCGAATTTGCAAGTGAACACCGAAGGTTGAATTTCTTCATCCTCTGGCGTCCGAGGTTCAGGAGAGGGCTCAACAGAAAAGTCTTGGGATTCAGAAGATGAAGACTCGGACTTGGGCGTTGAGAGACTCTCATAGCTCGACTCGGATTCGTCTCGGTAGGATTTGGGACCGACTTCGAAGTAGGTGTTCAGGAAACTCTAACCTTCAGTCGGTTCCCTCTCAAGAAATGGTTTTCCGAAGTCAAGATGACAGACAGACCTTTTGTCGAGACCATCATAAAAATTGCGAAGCACCTGAGAATCAGGCATCAACAAGGGAGGTCTAGAATACACTAAGCGTGTAAATCTAGACCTGGCCATGTCTATCATTTCCTTCTCTTTCTGTTGAAAATAATGGATATCTTCCCGTAGAGCAGCAACACCAGATGGAGGGAAGAACTCAAGGCAAAACTTGTCTCTAAGCTCTTCCCAACTATCGTTCATGCTACTTACGGTATATGTGTACCATTACTCCGCCTTCCCTACAAGAGAGTACGGAAACAACTTCCACTTGAAGGTATCCAATGTCATACCCATAGTGTAGATGAGAGAACACAAATTCTCGAAGTCACGTAGATGGTAATATGGGTTTTCACTTGATAAACCAGAGAAGATAGTGTACCGAATGACATCTATCATCGCAAGGAGGGGCTCACATCCAGATGTGAGAAAAAGGCGCACAGAAGGCGATGGCTCTGGGAGCTCATCCCTCGGGGTAGAGATGCTTTTACAGGAAAGCTTCACCATGGGTAACGGGGGTAAAGGTAGAATTCAAGAAATTGAAAAAAGATAAATACGAGGACCACTAGGTTTAAAGATAGATACAGCAACCGTTCCCCGGCAACGGCACCAGAAATGCTTGTTGGTATTTCTTAACATCCCACTAGTTGTACACCTAGAGGGAGCGTATAAGAGAGACTGGGTATACCGACGGGTACGAACAAATCCGCAAGCGCACTTCACCTCGGATGGAGACTATTCCAAGGGTATCGAATCCAAGGAACGATGTGCACTATCTTTTATTCTAATATAGACAGTCCAAGGACTCCAACCTCTAGCTGGGATAGATATGGGTTGAGAAGTACTTTCTTGAGGGGCTTAACTCTCGAGATGGATCTGACCGCTATTAGTCCTCTTCGTGGGGCGCCAACCGGTCCTAGCTTTTTAGGGTTAGGCCAACGTTCTGGCAACGGGGCCCAACTCGGTACACAGGTGCGGAGGGTTTCAAAGGGTCCAACAGGCTGTCACCACTGCGGCCTACCTCTATCGTTACGCGAATGCACTTGGTCTTCGTAGGATATCCAGAGTCCAGACACCATGTCTACACTACCGATTACTACTATACCACGGTTACGTCTGCTAGCCCGCTAACAACACTATTGCAACCCGTATAAATACAGTACTACGAACTAGAGAGAGAACGGTTCAGATCATACTAGTCATCAAGTTACGGAGCAACAAGAAAGATTTTGGATGCAAAAGAGATACAACAATCTTACTCAGCTATACAGGATCTAAACATGCAAACTGATACTTGAACTAATGCACCTGCTCTAAAGGATCGAAGCCTTGTGTCACGAAGAACACAAGCGACTAAACTATGAACGAGCCAAGAACACAAGAACATATCAATCATGCATGAAGTCCACTTTAGTCTACATAAGAAATGCTGAAATACTCACTTTGCTCTAAATGAAGAACAAGCATCCACGAGGACATCAACTCACTCCTCACCCTATCCTACCTAGCACTCTAATCACACACAAAACTCATGGGAGAGGTGAGAACTCACCTCTCCAAGAGAGAATGAGAGGAGAGGGTGAGAGGAATGTGTGGAAAAGGGAGCCCCTCCCCTCCTATTTATAGAGAAGGGAGTGGCTTGACAAGAGCGGTGTTGGTCTCCACTTTTGTGCCGCTTCCTGGGCGCAGCCAGTAGGATAGTGACACATGGCAGGAGAGAACCAGACAAGAATCAGAATATTCCATGGAGAACAGGAGCATCCAAGGCTTCTGGGCTGAAGAACCGGCACTAAAGACCATTATTCAGGGCGGACCGGGGGCGAACCGGCGGTCAAAGGCAGTGAACCGGGGGAAAACCCCGCGGCCTGCGCCACCGCCTCGCCCCGCACCTATCTCCTCACTACACGCGTCCCACGGCCCGGCTCCTTCCCGCGCAACCTTTTGCGCGCACGCGTGGGAATTCGAGGCAGTGGTGGCTAGCCGCTGGGATGCTGTCGCGTGGTAGGCGGAACCACCTCCCGCACCGCGTCACCAATCCGTGGCAGTGGATGCGCCCCAATCGGCGGCTGCCACGTGTGCCGCCTACTGTTGCGCCGTGCAGCGCATGTGCGCCTTCGGGTCATCCTGGGAGAAGAAGAGTCCAACTAGGCCATGCCACGTGTCGCGCGCAGACAGTCCCTACACAGCTGATGCATGGCACTGTAGTGTGGGTCCCGCGGTGACGTCATCTAATTTTTCTTTTCCTTATCTCCTTCACACGAACTCCAATGTAGGCATATAATATGTCCATTTCGATCGCCTCGATGAGCCCGTCGCAATGGTGCAGTCCAATTTGGCATTTGAGGTTATTTGTGATGACATCCTTTAATAGCCATTGGACTACTCGCTCTCAACTGTGCCATTTGGCACACTTTTCGGTGCATCCTGCAACAAAAGCTAGAAACACCAACACTTGTGGAAACTATCAGTATCAAGCCCTATTCTAGTGTTGATGATCCTTTTAGATTTATTTTATGCAGGTATTGACGGTGTAAAAGTAGCACTTAACAGCCGTCAACACTTTGCCTTAAGCTAGTAAGATCAGTAAGTTTCATCTCATGAATCCCCGAAAAGAAGTACCCATGAAACTGCCTTTCCAGATCTTCCCAACTCTGAATTGAGTTGGCTGGGAGCGATGTAAACCAAGCGAAGGCTAGCCCTGACAGTGAGGATGAGAATAATCGAACCCTCAATGACTCATTTGTTCCTACCTCCCCACACTAGATGATGAAGCAAGTAATATGCTCAATGGTGGAGGTGTTATCTTGGCCAGTAAACTTGGTGAAGTCAGGCACCTTGAACCTTTGAGGAAATGGGATCTGATCAAAGGATGTAGGGTAAGGTGTCCGATACATGTGTGTTTGCTGCTTTGGCTTTAATCCGAACTGATTTTGCAGCATATTTGTCACTTCAACCATAAAACTCCTCTGATCAATCGGCTGAGGACCTACCGAAGGATATTGCTGGCTTGAAGCCACAACAGTTATTCTTGGTTGCTCCTGAACAATCAGCTGGATAACTGAAGGGTTAGGAGGAGTCTAGTGTTGCCTAGGGATCTCAACACTATGTGGTGATCCTTGAAGTAGTTGTTCAGCCGAAAAACCTTGATTCGCCTGGTTTGTTTGTGGAGCAATCGGCTGTTGCACGTATTGAATATTTAGAAAATCTAAGATCTGTTGCTCCTGATATGGTGGTGTAGAGAATAGAGGAGGATCTGTCATTGCTTCCAATAGTGCAGCTTGATTCATAGCTTCATTGTATTCCTCTTGGAGTTTAGCAGCATAATTTCTGACTGCAGATGCTTTCATGGCTGTTGTCATCTGCTCTTGTTCTACCTGATGACTTACGATCGGCTGGCTAACCGAAAATCCACCTGACATATTTGTTTGTAGTGCCATCTCTTGTGTTTTCTGAACCCTTTCAGGAGCAAGTAGTGGCTTGACCATGTGAACATGCAGGGGTGATACATCATAACTCTGCTGACTCTAGGATCTCTGATCGAAGAATGTGAATGTAATCCCCTTATCATGATGGAAAGTAGTACCAACCACATTATTGAATTTTGCTGCTTACGAGCAGGTGTTCCTGGGTATCATTGTAGTCTTTTGGGTTGACTCTGGCACAGAACTTACATGCATGCCGTACTTTCGATCTACAGGAGTAACAGACACAAAAACCTGAGATCCTGGTTGGTTAAATCCCACAGTTGTTGATGGTGGCATGGTAGAAGGAGGAGTTGTTGTAACAATCTCAGGGGTAGAAGTTGTAATTGGCTTAGAGACCGGCAACACTTCCTAGAACTTCTTGTTAGTCATAAACGAGAAAGCCACATTGGGTTGATAATATGATGGTCCCTTGTATGAGCTCATGACTTCTTCCCTATGAACCTCCTTCATGCTATTCTGTACCAAATTATTGAAGACAGAAGATTGATCAATCAGAGCGTGATGCATAGCTTTTGTCATCATATCTTGATGTCTTCCAGGATCGGCTTGTACTATGATCTCTGTAGGTTTTGGAAGAGGATTTTTCTGCACTACTCTTTCCATAGTGAGACTGAAACTACCCATTAGAAGCCAACCATACTCTTCCATGCAATTGTCGTATTCAGCTATGTCAGCTTCCTTGAGTTGATCCACAGTTATTGGCTGGACGTTGTCCTTGTGGACTTCATCAAACTTCTTGGAGTCTTTAGACATCGTCGTGATTCTTCGTGTCCTACCAGGCATGCCAAGATGTGTTGACGCAAAAAACGGAATAAAGTCCTCCGCGACAGCACGTAACAGATCCCTGGGATGTAACAAGGTGTGCCAGCCGACCTGACCTATTGATCGGCACAGAAGACGATAAGATGTTAAATACGGGGTTGATCGGCTAGAGAACTGATAGATATCTTCCACGTGGGCACAACGCAACAGCCCAATCGGCCGATACGAGATCGAACGAGATCGGCCAATCGATAGGCAGCTGAAGTGCAAGTATGTTCAGAACGGCTAAGGTCAGCCGATCTGATGACGTCAGCGACGAGGCGGGTCTAGATCGGCTGTGAGGACGGTGCGTTTGATGATGCAGCGAGAGCTAGCCAATACGATCTAGCCTCGAGCGGGATAAGTTGGTGATAAAATCTAAATGAACAAGAGAAGACTTGCAGATCTAGCTGATATCGATAAATTGTGAATAAATTTAGATGAAACCACATTGATGCGCCCAGATGTTCAAGCCTAGATATTACTCGGTGATGCCGTACTCACAAGCTTGTCAGACGTCGATCGATGCAGCCCGGCGAACTCGAAGGACGGCGCTTGAAACAAGAAAACAAGAAGAAAGAAACTTTTTGGCGAAGTCGCCGACTTGAAAGGTAAATTGCTTGAAAAGTAAAGGTTTGTGTTTGTTGGTGTGTACAATCTTTCCCGACCGCACAGGGTCGCTACTTATACCCTTGGATACTACGAACTCCTAGTCGATTACGACAAGACCTTTTCTAACTAAAAGAAACTATAACTACTAAAATTAAATGACTCGTGCAAGAGTCGGGCTCACTAACTACCTTTGACCTGTTGCAATTGTCGTTGACCCGCCTGAGTCTCCTTTCTCTTTCCTTGGCGTATTTCTTCTCTTACCGCTTTCTCTTCTTTCCCTTAGCCGATCTCCCACCTTTGACCATCGGCTGTCTCTGTTGTCTTCTTTCATAAACGACCGGCTGATTGGTTGTTCTTCTATCGGCCCTATGTTTTTCTGGCACCTCTTCTTGTCAACTCTTCGCTCATTATCGATACGTGTCAAAAAACGGTGTCAACACTATCAAGCTCTTACACACGCTGGATCTCGATGTATGGAGTGCAAAGGTTGAGGCTATTCAGGAGTCCAGTGTGTATGAGACCCTGACGGTGGACGAGCTGTTCTCTAAGCTCATGTCGTTCGAGGTGGACCGAGACTTGAGAGCCAAGAAGGGCAAGGGCCCTAGTGATGATAGTATGGCTCTTGTTTCTAGACTGTTGACGGTTCAATAATGCGCCAAGGTTCACCGCAAGCTTACGGATCATGTAGTACCTTTTTCCTTCGAGTATCACCCAAGGTATTGAATCCGTGGAACATGTGCAATGCAAGACTCAATCTAATAACCAAAAAACACTTGCATCTTGAAGATGTTTCGAATGCATCTAATGTAAGATCATGAGAGGTAGCAAGAGAGAGCACTGAGGTAACCGATCTAGAGGTGTCTAGATCGCACTTATGTTGTAGTTCCGAGCAAGATAGAAGAGAGCAAAATGAATCTCATTAAAAGCATCTTTAAACCTTGACCTTCGGTCAAACCCCCTAAGTCGCCTCGCCATACTCGGTGTCAACATCCTGTCATGATGTTCCCCTTTCTTCGTGGTCGAATCTTAGAGCACGCTCGCAAGGAGCGTGTTGAACTACTTGGTTGATCGGGTATGCACCTCTAGCCACCGCGGCTACAAGAACATCCCATGCAATCTATCTCGAGAATAGATTGAGGAAGAAAACACCCAAGCAAGAACAAGAATCATAAGCAAAGGTACTCGATCGCTAGATAGAAATCGGATCCATTAAAACTCCATCATAAGTGTATACATGAATAAGATCCAACCGGGATCCTACCTTGATCTTGATTCAATCCTCCGGAACTCCGACGTGGTCATCCTTGCAAGGTTCCCACACCAGCTAGGTAAACCCTAGACGACTAGCACGACCCTCCTCTCCGAGATGGTGTCCCTCAAGCTCCTCTGCTCCTCGGCGGCGAATGATGAATGGCTTGATGGTTGGCACTTCGCACGGGGACTATAAATAGCTCGAAAGGGTGCTAGGTCAAAGGGGGTGGCGAACCGACCCACAGGAGGGCCAGACCGGCCGGCCTGAGCCGACCGGCCCAAGGCCTCCTCGGCTCAGTTCGCCCCCGGTTTTCTTCCTGAAGCTTCTCTCGACTTCCTGAGTTTTTGCCGAGTTGCATGTGGGTCCTTGACGTCATTTTCCTTACGGTTTAGATAAGGGTGCTTGGCGTATGAACTCCCGTATCTTCCGTCTAGGTCCTCGACACTTCTCAGCTTCACGCTTTAGTCCATGGTTCATTAGGAGTCATCTTCATCTTGTACCTTGACTTGTACCAGGCTCCATGATCTTCTTGTAAAACCCTTGATGAACTTTACCCGGCAGTCCTCATTTAGGCTCTTGATTCCTGTGTAAACAATAAACTCCAAAAACCATGCATGAGTGCTAACTTAACATATAATGGGGTGTTGGCATTTCTTAGCGCTGTCATCTTAAGAACAGATCTGGGATCCATCCTTAGTGACAACACCAAGAAACGCCTTGTAGGCACCTCTCAATGTCACAACTAACGATGCCGGGTTAACGTGAACATCAAGACTTGCCAAAGGTTAATCTAAAAGATCATGAACAAATCTGCAAGTGCACATATAAACCATTGTATCATTTCCCCAAGGAAGGAGAATATTCCAAGGGTATCGTATCCGTGGAAGGCAATGGCGAATATCTTAGACTTATGCTTTTGCTCTGAATGTAAACTAAGATATAGATATAGGAAACAACACACTCAAAGACAGGGGTAAGATAAGAGATATAAGGGTAGTGTGACACACACACTCAAATCTACCTCTACTCTAGCACAGTACGGCATAGGGGGAACATATGAGTTAGCTCTAGGTTCTGATGTACTACACACACAAAGCTAGAAGATACAGGAGATAGGCATGAGTATTGCATGAGAGGGATCGGATAAGGTTCAGCACCCAGGTACAAACGGGGAGCTAGCCCGCGACGACCAGCACTCTGCGAAACTAGACTTTAGACTCCTACAGTAGGTACCCCAACACGGAGGGTTGCTCAAGGATCCAACAGGGCTGTCACCACCTGCGGACCTACCTCTAGCATTACGGGGGGTATGCTCATAACTAACGTAGCCACACAACCCAGGCACCATGCCTACGTTGCTGCTAGACTCCACCCGGCCCGGGCTATTGTGACCCAGGGTGAGAGCCACCAGAAGACTGGTCAACTTAGACCGAGTACCGTAGCTTGAACACAAACCTCATGCAACACTCTCATGCCACCTAACTAAGGCTAGACATACAAACAGATATGAACTCTCTTATGTCTAGTCAACAAGATCAAAGGGTCATGTTCGTGAAGAACACGAGCCTCTAACTTATGCACAAACACATAAGGAATGAGTTTATCACCCTTCAAGTGGATCAAAAGGTAGTATTCTCGAAGAACACTAGCCTCTAAATGATGAACAAAGGATGAACTCAAGAACATATCAAGCATATGATCTACCATGACTTTATATGAAATAGCTGAATAACTGAAGTAGATCAAAGTCATACAATGAAATAAAGATAAAAGAAAACTTATACCTAGACACCAAAGAAAACTTGGAACCTGAATAAGAGCTACTCTAGCCTACCCCGTAGCCTTGGAAACTAAAAGTGAGGTGAATGAGAGAGTGGTATGTGAGAAATGGGAGCCCCTCCCCTTCTATTTATAGGCAAGGACCAGGCTTGCTCGGAGGCTCAAAGTGCTCCAAAACACCCCGGGATGCAGCAAGTGACCGATGAGCTAGTGACACATGTAGGGACGAGATAGGGCGGCACTAGGTCGGTTCGGTTGATCCTAGGATCGGTCGGCCCCCTAGGCCCCCCACTCGGGGTGGTTTTCCTCTAGGTGGCTGCCCTGTGGGCCCTCGGATCCATCCCCGGTGCATCGCTTGAATTGGTATCCGAGGTGGGCCCTTTGATCCATGTGAAGTCCATGTGGCATCCTCTGATTCATCGGTGAGTGCCTCCCCTGGATCGATGACGTGGAATGCCATGTTTCCCTTGGTGGCAGCCACCTCCTCAGCTGAGTTGGCATGGTTTCTTCATAGAAGGTGAGTTTCCATCTCTTTTTAGGGGTAAATCACCTACATACAAATAATCTCCAAGGACAAGTGGAACTACATTATTCAAACCAAAATGCAAGTAAATAATGCACTTGCCTCCATTGATGTGAGAATATTGAGGGCTGAAAGTGGTACTTTTTAGCCGTCAACTAACTACCCCATGCTAACCTCTTGCTCGTCTCGAAGCAAGACATTAGGGACTTAGGTTGGTTGATCAGGAGTTGCTACGATGTTATATTCTCAACTTATGGCAAACTTACAGGAATGTACTCTACCAAGAGTTGAACAAGTTGGCAATATTCTTACCTTTCACCTGATGACGTGGGGCATATAGCTTCACCTGCCTTGGGCGGTTGAGAGACAGAATGATTATAGAATGTGCATAATCACTCATACCTTGATCAGCTATCAATCTTGAGGTTTTGCAAATTTTTCAAAAGAAAATCAGAGTTCCTCAAATGATACTCTCGTGAGTGTATGGTTCCTCACCAAGGCATCAATGTTGCCTTTCTTCACATCCTACTCCTAATAGGTTTTTTGTGGAGCTGTAGGTAGGGAAGATGTGGCATACTTGTCTCTCATATATTGCTAAGTCAAAGACCGGATCCTTGGAAGAAACAAACATACATCCTGATCAAGATGTGCATATGTGTGTGATCGATATGAGCATGGCAAGGTGGATACTAGGACCGGAAATGGGTGCTAGATATTACCATGCTTTATATGAGGAAATGAGGGATTGATGATAAGATGGACACTAGCCCCGGAGTAGGTACTAGTTATTACCATCTAAATGGTGGAACTCTTTCTCTTGCACATATCAATCCCTTTTTCTCCTTTTGAAACCTTCAATACTTAGGCTAGCTCTCTTTATTCTATTTTTGCCATGCTTTTGAGCATGCTTTTCTTTTTCTCTTTTTTTAGCTAGCCCTTTGTCTCTATTGGAGATATTTGGAGAGGGATGAATGATACAAAGATACATAGAGTTTTATTTGTGGAAGAATGCATAGGCAGTATGGAGCAAATGATGAATGCTAGCTTCCAGTGTTGAAGTTTAGCAAGAACGTTTACATGATCTTGATCAGGGGAGCATGAGTTCTAACAAGGGTCACAACAATTTGACAAAGCTCAATGAGAGAACAAGCTGCATATGTGGAGGCTAAGAGCTAGAATCTACATATGGCCTTGGATGGGAAATTCTCATCATTGAGGAACTCATCATGTTTTGATTTTTCAAAAAAGAAAAACTCTGGATATCAAGCTTCACTAAGCACAAGATCATAGCACTCTATTCTATCATATCGTGTCTCACAACAACTTAGATAAGGATCATGCTTTTCACTACCCACAGTTTTCAAGCTAAGGTTTGAACATACACGCCAACAAACTCAAAACTTAGGTAGGATATGAAGTTGTAAGCAAGACATACGAGAAGAATAAACAGAGCAACTATCATCATTTCAACCATAGAGGCAAAGCATTCTTACTATGCATATCAAAGAAAACTAAGCAAACGATGATGAAAGCAAATAAATATTTTTGATCTTTTTTATTTTTGCAGATTTGTTTTGGATTTTCATTTATAAGATATTCTGAAAACAAAGGAAGATACAAGTTACCTCAGGATGGGGGTCCTCCCCCAAGCTAGCTTCAGGCTCACTGCAGAGGAGGGTAGAAGAAACCCTGACTCGCGTAGTAAGCCCTCTGCACCTCCATGTATCGCTGCTGATCCTGTTGCATGGCTGCTATCCTCTCACCAGCCTGACACTACCACGCTGAGGTAGATTCGACATGGGTGTTCAGCGTCTCCTCCAATCCCGTGACCTGGACGGTGAGCTCTCCCATCTGCTGCGTGAGCTGAGCATCACGTGCAAGGGCTGAGGAGTGCCGCCGGAAGGACGAAGACTGAGGTGGACCACTGGAGCTGGAACTAGCGGGTGTAGCCCACTGAGCACTGCTCGCACCTGCCCAAGCCACGCCACTCGCACTCGGGCGGTAGGTGGGCTGGTCCCAACCAGGTGCATATCCAGGGGTGACCCCGAACATGTACCCGCAGGGGCCCCTCCTGCCACTGGTGGTGTAGCAGGCTGTGGCTGTGGCTGAGGCTGTGGTGGTGGTGGAGGCTGTGACTGCTGCTGCTGCATGTGTGCTCTCTTCGCCGCGCTTCTGGTGGACCTACCTGAAACACTAGTACGACGGCTTTCCTCTTGTGTAACAAGGGGAATGGTTAGTGACTCCGAGTTATACAATCCAAACCCCAGGTTAGGTAATGGGATTTGATTTGCATAACTCGGAAAGAAGAAAGTCAAAGAATCATCTGGGCCTTTCTTCAGTATATGCCCTTGGATCAGGTATGCCTCATCAATGAGAACACGGGGTGTCCCGATGAAGGGTACTGAATTCCCGCTAAGAACCCTGAGTCTAAGAGCAATACAAGTCACCAAAGACGTACACTCAATAGGACCTATCATCTTGAAATTCATCAACCATTGCCGAATCATAGCTTTAACGGAAGAGACCTTGATCCTGTTAATAGCGGCGTATAATAGCATCATCTCATCGCTGCGCACGGGCCGAACATCCTCTCGTGGGAAGAGAGTAATGGTGAGCCACTTGTGCCACAGACGGAGAGTGGGATGCACAATATCGTTGCACTGAGGTACAAACTTGCCACTCTAAACAAGACCAGAGATGTCTGACCAGAAAGAGTCTCGAACAAAACCCTCACAAGTCCGCTTCAAAGAAACAACACAACGAGGACTAAAACCAAGAAGACGACTAAGTTCCTTCCAAGAAACACGATAATCGGTCCCAAAAAGACGAAACTGAATGCCATCCAGAATCTCGGTAAGAGAGCAAAGAAACTGGATGGTGAGGGTCCGAGAGCCAAGGCTTTGTAACCAGCGCAAACTCCTCCTAACCAAGAGCATGCCAAATGGAAGCGAACTCGAGATTCATACCTATTTTCTCCATGAGAGCCAGGTCGAAGTCTCGGGTGTGAGCGAAGACTCGGTCCTTTAGGAGAGTGTAGGCTTGCTCCTCTCGAGTGCCCTGCAAGCTGAGGTAGGGGGTGTCGTCGACGACCTCCTCCGCGGCTTGTGGCTCGGCTTGCTCCTCTTGCTCTTCTTCATAATCCATCGTCGATGGGCTCAGCATCGGCTCTGCGGGGGTGGATGAACTCGCACTTGCCCGAGAATGGGAACGTGAGCATGTCACCCTCCGGACAGTGTTCGCCGCCCAAATCATGCTAGCACAACAACAAGGGACAACAAGAGAAACTCGCTGACGGATTAGTGAAATCGGATGAAATTCTTACCGAGCTTGCTCCACTGATAGCAATACTTTTCAGCAATACAATAGAGAGAATACTTGATGATCCAATCTTGAACAAGAAATCCAAGAAAACCAAGAGAGCAAGGAGTAGAGAGGGGAGTGTGAGTGAAATGAGTTGAATGGGTGAAGAACACCCCCTCTCGGGTCCAATTTATAGAGCAAAGGGGTAGCACACCGCGGACTAGCCGTTGCACAACGGCTAGGAGCCGTTGGCCGAGGCTGGGCCCACAGGACCGTTGCAAGGGTTCGGCCGAACCCTGGTTCGGCCGGCCCAGCTGTGGGCTCGGGGCTGGCCGCCTTTGGCAGGCGTGCCACCAACGATTATATGAAGGTATACCCAGGTGCACCGGCCAAAGTTCACTCCAGAAATTACCCAAATGAATTTTCTAAGGTTTTCAAACTCAGAAATTATTTTCAGAAATTTTATTTTGAAAAGGGAAAAGGGCTAGATAAATCTAGCATGCAGATGCAAGGTTTTGAAAAATCAAATATGCAATTTTGGAAATAAAATTTTGGAAAGGGAAATATGAGATAAGTACCAGCTTTAACCTTTTTGGTAGAAAGGACCCACATTTTTAGTCCGATGAGTTGGACTCTTCTCAGTGATCAATTCCACTCAGCACCCCACTCCTGAGAAGTAGAGGGTGGTGCCATCTCAATCTTCCGCTATTCTTTCCGAATTTTCTTTAGCCTCTTCGACGGAGATTTCTTCCTTGGGGGTAAAGGCTCTGTCCTTCCCCCAAGCTGCTCAACACTATCTTGCACCAAATAGCATTGCTCTTCTTTGTCCTGAAACTTGAACTTCAAGTTCCTCTTCCCAATGCAAAAACGGATTATCTCGGACCCCACATTGATTCTAGCTCGGACATCTCTGAGAAATGGTCGCCCAAGGATGAGCGGCATTCCTCCCTCGTCAACCATATCAAGGACCACGAAATCCTCGAAGACATAAGAGCTCTTGACCTTAACCAATATGCTCCCAACAATTCCTTCCGGATATCGTATCGTTGAATCGACGAGTTAGATAGTCCGTGCTATTGGAGAGAGAGCTGGATATCCCAGTTCCTCGAACATGGCCTTGGACATGAGATTAACACTTGCACCAAGGTCACAAAGGGCATGCGTGATCTTCTTGTAATAGATTGTGCAAGTAATAGTCGGGTAGCCTGGATCTTTCTTGTGCACAACTGCTGATTCCTCCCATGTATCAAGAATATGTTGTATGGGCTTTCCTGCATAGTTAGAAGCATGTGTCTTCCTAGGTGGCTTACCCCACCTAGTTGACACTACACTATCATTCTCACAAGAGGACACGGGTTGCCCCGGGATCCTCCCGTTATCAGCAGATGGAACCAAAGCAGCCAGCTGAGCTAACTGGGTTTCTAACATTTTGTTAAAACTCAGCTGACTTTTCTGAGTAGAAGAAAAACTATTGAGCTTAACGTTGAGACTTTCCAAAGTTTTATCAAGGGCAGCTAGCTTTTTGTTAACACCTTCATTAATCTTAGCTTTTTGTTAACACCTTCATTACCTCCTTGATAATAAGGGTGTTGTTGATTCCACGATTGGCCTCCTTGTTGAGGTGGACAATAACCATTGTTATTGCCATTCATGTACATCACTTCCTCCTGAGTCTCCGGACAGTAATTGCCTGAGTGCCCAGTGTTGCCACAGACTTCACAAGTCATATGAGAGTCCATAGGTAGAGTAGTGGTGGCCATGGCAGCCTTCTCGTTGGTGTAGTCATCCAATCTCATCATAAGAAGATCCATCTTGGTAGTAATCATGTCTGCTTCCTTGATAGTATGAGTACCCCTCGGTCGTGGTTGGAGTCTTTCATCACTCCACCCTTGGTTGGAAACCATCTTCTCAATGAGTAATTTAGCATCATCAACCGTGAGTGAGAAGAATGCTCCTTGAGCAGCAGCATCAATATGGCCTCGGGCTGTCGGAGTCAACCCATTATAAAAGCTTTGAAGAATGAGCCAATCCTCCATCCCATGGTGAGGACAGTTCAGGACATACTCCTGAAGCCTTTCCCAAGCCTCTGGAATAGATTCACTTGCTGCTTGCTGAAAACCAGAAATTCTTCCACGAAGAGCATTGGTTTTACCCAATGGGAAGAACTTCTTGAGGAATGCCTCTGAACACTTACTCCAAGTGTTAATAGCATCACGATTCGCGTAGAACCATTACTTAGCTTTCCCCAGGAGAGAGAATGGAAACAGCCATAGACGAACAGCATCCATATTTGCACCCCTGATGATGATAGTGCTGCATAGCTCTAGGAATTGCTACAAATGAGCATTGGCATCCTCATTTGGCTTGCCATAGAATGGGCTAGCCTGTACCATCGTGATTAGACCTGTCTTGATCTCAAAATTTTCAGTCCCCATTACCACCTCAGGGCCTTGCAGCACCTGGTCAGTGGAAGGAGCTGAGTACTCACGAAGTGTCTTCTGGGCCATAGTGTTTGATGTGGATGGTACAAAGGAAGCTGGTTCGCCTTCCGGACGAGTACGATGAGGTAAGTCGAAATGAATTCGAGCTCTCCTCACGAGTGACTCGGGATCTTCAGTAAAATTCTCCGGTAAGTCGAAACCAGTCATACACTACCTGTCTTCATCATTCAAAGATAAAAGAAGGCAATCAAGGTTAGCCAGCATTGAGAGGTGTCCTAACCTACTCAGAGTTTATAAACAGATGCAAAGCATAGTCATGATAATCCTGTGCCTTCCCCGGCAACGGCGCCAGAAATGCTTATTGGCATATCTTAGCACCGTCATCTTAAGAACAGATCTGGGATCCATCCTTAGCGACAACACCAAGGAACGCCTTGTAGGCACCTCTCAATGTCACAACTAACGACGCTGGGTTAGTGTGAACATCAAGACTTGCCAAAGGTTAATCTAAATGATCATGAACGAATCCGCAAGCGCACAAATAAACATTGTAGCATTTCCCCAAGGAAAGAGAATATTCCAAGGGTATCGTATCCGTGGAAGGCAATGGTGGATATTTTAGACTTATGCTTTTGCTCTGAATGTAAACTAAGAGATAGATATAGGAAACAACACACTCAAAAACAGGGGTAAGATAAGAGATATAAGGGTAGTGTGACACACACACTCAAATCTACCTCTACTCTAGCACACTACGGCATAGGGGGAACATACGAGTTAGCTCTAGGTTCTAATGTACTAAACACACAAAGCTAGAAGATATTGGAGATAGGCATGAGTATTGCATGAGAGGGATCGGATAAGGTTCAGCACCCAGGTACAAACGGGGAGCTAGCCCGCGACGACCAGCACTCTGCGAAACTAGACTTTAGACTCCTGCAGCAGGTACCCCAGCACGAAGGGTTGCTCAAGGATCGAACAGGGCTGTCACCACCTGCGGATCTACCTCTATTGTTATGGGGGGTATGCTCATAACTAACGTAGCCAGACAACCCAGGCACCATGCCTACATTGCTGCTAGACTCCACCCGGCCCGGGCTATTGTGACCCAGGGTGAGAGCCACCAGAAGACTGGTCAACTTAGACCGAGTACCGTAGCTTGAACACAAACCTCATGCAACACTTTCATGCCACCTAACAAGATCAACTAAGGCTAGACATACAAACAGATATGAACTCTCTTATGTCTAGTCAACAAGATCAAAGGGTCGTGTTCGTGAAGAACACGAGCCTCTAACTTATGAACAAACACATAAGGAATGAGTTTATCACCCTTCAAGTGGATCCAAAGGTAGTGTTCTCGAAGAACACTAGCCTCTAAATGATGAACAAAGGATGAACTCAAGAACATATCAAGCATATGATCTACCATGGCTCTATATGACATAGTTGAATAACTGAAGTAGATCAAAGTCATACAATGAAATAAAGACAAAAGAGAACACATACCTAGACTCCAAAGAAGACTTGGAACCTGAATAAGAGCTACTCTAGCCTACGCCCTAGCCTTGGAAACTCAAAGTGAGAGGAGAATGAGAGAGTGGTGTGTGGGAAATGGGAGCCCCTCCCCTTCTATTTATAGGCAAGGACCAGGCTTGCTCAGAGGCTCAAAGTGCTCCAAAACACCCCGGGATGCAGCAAGTGACCAATGAGCGAGTGCCACGTGTAAGGACGAGATGGGGGGCACTAGGTCGGTTCGGCTGATCCTTGGATCAGCTGGCCCCCTAGGGCCCCCACTCAGGGTGGTTTTCCTCTGGGTGGCTTCCCTGTGGGCCCTCTGATCCATCCCCGGTGCATGTCTTGATTTGGTATCCGAGGTGGGCCCTTTGATCCATGTGAAGTCCATGTGGCGTCCTCTGATTTGTTGGTGAGTGCCTCCCCTGGATCGATGATGTGGAATGCCATGTTTCCCTTGGTGGCAGCAACCTCCTCAGCTGATTTGTCATGGTTTCTTTATAAAAGGTGAGTTTCCATCTCTTTTTAGGGGTAAATCACCTACATACAAATAATCTCCAAGGACAAGTGGAACTACATTATTCAAACCAAAATGCAAGTAAATAATGCATCTGCCTCCATTTATGTGAGAATATTGAGGGCTGAAAGTGGTACTTTTTAGCCGTCAACATGGGGGTTAGGATCGTTAGTGTGAATATCAAATTAATACCAACATATAAGGTAAACTCATGGCTAGGTTGACGAAAATTGACCGCCAACATCCCCCCATGCTTAAACCTTGCTTGTCCTCGAGTAAGCCTTCAATAGATATCAGAGTTGCCCTTCGATGTTCATACCCTACACTTAACCATACATGAGATTTATATTCATTAAATTTCCATAATGTACTAACTTTTCGCTTTATGGAGGGTAGATATCATTCAAGCTCTTTCCACAAGTCCTTGATCATGCTCTAAAATTTTTGAACAAATCTCAGAAATTTTGAAAAATAAAGAATGAGATAAAGAGAAAAATTGCTTTACCAAGATAAAAAATAACCATCTTGCACCTTGCTCATGTACTCTCATCTCATCTTGTTTCTCAAGCCTACTTGTTCTACTCCTTTCCTCTCTCAAAGTATATAGTAGAAGGCTTTATATGAAGCTATAGGAAAGTTTAGTCCTACCAAGATATTATAGTTGAGATATTATTAAAACAAGACTAGCTTCTCATGGTCTTTCCGAAACTCATCAAAAGGGTCATTGGAAAAATAATGTTATCAAGGAGGGGGGAGAGATGAACACACACTTTTAGATAGGTGGACATGTGCAAATGGCAAAGAGTGATCCCGAGGCACAAACGAAGTCCTCATTATCAGATTGCACATGGTCGGAAAGATAAGTATGGGTCTTGATCTTGAATCCTCTTGAAAACTCAAAAAGCACTAAACATAGCTAGAGAACCGGGGAGCTTTATTATTATTTTTCTTTCTTTATTCTTTCTTTCTTTTTCTCATCATACTTTTTCTTCTTTATCATTTTTTCATCATTTTTTTTCTTTCATCATACTTTTTCTCTTTTTTTTATTTCCTCCCCTTGAACTCTAGACTATACTAGCACTTCCTTGGCAACCCCCCCATGCTTAGACGTTTGCTCATCCTCGGGCAAAAGAGGTGATAAAAATGCCAAGGTAGAAACTGAAGCTCTCTTATTTTCTTAGAGAGAGATACTCAAAAAAATCTTCTAGGGATCGTTTTGGAGGTCTCCCAAAGTCTTGCTCACTTGATGCACCTTCCTTGTAATCTTCCTCGAAGTATTCATCCATACTCATATATTGGGTTGTGGTCAAGGAGGTGAACACAAAAAAAGATATTTTTGGGTTTTGGTTGGATATCCGGTGAGGTTTGCGAAATTCCCAATGTGGGAACTCACAATACACGGATAGAAGAGGCTAGCATAAAGAACGAGACACAAAAACGGAATGACCAGCTTCTTAGTCTCGGGCCAGAGAAATTAGGTCTTGAATTAATGCACCCAAAAATAAATCTTGTATATACTAATGTTTTGCACTCAAGTGAATTTAAGCTATGGATAGGTAGAGCAAAATGCAAGCGGTACTTGTGACAAGGTTAGCATAACTTTTTTAAATGGTTCTTTGATTCATTCAAAATTGAGAGCAACGAAAAAGAACTATGAGACTTAAGTTATCATAACCTCCACACAAGATTAGGCTAGCATTTAATCAAATTTCAGATTCATATTAAAAGAGAGCACTAGCTTAAACATGCATGAATCAAGCATAGGATCGAACAAAGCGGCAACGATTATCACATATCAACATGGTACAATTTTCCATCCATATTAAATATCATAAAAATTGTGGTGAAACTTATTCATGGTGATAGAAAACAAAACTGCTACTATCACACACATGCTGAAATTAAATAAAAACAAGAAAATACTACGCATACATAAACGCACACAAGATGAAAAATAAAGAAAAGGTAATGGAAAAATCAAACCACACTTAAAAAAGCTTGATCCCTTCCTTCTTTCTTCACTCCTCATCCAATTGCTCTTGCTCTGTCGGTTGACTTTCGTTGAATCCTTGCTCATAATATATTTGCATGTCCCCTCCGTGAAATTGATCCGGTGGCACAATTTGAAGGCATCCTAGTTGATGGGCGATCCCCGCCGTTCCTTCTTGCCAATGGTCGACATGGCTCCAGATCCTCTCGACGTCTTGTGTGTTCCTTTGCATATACGCCCCAATGATGGCTGCACTTTGTTGGGGCTGGGGCATGCTTGCATAAGGTGCCACAAATGCTTCATTTGGCACAACAAAAGTTGGTGGACAATATGTTGGAGGAGGTGGCGGCATGACTGCACCACTCCCCCATGCTTGCATTGGCACACTTCCGTAGTAGGGTGGTGGCATAGGAATCCCTCCATATGGTTGATGATATGCTGCCCCTCCTTGATCTTGGGCTACGGAAGACGATCCCTCTTCTATAATTCATCATCTTTTGTTCTTCTTGGCCGGCACAAGAATTCCTTCTTCTAACCAATTCTCTCTCCCTTCCATAAATAATTTCAGCCTCATATTTGGGAGAGGAACATTGACTTTTGCTACCTTGTACCCTCTCTTTTCATCTCCACTAATGTTTTTCCTTGATTCATGTAATCAATCCCAAGTGAATTCCCCGCAAGTAGGAATTTTGGGTTCCTTGAAATTCCTGACTTCACAGAAATTGCTATCATAGAGAGATAGCATCCCGAACCAATATGTCCAGTCCCCGAAGTTGCCTCACAACACCACTGATTGATCATGATATATGATGGATCAATGGCTTGCCTTGCAATCAATGCCGAAAAAAGCCAATTAAGTTCCATGTCGGTGATCTTGGACTCTCTCATTCTACCCAAAATCCTTTTGCTCATCCAAGAATGAAATATCTGGATGATGGGATTCCAGATGCTATTTCTTTGCCGGTTATCTTCTCCTAAAATCATACTCCAAAATCCTTCCAATACACTTTCATTAACATCCACTTGCTCTGGGGCTTCCCTTTTGAAACCGAGCAACTCTCTAATTTGCTCATAAGAAATTATTTGCTCATCATCCTTGAGTCAAAATGAGAGGGATGTCACCCCTTCATTAATAATCGTTGCCATCGTTATGAGAATTTCCATGGCAAGCTCCAAATGAAAGCTCACCCCTACTCCATCGAAAAATTGCCCCCAACCAAGGTGATTCATCATTTGATAGATATCCGGAAGAAATCCCAACACTTGGAGGGCATCATCACCGAAGTCAATGTTGGGCACAATCCTCTTCTCTAGGGGACCAAGCCTCTCCTCGTCCTCCTCCGTCATCATGAAAATTATATACTTGCAACGTCGTGGAGTGTATGGTGGTGGAGCGGATGAACGAGTCGAGCGACGAGGTTGGACAGGTGGCTCCTCTGTGCACCCTTGCGGTTCAATGTACAGCATGGACGAGCTAATTCGTGTGTCTCTTCTACCACTAAGGAGCATGGTGTCACTCCTTGATGGGGCAACGTCCTCTTCCATGGTTCGCGGCGACTCAGAGATTGAGTGCCTCCATGAAGAACTTGTTGATGGCAGCTTCGACGATGATGATTGTGTCTTCCTCCCAAGGACATTGCTAAAAGCCTTCCTTATTTTGTTGTTGCTACACAAAGTCACAAACAAACTCTCCCGGAGGTTTCTTACCGGTAGAAATACACACAAAAGAAGTATATGCAAGGGCAAGAATTGTGATGAATTTTTCTGAATTTTTGGACTCAAGATTGGAGAATGAATTTTTCGAAGGTGCTTCTGGAGGTTCTGGACTAGGAGCTTAAGAACATGAACTAGCAATGGAGCAAATGACTTACTTGAGGAAGACGAGTGTCGGGGGGCCAAGAAATAGGTCAGGCCGGCTAGCCTGGGCCGACCGGCCTAGGGCCCCTGCCCCTCTGTTTTGGCTCTGCTTTCTCCCACTTGTTGCTCGATGCATCATGGTGCTGTGTACTCGTGCTCCACGCCGTCCACCGTCCAATTTCTCCTAGCCACTCCTTTTTCTTGCATGATGAAGTCCTCCATCTTGATCATTTACTTTGTGTTACTTCCATGCTTCCTTGCCTCCCATGCTTTCATTCATATCCTGCAAAAATCAAGTCTTGCTGCCCCCCATGCTTGTCCTTGCATGTGCTGAAGATGCCTCAATGATGAAGCCTTCCCGTGATGCATCATGGAGCATTAGAAGTTCAATTAAGCTCAAACCTTCCCTTGATCATGTTTAGATGCTAATTACTCCTCTAATTTCGAAAATTAAAAATTAACTCAGAGATATCAATGAGTTCAAATGTATTCTTAGAGGAGTTTTTAGGCATCAAAAACATTTGTAAGTCGAAATTTTCTGACTACATTGATTTTGGTTACACCAGGATCACTTGCTTTCATTAATTGATAGTGAGCTCCTCCAGCTTGACCGTGGGGGTATAGGTTTAGGTTCTAATTTTGGCCAAACATGAGAGATATGTTTTGAATAAACAAAAATAAATGGGGCTTGGAAAAATTCTAACTCTAGAGAAACTGGCGGATATCAAGTTGAATAAAACCAAAAATCGATTTTCCTAGGTTCACGCGAGTCCTACCATGCGTCAAAAGTTAAAACTAATTAAGGAACAACGCTGGGCTCTACTTGTGTGTTTTTATGATGTAAAACAAACCAACCTTTTCATCATGAAGAGGATGAAAGGTGTGGGTAGGTTCTGAATTTTTTGTGTTGGTTTCTCGATAAGAGGCAAATAAATCGAAGGATGGCTCAAGTCATAGGTTTATGGTCAAATAAAATCCAAATGAATTATCCGAGCAAATTAAATGTCTCAAAATAAGTTAAACCATTAAGAGTTTATACCAAGTCTTGTGTAGCAAATTCTAGGACCAACTTACATGAAATTGGAAATAATCCGGGTTGCCCTCCCGGCAGCTTTGTTCTTCATCGGGTTGTCCTCCCGGTAGCTTATTCTTGACTCGACGAATGGGTTGCCTCCCGCCTAGCGCTTCGTTTATAGTCCATGGCTAGACTTCTTCTCTTCTAAACTTCGGATCAACGCTCTTTGCGAGCGTTGCAATCTTGGGTACCCACTTCCGCACCATCTTGGGTGCGGGCTTATTCTCCGGCTTAGTCATCTTTTTGGTCTTCACAGGCGGCTTTTGTTCTTTGGTCTTGACGGATGCAACGTCTTCTTTGATCACCTTCGCTTCCTTCTTCTTGGGCTCTTCCTTCTTCTTTGGCTCTTCCTTGCTAAAGCGACGATGAGGTGGAACATATTTAACATTGATCATGTTGCATACCTCGAAACGCGGACGAAACTTGAATATGCTCCTTGTGCCATTGACGTCGAACTTGATCTCTCCCTTGCCAACGTCGATCGTTGCTCGGATGGTCTTGAGGAAAGGCCTCCCTAGGATGAGAGGTAGCTTCTCCCTTTCTCCCATCTCGAGCACCATGAAATCAACACGGATGAAGTGATCTCCAACTTTCACGGGCACATCTTCGACGATTCCCACGGGATAGTGTATAGAGTTGTCGCCCAACTCCAAGCACATACCCGTAGGTTCTAGTGGTAGGCGTAGCTTCTCAAACACATCTCTTGGCATGACACTCACACTTGCTCCAAGGTCGCATAATGCCTTCTCGAACGTGAATGAGCCAATCGAACATGGGATGGTCGGACATCCAGGGTCTCTTTGCTTCTCGGGCCCTTGATTTGCAATGGCGGCACTACATTGTTTAGGGATCTTGACGTGATCCGCCCCAAGTGTTGCCATCTCATACTTGTTCGCAAGTATGTCTTTGCAGTAGTGAGAATATGTAGGAACTTGGAGAGCGTCCAATAGCGGCATGTTGATGCTTAACCTACGCACCACTTCCACAAATTTATCAAAATGACTATCAACTTTACCTTGAAAGTAGCATGTCTTTAGTATAGGCATCTTCGTGTCATCACTTGGCATTTCGAATTCTGGCTCTTCAATAGCAACCTCCAGAATAGTAGTCACCTTCTCCTTAGTGTGATCTTCCGCTTCGACGGTTGGCTTAGCCTTCCTTGAACCGGCTGGAAGTTCGGGATCCTCCATCTCCTTTCCCTAGTGAGTTTGAATAGCCTTCGCCATCTTGGGACCTTGGGGCTTCCCCGGTAATCTTCCTTCATTAGTGGCTAGGAGCCCCGCGAGTTGTCCCACTTGCGTCTCCAATATCTTCATCATGTTGAGCACTTGATGGTTGGAGCTCCCGACCTCCGTCACCTTGCCATCGATGTTCTCCAATATTTTATCCATAGTCTTGAACTTAGTGATGGTGTCCTTGTTGATCTTTGCTTGCTCGTCCATGAAATCCTTCAATTGTATACCAAGAGGCACCGTATTTTGAATAGACGAACTTGCATTAAATTGAGGTCTACCTTGCCCGTATTAGAAGTTTGGCAAATCTCCTTTCCTCATGTAGTCGAGCACCTTTGCTTCCTCTGGACAATCTATTTGGACATTGCCGTACTCCCCACACTCTTCACACGTGGATTTTGCTTTGGCGGCCTTTAATTCTTGGGCTGCTTTCTTTTCTAGCTCCATCTTTTCCAACTTCCTCATGAGTGAGTCAATCTTTCTTTCTAGAAGTTCCTCCTTTTCAAGTTGCAAAACACCTTTAACATTGCCCATGGGTTGAACCGGAAGTAAGCGTCCGGATGACGCCCATGTATCATTATCCGCAACCTTCTTGAAAAGAGTGAATGCCTCCGTTGGAGTGAGCTCAATAATAGATCCTCCTGCCGATGCGTCAATTACGGTCCTCGATGCTAAACTGAGACCTTGATAGAACTTTTGAACGTGGTCCTCATTCAGGAACTTTTGATGTGGCATGGCTCGGGTGTACTCGTTGAAACGCTCAAAAGCTTCCGCGATAGTCTCTGTTGGATATTGAGCAAATGTAGCAATCTTATTACGCAAGCTTTGAGTCTTACCCGGCGAATAATCTTCCTTCATGAAAGCTCTCATCAATGCTTCCCAATTTTGCACAGTCTCCACCGGTAGAGTGTAGAACCATTGCAAGGCTTTTCCAAGAAGTGAGAACGGAAAAAGCCTTTCCCTCAATTGATTTTGATCCAGCCCTTCCATTGTGAATGTCTGACAAAGTTGAATGAACGCTTGAATGTGAAGGTTAGGATCCTCTTTACCGGTGAAAGGTGTATGTTGCACCATGTAGATGGTTGAAGTCTTGATCTCGAACGGTCTTCTGATGTCGGCTAGGTTGAGGATGGCAAGATCGACAAGCTTCGGGATGCAAAGCTCCCCAATCTTCCTCTCTTGTGCCATTGGTGGCGGTTGAGATTGATCTCTCCTCGGACTTGGAGGTGGTGATTCCTTCTTCGGACTTGTAGGTGGTGATTCCTTTGGAGATTCCGACGATCCTTCGGCTCCGGCTTTTGGATCTACAATCTCCAGCTTCCTAGCTCGTGCTTCGCGTCTCCTTTGCCTATAAAGTTTTTCTGGATCATCCACAAAATTTTTCGGTTTGTTGCAGAGGTAGCCATCCATCTCCTGTTAGGGTTAGCGATAAACAAAATATACAAGAGATCCAAAAAGATACTATAAAAAGGGTTAGTCAAAAACTAGATTAGATTGGTTTTTGAGGATGATCAAAGTTTAATAGATGCAAAAGAAAATAAAAAAGAAAACTGAAAATACTTACAAACGAGATACTAAATTGGATCTTGATTACTTGTTCACCGGCAACGATGCCAGAAAAATGGCTTGTTGACGGTTCAATAACGCGCCAAGGTTCACCTCAAGCTTATGGATCATGTAGTACCTTTTTCCCTCGAGTATCTACCAAGGTATCGAATCCGTGGAACATGAGCAACGCAAGATTCAATCTAATAACCGAAAAACACTTGCATCTTGAAGAAGTTTCGAATGCATCTAATCTACAAAGATCATGAGAGGTAGCAAGAGAGAGCATTGAGGAAACCGATCTAGAGGGGTCTAGATCGTGCTTATGTTGTAGTTCTGAGCGAGATAGAAGAGAGCAAAACGAATCTCATTAAAAGCGTCTTTAAACCTTGACCTTCGTTCAAACCCCCTAAGTCGCCCCGCCGTACTCGGTGTCAACATCCTGTCACAGTGTTCCCCTTTTTCGCGGTTGAATCTTAGAGCATGCTCACAAGGAGCATGTTAAACTACTTGGTAGATCGGGTATGCACCTCTAGCCACCGCGGCTACAAGAACATCCCATGCAGTCTATCTCGAGAATAGATTGTGGAAGAAAACACCCAAGCAAGAACAAGAATCATAAACAAAGGTACTCGATCACTAGAAATCGGATCCATTAAAACTCCATCATAAGTGTATACATGAATAAGATCCAACCAGGATCCTACCTTGATCTTGATTCAAGCCTCCGGAACTCTGACGTGGTCTTCCTTGCAAGGTTCCCACGCCGGCTAGATAAACCCTAGACGACTAGCACGACCCTCCTCTCCGAGATGGTGTCCCTTGTCCCTTCTTAACATCACCACTATGGCGCCGGTTTAGCGTGAGCGTGTAAGAATCACCTGGGTATATCGACGGGTGCGAACGAATCCACAAGCGCACGGATACACCATTGTAGCACTTCACCTCAGGAGTATTCCCAAGGGTATCGAATCCAAGGAACGATTTGCACTACCTTCTATCCTAGATGAACGGTCCAAGGACACCAAGCCCCAGCTATGGTAGGGAGATGATGGGGAGGATCCTGCTGATAGCGTACAGAGTTGAGGATAGTGTCTCGATTAGGAACTCTCGTTTCGGGAGCTAACCGCCTGCATTGCTTCCGCACAACTCCAGTTGTTAGATTTTAGACTCCTATAGCTGCATCTGAACGTGGGGGATTTCAGAGGATCCAACGGCTGTCACTACCGCGGCCTACCCCAAGACAAACCGTGGGATACAGGGCATTCGAAGGATAACCCGTAGTCTAGACACCACGTCTACACCACCGATTACTACTATAGCATGGCTACGTCTGATATCCCGTAGAAACACTATAGCACTCCGTATAAATATGGAGCGACGAACCCACGAGGGAGAGACCCGAGCTCACTCAGATATACGCTACCCCATGCAAGGGATCACAGATGAACTTGATCTAGATTAGGATATAGGAGCATCCACTTAACTCTGATTAAACTAGCAAGCATACAAACAGGATACAAACTTAGGTGTTTATAACAGAAGATCAAGGGTCGTGTTCGTGAAGAACACGAGCCTCTAACTTATGAACAAACACAAAAGTATGAGAAACTCGCTCGTCAACTAGATCGAGGAAGCGTGTTTGTGAAGAACACAAGCCTCTAAATGATGAACGAACGAAGAACACAAGAACACAGTATGAATGCCACTTTAGTCTAATTGAGAATGTCGAAATACTCACTTTATTCTAAATGAAGAACAGAAGCATCCGTAGAGGATCGTTCTTGAGGAAATGTACCAAACACTATGGCACAACCCCAAGACACCACCCCACCTTCCTTCTAATCTCTAAAGCACTAGCAAGCCAGCACTAATCCTATGCATAGAGCTCTCCTCTCCTAATGAGAGAAGCCAAAAGGCAAAAGTGAGAAGGAGGAGAAGAAGTGTGTGTCCTATTCTCTACCCCCTCTCCTTCTATTTATAGGCCTGATGAAGGACCGATTAGGCGAACCAGAGAGGGGGGGAGTGAATGGGAGCCGATTAAAATTCTTCTCGAAGAAGATGAGAACTCCAACAAGACGAACACGGCTTCCAACTCACGTCTCCGACCCAACTACCCAAGTTGGTCAAGACCACGCAGCCACTGGAGTGCTACTGGTCCTAGGAACCAACACTCAACCTTCCTAGCCAAAACTCACCAAAACACACAGCGGAAACTTGCACGGCTTGCTGCCTGTGCTACACCGGTCAGACCGATGGCCTGCGCCGGTCAGACCGGTGACACCGGTCAGACCGGTGGACAGAGCCGGTCAGGCCGGTGGCTACAGCAGCCGCACAGCAAACGTTCCAGGAAGCCTCAGTGAATCCTCTAGGCCCTGGAACAAAAACCACCACGAAACACAACCTGTGAGGAAGAAGAACCCCTCACAAATCCTAGCAAAACAACTCCAAACACTCCAAGAACTGAACAGCAGGACCACGGGACAAAACCACACGGACAAGGCTGTTCCCCGAGACAAAAACCCACCAAGGGCTAGCACCGGTCAGACCGGTCAAGAGCACCGGTCAGACCGGTCGTGCCTGGGCAGCTCGGGATGAACAGCGCCCGCGAGTCAACTCCTCCAAATCCAACTCCCGATCTCCCGATTCGCTCCACGGTTTTGCACAAGACTTTGGGGATAGTAGGAACACCTCATGGGTACTCCATAGCCAAGATTTGGTCCACCAAAACTTGTCAAATCAAGAGGAATCGAAGAAATCCCACCAAGAACGCCTCTAACCCTAGAGCCACGAAAACCCCAAAATCGAGCCCCTTTGCTCACGGATTTGGAAGGGGAATCAAAGGGAAAAGAACCACGAAGGGTTCATGCATACATCCCCCACCAAATCCCAAAGAGAAAGGCCTCGAAATCGCTCCAAGAAAATCGCCAAGAAAAGGCTCCGAAAATCACCAAAAAGGAGAAATGGGAAAGACACATCCAAGCCTTGAGGAACCACGCCGAATCATCTATACATACCAAAGAGGTTCATACAAGGTCTAGCTTGCCGCCCGATCATCCTTCCCTCTCACAAGATCTCACCATGAAGCTCTCAAGCTAGTCCTACGAAAATCCTAAGAAAATAGGAAGGAAAATAGGAAAACCAAATGAGCTAGGGTTCCAAGAGATGGCTGCCATCCTCTCACCCCTTGGGTTATATGGAGGCAACCGAAAGACTAAAAAACCCTTACTAGCTAACTAGGGATACATGCCCCTCGAGGGCGAAAATGGAAGTCTTTGTCTTCGCACCATCGGACGGATGCCCAGCAACCGCAAACTTGCTTAGCCTCGACGCAAGCCTTGCGATCCCGACGCGTGTCCTCCGCTTCGAAGATTCCGGATTGCGTCGTCGCACACTGGTCAGACCGGTGCTCCTCACCGGTCAGACCGGTACCCACCGGTCAGACCGGTCAGACCCACCGGTCAGACCGGTCTGGAGCTGCTGCACTTCCGTCTTCGGTTCTTCGGTCTTGGCTTTGTGGATCAACCAAGGAACCCAGTGGTTTTCTGGTGAACCACCGGAAACCCCGCGAACTCGGTGTAGCCTCCGCCAATCACCACTCATGACTCGGCTCCCACGTAGTCCCGGCTCGACCTTGGTTTTGAGGCTCAACCAAGAAACCGTCCATGACTTCATCTTGCCGTTCTTGCCACCATGCGGCCCGCACTTGACCCCGCTGGCCACCGGGTCCCTCGAACCAAGCCTACTTGTCTTCTCCACACCTGGAGGCCTCACCGGCAACGACCTTTCACGCTTGTTCTTCACCTGCACCTGCACCAGTCAAGCCGCAACCTGCACCTGCAATACTTAGCCAAGAATCAGTCCACACCACGTTGTCAATCACTCATCACACCAGGAAGCGACCATCCACCGGTCCTCGAACCACACCTGGCTCTCAATCTCCCCCTTGATGAGTGCATTGACAACACACACGTTTTGGTAACCAAGAGAAAAGGAAAAGAAAAGAAACGACTAAAAGAAACTCCAACAAGCGATCGAAAGCCAAAGAAAAGGCAAAGAGCAAGATCACTTGAAGAAGACAAGTCTCGGACCCCTTAGGCAAGGGCAACGGCTCGACACATCCGAGACAAAACATGCTCAAGCAAAGAGCACAAACCATCAAACCAAAGCTCGAAAACCACAAAGAGCTCCCCCTGCACACATGCAACTCCCCCTGGACAAATGCATGCGAACCACTTCACAAAACAGAGCAGCTGCAACAGCTCAGCTCTGACCGGTCAGACCGGTAGACACCACCGGTCAGACCGGTGGGCAACATGTGAACAGGACCAGCACTCTGACCGGTCAGACCGGTGACCTCAACCGGTCAGACCGGTGCACAACAGAGCCCAAAAATAGCTCGAAACCACCTAAAAACCTTCCAAATGCATTCAGTAGGCCAAAACATGCTCAAACTTCTCCCCCTTGTTGACAATGCATGAATCAAGCCAAAAATGCAAAAAATGCAACCTAGAGCTTCTCAAATAGACAAAATTCAACATAGGATGCTACACATGTCCAACCGAGCAAGTTAGATACTCTATAGCCTCGTAAAGACATAAACTTCATGATCACCAAGTTTCACAACCATTGGGCGAAGCTAAGATAGAATTTAGCAATTTTGCGAAAAATTACCCTCTCATGAGCAAAGTCCTAAACATGAGCAAAACATGTCAAAATGGCAAAGCCACACAAACTTCATGCTAGGACAACCATTCTAAGCATAAGACCATCATAAACACCCACAAGCACCTCATGTCATGTCAAAGCCACCGAGCCATGTGCCTACTTCTATATATGAGACTTCTCATTGGTAGGCATCATGCAACGATTTAGCACCCAAAGCAAATTAAAATTAGCACATATGACATGGGAGCACATTTTTCAAGTAATTTACATTTCATATTCAGATTTATAATTGGTACATGAAATGTCTTTGCGACAAAAAGGAACTTATGCCCCTCCACAAGATGAAGCATGGGGGCTAAACATTCATGATGGCAAATGAGCCTTTGGCCCCATATGATCAAAATAAGCTATCCAACCACAAATTAAGCATAGCCAAGCCACTAAAACATGTCAAGATCATGTAAAGGCATTTACTCACAAGAGAGCATATATATGAAATTTTTCAAAAACATAGCCATCAACCATGGATACAAACCAAGATTATCAAGAGCTAAGCCAAACTAAGCATAGCTTACCAAATTAGCTCACAAAGACATATATGTCATTCCATGGTGAACAATGTGTATAGGAGAAGCCTTTCCTAAACAATGCATATGATACAAAATGCATGCAACCTAAGATACAAAGATGCCTATACATCATGCTACATATGCCATGCCAAATGCAAGAAATGCACAAAGGAAAGCTATACATATGCTACAAAGGAGCTCCCACACGCCAACTCAAGAAATCAAACAAACACCAAGCTCCCCCCGCAAACGAGTGAAAGTTGCTTGATCTAGGGGTTTGGTGAAAATATCGGCTAGTTGTTCATGTGTGGGTACATGGATCAAAGCTATCTTCCCTTTCTCTACGTTGTCTCTCAGAAAATGATACCTCACTTCTATGTGCTTGGTTTTGGAATGGAGCACTGGGTTCTTTGCAACGCTTATGGCACTGGTGCTATCACATTGAAGTGGGACATGGGTATACTCCTCACCAAAGTCACTCATGGTGTATGTGATCCAAAGGAGCTGAGAGCAACAACTAGCAGCAGCCACATACTCTGCCTTGGTAGTGGATTGAGCAACACTCGACTGTTTGCGGGAAGACCAAGATACCAAAGAAGAACCCAAGAACTGGCAAGTCCCAGAAGTGGACTTCCTATCCAACCGACACCCGGCAAAATCCGCGTCTGAAAATCCATGAAGCGCCAAAGAAGAAGACGCAGAGTACCAAAGGCCAAAGTCGGGAGTGTGTCGCAAATACCTGAAAATGCGCTTGACTGCTTGCCGATGCGAAGTCCTCGGAGAAGCTTGAAAACGAGCGCACAGACACACCGAGAATTGAATGTCCGGCCTCGTCGCCGTCAAGTAGAGGAGTGACCCGATCATGCTCCGGTACTCCTTCTGGTCCACGTGTTCACCTTCCTCGTCCGCATCAAGAACTGTAGTCGTACTCATAGGCGTCGCCATGGCCTTGGAATCCTCCATCTTGAACTTCCTCACAATGTCCTTGGTGTACTTAGCTTGGTGCACAAATGTTCCTTCCTTTGATTGCTTGATTTGTAGCCCGAGGAAGAACTGCAACTCGCCCATCATGCTCATCTCAAATTCCCTGCTCATGTCTTCTGCAAACCTTGCAACAAGAGAGTTAGACGAGCCACCAAAGACAATATCATCCACGTATACCTGCACAATCAGGATATCTCTGTCCTGCCTGAGGAGAAACAAGGTCTGGTCGACCTTCCCCATCTCAAACCCTCTCTCAAACAGGAACCCCCTCAACCTACCATACCAAGCTCTAGGCGCCTGCTTCAACCCATACAGCGCCTTCCTCAACTTGTAGACCCGGTGAGGATACTTCTCACTCTCAAACCTCGGTGGTTGCCTCACAAACACCTCTTCCTCCAATACACCGTTCAGAAAAGCACTCTTCACATCCATCTGGTACAACTTGAACCCTTTAGCCACGGAAAAAGCTAGAAGGATCCTGATCGCCTCCAAACGAGCTACAGGAGCGAAAGTCTCCTCGTAGTCGATCCCCTCTTTCTGACTGTACCCCTGAGCAACAAGTCTCGACTTGTTCCTCACCACTTCTCCTTTCTCTCCCTCTTTATTTTTCCACACCCATTTTGTCCCAATCGGCTTACACCCTGGGGGAGGGTCAACCAACACCCAAACTTGGTTCCTCTCAAAATTCTCCAACTCCTCATGCATCGAGTTAACCCAATTATGATCAGATAACGCATGTCCAATGTCTTTGGGCTCAAAAGTGGCAACAAAAGCAGCATGAGCGAAATGAGAATTGTTCCGAACCCTCGACCGTGTAGTACGTTCATTCATGTCGCCGATGATTCTCGAAGCTGGGTGATCCACTTGCACTCGTCGGGGAGGTTCTCACCTTGATGCTACCTCCCCCTCAACAGCAGCTTCGCCTTGATCTGGGTTTGTCGTTGTAGGTGTGGGAGAGGGTCCATTCTCGATCGTCGTCGAAGTAGTAGGTACATGTTCAGCCACGGGCATCACACCGCCATCTTCATCATCTCCATGTTCATGCTCCTCCTCCTGAAAGATCTCCTCGCCAAGTTCGTCGTCACCTGCACACTCAAAAACAAGCTGACTACGTGGCTGTGTCTCGTCGAAGGTTACCTCGTAAGTCTCCACGATTTGGTTAGTTTCAAGATTGAGCACACGAAATGCTCTAGAATGAGATGCATAACCAAAGAAAATACCATCGACAGACCTAGCCTCGAACTTGTCCAACTTCTTCCCTTTCTTCAGAATGAAGCATTTACAACCAAAGACATGGAAGTGACTCACCTTGGGTGTGCGACCGTGCATCAACTCGTAACAGGTTCTCTTCTTGTGAACCCTGAGGTAGATCCTGTTCGACACATGGCACGCGGTATTGACCGCCTCAGCCCAGAACCTTCTCGGAGTCCTATGCTCGTCGAGCATCGTCCGAGCCATCTCGCACAAGGTCCTGTTTTTCCTTTCCACCACGCCATTCTGGGGAGGCGTATACGGACTCGAAAACTGATGTTCAAGACCCAAGTCATGGCAAAAGGTTTCGAAGCGAGAGTTTTTGAATTCCGAGCCATTGTCACTGCGGATTGCTCGTATGGCATCTCCGTGCCTCTCGTTTCTTAACCTCAAGACAAGATCTCGAACAAAACCAAATGTCTCCCCCTTCTCCTCAAGAAAGAACACCCACGCATACCGAGAGTAGTCGTCCACCACAACAAGGACATACCACTTCCCACCCGCAGATCGCACACGAGCTGGGCCAACAAGGTCCATATGAAGCAGCTCGCATGGACGCTCAGTCATCACATCGGTGAGAGGCGGGTGAGAAGAGGCTACCATCTTGGCATGCCTACACGGCGCACAAACCAACTCTTTCTCAAACCTCAATCGTGGCAATCCTCAGACCAAATTGAGTTTACTCAAGCGAGACAAAAGGTCAAAGCTCAAGTGACCCAACTTCCTATGCCACTTCCACAACTCACTCGAAGAACCAGCCAAGAAGCAACGCTCCACACCAGAAGACTGAGAAAAATCAGCTCGGAACACTTGACCCTCGGGAACGACCATGCAAACAAGATCCCCCCGAGAATCTAAAATCCGAGAACCACCAGGCCGAAACAACACCTCAAAACCCTCATCCAACAACTGGGACACAGAAAGCAAATTGTATCCAAGCGATTGAACAAGAGCAACACGCCTGAGAGTGATCTTATCGCTTACCTTAATCTCACCTTCTGACAGCACACGCCCTCGCCCATTGTCCCCAAAGGTGATGTACTTCTTTGTCACCACCGGGACGAGACTTGAGAACCACCCCTTGTCTCCGGTCATATGCCTCGAGCAACCGGAGTCAATCAACCAAATGTTCTTCAAGTCTCCCACCTGAAATTCAAAAGCGAGCACGTGAGTGAACAAATGACTCAGCACTGGGGTTAGTACCAAAAGAGTAAAACCAGTGCCGAGCCATTTGCTCCAAAGTGGGGTTAGCACAAACCAAATCATCACGCCTATCAAAGCTACCACCACGGTAACCACCACGAGGGAACCAACCCTCTCTAGCTGGAGGAGGACGAAAACCACGAAAGGGAAACCGTGGATCGTACCTCCGCTCCATCTCAAAGCTACGACTCTTCTCACCCTCGTATTGAGCACGAGGTGGAGAACGCCTAGCAAACTGACCACCTGCAAACTTTCCAGACCAACCACCAGAACCACGACCTCCAGAACCAAACCGAGCATCCTCACGAGCATGAAACCTGACTCGCTGTCTGCCCAGACCTGCACCGGTCTGACCGGTGTGGCTCGGCCAGCAGCAACACCTGCAGCCTTCCGGTCTCCCCAAGCCGGAACCGTCCTCACAATCGCCTTGGCCCTGGGCATCTGCATACGAGGCTCAGGTACACCATTAGAGGGGTGGTACTTGTCCCTGTTAGCCCACTCTCTAGCCATTCTCTCCTCACGCTTCCTCTTGAAGCAAAACTCATCCTTGTGACCATCTCTCCCACAATACCCACAATGGAACTTTATGGGCTGTGGCTTAGGCTTAGGCTTGGGTTGGGGCTGCCCACTCGGCTTCTCACCCTTCTTCTCTCCTTCCTCACCTCCCTTTGGGCTCACAAACTTCACCGGTTTCTGAAAATCATTTGTTGGGTGAGGGAATATGGGTGGATCTGGAGTAGTGTCAAGTTTATTTCTGAGATGGTTGGGCTTGGGCTCAAACTTGTTCTTGTGTCTGTTTGGTGGTGGGATAGGAATCTCTCCAACTCTCTCAACTCCCTCACCACAGTTCTCTCCAAGCTTGTCAGCCCCAAGTGCCTGACCATCATAGCGTTTGAAAGCCGCTATCATGATACCGAGCTGAGGCTCCTGACCCGACAACCAGCTCATACATTTTCTCAGCTCATCATTTTCATCCTGCAGGCGATCAACATAATGTGCAAGCTCCAAATTCTTAACCGCATGCAATTCACAAGTAGAGCAAGAAGTGGGAATAGGCTCTTTCAACTTAGCCTCAAGCGAAACAGTGTAAGCATGCATCTCATCAATCTTTCCATGCAAAACAGGGCAAGAAGTGCAAGCACCTAGCAAAGCAGATCTAGACTTAAGCTCAGCCACTTCAACCCTAAGCATATCTAGTTCATCACAAGTAGAAGCATGCTTATCCTTAAGAGCAGTAAGATCAGCTAGGTACACAGAGCAATCACAGCAATCAATCTCATCAGAAACCACAGGAGAAGCCTTAAGCGAATCAATCTCAAGCTTAGCATCTAGGTTCTGGGTTTCTAGCTCAGCCACACGGTTCCTAGCATCTTCTAGTGAGGCCCTAAGCTCTTTCCTCATCTTCTTGGCCTCTCTAAGCATGTGATCGCGGTTATCAAGCAAGTCAGCCAACTCATCATTCTCCTTGCGCAAAGAAGAGAGCTCATCACATACCTCATCCTCGGAGTCAGAGTCCGAGTCACTCTGGTGGCTCTTCTTGCTGCCGGAGCTACGGGCCATGCCGCAGAAGCCATCTCTCGCGAAGCAGCTCAACCCGCTCAAGTTCCTGGATGACTTCTTGTTCTTGCGCCGATCACCTTCATCTTCACTGCTACTCGAGCTTGAGGAAGAGTAGGCGGAGCTGGAGTCGACGTCGCTCGCTCCGACCATTGCTCGGGCCTTCCTGCCGCGGCCATCCTTCTTCCTCGACCGTCGCTCGTCCTTGTGCTTGTTCTTGTGCTTGTGATCGTGCCTCGATCGGTACTTGCCATCCTTGCTCGATCGGTGCCTGTAGCCGTCCTTGTAGCCGTCCTTGTTCTCCGTCTTCTCCGGGCAGTCGGCAACGAAGTGTCCTGGCTTGCCGCACTGAAAGCACGTCCGTGCTGTCCTCCTCGTGTTCACCCGGTTCTCGTGCAGCCTCTCGAACTGCCTGGTCAGCAACGCCAGCTCGTCCTCTCCAAGCACGTCGAACTCCTCATCTGGCAAAGACATCAAAGAAGACAGAGAGTACATCCTGGAGGATGCGTTAGTGTTAGACTTAGCTCCTTTGCCACTAACGAGAGCGAGACTATGAGAATCAGTCGGGCTCTCGATCTTGGCTGTCATACCACGGTCCAACTCAGCCGACTTGAGCTTCGAGAACAGCTTGTTCACCGTCAAGGTGTCATACTTCTCGGACTCAACAATAGCCTCAAACTTCCCGTCCCATACGGTACGATCCAACGAGTGCAAGAGCTTCACGGCTCTATCATGATCATTGTATGGGAGGACGTCCACATTGGCTCTCATGTTGTTCACAACGACCGTAAATCGCTGGAAAAGGGCATCGACGGACTCGCCGGGGAGATGAGTGAAGTTCTCGTACTCTCTCCGGTAAGTCGCGTACATCCGAGCCTGAACCTGAGCATTCCCAGCATGAGCATCCTTCAACTGCTCCCAAATCCTACAAGCTAAGTCCTCTGTCTGAACCCGATCGAATTCAGGCTGACACAGAGCACGAAACAAGTAGTCGACAGCCTTGTTGTTGGCTTCGAACATATCCCTCGATCCTGGAGCAAGGAAGTTCATCGGATGAACATAAGCTGTGTTCACCGTGACATCCCAAAGGATCTGACCCTTTCCGCGGAGGAACGCCGCCATCCGCCTTTGCCACATCTGGTAGTTCTTCCCATCGAAGTGCGGAGGACCCGAACCCCGTTCCTGGTACGCCATCTTTGGATCTTAGACAGGTAAGAGTCAATAAAGACCCGAACCGGCTCTGATACCAATTGAAGGACCGATTAGGCGAACCAGAGAGGGGGGGAGTGAATGGGAGCCGATTAAAATTCTTCTCGAAGAAGATGAGAACTCCAACAAGACGAACACGGCTTCCAACTCACGTCTCCGACCCAACTACCCAAGTTGGTCAAGACCACGCAGCCACTGGAGCGCTACTGGTCCTAGGAACCAACACTCAACCTTCCTAGCCAAAACTCACCAAAACACACAGCGGAAACTTGCACGGCTTGCTGCCTGTGCTACACCGGTCAGACCGATGGCCTGCGCCGGTCAGACCGGTGACACCGGTCAGACCGGTGGACAGAGCCGGTCAGGCCGGTGGCTACAGCAGCCGCACAGCAAACGTTCCAGGAAGCCTCAGTGAATCCTCTAGGCCCTGGAACAAAAACCACCACGAAACACAACCTGTGAGGAAGAAGAACCCCTCACAAATCCTAGCAAAACAACTCCAAACACTCCAAGAACTGAACAGCAGGACCACGGGACAAAACCACACGGACAAGGCTGTTCCCCGAGACAAAAACCCACCAAGGGCTAGCACCGGTCAGACCGGTCAAGAGCACCGGTCAGACCGGTCGTGCCTGGGCAGCTCGGGATGAACAGCGCCCGCGAGTCAACTCCTCCAAATCCAACTCCCGATCTCCCGATTCGCTCCACGGTTTTGCACAAGACTTTGGGGATAGTAGGAACACCTCATGGGTACTCCATAGCCAAGATTTGGTCCACCAAAACTTGTCAAATCAAGAGGAATCGAAGAAATCCCACCAAGAACGCCTCTAACCCTAGAGCCACGAAAACCCCAAAATCGAGCCCCTTTGCTCACGGATTTGGAAGGGGAATCAAAGGGAAAAGAACCACGAAGGGTTCATGCATACATCCCCCACCAAATCCCAAAGAGAAAGGCCTCGAAATCGCTCCAAGAAAATCGCCAAGAAAAGGCTCCGAAAATCACCAAAAAGGAGAAATGGGAAAGACACATCCAAGCCTTGAGGAACCACGCCGAATCATCTATACATACCAAAGAGGTTCATACAAGGTCTAGCTTGCCGCCCGATCATCCTTCCCTCTCACAAGATCTCACCATGAAGCTCTCAAGCTAGTCCTACGAAAATCCTAAGAAAATAGGAAGGAAAATAGGAAAACCAAATGAGCTAGGGTTCCAAGAGATGGCTGCCATCCTCTCACCCCTTGGGTTATATGGAGGCAACCGAAAGACTAAAAAACCCTTACTAGCTAACTAGGGATACATGCCCCTCGAGGGCGAAAATGGAAGTCTTTGTCTTCGCACCATCGGACGGATGCCCAGCAACCGCAAACTTGCTTAGCCTCGACGCAAGCCTTGCGATCCCGACGCGTGTCCTCCGCTTCGAAGATTCCGGATTGCGTCGTCGCACACTGGTCAGACCGGTGCTCCTCACCGGTCAGACCGGTACCCACCGGTCAGACCGGTCAGACCCACCGGTCAGACCGGTCTGGAGCTGCTGCACTTCCGTCTTCGGTTCTTCGGTCTTGGCTTTGTGGATCAACCAAGGAACCCAGTGGTTTTCTGGTGAACCACCGGAAACCCCGCGAACTCGGTGTAGCCTCCGCCAATCACCACTCATGACTCGGCTCCCACGTAGTCCCGGCTCGACCTTGGTTTTGAGGCTCAACCAAGAAACCGTCCATGACTTCATCTTGCCGTTCTTGCCACCATGCGGCCCGCACTTGACCCCGCTGGCCACCGGGTCCCTCGAACCAAGCCTACTTGTCTTCTCCACACCTGGAGGCCTCACCGGCAACGACCTTTCACGCTTGTTCTTCACCTGCACCTGCACCAGTCAAGCCGCAACCTGCACCTGCAATACTTAGCCAAGAATCAGTCCACACCACGTTGTCAATCACTCATCACACCAGGAAGCGACCATCCACCGGTCCTCGAACCACACCTGGCTCTCACCTAAGCACCAGCGTGGAGGCACCCCAAACACCCCGGGAATGAAGTCAGGAGCCAACCCGGAGACACCACGTGGAAGGCCGAGATAAACCGACGCAAGGTCGGTTCGGCCGAACCATGGGTTCGGCCGACCCCCTGGTGGCCCACCTCGTCTTGTGCTTTCTCGTGGTGGCTGTCGGGTGGGTCCTTATGGTGGTTCCAGGTGTCCACGTGGTTTTGAGGCGGTTTAGGCGCTCTGGTGTGCCATGGATCCATGTGAGACATGCATGGCGACTTCTGATTCGCCAAGACTTCCTCCCTTGGATTGGTGACATCAGCAATCCGTGGCACTTTGCATGGCAGCCCCTCATTGGCTGAGGTGGAGAGGCTAAGGTGTGCTTTTGCTCTATTTCTTGTGCTAATTGCCTGCATTCAAATATACATTGCCACTTGTGGAATTTGTCAGTATAAGGCCCTATTCTACTGTGAATGTATATTTCTCATGTCAAAATGCAGGAGTTGACGGCTATAAATATGGTACTTAACAGCCGTCAACAACTCCCCCACACTTGACCTTTGCTCGTCCTGAGTGAAGGGAGTCAGATCAAGGTGAGACATGATATCCAAAGGTATGAGGGAGCATAAGAGATATTCCAAACCATACCTTGTACCTGTGAACTCTGTGGAGTGTCTGTTAACGGTGGAAATTCACCATTTACAACCCTCAATATTCTCACATAAATGGAGGCAAATGCATTATTCACTAGCATTTAGGTTTGAATAATGTAGTTCCACTTGTCCTTGGAGATTATTTGTATGTAGGTGATTTACCATTTAAAAGTGATGGAAACTCCACTTTTATGAAGAAGCCATGCCAACTCAGCTGAGGAGGTGGCTGCCACCAAGGGAAACATGGCAATCCACATCATCGATCCAGGGGAGGCACTCACCGACGAATCAGAGGACGCCACATGGACTTCACATGGATCAAAGGGCCCACCTCGGATACCAAATCAAGCCATGCACCAGGGATGGATCAGAGGGCCCACAGGGCAGCCACCTAGTGGAAAACCACTAGGTGGGGCCACCCTAGGGGGCCGGCCGACCTTGGGATTGGCAGAACCGACCTAGGGGGCCCCATCCTGGCCCTCCACGTGGCAGCTCCCTATTGGTCCTTTGCCTCACTCCCGGGTGTTTAGGGGCCATTTGGGCGTCCGAGCAAGCCTTGTCCTTGCCTATAAATAGAAGGGGAGGGGCTCCCATTTCTCACACACCACTCTCTCATTCTCGTCTCACGTTTAGTTTCCAAGGCTAGGGGGTAGGCTAGAGTAGCTCTTCTTCAGGTTCCAAGTCCTCTTGGAAGTCTAGGTATGAGTTCTCTTTTATCTTTATTTCTTTGTATGACTTTGATCTACTTCAGTTATTCAGCTATTTCATATAAAGTCATGGTAGATCATATTCTTGATATGTTCTTGAGTTCATCCTCTGTTCATCATTTAGAGGCTCGCGTTCTTCGTGAACACTACCTTTTGATCCATTTGAAGGGTGATAAACTCCTTCCTTATGTGTTTATTCATAAGTTAGAGGCTCGTGTTCTTCACGAACACGACCCTTTGATCTTGTTGATTAGACATCAGAGAGTTCATATCTGTTCGTATGTCTAGCCTTAGTTGATCTTGTTAGATGGCATGAGAGTGTTGCATGAGGTCTGTGTTCAAGCTACGGTACTCGGTCTAGTTGACCAGTCTTCTGGTGGCTCTCACCCTGGGTCACAATAGCCCGGGCTGGGTGGAGTCTAGCCACAACGTAGGCATAGTGCCTGGGTTGTCTGGCTACGATAGTTATGAGCATAGCCCCGTAACGAGAGGTCGGTCCTCAGGTGGTGACAGCCCTGTTGGATCCTAGGGCAACCTCCGCTTTGGGGTACCTGCTGTAGGAGTCTAAAGTCTAGTTTCGCAGATTGCTAGTCGTCGTGGGCTAGCTCCCCATTTGTACCTGGGTGCTGAACCATGTATCCCTCATGCAATACTGATCCCCATCTCTTGTATGTTCTAGCTTTGTATGTTTAGTACATTAGAACCTAGAGCTAACTCGTATGTTCCCCCTAAGCCGTAGTGTGCTAAAGTAGAGGTAGATTTGAGGTGTGTGTGTCACACTACCCCTATTATCTTTTATCTTACCCCTGCCTTTGAGTGTGTTGTTTCCTATATCTATCTCTTGGTTTACATTCAGAGCAAAAGCATAAGTCTAAGATATCCGCCATTGCCTTCCACAGATTCGATACCCTTGGAATACTCTCCTTCCTGGGGGAAATGCTACAATGGTTTATCTGTGCGCTTGCGGATTCGTTCATGATCATTTAGATTAACCTAAGGCAAGTCTCAATGTTCACGCTAACCTGCGCCATTAGTTGTGACATTGGGAAATGCCAACAAGCATTTCTAGCGCCGACGCTAAGGATGGATTCCAAATCTATTCTTAAGTGATCGACGTTAAGAAATGTCAACAAGCATTTCTGGCACCGTTGCCGGGGAAGGCACAGGATTATCATGACTATGCTTTGCATCTGTTTATAAAGTCTGAGTAGGTTAGGACAACTCTCAATGCAGGCTAACCTTGATTGTCTTCTTTTATCTTTGGATGATGAAGACAGGTAGTGTATGACTGGTTTCGACCTACCGAGGAATTTTACTGAAGATCCCGGGTCACTTGTGAGGAAAGCTTGAATTCATTTCGGCTCACCTCGTCGTACTCGTCCGGAGGACGAACCAGCTTCCTTTGTACCATCCACGTCCAATGCTATGGCCCAGAAGACACTTCGTGAGTACTCAGCTCCTTCCGCTGACCAGGTGCTGCAAGGCCCTGAGGTGGCAATGGGGACTGAAAATTTCGAGATCAAGATGGGTCTAATCACGATGGTACAGACTAGCCCATTCTGTGGCAAGCCCAATGAGGATGCCAATGCTCATCTGCAGCAATTCCTAGAGCTATGCAGCACTTTCTTCATCAAGGGTGCAAATATGGATGTTGTTCGTTTACGGCTATTTCCATTCTCCCTACTGGGGAAAGCTAAGCAATGGTTCTATGCGAATCGGGAATCTATTGACACTTGGAGTAAGTGTTCAGAGGCATTTCTCAAGAAGTTCTTCCCATTGGGTAAAACCAATGCTCTTCGTGGAAGAATTTCTTGTTTTCAGCAAGCAGCAAGTGAATCTATTCCAGAGGCTTGGGAGAGGCTTCAGGAGTATGTCCTGGCCTGTCCTCATCATGGGATGGAAGATTGGCTCATTCTTCAAAGTTTCTATAATGGGTTGACTCCGACAGCCCGAGACCATATTGATGCTGCTGCTCAAGAAGCATTCTTCTCACTCACTATTGATAATGCTAAAAATTGCTCATGGAGAAGATGGTCTCCAACCAAGGGTGGAGTGATGAAAGACTCCAACCACGACCGAGGGGTACTCATACTGTCAAGGAAGCAGACATGATTACTGCCAAGATGGATCTTCTTATGAAGAGATTAGATGACTACACCAGCGAGAAGGTTGCCATGGACACTACTTCTCTGCCTATGGACTCTCACATGACTTGTGAAGTCTGTGGCAACAATGGGCACTCAGGCAACTATTGTCCGGAGACTCAGGAGGAAATGATGTACATGAATGGCAATAACAATGGTTATCGTCCACCTCAACAAGGAGGCCAATCATGGAATCAACAACGCCCTTATTATCAAGGAGGTAACCAAGGTAATTCTTACAATCCTAACCAACCTTCCTTGAGAGATCTCGTTTTTGGGCAAGCTCAGATTAACGAAGGTATTAACAAGAAGTTAGCTGCCCTTGATAAAACTATGGAGAGTCTCAACATTAAACTCAATAGCTTTTCTTCTGCCCAGAAGAGTCAGCTGAGTTTCAACAAAATATTAGAAACTCAGTTGGCCCAACTGGCAGCTTCTGTTCCCTCTATTGAAAATGCAAATGCGGTAACCATGAGAGGAGGTAAATCCACTCGGGATCCACCGTATCCTAACCCTACAGGGACAGATAAGAAAGGTATAACAGAAGTTGGGAATATCCATGAGGATTCATCCGACTTGGAAGAATCCCCTCAGGTAAGGAAGGTGCCATGCACAGATAAAGCACCTGTAGGAGTGACGGCATACCCGAGTTTCGTAGAAGCCAACATGATGCCGTTCCCTCAAAAGAGCAGGAAGGCAACACTAGATGAGCAGTTTAATCGCTTCGTGGATATGATTCAGAAGGTTTATATCAACGTTCCATTACTTGAGGCAATACGCGTTCCCACTTACGCGCGTTATCTCAAGGACATTCTAACCAAGAAGCGAGCTCTTCCCACAACTGAAGTAGTACGACTCACGGAGGAGTGCAGTGCTGCTATACTCAACCGCCTTCCTAAGAAGAAAAAGGATCCAGGGTGTCCCACAATCACTTGTATGATTGGGACCCAACGCTTCGACCATGCTCTCTGTGACTTAGGGGCCAGTCTCAGCGTCATGCCTAAGGTAGTCTTTGATCAACTTAACTACACAAGTTTATCTCCAACCACTTTGCAGCTGCAGCTAGCCGATTCTTCAGTCCGATACCCAGCGGGGATAGCTGAGGACATTCCAGTGAAAGTCCGAGATTGCTTCATCCCCGTTGACTTTGTGGTGCTGGACCTGGAGATCGCCAAGGAGGTGCTGCTCATACTTGGGCGACCATTTCTGAGTACAGCTGATGCACAAATTGATGTGGGGGCCGGTGTGATCCGTCTCTACATCAATGGCAAAGAGGAGAGGTTCGAGTTTCGTCCAAGAAAAGAACAATGCTCGATGATCAAGGGATTACCAACTCCCGACACCCCAGCACGAGAGGTCGAAGTGCCACCAAGGCAAGTGGACAGCCTCATTGCATTCATGAAGAATTTTTGGAAGGAAGAATGCCAACTCATGGGCACGGGAAGGAAACAATATTGGAAATCTCAACCCCAGTCCAAGAAATCACCTCCTACACGTCACAACCCACACAACACTCAGAAGATGTGGCGGAGGGTGAATAGGAAGCCGACTTCCCTTCTGAAAGAAACGGCTGCCCCACTGCCCAGGTAAGAACTTTGGAACCAAGTCTAGCTCTAAAGACTCAAAATAATGAGCCCTGCACCGACAGGTAAGTTTGGTAAGTTATTCTTATTTTCTATACAATAAAATTCTGGTTAAGGAAAAGCAATCTACTTCTGCTTTGTGCTCTCTGCATTCTCGCTGGGGCGAGCTCAGGAGTGATGACCATCCGGACATTCCTTGAGCTTGTTCCATGGTACCAACTTGTCACAGCCGACACCACCACCACAGCCTCAGCCACAGCCTGTTACACCACCGGTGGCAGGAGGGGCCCCTGCGGGGTACATGTCCGGGGTTACCCCTGGTTATGCACCCGGTTGGGACCAGCCCACCTACCAGCCGAGTGCGAGTGGCACGGCTTGGGCGAGCGCGAGCAGAGCTCAGAGGGCCACACCCGCTAGTTCCAGCTCCGGTGGTCCACCTCCGTCTTCGTCCTTCCGGTGACACTCCTCCGCCTCTGCACGCGATGCGCAGCTCGCACAGCAGATGGGAGAGCTCACCGTCCAGGTTACGGGATAGGAGGAGATGCTGAACACCCACGTCGAGTCTACCTCAGCGTGGCAGCGTCAGGCTGGTGAGAGGATAGCAGCCATGCAGCAGGATCAGCAGTAGTACATGGAGGCACAGAGGGCTTACTACACGAGTCAGGGTTTCTTCTACCCTCCTCCGCAGTGAGCCTGAAGCTAGCTTGGGGGAGGACCCCCATTCTGAGGAAACTTGTATCTTCCTTTATTTTCAGAATATCTTATAAATGAAAATCCAAAAAATCTGCAAAATAAAAAGACCAAAAATATTTATTTGCTTTCATCATCATCATTTGCTTAGTTTGCTTTGATATGCTTAGTAAGAATGCTTTGCCTCTATGGTTGAAATGATGAATAGTTGCTCTGTTTATTCTCCTCGTATGTCTTGCCTACAACTTTGTATCCTACCTATGTTTTGAGTTTGTTGGCTTGTTGTTCAAACCTTAGCTTGAAAACTGTGGGTAGCAGAAAGCATGATCCTTGCCTAAGTTGTTGTGAGACATGATATGGTAAAATAGAGTGCTATGATCTTGTGCTTAGTGATGCTTGACATCCGGAGTTTTTCTTTTTGAAAAGTCAAAACATGATGAGTTCCTCAATGATGAGAATTTCCCATCCAAGGCCATATGTAGATTCTAGTTCTTAGCCTCCACATATGCAGCTTGTTCTCTCATTGAGCTTTGTCAAATTGTTGTGACCCTTGTTAGAACTCATACTCCCTGATCAAGATCACGTACACGTTCATGCTAAACTTCTACACTGGAAGTTAAGCATTCATCATTTACTCCATACTGCTTATGCATTTCTTCCGCAAATAAAACTCTATGTATCTTTGCATCATTCATCCCTCTCCAAATATCTCCAATAGAGACAAAGGGCTAGCTAAAAAAAAAGAGAAAAGCATGCTCAAAAGCATGGCAAAAATAAATAAAGAGAGCTAGCCCAAGTCTCGAAAAATTTCAAAGGAGAAAAAAGGGATTGATATGTGCAAGAGAAAGAGTTCCACCATATAGATGGTAATAACTAGTACCTACTCCAGGGCTAGTGTCCACCTTACCATCAATCCCTCATTCCCTCATATAAAACATGGCAATATCTAGCACCCATTTCCGGGCCTAGTATCCACCTTGCCATGCTCATATCCATCACACACATATGCACATCTTGATCAGGATGTATGTTTGTTTCTTCCAAGGATCCGGTTTTTGACTTAGCAAAACATGAGAGTCAAGTATGCCACATCTTCCCTACCTACAGCTCCACATAAAGCCTATTAGGAGTAGGATGTGAAGAAGGGCAACATTGATGCCTTGGTGAGGAACCATACACTTTTGAGTGATCCGAGAGTATCATTTGAGGAACTCTGATTTTCTTTTGAAAAATTTGCAAAACCTCCGGATTGATAGCTGATCAAGGTATGAGTGATTATGCATTTCTATATAACCATTCTGTCTCTCAACCGCCCAAGGCAGGTGAAGCTATATGCCCCACGTATCAGGCGAAAGGTAAGAACATTACCAACTTGTTCAACTCTTGGTAGAGTACTTTGTTGTGTGTTTGCCATAAGTTGAGAATACAGCATTGTAGCAACTCCTGATCAACCAACCTAAGTCTCTAATGTCTTGCTTCGAGACGAGCAAGAGGTTAGCTTGGGGGAGTTTGTTGACGGTGGAAATTCACCATTTCCAACCCTCAATATTCTCACATAAATGGAGGCATATGCATTATTCACTAGCATTTAGGTTTGAATAATGTAGTTCCACTTGTCCTTGGAGATTATTTGTATGTAGGTGATTTACCATTTAAAAGAAATGGAAACTCCACTTCTATGAAGAAGCCATGCCAACTCAGCTGAGGAGGAATGTCGGAGTTTTATATCCGGCAACCTCCATAGGGGGTACCCGTCGGAGGGTAGATAGTGGACGATCGCCATGACCTGGAACTCGAAGGTAAAGGCAAGGACACGAGGCACAGATTTATACAGGTTCGAGTAGCCAGAGTAGCTACCCTACGTCTTGTTTGGGTAGTATATCGCGCCCTGCACTTGGTGTTGTCCCCGGAGGGATTGTGTTCCTAGGTACCCGACCCTCCTTTATATAGTCCAGGGGGCGGGTGTCTAGTCGGTTACATGGTAGGAGTCCTAGTAGGATTACACGGCACGAGTCCTAGTAGGATTACAGGGGAATTCTAGTAGGAGTCCATCTTCATCCTTCCTTGCAGGTACCCGGGGTGTATGCCCGACAAGCCCCCGAGCACTTTGTAGTCGAGAGTAGTAGTTCGAGTAGTCTTGAAGCCTCTTCGAGTAGTTCTTGAGCGTCCTCGAGTACTGCTTGGAGAAGTCTTCAATAGTACTTGAACTGGCACGAGGCTGGAAGGTGGTCAGCTCATCTGTCTTGAAGTTGAGATTAAATGGAAGTGTGATTGAAAATCGCACTCCATATGGAGTAGCCCCCGAGCCTTAGGTTGAGTCGAAGAATCAGGCTGAGGATCAATCTTGAATCAGAATCTTCCGTCTTGAAAAAATCAACTGATGGGTGTAGCCTAGTAGCCCCCGAGCCTTGGAACGATTGAAGAATCAATCCAAGGGTCTTCAACGTTTGTGGAAGTCATCATCTGAGTACTCTTGTAGCATTTTAGCCCCTGCGCTCGTCGCCAGGTGAGCCGTAGGAGCCATGTCGAGTAGTTGTTGGTGCTGAGCCCCTGAGCTAGAGAGCTAGCGGAGACTACTCGAGTTGTTGTCGAGTAGTAATTTGAATGCAGCCCCCGAGCTGGAGAGATTCCGAGTAGTAGTTTGGCGTCGAGCTGTGGAGCTTGAGAAGTAGTCATGCCGTCAGAGCGGACTTTAGATGCAACCGAAGTTGACTTTAGATGCCGGCAGAGCGGACTTTAGAATGCGACTTGAAAACCGAAGTCGACTTTAGTTGCCGCACGAAGCGGACTTTGAGATGCGACTTGAAAACTGAAGTCGACTTTAGTTGCCGCACGGGGCGGACTTAAGATGCAAAAAACGAAAAGCACTTCCGGAAGGCAAAATCAAACGAAAAATCAGGAGTAGTTTTGCCGCCGAAGCGGGCTTGAGCACCTGAGCCATGGATTTCAGACCCAAGGTACGGTTGCTGCCGGAGTGGGCTTGAAGGTGCGACCGGAGTCGACTTCTGCCACCGGAGTGGGCTTGGGTGCGATTGTTAGCGTCGACTTTTGCCACCGGAGTGGACTTAGATGCGACTGTTAAAGTCGACTTGAGTACTTAGGGTACTTAGGACCCATGGTACGGAGCGCGAGTACTTAGGGTGCTAAACCCATGGTACAGAGCGTGAGTACTTAGGGTACGAAACACATGGTACGGTGCGCGAAGACCACGTGCAGCTAGGTACCGTCGTTGCCTGGACGCAAGGGCCACTTACAACTAGGTTCCATCGAAGCTTACACACGTAGTATGCCGCTGAAGCAAGTGAAGGTGCGACCGGAGTCGACTTTGAGTTGCCGTGCGGAGCGGACTTGTGATTGCCTCCTTAGGATACAACCATTGTGACCTCCGAAACTCGGTACATCCAAAAGTCATGGCCATAGCCCCCGTGATGTAATGTACCGAACTCGTGGTGGAGCCTCCGAAGCTTAGTATACTAAATTCGTGGCCGGAGCCCCCGAGATTCAGTGTAGTAAGCTCGTGGAGGTTTGGTCAATATATCCCAATAGTAGTCAGCAGGGTGTAGCTCTTGTGAAAACCCGTCGAGAAGCATACACAGATGAGTAGTCGTTGAGACTATTCTGCGTGGCAGAAAGAATATAGCACATGACGTGCGTGGTGCCTCCTTAGAGTGAAGCTGATGTGTGCCTCCAGTACTTGGTACATGAAACGTCGTGGCAACAGCCGCCTAATTTGGTGATCCAAAGCTTGTGGCAGTCGGTCATCACGCCCAAGGAATAATTGGAGAAGTGCAGCTCTGCTGGCAGATAGCCGTTGAGAGACATACACAGAGGTAGTCGGCATGTTGTCCTGAGGAAAACAAGCCAATAAAAAAAATAATAATCATTTAAATAAATGACTTAGCTTGGTTCGTGGACGAGTGTTGACGAAGCCGTGGCGGCCGGTGATGGAGCCGCGACGGTTGCTGGTGAAGTCGTCTAGTCGGAGGTGGATCCGACTAGTTGTTGATGGTGTTGAAACCGTTCTCGACTAGTTTTCTGGTTGAAACTAGTCGAGATGAGTAGTCGAAGTAGTCGTACACGGGTTCTTGCAGCCGGACGTCGACGTGGCTGTACTTGTGTACGTTACTTGTGTATGTTGAGCGAAGATCTTGATACCTTCTGGTGGCCTTCGTGTGCATATAGCTGATTTCCACCAAATTGAATTTTTTGGCCGCACAAGCTGCGAGGCAGCAGCAGTGCTCTGCTTTGTCATGATAAACGAGCTGCATGCAACAGTTTGCGGTGCAAACAAACTCGATCCGTAGACTTGGACATGTCCATCAACTGGTGATTGGTCAGCATGCTGCAGCAGATCGATTTTTCTTTTTCGGACTCGGCAATTTGCAACCCGCGCACGCCTTGATTAGGGAAATCGATTCCTTGTGCCACTCGGAATTAATGGTGTAGACAACCACCGAATAAGAATCCACTACGAATTTGAAGTTCAATGACACTCGCCGAGATGAGCCTTGCTGTCATGACGAGACATCTTCAATTGCTTCGAACTTGATGCGGACCGCCGACTGATCATTTGGCCAGCGAACGTGCCACGCTAGTAGTCGCCGAATTGATTGATTTTGACGAATGTCCTTCGAATTCGCCTGATGATCATCACGATCGCCCCACGGTGGGCGCCAATGTCGGAGTTTTATATCCGACAACCTCCATAGGGGGTACCTGTCGGGCATACACCCCGTGTACCCATACAAGTAAGGATGAAGACGGACTCCTACTAGAATTCTCCTGTAATCCTACTAGGACTTGTACCGTGTAATCCTAGTAGGACTCTTGCCTTGTAACCGACTAGGAACCCGCCCCCTGGACTATTTAAAGGAGGGCCGGGTACCTAGCCGAACATCTCACCCAACACCAAGCGCAGGGCGCCATACTTGATCCCCCAAACAGGATGTAGGGTCCGCCACCTCGGCGGCCCGAACCTGTATAAATCTTGTGTCCCGTGTCCTTGTCCATACCTTCGAGTTCTCGGTCTCCCGATCACGATCCTCCACCGCATAATCAACTACCTCGGGTACCCTCTTGGTAGGTTTGCCGGTCTAAAACACCCACAGCTGGCACGCCAGGTAGGGGTGATCATCACCACTGGACGAATTCGAAGGACCTTTTCATCATCAAAATCAATCTACTCGACGACAAGCAAGTCAAGTCGCAATGCAAAGCAAGTCGCCGAGTTCTGTCGAAAAACGAAATTGATTTCCGTACTCTGTTCGCGCGTCGGCAGAACACGCTCAACTATGCCGCACGTCCGGGTGCCTCGGCACGTCACGCGGCACATCGCGTGGCTCGTCGCGCGGCTCGTCGTCGACTACTTCGCCTCGCGCGGCTCGTCGTCGACTACTTCACCTCGCGCGGCTCGTCGTCGACTACTTCGCCTACACCGCGCGTCCGGGTGCCTCGGCACGTCGCGCGGCTCGTCGTCGATTACTTCACCTCGCGCAGCTCGTTGTCGACTACTTCGCCTACACCGCGCGTCCGGGTGCCTCGGCACGTCACGCGGCTCGTCACGCAGCTCGTCGCGTGGCTCGTCGTCGACTACTTCGCCTCGCGCGGCTCGTCGTCGACTACTGCGCCTACGCCGCACGTCCGGGTGCCTCAGCACGTAGCGCGGCTCGTCGCGTGGCTCGTCGTCGACTACTTCGCCTCGCGCAGCTCGTCGTCGACTACTTCACCTACGTCGTGCGATCGGGTGACTCGGCTCGTCGTCGACTACTTCGCCTTGCGCGGCTCGTCGTCGACTACTTCACCTACGCCGTGCGATCGGGTGCCTCGGCTCGTCGCGCGGCTCGTCGTCGACTACTTCGCCTACGCCATGCGTCCGGGTGCCTCGGCACGTCGCGTGGCTCATCACGCGGCTCGTCGTCGACTACTTCACCTACGTCCTGCGATCGGGTGCCTCGGCTCGTCACGCGGCTCGTCGTCGACTACTTCGCCTACGCCGCGCGTCCGGGTGCCTCGGCTCCTCGCGCGGCTCGTCGTCGACCACGCGCCGTCTCGCCGCTCGACTTCTCGTCGGTCGGTCGCACTGGCTCTCGCCGTGCGCCCGGTCGCTCCGTCTTGCGGCTCGACTACTCCGTGCGCTGCCGCTCGACTTGTTGTCCGGTCGCACTGGCTCTCGCCGCGCACCCGGTCGCTCCGTCTCGCGGCTCGACTACTCCGTGCGTCGCCGCTCGACTTGTTGTCCGGTCGCACTGGCTCTACTTCAGCCACGCCGTGCGTCGCAACTACTTGTCTCGTGGCAACACCGGCTCTACTTCGAGTACGCCGCAAACCGCCGCGACATTGTCTTCCGGCCGCATCGCGTCGACCACTCATCTTGACTAGTTTTCCAAACTAGTCGAGAACGACAGAAACGCCCCAACAACTAGTCGGAATCAACTCTGACTGGTCAAACTTCAGCAACAATCGTCGCGGCTCCATCTCCGACCGCCACGGCTTCATCTACAAGACCGCCCTGGTGGCAACAGATAAGTCATTTATTTAAATTATTGTTTTTTCCTCTTTGGCTTGTCTTCCATGCGCAGGACAAACACGCCAAAGACTACCCGTCTGTGCATGCTTCTACACGGGAACTACCCTTCAGAACTGCACAATCTCAAGTCCGCTATGGTGGCACAAGTCGATGCCAACGGTCGCAATCTAAAGTCCGCTACAGCGGCACAACTCGACTCCGGTCGCATCAATAGTCTGCCCAGGCATCAACATGCCGACTACTCATCGGTGTATGCTTCTCGGCGGGTTTTTCACGAGGGCTACACTCTGCTGACTACTCTTGGGGTATATCGATCAAGTCACCACGAGCCTACTTCATCAACTCGGGGGCTATCCCAAGGAGGCAGCTTCTAAAGTCCGCTCCGCGCGGCAACTTAAAGACGACTCCGGTCGCACCTTCGCCTGCTTCAGCGGCATACTGCGTGTGTAAGCTTCGATGGAACCTAGCTGTAAGTGGCCCTCGCATCCTAGCGATGATGGTACCTAGCTGCACGTGGTTTTCATACCCTGTACCATGGGTTTCGTACCCTAAGTACTCACGCTCTGTACCATGGGTCCTAGTACCCTAAGTACTCAAGTCGACTTCTATAGTCGCAACCTCAAGTCCACTCCGGTGGCACAAGTCGACTCCGGTCGCACCCAAGCCGGTTCCGGCGGCAACCGTACCTTGGGTCTGAAATCCATGGCCCAGGTACTCAAGTCGACTCCGGTCGCACCCAAGCCCGTTCCGACGGCAATCGTACCATGGGTCTGAAATCCATGGCCCAGGTACTCAAGTCGACTCTGGTCGCACCGAAGCCCGTTCAGGCGGCAACCGTACCTTGGGTCTAAAATCCATGGCCCAGGTACTCAAGTCGATTCCGGTCGCACCTTCAAGCCCGCGCCGGCGGTAACCGTACCTTGGGTCTAAAATCCATGGCTCAGGTGCTCAAGCCCGCTCCGGCGGCACAACTATTCGTTTTCTTTGAGTTTTCGTTCGATTTTGCATTCCGGAAGTGCTTTTTGTTTTTTGCATCTTAAAGTCCACCCCGCGTGGCACAAAGTCGACTACTATAGTCGCATCTAAAGTCTGCTTCGCGCGGCAATCTAAAGTCGACTTCTATAGTCGCATATCAAAGTCCGCTCCGTGCGGCAACCAAAGTCGACTTCGGTTTTTAAGTCGCACCTCAAAGTCCGCTCCGTGCGGCAACTAAAGTCGACTTCGGTTTTTCAAGTCGCATCTAAAAGTCTGCTCTACCGACATCTAAAGTCGACTTTGGTCGCATCTAAAGTCCGCTCTGACGGCACAACTACTTCTCAAGCTCCACGGCTCGATGCCAAATTACTACTCGAGGATAACTTCAGTAGGCTTCGCTCGCTCTCAAGCTCGGGGGCTCCGCACCAACAACTACTCGACGTGGCTCATATGGCTCTCTTATCTCGGGGGCTACACGCCGCAAGAGTACTCAGATGATGGCTTTCGCGAACACTAAAGACCCTTGGATTGATTACCTAATCATTTCAAGGCTCGGGGGCTGCTATACTACACCCATCATTCAATTTTTATAAGAACAGAAGATCCAGAACCAAGATTGACCCTCAGCTAGAGTCTGCGACTCAACCCAAGGCTCGGGGGCTACTCCATATGGAGTGCGATTTTGCAATCGCACTTCCATATAATCTCGACTTCAAGACTGATGAGCTGGACCACCTTCCAGCCTCGTGGCAGTTCAAGTACTATTGAAGACTTCTCCAAGCAGTACTCGAGGACGCTCAAGAACTACTCGAAGAGGCTTCAAGACTACTCGGACAACTACTCTCGACTACAATGTGCTCGGGGGCTTGTCGGGCATACACCCCGGGTACCCATACAAGGAAGGATGAAGACGGACTCCTACTAGAATTCCCCTGTAATCCTACTAGGACTTGTACCGTGTAATCCTACTAGGACTCCTGCCTAGTAACCGACTAGGAACCCGCCCCCTGGACTATATAAAGGAGGGCCGGGTACCTAGCCGAACATCTCACCCAACACCAAGCGCAGGGCGCCATACTTGATCCCCCAAACAGGACGTAGGGTGCGCCACCTCGGCGGCCCGAACCTGTATAAATCTTGTGTCCCGTGTCCTTGCGCATACCTTCGAGTTCTCGGTCTCCCGATCACGATCCTCCACCGCATAATCAACTACCTCGGGTACCCCCTTGGTAGGTTTGCCGGTCTAAAACACCGACAGTACCCATCGGAGGGTAGATAGTGGACGATCGCCATGACCTGGAACTCGAAGGTAAAGGCAAGGACACGAGGCACAGATTTATACAGGTTCGAGTAGCCAGAGTAGCTACCCTACGTCCTGTTTGGTGTAGTATATCGCGCTCTGCGCTTGGTGTTGTCCCCGGAGGGATTGTGTTCCTAGGTACTCGGCCCTCCTTTATATAGTCCAGGGGGCGGGTGCCTAGTCGGTTACAAGGTAGGAGTCCTAGTAGGATTACACGGCACGAGTCCTAGTAGGATTACAGGGGAATTCTAGTAGGAGTCCGTCTTCATCCTTCCTTGCAGGTACCCGGGGTGTATGCCCGATAGCTGCCAGCAAGGGAAACATGGCAATCCACATCATCGATCCAGGGAGGCAATCACCGATGAATCAGAGGACGCCACATGGACTTCACATGGATCAAAGGGCTCACCTCGGATACCAAATCAAGCCATGCACCGGGGATGGATCAGAGGGCCCACACGGCAGCCACCCAGTGGAAAACCACCAGGTGGGGCCACCCTAGGGGGCCGGCCGACCCTGGGATCGGCCGAACCGACCTAGGGGGCTCCATCCTGGCCCTCCACGTGGCAGCTCCCTATTGGTCCTTTGCCTCACTCCCGAGTGTTTAGGGGCCATTTGGGCGTCCGAGCAAGCCTTGTCCTTGCATATAAATAGAAGGGGAGGGGCTCCCATTTCTCACACACCACTCTCTCATTCTCCTCTCACTTTTAGTTTCCAAGGCTAGGGGGTAGGCTAGAGTAGCTCTTCTTCAGGTTCCAAGTCCTCTTGGAAGTCTAGGTATGAGTTCTCTTTTATCTTTATTTCTTTATATGACTTTGATCTACTTCAGTTATTCAACTATTTCATATAAAGTCATGGTAGATCATATTCTTGATATGTTCTTGAGTTCATCCTCTGTTCATCATTTAGAGGCTCGTGTTCTTCGTGAACACTACCTTTTGATCCACTTGAAGGATGATAAACTCCTTCCTTATGTGTTTGTTCATAAGTTAGAGGCTCGTGTTCGTCACGAACACGACCCTTTGATCTTGTTGATTAGACATAAGAGAGTTCATGTCTGTTCATATGTCTAGCCTTAGTTGATCTTGTTAGATGGCATGAGAGTGTTGCATGAGGTCTGTGTTCAAGCTACGGTACTCGGTCTAGTTGACCAGTCTTCTGGTGGCTCTCACCCTGGGTCACAATAGCCCGGGCCGGGTGGAGTCTAGCAGCAATGTAGGCATGGTGCCTGGGTTGTCTGGCTACGATAGTTATGAGCATACCCCCCGTAATGAGAGGTCGGTCCTCAGGTGGTGACAGCCCTGTTGGATCCTAGGGCAACTTCTGCGTTGGGGTATCTGCTGTAGGAGTCTAAAGTCTAGTTTCACAGAGTGCTGGTCGTCGCGGGCTAGCTCCCCGTTTGTACCTGGGTGCTGAACCATGTCTCCCTCATGCAATACTCATGCCCATCACTTGTATCTTCTAGCTTTGTATGTTCAGTACATTAGAACCTAGAGCTAACTCGTATGTTCCCCCTAAGCCGTAGTGTGCTAGAGTAGAGGTAGACTTGAGGTGTGTGTGTCACACTACACCCATTATCTTTTATCTTACCCCTGCATTTGAGTGTGTTGTTTCCTATATCTATCTCTTGGTTTACATTCAGAGCAAAAGCATAAGTGTAAGATATCTGCCATTGCCTTCCACAGATTCGATACCCTTGGAATACTCTCCTTCTTGGGGGAAATGCTACAATGGTTTATCTGTGCACTTGCGGATTCGTTCATGATCGTTTAGATTAACCTATGGCAAGTCTCAATGTTCACGCTAACCTACGCCATTAGTTGTGACATTGGGAAATGCCAACAAGCATTTCTAGCACCGACGCTAAGGATGGATTCCAAATCTGTTCTTAAGTGATCGACGTTAAGAAATGTCAACAGTGTCTATCATGCCATCTTGGGTAGTTGAAGAATGGAATGGTCAGGAATCAAATCACTCCTGCTCATCATGTCAAGTAACTTGGGGTTTTACAATAAGTTTTTCAAAAACAAACCTTGCTTTGCTCCTCATTTGATTCTCTCGGATCGCTCAGTGTATATATGTCCTCACCAAGGCATTAAACTGCCTTTATGCATCCTACTTCTAATAAAAGCTTATGTGGAGCTCAGGGTAGGTATGAAGGATAAGGCATACTTGTATCACATGTATTGCAAAGTCAAAGACTAGATCCAAGAGAAAAGCAATTCATACAGTCAGATCAAGATGTGCACGTGTATGGATATGATGGGTATGATAAGGTGTATACTAGGCCCGGAATGGGTGCTAGATATTACCATACGTATATGATGAAGGTGGGTTGATGGTAAGGTGGACACTAGCTCCGGAATGGACACTAGTTATTACCATCTAAGTTATGGAACTCCTTTTTGCATGATTTTCTCCGCTCTCCTTTTTGAAATTTCCGAGATATGGGCTATCTCTCTTTTCTCTTCTTTTTTTTTCTTTTTTTTAGATCATGCCTTTTTGAGCATGTCTTTCTCTCTCTTTTTTTATATATAGCCCAATCTCTTTGAGAGATATTTGGAGAGGGATAAATCATGGAACAATGCATGGAGCTTTATTTTGTGGAATGGATGAATGACACAATGCTAACTTCCAGTGTAGAAGCATAGCAAGGGGGAAATGGTGGAGTGCACAAGAATCTTGATCATGAGAGTAATGAAAAGAATTCTCACAAGGGTCACAGAATTTGACAAAGCTCGACGCAATAGCAAGCAGCATATGAGTATAAGGTTTTCAACTGGTAACATCATATGGCTTTGGTAAGACTGTGGCATATCAAAGAGGAGCTTTGCGAAGGGTTTTATGATTTTTCAAATAAGATTCCCAAGCACCCAAACATAAAGAGCGAAGATCATATCATCAAACCATATCACAAACGCCAACTACTTAGATAAGCATGAGTTCCCTAATGATATTTGTTTACAAGCATCAAGATGATGAGTAAGGAATAAAACATATGCAAGCCAACCACAGGAATCATGTAGAGCAAGCATAGCACCATTATTTGAGTTTGATTTACTGGATAAGAATTCGAAGATCACTCAAACTCATAGGTAGAGAGTGAGATGAAGGGTGCACATACCATCACTCCTGAAGGATATGAGGAACAAGGAAGACTAGTAGTGATTTGGCTGACCCGTGGGATAGCCAGCTCACTCTAGTTTACCTTGTCCTTGTCATGAAAGCATAGTCGATGTCGTGCAGCCCTTTGTGTGGGAGTTCTCAGGTGGATATGTTGATGATGAGCTTGAGAGAGCTCCCCCACACTGGTGCTTGTACTGGTACTGTTCTTCAAGCAAAAGTGGAAACAAAAGATGGACTCTACTGGTTCGAGAACCATAGAGCCTTTATTCAAAAGCAAATATTTTTGGTTTTTATTTTATTTTATTGTCACCGTGTCAATTGCTCGAAAGGGTTAGACCAATATTACACTTCATACACAAAGGGGAATATACTTACCTTGGACCTTGGAGAGGTCATTTGTACCACCTTTGCATGTTGTGCAACATGAATCTGACACCTCAACTTACCTTACCATTTGAATTTAGCCTAATGACTTACCCATTCAAATTTGACAATTTTCTGCAGGGGTTAGTCCGCATACATGCATCCAATGTCCATGAAAGTATAACTCTAAGGTTCATCAATCAAAACTCGGCACCATGTCTTGTTTTGATTGAAGAAGGCATTTTAACCTAAGCACCATGCTTAATTTAAAAAAGGCCTATGAATGCGCGAGTACTCAAACATCCAAACCAGAGCATATGAACAAAGATAAAGGAGGCATGAAAGCATGATCAAGCTATTATCAACAAGGGACATAAGCATGAGCATAAGACGGTGAACCTCGGGAACCTCCCGGAAGGGCTTTGTTTAATGTCAAAAGCAGGACTTACCTAACTAGTGGGCAAGATACAAGAGCTGACATCATCACCACAATAGGATAAGATTTGGTAGAGGAGGAACTTCACTTAGGATGCTCACATACCTCCCCCACACTTGAAGTTTGCATTGCTAGGCAACAAAACTCAAGTGTGTGGTGATCAAGCTTCCTTTTGTAAATGTTCCCTCACCAAAGCTTATCTAGGTGTTGCAGCTGATGTGGCTCACATGTTCGTAGGCATCACATGTCCATCTTTCTTTTCAATCTCCACCTGTAAGGTTAGTGACCAAAAATACCCGAAGGACGACTTATCCTAAAAACATGTTCTTGTTTTTATTCGAAAGGGAAATGAAACCTAAGCTAATCCAGGCTATCTCCTGGTAGTGCTTTGTTTATTTAAGGTCATAAGCTCGACCATGGGAACTTCGTCTTGCAGCTATCGTTGGTGGTGCCATTCCCGTCTCACCACCAATCTTGATGTATCAGTGAAGCTTTAGCTGCAAGGTTAGTGCCACAATGCACACACGAAATCTGATATGCTTATGGTAAACATATACATCTACAACCAACCTTCTGAACTTTCTGCAAAAGAGGACCTTAAGGTGATTGCAGCCCTCACGTGTGCTCAGCGCACTAGGCAAGTCAGAATCTGGAGGGACATGATGCGAGCATGGTCTGTATGGTAGATCAAGAATGAAGCTACCATGCTCGTGTGTGGAATTATTTCCTCCGGACTCCAGAGTCAGTGCCTCAAAAGGTTCCATGGCCCATAAATTCCCCATCTCAAGAGATGCATCATGGAGGCATGATGTTGACTCTCCATCATAATCAAAAGCAACATGATACGGGCCAGCGGGAAGAGGCTGAAACTCGGTCGAGAATGGTGACGATCGTTCGCCTTCACAAAGGTGAAGAGAGTCTCCCGAGTCACACTCATGAGGAGTAGAAAATTCTACACCCTCAATGAGAACAAGCTTGGATGACACGAACGGAGATATACACGTCGTCTTCTCGAGCGGGTTTTGCTGGGGAAGAGGCTTCGCCATAGGATATCCCAGACAAGGGGTAGTAATGGCGGAAATAGCTTCCCTAAGCTTACCATCTAGGCTCCCTACGGATGTATCAAAGAACTGCTGTGAAGGGGAGCCTAGGAGAAGACCGAGATCAGGGGCATTGGAGATGTAAGAGTCTAAGCTAGCCGCGATCCCGTCTATGATCAGTGGCACGGCACTTGCGATCCACCGACATTCAAGAACATGTCCAAATGGACAAGTCTTGATGAGCATGTCGGATGGTGCTGGCGGAACTTTGCCCAAAAGAGTTTCCGCTAAGTGCCATGGCAAAAAGTTAACCTCCATGATGGGGTTACAATGGGCCTCTATGACAGTGCCTCTACTAGAGCAAGAAACAACCAGAGAAGGTGAACTATTCCAAGCTGTCTCGGAAGATCGTGTCACTCCCCCTGACCATTCCTCCCTCATGGCCTTCTCAGGATATGCTTCGTCAGGAGGATCAGGAGGTAGAGGAGGCATCACAGGCCTAAGGGAAGGTTCTGTCAAAAGATTTCTAGAATGATCGGTGTGGACAGAATAAGGTTCCTCCCCTGATTGGGCATCAAAAGAATTCGAGGTATCTAAAAGATTTTTAGAAGGGTCATCCTCGAATTTGCGAGTGAACACCAATGGTTGAATTTCTTCTTCCTTTGGCATTCAGGGTTCAGGAGAGGGCTCAACAGACAAGTATTGGGATTCGGAAAATGAAGACTCTGACTTGGATGCTGAGGGACTCTCATGGCTCGACTCGGATTCTTGGTTGGGTTTGTTGTGATCAATAGGGACAGAAGAGTTTTCTAAGAGGGAATCTAGGATCTCTCTTCCTTCCATTGGAGTTTTTTCCACAAACAAACCTCCAGCAATAACATCTAGATCGAGGGCAGAATCCATGTCTAGACCCATACAAAAGATGTACAATGACACATCGATGGGTAAAGACGGAATAGGTGTCGACACCAAAAGGTGTAGGAACCTAGCCCATGCCGCTCCTAGGGACTCCTCCTCTGATTTCTCGAAATCGAGGATACTTATTGGAAGAGAAGCTACACGAGTGAACCATTGCTCCGTCCTTTCCATGAGAGAGAACGAGGGGCAAAAGTTATCTCGGAGTTCTCCCCAATCACCGTTCACACTTTCTATAGTGTGGGCGTACCATTGTTCTGCCTCTCCTATGAGGGAGAAAGGAAACAACTTCTACCTCACGGTGTCCTGTGTCATGCATGGCATAGCCAAACTAGAGCACAGTTCCTCAAATTCCTCCAAACAGAGGTAGGGGTCTTCATTGATTGCACCAAAGAATGGTCGATCCAGAACCATGGATAAAAGCCAGGGGGGACTTCATAGCCGGATGATGAAGATGATGATGATGACTCTTCGAACTCACCCCTTGAGGTAGAGAAGCTTTGATAGGAAGGCATCTCAAAGGGTAACGGGGGTAAAGGTAGAACAAAAAGGAAAAACAAAAGATACGAGGACCACTAGGTTCGAAGATAGATACAGCAACCGTTCCCCGGCAACGGCGCCAGAAATGCTTGTTTTGGCGTTTCTTAACGTCACCACTCTGGCGCCGGGTTAGCGTGAGCGTGTAAGAATCACCCGGGTATACTGACGGGTGCGAACGAATCCGCAAGCACACGGATACACCATTGTAGCACTTCACCTCAGGAGTATTCCCAAGGGTATCGAATCCAAGGAACGATGTGCACTACCTTCTATCCTAGATGAACGGTCCAAGGACACCAAGCCCCAACTATGGTAGGGAGATGATGGGGAGGATCCTGCTGATAGCGTACAGAGTTGAGGACAGTCTCTCGATTAGGGACTCTCATTTCGGGAGCTAACCGCCCGCATTGCTTCCGCACAACTCCGGTTGTTATATTTTAGACTCCTATAGCTGCATCCGAACGTGGGGGATTTCAGAGGGTCCAACGGCTGTCACTACCGTGGGCTACCCCAAGACAAACCGTGGGATACAGGGCATTCGAAGGATAACCCGTAGTCTAGACACCACGTCTACACCACCGATTACTACTATAGCATGGCTACGTCTGATATCCTGTAGAAACACTATAGCACTCTGTCTAAATACGGAGCGATGAACCCACGAGGGAGAGACCCAAGTTCACTCAGATATATGCTACCCTATGCAAGGGATCACAGATGAACTTGATCTAGATTAGGATATAGGAGCATCCACTTAACTCTGATTAAACTAGCAGGCATACAAACAGGATACAAACTTAGGTGTTTATAACAGAAGATCAAGGGTCGTGTTCGTGAAGAACACGAGCCTCTAACTTATGAACAAACACAAAAGTATGAGAAACTCGCTTATCAACTAGATCGAGGAAGCGTGTTCGTGAAGAACACGAGCCTCTAAATGATGAACGAACGAAGAACACAAGAACACAGTATGAATGCCACTTTAGTCTAATTGAGAATGTCGAAATACTCACTTTATTCTAAATGAAGAACAGAAGCATCTGTAGAGGATCGTTCTTGAGGAAATGTACCAAACACCATGGCACAACCCCAAGACACCACCCCACCTTCCTTCTAATCTCTAAAGCACTAGCAAGCCAGCACTAATCCTATGCATAGAGCTCTCCTCTCCTAATGAGAGAAGCCAAAAGGCAAAAGTGAGAAGGAGGAGAAGAAGTGTGTGTCCTATTATCTACCCCCTCTCCTTCTATTTATAGGCCTGGGCACCGGTGTGGAGGCACCCCAAACACCCCGGGAATGAAGTCAGGAGCCAATCAGGAGACACCACGTGGAAGGCCGAGATGAACCGACGCAAGGTCGGTTCGGCCGAACCATGGGTTCGGCCGACCCCCTGGTGGCTCACCTCGTCTTGTGCTTTCTCGTGTTGGCTGTCAGGTGGGTCCTTATGGCGGTTCCAGGTGTCCACGTGGTTTTGAGGCAGTTTAGGCGCTCTGGTGGGCCATGGGATCCATGTGATACACGCGTGGCGACTTCTGATTCGCCAAGACTTCCTCCCTTGGATTGGTGACATCACCAATCCATGGCACTTTGCATGGCAGCCCCTCATTGGCTGAGGTGGAGAGGCTAAGGTGTGCTTTTGCTCTATTTCTTGTGCTAATTGCCTGCATTCAAATATACATTGCCACTTGTGGAATTTGTCAGTATAAGGCCATATTCTACTGTGAATGTATATTTCTCATGTCAAAATGCAGGAGTTGACGGCTATAAATATGGTACTTAACAGCCATCAACATCCCTCAAGCTCCTCTGCTCCTCAACGGCGAATGAAGAATGGCTTGATGGTTGGCACTTCGCACGGGGCTAGGTCAAAGGGGGCGGCGAACTGACCCACAGGAGGGCTAGGTCGGCCGGCCTGGGCCGATCAGCCCAGGGCCTCCTCGGCCCGGTTCGCCCCGGTTTTCTTCCCGAAGCTTCTCGTGACTTCGTAAGTTTTTGCCGAGTTGCATGTGGGTCCTTGATGTCATTTTCCTCGCGGTTTAGATAAGGGTGCTTGGTGTATGAACTCCCGCATCTTCCGTCTAGGTCCTCGACACTTGGCTTCACGCTTTAGTCCTTGGTTCATTTGGAGTCATGTTCATCTTGTATCTTGACTTGTACCAGGCTCCATGATCTTCTTGTAAAAACCTTGATGAACTTTACCCGGAAGTTCTCATTTAGGCTCTTGATTCCTGCGTAAACAATAAACTCCAAAAACCATGCACGAGTGCGAACTTAACATATAATGGGGGTTAGAATCGTTAGTGTGAATATCAAATTAATACCAACATAGAAGGTAAACTCATGGCTGGGTTGATGGAAATCGACCGCCAACATAGACCAAGAACTAACGCAAATCACTCTTCTCGGATGTTTTCTCTGTCTCCTCTTGCTTCTTTGCCAGATGAAGAGTTCGAGGTGCTGGATGATGATGATCTTACTTTGCTGACCAAGAGGTTCAGGCGCCTGAACGAGAACTGGAAGAACTTCAGGCAAAACTCAGGGATTTGCTACAAGTTTGGGAAGCACGGGCACTTCATTGCTGAGTGCGCCCAAGATATTGAGTCCAAGAACAAGTACAAGCACCGCCCGAAGATCGAGAACAAGCACCACTCGAGGCGTGAGCACATGCACTAGTACAAGGACAAGGATGAGCGGAGATCGAGGAAGGGTGGTGACAAGAAGAAGGCAAGGGCTCGAGCGAAGGTCGAAGAACCGAGTGACTCAGATCTCGACTCTGATGACACTTCCTCAAGCTCGAGCAGTCAAGAAGTGGACTGTGGCAAGCGCAAGAAGAAGAAGATTACCTTCAAGAACCTCACCGGTCTTTGTGTAATGGGTCACAGCACCGGCAGCAAGTCAAGCAAGAAGAGAGGAAAGGACATGTGAGACATCGACTTCGACTCTGAGGAAGAGGTAACCCCTAATCTTGCTTTCCTACTTAAGGAGAATATAAAGTTGAATGAATTGCTAGATAATCGTGATAGTGTGCTTAGAGATGCAAAGAAGCAGAGAAGAGAGCTTAGGGCCTCTTTAGAAAAAGCTAGGGAGAAAGTGGCTGAGTTAGAGGTTAGGCATCTTGATGATATGCTTGCTTTGGATGCTATTAAGTCTGCTCCTATTGTTAGTGATGAGGTTGATTGCACTATTTTCCTGGATGATTTGACTGTGCTTAAGGAGAAGCATGCCTCTAAGTTGGAGGAACTAGATGTCCTTAGGGCTGAGCTTGATGAGAGGTCTACTTTGCTTGGTGCTAGCTCGTCCTGCCCGATGTTGCATGCGAAATTAGATGAATCACATGCTAGGATTGTATCTCTTGAGGTGGCTTTGAAAGCTCCTATTGCACCTTCTTCTTCTACCTGTGATTTGCATGCTGAGAAAAATCTAGAGCTTGCACAAATTGTTGATCGGCTGCAGGATGAGAATGATGAGTTATGCAAGTTGTTGGGTTGGTTGAGGTCACAGGAGCCACAACTAGGCATGTTGGTGGCTTTGTTTAAGAGAGCGGATGGTCGTGGTTTGGGTTTTGAGAAGTTTGGTGAGAGCGGTGGTAAGAAAGAGAAGGAGATACCGACCAAACCTATCCCACACAACACCCAGCCCAGTCAGTGAAATGAGAAAGAGAAGAAATCTTGTGAGAAGTTGAGTGAAACAAAAACCACAAGAGAACCCAAAACCAGTGAGGTTTCAGTGTGGGTATTGTGGGAAAAGTGGTCACAAGGATGAGTATTGCTACAAGAAAAAGGTAGATGAGGGGTTGGCTAAGGAGTGGGGGAACAAGGACAGGTACTATCCTTCTCATGGTGTGCCTGAGCCTCGTATGCCACTACCTAGAGGAGAGGCTATGGTGAGGCCTATACTAGGTTGGGGTGATTGGAGAGTTGCTGATCGGGATAGAGTTGCTTGCCAGGAGGCAGCAGTCAGACCGGTCAGAGGCACCGGTCAGACCGGTGCATCCTAGAGAGTTGTCCAGTTTGGCTTTCATGACCGTGGTGTTGATCGGTTTGGTTTAGGTGATCATGGTATTGGTGGTACGCACGTTGAGTCTGGTTGTGGTTGGTTTGCTGCACGTTCTCCACCCCAGGGTCGATATGAGGATGGGAGAGGCCGTCGCAACTTTGAGTCTCAGAGGGGCTACGAGCCACGCTTTCCCGTTCGTGGTGATCATACTCCTCCAGCGAAACGTGAGATGGTGCAGCATGGTGGTCATAGTTTTGGTGGACGTGGTAGGATAGATGTTGCTAACCCCAGTTTTGAGCAAATGTGAAGGACCGATTAGGCGAACCAGAGAGGGGGGGGAGTGAATGGGAGCCGATAAAAATTCTTCTCGAAGGAGATGAGAACTCCAACAAGACGAACACGGCTTCCAACTCACGTCTCCGACCCAACTACCCAAGTTGGTCAAGACCACGCAGCCACTGGAGTGCTACTGGTCCTAGGAACCAACACTCAACCTTCCGAGCCAAAACTCACCAAACCACACAGCGGAAACTTGCACGGCTTGCTGCCTGTGCTACACCGGTCAGACCGATGGCCTGCGCCGGTCAGACCGGTTACACCGGTCAGACCGGTGGACAGAGCCGGTCAGGCCGGTGGCTACAGCGGCCGCACAGCAAACGTTCCATGAAGCCTCAGTGAATCCTCTAGGCCCTGGAACAAAAACCACCACAAAACACAACCTGTAAGGAAGAAGAACCCCTCACAAAGCCTAGCAAAACAACTCCAAACACGCCAAGAACTGAACAGCAGGACCAAGGGACAAAACCACACGGACAGGGCTGTTCCCCGAGACAAAAACCCACCAAGGGCTAGCACCGGTCAGACCGGTCAAGAGAACCGGTCAGACCGGTCGTGCCTGGGCAGCTCGGGATGAACAGCGCCCGCGAGTCAACTCCTCCAAATCCAACTCCCGATCCGCTCCACGGTTTTGCACAAGACTTTGGGGATAGTAGGAACACCTCATGGGTACTCCATAGCCAAGATTTGGTCCACCAAAACTTGTCAAATCAAGAGGAATCGAAGAAATCCCACCAAGAACACCTCTAACCCTAGAGCCACGAAAACCCCAAAATCGAGCCCCTTTGCTCACGGATTTGGAAGGGGAATCAAAGGGGAAAGAACCACGAAGGGTTCATGCATACACCCCCCACCAAATCCCAAAGAGAAAGGCCTCGAAATCGCTCTAAGAAAATCGCCAAGAAAGGGCTCCGAAAATCACCAAAAAGGAGAAACGGGAAAGACACATCCAAGCCTTGAGGAACCACGCCGAATCATCTATACATACCAAAGAGGTTCATACAAGGTCTAGCTTGCCGCCCGATCATCCTTCCCTCTCACAAGATCTCACCATGAAGCTCTCAAGCTAGTCCTACGAAAATCCTAAGAAAATAGGAAGGAAAATAGGAAAACCAAATGAGCTAGGGTTCCAAGAGATGGCTGCCATCCTCTCACCACTTGGGTTATATGGAGGCAACCGAAAGACGAAAATACCCTTACTAGCTAACTAGGGATACATGCCCCTCGAGGGCGAAATTGGAAGTCTTTGTCTTCGCACCATCGGACGGATGCCCAGCGACCGCAAACTTGCTTAGCCTCGACGCAAGCCTTGCGATCCCGACGCGTGTCCTCCGCTTCGAAGATTCCGGACTGCGTCGTCGCACACCGGTCAGACCGGTTCTCCTCACCGGTCAGACCGGTACCCACCTGTCAGACCGGTCGGACCCACCGGTCAGACCGGTCTGGAGCTGCTGCACCTCCGTCTTCGGTTCTTCGGTCTTGGCTTTGTGGATCAACCAAGGAACCCAGTGGTTTTCTGGTGAACCACCGGAAACCCCGCGAACTCGGTGTAGCCTCCGCCAATCACCACTCATGACTCGGCTCCCACGTAGTCCCGGCTCGACCTTGGTTTTGAGGCTCAACCAAGAAACCGTCCATGACTTCATCTTGCCGTTCTTGCCACCATGCGGCCCGCACTTGACCCCGCTGGCCACCGGGTCCCTCGAACCAAGCCTACTTGTCTTCTCCACACCTGGAGGCCTCACCGGCAACGACCTTTCACGCTTGTTCTTCACCTGCACCTGCACCAGTCAAGCCGCAACCTGCACCTGCAATACTTAGCCAAGAATCAGTCCACACCACGTTGTCAATCACTCATCACACCAGGAAGCGACCATCCACCGGTCCTCGAACCACACCTGGCTCTCAATCTCCCCCTTGATGAGTGCATTGACAACACACACGTTTTGGTAACCAAGAGAAAAGGAAAAGAAAAGAAACGACTAAAAGAAACTCCAACAAGCGATCGAAAGCCAAAGAAAAGGCAAAGAGCAAGATCACTTGAAGAAGACAAATCTCGGACCCCTTAGGCAAGGGCAACGGCTCGACACATCCGAGACAAAACATGCTCAAGCAAAGAGCACAAACCATCAAACCAAAGCTCGAAAACCACAAAGAGCTCCCCCTGCACACATGCAAGCTCCCCCTGAACCAAAGGAACTCCCCCTGGAAAATATGCATGAGAACCACTTCACGAAACAGAGCAGCTGCAACAGCTCAGCTCTGACCGGTCAGACCGGTCGATACCACCGGTCAGACCGGTGGGCAACATGTGAACAGGACCAGCACTATGACCGGTCAGACCGGTGACCTCAACCGGTCAGGCCGGTGCACAACAGAGCCCAAAAATGGCTCGAAATGCATTCAGTAGGCCAAAACATGCTCAAACTTCTCCCCCTTGTTGACAATGCATGAATCAAGCCAAAAATGCAAAAAATGCAACCTAGAGCTTCTCGAATAGACAAAATTCAACATAGGATGCTACACATGTCCAAACGAGCAAGTTAGATACTCTATAGCTTCGTAATGACATAAACTTCATGATCACCAAGTTTCACAACCATTGGGCGAAGCTAAGATAGAATTTAGCAATTTTGCGAAAAATCACCCTCTCATGAGCAAAGTCCTAAACATGAGCAAAACATGTCAAAGTGGCAAAGCCACACAAAGTTCATGCTAGGACAACCATTCTAAGCATAAGACCATCATAAACACACACAAGCACCTCATGTCATGTCAAAGCCATCGAGCCATGTGCCTACTTCTATATATGAGACTTCTCATTGGTAGGCATTATGCAACGATTTAGCACCCAAAGCAAATTAAAATTAGCACATATGACATGGGAGCACATTTTTCAAGCAATTTACATTTCATTTTTCAGATTTATAATTGGTACATGAAATGTCTTTGCGATAAAAAGGAACTTATGCCCCTCCACAAGATGAAGCATGGGGGCTAAACATTCATGATGGCAAATGAGCCTTTGGCCCCATATGATCAAAATAAGCTATCCAACCACAAATTAAGCATAGCCAAGCCACAAAAACATGTCAAGATCATGTAAAGGCATTTACTCACAAGAGAGCATACATATGAAATTTTTAAAAACATAGCCATCAGCCATGGATACAAACCAAGATTATCAAGAGCTAAGCCAAACTAACCATAGCTTACCAAATTAGCTCACAAAGACATATATGTCATTCCATGGTGAACAATGTATATAGGAGAAGCCTTTCCTAAACAATGCATATGATACAAAATGCATGCAACCTAAGATACAAAGATGCCTATACATCATGTTACATATGCCATGCCAAATGCAAGAAATGCACAAAGGAAAGCTATACATATGCTACATAGGAGCTCCCACACGCCAACTCAAGAAATCAAACAAACACCAAGCTCCCCCCGCAAACGAGTGAAAGTTGCTTGATCTAGGGGTTTGGTGAAAATATCGGCTAGTTGTTCATGTGTGGGTACATGGATCAAAGCTATCTTCCCTTTCTCTACGTTGTCTCTCAGAAAATGATACCTCACTTCTATGTGCTTGGTTTTGGAATGGAGCACTGGGTTCTTTGCAACGCTTATGGCACTGGTGCTATCACATTGAAGTGGGACATGGGTATACTCCTCACCAAAGTCACTCATGGTGTATGTGATCCAAAGGAGCTGAGAGCAACAACTAGCTGCGGCCACATACTCTGCCTCGGTAGTGGATTGAGCAACACTCGACTATTTGCGGGAAGACCAAGATACCAAAGAAGAACCCAAGAACTGGCAAGTCCCAGAAGTGGACTTCCTATCCAACCGACACCCGGCAAAATCCGCGTCTGAAAATCCATGAAGCGCCAAAGAAGAAGACGCAGAGTACCAAAGGCCGAAGTCGGGAGTGTGTCGCAAATACCTGAAAATGCGCTTGACTGCTTGCCGATGCGAAGTCCTCGGAGAAGCTTGAAAACGAGCGCACAGACACACCGAGAATTGAATGTCCGGCCTCGTCGCCGTCAAGTAGAGGAGTGACCCGATCATGCTCCGGTACTCCTTCTGGTCCACGTGTTCACCTTCCTCGTCCGCATCAAGAACTGTAGTCGTACTCATAGGCGTCGCCATGGCCTTGGAGTCCTCCATCTTGAACTTCCTCACAATGTCCTTGGTGTACTTAGCTTGGTGCACAAATGTTCCTTCCTTTGATTGCTTGATTTGTAGCCCGAGGAAGAACTGCAACTCGCCCATCATGCTCATCTCAAATTCCCTGCTCATGTCTTCTGCAAACCTTGCAACAAGAGAGTTAGACGAGCCACCAAAGACAATATCATCCACGTATACCTGCACAATCAGGATATCTCTGCCCTGCCTGAGGAGAAACAAGGTCTGGTCGACCTTCCCCATCTCAAACCCTCTCTCAAACAGGAACCCCCTCAACCTACCATACCAAGCTCTAGGCGCCTGCTTCAACCCATACAGCGCCTTCCTCAACTTGTATACCCGGTGAGGGTACTTCTCACTCTCAAACCCCGGTGGTTGCCTCACAAACACCTCTTCCTCCAACACACCGTTCAGGAAAGCACTCTTCACATCCATCTGGTACAACTTGAACCCTTTAGCCACGGAAAAAGCTAGAAGGATCCTGATCGCCTCCAAACGAGCTACAGGAGTGAAAGTCTCCTCGTAGTCGATCCCCTCTTTCTGACTGTACCCCTGAGCAACAAGTCTCGACTTGTTCCTCACCACTTCTCCTTTCTCTCCCTCTTTATTTTTCCACACCCATTTTGTCCCAATCGGCTTACACCCAGGTGGAGGGTCAACCAACACCCAAACTTGGTTCCTCTCAAAATTCTCCAACTCCTCATGCATCGAGTTAACCCAATTATGATCAGATAACGCGTGTCCAATGTCTTTGGGCTCAAAAGTAGCAACAAAAGCAGCATGAGCGAAATGAGAATTGTTCCGAACCCTCGACCGTGTAGTACGTTCATTCATGTCGCTGATGATTCTCGAAGCTGGGTGATCCACTTGCACTCGTCGGGGAGGTTCTCGCCTTGATGCTACCTCCCCCTCAACAGTAGCTTCGCCTTGATCTGGGTTTGTCGTTGTAGGTGTGGGAGAGGGTCCATTCTCGATCGTCGTCGAAGTAGTAGGTACATGTTCAGCCGCGGGCATCACACCGCCATCTTCATCATCTCCATGTTCATGCTCCTCCTCCTGAAATATCTCCCTCGCCAAGTTCGTCGTCACCTGCACACTCAAAAACAAGCTGACTACGTGGCTGTGTCTCGTCGAAGGTTACCTCGCAAGTCTCCACGATTTGGTTAGTTTCAAGATTGAGCACACGAAATGCTCTAGAATGAGATGCATAACCAAAGAAAATGCCATCGACAGACCTAGCCTCGAACTTGTCCAACTTCTTCCCTTTCTTCAAAATGAAGCATTTACAACCAAAGACATGGAAGTGACTCACCTTGGGTGTGCGACCGTGCATCAACTCGTAACAGGTTTTCTTCTTGTGAACCCTGAGGTAGATCCTGTTCGACACATGGCACGCGGTATTGACCGCCTCAGCCCAGAACCTTCTCGGAGTCCTATGCTCGTCGAGCATCGTCCGAGCCATCTCGCACAAGGTCCTATTTTTCCTTTCCACAACGCCATTCTGGGGAGGCGTATACGGACTAGAAAACTGATGTTCAAGACCCAAGTCATGGCAAAAGGTTTCGAAGCGAGAGTTTTTGAATTCCGAGCCATTGTCACTGCGGATCTCTCGTATGGCATCTCCGTGCCTCTCGTTTCTTAACCTCAAGACAAGATCTCGAACAAAACCAAACGTCTCCCCCTTCTCCTCAAGAAAGAACACCCACGCATACCGAGAGTAGTCGTCCACCACAACAAGGACATACCACTTCCCACCCGCAGATCGCACACGAGCTGGGCCAACAAGGTCCATATGGAGCAGCTCGCATGGACGCTCAGTCATCACATCGGTGAGAGGCGGGTGAGAAGAGGCTACCATCTTGGCATGCCTACATGGCGCACAAACCAACTCTTTCTCAAACCTCAATCGTGGCAATCCTCGGACCAAATTGAGTTTACTCAAGCGAGACAAAAGGTCAAAGCTCAAGTGACCCAACTTCCTATGCCACTTCCACAACTCACTCGAAGAACCAGCCAAGAAGCAACGCTCCACACCAGAAGACTGAGAAAAATCAGCTCGGAACACTTGACCCTCGGGAACGATCATGCAAACAAGATCCCCCCGAGAATCTAAAATCCGAGAACCACCAGGCCGAAACAACACCTCAAAACCCTCATCCAACAACTGGGACACATAAAGCAAATTGTATCCAAGCGATTGAACAAGAGCAACACGCCTGAGAGTGATCTTGTCACTTACCTTAATCTCACCTTCTGACAGCACACGCCCTCGCCCATTGTCCCCAAAGGTGATGTACTTCTTTGTCACCACCGGGACGAGACTTGAGAACCACCCCTTGTCTCCGGTCATATGCCTCGAGCAACCGGAGTCAATCAATCAAATGTTCTTCAAGTCTCCCACCTGAAATTCAAAAGCGAGCACATGAGTGAACAAACGACTCAGCACTGGGGTTAGTACCAAAAGAGTAAAACCAGTGCCGAGCCATTTACTCCAAAGTGGGGTTAGCACAAACCAAATCATCACGCCTATCAAAGCTACCACCACGAATACCACCACGGTAACCACCACGAGGGAACCAACCCTCTCTAGCTGGAGGAGGACGAAAACCACGAAAGGGAAACCGTGGATCGTTCCTCCGCTCCATCTCAAAGCTACGACTCTTCTCACCCTCGTATTGAGCACGAGGTGGAAAACGCCTAGCAAACTGACCACCGGCAAACTTTCCAGACCGACCACCAGAACCACGACCTCCAGAAACAAACCGAGCATCCTCACGAGCACGAAACCCGACTCGCTGTCTGCCCAGACCTGCACCGGTCTGACCGGTGTAGTACACCGGTCTGACCGGTGTGGCTCGGCCAGCAGCAACACCTGCAGCCTTCCGGTCTCCCAAGCCGGAACCGTCGTCACAATCGCCTTGGCCCTGGGCATCTGCATACGAGGCTCAGGTACACCATTAGAGGGGTGGTACCTGTCCCTGTTAGCCCACTCTCTAGCCATTCTCTCCTCACGCTTCCTCTTGAAGCAAAACTCATCCTTGTGACCATCTCTCCCACAATACCCACAATGGAACTTTATGGGCTGTGGCTTAGGCTTAGGCTTGGGTTGGGGCTGCCCACTCGGCTTCTCACCCTTCTTCTCTCCTTCCTCACCTCCCTTTGGGCTCACAAACTTCACCGGTTTCTGAAAATCATTTGTTGGGTGAGGGAATATGGGTGGATCTGGAGTAGTGTCAAGTTTGTTTCTGAGATGGTTGGGCTTGGGCTCAAATTTGTTCTTGTGTCTGTTTGGTGGTGGGATAGGAATCTCTCCAACTCTCTCAACTCCCTCACCACAGTTCTCTCCAAGCTTGTCAGCCCCAAGTGCCTGACCATCATAGCGTTTGAAAGCCGCTATCATGATACCGAGCTGAGGCTCCTGACCCGACAACCAGCTCATACATTTTCTCAGCTCATCATTTTCATCCTGCAAGCGATCAACATAATGTGCAAGCTCCAAATTCTTAACCGCATGCAATTCACAAGTAGAGCAAGAAGTGGGAATAGGCTCTTTCAACTTAGCCTCAAGCGAAACAGTCTAAGCATGCATCTCATCAATCTTTCCATGCAAAACAGGGCAAGAAGTGCAAGCACCTAGCAAAGCAGGTCTAGACTTAAGCTCAGCCACTTCAACCCTAAGCATATCTAGTTCATCACAAGTAGAAGCATGCTTATCCTTAAGAGCAGTAAGATCAGCTAGGTACACAGAGCAATCACAGCAATCAATCTCATCAGAAACCACAGGAGAAGCCTTAAGCAAATCAATCTCAAGCTTAGCATCTAGGTTCTGGGTTTCTAGCTCAGCCACACGGTTCCTAGCATCTTCTAGTGAGGCCCTAAGCTCTTTCCTCATCTTCTTGGCCTCTCTAAGCATGTGATCGCGGTTATCAAGCAAGTCAACCAACTCATCATTCTCCTTGCGCAAAGAAGAGAGCTCATCACATACCTCATCCTCGGAGTCAGAGTCTGAGTCACTCTGGTGGCTCTTCTTGCTGCCGGAGCTACGGGCCATGCCGCAGAAACCATCTCTCGCGAAGCAGCTCAACCCGCTCAAGTTCCTGGATGACTTCTTGTTCTTGCGCCGATCACCTTCATCTTCACTGCTACTCGAGCTTGAGGAAGAGTAGGCGGAGCTGGAGTCGACGTCGCTCGCTCCGACCATTGCTCGGGCCTTCCTGCCGCGGCCATCCTTCTTCCTCGACCATCGCTCGTCCTTGTGCTTGTTCTTGTGCTTGTGATCGCGCCTCGATCGGTACTTGCCATCCTTGCTCGATCGGTGCCTGTAGCCGTCCTTGTAGCCGTCCTTGTTCTCCGTCTTCTCCGGGCAGTCGGCGACGAAGTGTCCTGGCTTGCCGCACTGAAAGCACGTCCGTGCTGTCCTCCTCGTGTTCACCCGGTTCTCGTGCAGCCTCTCGAACCGCCTGGTCAGCAACGCCAGCTCGTCCTCTCCAAGCACGTCGAACTCCTCATCTGGCAAAGACATCAAAGAAGACAGAGAGTACATCCTGGAGGATGCGTTAGCGTTAGACTTAGCTCCTTTGCCACTAACGAGAGCGAGACTATGAGAATCAGTCGGGCTCTCGATCTTGGCTGTCATACCACGGTCCAACTCAGCCGACTTGAGCTTCGAGAACAGCTCGTTCACCGTCAAGGTGTCATACTTCTCGGACTCAACAATAGCCTCAAACTTCCCGTCCCATACGATACGATCCAACGAGTGCAAGAGCTTCACGGCTCTATCATGATCATTGTATGGGAGGACGTCCACATTGGCTCTCATGTTGTTCACAACGACCGTAAATCGCTGGAAAAGGGCATCGACGGACTCGCCGGGGAGATGAGTGAAGTTCTCGTACTCTCTCCGGTAAGTCGCGTACATCCGAGCCTGAACCTGAGCATTCCCAGCATGAGCATCCTTCAACTGCTCCCAAATCCTACAAGCTAAGTCCTCTGTCTGAACCCGATCGAATTCAGGCTGACATAGAGCACGAAACAAGTAGTCGACAGCCTTGTTGTTGGCTTCGAACATATCCCTCGATCCTGGAGCAAGGAAGTTCATCAGATGAACATAAGTTGTGTTCACCGTGACATCCCAAAGGATCTGACCCTTTCCGCGGAGGAACGCCGCCATCCGCCTTTGCCACATCTGGTAGTTCTTCCCATCGAAGTGCGGAGGACCCGAACCCCGTTCCTGGTACGCCATCTTTGGATCTTAGACTGGTAAGAGTCAATAAAGACCCGAACCGGCTCTGATACCAATTGAAGGACCGATTAGGCGAACCAGAGAGGGGGGGAGTGAATGGGAGCCGATAAAAATTCTTCTCGAAGGAGATGAGAACTCCAACAAGACGAACACGGCTTCCAACTCACGTCTCCGACCCAACTACCCAAGTTGGTCAAGACCACGCAGCCACTGGAGTGCTACTGGTCCTAGGAACCAACACTCAACCTTCCGAGCCAAAACTCACCAAACCACACAGCGAAAACTTGCACGGCTTGCTGCCTGTGCTACACCGGTCAGACCGATGGCCTGCGCCGGTCAGACCGGTTACACCGGTCAGACCGGTGGACAGAGCCGGTCAGGCCGGTGGCTACAGCAGCCGCACAGCAAACGTTCCAGGAAGCCTCAGTGAATCCTCTAGGCCCTGGAACAAAAACCACCACGAAACACAACCTGTGAGGAAGAAGAACCCCTCACAAAGCCTAGCAAAACAACTCCAAACACACCAAGAACTGAACAGCAGGACCACGGGACAAAACCACACGGACAGGGCTGTTCTCCGAGACAAAAACCCACCAAGGGCTAGCACCGGTCAGACCGGTCAAGAGAACCGGTCAGACCGGTCGTGCCTGGGTAGCTCGGGATGAACAGCGCCCGCGAGTCAACTCCTCCAAATCCAACACCCGATCTCCCGATCCGCTCCACGGTTTTGCACAAGACTTTGGGGATAGTAGGAACACCTCATGGGTACTCCATAGCCAGGATTTGGTCCACCAAAACTTGTCAAATCAAGAGGAATCGAAGAAATCCCACCAAGAACACCTCTAACCCTAGAGCCACGAAAACCCCAAAATCGAGCCCCTTTGCTCACGGATTTGGAAGGGGAATCAAAGGGGAAAGAACCACGAAGGGTTCATGCATACATCCCCCACCAAATCCTAAAGAGAAAGGCCTCGAATTCGCTCCAAGAAAATCGCCAAGAAAGGGCTCCGAAAATCACCAAAAAGGAGAAACGGGAAAGACACATCCAAGCCTTGAGGAACCACGCCGAATCATCTATACATACCAAAGAGGTTCATACAAGGTCTAGCTTGCCGCCCGATCATCCTTCCCTCTCACAAGATCTCACCATGAAGCTCTCAAGCTAGTCCTACGAAAATCCTAAGAAAATAGGAAGGAAAATAGGAAAACCAAATGAGCTAGGGTTCCAAGAGATGGCTGCCATCCTCTCACCACTTGGGTTATATGGAGGCAACCGAAAGACGAAAATACCCTTACTAGCTAACTAGGGATACATGCCCCTCGAGGGCGAAATTGGAAGTCTTTGTCTTCGCACCATCGGACGGATGCCCAGCGACCGCAAACTTGCTTAGCCTCGACGCAAGCCTTGCGATCCCGACGCGTGTCCTCCGCTTCGAAGATTCCGGACTGCGTCGTCGCACACCGGTCAGACCGGTTCTCCTCACCGGTCAGACCGGTACCCACCGGTCAGACCAGTCGGACCCACCGGTCAGACCGGTCTGGAGCTGCTGCACCTCCGTCTTCGGTTCTTCGGTCTTGGCTTTGTGGATCAACCAAGGAACCCAGTGGTTTTCTGGTGAACCACCGGAAACCCCGCGAACTCGGTGTAGCCTCCGCCAATCACCACTCATGACTCGGCTCCCACGTAGTCCCGGCTCGACCTTGGTTTTGAGGCTCAACCAAGAAACCGTCCATGACTTCATCTTGCCGTTCTTGCCACCATGCGGCCCGCACTTGACCCCGCTGGCCACCGGGTCCCTCAAACCAAGCCTACTTGTCTTCTCCACACCTGGAGGCCTCACCGGCAACGACCTTTCACGCTTGTTCTTCACCTGCACCTGCACCAGTCAAGCCGCAACCTGCACCTGCAATACTTAGCCAAGAATCAGTCCACACCACGTTGTCAATCACTCATCACACCAGGAAGCGACCATCCACCGGTCCTCGAACCACACCTGGCTCTCAAAATGCCATGACACTGGTTTGACTCTTTTTGTGCTAACCCTAGTGTTGAGATATTTGCTCGCTCTCGCTCTCATTTTTGATTATGCAGGTGGGAGGCTTGGAGAACATTTGGCAGATCGACTGCGGTTGTTTATCTCATGACCGGAGTTCGAGGGTGGTTCTCTAGCCTCATCCCAATGGTATTTTTGGAGCACATCACTTTTTGGGATAATGGACAAGTGTTGACCGAAGGAGTGTATCAAGAAGTGAAAAGTTCCTTGATCTTATTATTTCTTTTGGTCTTTGTGGTTTGCCCTTTCTAGTTTGAGGCAATGCTCTATCACATGTGTTCAGGGTGAGCTTCGTATGCTCTTTGACCCTAATGCATGTGTTTAGGGGGAGCTAGTGAGCTTGCTTGTTCTTTGCTGTATCACATGTATCTTGGGTGAGCTTTGTATGCTCTTTGACTCTTGTGCATGTGTGTAGGAGGAGCTTGCTAGCTTTGCTTGCTTTTTGCCTCTTTTGGTGTTGAGTTGGTTCTTGGGAGCTCACTTTGTAGCATATGTATCATACATGTTTACTTTGATGTATAGCATGCATGTTTAAATTCATAGGTTAGCCATCTTTGTATCTTGATTTATAGCATAGCATTGTATTTGTATCATATGCATTTTGTAGGAATGGCTTCTCCTGTGTACATTGATCCCTATGATATGCTATGTTTGAGCTTGTGGATATGCTTGATTGATATTTGGGATGATAGCCTATGCTCTTGATATTGTGGTTGTATATCCATGATGAGATAGCTTGGTGTTTGTCAAAAATCCCAATATGCTCTTTCTCATGAGTAGAGGCTTGTATATGATCATTGTGTGATTTAAATGGCTATATCATGCTTAGATTATGCTTGGATGCATGTTTTGATTGGATGGGTCAAAGACCATTTGTCATGATGGATGTTTAGCCCCTTTTGCACATCTTGGAGGAGCATAAGTTTCTTTTTGCCGCAAAGGCATTTCATGTACCATTAACTTGTTAAATTGAGGAAAAAGAAGAAGAAAACGAAACAAAATGAATACGGAGTGAAAAGTGTCCTCCATCATGTCTTTATGCCTTATTTGCTATATTTTCATAAAAATGGGTGCTAAATGGTAGCTTTGACTCCATGGCTTTGACATGACTTGATTGGCTTGATGGGTGTCCTCCATGACCTCTTAATTAAAATATGTTGTCCTCACATGATCTTTGAGTGATCTAGTTTATTTTGAGCTCATCTTGTGCATGTGTAGGACATTGCTCATGAGAGGAATTTTTCCCAAAAATGCTAATTTTAACCATGGCTTGATCTTGTGTGTATGTAACTGAACATTCATGATGGCAATGCTTTTTCGAAACTTTGTCAAGTCTAAGTGGTTCATTTGCTCATTTCTAGCAAATTTTATGGCTCTATGTCGATCTGAGAAGCCTTTAGTTCAAAATTTTGTAGAAATGCCTGTGGGACATGGGTACCCCTGGGTCCCCACCGATCAGGCTCATGGTGGTCCCTGACAAGTGGGTCTGGCCCACGAGAAGACCTACCAACCTGGTAGTGGGCCCAACAGACCTGATCTGTGGCCCAGGTGACCTCCTGAAGACCTTATCCGGAACGACTACAAGACTTGGAGTACATGACAAGACGGTGGCGAGACCCGACAGACGTTCCGAAGATTGCGGAGAACAGTTGTAACCAACTAGAGATAGGTTTCCTGGTCGTAACCAACCAGGACTCTGGGCAACCGACCTTGTCCGCTGGCCAATATAAGGCGGACAGGGTGTCCCCCGATGTATCTTTACCACGTGCTCTCAATCAATATACACCAACAACTGGACGTAGGATTTTACTCTCCAGAGGCCTGAACCAGTATAAACTCGCTGTGTCCTCGTGTTCTGTGTGCTCTAGAATAACCATCGAGTCCTTAGCTCTAGATCGCCCCCACGGAACAAATAAACCACCGGGGCTGACCTCCCTGTGTGCTGTGCAGAACTAAACCTCTGACAGTTGGCGTGCCAGGTAGGGGCAGATCCAGAGTTCTTTGTGCAACTTCGATAGCTTCGTTCAAGATGTCATCTTTCCCGCAAGCATGGCAGACTTCCTCGCTAACCCCGTCGACATCCGTTTCGGCCCTATGACGTCGCGTCCCACCACTCCAGCTGTCGATTTAGTCGTCCTCAACAATGCCGCGGCCAACCTCGCTCAGCAAGTCGACTCCGACGCGCTGACGGAAACCCACCCACCCACACCTCGCGATCTCGTCGCGGGGTTTGACTGTGTGAAGGACCGATTAGGCGACCAGAGAGGGGGGAGTGAATGAGAGCCGATAAAAATTCTTCCCGAAGGATGAACTCGGCCTATACCCCGATTGCCACTCTGATCACTTGCACACACCAAAGATGCTCCAGACTAGGCACACACAAGCCTACAAATCCTAGAGACAAGCCATGAATCGAGAAGCAGAAGCACAAGACAAGAAGCAAACGACTCAGGCAAATCTGCGAGACTAGGTGCAGACCGTGCAGACGGGAGGGGCGGACAGTCCGCAGGGAGGGGGCGAACCGTCTGCGGGGACCGGGTGGACCATCCGAAATAACGGATAGAACCTCCAGAGACACCACGAAAAATCAGATTGTCCAATGGTTCACTGCGGACTGTTCGACGCCCGCGGACTGTCCAGGCCTAGCTTGTGGGTTGTCTGTCAAACTTCTTGCTACAAAAAACACCCAACTCAACAGATCGAAACACGAGCACACAAGAACACGCAAAGAACACAACGAACACCTGATCTGCCGGCTCCTCGCAGACTGTCTGCACGGGCCTCGCGGACAGAACAGCCCGAGCTCGAGCCGCCAAAAGTCAACACCACCTTTCCTTCACCAAAACATAGGGAAAGATGAAGCGACTCTTGGAGATGCTATCCCTATGAAATCTTAGCCTCAATCCAACTAAAACGAGAGGAATCGAGATCCTACGAAAACACCTCCATGAACTCAGGTTCCACCAATAACTCGCAAATCAAAGGGTTTTACCGGTGTTTGAGGGGTCAAGATCATACCCAAAGATTCACAAGACATCCACCCATGATCCCCTCAAAGAAATCTGAAGAGAAATGCCCTCAAATCAACGAATCAAGCGAAGAACAAAAGCCCCCAAAAATAGCATAGAAAATGACACGAAAATCACAAGATGCTAAGAAGGAGATAGAATCACAACGCTGAATTCTTCCATACATCCAGAGGTCAGAGTATATACAAGAATCTAACCTAAGGAATTAATGGGAAAAGAAGCAGTCTGGGGCAATCAACCCTAGCCATCCTCTCGACCTCCTATTTATACTTAGTCTCCTGGAGGTGGCAAATGACCCTACTACCCCTAGTGCATAAATGTAAGATACACACCCTCAGGGGCATGTTGGTCGAAGGCATGCATATTCTCATCGAGCGGAGACGCTTCCACCATGGACTCGCTTAGCCTCGACGCAAGCCCCCACGATCACGCCACGTGCCCCCGCCTCGAAGCTTCCCGATGCTCTCGGATCCTCGTCTCCGTTGTGTTGGGCCTTCGGACTTGGTTTTGAGGCCCAAACCAAGAAACCGTCCTCCGATGGTTTTGTGGGCAAACCACCAAACCCCGCGTGCAAGCTTCGGTCGCGAACCGCCACCTTGCACTGGCCCATGTCCATGACTTCAACTCGCTCTTCTTGCACCATGGGGCTCGCACTTGACACCATCGGCCATTGGGTCCATCGACCCAAGCCTGTTTGCCTCTCCATCACCCGGAGGCTTCCACGACATTGGCCTTTCGCGCTTGTTCTTCACCTGCACCAACACGAGCTAAGCCGCAACCTGCACCTGCTATACTGAGCCAAGCATAAGTCCACACAATGTTGTCAATCACTCATAACTGAGGAGCGACACACCACTGGTCTTCGGACACTCCTGGTCCTCAATCTCCCCCTTGATGAGTGCATTGACAACACCCATAGTAACCAACTTAGAGAAAAAGGAAAAGAAAACAACCACGAACACAAACCTCCAACAAGTGATCCAAAGCCAAAGAACAAGTGAAAACAAGATCACTCACCAGACAAAGTCTCAGCCCCCTAAGGCAAGGGCAACGGCTAAACACAGTCGAGACAAACAAAGCTCTCCACAAAGACCACATCACAAAGCACAAAACTCAGGCAAACCAAAGGAGCTCCCCTTGCACATATGCAAACTCCCCCTAAGCAAATGCAATTCTTTCCACAATTTCTCCCCAACATGCAAAATCTCCATTCATTCTCCACAAATCCTCCCCCTTGTTGACAATACATGAATCAAGCTAATCATGAAGGTGCACAAATGCATGTCAAAGCATATACATGTTACCAAGCTTCTCAAATATACAAAGAGCAGAACAAAATGCTACAAATGAGACATAGAGCAAGCAATGTAGACATGGTGTAGTTAGTGCATTGCCATCAAGAAAGTAGAGACATAGATACATGTGACATGACCAAAAGCATTTTAACCAATTTTTCACAAAAACATTCATCTTATAGGCATTTGAGCACAAAGGGAGCATGAAAAAGAATCTACTCATGAGTGAAGCATTTTTATCATTTTTACAAAAAGAAGCTATCTCATCATGAACATATGACAATACCATCATGAGCATAGCATTCACATCACCATTCCCAAAGCATACACATATATCACATATAGCATATCATGGTGAACAAGTATATAAGAGAAGCTCATCGTAGCAAAAATGGTACAAAGATGGCTATCCTACCATGTTTTTGTAAAAAATGAAAATGCATGCATGAAATGCAACAAATGATACATATATCACATATATTCATGAGAAGCTCCAAGATCCAGCTAAAAAGGGAAACACACTCCAAGTTCACCTCGCAAGCTTGTGAAGGTAACTTGGTCAAGTGGTTTAGTGAAGATGTCGGCTAGCTGATCTTAGGTAGGTACAGAGGACAAGTAAATGTTCCCTTTCTATCACATATATTCAAGAGAAGCTCCAAGATCCAGCTAAAAAGGGAAACACACTCCAAGTTCACCTTGCAAGCTTGTGAAGGTAACTTGGTCAAGTGGTTTAGTGAAGATGTCGGCTAGCTGATCTTAGGTAGGTACAGAGGACAAGGAAATGTTCCCTTTCTCAACATTATCCCTCAGAAAATGATATCTCACTTCGATGTGTTTAGTCTTGGAGTGAAGGACTGGGTTTTTGGCTACACTTATGGCACTCGTGCTGTCACAAAAGAGTGGAACCTGGGTGCACTCCTGACCAAAGTCGCTCATAGTGTAGGTCATCCATTGGAGCTAGGAACAACAACTGGTAGCAGCAACATACTCAGCCTCTGTAGTGGACCTGGCTAGACTGGATTGATTGTGAGACGACCAAGAGACCAAAGAAGAACCAAGAAACTGGCAACAACCCGAGGTAGACTGATCCAAACGACACCCAGCAAAATCAGCATCGGAATATTTGTGAAGTGTGAGTGTCGAGGAGGTAGAATACCAAAGACCAAACTCAGGAGTGTAGTTCAAGTACCTGAAAATCCTCTTAACGGCCTGCCGATGTGAAGTCCTCGGTGAAGCCTGAAAACGAGCGCACAGACACACACTGAACTGTATGTCCGGCCTCATCACCGTCACGTAGAGGAGGGATCCGATCATGCTCCTGTACTCCTTTTGGTCCACGGGTTCGCCATCTTCATCCGCATCCAAAGCCATAGTGGTACTCATCGGTGTAGTCAGCGGCTTGGAGTCGTTCATGCCAAATTTCTTCACTATGTCCTTGGTGTACTTCGCCTAGTGTACAAACATCCCGTCCTTGCACTGCTTGATCTGAAGCCCAAGGAAAAACTGCAACTCACCCATCATGGCCATCTCGAATTCCTTGCTCATGTCATCTGCAATCTTGGCAACTAAACTGTGAGATGAGCTGCCAAAGATTATATCATACACATACACTTGCACGATCAAAATGTCAACACCCTACCTGAGGAGAAAAAGAGTATGATCTACCTTCCCCATCTCAAACCCCTTGCTAAACAAGAACCCTCTCAACTTGCCATACCATGCCTGGGGTGCTTGTTTTAGGCCATATAGTGCTTTTCTGAGTTTGTATACACGATGGGGATATCTCTCACTCTCAAAACCCAGCATTGCCTCACATACACTTCTTCCTCTAGGAACCCATTCAAGAATAGGAAGGGTTGCCTCACATACACTTGTTCAAGGCAAAGAGCATGGGGAAGCAATCTAATAATTTCATCTACAAATTTCTACAAACGTCAAATAAAATGACTTCCAACAAACTCTTGCGATAGGGTACAATAGATCCACAATACCCAAACATGAAAGAATATTATAGAATGCCAAAGAGCAAGGGGAACCAATCTAATTGAATCAATCAATACAGGGAGGAGCCCGCAGACCTAACGAATAGGAAGCGAAGAAGGTGCCAAATGCCGTCTCGATTTAGTAGCCCGAACTTGCACATTGAACATGTTGTTCTTCACAATTGTTGTAGATCTGCGGCCGCCAGGGTGAGCCTCGGTGGAGCTGACGGAGCAACGGGTTTGAACCATCTTGCAGCTTCAAGGACGTTGCCGAGGAAGGCCACCGCTTGTAGCAGAGGAAGGCGTCGTCGGCAGCTAGGTCACCATTGCTTCTTCCGTCGCTGATCTACTTGGTCTCTTCGGAGGTAGATGAGAAGATCCCTTGATTTTGGAAAATTACAAGGAGGTAATTGGGAGGTCTGGTTCCCCTCTTTGTTTTATATATAACGGGGACGACCAGGAGGAGGAGCGGGGAATTCAAAATTTCAAGTCCCGCCTCTCTGCTCCAGAGCAGGAAATGAAAGACTTTGGATCATGGACCCAAACGAAAGACCGCTTCGGTGTCGGACCCAAACGTCAGTCACCATACGTAGAGAGGCAAGTTGTTGAGTGTGGGTTGTCCGTGCCACCATGGATCATGGAATTGACAAACACACACAAGACTATACTCTACTTCATATTCACATTCGACGGATGATCTAATTATTGCATTACAAATGTACTCACTGCAACAAATTAACGTACCGTTTTAACTAGTTATTACATGACTAAACACATTTAAATATAACATTAAAACTACAAACTACAGGGGATCCTGGTACAACCCTTTAGGTAATCTTCTACGGAGATCGCACATAAATTTGGGGGTGATCAATGCATACGAACGTCCAATCATATGTGAGTATTCCGTGAGGAAAGATTCACTCTAAGAGAGACATGCACTTGTCCTGCAATTGTGTGCAGTTTGCCTGAATTCCCTATCGTAGAAATGAGGTCACAGTTTCCTCGCTTGCCATGTCCCACATCTTTGACACACAGTGCAGCTTCAACCTTTCGACTTGGTACATGTCAGCGACCCAGAGTACACAAGGCCATGCGTTGGCAGGAGTGTCCCATAAATGAGCCTCGTCCGAGAGTGATCCTTCCCTAGCATATTTGATCAGGAGCGAGAAGCCATTAGGGTTTGTTTCTATAAGTGTAACAGTTTCAGAGCGTGTCTCCCTTCCTTGGCCGTAGAGCATTACCTCCATCACACAAGATACTTTTGCCACATCGGCACGTTTTGCTCGTATCACCCGGCATTCTGCACCTACGTGGAAGAAAACGTCAACAGGGGCTTGGGCTGCAACGCTTTCACATATGCTTGTTTGTACTGATGGAGGAGGAGGAACTTCAATGCAGTCCTCCTCCAGTACTGTAACACAACACGATATGTGTATGCGATCTTCATTGGAGGTCACGCGATCAATGTCATGATGCTCCACCAGACATCCAATGCCTCTTTCTTGTAGATCCCGATAATCGAAAACCACTTCTTTTGTAGTTTGAACTCGAAACGTATCATTAATTCATCGTTTGGGTCTCGAGCCATCACACGCAACAATACTCGCACCTACGTCGAAGGAAGCTGTCACAGGCTTGACATAATGTGACTGTATCGCCATGTGTGAGTGTGTGTATTCATAGCAGCAACGAGACACGTACCATTTGGGATTTGTGCACAAGAACGAGGATGACGGCAATGCCGAACATCCATCCAGTGATGATCATTCATACCTGTAGGATAGCAACGTAGCTTCCATTGAGGGCCTCCCACCATGAACATAACGGATTCCTTGTACTGGCCCGCGGTTCCTTCAGCTTTCGCTTCCTGGCTTGAGAATGAGAAGTCGAGTTGCATGGAAGGAGACATTTTAGCATCTAAAGCCATGAACGCAAATGGCTTGCAATGATCATCTCGTGCATAAACTGTCTCTTTTTGTAGTAGTGGGAGTGAATGTGTCGTTCTGAAACGTCCGTTTGTGGACATCAGTTACCACCCAGAGAATGGACGCATCCCTTCAGTGCGGGTGTCGCCACGTTCAGGTCATGAACTTCACGGTTCTAGACCTTAAGTGCGATTCACAATGATCGACATGTCTGTTCAGAGCGGATGTGCACACAAGTTCGTTGGTTAACGCCCGGTGCCAGTGCTTAACTGCAATTTTCAATGATCGACACGTGGAACACCATGTGGGAGCGTGTCATCCCCAAAAGCCCATTCGAGATGCCCTTCTACGCTTATATGCATGTTAATATTAGACACACACAAACATATATTGCTTTTCCAATTCCTAGCTTATTCCATTTTGTCCTTGTCGCATCAACAAGTTCATCACATTTCTCAGTCTCCAAGGCCTGCGGGAATCATCAAGTGCGAATCCAGACCAGTCGTAGACCTTTTCAGTCACGACTCAGGCAGCGTACCTGATCGAGGAGGACTTGTCAAGTCATCCTACACCATGCGTGTTGCAACGCAAGGACCTTCTGGTCGATCTGATTGCCTTGTGCAGCCTTACAACACCCAATCTGTTTCTCCAGATGCAATTGACGCCTAAAACTTTTCATAAACAAACGGTAGAGAGTTGTCTCACAGTTGATGTGGCATGAGCTGATGCAGTTGAGACGGCCATTAGATGCAGCTCATGCGGCTTGAGTTGTCCGCAGGACTTTCTTGTGGTCTTGACCAGAGAGTCCGGAACTGAACACATACCTAGACACGTCAGGCTCATCCTGTGATACCCATCGTCCACACATGTAATCGATGTGAGCAACTAAAGATTCTGACCTAGATAGATTCATATCAGGCATAGGCCTGACTATATTCCGAGCATCTCACATTTTCCATAGTAACTTTAGTAATGCTACACCGAGCTCACGTGCCCTCCATAGTCCTCGATAAATAGGCGAGTGCGGCACACTATTCATCTTGCATTTGTCATCTTTAGTGGGATACAAGGGTGAGATCATTTTCTTGGCTAATCTTGTTTACTTTATGTATGCATGGTATTGAGATGGTCTCATTATATTGTTAGCTTATGTAGGGTTTGTTCTTCATTTGTGTATGCAATACGTGGAGAATGGCCGGGCAAGGAAGGGACGGAGCATGGAACTTGGAGGAGTCGGGGAAGCGGGAGCAGTCGGGCGCAATGGCACCTCACCAGCACCCGGTTCAGCCACTGCCATCGGCACCGCAGCAGTACCCGGCCCCAATGGCACCACCACTTCCGCTATCATCGGCACCGCATCAGTAGCACCTGGCCCCAATGGCACTTCCACTTCCGCTGGCATCGGCACCACAGCACCACCCGGCCCCAATGGCAGCTCAGGATTAGCTGAACCTCATGGCACCACCTTTTCGCTCGCAGCCCAGGCCGCCACCTCTTCTGTTGCCTGTTGAAATGCCACACCCGCGGCCAGTGCTCATTAAACAAGATGAATCACATGACCTGAAATGGTCTGTGTTGCTTTGGCTTCATCAAGCCTGTCCAGCCTGTGTTTTTTACGAAGGAATGTGGGTGTGCCCTTTTTTCCTGAGGGGTCACAGGCAATGGACCATTCGTGACCTGCTGTTACACACGCATAACATCGCCATTTCGCCTGCCTAGCTGTGGGATACAAGGGCGAGGCATCGCGCTTTGGAGGAGTATCTGCTCCAGGATACACATTTTGCTGCACTCTGTGCAGCGGCTGGATTGCCATGAGGCCGTGATGGTAGTAGTATGTCGTGATGTTAGTAGTATGTCGTGATGGTAGTAGTATGAGTCGTGATGGTAGTAGTATGAGTCGTGATGGTAGATTGCTAGTAGTATGTCGTTAAGAGTATGTCGCTGTACTTCCACCGGTAGTGGATCCATCCATCCTCATGTGTAATCAATGCGTATGCATTCATTTGTCTCGTAATGTCATTTGTATTTGGATTGTGTTGTTTCTAATAAAAATGGTAATGTGTGTCTACTCCCTCAGTATAAATTCAGTGAAAACGGAAAGTTTGTTACCCTGATTTCTTAAATACCGGATGAACACAAGGCGAAAGTTCGTTTTGTAGCAAACATCATAAGATAATCATGTGGCTACAAGTTTCTCAACTCATCACAACAAAGTTCACACCACGAAGTAGCAAACATCAACATATCGACAATTCTCCCCGCATATGATAAAACCCAACATCTTGTAAAAATAGTAGTAAAAGAAAAGATAAAACAGAGCCGAATAGTAGTCGTTCTACGCAATGAGACTGCATGAAAAACAGGTGAAAGTCCTTTGTTGTGTATTCAGTTAGACCTGATTAAAGTGTAACTAGTACGCAACATTTTATAAGGAAAACCCAACATCTTACAGTTTAGTAGTACGCAATGATAAAACCCAACATCTTGAGAAAACAGTACTAAAAGAAATGATAAAACATAGCCGCTGCTTTACTTCTTCTAATCCATCTAGTAGTAGCAGTTACCACTAATTGTGGCACTGCTTCTTGGTTGATGGTGCACCCGCACCTTGTTGCAGCTGCTCATGGACGAGGTAGTCGTTCTGTTGTCACCGCTCATGGAAGATGGCGGCGGACCACCCCGGGCATCGACCACAGCTGAGGTCGTCCCTCCATTAGCGCCTCCTAGGGATGATGGTGCCGCTCCATGGCAGTCGGTCGAGCATGGTGGATGATGACCTCTACTCGACGAGGATGGTAGAGATTGACTGCTACCGACCGATGAGGTGAGATAGGATGATGGCGCTTGGAGAATATAGTTCGCCGGCTAGTGGCGGTGCTTCCATGCCCCTGACCCCTAACACCTCTTGCTGACTTGCAAGGGGTGCGATGTTTCAGAGGCACCCCATCTTTGATTTCCATTTGTTCCACAAACTCCAAATCATCAGACGATGTGTCCACCAGCACTCGAATGGGCTCTGCTCTACCTCCTCTTCATCAGACGACTGGGGATCCTCCCTTTCATCAGAAGAAGAGGAGGATGTGGCTTGCGTCGCACCTCTAGGAGACAATGGCTCCATGGGGAGAGGAAGAGGGCGATGTTCGAGAATGGAGTTTGTTGTTGGTTGCAAGAGTGGGGAGAGGAAGGGAGAGGGCGCTGTGCGAGAATGGGGTTTGTTGTTGGTTGCAAGACTGGGATATTTATGGGGAGAGGAACCCATTCAGCCATTATTGACAAGACATCCTCTAAAAAGATTACTTTTTCTATAATGTGGGAAATATTTGCTGAGAAAGGGGGAAAGTCTGTTTGGCGGAATGTTAATGAACCGGAAGAAACGTTGTACTCCCTCCGTCCCAAAATAATCGCATGTTGTACTCCATATCTCATTTTTCGAGGAGTCAAAATGTGCACTTTTTCGTCCCAAATTAAGTGCATGTCTCAATTTTTGAGGAGTGAAAAATATGCACTTGTTTGACTTCGGTTGTCATGGGTTATTAGCATGAGCAACTCTTCTCTACTCGAAGGTCAAGACCGATTGTTCGTTGTTGTTTTAGAGGAGAAAGAAGCTGAGATGGTCGAATTAACTCTGCATTCATTCATCAAAGACTTTTAGAGGATTTGGTTGCGAGGAGCATGGCTGTTGCCTAGCTATCCATAATGTGGATCTTTGATTATGTAACCATCTGTAACACATTTCTATATATAACATACAAATATCTATATTATTAGTCTTCGTCAATTATGCAATGCATTAGTTTTAAATGGTAAATATGATGCGACAAGTTGCTACCACAATCAAATTTGCAATCATAGCTACTCATCACCACAAAGTTCACACCACATATAATAAGCAGCAAACATCATATGATGATCCGGCAGCAAACACCAAAATACAAGCATGATACAAATCTGAACCGTCTACCTAGTAATAACACCACGAATCACATTATGCCTCATTGTTGTCCTTGAGTGAACTCTTATACATGGCCTATCGCAGCAATTCCTTCACCTTCTTCTCCACAATCATGGCAGAATCTAGGTGCTTCTTCACCGTTTGCAGCTCAGAGACAGTCTCTTGAATCTCCCTGCTAGCCTTTGCACATTCTTCTATCCACATCCTTGCCTCGCTTTCAGCTTTTAGGTACTTGTTGGCTTCACCATTTTCTGTAGGAGACAACAGAACATCATTTCTCATTTTCATTCGTGTCTCAAACAGGTTATGGGTTACCTCCCCGTAGTATCGCACCATCGTCTTCAGCTCATTTGCTTTGACATTGGCCTCCTCCTTAGCAGCTGTACATGCTTCTTTCCACGACCTTGCTTCCTCTTCTGCTTTTCCCTTCATTTCCATTAGTTTCTCTAGAACTTTTAGAGTCCTAATATCCCATTTTGGATCTATCCACCTAAACGACACGCACTTCATGCCATCAATCTGCAGTCACTGATTTTGTTCATATAATTTGTGATTGACCACACAAACATCAAACACAGAAGCAAAATTTGTTAGAAGTAAAACATGTTGTCATTTACCTCGCAGCAGTATACATACCGATGCCCAGGGTTGGCGCCTGTCCAGTCATGCCTCAGATAGATAGGCAAACAGTCCTTGCACTCATTTTCATTAGGATCTAGAACGATGACTTCACGAGGACCAGGCATCGGTGATCTGGGGCTATCGGAGTCTACTCCAAACACCTTTAAAATACATGAATATAGTCTATTAACCCAGAATGACAGGTCAAAGTAGCATGGTAAAACAGAGGACTGACCTGACCGGAGCGAGTCCTGCTCCTCTGTTCGCCGCTAGGGTCGCTACGATTCGCCATTCCCACCACGGGCAAGAGCAGATCTATGCACCTACACTAGCTCTAGCCTTTGCCACAAGGAACAAGAGCATGGTGCCGGCGAGTCTCTTGCAGAGTTGTAGTAGTGTATGTCGTGCCGTCGAGAGAAATGAGATATATACACTTGTCTGCCGGAAAGCTTTTTTTGACTGCAGCACGGGCTTTTCTCCCGCCAACTTATCAGAACCACTCTGTGCTATTGTTGGGGCTGACGTGTCCAGTTACCGCGAGGCGGCTGGCCACATGGAATAGGCGGCACTTGGAAACAAGCAGTTACACATTTGTTACTCCCGAAGGTCCTCCCTGCAAAACATCAAAAGATCAGACCTTCCTCGTTCCTAACTTCCCCCTTGTATCACTATATTATTATGATATATCCTTTGTTCTTCCTCTACCTTTTTTTTTGCCTAGTTCCGCAGTTATGCAACACTTATGAATTTAGAATGGTGATTAGGAGTATGCTCGAATCAATTTGAAATAGATTAAACAAAATTGGCATAATAAGATTTCATCTCATATGAACTCATCACCACAAAGTTCACACCACCGAGTATGAAACATCATAAGATGATCAGGTAGCAACAAGTTTCTTGGCTCATCACAACAAGATGACCAGGTAGCAACAAGTTTCTCAACTCATAACAACAAAGGTTACACTACCAAGTAGCAAACATCAACATATCAGCAATGGTTGAAAAAACCTAATATAAGATATCTGTTTGGCTCAAATAACACAAACTGCATCATGTCTCAGTGGTAGTGCTGCCTACCCCTTCAGAATAAAGGTCATTGGTTCAACCTTTGTTGTTGACATTATTTCTTTTTTATTTTCCTCCTTTTTTGTCAGACTAAATTATAGCCTTGTGGGACCTTGCTTTTTTTACAGACTGGAATAGGCGACACTAGAAAACAAGTAGTTACGCATTTGTTACACAGGAAGGTCCTCCCTGCAAAATATCAATAGACCGTAGCTTCCTCGTCCATATCTTATCTTTCTCATCCATAAAGTCCGTTCTGTAGTATTCAGTCAGACAAGATTAAACTCTCACTACTACGCAATGAGAAACCCAACATCTTACAATGAAAAAGCAGCAGTAGCAGCAGCAGCAGCAGCAGCAGGAGCAGCAGCAGGAGCAGCAGCAGGAGTAGCAGCAGCAGTAGTAGCAGCAGGAGCAGTAGCAGCAGGAGCAGGAGGAGTAGCAGGAGGAGTAGCAGGAGCAGTAGCAGGAGCAGTAGCAGCAGGAGTAGCAGCAGCAGCAGCAGGAGCAGCAGCAGGAGGAGCAGCAGGAGCAGTAGTAGCAGCAGCAGCAGCAGCAGTAGCAGCTGCAGCAGCAACAAGTTTTTGCTATCCTACGAGTAGCAAACATCATAAGAGCTCAAGAGTAACCATTCTTCCCAGCTCATCTTGAAGCAGAGGCCGCTTGCGCACTGATGAGCTCAAGAGTAGCCAACACCAAAATATAAGCATAAGGCACAATGTTCAGAATACATGATCGACACAATGTTCACAAACATCTAATTAGCCTTGCCACCGAGGCTACCCATTTATAATCATAACGATTGCTGGAACTTCTCCAGCTGATTTCTGACCTCCTGCAGCTTTGAGGTTCATGTTCTCTTTTTTCATCAGGGATATATTCTCTTTCATCAATTTACAAGCCACTTTTAACAGGTCAGTATGATCGTTCTGTAACTCATTATATTTTTCCAGCGTGGCTTTCTCCTGTTGTAACAACTACTGTAACATTTGCTTATATAGGCCCTTGTATAGTACAGCCTCTTGTAGTGCTTTTAGCTCAACGACAGTGGCTTGAAGCTCCTGCAGAATCTAGTAAAATACAAGAACCTATAAATCCATCAAATGATGCAAATTGGAAACTAACTGAATCTAACACCTATGAGTTGTGGAAAGGATAAGAATCATGGCAGAATCCAGATGTCCCTTCACAGTCTGCAGCTCAGAGATAGTCTCTTCAATTTATGAATCCATAAAATGATGCAAATTGAAAATATAAGGACCTATCAATCATATCAACTGTGCACCTCTAGAAAAATCCATAAAACGAGTGGCATGAAGAACATCCAGAAGCTACTAAAATACAAGAACATATCGTAAGACGATGTAAATTGAAAACTAACTGAATCTAACACCTATGAATTGTCTATAGCCTATCAACTTCTAACACCAATCGAAGTGCAAATCTAAGGGTACGATGAAATTTGAATCTAACATATATGATCATCAATCCTCCAGATCCCTAAATCTCGATATCCCCAAACCTAGGAAGATAGGAGAACATATAGCGGCTCAAACCAGAGGACTGGCCTCGTCGTGCTGTTTCATCGTTGCTTGGACGTGGCGGCGCAACCATCTTCCCGTCGCCGCTAGGATCCGCCATTCATGCCAAAAGTCCCACCTTCGAATTGCAGATATGCGTAGCAAAAGTCGAGAGTCTTTGCGAAGGCAGTGAAGCGTTTCACCTTCAAATTACCGATTTATATTAAAGACTCACCTGAAATTTACAGGTGGGACCTGGTCAATGTAAAAAATTCCCCTTCGGGCGGTAATAGGTTTGACCCACAGGAGGAGCACATTTTCTCCTTGTTTTACCATCATATTTATCTGCTTTAACTTACATGGGGCATGCAAAATAATATAAACACAAATAAACAAATACAAAGAATCTTCTTGGCTCAAATAACACAAACTGTATCATGCCTCAGTAGTAGTGTTGCCTTCCCCTTCAGAATCAAAGGTCCTGGGTTCGACCCCAGCTATTGACATTGTATCCTTTTAATTTTCCTCCCTTTTTTATCATACTGACTTGTGGGACCCTATTAAATTTTATGACGAGTTGGAACACTCTATTTTTAAACAAATGCTTACATGTGGGACCATATAAAATTTTATGACGAGTTGGAACACTCTATTTTTCAAAAAAAATGCTTACATGTGGGACCCTTATGAATTTTAGACGACTTGGAACAGTCTATTTTTAAAATAATACTTACATGTGGGAGCAAAGTTGTTTGATGATGTTGTTGCGGAGCTTATGGCGTCACAAAACTAGCTTGGAACAGGGAATGCTCAGCTACAGTACCAACTGTTATGACGAAAGTTTTTTTGTCACTAAATTTGCTCGGAAGTGAAATTTAATGACGACATCAGCGAGGAACATCATAAATCAATGACGCTAAAATGTGGTTGCGTCATTAGTCAACGATTTTCTTGTAGTGTTGTTTCTCACCACCTCTCCATTTTCTCCCTCTTTGTTTTTGCAAACCCACTTGGTGCCTATCAGTTTGCAATTTGGAGGTGGATCTACTAACTCCCACACCTAGTTTCTCTCAAAGTTCTCAAGCTCCTCATGCATGGCGTTTACCCAATTCAGATCAGAAAGTGTGTGTCCAATATCCTTGGGCTTGAAAGTGGCAACAAATGCAGAGTGAGCAAAATGAGAGATTCTTTGTGACCTAGACCGTGTAGTGCGTTCATGAAGGTCACCTATGATCGTCGAAGATGGATGATCCACATGTACACGCCAGGGAGCCTCACGCCTAGAGACTACCTCCCCCTCAACAGCAGCTTCCACTCGAACAGCCTCGGTCGTCATCAGAGTAGGGGATGGACCATCCTGGATCGTCATCGTCGTAGTGGAAGTAGCATGTACACGATCAGCCACGGGAGAACCACCACCATCATCATCGTCTTCTCCAACACCATCCTTCTCACCATCGAAGATCTTCTCACCAACTTCATCGTCACCTGCACAGTCAAAGACAAAAGAGCTACATGGTTGCATCTCGTCGAAGGTTACCTCGCAATTCTCCATGATTCGGTTAGTGTCAAGATTGAGCACATGATATGCTCTCGAGTATTTCGCATAGGCAAGAAAAATGCCATCTGAATACCTAGCATCAAGGTTATCTAACTTGCCCTTCTTGAGAATAAAGCACTTGCAACCGAAAGCTCGAAAGTGACTCACCTTGGGTTTCCGCCCATGCATCAGCTCATACGAAGTCCTCTTCTTGAAAGCGCGAAGGAAAATGCGATTCGACACATAGCAAGCGGTATTGACCTCCTCAGCCCAGAAACGCCTAGGAGTCCTATGCTCATCACGCATCATCCTGGCCATCTCACAAAGGGTCCGGTTCTTCCTCTCCACTACGCCATTCTGGCAAGCAACGTATGGAGAAGAGTACTGATGGTCGAGACCAAGATCATTGCAAAAGGCATCAAAATGAGAGTTGCTGAATTCCGTGCCATTGTTAATGCGTATAGCTACAATAGCATCCCCATGTGTCTCATTCTTCAACCTCAAGATCAAGTCTCGAACAAAGCTAAACGTGTTGCTCTTATCCACCAAAAAGAAAACCAAAGAGTACCGTGAGAAATCATCAACCACAACCAACACATAACACTTCCCACCCACAGAGCGAACACAAGCTGGCCTAACCAAATCCATGTGCAATAGCACACAAGGTCGCTCGGTCATGACAGCAGTCAGGGATGCATTAGAAACGGCAACCATTTTTCCGTGCTGACACGGAGCACAAACCAAATCGTTCTTGAACTTCAATTTTGGCAATCCTCAGGTCTAGTCCACTCAGGAGGGAAAGCAACTCAAAGCCCAAGTGTCCTAGCCTCCTATGCCAGTTCCAAAGCTTAGCCGAAACACCAGCAAAAAAGCATCGAGAAGGACCAACAGATTGGGAAAAATCGGCAGGAAAGATTTGACCCTCGGGGACGATCGTACACACAAGACCGCCTCGAGAATCAAGCACACGAGAAGCACCCAACTTAAAACGAACCTCAAAACCCTCGTCAAGTAATTGAAATACTGACAACAAGTTAAACACGAGTGACTTGACCAAAGCCACACTCTTTATGGTCACCTTGCTTCTCACCTTCAACATACCTCCAGCAAGCACTCATCCTGTCCCATTGTCCCCGAAAATGATGTACTCCCTCGTACTCACCGGGGTGTGGCTGGAGAACCACCCACGATCTCTGGTCATGTGGCGCGAACAACCAGAGTCGATCAACCAAAAGTTCTTTAGGCCTCCCACCTGCAAATAAAAAATGAGGACGAGAATGAGCAAGCGACTCAACACTAGGGTTAGTACAGAAAGAGTCAAACTAGTGTCAAGCCATTTGCTAAAAAGAGGGGTTAGCAAAATCCATCCTATCAAAACCTCTAGGCGGAGCCCTCTCATGCCTACCACAAAAGAACCTATCACGTCTCACTGGAGGGGAACACGTACCACAAGGGGGAAAACGTGGTCTGTAGTCCCTCTAAGAACCAAAACTGCGATCGTGCCTCCCAAACTCGTAACGGTCACAAGCAGGAGCACGTCCAGCAAACTCACCATGCCCAAACCCAACACGCCTGTCTCTCAGAGGAAAACCACCACCACCCCGAGTAGGAACTATATGCACAAACCCATCACCCCGAGGTAGACGCACTACACGAGGCTCACGCACACCATGAGAAGGGTGGTACCTATCCTTGTTTGCCATCTCCCTAGCAAACCTCTCATCCTTTCTCCTCCTGAAGCAAAACTCCTCCTTATGACCATCCCCCTCACAATACTCACAATGGAAGCGGACTAGTTTTGGCCTAGGTTGTGGTTCTCAATGGGCTTCTCAACAACTTTCTCTCCTGGTTTCCCTCCAAACAAATTCCCATGGTTGCTCACAAACCTCATCAGTTTCTGGAAGTTATCTGTCTTGTGGGGGAACACTGGTGGATCTGGGGTTGTGTCTAGCTTATTTCTGAGGTGGTTAGGCTTGGGTGCAAATTTGTTCATGTGTGTAATTTGTGGTGCAATAGGAATGTCCCCAACTTTCTCTGGAATGTCACCAATCGTCTCAGAACCCAAAGCCTGACCATCAAACCTCTTAAACTCAGCCAACATCAAACTCAACTGAGGCTCATGCCCAGACAACCAACACATCAATTTCCTCAACTCATCATTCTCATCCTGGAAGCGATCCACATAATGTGCATGATGTAGGAGTAGGAGCTTTCAAAGCAACCTCAAGTGAAACAATCCTATCATGAGATTCATCTAGCCTCGCATGCAACATAGGACAAGAAGTGCAAGCACCTAGCAAAGCTGGTTTAGATTTCATCTCATCAAGCTCAATCGTAAGCACATCTAATTCCTCAACAGTTGAGGCATGCTTCTCCTTGAGAGCAGGTAAGTCAGCAAGGAAAATATTGCAATCACCACAATCAATCTCATCAGAAACAACAGGAGCAGCTTTTAGAACATATATCTCAGTTCTAGCATCAACAAGGAAGGACTCAAGCTCAGCTATCTTATCCTTAGCATCAACTAGCAAAGACCAGAATTCCCTCTTCTTGTTGTTGATCTTTCTAAGCACATCATCCCGGTTATCAAGCAACTCATTCAGCCTAGCATTCTCTTCTAGAAAGAACTCAGGGTCATGACGTACCTCATCCTCCGAGTCGGAGTTCGAGTCCGAGCTATACTTCCCGCCCTTCTTGTTGCTGGAGTTGTGCACCATGCCGCAGAAACCGCCTTGCGAACGAAGCTCAGGCCGGTGAAGTTCTTGCTCGTGTGCCGCATGTCCTTGCGCCGATCTTGCTCTTCCTCGCTGCTCGAACCGGATCAAGAGTCACTTGAAGTGGAGTCGATGTCCCTTGCTCCGGCAACCATCGCTCAAGCTATCTTCTTCTTGTACCCGCTACTCTTCCTTGGCCTTCTTTTGCCCTTGTCGTTGCGTTTGTCCTTGTAGTCGTTCTGGGAGCGGTGCTTGTTGTTGTAGTCGTGCTTGGGCTTGCTCTTGTAGTTGTTCTTGACCTACGTAGCCTCCGGACACTCGGTGATGAAATGCACGTCCTTCCCGCACCGATAGCACATCCCTGAGCTCCTCCTCGCATTCTTGCGGTTCTCGTACATCCGCCTAAACCTCTTGCTCAACAACATGAGATCCTCCTCGCTCAGCACCTCAAAGTTCTCATCTGGCATGGACACAAGACAAGATAAAGTGAACTGCATAGCAGCTGGGTTAGCGTTAGTCCTTGATAATGAGACAAGAGCCAAATTATGTGGATTAGTAGGGCCCTCGCTCTTGGCTCTCAAGCCACGACCAACCTCCGAAGACTTGAGCTTAGAAAACAGCTCATCCACCGTCAGGGTCTCATACACATCTGACTCTAGAATAGCCTCGACCTTGGTGCTCCACACAAATCAATCAAGAGAATGCAAGAGCTTGATAGCTCTATCATGATCCATGTATGGGAGCACCGTCACATTGGCCCTCATGTTGTTCACAATACAAGTGAAGCGCTGGAACATAACATCAATCGACTCATCGGGGAGATGAGTGTGTTGGGATCACAAAAACCCCCAAGCAGAGATGTAGTTACGCGATGATCAATTCACAATTAACACTTTCAAACCCAGTTGTAATAAATTGATAGCTTCCCTTAATACATTACACTTTCAACTTTCCAAAATGGCGACCCCTTTACAATGAGGAGGGGGCATCATTTTATAGTGCCAAGAGACTAGGATTACATTCCATGTTTACCCTTGTGCCCTAGCATCTATGAGGAATATCCGGGGGTAAACTTGGATTTGCACATGACGCATAATTAATGCCGAAGATAGCGGAGCGCAAAACCCGCCGGAGACAATAGAGCGGGTGATGCGCCACAAAACACGGAGACAGTTCCGTGTTGCAACAGCTTTTGACCAAGTCTACCTAGACGGTTCCTTCAAAAACTCTGGGCTCTGCTATTTTGTTGTCCTTGATGCTCCCTTTCCAGAGGATTCCTTAGCTTCGAGGTTCGGCTTCGAGATTTCTTAGATGCCAGACCTCTGGGAAAGCCCCGGCGGAACCTCGGCTCCTGATCGCCATCTGCTTCATCGAAACATCCGGAGCCCGAACTTTTCCTGTGAAGAAAAAGACTTGATCTGGGTTAATTTACACTCCTCAATGCACTACAAACCTAGCAAAGCCCAGATTTATATGCCTCCTTGAAAGGGTCGTTGGAGCTGGAAGATTCCACGAAGCATACCACCGGCCGCCCTGAGATGATAAAATACCCTGAAGCCCAATATTCATCCTGCGAAAAGGAGACTTGTCCTTAGTCAATTCCCATTATTTCATATTTACTCCACAATTGTAGCGAAGCTCAATATTTTGACTGGCTTCCCAAACTAGGACAAAGTGAAGCGATTTTTTGAAAATGATTCCCGGGGGCCGAGAGGTGATGTTTTCTACCACCCCAACAAAGTGAAGTTCTCGTACTCTCTCCGGTGAGTGGCAAACAAATGAGCCTGCATCTGAGCGTTCCCAACATGAGCATTCCTAAGCTTGAGCCAAATCATTCCAGCCACATCCTCTCCGTACACATGATAGAGCACGTAACAAGTAATCAACGGCCTTTCTGTTGCCCTTAAACATGTCCTGAGAACCTAGAAGAAGGAAATTGACGGGAAGGACATAGTTTGCATCTTGCATCACATCCCAAATCAATTGCCCCTTACCACGAAGAAACGTGACCATGCGCATCTCCCACATCTAGTAGTTCTTGCCATCGAACTGAGGAGGACCCGACCCCTTTCCGTAGTCACCTATCTTTGGATCCTAGACTGGTTAGAATCACTAAAATCCGTAACCAGCTCTGATACCAATTGAAGGACCGATTAGACGACCAGAGAGGGGGAGTGAATGGGAGCCGATAAAAGTTCTTCCCGAAGGATGAACTCGGCCTATACCCCGATTGCCACTCCGATCACTCGCACACACCAAAGAAACTCTATACTAGGCACACACAAGCCTACAAGTCCAGAGACAAGCCACGATCGAGAAGCGGAAGCACAAGACAAGAAGCAAAGGACTTAGGCAAATCTGGGGGACCAGGTGCGAACCGTCCGGATGGGAGGGGCGGACTGTCCGCAGGCAGGGGGCAGACCATCCGAGGGGACCGGGCGGACCGTCTGAAATAGCAGACAGAACCTCCAGTGACGCACCATGAAAAATCGGACTGTCCGACGGTTTACTGTAGACCGTCCAACACCCGTGGACTGTCCGGGCCTAGCTCGCGGACTGTCCGTCAAACTTCTTGCCACCAGAAACACCCAACTCAACGGATCGAAACACGGGCACACAAGAACACGCGAAGAACACGACGAACACCTGATCTGTTGGCTCCTCACTGTTGACGGTCTAAAAACAAGTCAAAATTCACCGCCCCTCACAGATCATCGTAGCACTTTTTCCCTCGGACTAATACCAAGGTTATCGAACCGTCGATCGGAAGCAAACCATTAAGATTGTCTACCTTATCTAGTCAATCTAACCTAACACGAAGCATTGATTGCATACAAAGATAAACCTAAGAGATATGTATATGATAGCACAGGGTTGATCACATTCACAAACATAGGCAAGGTAAAGCGCCACCAAGGGGACTACTAAGCCTAGCACCTTGTAGTTGTAGTTCCGGCAAACGAGCAACAAACTAAGCATCTCATCTAAAAGCATCCTTAAACACCTACCTCCGGCCTACCCCTCAAAGACATCCGCACTTTCGGGGGATATCATCCTGTCATGATGCACCCTTAATGATGCTGGGAGCCTAAGGATCAAACCTTGAAGGGTCGACATACTAGATCTAATCACCATGATTACATAAAACATGCTATGTAGTCTAACCTAGCATTAGACTAAGGATCAAACATATTCATGAAAGGTAGAAAGAAAAGACGGAGACATGGAATCGCTTAATAGATCAGATGACAAGATTATCATTGCTCACATGAAAGTATGTATTACACCATCACCACCGAGATCATACCTAAGATGATGAACACGTAGCTCCGGAACTCTGCCATGGTACAACCATGCAGGGTGGCCATGGCGGCTAGGGTCGGCGTAGGCCATCTCCTAGACAACTCCGAGAACTCGCGGCCGCCATCATCTCCCTCCGGTGCTTGCTTCTATGTTTCACCGAGATATCGTGAATGGATGAGGCGGCCATCGGAGGCAGGGGATATAAATGAGTCGAGGAGTGTGTAGGTCAAAGGGCATCGCGAACCGGGCCGAAAATGGGCGAGGCCTGTCGGCATGGGCGGCTGGCCTAGGGCCTTTCTGGCCCGGTTCGGGCTCGTCTTTCGCCACAACACTTCTCGCACTTTCTCGAATATTTGCCAAACTCCATGTGGGTCCTTGACGTCGTTTTTCCCGCGGTTTGGATAAGGGTACTTGGCGCACGATCTCCCGCATCTTCTGTTTAGGCCCTCGGAGTTTCACGGCTTCATGCTTCGGTCCTCAGGTCATTTGGAGTCATGTTCACTTCGTGTCTTGACTTGTACTGGGCTTTACGATCTCCTCATAAAGTTCTCGATGAACTCTACCCGGAAGTCCTCATTTAGGTGCTTAAATCCTGCGTAAACAACTTACTCCAAAAACCACATGCAAGTGTGAACTTGTGACATCATTAGTATGCCTAGTGGCGGGTTAGTTATAATTCAAAGCTCAAACTAAAGTGTAACAAGTGCTCTTGGTTGACGGAAATCGACTGTCAACACTCACGGACTGTCCGCACAGGCCTTGCAGACTGTCCACCAAGCGCGGACGTTACAGCCTGAGCTCGAGCCGCCAAAAGTTAACAACACATTTCCTTCACCCTATCTCCTAAATCAACCAATGGATTGTGACCAAAATTTAGGGGAAGATGAAGCGTCTCTAGGATATGCTATCCATATGAAATCTTGGCCTCAAACCAACTAAAACGAGAGGAATCGAGATCCTACAAAAACACCTCCATGAACTCGGGTTCCACCAAGAACTCGCAAATCGAAGGGTTTTCCCGGCGTTTGAGGTGTCAAGATCATACCTAAATATGCACAAGACATCCACCCATGATCCCCTCAAAGAAATCCGAAGAGACACACCCTCAAATCGACAAATCAAGCGAAGAACAAAAGCCCAAAAAAATAGCACCAAAAATGACACAAAAATCACAAGATGCTAAGAAGGAGATAGAATCACAACGCTGAATTCTTTCATACATCCAAAGGTCAGAGTCTGTGCAAGAATCTAGCCTAAGGAAATACTGGGAAAAGAAGTAGTCCGGGGCGATTAACCCTAGCCATCCTCTCTACCTCCTATTTATACTTAGTCTCCTGTAGGTGGCAAATGACCCTACTACCACTAGTGCATAAATGTAAGATACACACCCCTCAGAGGCATTTTGGTCCATGTCATGCATATTCTCATCAAGCGGACACACTTCCACCACAGACTCGCTTAGCCTCGACGCAAGCCCCACGATCACGCCACATGCCCCAGCCTCAAATTTTCCTGATGCTCCCGGATCCTTGCCTCTGTCGTGTTGGGCCTTCGGACTTGGTTTTGGGGCCAAAACCAAAACTTTTGTCGCGATCCGCCACCTTGTACCAGCCTATGTCCATGACTTCAACCCTCTCTTCTTTCACCATGCGCCTCGCACTTGACCACATCGGCCACCGGGTCCATCGACCCAAGCCTACTTGCCTCTCCATCACACGGAGGCCTCCACAGCATAGGCCTTTCGTGCTTGTTATTCACCTACACCAACACAAGTCAAGCTGCAACCTACACTTGCAGTAGTGAGCCAGGCATCAGTCCAAACAACATTGTCAATCACTCATCATTGAGTAGCAACCCACCACTAGTCTTCAGACACTCCTCATCCTCACCGTGTTGCAACTATGATTGCGGACACAATCACGATCTGCAAAAGCATCACGCACTATAGCAAACCGAAGGCATCTCTAACTCGCATGCCCTTCGGCCTGCGGAACACAGTTTGTGCGGTCTCCGACCATGCGAGGAAGCAGATCCAGATCCAATCTGGGTCGAACTCAACCAACACACAAGTCCTATGACGACCAAGTGTGTCCGAGGACCAGTGGAGGGTTGCTCCTTAGTGATGAGTGATTGACAACGTTGTGTGGACTGATGCTTGGCTAAGTGTGCATGTACAGGTTGCGGCTTGACTTGTGTTGGTGCAGGTGAAGAACAAGCGCGAAAGGCCTTAGCCGTGGTGGCCTCCGGGTGATGGAAAGGCAAGTGGCTTGGTTCGATGGACCCGGTGGTCGATGGGGTCAAGTGGGAGCCGTGTGGTGCAAGACTAGCAAGTTGAAGTCATGGACATGGGCCGGTGCAAGGTGGCGGTTCGAGGCCGAAGCTTGCACACGGGGTTTGGTGGTTTGCCCACAAAACCATCGGTGGACAGTTTCTTGGTTTGCGCCGCAAAACCAAGTCCAGAGGCCCGATGCAACGGAGACGAGGATCTGGGAGCGTCAGGAAGCTTCGAGGCGGGGGGCACGTGGCGTGATCGCGGGGTTTGCGTCGATGCTAAGCAAGATCACGGTGGAAGCGTGTTCGCTCGATGAAGACTTGACCATATTGCCCCTAAGGGGTGTGTATCTTCTATTTGAGTTTTAGGGGTAGTGTGGTGATTTGCCTCCTCCGGTGGACTTTGTATAAATAGCGGAGAGGTGGATGGCATCTCTATCTCTTGGACTATAGGGTTTCCTCCCCCGGTAGATCGCTCTGGATTGCTTCTTTTCCTCTTCTTTCCTTAGGCTAGATTCATGTATAGACTCTGACCTCTGGATGTATGTAAGCATTTGGCGTTGCGGTGATCTCCTAGCTCTTTGTGATTTTCGTGTCATTTTCGGGGCTATTTTTGGGTTGTTTCGTTCTTCGCTCGATTCGTTGATTTGAGGGCGTTTGCTCTCGGATTTCATGAGGGGATCATGGGTGGATGCCTTGCGCATCTTTACGTGTGATTTTGATCCCTCAAATGCTGGGAAACACCATAGATTCGCGAGTTTTGTTTAGAGCTTGAGTTCTTTGTGGTGGTTCGTGTGATCCGCGATTCCTGGTGATTTAGTGAGTTAGAGGACAAGATTTTTGGGGCATAGCTTCCTCTTGTGACGCTTCTCATCTCCCCCAAATTTTGTCTCAAGAGCTCTAGCCGTTTGGGAGATCCGGTGATGGCTTGGTGAAAAGTTCCTCCCGCGCGCGTGCTGTTCCTGCTTTGTTCGTGAGCCGCGGACAGTCCACGGGGCTGTGGCGGACAGTCCGTGTGGCCTGTGTTCGTCGCAGTTCATCGCATGTTCGTGCGCGTTCGTGTTTCGGTCCTTTTCGCCCCTAGGGTTTTGTTGTAGGCTATTTTTTGACACTCCGCGAGTGCTTCACGGATGGTCCGCGTGGATCAGTTTTTGTCTGGGATTGGTTGGCGTTTGTCTGGGGTTTTCCGCGACTCTGGCGGACAGTCCGCGAGGCCTGGTCGGACCAAGTCGATTTTTCCCTGAAGTTTCTGTTAGTTCCTGAGTCCATTTCGGACCGTCCGCGCCTACCTGACGGACTGTTCGCCCCACCCCAGCAGACCGTCCGCGGCAGCCAGGCGGACCATCCGACTTGGACGCAGGAATGTGCTATGTTTGATTGGTTCCTTTTATTCTTCTTTCGTGCTTCCGCGTGTGCTTCGAGGAATCGTTCCTAAGACTTGTGGTTGATCCATAACCTCGTTGTCTTGGCGATTGGTGTTTGATTCGATCCATCTTCCGTGTGTGACCCGGATTTGAGTGGGGCATTGGCCGAGTTCTTTTCAAAGAATTTTTATCGGTTCCCATTCACTCCCCCCCTCTCTGGTTGCCTATTCGGTCCTTCAATTGGTATGAGAGCCAGTTACGGATCTTCGTGATTCTAACCAGTCTAAGATCCAAAGATGGGTGACTATGGAAAGGGGTCGGGTCCTCCGCACTTCGATGGCAAGAATTACCCAATGTGGGAGAGGCGCATGGGTGCGTTTTTGCATGGGAAGGGGACTTTGATTTGGGATGTGACTCAAAATCCTCATTATGTCATTCCAGACAGTTTCCTTCTTCCAGGATCGTGGGACATGTGTGAGGCCAACAGCAAGGTCGTTGATTACTTGTTCCGTGCTCTCTGTGCCTCAGAGTTTGAGCGAGTGTACGGAGAGAATGTGGCCGGAAAGATATGGCTTAAGCTTAGCAATGCTCATGTTGGTAATGCCCAGGTGCAAGCTCGTTTGTTTTCCACTTACCGAAGAGGGTACGAGCTCATGAGTCGACCGATGCTATGTTTCAGCGCTTCACCAGCATAGTCAACAACATGAGGGCCAATGTGACGGTGCTCCCATACACGGATCATGATCAAGCTATCAAGCTTTTGCATGCCCTGGATAGGTCTGTGTGGAGTGCCAAGGTCGAGGCCATTGAGGAGTCGAGTGTTTATGATACCTTGTCGCTTGATGAGCTGTTCTTTAAGCTCAGGTCTTCGGAGGTCGATCGTGGCTTGAGAGCCAAGAGCGAGAGCCCCACTGATCCTCATAGTTTGGCTCTTGTCTCAGGATCGAGGACTAATGCTAACTCTGTTGGTTTCTCTTTGTGTTGTCTTGTGTCCTTGCCAAATGAGGACTTTGAGGTCCTGAGCGAGGATGATCTCACCTTGTTGAGCAAGAGGTTTGGGCGGATGTACGAGAACCGCAAGAATGCAAGACGGAGCTCGGGGATGTGTTATCGATGCGGGAAGCACGGGCACTTCATCGCCGAATGCCCTGAAGCCATGGAGATCAAGAACGACTACAAGGGCAAGCCCAAGCACGACTACAACAAGCACCGCTCCCGGAACGACTACAAGGACAAGCGCAAGGACAAGGGCGAGAGAGGGTCAAAGAAGAGCGGTGGGTACAAGAAGAAGACGGCTCGAGCGATGGTTGCCGGAGCGAGCGACATCGACTCCACATCAAGCGATGCTTCTTCCAATTCGAGAAGCAATGAAGAGCAAGATCGGCGCAAGGACAAGCAGCACACAGGCAAAAACTTCATCGGCCTCAGCTTCGTCGCACAAGGAGGCTTTTGCGGCATGGCGCATTCCAAGAAGGGTGGAAAGAATAGCTCGGACTCGAACTCGGACTCTGAGGAAGAGGTACGACATGATCCCAACTTCTTGCTAGAGGAGAATGCTAGGCTCAATGAGTTGCTTGATAACCGTGATGATGTGCTTAGGAAAACCAACAAGGAGAAGAGGGAATTTAGGTCTTTGTTGGGTGATGCTAAGGACAAGATAGTTGAGCTTGAGTCCTTGCTTGTTGATGCTAGAAATGAGATAGGTTCTTTGAAAGCTGCTCCAGTTGTTTCTGATGAGGTTGATTGTAGTGATTGCAATGTTTTTCTGGCTGACTTGACTGCTCTCAAGGAGAAGCATGCCTCAACTCTTGAGGAACTAGATGTGCTTAGGGTTGAGTGTGATGAATTGAAATCTAGACCTGCTTTGTTAGGTGCTTGCACTTCTTATCTTGTGTTGCATGCTGGGCTAGATGAATCTCACACTAGGATAGTTTCTCTTGAGGCTGCATTAAAAGCTCCTATTCCTACATCATGCTCTACCTGTGAAATGCATGCTTTGAAAAACATGGAACTTGCACACTATGTTGACCGTTTGTAGGATGAGAATGATGAATTGAGAAAAATGATGGGGTGGTTGTCTGGGCATGAGCCGCAATTGAGTTTGATGTTGGATCAGTTTAAGAGGTTTGATGGTCAGGCGTTGGGGGTTGGAAAGAGTGGTGAGAAGAGTGGTGAGGGAGAAGAGAAAGCTGGAGAGATTCCTATCCCATCACACACTACACCCATGAACAAATTCGAACTCAAGCCAAACCATCTCAGAAACAAGCTTGACACAACCCCAGAGCCACCAGTGTTCCCCCACAAGTCAGAAAACTACCAGAAACCCATCAAGTTTGTGAGCACCCAGGGGAGTGTATTTGGTGGGAAGTCAGGAGAGAAAGCTATTGAGAAGCCTATAGAGAAGCCACAGCCTAAGCCACAACCGATCCGCTTCCATTGTGAGTATTGTGGGAGGGATGGGCATATGGATCAGTTCTGTTTCAGGAGGAAGAGAGATGAGAGGTTTGCTAGGGAGATGGCAAACAAGGACAGGTACCACCCGTCCTATGGGGTGCCTAAGCCTCGTAGAGGTCCTCTACCTAGGGGTGAGGTGTTTGTGCGTACAGTTCCCACTCGTGGTGGTGGAGGTGTGTTTCCTCAGAGAGATAGGCTTGTTGGGTTTGGGCGTGGTGAATCTGCTGGACGTGCTCCTGCTCGTGACCATTACGAGTTTGGGAGGCACAATCGGAGCTTTGGGTCTCAGATAGACTACGGGCCATGTTTTCCCCCTCATGGTGCGCGTACTCCTCCAGTGAGACGTGACAAGTTCTTCAGTGGTAGGCATGAGAGGGCTCCGCCTAGAGGTTTTGATTGGATGGATTTTGCTAACCCTTCTTTTGAGCAAATGGCTCGACACTAGTTTGACTCTTTTGGTACTAACCCCACTGTTGAGTCGCTTGCTCATTCTCGTCCTCGTTTTTGATTGCAGGTGGGAGGCTTGGAGGACTTTTGGTTGATCGACTCCAGTTGCTCACGACATATGACCGGAGATCATGGGTGGCTCCCCAGCCTCACCCCGGTGAGTACGAGGGAGTACATCACTTTCGGGGACAATGCGAGAGGATGAGTGCTTGCTGAAGGTATGGTGAAGGTGAGTAGCAAGCTAACCCTAAAGAGTGTGGCTTTAGTCAAGTCACTTGGTTTTAACCTGTTGTCAGTATCCCAGTTGCTTGACGAAGGTTTTGAGGTTCGTTTTAAGTCTGGCACTTCTCGTGTGCTTGATTCTCGAGGTGATGTTGTCTGTGCGATCGTCCCCGAGGGTTAAATCTTTCGTGCAGATTTTTCCCAGTCTGTTGGTCCTCCTCGATGCTTTGTTGCTGGCGTTTCGGCCGAGCTTTGGAAATGGCATAGGAGGTTGGGACACTTGAGCTTTGAGTTGCTTTCCCGCTTGAGTGGTCTTGATCTTGTCCGAGGATTGCCTAAGTTGAAATTCGAGAAGGATTTGGTTTGTGCTTCTTGTCAGCATGGAAAGATGGTTGCTGCTTCTCACGCCCCTCTGACTGCGGTCATGACCGAGCGACCTTGTGAGCTGTTGCACATGGATTTGATTGGGCCAGCTCGTGTTTGCTCTGCGGGCGGGAAGTGGTATGTGTTGGTGGTTGTTGATGATTTTCCGAGGTACTCTGGGGTTTTCTTTTTGGAGGATAAGAGCGAGACATTTGGCTTTGTTCGGGACAGGATCTTGAGGTTGAAGAATGAGAGACATGGTGATGCCATTCGAGCTATACGCAGTGACAATGGCACGGAATTCAAGAACTCTCATTTTGATACCTTTTGCCGTGATCTTGGTCTCGATCATCAGTATTCTTCTCCATACGTCGCTTGCCAGAATGGCATAGTGGAGAGGAAGAACCAGACCCTTTGTGAAATGGCCATGATGATGCTCGATGAGCATAGGACTCCTAGGTGTTTCTGGGCCGAGGCGGTGAATACCGCTTTCTATGTCTCAAATCGCATCTACCTTCGTGCTTTCAAGAAGAAGACCTCTTATGAGCTTATGCATGGGCGACAACCCAAGGTGAGTCATTTTAGAGCTTTTGGTTGTAAGTGTTTCATTCTGAAGAAGGGCAAATTGGATAAGTTTGAGTCTAGATGTTCAAATGGTATCTTTCTCTGTTATGCGATTCACTCTAGAGCATATCGTGTGCTCAACATTGACACTAACCGACTCATGGAGACTTGCGAGGTAACCTTCGACGAGACACAGCCATGTAGCTCTTCTGCTTTTGAGTGTGCAGGTGATGAGGCGATTGGAGCGAGGAACTTTGAGGATGAGAAGGATGGAGATGGAGATGAAGACGATGATGGTGGTGATGCTCCCGTGGCTGATCGTGTACATGGTACTTCCACTACGACGACAACGATCGAGGATGGTCCATCCCCTACACCCACTACGACTGAGGCTGTTCGAGTGGAGGCCACTGCTGAGGGGGAGATTGTGTCCAGGCGAGAGGCTCCCCGGCGTGTACAGGTGGATCACCCACCGACGACGATCATAGGTGACCTTCATGAACGCACTACACGGTCGAGGTCAAGGAACACTTCTCATTTTGCTCACTATGCATTTGTCGCTTCGTTTGAGCCCTAAGATATTCGACACGCTTTCTCTGATGAGAATTGGGTGAATTCCATGCATGAGGAGTTGGAGAATTTTGAGAGAAACCAAGTTTGGGTGTTAGTCGATCCACCGCCAAATTGCCGTCCCATAGGTACCAAGTGGGTGTGGAAGAACAAAGAGGGTGAGAATGGGATGGTTGTGAGAAACAAGTCGAGGTTGGTGGCTCAGGGTTTCAACCAGAAAGAGGGTATATATTATGAGGAGACATTTGCTCCTGTGGCCCGTTTGGAGGCAATTAGGATCCTTCTAGCCTTTGCCGTGGCTAAAGGGTTCAAGTTGTACCAAATGGACATGAAGAGTGCTTTCTTGAATGGGGTGATAGAGGAAGAAGTGTATGTGAGGCAACCCCCGGGGTTTGAGAGCGAGAAATACCCACACTGTGTATACAAACTCGAGAGAGTGCTCTATGGGTTGAAACAGGCACCTAGAGCTTGGTATGGCAGGTTGAGAGGCTTTTTGCTGAGTAAGGGGTTTGTGATGGGCACAGTTGATAAGACCCTATTTATCCTTAAGCATGGAAATGACCTATTGATTGTTCAGATTTACGTGGATGACATAATCTTCGGTGGCTCTTCTCATGATCTTGTTGCCAGATTTGTAGATGACATGAGCAGGGAATTTGAGATGTCTATGATGGGCGAGCTGTAGTTTTTCCTAAGACTCCAGATCAAGCAGTGCAAAGACGGGACGTTTGTACATTAGGCGAAGTACACCAGGGACATGGTGAAGAAGTTTGGGATGAACGACTCCAAGCCGCTGACTACACCGATGGGTACCACTACGGCTTTGGACGCGGATGAAGATGGCGAACTCATGGACCAGAAGGAGTATCGGAGCATGATCGGCTCCCTCTTCTACTTGACGGCGATGAGGCCGGACGTACAATTTAGTGTGTTTCTGTGCGCTTGTTTTTAGGCTTCACCGAGGTCTTCACATCGGCAGGCCGTCAAGAGGATTTTCAGGTACTTGAACTACACACCTGAGTTTGGTCTTTGGTATTCTGCCTCCTCAACACTCAGACTTCACGGGTACTCCGATGCTAATTTTGCTGGGTGTCGATTGGACCGCAAGTCTACCTCTGGGTGTTGCCAGTTTCTTGGTTCTTCTTTGGTCTCTTGGTCATCTCGCAAGCAATCCAGCGTAGCCCAGTCCACTACATAGGTGGAGTATGTAGTCACAGCTAGCTATTGTTCCCAGCTGCTATGGATGACCTACACTATGAGCGATTTTGGTGAGGAGTGCTCCTAGGTTCCACAGTTTTGTGACAGCACCAGTGCCATAAGTGTAGCCAAAAACCCAGTCCTTCACTCCAAAACGAAACACATTGAAGTGAGATACCATTTTCTGAGGGACAATGTTGAGAAAGGGAACATATCCTTGTCCAATGTACCTACCCAAGATCAGCTAGCCGACATATTCACTAAACCACTTGACCAAGTTACCTTCACACGCTTGCAGGGTGAACTTGGGGTGTGCTTTCCTTTCTAGCTAGGTCTTGGAGCTTCTGATGTATATATGTGATATATCTATCATTTGTCGCATTCCATGCATGCATTTTACATTTCTATACAAAACCTGGTTGGATAGCCATCTTTGGATCATTTGTGCTAGGATGAGCTTCTCTTATATACTTTGATCACTATGATGTGCTATATGTGAGATATGTGTATGCTTTGGGAATGGTGATGTGAATGCTATGCTCTTGATGGTATTGTCTTATGTTCATGATGAGATAGCTTCCTTTTTGTGAAAATGCTAAAAATGCTTCATTCATGAGTAGATACTTATCTATGCTCATTTTGTGCTCAAATGCCTATATCATGCTTAGTTTGTGCTTGAGAATCGTGCTCTCTTTGCTTGGGGTCAAAGACCCATTTGTCACGTTAAATGTTTAGCCCATATGTTCACCGGTGGAGGAGCATAAGCTTCTTTTTGCCGCAAAGGCATTTCATGTACCATGCTTAAATTCGAAAATGAAATTGATGTATGAATTGCCTTATGGTTGAAAAATCAGCTCTTAATCATGTCTTTATGCTTTTATGTATATATCTTGGGTGCTAAACCGTTGCATGATGTCTACCATGAGAAGTCTCAGTTTAAGAAGTAGACACATGGCTCGGTGGCTTTGACATGACATTTAGTAACTTATGGGTGTTTTCTATGATCTTGTGATGAGAACTTGTGATCTTGTATGAGCTTTGTATGATCTAGTTCATTTTTTTCTCAAATTGCCATGGATAGGGCTTTGCTCATGAGATGAATGTTTCTTTGTGAAAATTGCTTAAAATTGCTTTTGGTCATGTCACATGCTTATATGTCTCTACTTTCTTGATGGCAATGCGCTAACTACATCATATCTACTTTGCTTGTTCTATGTCTCATTTGTAGCATTTTGTTGTGCTCTTTGTATATTTGAGAAGCTTGGTAGATTGCATATGCTTTGACTTGCATTTTTCATGAAAACAATGGGGAGAGCTTCATGATACCTTAATTCATGCATTGTCAACAAGGGGGGAATATGTATGAGAATTTGGGGAGAATATGTATGCATTTGTGAGACTATTGCATGTGGGGAGAAAAAGTGAGAAAAGAGGTTGCATTTGGTGTGCTCCTTGTAGGGCTTTGTTTGTCTCGGCTATGCTGAGTCGTTGCCCTTGCCTTAGGGGGCCGAGACTTGATCTGGTGAGTGATCTTGTTTTTGCTTGTTCTTTGGCTTTGGATCACTTGTTGGAGGTTGGTGTTCGTGGTTGTTTTTTTTCGTTTTTCTCTGTGTTGGTTACTATGGGTGTTGTCAATGCACTCATCAAGGGGGAGATTGAGGACCAGGTGTGTCCGAGGACCAGTGGAAGGTCGCTCCTTAGTGATGAGTGATTGACAATGTTGTGTGGACTGATGCTTGGCTATGTGTGTAGGTACAAGTTGCGGCTTGACTCGCGTTGGTGCAAGTTAAGAACAAGCGCAAAAGACCTTAGCCATGGTGGCCTCTGGGTGATGGAGAGGCAAGTAGGCTTGGTTCGATGGACCCAGTGGCTGATGGGGTCAAGTGCGAGCCGTGTGGTGCAAGACTTGCAAGTTGAAGTCATGGACATGGGCCGGTGCAAGGTGGCGGTTCGAGGCCAAAGCTTGCACGCGGGGTTTGGTGGTTTGCCCACAAAACCATCGGTGGACGGTTTCTTGGTTTGGGCCGCGAAACCAAGTCCGGAGGCCCGATGAGATGGAAACGAGGATCCAGGAGCGTCGGGAAGCTTTGAGGCGGGGGGCACATGGCGTCATCACGGGGTTTGCGTCGATGCTAAGTAAGACCGCGGTGGAAGCGTGTCCGCTCGATGAAAACTTGACCATATTGCCTCTGAGGGGTGTGTATCTTCTATTGGAGTTTTAGGGGTAGTGTGGTCATTTGCCTCCTCCAGTGGACTTCGTATTAATAGCGGACACGTGGATGGCATCTCTCTGTCTTGGACCCTAGGGTTTCCTCCCTCGATAGATCGCTCAGGACTGCTTCTTTTCCTCTGCTTTCCTTAGGCTAGATTCTTGTATAGACTCTGAGCTCTAGATGTATGGAAGCATTCGGCGTTGCGGTGATCTCCTAGCTCTTTGTGATTTTTGTGTCATTTTCAGGGCTATTTTTGGGGTGTTTCGTTCTTCACTCGATTCGTTGATTTGAGGGCGTTTTCTGTGACAGAACCGTCCAAATTAATTCCCATTTAACACACATAACCTATCCACTTGGTCATTATGCGTTAAAGAGGAGTTAACTCGTCGATATCTGCCGGGTCAAGCCCGGTAAATCACTTATAACAAAGGATCGAAGATTGTACACTAAGACTCACACGACGGCGAGTTCAGAGATAATTAATACCACATTAATACATCATATTCATCAGTTATTCATTATTACAAAACCAGTTCCATACAGGAAAGTAAACAATTCAGAGTTTGAAAACACAGTGGAAATAAAATACTAAACGTCATAAGCAACATCACGGGAGGTCATCCATGATATCACTAAGCACTACCATCCTCCCACTCACTTCCCAAAGGGTGGGAGAGAACCAGTCCACGAATACCATCAAACATCAGCACCTGCAAAAGGTATCAACAAAGCAAGGCTGAGTATACTAATACTCAGCAAGACTTAACCGTCGAGTGATGGAAAATCGTCAACTCTCTAGACATGCAAAGCTTTTTGGCTAGTGGGTTTCTTTTGCTGAAAAGCAACAAAGAGTATGTCCTTACTTTCAAGTTTTAGCTCAAAATTCTAGTTCATTAACCATTACTAAGTAAGCAACTACACAAGCAAAGTTGTGTAAACAATTAAGCATACAACAGTATTGCTTCTCAGTTCCATCATTAAGGGACATAGAGTGTATGGATAAGCAATCTCGGATAACGGTGAGAGGCCGACGATCGATCGATTAATAACCTTGCAAGGTGGACTTAAACACACGAGAGAATGCATACCCCAAGAATCGCAACTAAAACCAAAAGGACGGGGTACACACCAACCAGGCAGTTCCCAGTCATCCTCAGTTCGGGATCAATATCCACAGTTTTAGGTACAAGGTGATCCGGTAACGGACTATTTCACCGACTGGCCTCCCCCTTGCACCACACCTTTGGCTGCAGCCGTGGGGAGACACACTCCCATGATTAGTGGTAGAGAGTTCTCTTGCTGAGTCAGAAAGGTACTAGACTTACCGGTCCCACTCCCGGCAAATGTTTAGTACGTTCAAACGCTTAACCACAGACCTACTGGCTGGAGCCGGTCCCATGCTCTTACCACATGAGCGGGTAGGTTCAACAATCTTATGATTCCAACATAAGAAACCTATAGCTCGTGAGTGATGAACATCACTCGACTTCTACCAGGTCCTTAGAGCATGGCAACTAGCGACTTAGCATTCTAGTATTGGAACATAGGAACCTAAGATCATGCATCTAGGGTTTCAAATCAACTCCTGAAACTTAAATGCACAAACATAACAAAGAGAGTTGCATAAGTTGAAAACATAGGTTATGCTCTGGGGCTTGCCTTCACTTAGCAAAGTTAGTTGGAGATCCTCCAAAATTGGTTCGGGTCTTGTTGTAAAACCACACGTTCACCTTCTCCTTCAACTAGCTCTCCTTCAGCTTCCAACACCAACACGTAGCTCTTGACCGGGTGTTCTACACGACATGCACATGCATAACTTTAAGTGTTCATTTTTAAGAAGGGAGAACTCAGTTTATAAATAAAGGATAAACGTGAGGTGTATTGTTGGGCACATTCACCTGGATAAGAATATATCCAGCATACTCTTCCTTAATTAAGGAATTGTATGTTTGTTATTTATCTTTCTTATTTGATGGGGACTGTGTGCACATTTAAATTAATTAACTTATTTAACTCCACCAAAATAAAAGGTGCTGTTTAGGGTGTGTTTTGGTGAAGCTTTGGGATTTAAATTCGAGTCACATTAATGGTGATTTCGGTTCTTCTTTTATTCGACTTATCAACCTTGATTTACTTTGAAAATTAATTCTGGATGTTCCACACACAAATAAATAGAGAGAAAATTAATACAAGCACATATCATGGCAACAAAGCTACTGCCCAAAATTGGTATTAAACTTAGCTATAAACTACACATGAAAAATCTAACCTCAACTAGCTGCCACAAACATGATCTATTATTCAGAGAGATATAGACATGATATAGCTTCAAGAAATTACACATAGCATAAACATGGCATTACTGAGCTACTCACAAAAATTCAGATTAAACCAAGCTATAGATCTGGTATGAAAATTAGAACACTAAAACACTACTGAAAAGGTAAATAAATCATACTGCAACAAATAAGCATGCATTGAGGCCACAACTTTTACTACGGCTATAACTAGGTAAAACAAGATTACTCAAAAATTATCATGGACAGAAACTACTTAAAACATGCTTTATTAAAAAGGCTCATATTAAAGACCTAAATTAATTAGAGCTAGATAAACATGTTAAAAGCTACTGATATTTTTACCATAGCTTCATCTAGGCATATACAGGCTACTGCAAAAAGATCAACTTTATTTGCTTAACAGACTATTTAAAACTAAACAGGAACTTAAAAGCTGCCACATATCAAAATTAAATCATAGCTAAAGATATATAACAGATCTATGTGCAATATTTTTACACAAGAGCAACCATGTCAAGGCTAACAACATATTAAAAATTCACAGGCAGATCAGTTATAGATTTCAAATAATTGCAAATCTATTCAAACTGATCAATTCAAAATTATTTAAAATCTAGAAAGAATTTTACAAAATTCCTTTCTAGAAAATTTGCATCTGTTCATGTGGAGCACAGAACATTTGAGTTTGCATTTTTCCGATTTTTATTTGATTTATTATGCATTTTACAAGGTCTCCGCAATTTAAAACTAAATCTGAAGAATCTTCTTTCATTAGAGTCCCTGTCCAAAAATTTGTTTCACAAGTACGCCCTTACATTTACGGGAAGACCCCGGCTTTTACGAAACAGACCCTGCCAAGACTTTGATCTTCACAGATCAGGGCTCGGCCATGGCCACGGCATGGCTGGCCGGATTCCGGCTCACCGGCAGCGAGCTGGGGCGGGGAGAAGGGCTGAGGAGTGACTGGTGATCACCTTGGGCCTGCTCCGGCGCTCAGATGCAGCGGGGAAGCGACCGGTGGCGACGATCGGTGGAGAGGCGGATCTCTGACCGCTGGCACAGCAACTCCGGCGAGTTGGGTGGCCTGGCACGACCACACGTGGCACGGGGAGCTTCAGGAGGACGATGTGGTGCTGCTCGTGTGCTTGGACGGGGACGAAGTGGCTCGGGAGTAAGGGCTCGCCGGCGGCGCAGAGCTTTGACCACGGCGGGTTCTTCTTCGGTGGTCTGGGTGGCTGGGCTCGACCGGGGAAGCTTCTGGTGGGTCGTGTGGTCCAGCTGAGCGGCTCAGGTGAGCACGGGACAGCGCGGGCGAGGTAGCTTGGCGGCGGCGCACCGGCGGCGGACTGCGGCAGCCTGGCGGCGCTGTGCAGCTGCGCGATGAGCACGGGCTTCAGCCCCTTATATAGATGTTCATGAGGAGCTTCAGCTCTGCCACATCACGATGGCCAGCACGACACAGAAGGGGAGGGCGTGGCGCGGCCCAGCGGTGCGCATGGCAGCAGAGTCGGCGGCGGCGCGGCGCGTGGCCAGCCCGCAGTGCAGGGGTGCTCGAGTGCCAGAGTGCGAGAGCGAGGCGGCGATGGAAACTAGCAGCCAAGGGCTTGACAACGGGCGCCTCAGCGTGCTTGCTTCGTCTAGCCGGTGCGGCTGCAGTGGCAGGGCCGCGGCGGCGCGTGGTGAGAACGGCCGGCCGGGCGCGACAGGTCGCGGCCACGCGGCACGGGCATCCTCGGGCAACACGGGCATGTGACAGTGCGGGGCCCACCTTGGCGTTCAGGCCAGCTGGCACGAGCAGGAGGCGCGCCGGCACACGTGCCGGGCACGAGGCCGAGATGGAGCCGCGGCGTGACGTCGCGGTCGGGGCGTGCTCACAGGCAGCAGGCGCAGCAAACCAATTTCAGCTTAGGGTGTTTTGACCGACCAGAAGAATTTAAATCCAAACATAAGTCAACTTTTAGCCAATATCAAAGTTGTAGAGGAGACTACCCTCTACAACATTTGCAAAAGCCGACTAGTGAAAAGATCTACAGATCGTGCAGAAATTTGATCTGAAAATCAGGATTTTCTCAGCGCAGTCAAAACAGTGCTCTAGTGTTTGACCAAGTTTTTGAGGCATTTCCACTTGAAATTTGAAAATCTGCCAATTAGAGAAAATGTGTCTCATGAAAATCTGCACAACTTTTGTATTGGCCGATTTTTCAGTGCTTTGGGAATTTTTGGAGATTTGATCAAAGTTCTAGAGGCATGTAGATGAACATGGGGTTTGACCTTGTTTAAAAAGGGTTGACTTCAAGATTTGAATACTTTTACCTCAAGATCTTTACTCCCATCCAAAAGATGAAATGTTAGGCTTGAGGAAACCATCAACTCTCATATTGGTAGATTTCGAAGTTGCTATACAAAAATTTGAAATACTGGTCAATTCATCAAATGTGGTTAGAAATTCCTTTAGAGAAATTAACCAAGTATGATAGGCTTAAATTCCTTCTTTTTACCCTTGATTTCCAAAAATGACAAACATCAAGGTCATGTTCTTGAATCTTGGTGACAATGTTCATAATGGCAAAAGTTCAAGCTCTGAGTGAAAATTGATCTCAGGTCCAAACTATATTTGCTCCTAATGGTGTCTTCACCAATCTTGCATTGATTTTTCTTCAACACCATCAGCTTTAGGTTAACTCCTTGATTAAGAAGGTATAAACACCTGGGGTGTTACATTTTCTCTCAGATTTCTTTGAGGGGATCATGGGTGGATGCCTTGCGCATCTTTGTGTGTGATTTTGACCCCTCAAACGTGAGGCCTGGTCGAACCGTCCCCGTGGGTCGATTTTCTGTTAGTTCCTGAGTCCATTTCAGACCATCCGCGCCTACCTGACGGACTGTCCGCCCCACCCCGGCGGACCGTCCACAGCAGCCAGGCCGACCATCCGACCTGGACGTAGGAACGTGCTAAGTTTGATCGGTTCCTTTGATTCTTCTTTCGTGCTTCCGCGTATGCTTTGAGGAATCGTCCAACCTCGTTGTCTTGGAGATTGGTGTTTGATTCGATCCATCTTCCGTGTGTGACCCGGATTTGAGTGGGGTATTGGCCGAGTTCTTTTCAAATAATTTTTATCGGCTCCCATTCACTCCCCCCCCCCCCCGCCCTCACTGGTCGCCTATTCGATCCTTCACCCTGGCTTGTGGACATCGCAGGGACCTCACAGACGGTCCTTGCCCCATCCACAAGAAAGCCAAGCACACTGTCCATTAGTGTCGTGCTTTGAAGAAGCTCCGACAACCAACTCCTCTGGTAGCGACTCAAGGTTGCCAGATCCATCGTCCCACACAGTCTCCAGACTGTGGCGAGTTTCAGGTCGCCCATGTTATCCTCACACCCAGCAACTACGGCGATGAGGTCTAGGCAAGTGGCGGCTTCCCAGATTGCGAAACCCTCGTGGTCTCCGAAGACGTACCAGCTCAAGCAAGTGAGACCGACGCTGCATCCGCAATGTGAAGCTGACAACACCGCTCAAGCTCAACAACGCCAAACAGAAATAGGTCAAGCCAATGCGGCGGCTCGGGACAATGCCCAAGTGAATGACAATGAGCCACTCCCTGTGGGTTAGGTCGCAGCGCACTAGCAGCGCCAAGATGACCTACTACCACGACGTCACCTACATGCCAGGGATCTCCAGAGGTACTTCGAAATGCCGGTCATGAGGTCTTCAACTCTCCTCAAGCCAATTTCGGTGCCGCACTGGCACAAATTGGTCTACTACCAGATACTCTACCAATGCGTCGAGCTCTTACTCACATCCGGGTCGCCACGACACAAGTGGAAGAACGGAGTCAAGGCTACAGCAGGTCGAGTCAAAGCCAGTGCTCCCGGAGCTGATCGGTACGACCTCGTACCAACAACAACGCTGCCCAACCCCCTCTTCAGCCCATAGCTGAGGAAGGGGGTGGTGAAAACGAGGTGGTGCAACAACCAAACACCGGCACCAATGCAAGATCTCAATTTGCAGCTAATGTGCCGCCCTGAGCTGCATAGGCTCCCCGTGCCAATCAAGACCAGCAGCGACATGAACGAGACGAGCGCGAGATTTAGCGCCGTGCCGACTATGATCGCATTAATGGTCCCCTGGACCCTCTTAATGCCAACAACCCGCTCCAAGCTGCCGACCTCCGGGCACTCCATGATGAAGAGCTCCGGCATCGCGCCAAGTATGACCAAGTTAACAGCTCACCCGAGGATTTGTACGTCGTCCCCCAGGGGCTTCGTGCTCATTTCGACGACCATCCAGGCGCCAGCGCCATCAACAACTTGGCGGCCTTCTTACGGCATCTCCGGAGCATGAACTACCCAAAAGACTTCAAGCCATCCATCGAAAAATATGACAGTCGCTCCGACCCGAATATTTGGATCAAGATGTACTTCATTGCTGCTTAGGCGGCAGGTGGAAACGAAGACCACATGGCAGGCTACTTCCCCTTGGTGATGGGTAAAGAGCCACTCCTGTGGCTAGATAATCTGCCCGCAAAATCCATCATCTCATGGGCAAGTCTCTCACGGTTGTTCAATACGAACTACCAGGCGACCTACAACCGTCCTGGTAACACCCACTACTTCGCAAGAGTGACTATGAAGACTGGTGAAACTCTCTGGGACTACACCAACCGATTCTTTGAAAACCACAACCAGCTTGCTGGGTCAAAGATGATGATGTCATAACCTACTACAAGAAAGGCGTCACCAACATCAAACTCTTCGAGAAGATCCATGAGTTCAGGGCAAAGACTATTGCCGACCTCATGGCCTACGTCGACAAGCTCGTGGATACTCACGACACCATCGTCCACGACTTCAAGGGCAACAAAGCTGATGATCATCCCTTTGGTCTCTGATGTTGTCGCCATGTCGCGTAAGCAATCTAACGTGGTCCTAATGGCCAACAATTCCTGAGGGTACACCTTCCTCCATGAGGAATTCCAAGACACCCTGAATGATATCTGTCAGTTACATGCTAGCGCAAAGCGCACCATGCGTGACTACATGGAGCTGAAGCGCGCCATGGGCGTGCCAGAAGAGCCCAAGCTGGCCATGAAGACTAGCAGCGATGATGGCCACCACAATAGCCGCTACAACAAAATTCGGTGCTACAACAACCGCTACCGCTGACCTGATCGGCGTGATGACCGCGACCGACGACCTTATCGCTGTGATGATCGCCATGACGACTGCCGCAATGATCGCCGGGATGACCACAGGGATGATCGCACCAAGGATCGATATGATGACCGTCGCAATGACGGCGATCGCTGCAAGGAAAGGACTCCTCCACCACCTCCGGGTGGCAACCCTAATGGTGCCTTCCAGGCAGCCAATAGGGTGATCAACTTCATCGTCGGAGGTTGTAGGGACGCACAGAGCCATAAACAACAGTGCTCCGGTGCATGGGAGATTGGTCTTGTCATCATAGAAACTCCACAACCTCTGAGGTGGTCGGAGTTCCCCATAACCTTCTCCAAGGAAGATTATTGGGTCCACATACCAGACCTCGGGACCTACCCATTGGTCGTCAACCCCACGGTGGATGGAGTCGTGCTACCCAAGACACTCATCGACGGGGGCAGCAGGCTCAACATCATATTTACAGAGACCTTGAAGAAGATGAAGTTCAACTTCAAGAAGATGACAGCCTGGAATGAACCCTTCTACGGGGTCGTACCTGGTAAAGTAGCATGCCCTTGGGTCGTGTTTGCCTCCCGGTTACTTTCGGCATAGAAGCTAACTACCACATGGAGTGGTTGACGTTTGAGGTCGCAGAATTCCGCTTCTCCTACCATGCCATCCTAGGTCGTCCGATGCTAGCTCGGTTCGTGGCCATCCCGCATCATACGTACCTTATCATGAAGATGCCAGCACCAAATGGGATACTTTTCGTCTACGGTGATATCATGGTCTCGTACAGATGCGAGGACGAAACTCTCGACCTCGCCTCGACGTCTGCCTACGCCGCTGCTGCTTCGTTCATGGTTGCCAAGGCCGCCAAGGTCGACATCACCATGCTCGAGGTATCCGAGCAGAAGCGTAGTGTGACTGCCTTGGACGCTAGTCCTGCAGTGAAGAAGGTCTACCTCGTCCTACCCAACGTAGCAAAAGAAATCACCGTCGGGGCCGACCTGGACCCAACATAGGAATACACTCTCACCAGTTTCCTTTCGGGTAACGCGGACATATTTGCATGGAGTCCATCATATATGCCTGGTGTCCCAAGGAACCTGGCTGAGCACTCCCTGGATGTAGCAAGACGGCAAGACCTATCAAGCAGGAGCTTCATCACTTTGTGAAAGATTGAAGGGATGCCATAGGGGTAGAAGTCTGCAAGCTCTTAGCTACCGGATTTTCATACATGAATGTAAACACCTGGTTTGGCTCGCAAACCTGGTACTTGTACCTAAGAAGACTGGTGGATTAAGAATGTGTATCGATTACACTGATCTCAACAAGCACTGCCCCACGGATCCCTTTCCTCTTCCGCATATTGACCAAGTCGTGGACTCCACGACTGGTAGCACCTTGGTGTGCTTTCTTGACTGCTACTCACGGTATCACCAGATAGCCCTGAATCCTGACGACCAGGACAAGACGGCATTCATTACGCCTAATGACATCTCTACTGCTATAAGGTCATGACCTTTGGCCTGAAAAACGCTGGTGCCACGTACCAAAAGGTGATCCAAAAGTGCCTGGAGTCTCAGCTCCATCACAATGTCGAAGCCTACGTCGATGATGTGGTTGTCAAGACCAACGAGAAGGACAGCTTCATCGTCGAGCTCGAGGAGACCTTCGCCAACCTTCGTGCTTATCAATGGAAGCTCAACACGACCACGTGTGTTTTTGGTGTCCCTCCTGGGTTGCTTATGGGCTTCATGATCAGGCACCGAGGCATTGAAGCTAACCCTGTCAAGGTCGACGCTATATGCAACATGGCCAAGACATCTTGCAAGGACATCATGAAGCTCACCAGCATGATGGCGGTCCTTGGTCATTTCATCAGCAAGCTCGGGGAAAAAGGTCTGCCTTTCTTCAAGCTATTGAAAAAATCAGGTAAATTCATGTGGGACGACGAAGCTCAGCAAGCCTTTGACAAGCTCAAAGAGTCTCTCACCTCAACGCCAATCATGATGCCTCCCAAGACAAAGGAAATACTCCTCTACATCTCGGCGACCACCAATGTGGTCAGCATTGTTCTCATCGCAGAACAAGAAGAAGAAGGGCATGCCTATCCTGTCCAATGACTTGTGTACTATGTGAGCGAGGTCCTAGCCGACGCTAAAACAAGGTATACACAACCTTAGAAGTTGCTCTACGTGCTTTTGATCACATCATGAAAGCTCTGGCACTACTTTCAAGCTCATTCAATTAAGGTGCCTTCATCCATCCCGCTAGGGGAGATTCTTCGCAACCGTGACGCCAATGGCCACATCGTCAAGTGGTCTGTCGAGCTCGGCGAGTTCGACCTCGAGTTCTGCTCTAGGCAAGCAATCAAGTCTCAGATCCTCACTAACTTCGTGTCAGAGTGGACTGAAATTCAGATGCTACTGTCTACAGAGCAACCTGAACATTGGATCATGTACTTTGACGGTGTACTCAACCTCGAGGGTGCCGGAGAACGCGTGCTGCTCATCTATCCTAAGGGAGACCAGCTCAAGTACGTTCTTCAAATCCACTACAAGGCCTCCAACAATGGAGCGGAGTATGATGCTCTCATCCATGGGCTTCGTATCGCGGTGTCTCTGGGCATCGAGCGGCTGCTTGCTTACGGCAATTCTAAGGTTGTCATCGAGCAAGTCAACAAGAAATGGGATTGTTTCAAGGACACAATGGATGCTTACTGTGCTGAGATTCGAAAACTCGAAGGCCACTTCGAGGGAATCGAATTTCACCATGTTCCTCATGACAATAATGTTGCCGCCGATGTCCTCTCCAAGTTGGGCTCCAAACGGGCACTAGTTCCGGCTGGTGTGTTCGTTCAAGACCTGTGCAAGCCATCCATCAAGATGCTAGACCCGGACAACTCGGCTCTAGATCAACCAGACCCAACGCATGCACCTCCCCGCGACGTGTTAATGGCTGAAGCAGAAGATGACTGGCGTCAGCAATTCATATACTACCTGGTCCACTAGTTGGTTCAAGATGACAAGTCAGAACATGAGAAGGTTACACGACGTACTGTGTTGACGGTTCGAAACCGCGTTCAACTTCACCGCAAGTACACAGAGTGATTTGGTGCCTTTTTCACCAAGGGAGGGGAACCCAAGGTTCTTGTCAATCCACGGAGCAAGGGGATTACTTGCGTTTAACCTAACACTAACTTAGTTGATTAAGGACTTTATGATGTAAAGATTAATCTATAAAGTAAAGACAAACTAACCCTAGATTGTGTTAAAGAGAGAGAAAGGTGGTTCACGAGTATGAAGAACGTATGCCCATGGAGTCTAGGTACTTGAGATGCAATCACCCAAAACATGATAAAACCCCGATCCAATCTATCTAAGCATGTGAACAAAGAATTAGGTGTTTCCCGTCCCTCGTACATGTCACTACGCGAAGGTAAACGATACTAATCCTAATGAACATGGTATGTTGACGTGATCTACGGGAGCAACCCCGAAGGCATGGTAGCTAACCTTAGACATTAAGCATTATCAACAAAAGGTATGATAGATATAAGATCCAAACGAGAGTGGGTGACTACATATCAAGATCCATTACAACTCCATGGACAAACGATTACTTTACCCCATCAAGGCGCTAGGCAAGGCACCATTGAACATGGTGGATGCTCTTGATGGAGTTCGTTCCTCGGTGTCCTTCAACTCCGGCGGTGCCGTGGCGAGGCCCCGACGTCCTCCTTCCTTGTGGTGGACTCCCTTGACCTCGGCGATGATCCTCATGGATGCTCCCTCCTTCGATCAACCCTCTTCCTTGTGGTTGATCTACCGAGGCTTCTCTTGTCGTCTTTCGCGAATGGCTTCCCTCTCCAAACAATTAGGGTTACGCGATCCTATCACCGAAGAAAGGCGGCGGCGAACCGACCCCAAATGGGGGTGGGTCGGCCGGCCTGGGCCGATCAGCCTGGGCCCTCCCTGGCCTAGTTCACCCCCGTTGTTGACGTTTGATTATCGTTGCAAAGTTCGTTTGGACTTGCAAGCGGACAAATCCCTCGTCGTAGTTAAGGAACCCTTCTTCCCTTGGGTGGTCAAGCCAAGGTATCGAATCCGTCGAACAATATGTAATGTAAAATAAATCTAATAACCGAGAAACACTTGCTTCTTTGAAAGGTTTTGAATTGCATCTAATCTACTAAGATCAAAAGACGTAGCAAGAGAAAGCATTGAGGTACCGATCTAGAGAGGGGTCTAGATCGAGTTTATGTTGTCATTCCGAGCAAGACAAAAGAGAGAGTAAAACGAATCTCATTGAAAGCTTCTTTAAATCGTGACCTTCGGTCAAACCCCCTAAGTCGCTCCACCGTACTCGGTGTCAACATCCTGTCACGATGTTCGCCTTTCTTCGCGGTCGAATCTTAGAGCACACCCGCAAGGAGTGTGTTGAACTACTTGGTAGATTGGGTATGTACCTCTAGCCACCGCGGCTACAAGAACATCCCATGCAATCTATCTCGAGAATAGATTGAGGAGGAAAACACCCAAGCAAGAACAAGAATTGCAAACTAAAGTACTTGATCGCTAAGAATCAAATCCATTAAAACTCCATCAAAAGTATGAATACATGAATAAGATCCAACCGGGATCCTACCTTGACCTTGATTCACGCCTCCCGAACTCCGACATGGTCTTCCTTGCAAAGTTACCATGCCGGCTAGGCAAACCCTAGACCACTAACTCGACCCTCCTCTCCGGGGTGGTGTCCCTCAAGCTCCTCTGCTCCTCGGCGGCGAATGACGAATTGCTTGATACATGGCTCGGGGTACCGGGGCTATAAATAGCCCGAGGATCAGCTAGGTGAAAGCGGCAGCGAACAGGGCCCAGAATGGGCTGGGCCGGCCGGCCTGGGCCCATCCTGGCCCAGTTCGGCGCCACCTTTCTTCCGGATGCTTCTCGCGACTTCTTGAGTTTTTGCCGAGTTGCATGTGGGCCCTTGACGTCATTTTCCTCGCGGTTTAGATGAGGGGGCTTTGCGAATGAACTCCCGCATCTTCCGTCTAGGTCCTCCGCACTTCTCGGCTTCACGCTTTAGTCCTTGGCTTGTTTGGAGTCATGTTCATCTTGTATCTTGACTTGTCCCGAGGTCCATGATCACCTTGTAAATCCCTTGATGAACTTTACCCGGAAGTCCTCATTTAAGCTCTTGATTCCTGTGTAAACAACAAACTCCAAAAACCGTGCACGAGTGCGAACATAGCGTATAATGGGGGTTAGGATCGTTAGTGTGAATATCAAATTAATACCAACATAGAAGGTAAACAAGTGGCTAGGTTGACGAAAATCGACCGCCAACATCCCCCCATGCTTAAACCTTGCTCATCCTCGAGTAAGCCTTCTATGGATATCAGTGTTGCCCTTCGATGTTCAAACCCTACACTTGATCATACATGAGAAAACATAATGCTCTCTAGTTTTATATTCATTAAAGTTCCATAATGTACTAACTTTTATCTTTATGGATGGTAGATATCATTCAAGCTCTTTCCACAAGTACTTGATCAAGCTCTCAAACTTTTAAACAAATCTCAAAAATTTTGAAAAATAAAGAATGAGATAAAGGGAAAAATTGCTTTACCAAGATCAAAAATAACCATCTTGCACTTTGCTCATGTACTCTCATCTTACTTGTCCCTCAAGGCTACTTGTTCTACTCCTTTCCTCTCTCAAAGTATATGGTGGAAAGCTTTATGTGGAGCTATAGGAAAGTCTAGTCCTACCAAGATATTATAGTTGAGGTATTATTAAAACAAGACTAGCTTCTCATGGTCTTACCGAGACTCGTCAAAAAGGTCATTGGAAAAATAATGTTATCAAGGAGGAGGGAGAGATGAACACACATTTTTAGATAGGTGGACATGTGCAAATGGCAAAGAGTGATCCCAAGGCACAAATGAAGTCCTTGTTATCGGATTGCACATGGCTGGAAAGATGAGTATGGGTCTTGATCTTGAATCCTCTTGAAAACTCAAAAGCACTAAAGCATAGTTAGAGAACCGGGGAGCTTTATTATATATATATATATATATATTCTTTCTCTTTTTTTTCTCATCATTCATTTTTTCATTTTTTTCTTTCACCATACTTTTTCTCTCTTTTTTTTATTTATTTGCTCCCCTTGAACTCTAGACCATACTAGCACTTCCTTGGCAACCCCCCATGCTTAGACGTTTGCTCGTCCTCGGGCAAAAGAGGTGATAAATATGCCAAGGTGGGAATTGAAGCTCTCATTTTTTCTAAGAGAGAGACACTCGAAAAATCTTCTAGGGATCCTTTTGAAAGTTTCCCTTTCTCACTTGAAGTACCTTCCTTGTAAACTTCTCCATAATATTCATCCATACTCATATATTGGGTTGTGGTCAAGGAGGTGAACACAAAAAAAGATATATTTGGGTTTTGGTTGGATATCCGGCGAGGTTTGCGAAATTCCCAATGTGGAAACTCACAATGCACGGATAGAAATGCTAGCATAAAGAACGATATACAAAAACGGAATGACCAGCTTCTTAGTCTCGGGCCAAAGAAATCAAGCCTTGAATCAATACACCCAAAAATAAATCTTGTATATACTAAGGTTTTGCACTCAAGTAAACTTAGGCTTTGGATGGGTAGAGCAAAATGCAAGCAGTACTTGTGATAAGGTTAGCATAACTTTTTCAGAATAAAAAGGTTCTTTGATTCATCCAAAGTTGAGAGCAACGAAAAGAACTATGGGACTTGAGTTATCATAACCTCCACACAAGATTAAGCTAGCATTTAATTAAATTTCAGATTAATATTAAAAGAGAGCACTAGCTTAAACATGCATACAACAAGCATAAGATTGAGCAAAGCGGCAATCATCATCACATATCAACATGGTACAAATTTTCCATCCATATTAAGATCATAAAGCAATTGTGAAACTTATTCATGATGATGGATAACAAACTACTACTACCACACATGCTGAAATAAAATAAAAACAAGAAAATACTACGCAAACATAAACGCACACAAGATGAAAATAAAGAAAAGGAAAAGGAAAAATCAAACCACACTTAAAAACTCCGTCCCTTTCTTCTTTCTTCATTCTTCATTCGATTGTCCTTGCTCCGTTGGTTGGATTTCATTAAATCCTTGCTCATAGTATTGTTGCATGGCCCCTCCATGAAATTGATGAGGCGGCACGAGTTGAAGACGTCCCAATTGATGGGCAATTCCCGCCGTTCCTTCATGCCAATGGTTGACATGGCTTCAGATCCTCTCGATGTCTTGTTCGTTCCTTTGCATATACGCCCCAATAATGGCTGCACTTTGTTGGGGTTGGGGCATGCTTGCATAAGGTGCCACAAATGCTTCACTAGGCACAACAAAAGTTGGTGGAAAATATGTTGGAGGAGGTGGTGGCATGGCTGCACCACTCCCCCATGCTTGCATTGGCACACTTCCGTAGTGAGGTGGTGGCATAGAAATTCCGCCATAGGGTTGATGGTAGGCCGCTCCTCCTTGATCTTGGGCTGCGGAGGATGAACCTTCTTCTATGATTCTTCCCCTCTTGTTCTTCTTGGCCGGTACGAGAATTCCTTCTTCTAACCAATTCTCTCTCCCTTCAATAAATAATTTCAGCTTCATGTTGGGGAGAGGAACATTGACTTTCGCCACCTTGTACCCTCTATTCTCATCTCCACTAATATATTTCCCTTGCTTCATATAATCAATTCCAAGTGAATTTCCCGCAAGGATGAATCTTGGATTTCTTGTAATACCCGACTTCACAGAAATTGATATCATAGAGAGATAGCATCCCGAACCAATTTGTCCACTCCCCGATATTGCCTCACAACACCACCGATTGATCATGATATATGACGGATCAATGGCTTGTCTTGCAATCAATGTCGAATAAAGCCAATTAACTTCCATATCGGTGACTTTGGACTCCTTCATCCTTCCCAAAATCCTTTTGCTAATCCAAGAATGAGATATCCGAATGATAGGATTCCGAATGCTATTTCTTTGCCAGTTATCTTCTCCCGAAATCATGCTCCAAAATCCTTCCAACACACTTTCACTAGCATTAACTTGCTCCAGGGCTTCCCTCTGAAAACCGAGCAACTCTCTAATTTGCTCATTGGAAACTATGTGCTCATCATCCTTCAATCGAAATGAGAGGGATGGCACCCCTTCATTAATAACCGGTGCCATGGTCATGAGAATTTCCATGGCAAGCTGCAAATGAATACTCACTCCTACTCCATCGGAAAATTGCCCCCATCCAAGGTGGTTCATCATTTGATAGATATCCGGGGCAAATCCCAATACTTGGAGAGCATCATCATCAAAGTCAACATTGGGCACAACCCTCTTCTCTAGGCGCCCAAGCCTCTCCTCCTCCTCCACCGACATCATAAGAAATCCATACTTGCAATGCCGTGGAGTGTATGGTGGTGCAGCGGATGAACGAGTCGAATGATGAGGTGGAACGGGCGGCTCCTCCATTCGCCCTTGCGGTTCGGTGTACCGCATAGACGAGCTTCGAGTGTTCCTTCCACTAAGGAGCATGGTGTCGATCCTTGATGGCACCACATCCTCTTCCATGCTCCACGGCGACTCGGAGATCGAGTGCCTCCGCGAAGAACTTGTTGATGCCGGCTTTGATGATGATGATTACGTCTTCCTCCCAAGAACCTTGCCAAAGACCTTCTTCATCTTGTAGTTGCTGCACAAATCACAAACAAACTCTCCCGGGGGTTTTTCGCCGGTAGAAATACACACAAAAGAAGTATATGGAAGAGCAAAGTTTGTGATGCAATTCTCTGAATTTTTGGACTCAAGAGAGGAGAACGAATTTTTCTGGAGAGTTTCTGGAGGTTCTGGACAGAGAGCTCAAGAACACGAACTACTAAGCAAGCAAGAGACTCACGTGTGAAATATGGAGGCAGGGGGCGCAAATATAGGGCAGGCAGGCCGGCCTGGGGTCCCTGCCCCCTGCCTCGGCTCCGATTTTCTCCCACTTGATGCTTGTTGCATTATGACCTTGCGCCCTCGTGCTCCACGCTGATCCACCGCCCAAACTCTCTCAGTCATTCCTTTTTCTTTCATGGTCAAGTCCTCATCTTGATCATTTCCTTTGTGTCACTTCCATACCTCCTTGCCTCCCATTTTATCATTTATAACCTGCAAAAATCAAAGCAATGCTGCCCCCCATGCTTGTCCCATGCATGCCAAAAGATTCTTGAATGATGATGTGTTCCCGTGATGCATCATGGGTCATTAGAGGCTTAATTAAATTCAAAACCTTCCCTTGATCATGTTTAGATGCTAATCACTCCTCTAATTTTGAAAATTAAAAATTAATGTAGAGATATCAATGAGTTCAAATGTATTTTTAGAGGAGTTTTTAGGCATTAAAAACATTTGTAAGTCGAAACTTTCCGACTACATTGATTTTTTTACACCGGGATCACTTGCTCTCATTAATTGATAGCGAGCTCCTCCGGTTTGACCGTGGGGGTATTGGTTTAGGTTCTAATTTTGGCTAAATAGGAGAGAGACATTTTGAATGAACAAAAATAAATGAGGCTTGGAAAAATTCTAATTCTAGAGAAACCTAGGTTCACGCGAGTCCTAGCATGCGTCAAAGATTAAAAATCATTAAGAAACAATGTGGGGCTCTACTCGTGTGTTTTTATGATGTAAAACAAACCAAACTTATCATCATGAGGAGGATGAAAGGTGTGGGTAGGTTCTGAAATTTTGGAGTTGGTTTCTTGAAAAGAGGCAAATAAATTGTAGGATGGCTCATGTCAAAGGTTTATGTCAAATAAAATCCAAATGAAACATCCGAGCAACTTAAATGTCTCAAAAATTAGTTCAACCACTTAAGAGTTTATACCAAGTTTTGCGTAGCAAATTCTAAGACCAACTTACTTGAAAATCAGAAATAATCAGGGTTGCCCTCCCGGCAGCTTTATTCTTGAACGGGTTGTCCTCCTGGTAGCTTATTCTTGACTCGACGAACGGGTTGCCTCCCGCCTAGCACTTCGTTTATAGTCCATGGCTAGACTTCTTGTCTTCTTCACTTCGGATCAATGCTCTTTGCGGGCGTTGCAATCTTGGGTACCCACTTTCACACCATCTTGGGCACGGGCTTAATCTCCGGCCCAGTCATCTGTTTGGTCTTCACAGGCAGCTTTTGTTCTTTGGTCTTGACGGATGCAACGACCTCTTTGATCACTTTTGCTTCCTTCATCTTGGACTCCTCTTTCTTCCTTACAAACGAGATATTAGATTGGATCTTAATTACTTGTTCCCCGGCAACGGCACCAGAAAAAGAGGCTTGTTGACGTTTGATTATCGTTGAAAAGTTCGTTTGGACTTGCAAGCGGACAAATCCCTCGTCGTAGTTAAGGGAACCTTCTTCCCTTGAGTGGTGAACCCAAGGTATCGAATCCATGGAACAATATGTAATGTAAAATCAATCTAATAACTGAGAAACACTTGCTTCTTTGAAAGGTTTCGAATTGCATCTAATCTACTAAGATCAAAAGAGGTAGCAAGTGAAAGCATTGAGGTACCGATCTAGAGATGTGTCTAGATCGAGATTATGTCGTCGTTCCGAGCAAGATAAAAGAGAGAGTAAAACGAATCTCATTGAAAGCTTCTTTAAATCGTGAACTTCGGTCAAACCCCCTAAGTCGCCCCGCCGTACTCGGTGTCAACATCCTATCATGATGTTCCCCTTTCTTCACGGTCGAATCTTAGAGCACACCCGCAAGGAGTGCGTTGAACTACTTGGTAGATCGGGTATGTACCTCTAGCCACCGCGGCTACAAGAACATCTCATGCAATCTATCTAGAGAATAGATTGAGGAGGAAAACACCCAAGAAAGAACAAGAATTGCAAACAAAAGTACTTGATTGCTAAGAATCGGATCCATTAAAACTCCATCAAAAGTATGAATACATGAATAAGATCCAACCGGGATCCTACCTTGACCTTGATTCACGCCTCCGGAACTCCGACGTGGTCTTCCTTGCAAAGTTCCCACGCCGGCTAGGCAAACCCTAGACGACTAACTCGACCCTCCTCTCCGGGGTGGTGTCCCTCAAGCTCCTCTACTCCTCGGTGGCGAATGACGAGCTTGATACGTGGCTCGGGGTACCGGGGCTATAAATAGCCCGAGGATCAGCTAGGTCAAAGAGGGCAGCGAACAGGGACCAGAATGGGCTGCGCCGACCTGGGCCCATCCTGGCCCAATTCGGTGCCGCCTTTCTTCCGGATGCTTCTCGCGACTTCTTGAGTTTTTGCCGAGTTGCATGTGGGCCCTTGACGTCATTTTCCTCACGGTTTAGATGAGGGGGCTTTGCGAATGAACTCCTGCAACTTCTATCTAGGTCCTTCGCACTTCTCGGCTTCACGCTTTAGTCCTTGGCTTGTTTGGAGTCATGTTCATCTTGTATCTTGACTTGCCCTGAGGTCCATGATCACCTTGTAAATCCCTTGATGAACTTTACCCGGAAGTCCTCATTTAAGCTCTTGATTCCTGTGTAAACAAGAAACTCCAAAAACCGTGCACGAGTGCGAACATAGCATATAATGGGGGTTAGGATCGTTAGTGTGAATATCAAATTAATACCAACATAAAAGGTAAACAAGTGGCTAGGTTGACGGAAATCGACCTCCAACACCCATCTTTTGCCACATGTCATCTTTTGCACTTTGGGGTTTTTCCTCCTTCGGATGTGGGCTTTGGATGTCGTTATCCCCGCGACCAAGTTAAGGGGCCTTTACGCATGATCTTCCGGTCTTCGCATCTTGGTCCTTGGAGATTCTTCATTGAAGCCCATTGGTCCTTGCCACCTTTGGAGTCAAGTTCACTCATGGTCGGAGCCTCTTGATCATCATGTAAATCGTCCTCGAACCAAGTACATTTCTTCTCATTTAGTGCATGAATTCATGCGTAAACATTATACTCCAAAACACACATTCAACGATGAACTTGTTATATCATTAGTATGCTTAGTGGCGGTTTAGTTCCAAAATGAATCCAAACTATAACATAACAAGTGTTCTTGGTTGACGGAAATCGACCGCCAACCTCCCCCCCATGCTTAGATCTTGCACGTCCTCGAGCACGTTGCTCAAAAATTGTTTTTCCATGGAGTTGAAACATGCTTCGTCAATTCTTTCCTTTCAAGTTAGTCGTTCATTCATCTTTAATATAAGAGACATGAAACAAAGATCATAATGTAAACATGGGCCTTTAGAAATTACCAATTCAAGACTTACCCCACAACTCATACCTTTTCACTATAGGTCTTCGACTTCATCCATACTCGATTTCTTACTTTCATCGGAGGGTTTTTACAAACTTTTAGAAATAAAATCCCTGCAGAAAGCATTAAACAAAGTCCTTCTCCAAGTTCTCGCATGTCACTCATTTAAAGTGGCTATCCTAGATAATTGCATAAGCTCTCACCTCCCACAAGTCTCTCATTTATAAAATAAGGTGGAGCTATAGGTGTGGCTAGTGGAGCTAGCACAAGTATTATCAAGCTAGGAAAATCCTCTAGTGGTTGTTCACCTTCCAAGGCAATGATCATGAGAATTAAACCATAATGTAAGGGTATAAAGCATGAGAAGATTTAGAATGGTGGACATGTGCAAAGGGAAAAAGAATAATGACTTCAAGGCACTAATGATGTCCTCGATGTCGGATTGCACATGGTATGGAATATCAAAGATTCATTCTCAACATCGTCACATCCTTCCTTGCACTTCTTTTGATCTTTATTTGACTTATCATCCCACACTATACCTCTCTTGCTTTGCCTTGGATTTTTCTCCTTTCCTTTCTTTCCTTTTTATTTTTCTTTTTCTTTTTCTTTTTCCTGTGTGCGCACCACACATATACACATGCATATATATTTTTTTTCTTCCTTCCACATATTTACCTTCTTCTCCGAAGCTTTTCGCTCATCTTTTGAACATGAATACCAATCTGATTTTTAAATAAAATCATGCCTAGAAATTGAACGAATCTTCAAACATGGGTTGTGTTGAAGGAGTAAGATGATAAAAATATGTTTATGGGTTTGGGTACGGAATCCGGTGATGTACGGGGCATTCAATGCGAAATTACCATTACCGAATGTATGACGAGGCTAGCAATAAAAGATATACATCAAGGACATGATCATTGCTCGAAATTAGACCTCCCAAGAGAGTAAAATCCTAACCCAATTCATATGCTAAACAACACTTATGGTGGAGTATATATATATATAAAGGCTTTGCATAGGATAGATATTACCTCTCAACTTGGAGAAAGAGATCGCTAACCATCATCGCAAGGTGGTTTTCTTAAATTTCAGAAATTAAAGCCTCTAATGTTAGCATTACTAAAAGCATAGATGAAGCAAAGTCCTAGATCAAAATTTGAATATGCGTGCTTTACAAAAGTAAATTTCCACTAAGCACCACGTAAATGATTAATCACCAAGTTCATGCTCGAATAACAAAGATAAAGTAAAGACATAATAAGAAAAGAAACAAGAGACTTGCATAAGACACTTTTTATTTCTTTTTCTTTACTCAACACTAAATTAAGACACTTTCGAGCTAAAAAGATAAAGAAAAAACCCACACTTGACTCTCACACATGACTCAATTTAAAGACTCGACCTAACACCGCTTTAAGAAAAAAATTTTAAAAAGAGTAGCTAGCTAGCTGCCCTCGCCCCCCCCCCCCCCACGCTTAGATTTTACGATGTCCTCGTCATAACTTTACAAAAAGTACAAAGGGGGAACCATGCCAACTACAACACCTAGTGAAACTTCCTGCACGAGGTGCACCACTCCTTCTTCACGTTCTTGTTCATCCCGAAGAGCTTCCTTATATTCCGGTTAAGGAACTTAAAGTTGTCTTCCGCCATGCGCTCCCAGTCTTCAATCCTTTGTTGCATGGCGTTGGTGGTGTGGAAGCACTCGTCAAGGGAAGAGAAGAGCTCCGCAATAGCATTGTGGAAAGCCGCGCAACATATGTTGTGCTCTTCCTCCGGATCATTGTTGCTTCCATTGTCTCCGTCGTCTGGATCGTTGCCGCCATCTGGGTTGCCTCCTTCTCCTTGCTCGTGGTGCTCCTCTAGCTCCTCCTTGGGCACCTCCTCCCACACATAGAGGTCGTTATCATCTCTTCCACCGGCTGCCCACGAGCTAGGGCTCTGGTCATCGGAGTAGTCGCTATCTCCGTAAATCTCCGCCGGCTCGGGGGTCTTCTCTTTGTAATCCTTCCTATTCATCCCTAGGAGCCTCTTTAGCGGCGAACGGGAGAAGCGGGCTTCTGCTTCTTCTCTTCAACCCACAGATTTCGGCTAGCCATGTCCCTTGTTGGGATACGCCCTCCGCAATGAATCCGCGCGGTCCTCTTCACCTCCTCCTTGACCTTTGGCACCACAGCGCATCGACGAAACTCCTCGGCCGACGGTGTTGGAGAGGGGAGGTGTGCTTCTTCTTCCATGGTTGCCTTCACCACTTCCTTCCCTTTGGTGCTGCTCGGGGATGCCATGGGTGCTTGGGTGTTTTCGTGGAGGTTGGAGATTGCAATTGAGATGCAATTCTCAAGCTCCCCAGGCATCCTTAAATATCCCTGGAAGGATTCAGCCGAAACCCCTCCTTGCCTATTTTTGTAGCTCCTAAAAAGGTAGGCAAGAAAAGGAAGTACACCGAACCGCGTCCCAGAGAAAAAACAGGCGGAAATAGAGGCAAGGGGGTGTTGGGCCGATCGGCATGGGCCGGCCGGCCTGCCCCCTATTTCGGGCCCCCGCAGCCCATCTTTTGCGGCCCTCTGTGTTTCATGAATACTAGAATAGGTGGTGGAAAGGTCCAGCTAAAAATTATGAAAAGGACTCGAAATAAATATGAAAACAAAAACAAAAACTTATTTACAGAAAACTTACTTTGTTTTACTTCTTAGGCTTGACGCTCGGGCTCGTCCTCCATGTGATATATATCAATGTAGTCGATGGGCACGATGTCTTGTTCAAGAAAAACATTCAATCGTTGACCATTAACCACATATTGATCTCCTTTCACGTCCATGATTATTACCGCTCCATTTGGCGAGACCGAGTGAACGATGTATGGTCCATCCCATTTGCTCTTCAACTTTCCTTTCCCGAATATTTTGAACCTTGAGTTATATAGGAGAACCTTATCACCTTCTTTGAATTCCTTTGCTCGAAGCCTTTTATCATACCACCTCTTCATTCTTTCCTTGTAGATGGTTGCACTCTCATAAGCTTTGAGCCTCATCTCTTCTAGTTCACTTATTTGAATCTTCCGTTTGATTCCTGCAGCGTCAAAATCAAGATTCATCTCCTTGACCACCCAATATGCTTTATGTTCTAACTCCAAAGGCAAATGACATGATTTACCATAAATAATTTGATATGGTGTCATACCTATTGGTGTCTTGTGTACCATCCGATAAGCCCACAATGCTCCGTCCAACTTTTTCGACCAATCTTTACCTCCCTTTTCAACGGTCTTGTTAAGAATGCTCTTGAGCTGCCTATTTGAAGTTCCCGCTTGACCATTGGTTTGTGGGTGGTAAGCCATGGCCACTCTATGCTCGATCCCCAACTTGGCCAAGCATTTTCTGAAACTATTTCCCGTAAAGTGTGTTCCTCCATCACTTATCAATACTCGCGGGACTCCATAGCGTGGGAATATAACATTTTTGATCATGAATATGGATTCTTCTGTTGAAGCTCTTCAACAAGGGATAGCCTCTACCCATTTGGATATATAATCAACCATAACTAAAATATGCTCATATCCATTTGAACTAGTGAAGGGCCCCACGAAGTCGATTCCCCATACGTCGAATAAATCAATTTGCAAGTTGTAATTTAAAGGCATAGCATTCCTTTGATTTATATTCCCCGTTCTTTGACATTCTGGACAAGAAGCAACATACCTTTTTGAGCCTTCATGCATCTCCGGCCAATAGAATCTACTAGGCCATACCTTTGCCTGAGTCCTGAAATGTCCATAGTGTCCTCCATATTCGCCCGAGTGACACTTTCTCAATATTTTAGCTCTTTCATCTCTTGGTATACACCTTCGTAAGACTCCATCCGCTCCAAGTCTAAAGTGGTAAGGTGCATCCCAATAATATTTTCGGCTCTCGGCGATCACTCTTCTTTGAGCGTTCCTATCCAAATGATCAAGTGGCATCTTTCGTAGGGCTCGAATAATGTTGATCATCCAAGTATCTTTGTCAAGGATATGATAAAGGTGATCATCCCTCATCTTATCTTCAATGGGCTCTTTATCATCCTCACGATTCATCCTTGATAAATGGTCAGCCACAACATTTTCTGACCACTTTTCGTCCCGAATCTCCACATCAAATTCTTGCAAGAGAAGGATCCATCGAATTAACCTTGGCTTGGCATCATTTTTAGACAAGAGATACTTGATTGCCGCATGATCGATGTAGACAATCACTTTAGAATTCACAATATATGATCTGAATTTTTCAAAGGCAAACACTACCGCAAGCAATTCCTTCTCCGTTGTCGCATAATTCAATTGAGCTCCATTAAGGGTTTTGCTAGTATAGTAAATAGCGTTGAAGGACCGAATAGGCAACTAGATAGGGGGGGAGTGAATGGGAGCCGATAAAAATTCTTCCCGAAGGTCGAACTCAGCCTATACCCCGATTGCCACTCTGAGTACTCGCACACACCAGAGAAGCTCTACACTAGGCACACACAAGCCCACAAGTCCTAGAGACAAGCCTTGAATCAAACCGCGGAAGCACAAGACAAGAATCAAAGCACTTGACCAATTCTGGAAACGACCAGCGCGGACTGTCCGTGCAGTACGGGTGGACCGTCCGCTAGGGTACGGCGAACTATCCGCAGGTCCTGCCCGGACTGTCCGAAATAGACAACAGAACCACCAGAAAATCGGACTGTCCTGCTGAGCCACGCGGACCGTCTGCTAGTGTCGCGGACTATCCGTGAAGGCAACGCGAACCGTCTGTCCACCTCGCTGGAAACCCCAGACAAACTCAGCTCCACCCCAGACGAAATCTCGGCAACGCAGACTGTCCGTGAGTGACACGCGGACTGCCCGCAAACCACTTGCAACAAAACCCTCGGGCCACGACGGATCAAAACGCGAGTTCACAAGAACAGACGACAAACACGCGACGAAACCTAGGCATGCGGACTGTCCGCGGGGTCCTGGCAGACTATCAGCTAGCCCCGGACAGAGCAGCTCGAACTCGAGCTCGCGAAGTCAACCCTCCAAATCCATCACCGGATCTCCCAAACGGCAAAAGCTCTTGAGACAAGATTTGGGGGAGATGATAAGCAACACAAGATGAAGCTATGCCACAAAAATCTCGACCTCTAAGCCACTAAAACGCCGGGAATCGCGGATCACATGAATCACCACAAAGAACACGAACTCCGGCCAAAAACTCACGAATCGAAGGCTTTCCCCGGCGTTTGAGGGGTCAAGATCACACACAAAGATGCGCAAGGCATCCACCCATGATCCCCTCAAAGAAATCCGAAGGAAAACGCCCTCAAATCCACGAATCGAGCGAAGAACGAAACTCCCCAAAAATAGCCCCAAAAATGACACGAAAATCACAGAGGACTAGGAGATCACCGCAACGCCGAATGCTTCCATACATCCAGAGGTCAGAGTCTATACAAGAATCTAGCCTAAGGAATACAGAGGGGAAAAGAAGCAGTTCAGAGCAATCTACCGGGGGAGGAAAACCTAGAGTCCAAGAGAGAGAGATGCCATCCACCTCTCCACTATTTATACGAAGTCCATCGGAGGGAGGTAAATGACCACGCTACCCCTACAACTCAAAATAGAAGATACAACCCCTCAGGGGCATTTTGGTCAAGTCTTCATCGAGCGGACACGCTTCCACCATGGCCTTGCTTAGCATCGATGCAAGCCCCGCGATCACGCCACGTGCCCCCCGCCTCGAAGCTTCCCGAAGCTCCCGGATCACAGTCTCCGTCGCCTCGGGCCTCCGGACTTGGTTTTACGGCCCAAACCAAGAAACCGTCCACCGATGGTTTTGTGGCCAAACCAACAAACCTCACGTGCAATCTTCGGGCTCCATCCGCTACCTTGCACCGGCCCATGTTCACAACTTCAGCCCGCCAGTCTTGCACCGCACGGCTCGCACTTGACCCCATCAGCCACTGGGTCCATCGAACCAAGCCTACTTGCCACTCCATCACCCGGAGGCCGCCACGGCTAAGGCCTTTCGCGCTTGTTCTTCACCTGCACCGACACGAGTCAAGATGCAACCTGTACCTGCACACTTAGCCAAGCATCTGTCCACACAACGTTGTCAATCACTCATCACTAAGGAGCGACCTTCCACTGGTCCTCGGACACACCTGGTCCTCAAGCGTGTACCTTGCCTTCTTTTCGTTGTCCCAACACCGCTCCAACGGCATAGTCACTAGTGTCGCACATTATCTCAAAAGGTTGACTCCAATCGGGCAGTTGAATAACAGGTGCGGTTATGAGAGCCCTTTTTAGTGTCCGGAATGCCGCCAAGCACTTGTCATTGAAATTGAATGGCACATCCTTTTGGAGGATATTAGTCAATGGCTTGGTGATATTCGAGAAATCCTTGATAAATCTTCTATACAATCCCGCATGGCCAAAGAAACTTCTCAAAGACTTGACATCCGTCGGTGGTGGAAGTTTTTTCAACCGTTTCAACCTTGGCCTTGTCCACCTCAATCCCTCTCTCGGATATCACGTGTCCCAACACTATTCCTTGTTTCACCATGAAGTGACACTTCTCCCAATTTAGCACCAAATCAACCTCCGAACACTTAGTGAGAACTTTGTCCAAATTTGCCAAGCAATCCGCAAAAGTTTTACCATAGACGGAGAAGTCATCCATAAATACTTAAACAACTTCCTCGATGAACTCCGGAAATACCGCCGTCATACATCGTTGAAAAGAGGCTGGAGCATTGCATAAACCAAAAGGCATTCTTCTATACGCAAATGTTCCATAGGGGCAAGTGAATGTTGTCTTATGTTGATCATTCGGGTGAATATGTATTTGCATGAACCCCGAGTACCCATCAAGAAAGCAAAAATATACATGATTTGCTAACCTCTCAAGCATCTCGTCGATGAACGGTAGGGGGAAGTGATCCTTCTTCGTTGCTTTGTTCAACTTTCGGTAGTCAATACACATCCTCCATCCGGTCACGGTTTTTTGTGGTATCAATTCATTCTTCTCATTCTTCACCACGGTTAAACCTCCTTTCTTAGGCACACAATGTACGGGCTCACCCATTCGTTATGCGGCACCGGGTAGATGATTCCGGCATCCAACAACTTGATAACCTCCTTCTTCACCACCTCTCGCATGGCATGTGTTAACCTCCTTTGATGGTCCACTACGGGCTTGCATTGATCCTCCATAGGTATGCGGTGATTGCAAAACGCTGGGCCTTTAAGGTCATTTATTGAATATCCCATCACCTTCTTGTGCTTCTTCAATAATTTCAGCAACATATCATTCTCCTCGGCACTCAATTCGTCACTCACAATCACGAGATAAGTCTCGTCCGGCCCCAAAAATTCATATTTCAATCCCTTGGGCAATGGCTTAAGATCCACCTCCGGCACTTGTGGTTCCTCATGTACAATTTCTCCAAGGTCTTCAAATTTATCCTCCTCTAAGCTTCCGTCTTGCGTTCTAATCCTTTGGTTGCTTCCGCTAACTCTTCATCTAGCTCATCATTAGATTCATTCTCCATTGCTATTTGTAGCGGATCCCTGAAAGTTTCAATAAAACGAAGGCTCCCTACCTCTTCGTCATCAAAAGGTAGGGGTGAGGCAATTCTAGAAGCGGGAAGAAAATTGTATGTGTGATTATCCCCATCAAGATTAATGGCACTTTTCCTTTTCCGGCATCTAAAACTGCATTAACCAACTTAAGAAAAGGTCTACCAAGAATTACATGATCATTTTTATCAAAGTAGACATCAACAATGAAGAAATCGATTGGAATGCATTTTTCGGAAATTAAAACTTCTAGGTCATGAGCAATTCCTAGAGGTTTAACAATTTTACCATCTCCCATAATTAATTTAGTAGAGGTTGGAACTAGGTCAATGGTGTGATCATGAATTTCATCAAAAATTTTAGAAGATAAAACACTTACTTATGCTCCAATGTCGCATAACGCCTTGCAATTAATGTTGTTGACCTTGCAATCTAGACGCGGTGATGTCTTCTCTTCTTCATCGGATCCTATGGCAAAAATTTCAGTGAGGCGGACGAATGGTGACACCTCGGGCTTGATTCCCATAATTCTTTTAGCTTCAGCCACATGGTCTGGATCAACTTCTTCTTCGATAAAGAGCTTTTGAAGGACCTCCCCCATTGTCTCTAGGTTGTATGGATGTTCCACTTGTTTCTCCGACAGAAAGTCTATCTCCAAAGCTTTTGCCATCCCTTTTTGATTAGGGACGGTCTTCTCTTGTCAAAGAATTCTCAAAAATCAAGTGGGATCCAATCCATTTGCTCGAACTCCCTTAGTGGTTTCGCGCTCGACATAGTTCCTTCACTTGCTTTGCTTGTCTCGGCGTGATCGCTGTCCGGGATAGTTCTAGTTTCCTCATGTTTGGCTTCTTCAACCTTTTTCTAGATTGGTTCCTCTTTCTTCTCTTCCGAGGCCATATTTCTGAAAATTACAGCAAGTGGTGCCACACTTGTGTCGCATTCCGGCTTCCCCCGAAAGTCGTGTTTGTCAATCTCTTCGCATGGCTGCCGCTTTGCTTATTTTTTGTAGAAGTTGGACAGCTTCCATGAGTGTTTTCTCCATGAGATCCCCTCCTGCACACATTTGAACGTGTTCCATGCAACTAGGGGATAGGGAAAAGAAAAATGTATGTAATAGTACGTCACCGGGAAATCCAAGTCTTGGTCCTTGTTCAACTAGCTCGTTGAATCGAGTCCACGCTTGATCAATCCCCTCTTCTTCTCCTTGCTTGAAAGTTATCACTTGCCTCCTTATATGTTGAATCTTGCTCATAGGGAAAAACTTGGCACAAAATTTCTTTATCAATTGATTCCAATTACCCTCGACTTCGAAGGACGCAAATGAATACCACTTTGTTGCTTCATCGGCAAGTGAGTAGGGAAAAAGATTCCATTTAAACCAAGTATCGGGAACTCCCTCTTGTCGTACCATATTGCACAAAGTCGTGAAGCACTGGATATGTGTATATGGATTGTCCGTCTCCATCCCTCGGAACGGATTAGTTGCTGCCATCTCGATGATTCAAGTCTTGATTTCGTACCTTGTCGCATCGAGAATCGAATCCGACTCTTGTACCTTGATATCCTAACATCGAGGGCTAGCATAGTCTCTTAGCGATTTTTCCGGTTCCTCCAAAGGATTTCCAATGAACGCCATCTAGACAATCAAAAACAAAAACAAAAAGAGTGTTTTTCTAGAACACAAAGGTTAGGTGTTAGTAATCAACAAAATCAATGAGAGATTAAATGAAGTAAACTGGCTTGGTCACCGGCAACGGCGCCAGAAAAAGGGGCTTGTTGACGGTTCGAAATCGCGTTCAACTTCACCGCAAGTACACGGAGTGACTTGGTGCCTTTTTCACCAAGGGAGGGGACCCCAAGGTTCTTGTCAATCCACGAAGCAAGGGGATTACTTGCGTTTAACCTAACACTAACTTAGTTGATTAAGGATTTTATGGTGTAAAGATTAATCTATAAAGTAAAGTCAAACTAACCCTAGATTATGTTAAAGAGAGAGAAAGGTAGTTCACGAGTATGAAGAACGAATGCCCATGGAGTCTAGGTACTTGAGATGCAATCACCCAAAACATGAAAAAACCCCGATCCAATCTATCTAAGCATGTGAACAAAGAATTAGGCGTTTCCCTTCCCTTGTACATGTCACTACGCGAAGGTAATCGATACTAATCCTAATGAACACGGTATGTTGACGTGATCTACGGGAGCAACCCCGAAGGCATGGTAGCTAACCTTAAACATTAAGCATCATCAACAAAAGGTATGATAGAATAAGATCCAAACGACAGTGGGTGACTACATATCAAGATCCATTACAACTCCATGGACAAATGATTACTTTACCCCATCAAGGTGCTATGCATGGCACCGTTGAACATGGTGGATGCCCCCGATGGAGTTCGTTCCTCGGTGTCCTTCAACTCCGGAGTGCCGTGGCGAGGCCCCGGCGTCCTCCTTCCCCGTGGTAGCCTCCCTTGACCTCGGTGATGATCCTCTTGGATCCCTTCTTCCTTCGATCAACCATCTTCCTTGTGGTTGATCTCCCGAGGCTTCTCTGGTCGTCTTTCGCTAATGGCTCCCCTCTCCAAACAACTAGGGTTCCGCGATCTTATCACTGAAGAAAGGCAGCGACGAACCGACCCTGAATGGGGGTAGGCCGGCCGGCCTGGGCCGATCAGCCTGGGCCCTCCCTGGCCCGGTTCGCCCCCGTCTTTTGCCACATGTCATCTTTTGAACTTTGGGGTTTTTCCTCCTTCGAATGTGAGCTTTGGACGTCGTTATCCCCGCGACCAAGTTATGGGGCCTTTACGCATGATCTTCCAGTCTTTTCATCTTGGTCCTCGGAGATTCTTCACTGAAGCCCATGGGTCCTTGCCATCTTTGGAGTCAAGTTCATGCAAGGTTGGAGCCTCTTGATCATCTGGTAAATCGTCCTCCGAACCAAGTACATTTCTTCTCATTTAGTGCATGAATTCCTACGTAAACATTATGCTCCAAAACACACATCCAACGATGAACTTGTTATATTATTAGTCTACCTAGTGGCGGGTTAGTTCCGAAATGAAATCCAAACTATAACATAACAAGTGTTCTTGGTTGACGGAAATCGACCGCCAACATACTAGTATCTACGTCGTCATCAGATAAGAGTTGTACCGAAAAGCAACCTCTATCGTCGTGTTGATGAAATGCATCTTGCGATCAGAGGGTATTCAGCTCCTGGCTAAGATCCACGGTGGTGAGTGTGGCTACCATGTAGCCTCTGCCAATCTGGTCAGCAAGGTGTACCGATCTGGCTTCTATTGGCCCATGGCCATGAGCGATGCCAAAGACCTCGTCAATACATGCAAAGTATGCCAATTCTTTGCTAAACAGCAGCACCTACCTGCTCAGGTCCTGCGCACGATTCCCCCATCTTAGCCTTTTGCCATTTGGGGTTTGGACTCTATAGGTCCGTTCGGAATCGCTTGGTGGCTACAAGCACATCATCGTCGCTGTGGACATATTCACCAAGTGGATTGTGGTCCAACCTGTTGCCAAGGTCACATCAGAGGAAGCAGCAAAATTCATCAAGTAAATCAATCACCACTTTGGTGTGCCCAATAGGATCATCACCGACCTCGGTTTAGCCTTTACTGGCTATACGTTCTGGGACTTTTGCCAGGACAACATGATTGATGTCTACTACTCGTCGTTTGCTCACCCTCGGTGCAATGGCCAGGTCGAGCGTGCTAATGGCATGGTTCTACAAGCCTTGAAAGATCGCATCTTTGATGATGCCTCCAACTATGCCACCCGTTGGCTAGTAGAACTTCCACATGTGATCTGGGGTCTCCGACCTCAAGTCAGCTTGGTCACGTGCTTTTCGCCTTTCTTCTTGGTGTACGGTTCGGAGGCCATCCTCCCCACTGATGTTGTCTTCGGAGCGCCTCGCATCCAGCACTACGACGAAGGTGAAGCAGAGCAGACTCGTCGAGTCGACCTCAATAGCCTTGAAGAAAGCAGAGTGGCGACCGTAATGCGGTAGGCACGCCACGACCAGCAGCTACGTCACTATCATGATCGCAACGACAATGAGTGCTCCTTCAACGTCGGCGACCTGGTCCTACGAAGGATTCAGAAGACTAACATGATGCACAAGCTTTCCAACCCATGGGAGGACCCCTTCATCATCATAGAAGTCATCAGCCCATCGACCTATCACCTTCAGTGGGGCGACGGTCAAGGAGTTCCAAACCCTTGGAATGTGGAGCACCTACGATAATTCTATCCATAGAATATGTATATTACTAAGATATGTACCCTTTTACTTTTGATAATTCAGTTGAATAAAGATTAGTTTTTTGATAGTCTTCTGTCGACCTTTCCTGCGTTGTGTTGTTCCCCTCCCCCTCGACATGCTCAGGGGCTTGGCCTTGCCAACTACTGGGTCGTTAGACCTGAGGGTGATGTGTTTTCCTCCCCCTCGATATGCTCGAGGGCTTGGCCTTGCCAACTAAAGGGTCATCTGACCTGAGCATTGTTTTCTACTTTTGATTGCTTGCTTCTTGCTTGTACGAACTTTGCTGTGAGGTTGCTAAACTTGAGTCCCTGACTCCTCTCGCTCGTCGATCATATGTAAGTCTCCCTACTGAGCTCTATGGTCAATAAGCCATCCTCTCCGTGAGAAGTGGTTAGCGAGTAAATTAAAAACACAATGCTTTCGAGCGGTCAAGTTCGTATAACTAAGAAATCTTGCATGATTAAGAGGAATAGTACATTGTTTATACACAGCACAAGGATTGTTGTGCGCCGACCAACATGGGCACCAAAAGCTAACCTATTACAATAGGTCTACTCCTCTTCATCTTCTAATGCATGGTTCTCTACGACCTTGTCCGCTGCGACATCCACCTCGACCTCTATGGCTTCGAGGCCGTCCTCCACGTTGGGGCCAGAAGCAATCTTGGCTACCTCCACCTGCGGGAAGAGGAACTTCACCCTAACAAGTGTCTCTACGGCTGCTAATTTGCTTGATGCCCTGAGTAGCTCAGTCACTCACTTTGGGGCAGCATTGGTTCCCCGTGGGCGGGCTGAGGGACCACCTTGTCCATAATGAAGCCTGCTGCATTCCAAAGGTCGGTCAGCTCCACTTCATGACCTGCAATGATCACTTGATCATTATACAGCGACTGCATGGCAACCACAAGGTCGATCTCCAGATCCCTCCTCATTTGCTTTTCATGTGCTAACTTCCGGGATACAGTGTACTCACTGTCGTTAAGAGCTTGGTTCTCCTTCTGGAGGATATCAATGGCCTTCTCGGCCTCCTTGAGGTCGCCTTTCAGCCTCCGCTCCTATCGACGGGCATCTATTGCATCAACAGCTGTCAGTATGTGTTCATTGAAAGAAAAACGGCTCCACGACCTAGGCGGATCATGATTTCACCATCATTGGCTTCCCTCAGAAGGTTGTCAATGTTCTTGGCCTGGCATTTTTGCTCCTCTAGCTCGTCTTCGAGCCTCTTCTTCTCCTAGGCGGCCTCTTCCTTCACCCGTTGAAGCTCTATCTCCAACGCTAGTGCCTCGAACTGCACGACTGCAGCCTGCCTGCACATATTAGCTCGAGCTTTGGCTCGATCGGCCATAGACTGCAAAGAAAGTGTTATTGTTAGCCCGCTAACACTTGACAATGACCTACATATTCAACTGTCAAAAACCAAGTTGATATGTGCCTTGGTTTGTATATGATGAGCTATTGACCAGATGTTTTGAGGCTTTGTGTTGAATGTGTTTCATCACGTTGTGTTGTTGGTTGTGTAACTTTCTATGTGTTGTGGTGTGTTGCCGATGCACTCCTGAGGAGTGGTTGACAATGTTGTGTGGACTGACTCTTGGTCTAGTATTGCAGGTGTTGGTTGCGGCTTGGTTTGCGTTGGTGCAGGTGAAGAACAAGCACAAAATGTCTATGCCAAGGTGGCCTCCGGGGTGATGGAGAGACAAGTAGGCTTGGTTCGAGGGCCCGGTGGCCGACAAGATCAAGTGCGGGCCGCATGGTGCAAGAAGAGCAAGACGAAGTCGTGGACCTGGAGCCGGTGCAAGGTAGCGGCTAACGACCGAAGCTTGCACACGCGAGGTTTGTTGGTTTGCCCACAAAACCAACACCGAGTTGGTGCAAGGTAGCGGCTAACGAACGAAGCTTGTACGTGGGGTTTGGTGGTTTGGCCACAAAACCATCCGGAGGAGGGTTTCTTGGTTTGGGCCTCAAAACTATGCCCGAAGGCCCGACGTGACAGAGACAGTATTCGGGTGTGTCGGGAAGCTTCGAAGCGGGCGACACACGACATGATCGAGGTGCTTGCATCGGGAGGACACGAAAGCCCGATAGATGTGCTGCCGTCCAATGGAGAACTTCATGTGTTGACCAAAATGCCCCTGTGAGGGCTTGTATTGTATCTCCTAGTGTAGGGGCACTTTTGTGTTTTCCGGAGGGCCTATATATATAAGTGGCTGAATTTCAGCCAACTTTTTGGCTAAGAGTGGGAGTGCTCTTTCATTTTGGGGTGCTCTTCGGAGAGAATGTGAGAGGAGTGAGTTGCTCTTTGTGTGAGCTTTTCACCATCCAAGATTTGTGATTCTTGGAGTGGCTTGTAACCGATTTGGACATGAGATTCATAGTGAAGTCTTCATGTCAATCTTGTAACAAATCCCTTGCTCCCAGCGGATTTAATTCTATCTCCTTCTCTATACCCGAGTTTGTTTTTGTGCTATTTTCGGAGCCCTTTTGGAGGGATTTTGTTCTTGGATTGTTTCGTCAATTTGAAGGAGTTTTCTCTCAGATTTTTTTGAGAGGATCATGGGTGAGTGCCTTGTGCCTCTTTGTCACACCTGTTTTTCCAAAGAAAACCAAGTGCAAATCTATATGCATGCTAGGATCAAGTTCCATGCATATAGTTGACATAAGTGAATAACAGAAACAATATCACGTAAGAAAAACAAAGATCATCAGAGATTTACGCTTTATCCTGGAAACGAAGGCTCCAACCATCACAGGCAAACGACTGGGGGTTGCGTACGCCTAGCACCAGCAACATAACGACTTCATAGCAGCTTCCTCTTTCTAAGCAACATTGTTTATAGCAAGGGTGAGCACATGTCGTACTCAGCAAGTGTGGGGAAAGTATGAATGCAAAGGCTTATCAAGGAAAGGCTGACAGGTTGACTACATTAAGCATTTTTAGGTGGTCAAATTTTATTAGCACCTGATTACTAATAAAGTATAAGTATATACCATCCCACATTAACATATCAAGGTACGCCATAAGCATATGGCTAACATAACCATAACCACAATTTAAGTCCATCTTCAAGTTCAATTATCATGTGAGGGTTCAGGCCGCTCTTGACCGTGAGCACGGCTAATCGATTAGTTTTACACTCTGCAGAGGTTGTACACTTTCACCACAAGTCGCGTAAAAGTTCTAGGAACTTTAAACCCAACCACGCGATGTTGATCAGGCATCATACCACACTGCCAAGGTGTGATTGCATAGGGACGCTATGAGGCCTTTACAAAGTTTCCTCAGTGTGAAGCAACCTGCGAAGGTTCCAAGCCGCCGCAAAGCATAAAGTCCCCTAGTAGGCGACGTGTCTTAGCAAAGCACACTCCCCACTAGAGCGAGTCTATACCTCAACTAACGCTTCCCCTTGCCCTTTCGGTAAGGTCACCCCAACACTAGAGTCCCTAATTAATTAGCCAAGCCAGAGCCATATAGCCTTGTGGTTGCACTGTTTTCCTGGGTGGTCGCTCCATGTTCCGATTAATCATATGATCTTGTATTAACCAGAGATATAACATAAAAGAAAGCATGTTCATCATTATTGTTGTTCATTAGAACCACCATAACCCAAAGTATAGCAAATAAGCATAGCTACCCAACAGAAAGGTAAAACCCAGGTTGACAAGGAATAAGGGTAATAAAGACTAGGATAAACCTTAGTAGGACCCATCAATATTAATGCAAGCATATGCAATGAGTGATTAAACACATTATTGGGACGAAAGAACAAGGACACACTTGCCTTTAACCAGAGTAGTGATGTTGCTCAGAATTCTTCATCTTCATGCTCTTCAAAGCTCTCAAACCACGTTCATTCTACTCGCATCAATCATCGGGCACAAGCATACAAAGCAAACAAACAAGCATACTAAGAACAAAGCACCAATCAAAAGAGAAACTTTTAAAAGAACGTGCTAAAGGATGGGCTTGATGTTAGGGATCACTGAAGCACACAGACGTGCTAAGATAAGGGAAAGGCTTGATTAGCTTTAGATAGGGTACTAGGTCTGAGCAAGAACTAGGATCAAGAGATCTGGATCTTGAAAGGAGATTAGCTCTACAATAGAGACACACTGAGACAGAGAGCTTTGATAAAGAACGTCTACCGATTGATTTGCATATGTGAGAGAACAAAACCATGAGCTGGGTTCATTTTAATTAACAAAAGATATGTACAGGATATTTCATAGAGAAAATACCCTAAGTTGGAATTAATGCAGCATTATATTTTATTTGTAAAAGACCGGAGTAAAGAACTAATCAAGTTTTATTTATAAAGATTCATATATTGATTAAACCAATTTAAAATTTTAATTTGGAAAAGCTAAACTATATGAATCACCTAATCGTAACTTTGTAATTCGAGTAGATCATATTATTATTGAAAACATCATGATATTAGCATTAATCAAATTAACATGTATTTGTAAAACCGGTGTAAAAGCCTATGCAACCTTTAATTATAAAAGTTAATTAAATATTAAGTAATTTAATATTTGGCTTATGAAAAACTGAGATAAAGATCTAATTAGATTTTATTTATAAAAGCATGTGAAATAATCGTTAATCAAATTAATATTGATTATGAAAAACGGTGTATAGATCTATATTGCTTTTATTTAGAAAAGGCATGTTTAATAAGCATTTAATCAAAATTAATATTAAATTTATTTTCAGAAAACAACCATGATGAAAACTCACCACTAACACGTACATCATGTCATTATGAACCTAACGCAACTTGAACGGATGAAAACGGAGCTAAAACGGAGAAACTATGGACAAAACAAGATACAGGGACCTAGTTGCAGAGATCTTAAACTTCCAGGGCTGAACTGTGAAAAACCAGGGGCATATACATAATTATGTATATAAACCCGAGGGTTTATTTGCAAAGGTGCCAGGGTGGATTGGATCTAGGAAAACTGAACTGTCCACGGGGTTTTTTGTAGAAAGTGCAAGACACAAAGAACAGAGCTAGATATTACAGCTTTCCTCAGGGGGCTTTGAGCAAAACCGGCTTCTTCTTCCTTTGGCCACAGGCGGTCAGGGGCTTGGCCGGCGGGTCTATTAGCCGGTCGTCGCCGGTGCACTGGGGGCCTAGGGCATGGGTGGCTGGCGCAAAGGAGGGAGAAGGTGGAGAGGAGCGCAGGGCTGTGCTCACCGACGGAGAACGATGACGGCGGACGGCCGGCGACGTGGTCCTGCGGCTGCTGACAGACCTCAAGGCGGCGGCGTTGTTCTGGCGATTCCCCGATGATGGAAAGCGGCTCAGGGGGTGCGGCTCGGCTCGGCGAAGCGGATGGCGGTGCTCGTTTCTCCTCCCGGCGCTCCGTCACGGCAAATCGGAAGGGCGACCGGCGACGGCACGATGCGGCGGCGTGGCTACTGCGGCGGGTTGCGCGGACGACGAGGCGGTGCAGGGCAGGCAAAGGCGCAGGGCCGGTGGCTTATATGGGCGCAGGCCAGGGAGGAGGCCGTGCTGTGCACGCCTGGGAAGAAGCGGCGGGCACGGCAGGGACACCGGTGTCCTCCTTGGTCACGATGGAGAAGATGGAACTGACAGGTGGGGTCCACCTGTCGGCGGCTGTGTGAGGGAAGAGAACAAGCGGGCCGAGCTTGGGCCAAAAGCTTAGCTGGGCCGTGCTGAAGCGAAGAGAAGGAGGAGAAAAAGGTAGACCAGGCCGAAAAAATAAGGGTGGTCCAGCGGACTTCACGGACGGGCCGTCCGAGCGAGATGGCCCAAGAGCTGCAACGGAGTTGAGGGATGGCGGGCGAACAGAGCCAAGGAAACGAAGGGGCAGCAACAGACTTTGAAAAGCTGGGCTGAAAAGGCTTGTTGGGCCGAAAGGGAGGAAGAAAAAGAAACATAAAAAGAATTTCTTTTTATTTTCAGAATTTATTTTCTGGAAAAGAATAATCTAGAAATAGCTAGATAATTCATAAAAGCCACGAAAAATATTGTAAAAATTCCAAAAATACCAGGAAAATTCCCAGAGATAGATTGAGACACGAACAACCCAAATAAAATATTTGGAGCTCATGAAAAAAAACTTTAGAGCCTTCTAATAAATAGAAATAGCTCAAGAAAAATGAGAATAAACTCCAGAAAAAGCTGGAAAATTCTCGGAAGGGTTTGGTCAGCACCTAAGCGCATTTTAAAACCATTTTACACTCAAGAACACCAAGATGCACCGGCATGAATGCACACTCACATAAACATTTTATTTAATTTCAGAAAAACAATCAAAAGCCTTTTTCCTATTCTATATTTCCTGTAAAGAAAATAAATGTTGTAAAAGTTTTAAAATTGAGAGAAAATTATTGTTTTAATTGTTCTTCTATTCACATCCTGAAATTAGAAATTTCAGGGTGTGACAAATCTACCCCCCTTAAAAGGAATCTCGTCCCGAGATTCGGAGAAAGAAGAAACAAGGAGAAGGGAGACAACAAGAACATTGCTGCTGACGTAGGTAGGCGGTCATCCTTTTGTCTTCAGGGTGTAGGATCCTCAGTTTTCACCTTTCTTGGTCACTGAGGTCTTCATCAGAGTGAGCTAGATGGGATGGTAGCAAGCACAAGGTAGGAAGGAAGGTAGAGTGAGATCTTCTTTTCTTCAACTTGCTCACTTCTTTGTAGTGATAGTGGCAGAGGCAGTAGCATTTGCTTATTGATGTGGGCTTCGATTTTTCTTCTTCTAGAGAGAAAGAGAGATGACAAGGATGTGGGAGGCACAAAGGAAAAACCCAACTAAGCAACTGATGTCATTGTAGATAGAAGACCTGTAATACACCAACACTCACTACAAAGAACCAACTTAAACATTATCATAAACAATCATGATCACGCAAGCACTGAATTTCACCACTCAACACACAGTCAAAGGAACGATGCTAAACGTTGTTAATAGAGTCAGAGGGTATCCTCCTAATAGATTGGATGTAGCTCCTGGTAAGGATATTCATAAATAATGAATTCCTCACAGATCATGGAGTACGAGATTATGAGTTCATCCCAACTGGAATCATCTCAAATAGAGGTCTAGAACTCGGAATATAGATTAATCAAGATGGGTATTTCAGCAGTGTTGACAGATTCTGAATGCTCCACTAATTCGTGTGTATCTCTCTTGATAAAGAACGAATACTGCTGAAATTTTGACAGAAATTGACTCATGAAATTCTGGAACTAACCCAACTGATTTCATGTCAATCGGAGTTCTGTAGCTCGAGAAAGTATTAAAAGAGTAACGATGTGTCAGAGAGCTGCGCGAACAGATAGAATATCAAGGGTAACAATTGCACCAATAAATCAAGGGGGTGTCATTGCTTGAAATAGGTAAAATTAAGATCAAGGGAAGGACTGTTAAGGGTAGGGATCATAACATTCCACTAAATGAAAAGGAGGAATTGCTTGAGGAAATGCACAGGCGAGATCGAAGGTGTGTTCAAGGAGAGTGATGATAAATATACAAGAATTCACGGTAGGGAGATAAGAAAATGGTTAAGATGTGAGATCATTCATCAAAGAGGTCAAGGATAAGGTAAGAATGGACTTTAGATCAAAAGGGACCTTAGGAAACATCCATTTCTAACTAGGCTTACGTCCTACAGTCGATACAGCTCTGATACCACTCTGTCACACCTGTTTTTCCAAAGAAAACCAAGTGCAAATCTATATGCATGCCAGGATCAAGTTCCATGCATATAGTTGACATAAGTGAATAACAGAAACAATATCATGTAAGAAAAATAAAGATCATCAGAGATTTACGCTTTATCCTGGAAACGAAGGCTCCAACCATCACAGGCAAACGACTGGGGGTTGCGTACGCCTAGCACCAGCAACATAACGACTTCATAGCAGCTTCCTCTTTCTGAGCAACATTGTTTATAGCAAGGGTGAGCACATGTCGTACTCAGCAAGTGTGGGGAAAGTATGAATGCAAAGGCTTATCAAGGAAAGGCTGACAGGTTGACTGCATTAAGCATTTTTAGTTGGTCAAATTTTATTAGCACCTGATTACTAATAAAGTATAAGTATATACCATCCCACATTAACATATAGAGGTACGCCATAAGCATATAGCTAACATAACCATAACCACAATTTAAGTCCATCTTCAAGTTCAATTATCATGTGAGGGTCCAGACCGCTCTTGACCGTGAGCACGGCTAATCGATTAGTTTTACACTCTGCAGAGGTTGTACACTTTCACCACAAGTCGCGTAAAAGTTCTATGAACATTAAACCCAACCACGCGATGCTGATCAGGCATCATACCACACTGCCAAGGTGTGATTGCATAGGGACGCTACGAGGCCTTTACAAAGTTTCCCCAGTGTGAAGCAACTCGCGAAGGTTCCAAGCCGCCGCAAAGCATAAAGTCCCCTACTAGGCGACGTGTCTTAGCAAAGCACACTCCCCACTAGAGCGAGTCTATACCTCAACTAACGCTTCCCCTTGCCCTTTTGGTAAGGTCACCCCAACACTAGAGTCCCTAATTAATTAGCCAAGCCAGAGCCATATAGCCTTGTGGTTGCACTGTTTTCCTGGGTGGTCGCTCCATGTTCTGATTAATCATATGATCTTGTATTAACCAGAGATATAACATAAAAGAAAGCATGTTCATCATTATTGTTGTTCATTAGAACCACCATAACCCAAAGTATAGCAATTAAGCATAGCTACCCAACAGAAAGGTAAAACCCAAGTTGACAAGGAATAAGGGTAATAAAGACTAGGATAAACCTTAGTAGGACCCATCAATATTAATGCAAGCATATGCAATGAGTGATTAAACACATTATTGGGACAAAAGAACAAGGACACACTTGCCTTTAACCAGAGTAGTGATGTTGCTAAGAATTCTTCATCTTCATGCTCTTCAAAGCTCTCAAACAACCTTCATTCTACTCGCATCAATCATCAGGCACAAGCATACAAAGCAAACAAACTAGCATACTAAGAACAAAGCACCAATCAAAAGAGAAACTTTTAAAAGAACGTGCTAAAGGATGGGCTTGATGTTAGGGGTCACTGAAGCACACAGACGTGCTAAGATAAGGGAAAGGCTTGATTAGCTTTAGATAGGGTACTAGGTCTGAGCAAGAACTAGGATCAAGAGATCTGGATCTTGAAAGGAGATTAGCTCTACAACAGAGACACACTGAGACAGAGAGCTTTGATAAAGAACGTCTACCGATTGATTTGCATATGTGAGAGAACAAAACCATGAGCTGGGTTTATTTTAATTAACAAAAGATATGTAAAGGATATTTCATAGAGAAAATACCCTAAGTTGGAATTAATGCAGCATTATATTTTATTTGTAAAAGACCGGAGTAAAGAACTAATCAAGTTTTATTTATAAAGATTCATATATTGATTAAACCAATTTAAACATTTAATTTGGAAAAGCTAAACTATATGAATCACCTAATCGTAACTTTGTAATACGAGTAGATCATATTATTATTGAAAACATCATGATATTAGCATTAATCAAATTAACATGTATTTGTAAAACCGGTGTAAAAGCCTATGCAACTTTTAATTATAAAAGTTAATTAAATATTAAGCAAATTAATATTTGGCTTATGAAAAACCGAGATAAAGATCTAATTAGATTTTATTTATAAAAGCATGTGAAATAATCGTTAATCAAATTAATATTGATTATGAAAAACGGTGTATAGATCTATATTGCTTTTATTTAGAAAAGGCATGTTTAATAAGCATTTAATCAAAATTAATATTAAATTTATTTTCAAAAAACAACCATGATGAAAACTCACCACTAACATGTACATCATGTCATTATGAACCTAACGCAACTTGAACAGATGAAAACGGAACTAAAACGGAGAAACTATGGACAAAACAAGATACAGGGACCTAGTTGCAGAGATCTTAAACTTCCAGGGCTTAACTGTGAAAAACCAGGGGCATATACATAATTATGTATATAAATCCGAGGGTTTATTTGCAAAGGTGCCAGGGTGGATTGGATCTAGGAAAACTGAACTGTCCACGGGGTTTTTTGTAGAAAGTGCAAGACACAAAGAACAGAGCTAGATATTACAGCTTTCCTCAGGAGGCTTTGAGCAAAACCGGCTTCTTCTTCCTTTGGCCACAGGCGGTCTGGGGCTTGGCCGGCGGGTCTGTTAGCCGGTCGTCGCCGGTGCACTGGTGGCCTAGGGCATGGGTGGCCGGCGCAAAGGAGGGAGAAGGTGGAGAGGAGCGCAGGGCTGTGCTCACCGACGGAGAACGATGACGGCGGACGGCCGGCGACGTGGTCCTGCGGCTGCCGGCAGACCTCAAGGCGGCGGCACTATTCTGGCGATTCCCCGGCGACGGAAAGCGGCTCAGGGGGTGCGGCTCGGCTCGGCGAAGCGGATGGCGGTGCTCATTTCTCCTCCTGGCGCTCCGTCACGGCAAATCGGAAGGGCGACCAGCGACGGCATGATGCGGCGGCGCGGCTACTGCGGCGGGTTGCGCGGACGACGAGGCGGCACAGGGCAGGCAAAGGCGCAGGGCCGGTGGCTTATATGGGTGTAGGCCAGGGAGGAGGCCGTGGCGTGCACGCCTGGGAAGAAGCGGCGGGCACGGCAGGGACACCGGTGTCCTCCTCGGTCACGGTGGAGAAGATGGAACTGACAGGTGGGGAACACCTGTCGGCGGTTGTGTGAGGGAAGAGAACAAGCGGGCCGAGCTTGGGCCAAAAGCTTGGCTGGGCCGTGCTGAAGCGAAGAGAAGGAGGAGAAAAAGGTAGACCGGGTCGGAAAAAGAAGGGTGGTCCAGCGGACTTCACGGACGGGCTGTCCGAGCGAGATGGCCCAAGAGCTGCAACTGAGTTGAGGGATGGCGGGCGAACATAGCCGAGGAAACGAAGGGGCAGCAACAGACTTTACAAAGCTGGGCTGAAAAGGCTTTTGGGCCGAAAGGGAGGAAGAAAAAGAAACAGAAAAAGAATTCCTTTTTATTTTCAGAATTTATTTTCGGGAAAATAATAATTTAGAAATAGCTAGATAATTCATAAAAGCCACGAAAAATATTCTAAAAATTCCAAAAATACCTGGAAAATTCCCAGAGATAGATTGAGACACGAACAACCCAAATAAAATATTTGGAGCTCATGAAAAAAACTTTAGAGCCTTCTAATAAATAGAAATAGCTCAAGAAAAATGAGAATAAACTCCAGAAAAAGCTAGAAAATTCTCGGAAGGGTTTGGTCAGCACCTAAACGCATTTTAAAACCATTTTACACTCAAGAACACCAAGATGCACCGGCATGAATGCACACTCACATAAACATTTTATTTAATTTCAGAAAAACAATCAAAAGCCTTTTTCCTATTCTATATTTCCTGTAAAGAAAATAAATGTTGTAAAAGTTTTAAAATTGAGAGAAAATTATAGTTTTAATTGTTCTTCTATTCACATCCCGAAATTAGAAATTTCAGGGTGTGACACTCTTTTGGATGATCTTGACCCCTCAAATGCCTAGAATCAGTCTCGATTTGGTGAGGATTGGATGAACTCGAGTTGGTGCCTTAGGTGCACGGGATTTGTGATTCTGGTTGATTCGATAGGTTTGGGGCTCCAAGATTTTTGGCATAGCATCTCCTAGAGACGCTTCCCATCCACCTAAAATTTGGGCTCAATCCATCTAGTGGTTTGAGAGATCCATAGATCAGAATTTGAGTTCATGTCCGCGGGCAATTTTCTGGGCTACCCCGGCTGACCCGGACTTAGGGGCCAGGTGACCCTAGGTGGTGTTGACTTTCGAGTTCCTCTTGCTTCCGATTTACATCTGTAGAATTGACTTGGTCTTTTTGAGGAGATCTTTTGGGAGAAGTTTCTTTGTGTTGCTGCAAAGCCTTGGTTAAAATCTCATTATTTTAGGAGGTTGTTTGATTGGGTATTAATTTTTTATTCGATCGTCAGCATGCTGATTTTCTGGGCGCCCAGGGTAACCCGCCCCCTACGTCAGGGTGACCCGGCTGGCGTGTGACCCGCTCCCTATGTTAGGGTGACCCTGTTTGACTCTGTTGGCTGGCGAGTGACCCACCCTCTATGTCAGGGTGACCCAGTTTGGCTCTGTTGGTTGGCGGGTGACCCGCCCCCTATGTCAGGGTGACCCAGTTTGGCTCTTTTGGCTGGCGGGTGACCCGTCTTGGTTCAGTGTTGCCCGGTTTGCTTTGGATCCTCGATTTGCACTTTCCCTAGGTGAACCATGGATCGTTCCTAAGGCTAATAGTTTCTCTATAACTACGCAACCTTGATGATTGGTTTGAGCGAGTGTAGGATTCGTGGGTTTGATTTTGTGACATAGGCCGAGTTCTTGGAGAAGAATTTTTATCGGCTCACATTCACTCCCCCCATCTTTGGTCGCCTAATCAGTCCTTCAATTGGTATCAGAGCCGATTGCAGATTCGTGTGACTCTAAAAAGTCTAGGATCCATAGGGCGACAGAAAAACAGGTGCTTTTGCTTGTGGCTTTGGTTTGCGCACTTTGAGCTTGTTTTCAGCTAATCGTAATCAGTGCTTTGTTTACGGCACCAAGCTCTTCCCTTTGTGATTCTTTGAGTAGGAGGAGCATGGAGGTTGAGGTGGAAGTTGATTGACACCGTTGCAAGAAAGGTCCTGGAGGTGGCCTGATCTTCACAGCATTAGGTTTCGTAACAAGATAAATTGCTACAAGCAGCGGGTAAGTGCTTTATACCTGACAAAGGTTGGTTGCGACCAAGCGACGGGGAGAGAGGCACCGAAACCGCGAAGACTTCGACTCGATCTCCGAATGACCGCAGAACCACAAGCCGGAACTAATCCACACAATACGGAACAGCTGAACGGAAACCGTAAAGCACAAAGTAGCGGAACCCAGAGGTTTCTCTCCACAAGTCCAAGAAGAACAAGGAAGAACAGGGGTGTGCAAGGCACTCAGCAGCTCGGCTGCTAGAAAACCATATGTGGTTGTCAATTCTCAATAATCAAAACTGAGTTCTTTGGGGTACATAGGGGGTATTTATACTACAAACAACCCTCCTAGATGGCTGTGGGATAAGTGTGAACTGAAGTGGCCACGTTGGGAGATGGAAGGCCAACTGGTCGAAGAATTCACGAGGTCTTCTTCAGTTCATGCGCGTCTGTTCAGCTTCTGCGCAGCCTTTAGTAAATTGGCCAATAATCCTAGCTCAGAAGTTGAAATGGTGTGCCGTTTGTTGGGTTGAAATCTTGACTTCAAGAAGCTTCCAGTGATGTATCACTTGGCCCCGTCTCTTCCTCTGATGGTACAGACATGGACGTGAAGTTGATGCTTCTGCGGCATAACCCTGAGTCTTTTGTGCGTAACCTTTCTCAGCTTGGACAACAGTCTTGGTGTCCTCCTTGTAACCTCCTGTGTCCTTCATGTAACCCAGCGGAGAAGCCTCTTGTGTGAACCTGAGTAGGAGTAAAGTACAAGACTTAGGTAGTATATGACTCTCATCAACATTACAATGTAGCTCAAAGAGGAAAGCATGCACCTCTTGTTGGAGTTTCCTTGTATGGCTGCGCGTAACCAAGGCATCTGAGTTACGTATGGCTGGGATGTCCTCATCATCCTCCCCCTCTTGAAAAGGAGTCGTCTTCGACTCTTCAAATCGAAAGAATGGAGACAGATCGGCGACGTTGAAGCTTGTACTAACACCATAAGCACTTGGGAGGTCAATTTCATAGGCATTGTCGTTGATCTTGCGAAGCACTTTGAATGGTCCATCAGCACGAGGGTGCAACTTGCTCTTGCATTGCTCGGGGAAGCGATCCTTGTGTAGGTGTACCCAAACCAAATCGCCTGGTTCAAACACAATCTTCTTACAACCCTTGTTGGCATGCTTCTCGTACATCTTGGTCATCTTCTCAATGTTAACTTTTGCTCGTTCATGAAGTTTCTTGACAAATTTAGCACACATGCTTGCCTCGAAGTTCATTCGTTCCTGCATAAGCAAAGGCAAAAGATCGATGGGAGTAGCAGGTTTGAAACCATATACATTCTCAAATGGACAGAATTTTGTGGTTGAGTGGACAGCCCTATTGTATGCAAATTCGACATGAGGCAAGCTTTCTTCCCAAAGCTTCAAGTACTTCTTGAGAACAGCCCGCAACAATGTTGATAAGGTGCGGTTCACAACTTCAGTTTGTCCATCTGTTTGTGGGTGACATGTTGTGGAGAACAACAATCTGGTCCCAAGTTTTCCCCAGAAGGTCTTCCAAAAGTAGCTCAAAAATTTTGTGTCACGATCAGACACAATGGTTCGTGGAACTCCATATAAACGCACAATTTCCCTGAAAAATAATTCAACAATATGTGAAGCATCGTCGCTCTTATGACAGGGAATAAAATGAGCCATTTTGCTAAAGCTATCAACCACAACAAAGATTGAATCCCTCCTCCTCTTTGTTCAAGGTAACCCAAGAACAAAGTCCATAGAAATATCTTCCTATGGTACACTAGGAATAGGCAAAGGGGTGTATAAACAATGAGGGTTCAAGCGGGACTTAGCTTTGTGGCAGGTTACGCAGCGTATCACGTATCTCTCCACATCTCTTCGCATCTTTGGCCAAAAGAAGTGATCAGCTAGCACTTGCTCTATTTTCTTAGCACCAAAGAAACCCATTAGTCCTCCGGCATGAGCTTCCTGCAAAAGCAAAGGACGAACAAAGCAATCTGGAATGCAAAGTTTGTTAACTCGGAATAAAAAGCCATCATGCAATTGGAATTTTTCCCAGCCCTTGCCATCAACATTTAGAAAATGGTCCAGCAAAGTATGAATCAGTAACATACAAATCTTTAATACTTTCCAGACCAAGAATTTTAGCATCAAGTTGGGACAGCAAAGCATGGAGTCTAGACAAAGCATCTACAACAATATTATCCTTTCCTTTCTTGTACTTAACAATGTAAGGAAAAGATTCTATGAATTCACATCATTTAGCATGTCTTTTGTTCAGTTTTAATTAACCTTTTAGATGTTTCAAGGATTCATGATCAGAATGTATAATAAACTCTTTAGGCAAAAGGTAGTGCTGCCAAGTTTCCAAACTCCTCACAAGAGCAAAAAGTTCTTTGTCATAAACTAAAAAAATTAAGAGTTGGACCACTTAGCTTTTCACTGAAGTATGCAATAGGTCTCCCTTCTTGCATGAGCACGCCTCCAATCCCTACACCACTTGCATCACATTCAATTTCAAAGGTCTTACCAAAATCTGGATGTGCCAGGAGTGGGGCTGTTGTCAATTGCGTTTTGAGCGCGTTAAATGCCTGCTCTTGTGCTGCACCCCAATGGAATGGTTTGTCCTTCTTCGTCAACTCATTGGTTGGGGCAGCAATGGAACTGAAATCTTTGACAAACCGATAGTAGAAGCCGGCAAGTCCAAGAAAGCTTCGCACTTGGCTCACATTTTGTGGAGGCATCCATTCACGAACAGCTTTGATCTTTTCTTCATCATCCTCCACACCTTGAGCTGAAACAACAAAACAAAGAAAGACTACCTTGTCGGTGCAATAGGTGCACTTGGCAAGGTTAGCAAACAAGCATTCCTTCCTCAAAATAGCAAGCATACATTTTATATGTTCAACATGTTCATCAAGAGACTTGCTGTAAATTAATATGTCATCAAAATAAACCACAACAAATTTGCTAATGAATGGCCTAAGCACATGAGTCATTAAACGCATGAAAGTACTAGGTGCATTGGTCAATCCAAAAGGCATCACTAACCATTCATACAACCCAAACTTAGTTTTGAAGGCTGTTTTCCATTCATCTCCTTCTCTCATTCGAATTTGATGATATCCACTTCTCAAATCATTTTTTTGTGAAAATAATTGCACCACTAAGTTCATCAAGCATGTCATCAAGTCTAGGTATGGGATGCCTATACCTTATGGTGATGTTGTTTATGGCTCGGCAATCAACACACATTCTCCACGAGCCATCTTTTTTAGTAACTAAAAGAACAAGAACTGCATAAGGTGAAAGACTTTCTTCAACATACCCTTTGTTGATGAGCTCTTGTACTTGGCACTGAATTTCATTTGTTTCCTCCGGGTTGGTACGGTATGGTGCACGATTTGGGAGAGAAGCACCAGGAACAAGGTCGATTTGATGTTCGATCCCTCTCTTGGGTGGCAGCCCTGGTGGTACCTCCTTCGGAAACACGTCTTCATATTCTTGTAGCACATCAAAAATAACACTAGGCAAAGTAGAGAGTAAGTCATTAGTGGAAAGAAAATTCTTTGCCCAGAAGTACAAAGAACATGGCATTGGGTTCACTCAATTCTTTTAAATCCCCTTTCCTAGCCATCATAACTAATCCCTCTTTTCCCTGTGGCTCGGTTCTTTGGAGCTATGGGGTTTTATTTTGCTTTGGAATCAGTCCCTCACTATGTATGTGGCTCACTCGAAAGTGGTTCTCACCTCTCACTGTTTTCATTTCAGATCATCCTTCAAAATTTCCTCCGGCGACAAAAGAAGCAAAGTAATGCGCTCTCCTTTGTACATGAGAACAACCTTGTTAGTACGACCACAAATCTAAACATCACGGTCATATAACCATGGTCTTCCCAATAGCAATTGGCATGCCTGCATTGGCACCACATCACACTCCACGTGATCACTATATCGCCCAATAGAGAAAGGGACATTCACAATGTTGCTCACATGCAACGTGCCGGATTCATTTAACCATTGCATCTTGTATGGAGAAGGATGGCGCCGCTGTTTTAACCCCAATCTCTCAACCAATTCTTGACTTGCAATATTATTGCAGCTGCCATTATCAACAATGATTCGTCACAACTTGTCCTTGATCATGCCTCGAGTGTGAAAAAGATTGTGTCGCTGATTATTTTCTTCTTTCACAGCAGTGACACTAAGCACTCGTTGAGAAATGAAGCAATTATTATCACCTTCATCAGGTTGAATCTCAATCTCATCATTGCCGATTTCCTCATCATTTATTGGAGCACCGTCTTCATCACTTTCAGATTCCCATTCACCTTGCTCATTCACAATCATAGTCCTTTTACTAGGACACTCAGCAGCAATGTACCCACGACCTTGGCACTTGTGACAAACAATGCCTCGGCTATGCGAAGGTGATGCAGCGGCTGTTGTAGCTGAAGGGGCTGCTGCACTCGTAGTAGGACGTCGGTTTTTTTGCTGAATTGCAGGTGAAGAAGCACTAGAAAATGTTGTCTTTGCCGCACCAATAGATGGAGAGGACCTAGCTGCAGCACCTTGAGAGCGAACACCAACAAAATATATACCGGGTTGCTGCCAGCGCCATGGAGTTGAGACAGATCTACACCCATAGGAGCGCCCACGTCCTTCTTGCTGAATTTTCCTCTCAGTGCGCATAGCTTGATCAACAAGATCTTGCAAAGTTCGATATGGAAACATCTCCACAAAACCTGAAATGTCATCATTGAGACCATTCAAAAATCTTGCCATTCGTGATTCTTTATCTCCTCTTATGTCATACCGAATCAAGAGCAACTCCATCTCTTTGAAATATTCATCAACTGATTTTGAACCTTGTTTCAATTTTTGTAACCTATTACGAAGGTCACGGCGATAGCTTGATGGAACAAAGCGCCTCCTCATCACATGCTTTATTGCAGCCCACGTGTTGATATGATCACACCCCAACACAATTTGATTTTTTGTATTTGATTCCACCAAGTGAGAGCGTATCCAGAGAATTCAACGAAAGCAAGATTAACACGTCTCCGATCAGAAAGATTATGCACTCTGAAAATGTGATCACACTGCTCTTCCCAATCAAGATATGTATCAGTATCTTCCTTGCCTGAAAATTTTGGAACACTGAGTTTAATACAGGCAATGCTGTCCGGATCAGCCCTATTGTGACCATGACGATTATCAAAATCATGACCAATAGCACGACAGCGTTCTTGGCGACGTTAAAATGGTCCACGGTGTGCAAAAGGATTCTCATAATCATCATACTCCTCCTCATGGCTGCCTTGAGATTCATCTTCATCATCAAAGTGAACACGGCAACCATGACCACGATCACCTCCTGCACACCGATCCTCATGACTAGCATGGCTTCCACCACCACGACCAGCACAACCACCATGAAAATGGTCACAAAAACCATGCCCAAAACCAGAATTTTCATCAGCAGATTCATCATGGTGATGTGGAGCTCTTTGTCTCGCAGCAGGAAGACGGTCACCGAGCATCGTCTCCATTGCCTCTACAAGCGAGTTGGCCATATTACACATCTCAGCCCGTGACACAGGGGGCTCCGCATCTCCATGGTTCCCACCACGAACACTTGAATCAGATCCTGCCATGTTAGGGATTGCCAGAGAAAGTGGAATAGGAAAAATATGTGGAATCACACAACCTCACCTCTTGCCTACCCAAGTCCTTACCTGTTCTCAAGGACCGTGAGTGTGCTAGTGTGGTGTAACCAAACTTGTGATTAAGCGGTTGAACGGATTACGAATCAAAAGCCCTGGTTTCAGATTTTTGTGGAGCTATAGGTGGCTGTTCAAGGAAGGCTATGGTACTGAAACAAAGTGTGCAACCCGTGCAAAAACTTGCTATCCAAAACCACCACCAACTTGAGATTATAGATATCAATCTTTTAGTTACACAATCCGCAACACAGCCCTTTTCAACTTCTCCTTTCTTTCTTTCTTTCTTTTTTTTCACTCTTTTTTTTGCTCTTTCTTTCACACTTTTTTTTCTGAATTTTTTTACTAACAACAAACACAGGCGAACATACGAGGGGTGCGAAAAAAATTACAGCACTGCGGAAGAACAAAGATGGTGATTAAGAACACTATGAATGCAACACACAATGCAACAGTACCACAAAAAGGCTATAAGATTTTTTGTGTGGGCTTTTTAGTAGACTGTAGGACATGAACAAAACATAGATATATGTGATGGATGAAACCAGTAACAAATTGTAAAGGGTGGGAGGGTGGGTAATAACCAAAACCTACTGTGACAACGATAGCTCTGATTACCACATGATAGACACCGTTGCAAGAAAGGTCCTGGAGGTGGCCCGATCTTCACGGTATAGGTTTCGTAACAAGATAAATTGCTGCAAGCAGCGGGTAAGTGCTTTATACCTGACAAAGGTTGGTTGTGGCCAAGTAACGGGGAGAGAGGCACCGAAACCACGAAGACTTCGACTCGATCTCCGAATGACCACAGAACCACAAGCCAGAACTAATCCACACAATACAGAGCGGCTGAACGGAAACCGTAAAGCACAAAGTAGCAGAACCCAGAGGGTTCTCTCCAGAAGTCCAAGAAGAACAAGGAAGAGCAAGGGTGTGCAAGGCACTCAGCAGCTCGGCTACTAGAAAACCATATGTGGTTGTCAATTCTCAATAATCAAAACTGAGTTCTTTGGGGTACATAAGGGGTATTTATACTAGGAACAACCCTCCTAGATGGGTGTGGGATAAGTGTGAACTGAAGTGGCCATGTTGGGAGATGGAAGGCCAACTGGTGGAAGCATTCATGAGGTCTTCTTCAGTTCACGCGCGTCTGTTCAGCTTCTGTGCAACCTTTAGTAAATTGGCCATTACTCCTAGCTCGCAAGTCGAAATGGTGTGCCGTTTGTTGAGTTGGAATCTTGACTTCAAGAAGCTTCCAGTGATGTATCACTTGGCCCCCGTCTCTTCGAGAGATGGTACAGACTTGGACGTGAAGTTGATGCTTCTGCAGCATAACCCTGAGTCTTGTGTGCGTAACCCTTCTCAGCTAGGATAGCAGTCTTGGTGTCCTCCATGTAACCTCTTGTGTCCTTCACGTAACCTAGTGGAGAAGCCTCTTGTGTAAACCTGAGTAGGAGTAAAGTACAAGACATAGGAAGTATATGACTCTCATCAACATTACAATGTAACTCATAGAGGAAAGCATGCACCTCTTGTTGGAGTTTCCTTGCATGACTGCTCGTAACCGGTCCTTGATATGATTGTGCTCGTGTATCCAAAGCTTGATCTTGCGTAACCGGTTCTGCACTTAGTGTAACCTCTGATGCATCCGCTATAACCAAGGCATCCGGGTTACGTATGGCTGGGATGTCCTCATCAGAAGCCGTTGTGGAGGAGATGATGTCTCTCATCGAGGACTATCAAGATGGTGATATTGGGTATGCTTGCAAAATCTATCTTGATCCTATGAGATAGGTTAAATGATTGTGAATCTGATTGTGGAGATTTGCATAGGAGAAACATAGAGTTGTGCGATGCCTTGTGTAGGAAAATGAAAAGATGAAATGTTCTCTTGCTAGGTTGAAATGTGGTATGGCTCATTGGAAATCATGTGCTTTCAATTCTTGCACTTCTTATAAAACCATGCATGCTAAGAATGTTGAGCTGAACTCTTCCCTTGTCCACCTAAAATCTAAGATTAAGGTGTTGAATTTCAATCCATCTTTGCCTTGCAAATCTTGTGATGCTTTGCTTGTTGAAAATAAAATTGTTAGGGGAGAAGCTCTTGAGTTTGCTAATGATGTTAGTACCCTGCTTAGAGGGAAAGATGATTTGACCACCTCTCTTGCTTGTTTGATGGATGAAAATGACTTGTTGAAATCCAATGCTTCTATGCCTTGCAACTCTTGTGTTGCTTTGAATGATGATCTGGTTAACACTAGAAGTAAGATTTCTTTGTTGGAGTCAAGTGCTTCCTTACCATGTGTTTCTTGTGAGTCTTTGCATGATGAAATTAATGTGTAGATGAACTTGAGCATGCTAGGGCTAAAATTTGTGATATGAAATCTATGCCTTGTAGCAAATGCTCTTTATTACTTGTAGATGATGCTTTCCATACTTCTTGTGATGATCATGATGCTTTGGTTGATGTAAATGATGATACTTGTTCATGTGGTCTCATTTGCACTTCATGCATTGATTTGGAAAGTGAAGTTTTGGCTATGAAAAGAATGCGTGATGATATGAGTGCCTGAGGACCAGAGTGTCCGATGGCTAGTGGTTGGCCACTCTCTAGTGATGAGTGGTTAACAACGTAGTGTGGACTGATGCTGTGCTCCATCTTGTGGATGTAGGCGGCTTGATGTGCGTTGGTGCAGGTGAAGAACAAGCGCGAAAGGTCTTAGCCTTGCTGGGCCTCTGTTGACGGTCAATTTCTGTCAACCAACAGCACTTGTTACACTTTGGTTTGAGCTTTGATTTATAACTAACCCGCCACTATGCATACTAATGATATAACAAGTTCGTACTTGCATGTGGTTTTTGGAGTATGTTGTTTACGCAGGAATTAAGTACCTAAATGAGGACTTCCGGGAAGAGTTCATCAAGCACTTTATGAGAAGCTCACGAAGCCCGGGACAAGTCAAGACACGAAGTGAACAAGACTCCAAATGACCCAAGGACCAAAGCATGAAGCCGTGAAACTCCGAGGACCCGAACGGAAGATGCGGGAGTTTGTGCGCTAAGCACCCTTATCTAAACCGCGGGGAAAACGATGTCAAGGACCCACATGGACTTCGGCAAATATTCAAGAAAGTGCGAGAAGCATCGTGGAGGAAGATGGGCCCGAACCGGGCCGAAAATGGCCTGGGCCGGTTGGCCCATGCCGACCGGCCTAGGTGGTTTCGGGCCCGGTTCGCGATGCCCTTTGACCTACACGCTCCTTGGCTCATTTATACCCCCTACCTCCGACGGCCGCCACATCAAATGTCAGAACTCGGTGGAACATAGAAGTGAGCACCAAAGGGAGACGACGGCGGCGGAGACCTCGAAGTTGTCTAGGGTATGGCCTAGGCCAACCCTAGCCGCCATGGCCGCCCTGCGTGTTCATCATCTTAGGTATGATCTCGATGGTGATGATGTAATACATACTTTCATGTGAGTAATGACAATCATGTTTTCCGATCTTTAAGCAATTCCATGTCTCTGTCTTTACTTTCTTCCTTTCATGAATATGTTTGATCCTTAGTCTAATGCTAGTTTAGACTACATAGCATGCTCTATGTAATCATGGTGATTAGATCTAGTATGTTGACCCTTAATGATTGGTAGACTTGTCCATGTATGGACACGCCTGTGGATCCCCCGCTTCATTAAGGGAGTATCGTGACAGGATGATTTCCCCGAACGAGCGGATGTCTTCGGGAGGTAGGCCGGAGGTAGGAGTTTAAGGATGCTTTTAGATGAGATGCTTGGTTGTTGCTCGTTTGCCGGAGCTACAACTAGAAGGTGCTAGGCTTAGTCGTCCCCTTGGTGGCGCTTTACTTTGCCTATATTTGTGTACGTGATCAACCTTGTGCCACGATGCATACACCCTTATAGGTTACCTTATGCAATCTATACTTAATGTTAGGTTAGTTTGGTTAGACGAGGTAGAGATCCTTAGCGGTTTGCTTCCGATCCTTGGAATGACAAACCTTGGGGGACCCTCCTTGGTGAAAAAGGCACCAAGTCACCCGTAGGATTGCTGTGAACTTCAACACGATTTTGAACCGTCAACAAGCCCTTTTTCTGGTGCCGTTGCCGGGGATCGGCAACTCGAACCCTAGGGTGATCTACCTTTCTATTTGACTAACCCTAATTATTATTGTTGCATATACCCTTGTTTTCTTGTTTGTGTCCTTGAAAATAGGTCAAAAGGTAGACACAAGACGTTTGATGAGTTTTCTGCATACACACCCCAACAAGATGATTGCGACATCAAGATTCGCTCTTTAGTGGTAGGTGCTAACTTTGGTTAGTGGCCCATCATCCGCTATCGAGCCCACACCCTACACAAGAGCATGTGAACAAGGTAAGTTAACGTGTCAATTAAAATTTTAAGACTAATATTTTGTGGAGATTTGTTTGTTCAAGCAATAGGTATTGGAAGCAATCACGATGCCCCCGAAATCAAAAGATCAAGCTGTTAAACATCTTCGAAGTCTGTTTGCATCGATTTTGCAGTCTCATGGGAAGAACAACAGTGTATCTTTGGATATTTAGAAGCCCCACGAAGTTATGCTTCCAACGAGTCAACATTCAAATCGATCGGAGGTCCTACAAGCGGATATGGCCGAATCAACGATGATTGCACGTCCTGAAAAATTCTGGACAGCAAGCAAAGCTGAAGTGAAACAGCCATAACTTCCTCATTTGGACTCCGATTAGGATGGATGAGTACCCGTTGGAAAGGTAATTTTATAAATTTTTCAATAGAATTATATTTTTGTATATGTTCTGTTATGTATATAGAGGGAAATCCAAAGAAGAGGCAGCTGTAATATGATGAGAACAAGATGGCGAAGGTGAGGAAGACAACAACGAAGAGGAGCTTAGGGAATGCTTCCATTAGACCACTCATGAAGAAATTCAGAAGGCTTGGAACAAAACAAAGACCCCTGGAGCATTGGCAAATGAAGACATGAGTTGGCGGCATCCGACGCAAGGAGATGTTTGAAGAAGACCACAATAGACTACACACATAAGACAACATCCAATGGTGCGGATATTTTTGGGCTCTCACATGAAGGATCATGGAACTACATGAAGACATTTAAGACATGTGTGAAGCCCCACAAATGAAGAAGGGGAGTGATCCTACATAAAGCAACCTTGACGACATGTGGCACGAAGAGAGGATTTGAGAAAAAAAATCTACGCAAGCCACCTTCGATCATCAAGGATTGTCCTCTTTCAACTCCGGAGGATCACTCATAATGAAAAGCTCGAAGGCTAAGGTCATTAAACCTTAATAAAGAGAAGAGAAGCCATGCCCTAAAGGAATTGCAAGCTCATGCATCGCCTCCCCCGAAGCAAAGGAGGAGAAGGTGACAATGATGCAAGGAAACGATAGGGCAAGCCTCTCATCAAGTAAGATGATCGTGTCAAATATGGAGAGTGGATCAAAGCTGCATGGACATCGTTAAATCTTACATGAAGAACCATGGCTTCACGACAACAAGAAGGTACGTAAGAAAGTCAAGCTCTATGACTTTAAATGAAGCGCTTCGCGGGAGGCAACCTGTTTTCTTTTGTTTATGTTTATATATATATATATAATATGACCGTCTACATTGTGATCTTAAACTGAAGCATCAAGTAACATTGTACCATTGCTCTAACAAATGCCACAACACCATGTTGTTTGATTTAAATGCTACTGAGGGAGCACTTTGTTCTTGATCTTGGAAAACTTGTAGACCTTTTTGTGTGCCTATTAGTGTTTAGTGTCGTTTTCTTTTGTGTCTTTTTAGCGAGAAACATGAATTTGGCACCATCCTTTAACTCTAAGCTTGTGGCTAGTTAATTTAGGCTAACTCTTGCATTTGTTTTAGACAACCACCATATCATGTCATTTTGTTCATCCATGTCATATTGCATTGCATGCTTTGTGTTGATCTAACTTTTTGCCCAACCAACCTAAGCCTACCCATAGCCCCCACCAAAAACCCGTAACCAACAAGGGTAGGGTTGACTTGTGTTGATTGGCTTGCACTATTCCGGTTGGCCAAGCCCACCTCTATCCCTTGCTCTAACTAAAAGCTTTAACTAGCCCTCCTATGAGAAAACCTTTCACACCTTTAGCCCTCCTGAAAGCATAGGTTTGTTTTTCATAAAAAAGACTTTTAACACCACCTTAGATAGAATTTCTACACTTGACTCCCTCTCTTCAAAATTCTTATTTGAGCCAAAAATATAGGATACCCATAACCTACCCTTAAAACCTTGTTAGTTTGGTTGTTTGATCTTTGCAACCCTTGCTAACATTTGCTTGTGCTAACTCTTTGCATTTGCATTTTGTATCCCCCTCACTGTCATCTTCTGCTTTATGATAGCTTGGTCTTTTTGTGAAACTTTATGATGAATGCTTTCATATCTATGTTAATGCTTGTAGACATGCGTTACTCCTTTTGGCAATCTTGTGTAAACATGGTGTTTAGACATGATTGGAGACCACCATCATTCAGTTTTACATACCTTGCTATCTTGTTGCATTGGTTGGTTTATAAACTTTGCAATGCGCCCTACTTATCTTACACTATAAGGAATTGTTAATCTTGGAATAAGCATGGTGTTTTGACCTTGGTTAATAAATCTTTATGGCAAGGGAGAAGTTTGGCAACCACTTTGTAAGCATGGAGCTTAGAATTTGGTGTAAACATTTTTTTGTCTTTATACCATCCAATCATTTTCATGCACCCTTGCACACACGAACACCCATTAGGTTTTAACTTTTCTTTTACTAGATTAACTATGCCACAAGTTAAGATCTTAGGGGATGTCTTGGGTTTGTCGGCATAGAGTGAGTATTCCCGACCGTCACCTCGGGGGTACTTTGTGCTTTAAAATTGTTTTGCAGGCATTGTGAATCACTCCCATAAATTCGATTGGGACGGAGGCTTGTGACAAAGGGTGAACGTTTGTGACGCCCCAGGTTTTTAATTAGCCTCATTAGTGCTAATGACCGAGTCACACGTGTTGACTCTAGTCAAACCTTGGTCAACCTGGGTCATCACCTCGAAAACTTCGTCAACAATCTCTAATGACCCGCTTAATCAAGTCAACACACACACTTGTGGTCAAACTTGGTCAAACCCTAGTCAAAGGTGGGCCAAAACCCCAATGTCCTTGAACTCCCTCCGGAACTTTTGTCGCGTTCTCCAAATTTCACCTAAACACTTCAAAATCTCCCAATATAAAAGTTGTCCAGTTTTTCGAGAGGCACAACTTTCATGTTGGATGGCATTTGCAATTTGAAGTGGAAATAGGTGAAAAAGCTCGGTCAACACCAGTCGGCACTGTTCACCGGCGCCATGAAAAATAGGAACTTAGCGAGCAGTTTATGCAAAATCCGTTGAGAAAAACATAGGACGACCTTTGTAAAAGTTGTAGAGGGTACTTCACACTACAACTTTCGTTTTTGGAGAAATTTCGTCCAGTTCAAATTTTTGAAGAAAAACGCGGTCAAACCGGCGTTGACTGGTGGAATTCAGGCCAAACCGGCGCCCTGGCGCTCTGGAGTGCTGGCGCACAACGCGCGCGCGCCCAGCGCGTGGCCACGCCGTCCTCGGCATCCGGGCCCACCCGACCGCATCCTGAGGCCGCGCGCCTTCCCGAGGCTCCGCACCCCGAGGCCGGGATCACTCCGAGGCGCCTTGAAGTCACCCCGTGCCACGCGGAGCTCCCTCACGCGCCCGCACCGCAGCGCCCGCCGGACCACCCCCTGTGCGCGTGCCTGCCGATGCCGGTCGCCGTACCTGCGGTTTAATGGCCGGGGCATCCCTTCGCGGCGAAGACACGGCCCCCTCTTCCTGTCCCCTGGCTATAAAACGGCCGCCGTGCCCCCCCCCTCGCGCGCCCACACCGAGCGCCGCTCACTGAGCCCCGCCGCCCCGCCATTGCCGCCACCACGGCGAGCTCCCCATTCCAAGCCGCGAGCAGCCCATTTGAGCACGCTAGCATTTCCTCCACCGCCCAGCGCAGCTTCCCGTGTCGTTTCCTTGTCCCGGCTGTGCCCGTCCGCGCCGGAGTCGCTGCTCCAGCGGCCACCACCACCGGGTGTCATCGTGCGCCGTCGCCCGCACCGTTTCCACTCCGCCTCCGGTCCCAAATCAGTCCGTGGAGAGCCCCTGAGCCTTCCCCGCCGTTCCCCGGCCGAAGTCCGGCGAGGGCTCGCCGGAATTTCCGGCCGGACCGCCGCTGGCCGCTCCCGGGGACTACATTGCAAGCCAACTTATCTTTCCAGGGGCCTGAGTGCGAGGCAAGGACATATTTGTAAGGAATCCAAAACTTATAGGGGCCTCGGTGTAAAACCATATCTTCAATAGTCTATGCATTTTGCAGAATCTTGGAAAATTCATAGAAAATCATAGAAAAATCATAAAAATGCAAACCCAATTTTTTTGGACTTCTTGTTAAAAAAACTACAACTTCTGTAAAGCATGTCCATAGTTTTTCCTAATAGTTTGTGCATGAAAAATAGGAAACTGAAAAACCTAGATCTGTTGTATCTCCAAATCTACAAGTCTTCTGTAGCTAATTTTTGTATATGTTATGTGTTATGCCAGGAATAGCTATTGTACCAAAAATTGCACAAAGTTATGTTGTAAATCTTTTTATATAAATTATTTTCTATTTATGCAGAATCTGTCTAAATGATTTTTGTAGCTAAAAATAATTAGATGTTTGTGTCCAACTTCTGCATGTTGTCTTTTTATGCTAAAATGCACCTATTGTGAATTAATAACAATTTTATAATTGTCAGAAGTATTTATTCTTGAAAAATGCTTGTTTTTCTTTGTAATTGCATAGCTCAAGATATGTAATAGTTCTAGGGGTATGCTTTGCATTCCTAGCTTAGTTTTGGACCAGAGATCATGTGTGAGAAAGTTTGAATCATTTTGATGTATATTTATTTTTGTATGCATTTCTCTTGTTTAGGTAACTAGCTTTTGTTATTTTCGGTATAATTAATTTCATAGCTCTCCTAAGTGTACATGTGTGTTCAGTGGCTTTGTATAGGTGTGTAGTGCTTGATGAACCCTTCCACTGAATTTTATTAATTTATGTTATGAATAAAAGCATTGGAGGTAATTTAAAGCTTAATAGTCAAGTAAATGGGAAAATCACCACCTACACACCTAGTGACTTTAGGTTTGTGTTGAAAATCATTTTAAAAAGGTTAAAGACCAACCCCTTGCTGTTTGTGTAATTTAAATTAATTTAGTTACATAAATGTGTACACAGTCACTATTAAAAAGGATAGTTAATAAAGAACCGCATATTGTTCCTTTATTGAAAGAGTATGCTGAATGTATTTCTTATCTAGGTGAATGTGGTCAACCATGTACCCCATGGTTTTCATTTGTTGTTTGTAATCAATTAAATTAAAAATCGTCAATTAAATCTTGTATTTGCATCCTCGTGTAGATCTTCCCGACGGTAGTTATACGCTCGTGCCGGAAGGAGGAGAAGGAGGAGCTGACGGTGAGCTGCAGTACGTGGACGTAGCTCAAGACCTGGACTAAGGTCCAGAAGGGCCCAAGGCCAACCTTGCCAGCAAAGGCAAGCCCCGGTGCATTAACCAAGTGTTTTTGAAACTTTATGCAACTATCTATGGATGATTGTGCATTTACGTTCAGGAGTTGAAATGAAACCCTAGATGCATGATCCCTAGGTACCTATGTCCTTACTAGTATGATAGGTCGGTAGCTGCTATGCTATAGGACCGTTACAAGTCGAGTGATGCTTGTCACTCGCGAGAATAGGTTCTTATGTTGGAATCATAAGATCTCCTTAAATGGATTGCTCATGTGGTAAGAGCATGGGATGTGGGCTCCGGTCCAATGGCTTTCGTGGGTTAAGTGTTTGAACGTACTAAGCACTTGTCGGAAATGGGTACGGTAAGCCTAGTACCTTAACGAGACGGTAAGGGATTTTACTGTGACTAATCTTGGGATGTGTCCCCCGGCTAGCTACCGGTGGTGCATGTGCGATGTTGGGTGCCTTGCGGGGTATACCAGATAGCCTGTACCAAAGACTGTGGCCTTTTATCCCGAACCGAGGACTTTTGGGAACCGCCTGGTGGTTGTCCTCGCGGGGGCACCCTACCGTGTGTTTAGGTCTACCTTGCAAGGTTTAAATCAATTGATTGTCGGCCTCTCACCGTTATCTGAGACTACTTATCCTACTGGCCATGATATCCCTAATGATGGAAGTTGATGAATATTATGCTTGATTAATTGTCTTGCACAACTTATGCTTGTAATAGTTGGCTAATTTAGAAAAGAATATTCAACTAGAACTTGTGCTAAAATCGTGAAAGTAAGGACATACTCTTTGTTGCTTTTCAGCAAAAGAAACCCCAGTGGCCAAAAAGCCTTTCATGTCTAGAGTTGGTGAAGTAGTTATCACCGACGGGTAAGTCTTGCTGAGTATTAGTATACTCAGCCTTGCTATAATCTGTTGCTTCAGGTAATGCCTTTGCTGATGTGTGGCCTGGAGAGATCCCGCCTGGCTGGGAGCTGGAGTGGGTTGAAGACGATGAATGAAGGCATCATGGCAGGCCTCCCGTGATGTTTCCTCGTGCCGTTTAGTTTAATTCCGCTGTTTTCAAAACTCTGAACTTCGTTATCATGTCAAAAACTCCGGTTTGTAATAATTAAGCCCTTCGGGGTAAATTTGGATGTTAATCATATGTTGTTCTCTGGACTCGCCTTCGCGTGAGTTTTAATGCATGTATGTCGATCCTTGTTGCTTTGTAAGTGATTTACCGGGCGTTAACCCGGAAACTAACGACAGGATGATACTTTATTATTGCTTAATGACCAAAGTGGATTGGTTTAGGCGATAGTACGGTATTTTCCTGGGCGGGTTGTCACAACGTTGGAGGACAATCAAGACAAAGTGAAGAGTATGACGATCCACACATGTCGGTAGGACTTCAAGATGGTTCATCATCTTCCATGCCTAGCAACATGCTAAGCATGGAGGAGGATTTGGTGGACATGAGAAGACCGCATGGTGCAAGGATCACGGTTCTTCCTCCATGTTAAGCACAATGCTTAAGCATGGGCGAGGCCGCGCTACACTTCAAGCATCAAAGGATGGTAACAAATCCTCAACCCTCTTTTTGTCCTCGTCTTTCTATATTCTTGTACATATGTTTATGCCTTCAACAACCTTAGATGCAACCTTTGTATATCTCTCTATAGAATAACATGGCTACTAGGAGTACAACCTAGGTTTTTTTGTTTTCAATAATAATCACCGTTACCTTATGCTCACCATGATGATATCTCGTATGCTCTTACTTATGGATATATGATGATTGTTGCCTCTTTGATCATTCTTGTGCCTGGTTTTTATATGATTAAGCTAGTGCTCTCTCTTTTAATATGAATCTGAAATTTATTTAATGATAGCCTAATCTTTTGTGGAGGTTATGCTAACTTAAGTCCCATAGTTCTTTTTCGTTGCTCTCAACTTTGAATGAATCAAAGAACCTTTTTATTCTCAAAAAGTTATGCTAACCTTGTCATGAGTACCGCTTGCATTTTGCTCTACCCATCCAAAGCCCAAACTTACTTGAGTGCAAAACATTAGTATATACAAGATTAATTTTTCGGTGCATTGATTCAAGGCTTGATTTCTCTGGCTCGAGACTAAGAAGCTGGTCATTCCGTTTTTGCATGTCTATCTTTATGCTAGCCTTTTCTATCCGTGCATTGTGAGTTTCCACATCGGGAATTTTGCAAACCTCGTCGGATATCCACCCACAAACCCAAAATATCTTTTTTTGTGTTCACCTCCTTGACCACAACCCAATATATGAGTATGGATGAATATTTCGAGGTAGATTTCAAGGAAGCTGCTTCAATAAGGGAGACTTCCAAAAGGATCCCTAGAAGATTTTTCTAGTATCTCTCTCTAAGAAAATATGAGAGCTTCAATTTCTACCTTGGCGTTCATATCACCTCTTTTGCCCGAGGACGAGCAAACGTCTAAGCATGGGGGGTTGCCAAGGAAGTGCTAGTATAGTCTAGAGTTCAAGGGGAGCAAATAAAAAAAGAAAAAAGAAAAAAAAAGAAAGAGAAAAAGTATGATGAAAAAAAGTGATGAAAAGAAAAAAAAGAGAAGAAGAAGAAAAAAAATAAAGCTCCCCGATTCTAGCTATGTTTAGTGCTTTTTGAGTTTTCAAAAGGACTTCAAGATCAAGACCCGTACTCATCTTTCCAACCATGTGCAATCTGATAATGAGGACTTTGTTTGTGCCTCGGGATCACTCTTTGCCATTTGCACATGTCCACCTATCTAAAAGTGTGTGTATTTTCTCTCCCCCTCCTTGAAAAAATTATTTTTCCAATGCCCTTTTTGACGAGTCTCGGTAAGTCCATGAGAAGTTTGTCTTGTTTTGATAATATCTCGACTATAATATCTTGGTAGGACTAAACTTTCCCATAGCTCCATATAAAGCCTTCCACCAAATATTTGAGAGAGGAAAGGAGTAGGACAAGTAGGCTTGAGAGACAAGATGAGATGAGCGTTCATGAGCTAGATGCAAGGAGGTTTATTATTGATCTTGGTAAAAGCAATTTTTCTTCATCCCGCTCTTTATTTTCAAAATTTCTGAGATTTGTTTTAAATTTGAGAGCATGATTAATTAGTTGCGGAAAGAGCTTAAATGATATCTACCCTCCATAGAGATGAAAGCTAGCTACATTATGAAACTATAACAAATATAAACTTGGAAAGCATTATGTTTTCTCATGTATGAACAAGTGCAGGGTATGAACATTGAAGGGCAATATTGACATCCATTAAAGGCTTACTCGAGGACGAGCAAGGTTTAAGCATGGGGGTATGTTGATGGTCAATTTCCGTCAACCAAGAGCACTTGTTACACTTTGGTTTGAGCTTTGATTTATAACTAACCCGCCACTAGGCATACTAATGATGTAACAAGTTCACACTTGCATGTGGTTTTTGGAGTATGTTGTTTACGCAGGAATTAAGTACCTAAATGAGGACTTCCGGGAAGAGTTCATCAAGCACTTCATGAGGAGCTCACAAAGCCCGGCACAAGTCAAGACACGAAGTGAACAAGACTCCAAATGACCCGAGGACCAAGGCATGAAGCTGTGAAACTCTGAGGACCCGAACGGAAGATGCGGGAGTTTGTGCACCAAGCACCCTTATCTAAACCGTGGGGAAAACGATGTCAAGGACCCACTTGGACTTCGGCGAATATTCAAGAAAGTGCGAGAAGCATCGTGGAGGAAGATGGGCCTGAACCAGGCCGAAAAGGGCCTAGGCCGGCCGGCCAATGCCAACCGGCCTAGGTGGTTTCGGGCCTGGTTCGTGATGCCCTTTGACCTACACGCTCCTTGGCTCATTTATACCCCCTGCCTCCGACGACCGCCACATCAAATCACCAGAACTCGGCGGAACCTAGAAGTGAGCACCGGAGGGAGACAACTGCGGCGGAGACCTCGAAGTTGTCTAGGGTATGGCCTAGGCCAACCCTAGCCGCCATGGCCGCCTTGTATGATTGTGCCATGGCAGAGTTCCAGAGCTACGTGTTCATCAACTTAGGTATGATCTCGGTGGTGATGATGTAATACATACTTTCATGTGAGTAATGACAATCATGTTTTCCGATCTTTAAGCGATTCCATGTCTCCGTCTTTACTTTCTTCCTTTCATGAATATGTTTGATCCTTAGTCTAATGCTAGTTTAGACTACATAGCATGCTCTATGTAATCATGGTGATTAGATCTAGTATGTTGACCCTTAATGATTGGTAGACTTGTCCATGTACGGACATGCCTGTGGATCCCCCGCTTCATTAAGGGAGAATCGTGACAGGATGATTTCCCCCGAACGAGCGGATGTCTTCGGGTGGTAGGCCGGAGGTAGGAGTTTAAGGATGCTTTTAGATGAGATGCTTGGTTGTTGGTTGTTTGCCAGAGCTACAACTAGAAGGCGCTAGGCTTAGTCTTCCCCTTGGTGGCGCTTTACTTTGCCTATGTTTGTGTACGTGATCAACCTTGTGCCACCACACATACACCCTTAAAGGTTACCTTATGCAATCTACACTTAATGTTAGGTTAGTTTGGTTAGACGAGGTAGAGATCCTTAGCGGTTTGCTTCCGATCCTTGGATTGACAAACCTTGGGGGACCCTCCTTGGTGAAAAAGGCACCAACTCACCCGTAGGCTTGCGGTGAACTTCAACACGGTTTTGAACCATCAACAGCCTCCGAAGGACTGGAGTGACAAGTAGGCTTGGTTCGATGGACCCGGTGGCCAGACGGGATCAAGTGCGAGCCACATGGTGCGAGAAGAGCAAGTCAAAGTCGGATGATAGTGGGTTTGTCGGTTGATCCGAAAGCTAACATCGAGTCAGAGTGGACGTGGCGGCCAAGTCGAGGAGCTCGGCGTGGAAGCTGCACCAAGCTTGCAGGGTTTACAGTGGTTCACAAGAAAACCACTGGGTTCCTTGGTTGATCCACAAAGCCAAGTCCGAGTGGTCGGCGGCTCAGCTCTGCGCGGGCCGGTCTGACCGGTGCCACCGGTCTGACCGGTGGGGAGCACCAGTCTGACCGGTGGAGGCCGAGGAGCGTTGGGTGTCGAAGCGAAGGACACGTGTTAGGATCGCAGGCTTGACGTCGAGGCTACGCAAGGTGTAGTTGCTGGGCGTCCGTTCGATGGAAAGGCTGTCAAGTTTCCAAATATGCCCTTTGAGGGGTTGTATCGCCTAGAGGGCATTCTAGTCATTTACCCCCACCGGAGGACCTCATATATAAAATTGATGGAAGGGTTGTGGCAGCCATCTCTTGGGCTCTAAGGTTTTCAATTGCTCTTTGTAATTTCTCTTTTTAGCTACCTATTTTCTCTAGGACTAGCTTGAGAGCTTCATGAGAGATCTTGAGAGAGGGATGGATGCTAGGGAGGCAAGCTAGACCTTGTATTAATCCTTCCTTTGATGTATAGAAGGTTCGGCGTGGTTCCTCTAGCTCATGTGGTGGTGATTCCCGTTTTCCTTTTTGTGGATTTTCGAAGCCTTTTCTTGGCTATTTTCTTGTGGTTGATTTGAGGCCTCCCCTTTACAGATTTGATGTGGGGTGTATACATGAGCCCCTTGTGGTTCTTTTCCTTGTGATCCCTTCTCTAAATTTGTGGGTTTGGGTGCTCAAATTTTGGGTTTTCTTTGTGTTTCGGGAAAAGGTGTTCTTGGTGTTCATCCTTCGATTCCTCTTGATTTAGTGGCTCTTTGGGGCCGATCTCTTAGGCATGGCTTGTCCATGTGGTGATACATCTATCCCCAAAGTTTTACTTCAATCCATGGAGCGAATCGGGAGATCAAGGCATCCGAAGTTGAGAGTTGACTCGCGGGTGAAGTTCATCCCGAGCAGCCCAGGTGTGACCGGTCAGACCGGTGCCCTCCACTGGTCAGACCGGTGTGGCCTGCGGTGGCTGTTTCTCGGGGAGTTCTTCTTCGGAGTGTTGGTTGTGATCTTGGCTTGCTGTTTGTTGATGGCTGTTAAGTACCATTTTCATGGCCGTCAACTCCTGCAAATTGGAACATGAAATGCACATCCACACTAGAATAGGAGCTTAAACTAATACTTTCCACCAGTGTCAATGTCTATTCGAATGCAGGTATTTAGCATAGAAAATGGGAAGAATCCATGCACATTCATTCCACTTCAATCCAAGGCACTCAGGTTCTGGCCAATGAGGGGCTGCCACATGGATTCCCCTGGATCCATGATGTCACCAATCCATGTGAAGAGCTTTCAACGAATCACACGCTGCCACGTCAGCATCACATGGATCCATGGGCCCACTTTGCTAACCAAACCGCTAGGAAACTTGGCATGCACGAAGGATAAGCATCAGGGCCCACATGGAAGCGAGCCTGAGGAAGCACAGGCAAGGCAGCCTCCCGAAGGGGCCGAACGACCCTAGGTTCGGTCAAACTGACCTAGGGTCGGTTGATCCTGGCCTTCCACGTGTCATTCGCCCATTGGTTGTGCTGCTTGTTCGCAGAGTGCTTTTGGAGCAAGTTTGGCTATGGAGAGTTTTCGGTGTGCTCGAGTTTTGGAGTGTTTTCGCTTGCCTAGTAGATTTCTGGATTTCTCTCAGTTGCACCACATCCTACAATTACCATCTAGGTTTGCTGGACAAGTTTGAGAGGATTTTGAGCAGGTTGCTCTGGACCGGTCTGACCGGTGCAGGTGACCGGTCTGACTGGTGTAAGTAGGTTGCTGCTCGAGTTGTTTTCCGTTGCGTGTTCAAGTAGTTTGGGTGTGTGGCTAGCACCTAGGTCCAGTAGCACTTCAGTGGCTGCATGGATTTGGCTAGCGAGGTGTCCAGGACTCCGAAGTTGAGTTTGGGACTATAGGCCGAGTTCGTCTCTTCGGAGAAGAATTTTTATCGGCTCTGATTCACTCCCCTCCTCTTTGGTCACCATTCTGGTCCTTCAATTGGTATCAGAGCCGGATACGAATCATTGAGACCTTGATCGGTTGAGATCCAAAGATGGCAGACTATGGGAAGGGTTCGTGTCCTCCCCACTTCAATGAGAAGAACTACCAGATGTGGGAAGCTCGTATGGGCGCGTTCATGCGTGGAAAGGCTCAGCTGATTTGGAACATCATGGTTGACGAGAACTATGTCATACCGGAGTCGTTCATTTTGCCAGGGAGTAGGGATATGTTCGATGCCAACAACAAGGCCGTGGACTATCTCTATCATGCTCTCTGTGCATCTGAGTTCAGTAGGGTGTATGGAGAGAAGTTGGCAAATCAGATATGGACCCAGCTGAGAAATGCCCATGGAGGAAATAGCCAGGTGAAGGCGCGTCACTTTATGACCTACCCGAGAGAGTACGACAACTTCACTCATCTCCCAGTAGAGTCTGTGGATGCCATGTTCGAGCGCTTCACGCTGATTGTGAACAACAGGAGAGCCAACATCACCGAGCTTCCATACGATGATCATGATAGAGCTATTAAGCTCTTACACGTGTTGGATCTTGATGTATAGGGAGCGAGGGTTGAGGCTATTCAGGAGTCTAGTGTATATGAGACCCTGACGGTGGACGAGCTGTTCTCTAAGCTCAAGTCGTCCGAGGTGGACCGTGACCTGAGAGCCAAGAAGGGCAAGGGTCCTGTTGATGATAGCCTTGCACTTGTGTCTGGACTGAGAACTAACTCTAATCATTCTTCTAGGGAGACGAGAACAAGATCGAGTACAAGAAGCCCGAGTACAAGCAAGAGTACAAGCATCGCCCGAAGAACAAGTACAAGCAGGCCGAGCACAAGAATCGATCCCGGAACCACTAGTCCAAGCACAAGAGTCGAGACGAGTAAGAGGGCAAGAAGAAGAGCGGCTACCACAAGAAGAAGTCGAGAGCAATGGTGGCCGGTGCGAGCGACATGGACACCTCTTCCACCTGCTACACCACGTCAAGCTTGAGCAGTGAAGATTGAAGGACCAGAATGGCGACCAGAGGTGGGGAGTGAATGGGAGCCGATAAAAATTCTTCTCCGAAGAGACGAACTCGGCCTTTGGTCCCAAACGCAACTCCGGAGTCCTCAACACCTCGCTAGCCAAATCCATGCAGCCACTGAAGTGCTACTAGACCTAGGAGCTAGCCATACACCCAAGCTACTCGAACACGCAGCTGAAAACACCTCAAGTAGCCACCTGCTTACACCAGTCAGACCGGTCACCCCCACCGGTCAGATCGGTCAAGAGCAACCTGCTCTGAATTCTCTCAAACTTGTCCAGCAAACCTAGATGGCAATTCTAGGATGTGGAGCAACTGGGAGAAATCCAGAATTCTGCCTAGCAAGCGAAAACACTCCAAAACTCGAGCACACTGAAAAACTCTCCAAGGCCAAACTTACACCAGAAGCACCCTGCGAACAAGTAGCACAACCAGCAATAGCAAAGAGGAGTTTCCCACTGGAAGCACTGCACCAGTCTGACTGGTCCACTCCACCGGTCTGACTGGTCTAGCTCAGAAACCCTCTACTGCAAGAACTCAATTTCCAAAGGCCAAAACTGCACGAGACTGAAACAGCAGCAAGCTAAGATCACAATCAACACAACGGAGAAGAACTCCCCGAGAAACAGCCACAGCAGGCCGCAGCGGACTGACCGGTGGAGAGCACCGGTCTAACCGGTCAAGCCTGGGCTGCTCGGGATGAACTCCACCCGCGAGTCAACTCCCACCTTCCGATCCCTCAATCTTCCGATTCGGTCCACGGATTCAAGTAAAATTTTGGGGATAGGTGTAACTCCTCATGAACAAGTCATGCCTAAGAGATCGGCCCTAATGATCCACTAAATCAAGAGGAATCGAAGGATGAACACCAAGAACACCTTTTCCCGGAACACGAAAAAAACCCCAAATTTGAGCACCCAAACCCACGAATTTAGAGAAGGCATCACAAGGAAAAGAACCATAAGGGGCTCATGTATACATCCCATATCAAATCCGCAAAGGGGAGGCCTCAAATCAACCACAAGAAAATCGCCAAGAAAAGGCTCCGAAAATCCACATAAAGGAAAACGGGAGTCACCACCACAAGAGCTAGAGGAACCACGCCGAACCTTCTATACAACAAAGGAAAGATTCATACAAGGTCTAGCTAGCCTCCCTAGCATCCATCCCTCTCTCAAGATCTCTCATGAAGCTCTCAAGCTAGTCCTAGAGAAAATAGGTAGCTAAAAGAGAAAATACAAAGAACAAAATGAAAACCCTAGAGGCCAAGAGATAGCTGCCACAAGCCTTCCACCAAGTTTATATATGAGGTCCTTCGGTGGGGGTAAATGTCTAGAATGCCCTCTAGGTGATGCAACCCCTCGAAGGGCATATTTGGAAACTTGACAGCCTTTCCATCGAACGAACGCCAAAAAACCGCACCTTGCGTAGCCTCGACGCCAAGCCTGCAATCCCGACGTGTGTCCTTCGCTTCGAGTAACCCGACGCTACTCGACCTCCACCGATCAGACCGGTGCTCCCCACCGGTCAGACCGGTGGCACCGGTCAGACCGGTCTGATGCACCGGTCAGACCGGCCAGCGCAGAGCTGAGCCGCCGACCACTCAGACTTGGTTTTGTGGATTAACCAAGGAACCTAGTGGTTTTCTGGTGAACCACTGCAAACCCCGCAAGCTTGGTGCAACCTCCACGTCGAGCTCCTCGACTTGACCGCCACGTGTGCTCGGGCTCGATGTTGGCTTTCGGATCAACCAATGAACCCGCTATCATCAGACTTCGACTTGCTCTTCTCGCACCATGTGACTCACACTTGAGCCCGTTTGGCCACCGGGTCCATCTTACCAAGCCTTCTGGTCCCTCCAGTCCTTCAGAGGCCCCGCAAGGCTAAGGCCTTTCGCGCTTGTTCTTCACCTGCACCAACGCACATCAAGCCGCAGCCTACATCCACAAGATAGAGCACAGCGTCAGTCCACACAACATTGTCAATCACTCATCACTAGACAGTGGCCAACCACACTAGCTATGGGACACTCTAGTCCTCAATCTCCCCCTTGATGAGTGCATTGACAACACATCACATAATCACAACATTAAAAAAAGTAAAAACAAAACACAAACGAAAAACCTCCAAACAAGTGATCCAAAAACCAAACAATATAAACCCTGATCACTTGCAATCCAAAGTCTCGGTCCCTAAGGCAAGGGCAATGGCTCAACACAACCAAGACAAACACTACCACATCTCTCAAAGAGCAAAGCAAAGCTCACACGGAGCAAACCAACCAAAACAAGAGCTCAAATGGCACAAGGAGCTCCCCCTGAACACATGCAGCTCCCCTGAGCAAATGCAACTCCCCCTGAACCAAACCATGCAACTTACCTGGAGCAACCGAGCTCTCAGCTCACACCAGTCAGACCGGTCCACGCACCGGCCAGACCGGTGATCATATCCACAGTGCATCCAGCTCGGCCGGTCAGACCGGTGCCCACCGGTCAGACCGATGACCACTTGTGAAAATGCACCTGCCCATTTTTCATCCGAAACTCCACCAAAACTCTCTAAATGCATGCAGCAAGCCATTTCATGCCCAAACTTCTCCCCCTTGTCGACAATGCATGAATCATGGCATTTCTTCAAAAATTTCAACTCTAGGCTTCTCAAATGGACATAGAGCCATAAAATTTGCTAGGAACAAGCAAATGAATTACTTAGGGTTGACAAAGGTTCAAAATAGTACAGCCATCAAGAATGCTCAGTTGCATATACACAAGTTCAAGCTATGGTAAAAATTAGCATTTTTGTGAAAAAAAGTTTCCCTCGCATGAGCAAAGACCTAAACATTTGCAAAACATGCCAAAGTGAATTTAGATCACACAACCTTCATGCTAGGTCACATATCCTTAACACAAGATCATTACAAACACCCATAAGCATCTCATGTCATGTTAAAGCCACCGAGCCATGTGTCTACTTCTTAAAATGAGACTTCTCATGGTAGACAACATGCAACGGTTTAGCACCCATATAGAATTCAGATTTAAAGCATTTATGACATGGAACAAGTGAGAGCATAACTTCAAGCATAAGCATTTCATACCAATTTCATTTTTCATATTTATGCACAAAATGGTACGTGAAGTGCCTTTGAGGCAAAAAGAAGCTTATGCTCCCCCACAAGGCAACACATGGGCTAAACATTCATAATGACAAATGGGTCTTTGCCCCAAGTGAAAAGCACATGATATCCAACCATGAATTAAGCATGATATACACCACCAAAGCATTCTAAGATCATGCAAAGCCTTAAACTGACAAGAGAGAGCCTATCAAGCATTTTTGACAAAAGTAAGCTATCTGATCATGAATATACAACCAAACTATATCAAGAGCATAGCTTATCATCCCAAATATCAATCAAGTACATCCACAAGCTCAAACATAGCATATCATAGGGCTCAATGTACATAGGAGAAGCCATTCCTAGCAAAAGCATATGATACAAAATGCAATGCAAACTATATCTTACAAAGATGCAAAACTATACATCAAGATACAAAGATGGCTACTCTATGAAATTCAACATGCATGCTATATATCAAGGTAAACATGTATGATACATATGCTACAAAGTGAGCTCCCAAAGACCAACTCAAAAAGGACAACACACACCAAGCTCTCCCCGTAAACGAGCAAAGGTAGCTTGGTCAAGTGGTTTTGTGAATATGTCGGCTTTTTGGTCTTGGGTAGGTACATGGCTCAACACTATGGTTCCCTTCTCAACATTATCCATCAGAAAGTAGTACCTCACTTCGATGTGTTTTGTCCTGGAATGGAGCACTGGGTTTTTGGTAGCGCTTATGACACTGGTGCTATGACAAAGGAGTGGGATCTGAGTGCACTCCTCACCAAAATCTCTCACGGTATAGGAAATCCAAAGCAGCTAGGGACAACAACTAGTGGCTGCAACATACTCGGCTTCTGTGGTAGACTGAGCTACACTCGACTGTTTATGAGAAGACCAAGAAACCAAAGAGGAACCAAGAAACTAGCAAGAACTAGAGGCAGACTTGCGCTCCACACGACACCAGCAAAATGAGCATCAGAGAATCCGTGAAGTGTGAGTGTCGAGGAGGCAAAATACCAAAGACCAAACTCAGGAGTGTACTGCAAATACCTAAAAATTCTCTTGACGGCCTGCCGATTTGAAGTTCTCGGGGAAGCTTGAAAACGAGCGCACAGGCACACACTGAAATGTATGTCCGGCCTCGTCGCCGTCAAGTAGAGGAGGGAGCCGATCATGCTCCGGTACTCCTTCTGGTCCGCTGGTTCACCATCCTCGTCCGCATCCAAAGCTGTAGTCGTACTCATCGGTGTTGACATGGGCTTCACATCATTCATGTTGAACTTCCTCAGCATGTCCTTGGTGTACTTGCTCTGGTGCACGAAGGTCCCGTCCTTAACCTGCTTGATCTGAAGCCCTAAGAAAAACTGCAGCTCGCCCATCATAGACATCTCAAATTCCCTGCTCATGTCATCTGCAAACTTGGCAACAAGATCGTGAGAAGAGCCACCAAAGATTATGTCAATGGCGTAAATTTGTACAATCAAAAGGTCATTCCCATGCTTAAGGAGAAACAGGGTCTTATCAACTGTGCCTATCACAAACCCCTTACTCAGCAAAAACCCTCTCAACCTGCCATACCAAGCCCTTGGCGCCTGTTTCAACCCATAAAGCGCCCTCTGGAGTTTATACACACGGTGTGGGTATCTCTAACTCTCAAACCCCGGTGGTTGCTTCACATACACTTCTTCCTCTATTACCCCATTCAAGAACGCACTCTTCACATCCATCTGGAACAACTTGAAGGCTAAAAGGATCCTAATCGCCTCTAGACGGGCAACAGGAGCAAATGTCTCCTCATAATCTATAACCTCTTTTTGGTTGAACCCCTAAGCCACCAACCTCGATTTGCTTCTCACAACCATCCCATTCTCACCTTCTTTGGTTTTCCATAACCACTTGGTACCTATAGGATGGCAATTTTGCGGTGGATCGACTAACACCCAGACTTGGTTTCTCTCAAAGTTCTCCAACTCCTCATGCATGGAATTCACCCAGTTTGCATCAGAAAGTGTGTGTCCAATATCCTTGGGCCCGAAAGAGGCGATAAATGCGGATTGAGCAAAGTGAGAAGTATTTCGTGACCTCGACCGTGTAGTTCTCTCATTCATGTCTCCAATGATCTTCGAAGGAGGGTGATCCACTTGTACACACCTAGGAGCCTCTTGCCTGGAGATTACCTCCCCCTCCACAGCAGCTTCCACCCTTACTTGCGGTACATGTTGATGTGTTGTAGTCGAAGTAGAAGGCCCGCCATCAACTGTAGTCGTCGTCGTGGAAGTAGTATGTACACGATCTGTAGCAGGTACACGATCCTCGCCATCATCATCACCATCTTCTTCTTCCTCCTCAAAGAGCGTCTCGGCCATCTCCTCATCACCTGCACAATCAAAGCCAAGAGAGCTACATGGCACTGTCTCGTCAAAGGTTACCTCGCAAGTCTCCATGATTTTGTTAGTCTCAAGATTAAGCACCCTATAAGCTCTAGAATGGTTAGCATATCCAAAGAAAATACCATCACTAGATCTAGCCTCAAACTTATCAAGCTTTCCCTTCTTGAGAATAAAACACTTGCAACCAAAGACTCAGAAGTGACTCACCTTGGGAGCACTACCATGCATAAGCTCATAGCACGTCTTCTTCTTGAACGCTTGAAGGGAGATCCTGTTCGATACATAGCACGCGGTGCTCACCGCCTCAGCACAATACCTCCTAGGAGTCATGTGCTCATCTGGCATTGTCCTAGCCATCTCACACAACGTCCGGATCTTCTTTTCCACAACTCCATTATGAGGGGGCACATAAGAAGTCGAGTACTGATGCTCAAGACCAAGATCACATCAAAAGGCATCAAAACGAGAGTTCCTGAGCCATTATCACTACGGATTACTCGAATAGTGATCCTAAAGGACCGAAAAGGGCGACCAGAGAGGGGGGAGTGAATGGGAGCCGATAAAAATTCTTCCCTAAGGTCGAACTCGGCCTATACCCCGATTGCCACTCCACGAATCCGTGCACACAAGCGAAGCTCCAAACAAGGCACACACAAGCCTAGAAGATCAACCAAGAAGCCGAGGAGCAAAGAGCGGAAGCACCAAACAAGAATCAAAGCACTCGGTCAATTCTGGAAACGACCAGTGCGGACTATCTGGCAGGTACGGGCGGACTGTCCGCGGGTGTACGGCGGACTGTCCGGACCTGCCCTGCGGACTGTCCGAAATAACCACCAGAGCTACCAGAGATGCACCCAGAAAATACGGACTGTCCGTGGAGGACCCGCGGACCGTCCGCCAGAAAATCGTCCACGCGGACCGTCCGTGTGCCCCTCGCGGACTGTCCGCCAACCCCTTGCAAACAAAACCTCGGCCCGAAATGGATCAAAACGAAGACGCGCAAGAACACGAAGAACACGGGACGAACCCTAGCTCATGCGGACTGTCCGCGGCTGACTTGCGGACTGTCCGCACCACGCGGACAGAGCAGAAAACGCCCGACCCCGCGAGGTCAACTTCAAGAACTCATCACCGGATCTCCCAAACGGTAGAAGCTCAAGAGACAAGACTTTGGGGAGATGATATGCATCACACAAGAATGCTATGCCCCAAAAATCTCGACCTCTAACTCCCTAAATCACCGGGAATCACGGATCACACAAGCAACCACCAAGAACACGATCTCCGGCCAAAAACTCACGAATCGAAGGCTCTACACAGCGTTTGAGGGGTCAAGATCATACACAAACATGCGCAAGGCATCCACCCATGATCCCCTCAAAGAAATCCATGAAGAAACGCCTCCAAACTCACGAATCGAGCAAAGAATGAAAACTCCCAAAAATAGCCCCAAAAATGACACGAAAATCACAAAGGACTAGGAGATCACCGGGACGCCGAATGCTTCCATACATCCAGAGGACAGAGTCTGTACAAGAGTCTAGGCTAAGGAATCCAGAGGAAAATGAAGCAGTCCAGAAAAATCTACCGGGGGAGAAAGCCCTAGGAAGCAAGAGAGAGAGATGCCATCCACCTCTCCGCTATTTATACGAAGTCTATCGGAGGGAGGTAAATGACCACGCTACCCCTACTGCATAAATGAAGATACAACCCCTCAGGGGCATTTTGGTGAAGTCTTCATCAGACGGACATACTTCCACCGCGGCTTCGCTTCACCTCGACGCAAGCCCCGCGATCACGCCACGTGCCCTCCGCCTCGAAGCTTCCCGAAGTTCCCGGATCACCGTCTCCGTCGCCTCGGGCCTTCGGACTTGGTTTTGCGGCCCAAACCAAGAAACCATCCACCTGATGGTTTTGTGGGAAATCCACCAAACCCCGCGTGCAAGCTTCGGGCTTCAACCGCTACCTTGCACCGGCCCCTGTTCACGACTTCAGCCCGCCAGTCCTGCACCGCACGACTCGCACTTGACCCCATCAGCCAGCGGGTCCATCGAACCAAGCCTACTTGCACTCAATCACCCGGAGGCCGCCACGGCTAAGGCCTTTCGCACTTGTTTTTCACCTGCACCGACACGAGTCAAGCCGCAAGCTGTACCTGCACACTTAGCCAAGCATCAGTCCACACAACGTTGTCAATCACTCATCACTAAGGAGCGACCCTCCACTGGTCTTCGGACACACCTGGTCCTCAATCTCCCCCTTGATGAGTGCATTGACAACACCCATAGTAACCATGATAGAGAAAAAGAAAAGAAAACAACCACGAACACAAACCTCCCAAGCAAGTGATGCAAAGCCAAAGAACAAGCGAAAACAAGATCACTCGCCAACCAAGTCTCGGCCCCCTAAGACAAGGGCAACGGCTCGACACAGCCAAGACAAAACAAAGCTCACAAGGAGCACATCACAAAGCACAAAACTCAGGAGAAACAAAGGAGCTCCCCCTGCACACATGCAAACTCCCCCTGAGCAAATGCAACCTCTTCTTCTCAATTTTTCCCCTCACATGCCACACCTCACAAATGCATACCAATTTTCCACAAAAACTCACAATGCATGAAAATACTCAATTTTCCACAAAAACTCACAATGCATGAAAATACTCCCCATATCATACAAATCTCTCCCCCTTGTTGACAATGCATGAATCAAGGTAAATGATGCTCTTCCCCTTGTTTTCATGAAAAATACATGTCAAAGCATATATACAATCTACCAAGCTTCTCAAATATACAAAGAGCACAACAAAATGCTACATATGAGACATAGAGCAAGCAAGGTAGACATGGTGTATCTAGCACATTGCCATCAAGAAGGTAGAGACATATAAGCATGTGACATGGCCAAAAGCAAATTTAAGCAATTTTCACAAAGAAATAATCATCTCATGATAAGATCCTATCCATACCAATTTGAACATAAAGGCACTAGATCATTCAAAGTTTATGCAAGATCACAAATTCTCATCACAAGATCATTATAAACGCCCACAAGCTACTCAAGTCATGTTAAAGCCACCGAGCCATGTGTCTACTTCTTAAAATGAGACTTCTCATGGTAGACAGGCATGCTACGGTTTAGCACCCAAGATATGAATTTCAAAGCATAAAAACATGATTAGGAGCTCATTTCTCAAGCATAAGACAATTCATACACCAATTTGATTTTTAAGTTTAAACATGATACATGAAGTGCCTTTGCGGCAAAAAGAAGCTTATGCTCCTCCCCAAGCAAGCAAAAGGGCTAAACATTTACAATGACAAAAAGGTCTTTGATCCCAAGCAAAGAGAATATGATCCTCAAGCACAAACTGAGCATGATATAAGCATTTATGCACAAATTGAACATAGACAAGCATCTACTCATGAGAGACGCAGTTTTATCATTTTCACAACCAAAATGCTATCTCATCATACATATATAGCAGAACCATCAAGAGCAAAGCATTTACATCCACAAATTACCAAACATGCACATATCTCATCCATAGCACATCAGTGATCAATGTATATAAGAGAAGCTCAATCCTAGCTCAAGTGATCCAAAGATGGCTATCCTACCAGGTTTTGTACAGAAATTAAAATGCATGAATGAAATGCAACAAAGTGAACATATGACACATATATACATGAGAAGCTCCAAGACCCAGCTAAAGAGGAAAGCAAACCCCAAGCTCACCCCGCAAGCGAGTGAAAGTGGCTTGATCAAGCGGTTTGGTGAAAATGTCAGCTAGCTGGTCTTGGGTAGGGACATAGGACAAAGATATGTTTCCCTTCTCAACATTGTCCCTCAGGAAGTGGTACCTCACTTCTATGTGTTTTGTTTTGGAGTGGAGGACAGGATTTTTGGCTACGCTTATGGCACTGGTGCTGTCACAGAAAAGTGGAACCTGGGAGCACTCCTCACCAAAGTCACTCATGGTATATGTCATCCAAAGCAGCTGGGAACAACAACTAGCAGCAGCTACATACTCAGCCTCGGTGGTGGACTGGGCTACACTCGATTTCTTACGAGATGACCAAGAGACCAAAGAAGAACCAAGGAACTGAGAACACCCAGAAGTGGACTTGCGATCCAATCGACACCCAGCAAAATCCGCATCAGAAAAGCCATGAAGCCTGAGTGTCGAGGAGGCAGAGTACCACAGACCAAACTCAGGAGTGTAGTTCAAATACCTGAAGATCCGCTTGACGGCCTGCAGATGTGAAGTCCTCGGTGAAGCCTGAAAGCGAGCGCACAGACACACGCTGAATTGTATGTCTGGCCTCGTCACCGTCAAGTAGAGGAGGGAGCCGATCATGCTTCGGTACTCCTTCTGGTCCACTGGTTCGCCGTCCTCGTCCGCGTCCAAAGCCGTAGTCGTACTCATCGGTGTAGTCAGCGGCTTGGAGTCATTCATGCCAAACTTCTTCACCATGTCCCTGGTGTACTTCGCCTGATGTACGAAGGTCCCGTCCTTGCACTGCTTAATCTGGAGACCCAAGAAACACTGCAGCTCGCCCATCATAGACATCTCAAATTCCTTGCTCATGTCATCTGCAAATCTGGCAACAAGATCATGAGAAGAGCCACCAAAGATTATGTCATCCACGTATATCTGAACAATCAAAAGTTCAATTCCATGCTTAAGGAGGAAAAGGGTCTTATCAACTGTGCCCATCACAAACCCCTTACTCAGCAAAAAGCCTCTCAACCTGCCATACCAAGCTCTAGGTGCCTGTTTCAACCCATAGAGCGCTCTCTGGAGTTTGTATACACGGTGTGGGTATTTTTCACTCTCAAACCCCGGGGGTTGCCTCACATACACTTCTTCCTCTATCACCCCATTCAAGAAAGCACTCTTGACATCCATTTGGTACAACTTGAACCCATTAGCCACGACAAAGGCTAGAAGGATCCTAATTGCCTCCAAACGGGCCACTGGAGCAAATGTCTCCTCATAGTCTATCCCCTCCTTCTGGTTGAACCCTTGCGCCACCAACCTCGACTTCTTTCTCACAACCATCCCATTTTCACCCTCTTTGTTCTTCCACACCCACTTGGTACCTATGGGACGGCAATTTGGCGGTGGATCGACTAACACCCAGACTTGGTTTCTCTCAAAGTTTTCCAACTCCTCATGCATGGAATTCACCCAATTCTCGTCAGACAAAGCATGTCAAATATCTTTGGGCTCAAACGACGCGACAAAAGCAGAATGAGCGAAATGAGAGGAATTCCTTGACCTCGACCGTGTAGTGCGTTCATGGAGGTCACCAATGATCATCGTCGGTGGGTGGTCGATCTGTACACGCCAGGGAGCCTCTCGCCTGGACACAACCTCCCCCTCAGCAGTAGCCTCCACTCGAACAGCCTCAGTCGTAGTGGGTGTAGGGGATGGTCCGTCCTCGATCGTCATCGTAGTAGTGGAAGTAGAATGTACACGATCAACCGCAGGAGCACCAGCATCATCATCATCCTCGTCTCCATCTCCATCCTTCTCATCCTCAAAGATCCTGGCACCAATTTCCTCGTCACCTGCACACTCAAAAGCAGAAGAGCTACATGGCTGTGTCTCGTCGAAGGTAACCTCGCAAGTCTCCATGATTCGGTTAGTGTCAAGATTGAGCACACGATATGCTCTAGAATGAATCACATAACCAAGGAAAATCCCATCCGAACATCGAGACTCAAACTTATCTAACTTGCCCTTCTTCAGAATGAAACACTTGCAGCCAAAAGCTCTAAAATGACTCACCTTGGGTTGTCGGCCATGCATCAGCTCATAAGAGGTCTTCTTCTTAAAGGCACGAAGGAAAATGCGATTTGAGACATAGCAAGCGGTATTGACCGCCTCGGCCCAGAAACGCCTAGGAGTCCTATGATCATCGAGCATCGTCCTGGCCATCTCACAAAGGGTCCGGTTCTTCCTCTCCACTACGCCATTCTGGCAAGCGACGTATGGAGAAGAGTACTGATGATCAAGACCAAGATCACTGCAAAAGGCATCAAAATGAGAGTTCTTAAATTCTGTGCCATTGTCACTGCGTATAGCTCGAATGGCATCACCATGTCTCTCATTCTTCAACCTCAAGATCAAGTCTCGAACAAGGCCAAATGTCTCACTCTTATCCTCCAAAAAGAAAACCCAAGAGTACCTCGAAAAGTCATCAACAACCACAAGAACATACCACTTTCCACCCGCAGAGCGAACACGAGCTGGCCCAACCAAATCCATGTGCAACAGCTCACAGGGTCGCTCGGTCATGACCGAAGTCAGAGGGGCGTGAGAAGCGGCAACCATCTTTCCATGCCGACAAGAAGCACAAACCAAATCCTTCTCGAATTTCAACTTAGGTAATCCTCGGACAAGATCAAGACCACTCAAGCGGGAAAGCAACTCAAAGCTCAAGTGTCCCAACCTCCTATGCCATTTCCAAAGCTCGGCTGAAACGCCAGCAACAAAGCATCGAGGAGGACCAACAGACTGGGAAAAATCGGCACGAAAGATTTGACCCTCGGGGACGATCGTACAGACAAGATTGCCTCGAGAATCAAGCACACGAGAAGCACCCGACTTGAAATGAACCTCAAAACCTTCGTCAAGTAATTGAGATACTGACAACAGGTTAAAACCAAGTGACTTGACCAGGACCACACTTCCTAAGGTCACTTTGCTACTAACCTTCACCATACCTTCGGCAAGCACTCGTCCTCTCCCATTGTCCCCGAAAGTGATGTACTCCCTCGTACTCACCGGGGTGAGGCTGGAGAACCACCCACGATCTCCGGTCATGTGTCTTGAGTAACCGGAGTCGATCAACCAAAAGTTCTCCAAGCCTCCCACCTACAATAAAAAACGAGGACGAGAATGAGCAAGCGACTCAACACTGGGGTTAGTACCAAAAGAATCAAACCAGTGCTGAGCCAGTTGCTCAAAAGAAGGGTTATCAAAATCCATCCTCCCAAAACCTCTAGGCGGAGCCCTCTCATGCCTACCACCAAAGGACATGTCACGTCTCACTAGAGGAGTACGCGCACCACGAGAAGGAAACCGTGGCCCGTAGTCCATCTGAGACCCAAAGCTCCGATCGTGTCTCCCAAACTCGTAACGGTCACGAGAAGGAGCACGTCGAGCCAACTCACCACGCCCAAACCCAACATGCCTGTCTCTCTGAGGGAACACACCTCCACCTCCACCTCCACGAGTGGGAACTGTCCTCACAAACACATCACCCCTAGGTAGAGGCCCTCTACGAGGCTCAGGCACACCACGAGCAAGGTGGTACCTGTCCTTGTTTGCCATCTCCCTAGCAAACCGCTCATCCCTCTTCCTCCGGAAACAGAACTCATCCTTGTGCCCATCCCTCCCACAATACTCACAATGGAAACAGATTGGCACTGGCTTAGGCGGTGGCTTCTCAACACTTTTCTCTCCTAACTTCCCCTCAAAGACATTACCCAGGTTGCTCACAAACTTGATGGGTTTCTGGTAATTCTCTGTTTTCTAGGGGAACACTGGTGGGTCTGGAGTTGTGTCAAGCTTGTTTCTCAAGTGGTTCGGCTTGGGTGCATATTTGTTCATGGGTATGGTGTGGGATGGTATGGGTGTCTCTCCAGCTTTCTCTTCTCCCTCACCACTCTTCTCACCACACTTGTCAGCCCCCAAAGCCTGACCAACAAACCTCTTGAACTGAGCCAACATCAAACTCAATTGTGGCTCATGCCCAAACAGCCAACTCATCAACTTCCTAAGTTCATCATTTTCATCCTGCAGACGATCAACATAGTGTGCAAGTTCCATGTTTTTCAAAGCATGCATCTCACAAGTTGAACATGATGTAGGAAGAGGAGCTTTCAATGCCGCCTCAAGAGAAATAATTCTAGTGTGAGATTCATCTAGCCGAGCATGCAAAATAGGACATGAGGTACAAGGTCCTAACAAAACTAGCCTAGACTTCAACTCATCACATTCAATCCTAGCCACATCTAGTTCCTCAAGAACAGAGGCATGTTTCTCCTTGAGGGCAGTCAAGTCAGCAAGAAAAACTGAGCAATCACCACAATCAATTTCATCTGACACCACAGGAGCAGATTTCAAAGCAGCTATTTCATTTCGAGCATCCACAAGCAAGTATTCAAGTTCAGCTACCTAGCAAGTATTCAAGTTCAGCTACCTTGTCCTTAGCATCACCCAACAAAGACCTAAATTCCCTCTTCTCCTTGTTGGTCTTTCTAAGCACATCATCACGGTTGTCAAGCAACTCATTCAGCCAAGCATTCTCCTCTAGCAAGAAGTTGGGATCATTCCGTACCTCATCATCGGAATCGGAGTTTGAATCCGAGCTGTGCTTCCCACCCTTCTTGGAATGCGCCATGCCGCAGAAGCATCCTTGTGCGACGAAGCTCAGGCCGGTGATGTTCTTGCCCGTGTGCCGCTTGTCCTTGCACTTCTCTTGCTCTTCCTCGCTGCTCGAACCGGAAGAAGCATCGCTTGATGTCGAGTCGATGTCGCTCGCTCCGGCCACCATTGCTCGAGCGGTCTTCTTCTTGTGGCCGCCACTCTTCTTGTGCCTTCTCTCGCCCTTGTCCTTGTGCTTGTCGTTGTAGTCGTTCCGGGACCGGTGCTTGTTGTAGTCGTACTTGGACTTGCCCTTGTAGTCGTTCTTGATCTCCATGGCTTCAGGGCATTCGGCGATGAAGTGCCCGTGCTTCCCGCACCGATAGCACATCCCCGAGCTCCGCCTTGCATTCTTGCGGTTCTCGTACATCCACCCGAACCTCTTGCTCAACAAGGCGAGATCATCCTCGCTCAGCACATCAAAGTCCTCATCTGGCAGGGACACAAGACAAGACAAAGAGAAACCACCAGAGTTAACGTTAGTCCTTGATCCTGAGACGAGAGCCAAACTATGAAGATCAGTGGGGCTCTCGCTCTTGGCTCTCAAGCCACGATCAACCTCAGAAGACCTGAGCTTAGAAAACAGCTCATCCAACGTCAGTGTATCATACACGCTCGACTCCTCAATGGCCTCGACCTTGGCACTCCACACAGACCGATCCAGGGCATGCAAAAGCTTGATAGCTTGATCATGGTCTGTGTATGGGAGCACTGTCACATTGGCCCTCATGTTGTTGACAATGCTAGTGAAACGCTGGAACATCGCATCGGTCGACTCGCCGGGGAGATGAGTGAAGTTCTCATACTCTCTCCGGTAAGTGGAAAACAAACGGGCTTGCACTTGGGCATTGCCAACATGAGCGTTTCTCAACTTGTGCCATATCTTTCCGGCCACATTCTCTCCGTACACAAGTAATCACGGAGAGCACAGAGAGCACGGAACAAGTAATCAACGGCCTTGCTGTTGGCCTCAAACATGTCCCGCGATCCTGGAAGTAGAAAACTATCTGGGATGACATAATGATCATTCTGAGTGACCTCCCAGATGAGAGTTCCCTTCCCTCGCAAAAACGCGCCCATGCGCCTCTCCCACATCGGGTAATTCTTGCCATCAAAGTGCGGAGGACCCGACCCCTTGCCGTAATCACCCATCTTTGCATCTTAGACTGGTTAGAATAAAAAAGATCCGTAACCGGCTCTGATACCAATTGAAGGACCGAAAAGGGCGACCAGAGAGGGGGGGGAGTGAATGGGAGCCGATAAAAATTCTTCCCTAAGGTCGAACTCGGCCTATACCCGGATTGCCACTCCACGAATCCGTGCACACAAGCGAAGCTCCAAACAAGGCACACACAAGGCCAGAAGATCAACCAAGAAGCCTAGGAGCAAAGAGCGAAAGCACCGGACAAGAATCAAAGCACTCGATCAATTCTGGAAACGACCAGTGCGGACTGTCCGGCAGGTACGGGCGGACTGTCCGCGGGTGTACGGTGGACTGTCTGGACCTGCCCTGCGGACTGTCCGAAATAACCACCAGAGCTACCAGAGATGCACCCAGAAAATACGGACTGTTCGTGGAGGACCTGCGGACCGTCCGCCAGAAAATCGACCACGCGGACTGTCCGTGTGCCCCTCGCGGACTGTCCGCCAACCCCTTGCAAACAAAACCTCGGCCCGAAACGGATTGAAACGAAGACGCGTAAGAACACGAAGAACACGGGACAAACCCTAGCTCACGCGGACTGTCCGCGGCTGACTTGCGGACTGACCGCACCACGTGGACAGAGCAGAAAACGCCCGACCCCGCGAGATCAACTCCAAGAACTCATCACCGGATGTCCCAAACGGTAGAAGCTCAAGAGACAAGACTTTGGGGAGATGATATGCGTCACACAAGGATGCTATGCCCTAAAAATCTCGACCTCTAACTCCCTAAATCACCGGGAATCGCGGATCACACAAGCAACCACCAAGAACACGATCTCCGGCCAAAAACTCACGAATCGAAGGCTCTACACAGCGTTTGAGGGGTCAAGATCATACACAAATATGCGCAAGGCATCCACCCATGATCCCCTCAAAGAAATCCGTGAAGAAACGCCTCCAAACTCACGAATCGAGCGAAGAACGAAAACTCCCAAAAATAGCCCCAAAAATGACACGAAAATCACAAAGGACTAGGAGATCACCGGGACGCCGAATGCTTCCATACATCCAGAGGACAGAGTCTGTACAAGAGTCTAGCCTAAGGAATCCAGAGGAAAACGAAGCAGTCCAGAAAAATCTACAGGGGGAAAAAGCCCTAGGAAGCAAGAGAGAGAGATGCCATCCACCGCAAACCCCGCGATCACGCCACGTGCCCTCCGCCTCGAAGCTTCCCGAAGCTCCCGGATCATCGTCTCCGTCGCCTCGGGCCTTCGGACTTGGTTTTGCGGCCCAAACCAAGAAACCATCCACCTAATGGTTTTGTGGGCAAACAAGCAAACCCCGCGTGCAAGCTTCGGGCTTCAACCGCTACCTTGCACCGGCCCATGTTCACGACTTCAGCCCGCCAGTCCTACACCGCACGGCTCGCACTTGACCCCATCAGCCACCGGGTCCATTGAACCAAGCCTACTTGCCACTCCATCACCCAGAGGCCGCCACAGCTAAGGCCTTTCGCGCTTGTTCTTCACCTGCACCGACACGAGTCAAGCCGCAACCTATACCTGCACACTTAGCCAAGCATCAGTCCACACAACATTGTCAATCACTCATCACTAAGGAGCAACCCTCCACTGGTCTTCGGACACACCTGGTCCTCAGATCCCATGCCTCTCATTTCTCAACCTCACGATCAAGTCTCGAACAAAATCGAAAGTCTCACTCTTATCCTCCAAGCAAAACACCTAGGCATAGCGAGAATAGTCGTCCACCACAACCAGGACATACTACTTCCCACCCACCGAGCGAACTCGAGCTGGCCCAACAAGGTCCATATGCAACAGCTCTGTCGGACGCTCTGTCATGACAACAGTCAGGGGTGGATGAGAAGCAGCGACCTTCTTACCATGCCTACAAGGCGCACAAACCAACTCCTTCTCAAACCTCAACCTCGGCAATACTCTGACCAAATCGAGACCACTCAAGCGGGAAAGCATGTCAAAGCTCAAGTGTCCCAACCGCCTATGCCACTTCCACAAATCAAGAGAACCAGCCACCAAACACCGTGCAGGACCATCGCACTAAGAGAAATCAGCTCGAAAGATCTGACCCTTGGGAGCAACCATACAAACATGGTCGCCTCGAGAATCAAGAACCGCAGACGCACCCAACTTAAACTGAACCTCAAACCCCACATCAAGTACCTGAGATACAGAAAGCAAATTGAACCCCAGCGACTTGACAAGAGCAACACGCCACAGAGACACTTTCCTGCTTACCTTAACCATTCTTTCACCAAGAACTCGTCCCTTACCATTATCCCCAAAAGTGATGTACTACCTGGTACTCACTGGGGTGAGGCTTGTGAACCACCCCCTATCTTCGGTCATGTGTCATGAACAACCAGAGTGCAACAACCAAATGTTCCTCAAGCCTCCCACCTGCAAATCAAAAACGGGGACGAAAGTGAGCAGACGACTCAACACTGGGGTTAGTACAAAAGGAGTCAAACCAGTGTCGAGCCATTTGCTCAAAAGAGGGGTTAGCAACATCCATCCTACCATATCCACCAAAGCTACGACCCCTACCAAACTGAACCACCTCACATCTTGCTGGAGAAGCACGATCACCACGAAAGGAAGAGCGTGGCCCGTACCTCCTCTGAGACTCAAAGCTGCGACGACCTCTCCCATCCTCATATCGACCATGAGATGGAGATCGTCTAGCAAATAGCCCACGACCAGACTCAAACTATCTACCACCTGTACCACGAGCTCCAGAACCAACTCCACAGCCACGAAACCCAAATCTCTCACCTCTTTGGGGTGCACCGGTCTGACCGGTGCCCCTAACCGGTCTAACCGGTGGCCCCCTGGCAGCGACTCGGTCCCGATCAGCAACTCTTTGACTTCCCCAAGCTGGTATAGACCTTACCACAGCCTCTCCTCTAGGTAGTGGCATACGAGGCTCAGGCACACCATTAGAGGGGTGGTACCTGTCCTTGTTTGCCCACTCCTTTGCCAACCTCTCATTCCTCTTCCTCTTGTAGCAAAACTCACCAACGTGACCTTCTTTCCCACAATACTGACATCGGAATCGGACCTATTTTGGCTTTGGCTATGGGTTCTCAACGGGTTTCTCTTCCTCTTTCTTCTCACCCTTCCCCTCAAACACATTTCCCATGTTGTTGTTGATATTAACACTAGAATAGGGCTTTATACTGACAATTTCCACAAGTGTTGGTGTTTCTAACATTTGTTGCAGGACACACCAAAATGCATGTGAAATGATACAATTGAGAGCAAGTGATCCAATGGCTTATATAGGACGTCATCATAAACAACCTCAAATACCAATTTGGATTGCACCATTGCGACGGGCTCGTCGAGACGATCGAAATGGATATATTAATTGTATACTTCGGAGCTTGTATGAAAAAGATATTCAGGAAAGAAATCACTGCAGGATGCTGACGTCAGCATGACATCAGCACCCTGCTACCCTGCGTCGTCGCACGGCAGACGGCAGGACGGGCCACGTGGCGCTTGGCCACTGGCCGGCGGACCTGCAAGTCAACGTGCGGCAGGGGAGGCACCCCAGGCCGACAAGGGCAGCACGCGGCAGGCCAGCGGCCGCTGCTGACACGCTCCATGCAGCAGCAGGGAGCAGGGCGGGCCCGTGCGTGGCAGGCAGCCACGGCCCGCAGGCCGCACCACAGCGCTTCACGTGCGCACGTGGGCCGGGCGCCAGGCCACATGGTGGCTTCTAGTTGACCGGCGTGCCATGCACGACAGCTGCTCGCGCGGGACGCGCAGCGTGCGCGGGAAGGCGCCCCGGACCGGGACACGCGGCGCTAGCCTACAAGCGCGCGTGAGGCGGTGGCGCGGAAGGCGCAGTTCGCCCCCGGTCGCCCCCTGGTTCCTCCGGTTCGCCCTCCAGACCGCCGATTCGCGACCCTTTCTTGCCGGTTCAGGCCCCAAAATACCTTTGATGCTCCGGTTTTCTTCGGTTCTTGCTTGGTTCCGCGAGGACACGTGTCGCCACAGAGTTGGCTGCGCCCAGAAGTTGCAGCATATCACCAACAAGTGCTCCAAACTCCCTCTTCTATAAATAGAAGGGGAGGGGGTAAGAAATGGGACACCACTTCACCTAAGGATGAGAGCTGCCCTTCAAAGGAGAGGCCTCTCCTTGGTAGATCAGAGAGTAGGAGAGTGAGAGAGGGATTTGTATCTCCATGGATGCTTCGTTCTTCAATTAGAGTAAAGTGAGTATTTCTGCATTTTCTATTTAGACTAAAGTGTTATTCATACTTGAGTGATATGTTATTTTGTTCTTCGCCTGTTCATCATTTAGAGGCACGTGTTCTTCACGAACACGACCCTTCGATCTAGTTGATTAGGTGCACAAGTTTGTATCCCGTTTGTATGACTAGTCTTTTAGAATAAAGTGGATATGCTTGCATGCTCTGATTATAATAAAGTGTGTTTGTGATTCCTTTCTAATAGTTTATGTCTGGTTGCATGAGTAGACTTTTTCCTCTGCTAGTGCGTAGATCCTGGGTTTATGCGTTCGTCAGCTGCAAGTTGTTCGTATACGTTGGAAGCACAGTACGGGGTCGAGTGCTCTCTCGTATGCCTTTAGTATTCGCTAGTAGTACCTATAGTGAGTGAGATCAGTTCTCTTCCGTGGTTGTATTTCTGTTAGTACAGAGTGCCGTAGTCCGTTGGCTACGGCAGTAACCACAGCGTAGATGTTGTGCCACGCTACCGGTTATCATTCGTTTGGCTTATCCCAAGGTTAGGTAGAGGAAGTCCAGGTGGTGGTGACAGCCCGTCTGGCCTTCGTTGATCCTCCACAGTTAGATATAGTCAAGAACTCCATTCCACATAGATCCGCGTGCCAGAGTCGCCTGTTAAGTCAGGGCTATCGGTACCCTAAGCCAAGTTCTATACAGAGATCGACCTTTAATCTCATCTATAGTGCTATCTTTAGGAATCCTCTCTATCCTTGCCTCTTATCTGGGTGTGTCCTTGGACCGACTAGTACGAAGTTAATACACACACGTTCCCTTGGATTCGATACCCTTGGAATACTCTGAGGTGAAAGCTACAACGGTATCCGTGCGCTTGCGGATTTATTTCGTGTGTCGCTAAAATACCCAACAAGCTTTCTGGCGCCGTTGCCGGGGAACGGTTGCTGTATCTATCTTCGTACCTAGTGGTCCTCGTATCTTTTCTTTTTTATTTATTCTACCTTTACTCCCATTACCCATGGAGAGGCCATCCTTTCACGACCTCTCCACCTCAACTTACGAGTTCAATGATCCATCAACGTCTTCATCCAACCATGAACTCAACCCCGGTCTTATAACCATGGTTCGGAATCGACCCTTCTCTAGAGCTATTAGTGTGGATCCCGATGACCATTTGATAGAGTTTGAGAGGTTGTGTTCATCCCTGGCTCCCCCAGGAATAATATAGAAAACCTTGAGGCTCAATTTGTTTCCTCTCTCTCTCACACAAAGAGGGCGGAGCAATGGTACACTCGCGCCATAGGGCGTGCGAACGATTGGGAAAAACTCCGAGTTGACTTCTATGTTTCTTTCAACCTTGCAAGACACAGTGCGTTCCTTCCGAGTGACATCCGCAACAGTAAGCCATTAGAGGAGAAGACCATAGGTGCAGATTGGGCTAGGTTCTTTCACCTGTTGAAGTCTAGCCCAAACATGTCTATACCTGATCGTGTATACTTGTGTACTTTTTACTCAAGTTTAGACATGGACATTGCCCTATATCTCGACAGCATCGCTCGAGGTGTGTTCGCAAACATAACTTCAAAGGAAGAACGGGAGATCCTTGACCGCCTCGTAGAAAACTCTTCCTTTCTTGCCGACCATAACGAACCCCGCCAAGAATCAAAGTCGATCCATCATAGTCTCTCAACAGTTGAACCTGAGCCTTTAACTTCCACATCCCAAGATTCGTCTGCTGAGCCCTCTCCCGAACCAGGAATAATGGAGGAAGAAGAAATTCAACCTCCAAAGTTCCTTCATCAATTCGAGGATGAGCCTTCTGAAAACATCAAGAACACCTCGAATTTATTAGATGACCCAATAGGGAAGGAGCCCTCTTCTGTCCAAATCCAGCCAGCTAGAAATCCTTTGACAGAACCTTCCCCTAGGCCCATGGTACCTCCTTTGCCTCCCGATCCTCCAAATGAGACATCTGTCATGGAGGCCATGGATAAGAAGTGGTTGAATGGAGTGGGACACTTTTTCGAAGCAATTTGGATTAGTCCACCCTCTACGATCATTTCTTATTCCATAAAAGGGATTATCGTAGAAGCCCATCTTAACCCCACTATGGAGGTTAATGTCATGCCATGGCGCCTAGCGTACACTCTTTTGGGCATTGTTACGCTAAGACCATCCGACAAGCTCCTCAAGAGTTGTCCCTCTGGACACATTCTTGAGTGTCGGGGGGGTTTCATGTGCTGTGCTGCTTGAGAGACATGGGTACCCATGGGTCCCCACCGACCAGGGTCCCAGGGGCCCCTGACAAGTGGACCCGACCTTCCAGAAGACCCGCCAACCTGCCAAGTCGGCCCAGCGACCTTATCCGTGGTTCCGACGACCCTAGGCAACCTCGTCAAGATCCCGGAAGACCCGCGAAGCCTTGGCGTGCAATCAAGACAGAGCGACCTGGCGCGCCTCCGCTGTAGCTCCGAGTATCGCGGGATACTCCTTGTAATTTGGGAGATATGTTTCCCACAATTGTAACCGACCCCGACACGGGTCAACCGACCTGCGCATGCAAACCCTAGCCCGTCCCCCCATATAAGGCGGCCTAGGGCTCCATGCACAGGGACAACTCATCTTCATCCTCGCATAATCCACCACAACTGGACGTAGGGTTTTACTCTCCGGAGGCCTGAACCAGTATAAACCCTTGTCTTCTTGTTCCTCGCCGCCATACTCGCCTAGTTCCGTGTGCATCCCGTGCACAACCACTTACGCTCTTAGGTCCCGATCCTCCATTAACCTGCAAATCGCTAGGGCAACCCCCTAGCGGATCTGTCTAGATTTCACCTCCTGACAATTGGCGCGCCAGGTAGGGGTGATCGGGAACTTGCTGTGCAGCATGGTGGCCCAATCTGGCGTCGTCTTCCCGGCGAGCATGGCGGCCTTCCTCGCCGACCCCGTGGAGATCTGCTTCGGATCCTTCACGGCGACCTCCCCTGCTCCGGCAGTCTCGACTCCTCCGGCGACCTCCGAGAAGGCCGTCACGGCGTCCGCCGCGGTCTCTGTTCCGGATCTAGTATCGGAGACCCACCCACCCAGACCCTGTGATCTTGACTAGGGGATGGAAAGCTTCATCGGCTCGATGCGGGAAACCCTGGAGATCTGCGAGCGAGCTCAGCGCTCGGCGCAGATAGCGCTATGACACGATGCGTTCCCCTTCGGCCTGAAGTCTGTGCCAGGCCTTCGCCTGAGCCAACTCACCACGCCTCCTCAGATCCAATCTGGGCAGCGACCCTCTCGCAACCCAAGGCCTGCACCTCGCGCAAGGCGCGACCCTCTCGACGTGCCCTGCACCTATCACAAGGGTGCGAAGCATACCCTCCGCGGGTGCCGCCTGCGGAAGAAGATCGACGACGTGCTCCCTCGCCGAGCTAAGCGACCTACCCAGTCTCCGGACTGCGGGGAGTTCCAGAAGGTGCGGGTTCGCATCTCCCCCAACGACTCGGAGATCGTCTTCCGTCAGGTGATGGTGATCTCGGAGAACAAGCGACCACGCGCGGGTGCGACCGACTCCCAGGAGGTGGCCCGCATCCAAGCCAACGCCCGCCTTGCTGAGCGACGTGCGGAAGAGCAGCGGCGCGTCCTACCCTGCGCTCGAGATCTGCGCCTGGAGTTCGAGGAAGCTGGGATCCCGACCTTCAACAGCCCCCAGGCCAACCTGGGCGCGGCCATTACTCGACTCCAGCAAGTCCAGACGCCTGAAGCCGAGCAGGCCCTCACGTACCTCCGGGTCGCCAACGCGCTGGTGGAAGAGAAGAGCGCGGCCTCCAAGTCCGCTGCGTCTTCGTCAACCCGCCACTCGCGCAGTCGATCTCATCGACCTGCGCGCAGCCATCTCTCCCCCGTCCGGGAGGAGGTCGCTCAGCACAACCCTGAGCAGCCCGCCTAGTAGCCCGCTGCTGCCCGCGACCTTCGCGTCAACCTCGACGCCAACAGGCGTGCTCGCGATGCCCACGGCTACGACGACCAGCGCCACCGAGAGCACAAGGAGCGCGAGCTCTGCCACCGTCTGGACTACGATCGCGAATACGGCGCACCCGGGGGCGTTCACCGCATCATGGAGCACGAGCTCTATGATCAACACGAGGTCGAGAACCGGCAGCGTGCCAAGTACGACGCCGACCACGGTGACCCCGCCATCGTCCATTCCGACCGGGATCGGCAGCCACATTACCAGTTGTCCTCCCGGAGCGCAGCGTCCACTCTGTGCCAAGAGAGGCCGCCCCAGCCAGAGGCTCCAGCGACGACCTTGCGCTCAATGCCTTCCCAGTGCTGGACGCCTGCTTCAAGAGGGTGGAGTACCCCGACAACTTCAAGCCCAACATCAAGCCGTATGATGGGCGCTCCGACCCCAACATTTGGCTGTCGACCTACTACGTCACCGTCAAGGCGGCCGGTGGCAGCTTCGACCACATGACGGCATACTTCCCTCTGTTGATGGGCAAGGCCCCTTCGCTGTGGCTCAACAACCTCGAGCCCGGCAGCATGAAGACCTGGGCTGATCTGTCCCAGGCCTTCACATCGAACTTCCAGGCGACCTACGATCGCCCTGGGAACGCCTTCAGCCTGGGGTGGGTCGTGCAGAAGCCTAAGGAGCGGCTCCGCGACTACAACAGCTAGTTCTTCGAGAACCAGAATGAGTGCGTTGGCGTCAGGGACGACTAGATCGTCGACAGCTACAAGAAAGTCATCAAAGACCACAAGGTCTTCGAGAAGATCCATGAGGCTGGCCCGACCAACGTCAAAGAGCTCATGGTCATCGTCAACAAGCTGATGGACACAGAAGACGCGCTCCAGAATCAGTTCGACGCTGATAACGCTGGTGCATCTGGCACTGTAGCGGATAAGCTCCGCAAGCGACCTTCCGAGGTCCTAGCAGCCGAAGGGCAGCGAGGTTCGACCTTCAACTAGGAGGAGTTCGACCTGTTGCTCGACAGCATCTGCGGGTTTCACGAGGGGGCCACCCACACTCTCCGTGAGTGTTCCCAGTTCAAGAGGGCCTTCAGCGCCCCTGCAGACCCCAAGTGACCCAGGAACGACGGCGGGTGCCGCGACAACCGCCCCTACAACAACAACTACCGCCGTGATGACCGGTGAGACCGACGCGACGACCGCCGCAAGGAGCGATATGATGATCGCCGCGAGCCACCTCGTAGAGAGCCACCGCGTGGCAACCCACCTCCAGCTGCTCCTCGCGACGAGACGAATCTGCCCCCTCCACCGGCGTCGGGCAACCCCAATGGGCCTTTTCAGGCCGCAACCCGCGCGATCAACATGATCATCGGTGGCATCAAGTCCAGCGCCAGCAGGAGGCGCTACAGGAAGGACAAGCGCGACGTCCACCTCATCCACACTCAACCAATCGTACCTCTGCGTTGGTCTGAGCAGGCGATTACGTTCTCCAGGGAGGATCACTGGGTTCACATCCCAGACCCCGGGTCCTATCCGCTCGTTGTCGAGCCCACGGTGGATGGGGTCCTGCTATCCCAGACCCTCGTCGACGGAGGAAGCGGGCTCAACATCATCTTTGTTGAGACCCTCAAGAAGATGGGCTTCGACCTCGACAAGATGACGGAGTGCGACGAGCCCTTCTATGGCATCGTCCCCGGGAAAACGGCCTACCCCCTGGGTCGGGTCTCCCTCCCGGTCACTTTTGGTATGGAGGCGAACTTCCGCACGGAGTACCTCAACTTTGAGGTCGCCAACTTCAAGTCCTCCTACCACGCGATCTTAGGTCGCCCGATGCTGGCAAGATTCATGGCCATCCCGCACTACACCTACTTGGTGTTGAAGATGTCGGCTCCACATGGGGTCCTCTCCGTCAAGGGGGACCTCGTTGTCTCCTTTAGGTGCAACACGGAGGACCTCGACCTCGTCGCGACCTCTGCTGCTACCGACACCTCCGCGGTCTTGGTCGCTGAGGCCAACAAAGTCGATCCGGCCGACCTACCTGTCCCGGAGCAGAAGCGCACCGACACCGCGCTACACGCGGCTCCCTCGACGAAGAAGGTCTGCCTCGGCCTTGCTGACCCAGAGAAGACGGTGGTGATCGGCGATGGGCTCGATCCCAAATAGGAACTCGCGCTCACCAGCTTCCTCCGGGATAACGCCGACATATTCGCTTGGAGTCCATCGGATATGCCGGGTGTCCCCAGGGAGCTGGCTGAGCACGCCTTGGATGTGAGCAAGACGGCCAAGCCTGTTAAGCAGAAGCTTCGCCGCTTTGCGAAAGATCGCAAGGACGTCATTAGGGTAGAGCTAATAAAGCTCCTAGCTGCCGGATTTATCTGAGAGTGTAAAAACCTGGTTTGGCTCGCCAACCCGGTTCTTGTACCAAAGAAAACTGGTCAATGGAGAATGTGTATTGACTACAACGACCTCAACAGGCACTGCCCTAAAGACCCCTTCCCTCTTCCACACATCGACTAGGTCGTGGACTCCACGGCTGAAAGCGTCCTCCTCTACTTTCTCGACTGCTACTCAGGGTAGCACCAGATAGCCCTGAAGGTCTCTGACCAGGATAAGATGGCGTTCATAAAGCCCCATGGCATCTATTGCTATACAGCCATGACCTTTGGCCTCAAAAATGCGGGTGTGACCTATCAAAAGGCCATCAAGAAGTGCCTTGCTAGCCAGATTAGCAAGAACGTAGAAGCCTACGTCGATGATGTGGTCGTCAAGACCACCCATGAGGACAAGCTCATAGCTGACCTCGCGGAGACCTTCGCCAACCTCCGCACCTACCGCTGGAAACTCAATCCAGAGAAGTGCGTTTTCAGTGTCTCATCCGGCAAGCTCCTAGGCTTCATGGTCAGCAACCGGGGCATCAAAGCCAATCCCACCAAGGTGGATGCCGTCCTCAGGATGAAGTGACCTACTCGCAAGAAGGACGTCATGAAGCTTACCGGCATGATGGCGGCCTTGGGCCGATTCATTAGCAAGCTCGGAGAGAAAGGCCCGCCCTTCTTCGAGCTGTTAAAGAAGGCGGACAAGTTCGTCTGGACCGAGGTGGCGGACCAAGCTCTTGAGCAGCTCAAGACCTTCCTCACGACACCCCCGGTGATGGTGCCCCCGGCAGCTAAGGAGCCCCTACTGCTCTACATCTCGGCGACCACCCTCGTGGTCAGCGCCGTTCTGGTGGCTGAGCGACCCGAAGAGGGGTGACCTTACCCCGTCCAGCGACCTATATACTATGTCAGCGAGGTTCTGTCTGACAGCAAGACCAGGTACAGCCAGCCCCAGAAGATGCTTTACGCACTACTCATGACGTCCCGCAAGCTCCGGCATTACTTCCAATCTCACAAGGTCAAGGTCGTTTCGGCCTTCCCCCTTGGCGAGATCTAGCAGAGTCGTGACACCACTGGGCGCATCGTCAAGTGGTCCATCGAGCTAGGCGAGTTCTGCCTTAGGCAGGCTATCAAGTCCCAGGTCATCGCAGACTTCGTCTCGGAGTGGACAGAGATCCAGCAGCCTCCGCCGTCGCAGCGACCTGAGCACTGGAAGATGTACTTCGACGGTTCCTTGAACCTCGAAGGAGCCGGTGCAGGTATCCTATTCATCTCCCCCCAGGGCGACTACCTAAAATACGTCCTACAGATCCACTACAAGGCGTCCAACAATGGTGCCGAGTATGAGGCCCTCATCCACGGGCTGTGCATCGCTGTCTCCCTCGGGATCAAGCGCCTCATGGCCTACGACGATTCCAAAGTTGTCATCGACCAAGTCAGCAAGGATTCCGAAGCTAGGAAGGACACGATGAATGCCTATTGTGCTGAGGTGCGCAAGCTCGAGCATCACTTCGAGGGGCTCGAGTTCCACCACGTTTGCCGCAACAACAACGTCGCGGCCGATGTCCTTTCCAAGCTCGGCTCGAAGCGCGCACTGGTTCCGGCCAGTGTGTTCGTCCAGGATCTACGCAAGCCATCCATCAAGCTTGTCCCCGACACAGAGTCGGCTGATGATGAGGTGACCTCTCCTGCGGGTCGTGAGATCCTTATGATCGATGCAGAAGAAGACTGGAGCCTTGACTTCATCGCCTTCCTCCTCGAACACCGAGTGCCTAAAGATAAGGCGGAGCGAGAAAAGGTCACGAGGTGTAGCGCCAACTACGTCGTCGTTGGCAATGAACTCTACCGGAGGTCCGCCTCCACCGGGGTACTGATGAAGTGGATCCTACGATCTGAGGGCCTTAGGCTCTTGGATGAGATCCACACCGGCGAATGCGGCAACCATGCCGCCTCTTCCAACCTGGTGGGCAAGGTCTTCAGGTCTGGCTTCTACTGGCCCATGGCCATGGCTGATGCCCAGGAACTTGTACGTCGATGCAAGGGGTGTCAGTTCTTCGCTAAACAGCAGCACCTCCCAGCTCAGGCCCTGAGAACCATCCCTCCGTCCTGGCCCTTCGCAGTATGGGGTCTCGACTCTGTGGGACCCTTCAAGACCGCCCCTGGCGGGTACAAGCACATCATCGTGGCAGTGGATAAGTTCACCAAGTGGATCGAGGTCCGTCCCGTATCCAGCGTCACATCCAAAGAGGCGGCCAAGTTTATCGAGGAGATCACCCACAGCTTTGGGGTGCCAAACAGGATTGTCACCGACCTTGGCACGGCCTTCACAGGAGCCAAGCTCTGGGACTTCTGTCAAGACAGCCTGATCAATGTATACTACTCCTCGGTGGCGCACCCACGGTGCAATGGTCAGGTCGAGCGGGCCAACGGTATGGTCTTACAGGCCATCAAAGATCGCATCTTCGACGGCTCAGCGCCTTACGCAACCAGGTGGCTCTCAGAGCTTCCTCACGTCCTCTGGGGTCTCAAGACCCAGGTTAGCTCGGCTACAGGGTAGTCACCCTTCTTCCTGGTCTACGGGTCAGAGGCCATCCTCCCCACCGACGTGGCTTTCGGTGCTCCTCGCATCCAGAACTTCGACGAAGGAGAAGTAGAGCAAACACGCCGACTCGACCTTGACAGTGTCGAGGAACATCGTGTGGCCACACTCATGCACCACACCCGCCACGAGCAACAACTATGTCGCTACCACGATCGCAACGTGTGGGAGCGTTCCTTCAACGTTGGCGACCTAGTATGGCGGCGAATCCAGAATACCAAGGACATGCAGAAGCTCTCTGCGCCTTGGGAAGGCCCCTTCATAGTTAAGGAGGTCATTAGACCAGCGACCTATCACCTCTTGTGGGCCGATGGCCAGGGCGTTCCCAACCCCTGGAACATCGAGCACTTACGTCGCTTCTACCCTTAGAAGCCTTGTATCACAATAAAGCTATGTACACTTTTCCTTTGTAATTCAATATATACATAAAAAGTTTTCTCTTTCGACCTGTTTGTTTTTTGTTCACCCCTCCCCTCTGACATGCTCGGGGGCTTGGCTTTAAGCTCAGCCCTTTATGCTCGGGGGCATGGCTTCGCCAAACTAAGGGTCGTTCGACCTGGGGTTTCTACCTTTCTTTTCTACCAGTGTTCCTTTACCACAACTTTTTGTGCCCCTTATAAGTATTCCTAGGTCGTGGGATCGCTTGAACTTGGGTCCCTGACCCCCCTCCGCGTGCTGGCTGCACATAAGCCTCCGTGCTGAGCCGTGTAGTTGGTAAGCCGTTCCTCCACTGAGTTGGGTTAGCGGGGGAAAAGGGTCTCGCAACTTCGTTACCTTTGCATTCTTATAAGGGGCATACGAGTCAAATAAGGGATCACATCAGCTTAATTAAACATGCTTTTTTCATTCATGCAAGGTTTATATTACATCAAAAGGGTCCACGACCCATTGTTCCTAACAGTTTGCCCCGTCCTAAGTTACATCTCCAGGTCTATCTTCTTCATAATTTCTTCTGCAGCGGCTTGGATATCTTCGCTGCCCACAAGCTGCGACAAGGCGAGCTCCTCCTTGACCTTCTCAAGGTCGAACGATGGCTCATGGTGCTTCACCATGGCCAGTGCCGTAGCAGCGGTGAGCTTACCGCTGTCTATCAGCAAGGTCTTTATGTGACCTTCCGCGTCCTCCAACCGCGTGACGAGCTCCTGCGGACCACCCTCGATCTTAGGGGCGTACACGTCCACAAGATACTCGGCGGCCTCCTTGAGGTCGTCTAGCTCCTTCTCCAGATCTGCAGTCATTTCTTGATGATCAATAATGGTTTGCATTGCCCGGCCCAGGTCGATCTCCAGATCCCTGCGAGCACCAAATTCATATGCAGCTTTTCGGGTGAAGTAAGACTCACTGGCGACAACCTCCTTGTGCTTCTCCTTGAGGACCTTCACCTGTTCCTTTGACTCCTTGAGGTCCTTCTTCAAGGCAGTCTCCCTCTTCTTGGCCTCTGCAAGTGCCAAGGTCAAGAACGGATCTCCACGACGTAAATACAATAAAATTAAGGGCATCCCTCGACGTACCTGTGGCGGCGACCTTCAGATCGTCCTCCGCCTCTTTAGCCTTCAGCTTTGCAGCTTCAAGCTCCCGCTTCAAGGCCTCGATAGCCTGATCCTTCAAGATCGCCTCACCCTTGAGGCACCTTATCTCCTTTGCGGCCTCAGTCTTCGCCTGAAGCATGGCCTCCCGTGTCGCGGCCAGCTCCGCGTGAAGCTTGGCGCCCTCCATTAGCAGGTTTGCCCTCGCCTGTGAATGCTCGGCAAGAGTCTGCACCAACACATTAAGAAAGATCGTCAAATCAAGGCGCCTGTGTGAACTGCAGACATAGCCTCAAAGGCAATATTAGCTCACCATGAGTGTCCTGCCGATCGTCTTCGCCGCCTCCGTGATGGTCGCCTGCGCCGTCTTGAACTCGGCAAGGTCTTTAGCGTCGGCGATGACTTCATCCTCCCACGGAGTGCCGGTGTAGAGGCACCGATGCCGCTCGCCCTCCTCGCTTCCACCTCCGGTCTCCGTCAACCTCGTCTCCGGTAGGCTTGATTCGGGCGGGTCTTGCTGGGGCAGGCCTTCCTCCTGCTGAGCGCTCTCAGCAGTGACTTTGGCTGCCGCTGACGATGTTGCCCCCACGGTCTTAGGGACCTTGCTGGTAAAGTCCCCGCCTGAGGTTGCCGGCGACTGCCCTGCCGGCAACTTCTCGATCTTCCGCCCAAAGGCCTCTTGACCTGAGGCGTTCTTGCTGGTACCCGATGCAGCAAGAGTCCCCCTGCCCAAGGTGCACAAGTTCGTCAGCCTGACGTACTCAACAAAGCCGCCAAGATGAAGAACGGCATAAAATCAAGCACATTAACATACCCACTACCGGTCTTCAGCTTAAATGACATCAGCCTGGGCGTCGCCCGCCTCAGCTTCTTTTGCGACCCCTGGTCGCTCATGCCCTCCGCGCTCGGCTTCTGCTGCTGCTCGCTAGTAACCACGAGCAGGGCGTCGCTTTCTCCTGCGGCCGCAGTGTCGCCCGACCCTATGGTGATTTCGTGCGACCGTGCATCATCATGCTCCTCGTAGACGACCTCGGTGCTACCCGTTGCTATCCCCGATGATGCAGTCGTGTCTTTCTTCTTCCTCCTCTTCTTCTCCGCCTCGATGGTGGCGGAGATGATCTTGACGCCCTTGTGCGCCGGGATCTTAGCGGTGGCGTGCCGCGTACGACGAATCATTGGCGCGGAGCTCACCACGGTCGGATCCTCATCATCACTACCCCCACCGATGAGTCGGAGAGGTAGTTCTCCAATAACTCCAGCGGCGGGGCCTGCACGTCTTCCGCCGCCCGGACCTTAAAGCTGCGCTCGCCTTCATCTGCGAGCAGAGCCGGGCTCCAGAATAAGCTTTCACGACCCTGCAACAGGCGACCTTCGTCTCAGAAACAGGGTAATACAAAAACAGCAAAGGAATCAAGGTCGATCGGCGACGTACCACTTCGGCGGGCCACTTGAGGGAGAACGCCTTGGGGCACGTCCGGTTCCGGATTACCCCATTGAAGAGTTCCCTCACCCGTGCCACCATCTCCTCCTTGGAGACCTTGCGTTGCGCTACCCGGGTCGGGTCGGTCTGACCCCAATACTCGTAGGCTGGGTGCACCCGATCCTAGAACGGTTGTAGCAGCCTCCGGCTGAAACTGATGGCCACCGCGCCGCCCGTCAGCCCTTCTTCCTTCCTCGCCCTGAGGTCCTCCAGCAGCGGCTTGATGGCGTCCATCTCCCGCGACGTTAGCTGGTTGGTCCACTCTGGCACCGGGACCGACGCGAGCCCCGACCTGGTGGCCAGCGTCGGCTTCGGGTTGTCGATGTAAAACCACCCTTGCCTCCAGCCCTGGGTATTGTCTGGCAGCTCCATGTCAATGTACACCGTCTTCATGTGACGGCGTAGCATGAAGCCGACAGCCCCGACGACGCCATTCTTCCCCGCCTTCTTCACCTCGAAGAAGTACCGCCACAGGTCGAAGTGTGGCGGTATCCCCAAGTAGGCCTCGCACAGATGAATGAACGAGGAAACGATGGTGATGGCGTTGGTGACGAGGTGTACCAGGTCGATGCGGTAGAAATGGAGCAGCCCGCGGAAGAAGTCACCCGCCGGGACTCCAAATCCACGCTTGATGTGCGTGACGAAGGCGACGGTCTCCCCTGTCCCCTCGGAGGGGAAGGCTTCGCCGGCGGCTGGCCTCCAGTGCACCTGCTCCCTGAGCTTCAGCAGCCCGTGCTACACCAGACCCTTCAACTATGCCTCCGTCACCGTCGAGTGCTCCCAAACCTTCTCCGGTGGCGGCGCAAGCTCTGGGGCCATCTCTTCTTTGTCGAAGCCCGTGGATCTAGCTCTAAACACCCCCAGAGATTTCTGGCGCATGCGGCGGCACTGGGCGCAGTGGATCCAAGCACGGCGGCACCGATGAATCTGTGTGCTACAACTCTCGGTGGTGGATTGAAAACCCTAGCTATCACGGGGAATGGAAGAAAGTGGGGTCCTTGACCCTTCACTTAGCCTTTTATAACTGGGCCGCATCAGTGCGGTGGGCCGCGGCGCCCCAGACGTCCCTTCGGATTCGGCGACATTCCCGGTGACCCAACGGATACATCGCCCAACGGCTCTTCCGGCCTAACGGCTCCAGGCAGTAACGGTTCGCACCGTGCGGGAATCCATGCCCGTTGGCCATCCGCCCAACGGCTCGATGTCCATGGACTCGTTATGCCCTACTTCAAGCCCCTTACCCACCATTTTCTCCAAGGTCTCCTGGCCTCTGACGACCTCCGGGTCCATGATAACACCTTCACAAGGTCGACAGGTACTACCGCTTGGTAGGTCGCCTCAGCTCTCACTATCGGGTTCGCACCCCTGGCTCCTAGGTCCTGCTTCCTACTGGATCACCTTAGCCTCTGTGGCTGGTTTGCATCAACAGCCCCGCGCTTAAAGGCTCCACTGCCTGTTGGCGGCCTCCGGGTCAAGTAGCACCTCCTTGAGGTCACTAAGGTCCTGCTACCTATTACATTGCCTTAATGGCTATACCGACGGCCCCGTGCTTAATGGCTCCACTGCCCATTGGCGACCTCTTGGTCAAGTAGCACCTCCTTGAGGTCGCTAAGGCCCTACTGCCTTCTGGGTCGTGTAGACCAAGGGTTTCTAGGCTGACTACCTGTGTTGTGTCACTGCACAACGGCCGTGCCGATCCAGGTCGACACGGGCTCCTCGTCTCTACGAAAGGCCTGCTAAAGGTCGGTGTGCTATTACAGCCCTGCCGGGACCTTGGTATCCGTACCATTGCAGCCTGGGCACCCTCACAACCGCCAAAATCATGACATTCCTCATGCAAAATTATATTTACAGCTTCATAAGCTACAAGGAGTTTGGCCCATGGCCAAATTACAACATACAAAGATCTTAAAGGTCCTGAATTACCTTCCAAAGTGCTTACGACTCAATCTACGCTAATAAGGCTTGTCGCAAGCTTTCTTCTAGCTTCAGGACCTACTCGACGACCTCTACAGCCACTGTGGAGGTAGCTGCCACACAGCCACCTCTACTCGCGCACCAACCGGTCTCCTGCAGCACCCAGCATCAAGTCTGAGCTTCGCCGCAAGATTGCAGAAGGTTCGAGCTTTAACACCAACCTCGCCGGGCGGAGCGCGGCGCTCACCAGCATCACATCAGGCCTGAAAGTGTCAGGGCTGACGATGCAACTGCTGCTTCATACTCCTTCTAGGTTCCTCGGTGGGATTGGGAGAAGAGGCCAATCGAGTTCTTCGAGCCTCGCAAGCATTCTTCTAGCTCCAAGCATGAACTACATCAATTCTACACTCTGGTGGATGGAAACAAGCCCATGGCGTGGCAGTATTACTACACTGGGTCATCTTGGATCACATTTGAAGATTGGTACGGTTTGCTTCAAGCCTTGGGTACCTATTTATACCACCAAGCACCTGCGACTCAGTCTTATCCGCAAGCCAACTTGCGTGGCGTCCTTATCCTCAAGATCACTGTACCCTCGTGGAGCACGAGGTCACTGTTCGCCCATGGGAGGCATTTGGCGCGCTTGTCCCCTACCTGACCACATCTTGGAGCACCTTTTGTCTTTTGCGGGTGATTGTGACCTGTGCTATGTCTGCAAGCCGGCCTGTGACCATACAGTGCACGCGTGACTCTGGTCGCACCAGATTTGCTACCTGCTGCCCTCTGCAAGATTCTGGAGCTCTTGTCCTCTAGCGTAAACCTTACAAGAGCATCTGTTTCCTAAGCAGAAGGTCGTAGGTTCGGATTATTTTTCTCTTCTTCTTTGGAGCATCAAACCGGCCATTCTGGTCGCTTTACTGCTCGGGGGCTACTACACTAGTGCGTCTTCGACGCCCTATTTTCTTCAAGTCGCCTCGGCCTAATAGAAGCCTGCTTCCATCACATCTCTGCTCGACCTACCCTTGGTAGGATTGTTGACCTTTCTGAAGGTCATGACTGCTACTACAACATGCCTGACTCAGGTCAGGTCAGTGGTTCTGCAAGATCTACGCCTCGTCTTCACTTCGACCTCATGGTCTTCGACCTAGAAGCTCGACGTTCAACTTCGTGCGCGCATTGGAAGGGTTTCTTTTCTTTTTGATCCTCGTGCACTCTTCACGACCTCGACGGTGCCGCGCCTCTGGTACTCTTTGACACGACCTCGCCTCGGCCGCTGCGCCTACACGTCGATCGGGGGCTTGAGAGACATGGGTACCCATGGGTCCCCACCGGCCAGGGTCCCAGGGGCCCTGACGAGTGGACCCGAACTTCCAGAAGACCCGCCGACCTGCCAAGTGGGCCCAGCGACCTTATCCGTGGTTCCGACGACCCTGGGCGACCTCATCAAGATCTCGGAAGACCCGCGAAGCCTTGCCGTGCAAGTCAAGACACGGCGATCTGGCGCGCCTCCGCCTGTAGCTCCGAGTATCGCGGGATACTCCTTGTAATTCGGGAGATATGCTTCCCACAGTTGTAACCGACCCCGACACAGGTCAACCGACCTGCGCATGCAAACCCTAGCCCGTCCCCCCATATAAGCCAGCCTAGGACTCCATGCACAGGGACAACTCATCTTCATCCTCGCATAATCCACCACAACTGGATGTAGGGTTTTACTCTCCGGAGGCCTGAACCAGTATAAACCCTTGTCTTCTATTTCCTCGCCGCCATACTCACCTAGTTTCGTGTGCATCCCGTGCACAACCACTTACACTCTTAGGTCTCGATCCTCCATTAACCTGCAAACCACTAGGGCAAGCCCCTAGCGGATCTGTCTAGGTCTCACCCACTGACACCGGTCTTAGTAGACAAGATCAAGGTTAATCTAGACTTCTACATCTTTGATGTCCTCGATCTTGATCTCCTCCTAGGCTCCCCTGCAGAAAAACTTCTCGATACATCTCGAGGGAGCCTAGATGAAAAGCTTAGGGAAGCCGCTTCTACCACCACTCGCTTATTTTCAGAAAGTTCTATGGCAAAGCCTCTTCCCAAGCAAGACTCGCTCGAGGAGATGATGCATGTATCTCCGTTCGCATCGTCCGAGCCAGTTCTCGTTGAGGGTGTAGAATTCTCTACTCCTCGGGAGTATGACTCAGAAGACCCTCTTCACCTTTGTGAAGACGAACGATCATCATCACCCTCGACCGAGTTTGAGCCTCTTCCCACTGGCCCGCATTATGTTGTTCTTGAACTTGATCAAGAATCAACATCGAGCTTCCACGATGCATCTCTTGAGATGGAGAATTCATGGGCCATGGAAATCTACGAGGCACCGACTCTGGGGTCCGAAAGAAAGGATTCTATTGACAAGCATGGTAGCTTCACTCTTGATTTACCTTAGGAACCATGCTTGCATCATCCTTCTCCAGAGTCAGCTATGCTCAGTGCACGGAGCATGCACGAGGGCTACAACCGCCTTATGGTCCTCTCCTGTAAAAAGTTTAGAAGGATGGTTGTAGATGCATATGTTTACCATAAGCATTGTAGATTTCGTGTATGCATGTGGCACTAACCTTGCAGCTGAAGCTTCAATGACACATCAACAATTGCTGGTGAGATGGGAACAACATCACCAATGATAGCTGCGAGAAAAAGTTCCCAGGGTCGAGCTTATGACCATAAACAAAGCACTACCAGGAGATAGCCTGGATTAGGTTAGATTTTATTTCCATTTTCAAATAAAAAGCAAGAGCAGGTTTTAGTATAGGTTGTCCTTCGGGTACTTTTGGTCCTAACCCTTTCAGGTGAAGATTATAAAGAACGACGGACAGGTAGCACCTAAGAACATGTGAGCTGCATCACCTCAACACTTTGGTAAGTTTTTGGTGAGGGAACATTACAAAAGGAAGCTTGATCTCCACACACTTGAGTTTTGTTGCCTAGCAATGCGAACTTCAAGTGTGGGGGAGGTATGTGAGCATCCCGAGTAAGGTTCCTTTCATCCAAATCTTATCCCGGTTTAGAGATGATGTTAGCTCTTGCATCTTGCCCAACTAGCTAGGTGCGTCCTGCTTTTGACTTTAAACAGAGCCGTTCCGGGAGGTCGCCCAATGTTCACCATCTTATGCTCATTTTTATGTCCCTTTGGAAATGCTTGATCATGCTTTCATGCTTACTCTATCTATGTTTGTAATGCTATGGTTTGAGTGCATGTTTAGCTAACGTGCATTCATAGGTTGTTTTAAATTAAGCATGGTGCTTAGGTTAAAACTGTCTTCTTCAATCAAACAATACATGGTGTCGAGTTTGATTGATGAACCTTATAGTTAATGCTTTCATGGATATTGGTTGTATGTGCAGACTAACCCTTGCAGGAATTTTCGAAATCCAAATGGGGTAAGTCATCGAGCTTGCTTCAAATGGGAAGGTAAGCCAAGGCATGTCAGCCTTGTTTGAGCTAGGTTCATAGTGAGTAAAAAAATATATATGTTTTCTTTTCGAATAAAGACTTCCTGGTTCTCGAACCGGTGGAGTCCCTCTTTTGTTTCCATTCTTTGTTTGAACATAGCACCAGGTACAAGAACAAGTGTGGGGGAGATCTCCCAAGCTTATCATCGACATACACACTTGAGATCTCCCACACAGGTGTTGCACAACATCGAATGCGCTTTCATGACAAGGGACAAGGTAAACTCGAGTGAGCTGGCTGCCCCATGGGCCAGCTAAACCACTGCTGGTCCTCCTTGATCTCCACATTCTTCAGGAGCGATGGTATGTGCACCCTCTATCTCACTCTCCCTGATTCATGAGTTTGAATGAGTTTCAATTCTTATCTGCTAAATCAACTTATGGAATCATGCTCGTTTTGCTCTACAGGTTTCCTGTGGTTGGCTTGCATATGTTTTATTCCACACTAATTATCTTGATGCTTGTGAACAAATATCATTAGGGAACTCATGCTTGTCTAAGTAGTTGATGTTTGTGATATGGTTTGATGATGTGATCTTCTCTCTAATGTTTGAGTGCTTGGGAATTTTATTTGAAAACTTGAAAACCCTTTGCAAAGCTCCTCTTTGATATGCCCAAGTCCTACCAGAGCCATATGATGAGTTATCTTGAAAATCTTAGACTCATATGCTGCTTATTATTGCATTGAGCTTTGTCAAATTGTTGTGACCCTTGTGAGAATTCTTTTCATGCTTTCCTGATCAAGATTCATGTGCACTCCTTATCCCCTTCCTATGCTTCCACTGGAAGTTAGCATTGTATCATCTATCCATTCCACAAAATAAAGCTCCATGTGTGACCTCTCTCTCCAAAAGTATCTTCGAAAAAGGACATGGGCTCAAAAAGAAGAAGAAGAAAAAAAGAAAAAATAACATGCTCAAAGCATGAGTGAAAAAAAATTTGCCCAAGGCATGAAGAAAAAAAGAAGAAAAAAAAGAGAGATAGCCCATGTCCAAAAGAAAGAAGATAAAGGAGAGAGATTGAATCATGCTAAATGGAGTTCTAATAAATTTGATGGTAATAACTAGCACCCACTCCGAGCCTAGTGTCCACCTTACCATCACCACAACATTCGTCATATATATGGTAATATCTAGCACCCATTCCGGGCCTAGTACCCACCTTACCATAGCCATCATCACCATACATGTGCACATCTTGATCCGATTGTATAACTTGATTTTCTCCTTCGATCCGGTTTTTTGACTTTGCAATATATGTGATACAAGTATGCTTTATCTTTTATCCTACCCTGAGCCCCACATATAGCCATTATTAGAAGTAGGATGAAAGAAAGGCAAATCTAATGCCTTGGTGAGGATATATACACATTGAGCGATCTGAGAGAATCAAATGAGGAGCTAAGCAAGGTTTTGTTTTTGAAAACTTATTGCAAAACCCCAAGTTGCTTGACATGAGGAATAGAAGTGATTTTAGTCATGACCGTTCCATTCCTCAACTACCCAAGATAGCATGATAGACACTCCAAAGAGTTCACAAGTACAAGGTATAGTTTGGAATATCTCTTATGCTCGCTTCATACCTTTGGATATCATGTTTCACCTTGATCCTTTCTCCTTCACTCGAGGACAAGCAAAGGTCAAGTGTGGGGGTGTTGTTGACGGCTGTTAAGTACCACTTTTATGCCGTCAACTCCTACATAAATAAATAGAAAATAGATATCAACACTAGAATAGGGCTTTATACTAACACTTTCCACAAGTGTTAGTGTTTCTAACATTTGTTGCAGGACACACCAAAATGCATGTGAAATGATACAATTGAGAGCAAGTGATCCAATGGCTTATATAGGACGTCATCATAAACAACCTTAAATACCAATTTGGATCGCACCATTGCGACGGGCTCGTCGAGACGATTGAAATGGATATATTAATTGTCTACTTTGGAGCTCGTATGAAAAAGATATTCAGGAAAGAAATCAATGCAGGATGCTGACCTCAGCATGACGTCAGCAACCTGCTACCTTGCGTCATCGCACGGCAGACGGCAGGATGGGCCACGTGGTGCTTGGCCACTGGCCGGCGGACCTGCAGGTCAAGGCGCGGCAGGGGAGTCACCCCGGGCCGACAAGGGCAGCATGCGGCAGGCCAGCGGCCGCTGCTGACACGCTCCATGCAGCAGCAGGGAGCAGGGCGGGCCCGCGTGTGGCAGGCAGCCACGGCCCGCAGGCCGCACCACAGCTCCTCACGTGCGCACGTGGGATGGGCACCAAGCCACATGGCGGCTTCTGGTTGGCCGGTGTGCCATGCACGGCAGCTGCTCGTGCGGGACGCGCAGCGTGCGCGGGAAGGCGTCCCGGACTGGGACACACGTCGCTAGCCTACAGGCGCGCGTGAGGCGGTGGCGCGGAAGGCGCGGTTCGCCCCCGGTCGCCCCCTAGTTCCTTCGGTTCGCCCTCCAGACCACCGGTTCGCGACCCTTTCCTGCTGGTTCAGGACCCAAAATACCTCGGATGCTCTGGTTTTCTTCGGTTCTTGCTCGGTTCCGCGAGGACACATGTTGCCACAGAGTTGGCTGCGCCCAGAAGTTGCAGCATATCACCAACAAGTGCTCCAAACTCCCTTGCCTATAAATATAAGGGGAGGGGGTAAGAAATGGGACACCACTTCACCCTAGGATGAGAGCTTCCCTTCAAAGGACATGCCTCTCCTTGGTAGATTAGAGAGTAGGAGAGTGAGAGAGGGATTTGTATCTCCATGGATGCTTCGTTCTTCAATTAGAGTAAAGTGAGTATTTCTGCATTTTCTATTTAGACTAAAGTGTTATTCATACTTGAGTGATATGTTCTTGTGTTCTTCGCCTGTTCATCATTTAGAGGCATGTGTTCTTCACGAACACGCCCCCTCGATCTAGTTGATTAGGTGCACAAGTTTGTATCCCGTTTGTATGACTAATCTTTTAGAATAAAGTGGATATGCTTGCATGCTCTGATTAGAATAAAATGTGTTCGTGATTCCTTTCTAATAGTTTATGCCTGGTTGCATGAGTAGACTTTTTCCTCTGCTGCAAGTCGTTCGTATACGTTACAAGCATAGTACGGGGTCGAGTGCTCTCTCGTATGCCTTTATATAAGCTAGTAGTACCTATAGTGAGTGAGATCAGTTCTCTTGCGTGGTCGTAGTTCTATTAGTACAGAGTGCCGTAGTCCGTTGGCTACGGCAGTAACCACAGTGTAGACGTTGTGTCACGCTACCAGTTATCATTCGTTCGGCTTATCCCAAGGTTAGGTTGAGGAAGTCCAGGTGGTGGTGACAGCCTGTCTGGCCCTCGTTGATCCCCCGCAGCTGGATATAGTCAAGAACTCTGTTCCACATAGATCCGCGTGCCGGAGTCGCCTGTTAAGTCAGGGCTATCGGTACCCTAAGCCAAGTTCTATCTAGAGATCGACCTTTAATCTCGTCTATAGTGCTATCTTTAGGAATCCTCTCTATCCTTGCCTCTTATTTGGGTGTGTCCTTGGACCGACTAGTACGAAGTTAATACACACACGTTCCCTTGGATTCGATCCCCTTGGAACACTCTGAGGTGAAAGCTACAATGGTATCCGTGCGCTTGCGGATTTATTTCGTGTGTCGCTAAAATACTGAACAGTTGCTCACAAATTTTATGGGTTTTTGGTAGTTTTCTGTTTTGTGGGGGAAAATGGGTGGATCGGGAGTGGTGTCAAGCTTGTTTCTCAGTTGGTTAGGCTTGTGAGCATATTTGTTCATGGGTGTAGTTTGTGCTGGAATAGGAATCTCTCCATTTTTCTCTGCTTTCTCATCACTACTCTCACCAACCTTATCAGAGCCCAACACCTAACCATCGAACCTCATAAACTCAGCCATCATTAAGCTCAATTGTGGCTCAAGCCCAGACAACCAACTCATTAGCTTTCTCATCTCATCATTTTCATCCTGCAAGCGATCAACATAGTGCGCAAGTTCCATATTTTTCAAAGCATGCAATTCACATGTGGGACAAGAAGTAGGAACAGGAACTTTCAACTCAGCCTCTAGTGTAACAATCCTAGCATATGAATCATCCAATTTAGCATGCAACACAGGACAAGATTTGCACGCACCAAGCAGACTTGATCTAGCTTTCAACTTGAAGGACCGAATAGGCGACCAGAGAGGGGGGAGTGAATGGGAGCCGATAAAAATTCTTCCCGAAGGTCGAACTCAGCCTATACACCGATTGCCCCTCTGAGTACTCACACACACCAGAGAAGCTCTAGACTAGGCACACACAAGCCCACAAGTCCTAGAGACAAGCCTTGAATCAAAGCGCGGAAGCACAAGACAAGAATCAAAAGTCTTAGCCAAATCTGTGAAGCCCTGGGCAGACAGTCCAGACGAGTACGGCGGACAGTCCGCAAACTTGGCGGACAGTCCGTGAACACTCGGCGGACAGTCTGAAATAGGACCCCGAACCTCCAGTGCTGCACCGAGGAAATTCGGACAGTCCAGGTAAGCACCGCGGACAGTCCGGCACCTCACAGACGGTCCGACCACACTAGGCGGACGGTCCGGCCACACCAGGCGGACAGTCTGGCAAAACTCGCTGGACACCCCAGACAAACACGAGCCAACCCAAGACAAAATCTGAGCCACGCGGACCGTCCGAGCACCCAACGCAGACAGTCCGAAAAAACCCTGCAACAAAACCCTAGCGCCGAAACAGATCAAAACGCGAGTGTGCACTAACACGAATGAACACGCGACAAACTGCAGTCACGCGGACAGTCCGCACACGACCCGCGGACAGTCCGCTAGGCACGGACAGAGCAGAAACAGCCCGACCCGTGAAGTCAACCCTCCAAATCCATCACTGGATCTCCCAAACGGCTAGAGCTCTTGTGACAAGACTTTGGGGAGATGAGAAGCTTCACTAGATGAAGCTATGCCCCAAAAATCTCGACCTCTAACTCTCTAAGTCACACGGAATCGCAGATCACACGAACCTCCACCAAGAACTCGGGCTTCGACCAAAAACGCACGAATTGAAGTTGTTTCCCGGCGTTTGAGGGGTCAAGATCACACACAAAGATGTGCAAGGAATCCACCCATGATCCCCTCAAGGAAATCCGAGAAGAAATGCCCTCAAATCCAAGAATCGAGCAAAGAACGAAACTCCCCAAAAATAGCCCCGAAAATGACACAAAAAATCACTGAGGACTAGGAGATCACCGCAACGTCGAATGCTTCCATACATCCATAGGTCAGAGTCTATACAAGAATCTAGCCTAAGGAATACAGAGGAAAAGAAGCAGTCCAGAGCGATCTACCGGGGGAGGAAACCCTAGAGTCCAAGAGAGAGAGATGCCATCCACCTCTCCGCTATTTATACGAAGTCCACAGTTGGAGGTAAATGACCACGCTACCCCTACAACTTGAAATGAAGATACAACCCCACTGGGGCATTTTGGTCAAGTCTTCATCGAGCGGACACGCTTCCACCGCGGCCTTGCTTAGCATCAACGCAAGCCCCGCGATCACGCCACGTGCCCCCCGCCTCGAAGCTTCCCGACGGTCCCGGATCGCCGTCTCTGTCGCATCAGGCCTCCAGACTTGGTTTTGCAGCCCAAACCAAGAAACCGTGCACCGATGGTTTTGTGGGCAAACCAACAAACCCCGCGTGCAAGCTTCGGCCACGATCCGCTACCTTGCACCGGCCCATGTTCACGACTTCAGCCCACTAGTCTTGCACTGCACGGCTCGCACTTGACCCCATCGGCCACCGGGTCCATCGAACCAAGCCTACTTGCCTCTCCATCACCTGGAGGCCGCCGTGGCTAAGGCCTTTCGCGCTTGTTCTTCACTTGCACCGACACGAGTCAAGCCGCAACCTGTACCTGCACACTTAGCCAAGCATCAGTCCAAACAACATTGTCAATTACTCATCACTAAGGAGCGACCCTCCACTGATCCTCGGACACACCTGGTCCTCAATCTCCCCCTTGATGAGTGCATTGACAGCACCCATAGTAACCATCATAGAGAAAAAGAAAAGAAAACAACCACGAACACAAACCTCCAAACTAGTGATCCAAAGCCAAAGAACAAGAGAAAACAAGATCACTCGCCAACCAAGTCTCAACCCCTAAGGCAAGGGCAACGGCTCAACACAGCTGAGACAAACCAAAGCTCACAAAGAGCACACCACAAAGCACAAAACTTAGGCAAAACAAAGGAGCTCCCCCTGCACATATGCAAACTCCCCCTGAGCAAATGCAACATCCTTTGCTCCTCACATGGAACATCTCACAAATGCATACCAATTTTCCACAAAAATCTCCCCCTATCATACATATCTCCCAAAGTTCTCCCCCTTGTTGACAATGCATGAATCAAGGCATATGATACTCTTCCCCTTTTTTTCATGAAAGATGCATGTCAAAGCATATATACAATCTACCAATCTTCTCAAATATACAAAGAGCACAATAAAATACTACAAATGAGACATAAAGCAAGCAAAGTAGACATTGTGTAATTAGCACATTGCCATCAAGAAGGTAGAGACATATAAGCATGTGACATGGCCAAAAGCAATTTGAAGCATTTTTCACAAAGAAATATTCATCTCATGAGCAAAGCCCTATCCATGGCAATTTGAACACAAATACACTAGATCATTGAAAGTTTATACAAGATCACAAATTCTCGTCACAAGATCATTATAAATGCCCACAAGCTACTCTAGTCATGTTAAATCCACCGAGCCATGTGTCTACTTCTTAAAATGAGACTTCTCATGGTAGACAACATGCAACAGTTTAGCACCCAAGATATGAATATCAAAACATAAGAACATGATTAATAGCTCATTTTTCAAGCATAAGGCAATTCATACACCAATTTCATTTTCAAGTTTAAACATGGAACATGAAATGTCTTCGCGGCAAAAAGAAGCTTATGCTCCTCCCAATGTGAGCAAATGGGCTAAACATTTACAATGATAAAAGGTCTTTGACCCCAAGCAAAGAGAAGATGATACTCAAGCACAAACTAAACATGATCGAGGCATTTGAGCACAAATTGAGCATAGACAAGTATCTACTCATGAGTGAAGCAATTTTATCATTTTCACAAACATAAAGCTATCTCATCATACATATATGGCAAAACCATCAAGAGCATAGCATTCACATCACCATTTACCAAACATGCACATATCTCACATGTAGCACATCAGTGATCCATGTATATAAGAGAAGCTTTTCCTAGCACAAGTGATCCAAAGATGGCTACCCTACCAGGTTTTGTATAGAAAGTAAAATGCATGCATGGAATGCAACAAAATGAAACATGTATCACATATATAAATGAGAAGCTCCAAGACCCTGTTAGAAAGGAAAGCACGCCCCAAGTTCACCCTGCAAGCGAGTGAAAGTGACTTGGTCAAGTGGTTTGGTGAATATGTCGGCTAGCTGATCTTGGGTAGGTACATAGGATAAAGATATGTTTCCCTTCTCAACATTGTCCCTCAGAAAGTGGTATCTCACTTCTATGTGTTTCATTTTGGAGTGAAGGATTGGGTTTTTGGCTACACTTATGGCACTGGTGCTGTCACAAAAGAGTGGAACCTGGGAGCACTCTTCACCAAAATCGCTCATAGTGTAGGTCATCCACAAAAGCTGGGAACAACAACTAGCAGCAGCTACATACTCGGCCTCTGTAGTGGACTGGGCTACACTGGAATTCTTGCGAGATGACCAAGAGACTAAAGAAGAACCAAGGAACTGACAACACCCAGAGGTAGAATTGCAGTCCAATCGACACCGAGCAAAATCAGCATCGGAGTACCCGTGAAGTCTGAATGTCGAGGAGGCAGAATACCAAAGACCAAACTCAGGAGTGTAGTTCAAGTAGCTGAAAATCTGCTTGACGGCCTGCCGATGTGAAGTCCTCAGTGAAGCCTGAAAATGAGCGCACAGACACACACTGAACTATATGTCCGGCCTCGTCGTCGTCAAGTAGAGGAGGGAGCCGATCATGCTCCGGTACTCCATCTGGTCCACGGGTTCGCCATCCTCATCCGCGTCCAAAGCAGTAGTGGTACCCATTGGTGTAGTCAGCGGCTTGGAGTCGTTCATGCCAAACTTCTTCACCATGTCCCTGGTATACTTCACCTGATGTACAAACGTCCCATCCTTGCAGTGCTTGATCTGGAGTCCTAAGAAAAACTATAGCTCACCCATCATGGACATCTCAAATTCCCTGCTCATGTCATCTGCAAATCTGGCAACAAGATCATGAGAAGAGCCACCAAAGATTATGTCATCCACGTATATCTGAACAATCAAAAGGTCATTCCCATGCTTAAGGAGAAATAGGGTCTTATCAACTGTGCCCATCACAAACCCCTTACTCAGCAAAAAGCCTCTCAACCTGCCATACCAAGCTCTAGGTGTCTGTTTCAACCCATAGAGCGCTCTCTCGAGTTTGTATACACGCTGTGGGTATTTCTCGCTCTCAAACCCCGGGGGTTGCCTCACATATACTTTTTCCTCTATCACCCCGTTCAGGAAAGCACTCTTCACGTCCATTTGGTACAACTTGAACCCTTTAGCCACGGCAAAGGCTAGAAGGATCCTAATTGCCTCCAAACGGGCCACAGGAGCAAATGTCTCCTCGTAGTCTATGCCCTCTTTCTGGTTGAACCCCTGAGCCACCAACCTCGACTTGTTTCTCACAAACATCCCATTCTCACCCTCTTTGTTCTTCCACACCCACTTGGTACCTATGGGACGGCAATTTGGTGGTGGATCGTCTAACACCCAGACTTGGTTTTTCTCAAAATTCTCCAACTTCTCATGCATGGAATTTACCCAATTCTCATCAGACAAAGCGTGTTGAATATCTTTCGGCTCAAAAGAAGTGACAAAAGGAGAGTGAGCGAAATGAGAAGTGTTCCTTGACCTCGACCGTGTAGTGCGTTCATGAAGGTCACCTGTGATCGTCGTCGGTGGGTGGTCCACCTACTCGCCGGGGAGCCTAGCATCTGGACACAATCTCCCCCTCAGCAGTAGCCTCCACTCGAACAGCCTCAGTCGTAGTGGGTGTAGGGAATGGACCATCCTCGATCGTCGTCGTAGTAGTGGAAATAGCACGTACACGATCAGCCACAGGAGCATCACCTCCATCATCGTCTTCATCTCCATCTCCATCTTGCTCATCTTCAAAGATCCTCGCTCCAATCCCCTCATCACCTGCACACTCAAAAGCAGAAGAGCTACATGGCTGTGTCTCGTCGAAGGTTACCTCGCAAGTCACCATTATTCGGTTAGTGTCAAGGTTGAGCACACGATATGCTCTAGAGTGAATCGCATAACCGAGGAAAATACCATCTGAACATATAGACTCAAACTTATCCAACTTGTCCTTCTTCAGAATGAGACACTTGCAACCAAAGGCTCTAAAGTGACTCACCTTGGGTTGTCGCCCATGCATCAGCTCATAAGAGGTCTTCTTCTTAAAGGCACGAAGGAAGATGCGATTTGAGACATAGCAAGCGGTATTGACTGCCTCGGCCCAGAAACGCCTTGGAGTCCTATGCTCATCGAGCATCGTCCTGGCCATCTCACAAAGGGTCTGATTCTTCCTCTCCACTACGCCATTCTGGCAAGCGACATATAGAGAAGAGTACTGATGATCAAGACCAAAATCACTGCAAAAGGTATCGAAATGAGTGTTTTTAAACTCCGTGGCATTGTCACTGCGTATAGCTCGAATGGCATCACCATGTCTCTCATTCTTCAACCTCAAGATCAAGTCTCGAACAAAGCCAAATGTCTCGCTCTTATCCTCCAAAAAGAAAACCCAAGAGTACCTTCAAAAATCATCAACCACAACAAGAACATACCACTTCCCACCCGCAGAGCAAACACGAGTTGGCCCAACCAAAGCCATGTGCAACAGCTCACAAGGTCGCTTGGTCATGATCGCAGTCAGAGAGGTGTGAGAAGCAGCAACCATCTTTCCATGCCGACAAGAAGCACAAACCAAATCCTTCTCAAATTTAAACTTAGGCAATCCTCTGACCAGATAAAGACCACTCAAGTGGGAAAGCAACTCAAAGCTCAAGTGTCCCAACCTCCTATGCCATTTCCAAAGCTCGGCCGAAACGCCAGCAACAAAGCATCGAGGAGGACCAACAGACTGGGAAAAATCGGCATGGAAGATTTGACCCTCGGGGACGATCGTACAGACAAGACCACCTTGAGAATCAAGCACGCGAGAAGCGCCTGACTTAAAACGAACCTCAAAACCTTCGTCAAGCAACTGGGATAATGACAACAGGTTAAAACCAAGTGACTTGACCAAAGCCACACTCTTCAGGGTCACCTTGCAACTCACCTTCACCATACCTTCAGCAAGCACTCGTCCTCTCCCATTGTCCCCGAAAGTAATGTACTCCCTCGTACTCACCGGGGTGAGGCTAGAAAACCACCCACAATCTCCGGTCATGTGTCGTGAGCAACCGGATTTGATCAACCAAAAGTGCTCCAGGCCTCCTACCTGCAATCAAAAACGAGGACGAGAATGAGCAAGCGACTCAACACTGGGGTTAGTACCAAAAGAGTCAAACTAGTGTCAAGCCATTTGCTCAAAAGAAGAGTTAGCAAAACTCATCCTATCAAAACCCCTAGGCGGAGCCCTCTCATGCCTACCACCAAAGAACCTGTCACGTCTCACTTGAGGAGTACGCGCACCACGAGGGGGAAAACATGGCCCGTAGTCCATCTGAGACCCAAAGCTCCCATCGTGCCTCCCAAACTCGTAACGGTCATGAGAAGGAGCACGTCGAGCCAACTCACCACGCCCAAACCCAACACGTCTATCTCTCCGAGGAAAACCACCTCCACCTCCACGAGTGGGAACTGTATGCACAAACACCTCACCTCTACGTAGAGGCCCTCTATGAGGCTCAGGCACACCACGAGAAAGGTGGTACCTGTCCTTGTTTGCCATCTCCCTAGCAAACCTCTCATCTCTCTTAATCCTGAAACATAACTCATCCTTATGAGCATCCCTCCCACAATACTCACAATGGAAGCAGATCAGCTGTGGCTTCTCTACAGGCTTCTCAACAGCTTTCTGATGAGGACATCACTCCCATGGATACAAACAATACTCCTCTAGTTGATGTTCAAGGTCCCATTACTCGCTCACGCGCAAGACAATTGAATTTACAGGTGAGCTCGTTCCTATGTATGTATTCTTGTGCATTTGAGAATAGTGTGCTACCTAATGATTTAATTGTACTTAGGAATGAAGGAGGGGACCAGCATGGACATGAGGAAGGACTTGGAGGCGTGGAAGACCAGCAAGGACGTCCGGATCAAGGTGGAGGCCTAAACCAATTCGACTTCGTATCAGTTTCGGACTCCAGGAACAGCCCGTCGTAAAACGGACGCCCAGGTCGTATACGGAGTTGGATTTGGACGTTCTATATATGGTTGGAAGCAGAATTTCATAGAGCTTCCAATGGCACCAGTCTCATACCAAAATTCGTCCTGAGTCAACGGGAATCGTCGAAACAAGTTGACGTCCAAAATCTGCCTCGGTGCTGCGACATCATATTTTGGCCTTTGGGCCGTGTATCTTTGTTGAGCCCATTAGGGGTGCGTCCAGAGAGGGGGTCACGCCCCTAACCTCTATTTATCCGTAGCCGCCACCCTCATTAGGGTTTCGGGTTTTGCTTAAGTCATTCTGTCAAGAACAGTTCGCCGCTCGATCGGTTTGTGAGACCCCAACTTGTGAGCTTAATCATTCATCTGCAATTTTCCAGATTGTGTTTCTTTCTTGTTCTTGCTTGTGTCTTTCGATTCTCAGGCAAGGATTAGCCCTCGTGGCAAGGTCAATCGTGCAGTGCATGGCTGATAACCAGAGGAGAAGTGGTGCTGCGATTGCGGGGTTCTAGTCGTGTTGATTGGAAGCCGGATCGTTTGTGTGACATCTCCACCAAATCGATAGCTATCTCCACCTGACGGAAGATCGGGAACCCACGTTCTCATCAAGTGGTAATCAGAGACTCAGGTATCACCGTCAGGCTTACCCTAGTTTTGAGTGTTTTCGCCTTCGTCCCATAGTCCACAAAAAAAGCTTACAAAAAATTTCCGCTGTCCTACAACCCTAGTTTTTAGCCTCGCAATTTCGTTTTCAGATTGCTTTGTTGAGTTTGTGTCCGTGTTCGAGTCTTGTTGCTGGTTTAGGTCGTGTTTATCATCGTAGTTCAACCGCGCCGTCGCTGTTTTGTTTCCGCCGCTAGCCCATCCACCTTTTCCAGATTACAAGTCGAGCCACCACATCACTCGACTTGCCCTCGCTAGCCGCCTTGTGTGAATTCCTGCCACGCCAGCCATAGATAGGTTGCAAACCGCCTTTGAGCCCCTCCTTGATTCATAATCTTGCAATACCTACGGCTTATACCAGGGGGGATTGTGCCCCTGCGTTCCATAGCCACCGCTGCGTTTCCTGCCGATTTGTGCATTTTGGAAAACATAGGTTGAGTGACCTTCCATAAAACAGGCATAACTTTTCGCTCGGTGCTCCATTTTGGCTCAAATTTTTACAGGAGCTTGGCAACGAAAAGTTGCACATACGATTGACCAACTTTGTTGGTTTCGCCGTTCTCAAAAAATTCAAAAAAAATCAGAAAGAAAAAGAAAAAAATCATTTACTCGTTTCGAGGGATTTCTGAAAAAGTTCCAGAATTTCCCTAGGCCGCAATACACCTTTGTTTCAGGTGATTTTTCTTGTGCTTCCATCTTTGTTGATCTTAGTTCAGTGGTAAAAAATTTGGCCAAAGATCAACTCGTTTGCTGGTACCCCTTTGGAAGCGCCCGTTTTTTATTTCTACTAGTGCTAAAAAAACTGCTCTATTTACAGAACTGCCATTCTGCTAAGTTCTTTGAGTTTTGTCCATCGTTCCTTGTTATTTTTACCTTGTTGTGCTACGATAGGACCCGTCTTAGCCAGCAATTGTGACTTGTGCCTTGGACACTTATTGAACTTCGCTAATCTGCATTCGATATTTGCTAATCCTTCATATTCTGTTTTTGGCCTCCCAAGCTCCACATACTGTCTTCTGATCAATACAGCTTTGACCTTGCAATCGCGGTTTCACTCCCTTTGGTAAGTATCATTTGCTTTGTATTTCGTCAGACACTTGTAAGAGCTTGGTAAGACACAATAGAGTGTGTTCCTGTGTTCCACCTGAGAGGAGTGTGCAGTGAGATTATTAGGGATAACCTTCACCGTTTGTTTCCTGTTTTGGTGTTTCGATGGCAGGAGATGCAGAGGAAGCAACGATCCCTACAGACTTTAACGAGTGTGTTAGCCGCCAAGATCTTGAGGCAAACAACAAGCTCATGAAGGAGCAGATGGAGGAGACGGTCCACAAGTCCGTACATGATGCGCTCATTACATTGGACCTTGGCAAGAATTACGAGAGGGTGGAGCGACGATTGTCTGAGATCGTCGACAGACTTGCTGTGTTGGAGACGCGACAACAAGCACCGCCACAACCTCCTCCTCCACGTTTTCCCGATGATGCGGTGTTTGATGCAGAAGGTAACTATGATGAAGCGACCACCAGAGATTTACGACTTCGTCGCCGCCTTCGTCAGAACACAGAAGGTATGCCACACCGCCAACAGCAAGGTAATAACAATCGTGCTCCCGACGACCCTTATGCTAAGGTTAAATTCACTATACCATCTTTTTCGGGTCATTATGATGCTGAGGGATATCTTGATTGGGAGATGACGATAGAACAGAAATTTGCTGCCCACCTTGTACCTGAACACCATCAAGTTAGACAAGCCACTAGTGAATTTAAAGATTTTGCTATTGTTTGGTGGACTGGTCTAGTTGGGGATGGTAGAGCACCTACTACTTGGGAAGATCTTAAGGTAGCTATGCGCGATAGATTTGTTCCCCCATCTTATCATAGAGAATTGCGTAAGAAACTGATGCGTTTAGAGCAAGGGGATAAATCTGTTCAAGATTATTATGCTGAGCTTCAGAAGGGATTGCAACGTTGTGGGATAGTAGAGGGACAGGAGGATGCTCTTTGCCGTTTTTATTCCGGTTTGCGGCGTGACATTCAGGACATTGTGGATTACAAAGAATTTAACACTGTCAACAAGTTGTTCCAGTTTGCTATGCTTGCAGAGAAGGAATTGCAGGGACGACACCACTACCCCAGGACTACGTTTGGTGCATCTTCTACATCGCGGACGCACCCACCAGCGTCCACGCGACCTCCCTCGACACCTGCTGCACATATTGGTAAACTTCCTTTGCAGGTACCCACCAAGAAACCTGATTCACGAGCACCTGCAGCACCATCCAGTGGTCGTTCTTCAGACATTGTTTGCCACCGTTGTCATGGGATTGGTCACATAAAGAAGGATTGTCCGAGTCAGCGCACATACATTGCTACAGATGATGGCTACATTAGTGCTTCCGACGATGAGGCTGACGATGATGACTCCGGTGATGTTGCTGCTAATGATGATGCTATGCTTGGTGCTGATGCTACGGCGAACCTTCGAAGTGTCATGGTGCAGCGTGTGCTTAGTTCTCAGCAAGCGTCCTCAGAAAATCAGCAGCGCCATAATTTGTTCCAGACTTTCTTTGCCATCGAGAATCGGCGTGCACGTGTTATTATTGATGGAGGAAGCTGTAATAATTTGGTGAGTTCAGATTTGGTCAAGAAGCTTGGCTTGACCACACGTCCACGACCACGTCCATACCACATTCAGTGGTTCAATGATTCGGGCAAGGTTAAGGTAACACACATGGTAAGAGTGCATTTTTCCATTGGTATGTATTCTGATTATGCGGATTGTGATGTTGTACCTATGGAAGCTTGTTCTCTTTTGTTGGGTAGACCTTGGGAATATGATACTGATGCACGTCACCATGGTAGGAGTAATAAATACACTTTTAGACATAAAGATAAAAACATTACCTTACTACCTTTGACTCCTGCTGAAATTATACAAGCTGATAAAGATAGAGCTGCAAGTACCATTAATGAGACAAAAATTCAGCAAGAAATTAAATTGAATGCTCCTGTTATGCTTGCTACTAAATCTGATCTTTTTACTACTGATGCTTGCTGCTATGCCTTGATTTGCAAAGATGCTTTCTTTTCTATTGATGATATTCCTAGCACTTTGCCTGCGTCTGTGACTAACCTTTTGCAGGAGTTCAGAGATGTTTTTCCCTCTGAGGTACCTCCAGGACTTCCTCCCATTCGTGGGATTGAGCACCAGATTGATTTGATTCCTGGAGCGAGCTTGCCCAACCGTGCTGCATATAGAGCAAATCCTGAGGAGACTAAGGAGATTCAGCGCCAAGTCCAAGACCTTTTGGACCGCGGGTACGTACGTGAGAGCCTTAGTCCTTGTTCTGTTCCTGTCATTTTGGTTCCAAAGAAAGATGGCAGTTGGCGCATGTGTGTAGATTGTAGAGCCATTAACAACATCACTATCCGGTACCGTCATCCTATTCCTCGATTAGATGATATGCTTGATGAGTTAAGTGGTTCTAAAATATTTTCTAAGGTTGATTTGCGTAGTGGCTACCACCAAATTAGAATGAAATTGGGCGATGAATGGAAAACTGCTTTTAAAACCAAGTTCGGCTTGTATGAGTGGTTAGTGATGCCTTTTGGATTAACTAATGCACCTAGTACTTTTATGCGTTTGATGAACGAGGTTTTGCGCCCATTTATTGGCAAATTTGTGGTGGTTTATTTTGATGATATCTTGATCTACAGCACTTGTTTATCTGAACATCTTGACCATCTACGTGCTGTTTTTGATGCTTTGCGAGCCGCGCGCTTATTTGCTAACCTCGAGAAGTGCACCTTTTGCACCGAACGAGTATCGTTTCTTGGCTATGTTGTGACTCCACAGGGTATTGAGGTTGATGAGGCCAAGGTGCATGCTATTCAGAGTTGGCCAACACCATCGACAGTGACACAAGTGCGGAGTTTTCTTGGACTTGCAGGATTTTATCGCCGTTTCGTGAAGGATTTCAGCACCATCGCTGCCCCATTACATGAGCTGACCAAGAAGGGTGTTTCTTTTACTTGGGGGCAGTCACAAGAGGATTCTTTTGCTCTTTTGAAAGAGAAGCTTACTCACGCACCACTACTCCAACTTCCTGACTTTGGTAAGACTTTTGAACTCGAATGTGATGCAAGTGGAGTCGGCATTGGTGCTGTTTTGATGCAAGGAGGTAAACCCGTTGCATATTTTAGTGAGAAATTGCATGGTCCTGTTCTTAATTATTCCACGTACGATAAAGAATTATATGCTCTCATACGATCTTTGCAAACGTGGAAACACTATTTGTGGTCTAAGGAATTTGTTATTCACTCTGATCATGAGTCACTTAAGCATCTTCGTAGCCAAACAAATCTGAACCGACGACATGCTAAGTGGGTAGAATTTCTTGAAACTTTCCCTTACATCATTAAACATAAAAAGGGGAATGATAATGTGATTGCCGATGCTTTGTCTAGACGATATGCTATGTTGTCTCAACTTGATTGTCGTATTTTTGGGCTTGAAACAATTAAGGGACAATATGCTTTAGATGATGATTTTAAAGAGGTTATTTTAAATTGTAAAGAGGACCGTACATGGAATAAATTTGTGCTAAATGATGGATACTTGTTTCGAGCTAACCGCCTATGCATTCCAGTTGGTTCGGTTCGTCTCTTGTTGTTGCAGGAAGCACATGGTGGTGGTTTGATGGGCCATTTCGGTGCCAAGAAGACGGAGGCTGTGCTGTCCACACACTTCTTTTGGCCTCGAATGCGCCGTGATGTTGAGCGCTTTGTTGCAAGATGCACGACGTGTCAAAAAGCTAAGTCACGATTGAACCCACATGGTTTATACATGCCTCTTCCTATTCCTTCTGTTCCGTGGGCGGATATTTCTATGGATTTTGTTTTGGGATTGCCTAGGACAAAGAGGGGGAGCGATAGTGTTTTTGTGGTGGTTGATCGTTTTTCTAAGATGGCACATTTTATTCCTTGTCACAAAACGGATGATGCCGTTCATATTGCTAACCTTTTTTTCAAAGAGATTGTTCGTTTGCATGGTATGCCTTCTACTATTGTTTCAGATCGTGATGTGAAATTCTTGAGTCATTTTTGGCGTACTCTATGGAACAAATTGGGGACAAAATTGCTATTTTCTACTACTTGTCATCCCCAAACTGATGGACAAACGGAGGTTGTGAATAGAACATTGTCTACAATGCTGCGAGCAATATTGAAGAAAAACTTGAAGATGTGGGAAGAGTGTTTGCCGCATGTGGAGTTTGCATATAATCGGGCGGAACACTCCACCACCAAGGTAAGTCCTTTTCAGGTAGTGTATGGCTTTAACCCCCGTGCTCCCATTGATCTTTTGCCTCTCCCTACTACTGAGCTAGTGCATAGTGATGCTAAGGAGCGTGCTGAATTTATTTTGAAACTTCATGCTTCAACTAAAGAAAACATTGAAAAGATGACTGAAAAATATAGAATTGCTGGTAGTCAAGGTAGAAAACAAGTTAAGCTTGAGGCGGGTGATTTAGTGTGGTTGCACTTGAGAAAAGATAGATTTCCAGAGTTGAGAAAGTCTAAATTGATGCCCCGTGCTGCTGGTCCATATAAGATTTTGGAGAAAATAAATGATAATGCATATAAACTTGAGTTGCCTCCCGAATTCCGGGTTAGTCCTACCTTTAACATTGCAGATTTGAAACCGTATTTGGGAGAAGAAGATGAGCTTGAGTCGAGGACGACTCCACTTCAAGAGGGGGAGGATGATGAGGACATCACTCCCATGGATACAAACAATACTCCTCTAGTTGATGTTCAAGGTCCCATTACTCGCTCACGCGCAAGACAATTGAATTTACAGGTGAGCTCGTTCCTATGTATGTATTCTTGTGCATTTGAGAATAGTGTGCTACCTAATGATTTAATTGTACTTAGGAATGAAGGAGGGGACCAGCATGGACATGAGGAAGGACTTGGAGGCGTGGAAGACCAGCAAGGACGTCCGGATCAAGGTGGAGGCCTAAACCAATTCGACTTCGTATCAGTTTCGGACTCCAGGAACAGCCCGTCGTAAAACGGACGCCCAGGTCGTATACGGAGTTGGATTTGGACGTTCTATATATGGTTGGAAGCAGAATTTCATAGAGCTTCCAATGGCACCAGTCTCATACCAAAATTCGTCCTGAGTCAACGGGAATCGTCGAAACAAGTTGACGTCCAAAATCTGCCTCGGTGCTGCGACATCATATTTTGGCCTTTGGGCCGTGTATCTTTGTTGAGCCCATTAGGGGTGCGTCCAGAGAGGGGGTCACGCCCCTAACCTCTATTTATCCGTAGCCGCCACCCTCATTAGGGTTTCGGGTTTTGCTTAAGTCATTCTGTCAAGAACAGTTCGCCGCTCGATCGGTTTGTGAGACCCCAACTTGTGAGCTTAATCATTCATCTGCAATTTTCCAGATTGTGTTTCTTTCTTGTTCTTGCTTGTGTCTTTCGATTCTCAGGCAAGGATTAGCCCTCGTGGCGAGGTCAATCGTGCAGTGCATGGTTGATAACCAGAGGAGAAGTGGTGCTGCGATTGCGGGGTTCTAGTCGTGTTGATTGGAAGCCGGATCGTTTGTGTGACATCTCCACCAAATCGATAGCTATCTCCACCTGACGGAAGATCGGGAACCCACGTTCCCATCACTTTCTCTCCTTACTTCCCACCAAAGACACTCCCCTGGGTGCTCACAAACTTGATGGGTTTTTGGTAGTTTTCAAATTTCTGGGGGAACACTGGTGGATCTGGTGTTGTGTCTAGCTTATTTCTGAGGTGGTTTAGCTTGGGTGCAAATTTGTTCATCGGTGTGGTATGTGGTGGAATAGGAATCTCTCCAGCTTTCTCTTCTCCCTCACCACTCTTCTCACCACACATGTCAGCCCCCAACGCCTGACCATCAAACCTCTTAAACTGAGTCAACATCAAACTCAATTGTGGCTCATGCCCAGACAACCACCCCATCATTTTCCTCAACTCATCATTCTCATCCTGCAGACGATCAACATAGTGTGCAAGTTCCATGTTTTTCAAAGTATGCAATTCACAGGTAGAGCATGATGTTGAAAGAGGAGCTTTCAATGCCGCCTCAAGAGAAACTATTCTAGTGTGAGACTCATCTAGCCTAGCACGCAACACAGGACATGAAGTGCAAGCACCTAACAAAGCTGGTCTAGATTTCAATTCATCACACTCAATCCTAATCACATCTAGTTCCTCAAGAGTAGAGGCATGCTTCTCTTTGAGAGCAGTCAAATCAGCAAGAAACTCATTGCAATCACTACAATCAATCTCATCGGACACAACAGGAGCAGATTTCAAAGCGCCTATCTCATTTCTAGCATCCACCAATAAGGACTCAAGCTCAACTATCTTGTCCTTAGCATCACCCAACAGAGATCTAAATTCTCTCTTCTCCTTGTTGGTCTTCCTACGCACATCATCACGGTTATCAAGCAACTCATTGAGCCTAGCATTCTCTTCTAGCAAGAAGTTGGGATCATGTCATACCTCTTCCTCGGAGTCGGAGTTCGAATCCGAGCTGTGCTTCCCACCCTTCTTGGAGTGCGCCATGCCGCAAAATCCACCTTGTGCGACAAAGCTTAGGCCGGTGAAGTTCTTGCCTGTGTGCCGCTTGTCCTTGCGCCGATCTTGCTCTTCATTGCTGCTCGAGTCGGAAGAAGCATCGCTTGATGTGGAGTCGATGTCGCTCGCTCCGAGAACCATCACTCGAGTCGTCTTCTTCTTGTACCCGCTACTCTTCTTGGACCTTCTCTCGCCCTTGTCCTTGCGCTTGTCCTTGTAGTCATTCCGGGAGTGGTGCTTGTTGTAGTCGTGCTTGGGCTTGCCCTTGTAGTCATTCTTGATCTCCATGGCTTCAGGGCATTCAGCGATGAAGTGCCCGTGCTTCCCGCACCGATAGCACATCCCCGAGTTCCGCCTTGCATTCTTGCGGTTCTCGTACATCTGCCCAACCCTCTTGCTCAACAAGGCGAGATCATCCTCGCTCAGCACCTCAAAGTCCTTATCTGGCAAGGACACAAGACAAGACAAAGAGAAACCAACAGAGTTAGCGTTAGACCTTGATCCTGAGACAAGAGCCAAACTATGAAAATCAGTGGGGCTCTCGCTCTTGGCTCTCAAGCCACGATCAACCTCTGAAGACCTGAGCTTGGAAAACAGCTCATCAAGCGACAACGTGTCATACACGCTCGACTCCTCAATTGCTTCTAATAAAGTGGATATGCTTGCATGCTCTGATTAGAATAAAGTGTGTTCATGATTCCTTTCTAATAGCTTATGCCTGGTTGCATGAGTATACTTTATCCTCTGCTAGTGCGTAGATCCTGGATTTAAGTGTTCGTCTGCTGCAAGTCGTTCATATACGTTGGAAGCACAGTACGGCGTCGAGTGCTCTCTCGTATGCCTTTAGTATAAGCTAGTAGTACCTATAGTGAGTGAGATCAGTTCTCTTCCGTGGTCGTAGTTCTATTAGTACAGAGTGCCGTACTCCGTTGGGTACGGCAGTAACCACAGCGTATATGTTGTGTCACGCTACCGGTTATCATTCGTTCGTCTTATCCCAAGGTTAGGTAGAGGAAGTCCAGGTGGTGGTGACAGCCCGTCTAGCCCTCGTTGATCCTCCGCAGCTGGATATAGTCAAGAACTCCGTTCCACATAGATCCGCGTGCCAGAGTCGCCTGTTAAGTCAGGGCTATCGGTACCCTAAGCCAAGTTCTATCTAGAGATCGACCTTTAATCTCGTCTATAGTGCTATCTTTAGGAGTCCTCTCTATCCTTGCCTCTTATCTAGGTGTGTCCTTGGACCGACTAGTACGAAGTTAATACACACACGTTCCCTTGGATTTGATACCCTTGGAATACTCTGAGGTGAAAGCTACAACGGTATCCGTGCGCTTGCGGATTTATTTCGTGTGTCGCTAAAATACCCAACAGTTGCTCACAAATTTTATGGGTTTTTGGTAGTTTTCTGTTTTGTGGGGGAAAACGGGTGGATCGGGAGTGGTGTCAAGCTTGTTTCTCAGTTGGTTAGGCTTGTGAGCATATTTGTTCATGGGTGTAGTTTGTGCTGGAATAGGAATCTCTCCATTTTTCTCTGCTTTCTCATCACTACTCTCACCAACCTTATCAGAGCCCAACACCTAACCATCAAACCTCATAAACTCAGCCATCATTAAGCTCAATTGTGGCTCAAGCCCAGACAACTAACTCATTAGCTTTCTCATCTCATCATTTTCATCCTGCAAGCGATCAACATAGTGCGCAAGTTCCATATTTTTCAAAGCATGCAATTCACATGTAGAACAAGAAGTAGGAACAGGAACTTTCAACTCAGCCTCTAGTGTAACAATCCTAGCATATGAATCATCCAATTTAGCATGCAACACAGGACAAGATTTGCACGCACTAAGCAGACTTGATCTAGCTTTCAACTTAAAGGACCGAATAGGCGACCAGAGAGGGGGGAGTGAATGGGAGTCGATAAAAATTCTTCCCGACGGTCGAACTCAGCCTATACCCCGATTGCCACTCTGAGTACTCACACACACCAGAGAAGCTCTAGACTAGGCACACACAAGCCCACAAGTCCTAGAGACAAGCCTTGAATCAAAGCGCGGAAGCACAAGACAAGAATCAAAAGTCTTAGCCAAATCTGCGAAGCCCTGGGCAGACAGTCCGGACGAGTACGACGGACAGTCCGCAAGCTTGGCGGACAGTCCGTGAACACTCGGCGGACAGTCTGAAATAGGACCCCGAACCTCCAGTGCTGCACCGAGGAAATTCGGACAGTCTGGGCAAGCACCACGGACAGTCCGGCACCTCGCGGACGGTCCGGCCACACCAGGCGGACAGTCCGGCAAAACTCGCTGGACACCCCAGACAAACACGAGCCAACCCAAGACAAAATCTGAGCCACACGGACAGTCCGAGCACCCAACGCAGACAGTCCGAAAAACCCTGCAACAAAACCCTAGCGCCGAAACAGATCGAAACGCGAGCGTGCACGAACACGGATGAACACGCGACAAACTGCAGTCACGCGGACAGTCCGCACACGACCCGCGGACAGTCCGCTAGGCACGGACAGAGCAGAAACAGCCCGACCCATGAAGTCAACCCTCCAAATCCATCACCAGATCTCCCAAACGGCTAGAGCTCTTGAGACAAGACTTTGGGGAGATTAGAAGCGTCACTAGATGAAGCTATGCCCCAAAAATCTCGACCTCTAACTCCCTAAATCACCAGGAATCGCAGATCACACGAACCTCAACCAAGAACTCGGTCTTCGACCAAAAACGCACGAATCGAAGGTGTTTCCTGGTGTTTGAGGAGTCAAGATCACACACAAAGATGCGCAAGGCATCCACCCATGATCCCCTCAAGGAAATCCGAGAAGAAACGCCCTCAAATCCAAGAATCGAGGAAAGAACGAAACTCCCCAAAAATAGCCCCGAAAATGACACAAAAATCACTGAGGACTAGGAGATCACCGCAACGTCGAATGCTTCCATACATCCATAGGTCAGAGTCTATACAAGAATCTAGCCTAAGGAATACAGAGGAAAAGAAGCAGTCCAGAGCGATCTACCGGGGGAGGAAACCCTAGAGTCCAAGAGGGAGAGATGCCATCCACCTCTCCGCTATTTATACGAAGTCCACAGGAGGAGGTAAATGACCACGCTACCCCTACAACTTGAAATGAAGATACAACCCCACAGGGGCATTTTGGTCAAGTCTTCATCGAGCGGACACGCTTCGCGCCACGTGCCACCCACCTCGAAGCTTCCCGACGCTCCCGGATCGCCGTCTCCGTCGCATCAGGCCTCCGGACTTGGTTTTGCGGCCCAAACCAAGAAACCGTCCACCGATGGTTTTGTGGGCAAACCAACAAATCCCGCGTGCAAGCTTCGAGCTCGATCCTTTACCTTGCGCCGGCCCATGTTCACGACTTCAGCCCGCTAGTCTTGCACCGCACGGCTCGCACTTGACCCTATCGGCCACCGGGTCCATCGAACCAAGCCTACTTGCCTCTCCATCACCCGGAGGCCGCCACGGCTAAGGCCTTTCGCGCTTGTTCTTCGCCTGCACCAACACGAGTCAAGCCACAACCTGTACCTACACACTTAGCCAAGCATCAGTCCAAACAACATTGTCAATCACTCATCACTAAGGAGCGACCCTCCACTGGTCCTCGGACACACCTGGTCCTCAATCTCCCCCTTGATGAGTGCATTGACAACACCCATAGTAACCATCATAGAGAAAAAGAAAAGAAAACAACCACGAACACAAACCTCCAAACAAGTGATCCAAAGCCAAAGAACAAGAGAAAACAAGATCACTCGCCAACCAAGTCTCGACACCTAAGGCAAGGGCAACGGCTCAACACAGCTGAGACAAACCAAAGCTCACAAAGAGCACACCACAAAGCACAAAACTCAGGCAAAACAAAGGAGCTCCCCCTGCACATATGCAAACTCCCCCTGAGCAAATGCAACATCTTTTTCTCCTCACATGCAACATCTCACAAATGCATACCAATTTTCCACAAAAATCTCCCCCTATCATACATATCTCCCAAAATTCTCCCCCTTGTTGACAATGCATGAATCAAGGCATATGAAACTCTTCCCCTTTTTTCATGAAAGATGCATGTCAAAGCATATATAGAATCTACCAATCTTCTCAAATATACAAAGGGCACAATAAAATACTTCAAATGAGACATAAAGCAAGCAAAGTAGACATTGTGTAATTAGCACATTGCCATCAAGAAGGTAGAGACATATAAGCATGTGACATGGCCAAAAGCAATTTGAAGCATTTTTCACAAAGAAATATTCATCTCATGAGCAAAGCCCTATCCATGGCAATTTGAACACAAATACACTAGATCATCCAAAGTTTATACAAGATCACAAATTCTCGTCACAAGATCATTATAAATGCCCACAAGCTACTCTAGTCATGTTAAATCCACCGAGCCATGTGTCTACTTCTTAAAATGAGACTTCTCATGGTAGACAACATGCAACAGTTTAGCACCCAAGATATGAATATCAAAACATAAGAACATGATTAATAGCTCATTTTTCAAGCATAAGGCAATTCATACACCAATTTCATTTTCAAGTTTAAACATGGTACATGAAATGCCTTTGCGGCACAAAGAAGCATATGCGCCTCCCAATGTGAGCAAATGGGCTAAACATTTACAATGACAAAAGGTCTTTGACCCCAAGCAAAGAGAACATGATACTCAAGCACATACTAAACATGATCGAGGCATTTGAACACAAATTGAGCATAGACAAGTATCTACTCATGAGTGAAGCAATTTTATCATTTTCACAAACATAAAGCTATCTCATAATACATATATGGCAAAACCATCAAGAGCATAGCATTCACATCACCATTTACCAAACATGCACATATCTCACATATAGCACATCAGTGATCCATGTATATAAGAGAAGCTTTTCCTAGCACAAGTGATCCAAAGATGGCTACCCTCCCAGGTTTTGTATAGAAAGTAAAATGCATGCATGGAATGCAACAAAATGAAACATATATCACATATATGAATGAGAAGCTCCAAGACCCTGCTAGAAAGGAAAGCACACCCCAAGTTCACCCTGCAAGCGAGTGAAAGTGACTTGGTCAAGTGGTTTGGTGAATATGTCGGCTAGCAGATCTTGGGTAGGTACATAGGATAAAGATATGTTTCCCTTCTCAAAATTGTCCCTCAGAAAGTGGTATCTCACTTCTATGTGTTTCGTTTTGGAGTGAAGGATTGGGTTTTTGGCTACGCTTATGGCATTGGTGCTGTCACAAAAGAGTGGAACCTGGGAGCACTCCTCACCAAAATCGCTCATAGTGTAGGTCATCCACAAAAGCTGGGAACAACAACTAGCAGCATCTACATACTCGACCTTTGTAGTGGACTGGGCTACACTGGATTGCTTGCGAGATGACCAAGAGACCAAAGACGAACCAAGGAACTGACAACACCCAGAGGTAGACTTGCAGTCCAATCCACACCCAGCAAAATCAGCATCGGAGTACCCGTGAAGTCTGTATGTCCGGCCTCGTCGTCGTCAAGTAGAGGAGGGAGCCGATCATGCTCCGGTACTCCATCTGGTCCACGGGTTCGCCATCCTCATCCGCGTCTAAAGCAGTAGTGGTACCCATCGGTGTAGTCAGCGGCTTGGAGTCGTTCATGCTAAACTTCTTCACCATGTCCCTGGTATACTTCGCCTGATGTACAAACGTCCCGTCCTTGCAGTGCTTGATCTGGAGTCCTAAGAAAAACTGTAGCTCGCCCATCATGGACATCTCAAATTCCCTGCTCATGTCATCTGCAAATCTGGCAACAAGATCATGAGAAGAGCCACCAAAGATTATGTCATCCATGTATATCTGAACAATCAAAAGGTCATTCCCATACTTAAGGAGAAATAGGGTCTTATCAACTGTGCCCATCACAAACCCCTTACTCAGCAAAAAGCCTCTCAACCTGCCATACCAAGCTCTAGGTGCCTATTTCAACCCATAGAGCGCTCTCTCAAGTTTGTATACACGGTGTGGGTATTTCTCGCTCTCAAACCCCGGGGATTGCCTCACATACACTTCTTCCTCTATCACCCCATTCAGGAAAGCACTCTTCACGTCCATTTGGTACAACTTGAACCCTTTAGCCACGGCAAAGTCTAGAAGGATCCTAATTGCCTCCAAACGGGCCACAGGAGCAAATGTCTCCTCGTAGTCTATGCCCTCTTTCTGGTTGAACCCCTGAGCCACCAACCTCGACTTGTTTCTCACAACCATCCCATTCTCACCCTCTTTGTTCTTCCACACCCACTTGGTACCTATGGGACGGTAATTTGGTGGTGGATCGTCTAACACCCAGACTTGGTTTTTCTCAAAATTCTCCAACTCCTCATGCATGGAATTCACCCAATTCTCATCAGACAAAGCGTGTCGAATATCTTTGGGCTCAAAAGAAGCGACAAAAGGAGAGTGAGCGAAATGAGAAGTGTTCCTTGACCTCGACCATGTAGTGCGTTCATGAAGGTCACCTATGATCGTCGTCGGTGGGTGGTCCACCTACTCGCTGGGGAGCCTATCGTCTGGACACAATCTCCGCCTCAGCAGCAGCCTCCACTCGAACAGCCTCAGTTGTAGTGGGTGTAGGGAATGGACCATCCTCGATCATCGTCGTAGTAGTGGAAGTAGCACGTACACGATCAGACACAGGAGCATCACCTCCATCATCGTCTTCATCTCCATCTCCATCTTGCTCATCTTCAAAGATCCTCGCTCCAATCCCCTCATCACCTGCACACTCAAAGGCAGAAGAGCTACATGGCTGTGTCTCGTCGAAGGTTACCTCGCAAGTCTCCATTATTCGGTTAGTGTCAAGGTTGAGCACACGATATGCTCTAGAGTGAATCGCATAACCGAGGAAAATACCATCTGAACATATAGACTCAAACTTATCCAACTTGCCCTTCTTCAGAATGAGACACTTGCAACCAAAGGCTCTAAAGTGACTCACCTTTGGTTGTCGCCCATGCATCAGCTCTAATAGGTCTTCTTCTTAAAGGCACGAAGGAAGATGCGATTTGAGACATAGCAAGCAGTATTGACGGCCTCGGCCCAGAAACGCCTTGGAGTCCTATGCTCATCGAGCATCGTCCTGGCCATCTCACAAAGGGTCTGGTTCTTCCTCTCCACTACGCCATTCAGGCAAGCGACATATGGAGAAGAGTACTGATGATCAAGACCAAGATCACTGCAAAAGGTATCAAAATGAGACTTTTTAAACTCCGTGGCATTGTCACTACGTATAGCTCGAATGGCATCACCATGTCTCTCATTCTTCAACCTCAAGATCAAGTCTCGAACAAAGCCAAATGTCTCGCTCTTATCCTCCAAAAAGAAAACCCAAGGGTACCTTGAAAAATCATCAACCACAACAAGAACATACCACTTCCCACCCGCAGAGCGAACACGAGCTGGCCCAACCAAATCCATGTGCAACAGCTCACAAGGTCGCTTGGTCATGACCGCAGTTAGAGAGGCGTGAGAAGCATCAACCATCTTTCCATGCCGACAAGAAGCACAAACCAAATCCTTCTCAAATTTAAACTTAGGTAATCCTCTGACCAGATAAAGACCACTCAAGCGGGAAAGCAACTCAAAGCTCAAGAGTCCCAACCTCCTATGCCATTTCCAAAGCTCGGCCGAAACACCAGCAACAAAGCATCGAGGAGGACCAACAGTCTGGGAAAAATCAGCATGGAAGATTTGACCCACGGGGACGATCGTACAGACAAGACCGCCTCGAGAATCAAGCACGCGAGAAGCGCCTGACTTAAAACGAACCACAAAACCTTCGCCAAGCAACTGGGATACTGACAACAAGTTAAAACCAAGTGACTTGACCAAAGCCACACTCTTCAGGGTCACCTTGCAACTCACCTTCACCATACCTTCAGCAAGCACTCGTCCTCTCCCATTGTCCCCGAAAATGATGTACTCCCTCGTACTCACCGGGGTGAGGCTGGAAAACCAACCACAATCTCTGGTCATGTGTCGTGAGCAACTAGAGTCGATCAACCAAAAGTCCTCCAGGCCTCCCACCTGCAATCAAAAACGAGGACGAGAATGAGCAAGCGACTCAACACTGGGGTTAGTACCAAAAGAGTCAAACTAGTGTCAAGCCATTTGCTCAAAAGAAGAGTTAGCAAAACTCATCCTATCAAAACCCCTAGGCGGAGCCCTCTCACGCCTACCACCGAAGTACCTGTCACGTCTCACTTGAGGAGTACACGCACCACGAGGGGGAAAACATGGCCCGTAGTCCATCTGAGACCCAAAGCTCCCATTGTGCCTCCCAAACTCGTAACGGTCACGAGAAGGAGCACGCCGAGCCAACTCACCACGCCCAAACCCAACACGTCTATCTCTCCGAGGAAAACCACCTCCACCTCCACGAGTGGGAACTGTACGCACAAACACCTCACCTCTAAGTAGAGGCCCTCTACGAGGCTTAGGCACACCACGAGAAAGGTGGTACCTGTCCTTGTTTGCCATCTCCCTAGCAAACCTCTCATCTCTCTTAATCCTGAAACATAACTCATCCTTATGAGCATCCCTCCCACAATACTCACAATGGAAGCAGATCAGCTGTGGCTTCTCTACAGGCTTCTCAACAGCTTTCTCTCCTTACTTCCCACCAAAGACACTCCCCTGGGTGCTCACAAACTTGATGGGTTTTTGGTAGTTTTCAGATTTCTTGGGAACACTGGTGGATCTGATGTTGTGTCTAGCTTGTTTCTGAGGTGGTTTGGCTTGGGTGAAAATTTGTTCATCGGTGTGGTATGTGCTGGAATAGGAATCTCTCCAGCTTTCTCTTCTCCCTCACCACTCTTCTCACCACACATGTCAGCCCCCAACGCCTGACCATCAAACCTCTTAAACTGAGCCAACATCAAACTCAATTGTGGCTCATGCCCAGACAACCACCCCATCATTTTCCTCAACTCATCATTCTCATCCTGCAGACGATCAACATAGTGTGCAAGTTCCATGTTTTTCTAAGCATGCAATTCACAGGTAGAGCATGATGTAGAAAGAGGAGCTTTCAATGCCGCCTCAAGAGAAACTATTCTAGTGTGAGATTCGTCTAGCCTAGCACGCAACACAGGACATGAAGTGCAAGCACCTAACAAAGCTGGTCTAGATTTCAATTCATCACACTCAATCCTAATCACATCTAGTTCCTCACGAGTAGAGGCATGCTTCTCCTTGAGAGCAGTCAAATCAGCAAGAAACACATTGCAATCACTACAATCAATCTCATCGGACACAACAGGAGCAGATTTCAAAGAGCCTATCTCATTTCTAGCATCAACCAATAAGGACTCAAGCTCAACTATCTTGTCCTTAGCATCACCCTACAAAGATCTAAATTCTCTCTTCTCCTTGTTGGTCTTCCTAAGCACATCATCACGGTTATCAAGCAACTCATTGAGCCTAGCATTCTCTTCTAGCAAGAAGTTGGGATCATGTCGTACCTCTTCCTCGGAGTCGGAGTTCGAATCCGAGCTGTGCTTCCCACCCTTCTTGGAGTGCGCCATGCCGCAAAATCCACCTTGTGCGACGAAACTTAGGCCGGTGAAGTTCTTGCCTGTGTGCCGCTTGTCCTTGCGCCGATCTTGCTCTTCATCACTGCTCGAGTCGGAAGAAGCATCGCTTGATGTGGAGTCGATGTCGCTCGCTCCGACAACCATTGCTCGAGTCATCTTCTTCTTGTACCCGCTACTCTTCTTGGACCTTCTCTCGCTCTTGTCCTTGCGCTTGTCCTTGTAGTCGTTCCGGGAGCGGTGCTTGTTGTAGTCGTGCTTGGGCTTGCCCTTGTAGTCGTTCTTGATCTCCATGGCTTCAGGGCATTCAGCGATGAAGTGCCCGTGCTTCCCGCACCGATAGCACATCCCCGAGTTCTACCTTGCATTCTTGCGGTTCTCATACATCCGCCCAACCCTCTTGCTCAACAAGGTGATATCATCCTCGCTTAGCACCTCAAAGTCCTTATCTAGCAAAGACACAAGACAAGACAAAGAGAAACCAACAGAGTTAGCGTTAGACCTTGATCCTGAGACAAGTGCCAAACTATGAAAATCAGTGGGGCTCTCGCTCTTGGCTCTCAAGCCACGATCAACCTCTGAAGACCTGAGCTTGGAAAACAGCTCATCAAGCGACAACGTGTCATACACGCTCGACTCCTCAATGGCCTCGACCTTGGCACTCCACACAGACCTATCCAAGGCATGCAAAAGCTTGATAGCTTGATCATGATCCGTGTATGGGAGCACTGTCACATTGGCCCTCATGTTGTTGACTATGCTAGTGTAGCGCTAAAACATAGCATCGGTTGACTCACCGGGGAGATGAGTGAAGTTCTCGTACTCTCTCCGGTAAATGGAAAAAAAGGGCTTGCACCTAGGCATTGCCAACATGAGCATTTCTTAACTTAAGCCAAATCTTTCCGGCCACTTTCTCTCTGTACACTCACTCAAACTACGAGGCACAAAGAGCACGGAACAAGTAATCAACAGCCTTGTTGTTGGCCTCACACATGTCCCGCGATCCTGGTAGCAGAAAACTGTCTGGGATGACATAATGAGGATTTTGAGTGACCTCCCAGATCAGAGTTCCCTTCCCTCGCAAAAACGCGCCCATGCGCCTCTCCCACATCGGGTAATTCTTGCCATCAAAGTGCGGAGGACCCGACCCCTTTCCATAATCGCCCATCTTTGAATCTTAGACTGGTTAGAATCAAGAAGATCTGTAACCGGCTCTGATTCCAATGGAAGGACCGAATAGGCGACCAGAGAGGGGGGAGTGAATGGGAGCCGATAAAAATTCTTCCCGAAGGTTGAACTTAGCCTATACCCCGATTGCCACTCCGAGTACTCACACACACCAGAGAAACTCTAGACTAGGCACACACAAGCCCACAAGTCAAAGGGACAAGCCTTGAATCAAAGTGCGGAAGCACAAGACAAGAATCAAAAGACTTAGCCAAATCTGCGAAGCCCTGGGCGGACTATCCGGACGAGTACGGCAGACAGTCCGCAAGCTTGGCGGACAGTCCGTGAACCCTCGGCGGACAGTCCGAAATAGGACCCCGAACCTCCAGTGATGCACCGAGGAAATTCAGACAGTCCGGGCAAGCACCGCGGACAGTCCGGCACCTCGCGGACGGTCCGGCCACACCAGGCAGACAGTCCGGCAAAACTCTCTGGACACCCCAGACAAACACGAGCCAACCACAGACAAAATTCGAGCCACGCGGACAGTCCGAGCACCCAACGCGGACAGTCCGAAAACACCCTGCAACAAAACCCTAGTGCCGAAATAGATCGAAACGCGAGCGTGCATGAACACGGATGAACACGCGACAAACTGCAGTCACGCGGACAGTCCGCACACGACCCACGGATAGTCCGCTAGGCACGGACAGAGGAGAAACAACCCGACCCGCGAAGTCAACCCTCCAAATCCATCACCGAATCTCCCAAATGGCTAGAGCTCTTGAGACAAGAGTTTGGGGAGATGAGAAGATTCACTAGATCAAGCTATGCCCCAAAAATCTCGACCTCTAACTCCCTAAATCACCGGGAATCGTGGATCACACGAACCTCCACCAAGAACTCGGGCTCCGGCCAAAAACGCACGAATCGAAGGTGTTTCCCGGCGTTTGAGGGGTCAAGATCACACACAAAGATGCGCAAGGCATCCACAGAGGACTAGGAGATCACCGCAACGCCGAATGCTTCCATACATCCAGAGGTCAGAGTCTATACAAGAATCTAGCCTAAGGAATACAGAGGAAAAGAAGCAGTCCAGAGCGATGTACCGGGGGAGGAAACCCTAAAGTCCAAGAGAGAGAGATGCCATCCACCTCTCCGCTATTTATACGAAGTCCACTGGAGGAGGTAAATGACCACGCTACCCCTACAACTTGAAATGAAGATACAACCCCTTAGGGGCATTTTGGTCAAGTCTTCATCGAGCGGACACGCTTCCACCGCGGCCTTGCTTAGCATCGATGCAAGCCCCGTGATCACGTCACGTGGCCCCGGCCTCGAAGCTTCCCGACGCTCCCGGATCTCCGTCTCCGTCGCATCGGGCCTCCGGACTTGGTTTTGTGGCCCAAACCAAGAAACCGTCCACCGATGGTTTTGTGGGCAAACCAACAAAGCCCGCATGCAAGCTTCAGCCTCGATCCGCTACCTTGCACCGGCCCATGTTCACGACATCAGCCCGCTAGTCTTGCACCGCACAGCTCGCACTTGACCCCATTGGCCACCGGGTCCATCGAACCAAGCCTACTTGCCTCTCCATCACCCGGAGGCTGCCACGGCTAAGGCCTTTCGCGCGTGTTCTTCACCTGCACCGACACGAGTCAAGCCGTAACCTGTTCCTGCAAACTTAGCCAAGCATTAGTCCACACAACGTTGTCAATCACTCATCACTAAGGAGCGACCCTCCACTGGTCCTCGGACACACCTGGTCCTCACAACTCAACCAATTCAACCCTAGCCACATCTAGTTCCTCAACAGTGAGGGCATGCTTCTCTTTTGGAGCAGTCAAGTCAGACAAGAAAACAGAACAATCACTACAATCAACTTCATCGGTAACAACAGGAGCAGATTTCAAAGCATAATAGCAAGCATGTCATCAAGATGCCTAGCCTCTAACTTAGCCACTTTCTCCCTAGCTTCCTCAAGCGAGGCCCTAAGCAATTTTCTCATCTTCTTAGCATCTCTAAGCACACCATCCCGATTATCTAGCAATTCATTCAGAGTAGCATTTTCGTCAAGCAAAGAGTTAATGGTGGCTGGTGATACCTCATCCACAGAGTCGGATCCCGAGTCCTCTTTGCTACTCTTCTTGCTCCCTGAACTGTGTGCCATGCTGCAGAACCCGCTCGCCGCCATGAAGCTCAACCTGGTGAAGTTCTTGCTCGAGTTCTTCTTACTCTTGTGCCTCGCACGGTCTTCATCTTCACTGCTTTAACTTGACGAGGTGTAGCAGGAGGAAGAGGTGTCCACGTCGCTCGCACCAGCCACCATCGCCCTCGACTTCTTCTTGTGGTAGACGCCCTTCTTCTTGCCCTTGTACTCGTCCCGACTCTTGTGCTTGGAGTAGTGGTTCCGGGATCGATGCTTGTGCTCGACCTGCTTGTACTCGTTCTTTGGGTGATGCTTGCACTCAGGCTTCTCGTGCTCAATCTTGTTCACATCTCCCTCGGGACACTCGGAGAAGAAGTGTCCATGCTTCCAACACTTGTAGCACGTCCCTGAGTTCCTCCTGAAGTTCTTCCTGTTCTCGTTCAGGCACCAGAACTGCCTGGTTAGCAAAGCAAGATCCTCATCATCCAAAGCCTCAAACTCCTCATCTGGCAAAGAAACAAGAGCAGACAGAGAGAACATCCTAGAAGATTGATTAGAGTTAGTTCTCGGTCCAAACACAAGCGCAAGGCTATCATCAACATGACCCTTGCCCTTCTTGTCTCTTAGGTCATGGTCCACCTTGGACGACAATGCTTAGAGAACAGCTCGTCCACCGTCAGGGTCTCATACACACTGGACTCCTGAATAGCCTCAACCTTTGATCCCCATACACCAAGATCCAACGCGTGTAAAAGCTTGATAGCTCTATAGTGATCATTGTATGGAAGCTCAGTGATGTTGGCTCTCAAGTTGTTCACAATCAGCGTGAAGCGCTCGAACATGGCATCAACAGACTCTCTGGGGAGATGAGTGAAGTTCTCGTACTCTCTCAGGTAGGTCATAGAGCAACGCGCCTTCACCTGACTATTTCCTCCATGGGCATTCCTCAGTTGTGTCCATATCCGATTTGCCAACTTCTCTCCATACACCCTACTGAACTCGGATGCACAGAGAGCATGATAGAGATAGTCCATGGCCTTGTTGTATGCATCAAACATATTGCTACTCTCGGGCAATAAGAATGACTCCAGTATGACATAGTTCTCATCAACCTTGACATCCCAAATCAGCTGAGCCTTTCCACGCATGAACACGCCCATCCGGGCTTCCCACATCTGGTAGTTCTTCCCATCGAAGTGGGAAGGACCTGAACCCTTCCCATAGTCCGCCATCTTTGGATGTCAACCTGTCAAGGTCTCAATGATCTGTATCTGGCTCTGATGCCAATTGAAGGACCAGAATTTCGACCATAGAGGGGGGGGGAGTAAATGGGAGCCGATAAAAATTTTTCTCCAAAGAGACGAACTCGACCTATGGTCCCAAACGCAACTCCGGAGTCCTCGACACCTCGCTAGCAAAATCCACACAGCCACTGAAGTGCTACTGGACCTAGGAGCTAGCCACACACCCAAACTACTCGAACACACTGCGGAAAACACCTCGAGCAGCCACCTGCTTACACCGTCCAGACCGGTCACCCCCAGCGGTCAGACCGGTCAAGAGCAACCTGCTCTGAATTCTCTCAAACTTGTCCAGCAAACGTAGATGGCAATTCTAGGATGTGGAGCAACTGGGAGAAATCCAGAAATCTGCCTAGCATGCGAAAACACTCCAAAACTCGAGCACACCGAAAAACTCTCCACGACCAAACTTGCACCAGAAGCACTCTGCGAACAAGTAGCACAACCAACAGCAGCAAGGAGGAGTTTCCCACTTGAAGCATTGCACCGGTCTGACCGGTCCACACCACCGGTCTGACCGGTCTAGCTCAGAAACCCTCTACTGCAAGAACTCGATCTCCAAAGGCCAAAACTGCATGAGACTGAAACAGCAGCAAGCCAAGATCACAATCAATACTCCGGAGAAGAACTCCCTAAGAAACAGCCACAACACGCCGCACCGGTCTGACCGGTCAAGCTTGGGCTGCTCGGGATGAACTCCACCCGCGAGTCAACTCCCACCTTCCGATGCCTCGATCTCCTGATTCGCTCCACGGACTCAAGTAAAATTTTGGGGATAGGTGTAACACCTGATGAACAAGTCATGCCTAAGAGATCGGCCCCAAAGATCCACTAAATCAAGAGGAATCGATGGATGAACTCCAAGAACACCTTTTCCCGGAACACAAAGAAAACCCCAAATTTGAACACCCAAACCCACGAATTTAGAGAAGGGATCACAAGGAAAAGAACCACAAGGGGCTCATGTATACATCCCACATTAAATCCGCAAAGGGGAGGCCTCAAATCAACCACAAGAAATCACCAAGAAAAGGCTCTGAAAATCCACATAAAGGAAAACGGGAATCACCACCACAAGAGCTAGAGGAACCATGCCGAACCATCTATACAACAAAGAAAAGATTCATACAAGGTCTAGCCTGCCTCCCTAGCATCCATCCCTCTCTCAAGATCTCTCATGAAGCTCTCAAGGTAGTCCTAGAGAAAATAGGTAGCTAAAAGAGAAAATACAAAGACCAAAATGAAAACCCAAGAGCCCAAGAGACAGCCACCACAACCCTTCCACCAAGTTTATATATGGGGTCTGAGGACCAGGTGTGTCCGAGGACTAGTGGAGGGTCGCTCCTTAGTGATGAGTGATTTACATTGTTGTGTGGACTGATGCTTGGCTCAGTGTACAGGTACAGGTTGCGTCTTGACTCGTGTTGGTGTAGGTGAAGAACAAGCACGAAAGGCCTTAGCCGTGGTGGCCTTTGGGTGATGGAGAGGCAAGTATGCTTGGTTCGATGGACCCAGTGGCCGATGGGGTCAAGTGCGAGCCGCGTGGTGCAAGACTAGCAAGTCGAAGTCATGGACATGGGCCGGTGCAAGGTAGCGGGTCGAGGCCGAAGCTTGCATGCGAGGTTTGGTGGTTTGCGCACAAAATCATTGGTGGACGGTTTCTTGGTTTGGGCCGCAAAACCAAGTCTGGAGGCCCGATGCGACAAAGACGGGGATCCGGGAGCGTCGGTAATCTTCGAGGTGGGGGGCACGTGGCGTGATCGCGGGGCTTGTGTCGAGGTTAAGCATGTCCGCGGTGGAAGCGTGCCCGCTCGATGGGAATATCCAAAGACTTGACCATATTGCCCCTGAGGGGTGTGTATCTTCATTTTAAGTTGTAGGGGTAGCATGGTCATTTGCCTTCTCCGCTGGACATCGTATAAATAGCGGAGAGGTGGATGGCATCTCTCTCTCTTGGACTCTAGGGTTTCCTCCCCCGATAGATTGCTCTGGACTACTTCTTTTATCTTCTATTCCTTAGGCTAGATTCTTGTATAGACTTTGACCTCTGGATGTATGGTAGCATTCGACGTTGTGATGATCTCCTAGCTCTTTGTGATTTTTTTGTCTTTTTTGGAGCTATTTTTGGGGTGTTTCATTCTTCGCTCGATTCGTTGATTTGAGGGCGTTTTCTCTCGGATTTCTTTGAGGGGATCATGGGTGGATGCCTTGCGCATCTTTGTGTGTGATCTTGACCCCTCAAACACCGGGAAATCCCTTCGATTCGCGAGTTTTGGTTGGAGCCCGAGTTCTTGGTGGTGGTTAATGTGATTCACGATTCCCGGTGATTATTGGGTTAGAGGCCTAGATTTTTGGGGTGAAGGACCGAATAGGCGACCAGACAGGGGGGGAAGTGAATGGGAGCCGATAAAAATTCTTCCCAAAGGACGAACTCGGCCTATACACCGATTGCCACTCTAATCACTCGCACACACCAAATAAGCTCTAGACAAGGCACACAGAAGCCTACAAGTCCTAGAGACAAGCCTAGAAGCAAAGAGCGGAAGCACAAGACAAGAACCAAAGGACTTAGCCAAATCTGCGAAGGCCTAGGCGGACGGTCCGTAAGGGTACGGCGGACAGTCCGTGATGACACGGTGGACAGTCCGCAATAACGCACCGAGCCTCCAGTAGTGCACCGAGGAAATTCGGACAGTCCAGGCAAGCACCGCGGACGGTCCGGGCCTCGCGGACAGTCCGGCCCCACTTGGCGGACAGTCTAGCAAAACTAGTGGAAAATCCCAGATAAACTCGAGCCACCCCAGACAAAACTCCGAGCCACACGGACAGTCCACACACCACTCGCGGACAGTCCGGCAAACAGCCTGCAGCACCAAAACCCAATACGAATCGATCGAAATGAAGAACACGATGAACTCGCGACGAACACGAAGAACAGCTGCACTGCCTATGCCTCGCGGACGGTCCGCATGGGTCCCGCGGACTGTCCGCCAAGCACGAACAGAACAGAAAACTGCTCGAGCTCAGGAGTCAACTCCACCTTTCCATCACCGGATCTCCCAAATGGCTAGAGCTCTTGAGACAAGATTTGGGGGAGATGAGAAGCGTCACTAGGTGAAGCTATGCCCCAAAAATCTCAGCCTCTAACTCCCTAAATCACTGGGAATCACGGATCACACGAACCACCACCAAGAACTCATGCTCCGACCAAAAACACACGAATCAAAGGGACTTCCCCGCATTTGAGGGGTCAAGATCACACACAAAGATGCAGAAGTAGGGGTGGACGCCGAGCCAGCTCGGCTTGGCTCGGTTCGGCTTGGTCTTCTGGCTCGTTAAGGTAACGAGCCAGCTTGGCTTGGCTTGTTAACAAAACGAGCAAAAAGACTGGCTCGGCTTGGCTTGTTAGTAGCTCGAGCCAGCTCGTTAGGCTTGCGAGCTGTATGTAAATTTGAAATTAACATTTGAGCATATGTAAACTTTTTAAAAATAATAATTATAAAGTTGTAAATGATAAAATTAGTCACATGTGGTGCACTTATGAAGGTTTAGCATAGCTTCAATGGCTCATCTCAACTTTGATAGCTCGATTTTCTATGTTGAAATTAGAACTTTCTAGCTTGTTTGGCTCGTGAGCAGCTTGCGAGCTGGCTCGAGCCAACTTGTTAACAAAACGAGCAAAAACAGTAGCTCGGCTCGTTAAAAAATTGATCGAGCTGAGCCGAGTCGAGTCGAGCTATGAACGAGTCGAGCCAGCTCACGAGTTTTTGGCTCACGGTCCAACCCTATGCACAAGGCATCCACCCATGATCCCCTCAAAGAAATCCGAGAGAAAATGCAATCAAATGCACGAATCGAGCGAAGAACGAAACTCCCAAAAAATGGACCCGAAAATGACACGAAAATCACAAAGAGCTAGGAGATCACCGCAATGCCGAATGCTTCCATACATCCAGAGGTCAGAGTCTGTACAAGAGTCTAGCCTGAGGAAAGCAGAGGAAAAGAAGCAGTCTAGAGTGATCTACAGGGGAGGAAACCCTAGAGTCCAAGAGAGAGAGATGCCATCCACCTCTCCGCTATTTATATGAAGTCCACCGGAAGAGGTAAATGACCACGCTACCCCTACAACTCAAATAGAAGATACACACCCCTCAGGGGCAATATGGTCAAAAAGAAGATACTCAAATAGAAGATTCATCGAGCGGACACGCTTTCACCGTGGACGTGCTTAGCCTTGACGCAAGCCCCGCGATCACGCCACGTGCCCCCGCATCGAAGCTTCCCGATGCTCCCGGATCACCGTCTCCGTCGCATCGGGCCTCCGGACTTGGTTTTGCGGCCCAAACCAAGAAACTGTCCATCGATGGTTTTGTGGGCAAACCACCAAACCCTGCGTGCAAGCTTCAGCCTCGATCCGCTACCTTGCACCGGCCCATGTCCATGACTTCAACTTGCTAGTCTTGCACCGCACGGCTCGCACTTGACCCCATCGGCCACCGAGTCCATCAAACCAAGCCTACTTGCCTCTCCATAACCCGGAGGCCGCCACGACTAAGGCCTTTCGTGCTTGTTCTTCACCTGCATTGACACAAGTCAAACCGCAACTTGTACCTGCACACTTAGCCAAGCATTAGTCCACACAACGTTGTCAATCACTCATCACTAAGGAGCGACCCTCCACTAGTCTTCGAACACACCTGGTCCTCAATGTCCCCCTTGATGAGTGCATTGACAACACCCATAGTAACCATCAGAGAGAAAAAGAAAAGAAAACAACCACGAACACAAACCTCCAAGCAAGTGATCCAAAGCCAAAGAACAAGAGAAAACCACGATCACTCGCCAAACCAAGTCTCAGCCGCCTAAGGCAAGGGCAACGGCTCAACACAGCCGAGACAAACAAAGCTCACAAAGAGCACACCACAAAGCACAAAACTCAGGCAAAACAAAAAAGCTCCCCCTGAGCAAATGCAAACTCTTTACTCAATTTTTCTCCTCACATGCAAAAATCTCACAAATGCATTCCAATTCTCCCCAAATGCAAACAACATCTCCCCCTTGTTGACAATGCATGAATCAAGATGTCATGAAGCTCTCCCCCTTGTTTTCATGAAAAATGCATGTCAAAGCATATACAATCTACCAAGCTTCTCAAATATACAAAGAGCACAACAAAATGCTACAAAGAGACATAGAGCAAGCAAAGTAGACATGGTGTAGTTAGCGCATTGCCATCAAAAAAGTAGAGACATATAAGCATGTGACATGGCCAAAAGCAATTTTAATCAATTTTCATAAAGAAACATTCATCTCATGATCAAAGCCCTATCCATGGCAATTTGAGCAAAAATAAACTAGATCATCCAAAGCTCACACAAGATCACAAGTTCTCATCACAGGATCATGGCAAATGCCCATAAGCTACTAAATGTCATGTCAAAGCCACCGAGCCATGTGTCTACTTCTTAAAATGAGACTTCTCATGGTAGACAACATGCAACGGTTTAGCACCCAAGACATGATTTAGAGCTCATTTTTCAAGCATAAGGCAATTCATACACCAATTTCATTTTCAAATTTAAACATGGTACATGAAATGCCTTTGCGGCAAAAAGAAGCTTATGCTCCTCCACAAGTGAACAAATAGGCTAAACATTTACCATGACAAATGGGTCTTTGACCCCAAGCAAAGAGAGCATGATATTCAAGCACAAACTAAACATGATATAGCCATTTGAGCACAAATTGAGTATAGACAAGTATCTACTCATGAGTGAAGCATTTTTAGCATTTTCAACAAAAAAGAAGCTATCTCATCATGAAAATACGACAATACCATCAAGAGCATAGCATTCACATCACCATTCCCAAAGCATACACATATCTCACATATAGCACATCACAGTGATCAAAGTATATAAGAGAAGCTCATCCTAGCATAAATGATCCAAAAATGGCTATCCTAACAGGTTTTGTACATAAAGTAAAATGCATGCGTGGAATGTAACAAATGATACATATATATACATGAGAAGCTCCGAGACCCAGCTAGAAAGGAAAGCACACCCCAAGATCACCTCGCAAGCATGTGAAGGTAACTTGGTCAAGTGGTTTAGTGAATATGTCGGCTAGCTGATCTTGGGTAGGTACAAAGGACAAGGATATGTTCCCTTTCTCAACATTGTCCCTCAAAAAGTGGTATCTTACTTCGATGTGTTTAGTCTTGGAGTGAAGGACTGGGTTTTTGGCTACACTTGTGGCACTGGTGCTGTCACAAAAGAGTGGAACCTGGGAGCACTCCTCACCAAAATCGCTCATAGTGTAGGTCATCCATAGGAGCTGGGAACAACAACTGGCTGTAGTAACATACTCGGCTTCTGTAGTGGACTGGGCTACACTATATTGCTTGCGAGATGACCAAGAGACCAAAGAAGAACCAAGAAACTAGCAACACCCAGAGGTAGACTTGCAATCCAAGCGACACCCAGCAAAATCAGCATCGGAGTACCCGTGAAGTCTGAGTGTCGAGGAGGCAGAATACCAAAGACCAAACTCAGGAGTGTAGTTTAAGTACCTGAAAATCCGCTTGACGGCCTGCCGATGTGAAGTCCTCGGTGAAGCCTGAAAACAAGCGCACAGACACACACTAAACTGTATGTCCGGCCTCGTCACCGTCAAGTAGAGGAGGGAGTCGATCATGCTCCGGTACTCCTTCTGGTCCACGGGTTCGCCATCTTCATCCGCATCCAAAGCCGTAGTGGTACCCATCGGTGCAGTCAGCGGCTTGGAGTCGTTCATGCCAAACTTCTTCACCATGTCCCTAGTGTACTTTGCCTGATGTACAAACGTCCCGTCCTTGCACTGCTTGATCTGGAGTCCTAAGAAAAACTACAGCTCGCCCATCATGGACATCTCAAATTCCCTGCTCATGTCATCTCCAAATCTGGCAACAAGATCATGAGAAGAGCCACCAAAGATTATGTCATCCACGCAAATCTGAACAATCAATAGGTCATTTCCATGCTTAAGGAGAAACAGGGTCTTATCAACTGTGCCCATCACAAGCCCCTTACTCAGCAAAAAACCTCTCAACCTGCCATACCAAGCTCAAGGTACCTGCTTCAACCCATAGAGTGCTCTCTGGAGTCTGTTTACACGGTGTGGGTATTTTTCACTCTCAAACCCTAGGGGTTGCCTCACATACACTTCTTCCTCTATCACCCCATTCAAGAAAGCACTCTTCACATCCATCTGGTACTATTTGATCCCTTTAGCCACGGCAAAGGCTAGAAGGATCCTAATTGCCTCCAAACGGGCCACAGGAGCAAATGTCTCCTCATAGTCTATCCCCTCTTTCTGGTTGAACCCCTGAGCCACCAACCTCGACTTGTTTCTCATAACAATCCCATTCTCATCCTCTTTGTTCTTCCACACCCACTTGGTACCTATGGGGCAGCAATTTGGCGGTGGATCGACTAACACTCAAACTTGGTTTCTCTCAAAATTCTCGAACTCCTCATGCATGGAATTCACCCAATTGTCATCAGACAAAGCGTGTCGAATATCTTTGCGCTCAAAAGAAGCGACAAATGCAGAGTGAGCGAAATGAGAAGTGTTCCTTGACCTTGACCGTGTAGTGCGTTCATGAAGGTCACCTATGATCATAGTCGGTGGGTGATCCACTTGTACACGTTGGGGAGCCTCTCTCCTGGACACAATTTCCCTCTCAGCAGCAGCCTCCACTCGAACAGCCTCGGTTGTATTGGGTGCAGGGGATGGTCCATCCTCGGTCGTCGTCGTAGTAGTGGAAGTAGCATGTACACGACCATCCACAGGAGCATCACCTCCATCATCATCTTCATCTCCATCTCCATCCTGCTCATCCTCAAAGATCCATGCTCCAATCTCCTCATCACCTGCACACTCAAGGGCAGAAGAGCTACATGGCTGTGTCTCGTCGAAGGTAACCTCGCAAGTCTCCATGATTCGGTTAGTGTCAATGTTGAGCACACGATATGCTCTAGAGTGAATCGCATAACCGAGGAAAATACCATCCGAACATCTAGACTCAAACTTATCCAACTTGCCCTTCTTCAGAATGAAACACTTGCAACCAAAAGCTCTAAAGTGACTCACCTTGGGTTGTCGCCCATGCATCAGCTCATAAGAGGTCTTCTTCTTGAAAGCACGAAGGAAGATGTGATTCGAGGCATAGCAAGCGGTATTGACCGCCTCAGCCCAGAAATGCCTAGGAGTTCTATGCTCATCGAGCATCGTCCAGGCCATCTCACAAAAGGGTCTGGTTCTTCCTCTCCACTACGCCATTCTGGCAAGCGACGTATGGAGAAGAGTGCTGATGATTGTTGGGGAAATCCATTTCGCACCTAACCCCCTACTAATAACCATTTTGACTGCAAGCATTCGGGCAAAGGAGGAGCACCCATTCTCTGTTTTGACGTGACTGTGCAGGCTCGATGGTGGCGCCTCAGGACAACAAAGCCGCCGTAGGACCTCGAAGCTTAGCAGCTTCTAGCAGGGCAGAGCGAGAAGGTCAAAGGTGCTGACTGCGCGAAGGAGTGAAGAGCCTTCGCGGGAACAGGTGCTGGGGGTCAAGGGAGCTGAAGGTACGGGGCGCGCGAAGGTGCTGAGGACCTTCGCGAGGAGGGCGGAAGGCTGACTGTGAAAGAATTCGAAGGCGCGCGGGAAGCGAAGGAAGGGGCCGAGCGCACAAAGGTGGAGATGCAGGATCACGACTCGAAGCTGGCTCAAGACTACAGGGCGGTAGCAATCCCCCCGAAGGAGGAGAAGAGGCGTCGGCCCACGTGCCAGTCGCCACGGTGTAAAGTGTTGCGTTGTAAGAGTAGTAGTTGGGCGAGTTGGTGTAAAAATACTGTATTGCCCTCAAAGATCCTACGCTCGATGTAAAAAGGCGAGGGTAAAGATGTAAACTGTAAGTGATGCGGGCCTATAAAAACGAGCCCTAGTGGAATGAAAAAAGGGAGAGGGGTCTGAGGAGAGGCTTGCTTTTAGCTCTCCCGAAGACACGTTGCGGTTCGTTCACGAGTTTGCGTCCCTTTAACACTTGCATTTGTTGGCCCCACTTCGGGGACGGGTTTCTCCCCAACATTTCTGGCGCCCACCGTGTTTCGTCTCACCACAGATCAATGGCACTGAAGAGAGCACCAAGGAACACCAACACTAATCCACAAAGAGCTACCGATGACCCGTCGGCAGCAGAGTCCGAAGGCCAAATCAACGAAGGGGCGAATGCAAACGCAGATAGAGACATAGTGCTCAGCCACACACCAAGCAATCCTGATGGAGCACCCGAAGACATTGCTGACGGAAACTTTGAAGTCGACCTCTTGGATGCGGGAGTCCTTGACGAAGACATCATGTCGCTAAGAAGAGTAGAGGCAACAATAGCGGCAAGACTCAGCCAAATGCCAGGTTCGTCCAATGTCCGAACAAGGGCTCAGGAAGAAGCGGCTTTCCTCAAAACCAAGGGACCACAGGCAGGAGATCCAAGTCAAGAGCAACAAAAGTATCAACAGATGCTGAAAGACATCCAGAAAAAGAAGGCCATGCTCCAGCAGCTTCGCAAGGAGCAAGAGCAACAAGCAATCAGGCAGAAAACTGTTCACCTCCAAGAACAGATGGCAATATTGCAGGCACAGCTTAATTCCCTGCAAGAACATTCAACAAGATCTGAGCCAAGACCCGAAAGGCAACAGAAAGCAACTTTGCCTCAGGGAAAAAAGCGAAGCAGGACAGTTGTTGTAGACGTGTCTTCGTACGACTCCGAAGAGTCATGGGTGTTTGACTCTGACGATGAGGCGTTTGTGGAACGTACACCACATCACAAGAGCAAAAGTTCGCATTCTTCCAAAGACAAGCCATCCACCCCACTAACGTTCGAGCTCGAGCAGGCGGACTGGCCGAACAAGTTCAAATTACCATCTTCGCTACCAGAATATGATGGTGAGTCAGATCCAAGGCAATTCATACTCCGGTACAGCGTGGCAATTTCTTCAGGGGGAGGTGATGACACTGCGAAAGCGAAAGTTATGATAATGGCATTAAAAGGCTCTGCTCAGCAATGGTATGCATCATTACCAAGGGGAAGCATAAGCTCATGGAGCCAGCTTCGGGAGAAAATTGAAAGTAACTTTCAGGGGTTCCAGCCACAAGAGCTCACCGCCAATGACCTTCATTAGATCAAATAGGGGGAGAAGGAGCCCTTGCAAGAGTACATAAAGAGATTTACAAAAGCCAGGGCAAAAGCACCACATGTCGAAGAGTCAAGTGTAATTGACGCCGTTATTGGCGGACTCAAGGTGGGGCCTTGTGGGGAATACCTAGACAGGCGAAGGCCACCTTCGGAAAAGAAATTATTCGAAGTCCTGCAGTCATATTGCTTATCCGACCGTGGAAAGCAACGGAGAATCGAAGATTATCAGGCAAGGAAAACCGCAGCGAAGGCTAAGGAGGAATGGAGCAGAAGACCAAGCATGAACAATAGAAACGCACCAAACAACTCGAACTACAACAGGGGGGGTGTGAACAACGTATCATCCAAGGGGGCAAACAACAGCCAGGCACCTTTGCAGTCAAACCAACAGGGGTCCGCAAAATACTCAACACCACCTCCGCAAACAGTTTGCTCCATACATGCCAACCTACCAAGTGGGCCCAGCGACCTTATCCGCACCTTCGAAGACCGCGGGCGACCTAAACAAGACCCCGGAAGACCCGTGATGCTTGGCTTGCAAGTCAAGACACTAGGACCTGGCGCGTCGCCGCCTATAGCTCCGAGTATCATGGGATACTCCTTGTAATCCGGGAGATAAGCCTCCCGCAGTTGTAACCGAACCCGACACGGGTCAACCGACCTTGCATGCGAACCCTAGCCCGTCCTCCCCATATAAGGCGGCCTAGGGCTCCATGCACAGGGACAACTCATCTTCAACCTCCCGCATAATCCACCACAACTGGACGTAGGGTATTACTCTCCGGAGGCCTGAACCAGTATGAACCCTTGTCTCCCTGTTCCTCGCTGCCATACTCGCCTAGTTCCGTGTGCATCCCGTGCATAACCACCTACGCTCTTAGGTCCCGATCCTCCATTAACCTGCAAACCACTAGGGCAACCCCCTAGCGGATCTGTCTAGGTCTCACCCCCTGACAGTTGGCGCGCCAGGTAGGGGCGATCGGGAACTCGCTGTGCAGCATGGTGGCCCAATCTGGCGTCGTCTTCCCGGCGAGCAAGGCGGCCTTCCTCGCCAACCCCGTGGAGATCTGCTTTGGATCGTTCACGTCGACCTCTCCTGCTCCGGCAGCCGCAGCTCCTCCAGCGACCCCGGAGCAGGTCGTCACGGTGTCCGTCGCCACCCCCGTTTCCGATCTAGTATCAGGGACCCACCCACCCAAACCCTGTGACCTTGTCCAGGGGATGGAGAACGTCATCGGCTCTATGAGGGAAACACTGGAGATCTGCGAACGAGCTCAGCGCTCGGCGCAGACAGCGCTACGTCACGACATGTTCCCCTTCGGCCTGAGTTCTACGCCCGGTCTTCTCCTCAGTCAGCTCTCCACGCCTCCCCAGATCCGATCTGGGCAGCGACCTACGGCCGACACCTCACGCCCGGCGCGACCCTCTCGACGTGCCCTGCAGCTATCACAAGGGTGCGAAGCACACCCTTCGCGAGTGCCGTCTGCGGAAAAAGATCGACCAAGAGCTCCCTCGTCGAGCTAAGGGACCTACCCAGTCCCCGGACTGCGGGGAGTTCTAGAAGGTCCGGGTTCGAATCTCCCCCAATGATTCGGACATCGTCTTTCACCAAGTGCTCGTGATCTCTGAGAATGAGCCACCCCGCGTGGGTGCGACCAACTCCGAGGAAGCGGCTCGCATCCAAGCCAACGGCCGCCGTGCCCAGCGACGTGGGAAGGAGCAGCAGCGCGCGATCTTGCCTTGCGCTCGGGACCTGCGCCTGGAGTTCGAGGAAGCTGGGATCCCGACCTTCAACAGCCCCCAAGCCAACCTGGGTGCGGCCATTACCCGGCTCTAGCAAGCTCAGATGATGCTTGAAGCTGAGTAGGCCCTGGCGTACAGAGGAGCTGCGCATCGCCGTTTCCTTGGGGATCAAACGCCTCATCGCTTACGGTGATTCCAAGGTCGTGATCGACCAAGTCAGCAAGGATTCCGAAGCCAGGAAGGACACAATGGATGCCTACTGTGCCGAGGTGCGCATGCTCGAGCGTCACTTCGAATGGCTCGAGTTCCACCACGTCTGCCGCAACAACAACGTCACAACTGATGTCCTCTCAAAGCTCGGCTCCAAGAGCGCTCTGGTTCCAGCTGGTGTGTTCGTCTAGGACCTACGCAAGCCGACCATCAAGCTCATCTCCGACCCTGAGTTGCCTGATGATGAGTTGACCTCACCGGGAGGTCGCAAGATCCTCATGATCGACGCACAAGATGACTGGCGCCTTGACTTCATCACCTTCCTCCTCGAGCACCGAGTACCTGAGGAAAAGGCGGAGCGTGAAAAGATCACAAGGCGTAGCGCCAACTACGTCGTCGTCGGCAACGAACTCTACCAGAGGTCTGCCGCCACAGGGGTTTTGATGAAGTGCATCCTACGATCTGAGGGCCTTAGGCTCTTGGATGAGATCCACGGCGGCGAGTGCGGCAATCATGCCGCATCCTCCAACCTGGTGGGCAAGGTCTTCAGGTCTGGCTTCTACTGGCCCACGGCCATGGCCGATGCCCAGGAACTTGTACGTCGATGCAAGGGGTGTCAATTCTTCGCTTAGCAGCAGCACTTCCTGGCTCAGGCCCTGAGGACCATCCCTCCATCATGGCCCTTCGCGGTGTGGGGCCTCGACTCTGTGGGACCTTTCAAAACCGCCCCTGGTGGCTACAAGCACATCATTGTGCCGGTGGACAAATTCACCAAGTGGATCGAGGTCCGTCCCGTATCCAGCGTCACGTCCAAAGAGGCGGCCAAGTACATCGAGGAGATCACCCACCGCTTTGGGGAACCCAACAGGATCGTCACCGACCTTAGCACGGCCTTCACAGGAGCCGATTTCTGGGACTTCTGCCAAGACAACCTGATCGATGTATACTACTCCTCGGTGGTGCACCTGCGGTGCAACGGCCAGGTCGAGCAGGCCAACGGCATGGTCCTACAGGCCATCAAAGACCGTATCTTCGACGGCTCAGCGCCTTATGCAACCAGGTGGCTCTCAGAGCTCCCCCACGTGATCTGGGGTCTCAGGACCCAGGTCAGCTCGGCTACAGGGTACACACCCTTCTTCCTGGTCTACGGGTCAGAGGCCATCCTCCCCACCGATGTTGCCTTCAGGGCTCCTCGCATCCAGAACTTCGATGAAGGAGAAGTAGAGCAAACACGCAGGCTCGACCTCGACAGTGTCGAGGAACATCATGTGGCCACGCTCATGCACCACACCCGCCACGAACAGCAGCTACGTCGCTACCATGACCGCAATGTGCGGCAACGTTCATTCAACGTTGGCGACCTAGTCCTGCAGCGGATCCAGAACACCAAGGACATGCACAAGCTCTCAGCACCTTGGGAAGGCCCCTTCATAGTTAAGGAGGTCATTGGACCGGCGACCTATCGCCTCCAATAGGCCGATGGCCAGGGTGTCCCGAACCCCTGGAACATCAAGCACTTACGGCGCTTCTACCCTTAGGAGCCTTGTATCACAATAAAAGCTATGTACTCTACCCCTTGTAGTTCAATATATATAAAAAATTATCCTTCGACCTGCTTTTATGAGTCTCTGTCTGCTTTCTGTTCACCCCTGCCCCTCGACTCGCTCGGGGGCTTGGTTTAAAACTGGACCTCTCACGCTCGGGGGCTTGGTGTTAAGCTCGGCCCTTCACGCTCGGGGGCTTGGCTTTGCCAACCTAAGGGTCGTTCGACCTGGGGTTTCTACCTTTTCTTTTTACCAGTGTTCCCTTACCACAACTTTTTATACACTTTATAAGTAGTCCTAGGTCGTGGAGTTGCTCGACCTCGGGTCCCGGACCCCCCTCCGCGCGCCGGCTGCACATAAGCCTCCACGTTGAGCTGTGTAGTCGGTAAGCCGTTCCTCCACCGAGTTGGGTTAGCGGGAGGAAAGGGTTCTGGCAGCTCCATCACTTTGGCATTCTTATAAAGAGTATAAGAGTCAAATAAGGGATCACATCAAATTAATTAAACATGCCTTTTTGATTCATGGAAGGTTTATCTTACATCAAAAAGGGTCCACGACCCATCGGCACTAATTGTTTGCTACGTCCTAAGTTACATTTACAGGTCTATTTTCTTCATGATCTCATCCGCGGCAGCTTGGATATCTTCAATGCCCACCAGCCGAGATAGGTCGAGCTACTCCTTGACCTTCTCAAGGTCGAACGTCGGCACATGGTGCCTCACCGTGGCCAACGCGGTAGCAGCGGCGAGCTTGCCGCTATCCATCAGCAAGGCCTTCTCGCGACCTTCCGCATCTTCCAGCCGCGCGACGAGCCCCTGCGGCCCGCCTTCGACCTTGGGGACGTAAATGTCCACAAGGTACTCGGCGGCCTCCTTGAGGTCGTCCAGCTCCTTCTGAAGATCTGCTGTCATCTCTTGATGATCAATAAGGGTTTGTATCACCCGGGATAGGTCGATCTCCAGATCCCTACGAACACCCAACTCATACGCAGCCTTCCGGGTATTGTAATACTCACTGGCAACGACCTCCTTGTGCTTCTCCTTGAGGGTCCTCACCTGCTCCTTGGACTCCTTGAGGTCCTTCTTCAAGGCGGACTCCCTCTTCTTGGCATCTGAGATCAGCAAGGTCAAAAGCGGTACATCACGACGTAAAATTCAAGCATCAAGAATGAGGGTACCCCCAGACGTACCCGCAGCGGCAACCTTCAGCTCGTCCTCTGCTTCCTTCGCCTTCAGCTTGGTGGATTCATGCTCCTGCTTCAAGGCCTCCATCGCCTTGTACTTCAAGGCCGCCTCGACCTTGAGGCGCTTTATCTCTTCTGCGGCCTCAATCCTGGCCTGCAGCATGGCCTCCCGCACCGTCGTCAGCTCCGCATGAAGCTTGGCGGCCTCCGTGAGTAGGTTCGCCCTACCCTGCGCCCGCTCAGCGAGAGACGGCAGCCACACACCTCAAAAAGGTCGTCAAATCACCGCATCCATGAGAATTAAAGACCTACCCCCCAAAGGAATTGGGACTCACCATGAGTGTCCTGCCAATCGTTTTCGCCACCTCCTTGATCGTTGCCTGTGCCACCTTGAAGTCGTCAAGGTCCCAGCCGTCGGCAAGGACATCATCCTCCCACGGGGTGCCGGTATAGAGGCACCGGTTCAGGTCGTCGTCTGTGCCCCCTCCTCCGGTCTCCGCCCCCTGCGCCTGCGGTAGGCCCGACTCGGGTGGCTCCTCCTGGTGAAGACCCTCCCCCAGCTGAGCGCTGTCAGCAGCGACCTTGGCCGTCACCGACGATGCTACCCCCACGGTCTCAGGGACCTTGATGGTAACATCTCCGCATGAGGTCGCCGGCAACTGCCCCACCGGCACCTCCTCGAGCTTCCGCCCAAAGGCCTCTTGGCCTGAGGCGTTCTTGCTGGTGTCCGACGCAGCAGGAGTTCCCCTGCCCACGGTGCAGAAATGTGTCAGCACGACGTACTCAACAAGCCACGAAGGTCAAGCAACGCACAAACCAAGTTCGACAACATACCCGCTGCCAGTTTTCAATCGAAGCGACACCAGCCTGGGTGGCACCCGCCTCGGCTTCTTCTGCGACCCTTGGTCGCTCACACCCTCCACGCTCGGCTTCAGCGGTTGCTCGCTTATAACTCCGAGCAGGACGTCATCTCCCCCCGCGGCCGCTGTGTCGCCCGACCCTATGCTGATGTCATGCGACCGCGCGTCATCCTCCTCCTCGAAGATGACCTCGACGCTAGCTGTCGCCATCTCCGACGACGTAGTGGTGTCCCTCCTCTTCCTCTTCTTCTTCTTCTCCGCCTCAATGGTGGCAGAGATGATCTTGGCGCCCTTGTGCGTCGGGATCTTGCCAGCGACCTGCCGCGTGCACCGGGTCATTGGCGCAGAACTCCCTGAGGGTAGTTGTCGAAGTACTCTTGCGGTGGAGCCCGGATGTCCTCTGCCGCCCGGACCTTGAAGCTGTGCTCACCCTCGTCAACGAACGGAGCCGGACTCCAGAACAAGCCCTCGCGACCCTGCAATAGGCGACCTTCGTCTTAAAATGGGGGAACGCAAAACCCAACAAAACAGGAATCAAGGTCGGTCAGGCGACTTACCACTTCGGCGGGCCGCTTGAGGGAAAACGCCTTGGGGCACATGTGATTTTGGATCACCCTGTTGAAGAGTTCCCTCACCCGCGCCACCATCTCCTGCTTGGAGACCTTGCGCTGCGCCACGCGGGTCAGGTCAGCCTGGCCCTAGTACTCGTAGGCCGGATGCACCTGATCTTGGATAGGTTGCAGTAGCCTCCGGCTGAAGCTGATGGCCACCGCGCCACCCATCAGCCCCCCCTGCTTTCAGCGTCGCGAGGTCCTCCAACAGCGTCTTGATGGTGTCCGTCCCCCGCGACGTCAGCTGGTTGGTCCACTCTGGCACCGGGACTGGCGCGAGCCCTGACCTGGTCACCAGCTCTGGCTTCGGGTTGTCAATGTAGAACCACCCTCGCCTCCAGCCTCGGCTATTGTTAGGCAGCTCCATGTCGATGTACACCGTCTTCATGTGACGGCGTAACATGAAGCCGACTGATCCAACGACGCCATTCTTTCCCGTCTTCTTCACCTCGAAGGAGTATCACCATAGGTTGAAGTGTGGCGGTATCCCCAAGTATGCCTCGCACAAATGGATGAACGAGGAAACAGTGGTGACGGAGTTGGGGACGAGATGTACCAGGTCGATCCTGTAGAAGTGAAGCAGCCCGCAGAAGAAATCGCCCGCCGGGACTCCAAATCCGCGCTCGACGTATGCGATGAAGGCGACGGTCTCCCCGGTCCCCTCGGAGGGGAAGGCTTCGCCGGTGGCTGGCCTCCAACCCAACTGCTCCCTATGCTTTAGTAGCCCGCGCTCCACCAGACCTCGGAGCTGCGCCTCCGTCACTGTCGAGTGCTCCCAAATGCTCTCCGGGGCCGGCGCATGCTCTGGGGCCATTTCTTCTTCGTCAAACCCGGTGGATCTAGCTCTAAACACTACCAAGGATTTCTTGCGCATGCGGCGGCGCTCGTTGCGGTGGATCTAAGCACGGTAGCACCGACGAATCTACGCGGAAAGCTCTTGGCGGAAGCTCGAAAACCCTAAGGATTGCAGGGAAATGGAAGCGAGTGGGGTCCCCGACCCTTCACATGGCCTTTTATAACTGGGCCGCATTAGTTCGGTGGGCCGCGGCACCGCAAATGTCCCTTCGGGTTCGGCGATATTCCCGGTGACCAACGGTTACATCGCCCAACAGCTCTTTCGGCCTAACGGTCTCAGGCAGTAACGCCTCCTACCGTGCGGGAATCCATGGTCGTTGGCCCTCTTCTCAATGGCCCGGCGTCCATGGACCCATTATGCCCTACTTCAAGCCCCTACTCCACTACTTTCTTCCAAGTCTCTAAACCTCTGACGACCTCCGGGTCCATGACATCACCTTCATAAGGTCGACAAGGCGCCACTGCTTTATACGTCGCCTCAGCCTTCAACGGCGGGTTCACACCCTGGCTCCTAGGTCCTGCTACCTACTGGATTGCCTTAGCCTTCATGGCTGGTTTATACCAACCGCCCTACGCTTAATGGCTCCAGTGCCCGTTGGCGACCCCCTGGTCAAGTAGCACCTCCCTGAGGTCGCTAAGGCCCTGCTGCCTTCTAGGTCGTATAGACCTAGATTTTTCAGGCTGACTACCTGCATTGTGTCCCTGCACAACGGCCGCGTCGACCCAAGTCGACACGGGCTCCAAGTCTCTACAAAAGGCCTCTTGAAGGTCGGCGTGCTATTACAGCCCTGCCAGGACCTTGGTAGCCATACCATTGCACCCCGGGCGCCCCTACAATTATATGCGACATAACATTCATCATGTAAAACTATATTTACAGCTTCATAAGCTACAAGGAGTTTGGCCCTTGGCCAATTACAAGATACAAAGATATTAAAGGCCCTGAATCACCTTCCAAAGTGCTTACGACTCAGTCTACACTAATAAGGCTTGTCGCAAGCTTTCTTCTAGCTTCGGGACCTTCTCGATGACCTCTACAGCCACTGTGGAGGCAGCTGCCACACAGCCACCTCTACTCGAGCTCCAACAGGTCTCCTGTGGCGCCCAGCGTCAAGTCTGAGCTTCACCACAAGATTCCTAATGGAGCGAGCTTCAACACCAACCTCGCCGGGTGGAGTGTAGTGTTCACCAGCATCACATCAGGCCTGAAAGTGTCAGGGCCGACGATGCAACTGCTGCTTCATACTCCTCCTGGGTTCCTCGGCGGGACTGGGAGAAGAGGCCAATCGAGTTCTTCGAGCCTCGCAAGCATTCTTCTAGCTCCAAGCATGAACTACATCAATCCTATGCTCTGGTGGGTGGACATATGTTCGTGGCGTGGAAATATCACTACACCAGATCATTATGGCTTTCCCTTGGAGGATGGGCGCTTTGCTTCAAGGTTTGGGTGCCTATTTATACCTCCAAGCACCCGCTATTCGGTCTTATCCACAAGCCGGCTTGCGTGGCGTCCTTATCTTCAAGATCGCTGTACACTCTTGGGACACGAGGTCACTGTTCGCCCATGGGAGGCATTGGCGCGTCTGTCCCCTACCTGACTACATCCTGGAGGGCTTTTGTCCTTTGCGGGTGATAGCGACCTGTGCTTTGCCTGCAAGCAGGCCTGTGACCGTACAGTGCACTCGTGACTCTGGTTGCGCCAGTCCTGCCGCCTGCTGACCTCTGCAAGATTCTGGAGCTTTTGTCCTATTGCGTCGACATCACAAGAGCATCTATTTCTTGAGCAGAATTTCGTAGGTTCGGATTATTTATTTCTTCTTCTTCTTCGGAGCATCAAACCGGCCATCCTGGTCACTTTTCTGCTTGGGGGCTACTACACTAGTGCGTCTTTCAACACCCTATTTTCCCCAGTCGCCTCGACCTAATGGAAGCCTGCTTCCGCTACTTCTCTGCTCGACCTACCTTCGGTAGGCATCGCGACCTTTCTGAAGGACGCGGCAGTTTCTACTTCGCACCTGGCTAATGTCAAGTCGGCGGTTCTGCAAAGTCTACGCCTCGTCTTCACTTCGACCTCCTGGATCTACGACCGAGAAGCCCGGTGTTCAACTTCGTGCGCACATCGCAGGGGTTTTTTTTTTGATCCCCATGCACCCTTCACGACCTCGACAGTGCCGCGCCTCTGCTACTCTTCGACACGACCTCGGCTCGGCCGCTACGCCTACACGTCGATCGAGGGCTTGAGAGACATGGGTACCCATGGGTCCCCACCGGCCAGGGTCCCAGGGGCCCCTGACAAGTGGACCCGACCTTCCAGAAGACCCGCCGACCTGCCAAGTGGGCCCAGCGACCTTATCCGCACCTTCAATGACCGCGGGCGACCTAAACAAGACCCCGTAAGACCCGTAATGCCTGGCGTGCAAGTCAAGACACTAGGACCTGGCGCGCCGCCGCCTGTAGCTCCGAGTATCACGGGACACTCCTTATAATTTGGGAGATAAGCCTCCCGCAGTTGTAACCGACCCCGACACGGGTCAACTGACCTTGCATGCGAACCCTAGCCCATTCTCCCCATATAAGGCGGCCTAGGGCTCCATGCACAGGGACAACTCATCTTCAACCTCCTGCATAATCCACCACAACTGGACGTAGGGTATTACTCTCCGGAGGCCTGAACCAGTATAAACCCTTGTCTCCCTGTTCCTCGCCGCCATACTTGCCTAGTTCCGTGTGCATCCCATGCATAACCACCTATGCTCTTAGGTCCCGATCCTCCATTAACCTGCAAACCACTAGGGCAACCCCCTAGCGGATCTGTCCAGGTCTCACCACCTGACACAAAGTGTTTGGCAGACAGTCCGCGAGATAGGCCCAGACGGACCGTGACGGTCGGACGGTCCGGAGTGAACCGTCGGACAGTCCGTTTTTCCTAGTGCGCTACTGGAGGTTCAGTCTGCTATTTCGGACTATCCGCCCTGTGCTTGCGGACGGTCCGCCTGGGTCCCGCGGACAGTCCGCCTGGTGCTTGTGGACGGTCCACCCAGGACTTTGCAGATTTGGCTAAGTGCTTTGGTTCTTGCTTTGTGCTTCTGCTCTTTGCTTCATGGCTTATCTCTAGGTCTTATAGGCTTGTGTGTGCCTAGTCTAGAGCTCTCTTGGTGTGTGCGAGTGATCGGAGAGGCAATCGGGGTATAGGCCGAGTTCATCGTTCGGGAAGAATTTTTATCGGCTCCCATTCACTCCCCCCCTCTCTGGTCGCCTATTCGGTCCTTCAATTGGTATCAGAGCTAGTTACAGACCTTCGTGATTCTAACCAGTCTAAGATCCAAAGATGGGCGACTATTGCAAGGGGTCGGGTCCTCCGCACTTCGATGGCAAGAATTACTCGATGTGGGAGAGGCGCATGGCGCGTTTTTGCGTGGGAAGGGGACTCTGATCTGGGATGTGACTCAAAATCCTAACTATGTCATTCCAGACAGTTTCATTCTTCTAGGATCACGGGACATGTTTGAGGCCAACAGCAAGGCCGTTGACTACTTGTTCCGTGCTCTCTGCGCCTCGGAGTTCGATCGAGTGTACAGAGAGGATGTAGCCGGAAGATATGGCTTAAGCTCAGGAATGCACATGTTGGCAATGCTCAGGTGCAAGCTCATTTGTTTTCCACTTACCGGAGAGTGTACGAGAACTTCACTCATCTCCCCGTTGAGTCGACCGATGTGATGTTTCAGCGCTTCACCAGCATAGTGAACAACATGAGGGCCAATGTGACAGTGCTCCCATACACGAATCATGATCAAGCTATCAAGATTTTGCATGCCTTGGATAGGTCTGTGTGGAGTGCCAAGGTCGAGGCCATTGAGGAGTCGAGCGTGTATGATACCTTGTCGCTGGATGAGTTGTTCTCTAAGCTCAGGTCTTCGGAGGTTGATCGTGGCTTGAGAGCCAAGAGAGAGAGAGCCCCACTGATCCTCATAGTTTGGCTCTTGTCTCAGGATTGAGGACTAATGTTAACTCTACTGGTTTTTCTTTGTCTTGTCTTGTGTCCCTGCCAGATGAGGACTATGAGGTGCTGAGCGAGGAGGATCTCGCCTTGTTGAGAAAGAGGTTTGGGCGGATGTACGAGAACCGCAAGAATGCGAGGAGAAGCTCGGGGATGTGCTATCGGTGCGGGAAGCACGGGCACTTCATCGCCGAATGCCCTGAAGCCATGGAGATCAAGAATGACTACAAGGGCAAGCCCAAGCACGACTACAACAGGCACCGCTCCCAGAACGACTACAAGGACAAGCGCAAGGACAAGGGCGAGAGAAGGCCAAAGAAGAGCAGTAGGTACAAGAAGAAGACAGCTCAAGCGATGGTTGCCAGAGCGAGCGACATCGACTCCACTTCAAGCGACTGTTCTTCAGGTTCCAACAGCGATGAAGAGCAAGATCGACACAAGGACAAGGGGCACATAGGCAAGAACTTCACCGGCCTCAGCTTCGTCGCTCAAGGTAGATTTAGCGGCATGGTGCACTCCAAGAAGGGTGGGAAGCACAACTCGGACTCGAACTCCGACTCCGAGGAAGAGGTACGACATGATCCCAACTTCTTGCTAGAGGAGAATGCTGGGCTGAATGAGTTGCTTGATAACCATGATGATGTGCTTAGGAAGACCAACAAGGAGAAGAGAGGGTTTAGGTCCTTGCTAGGTGATGCTAAGGACAAGATAGTTGAGCTTGAGTCTTTGCTTGTTGATGCTAGAACTGAGATATACTCTTTGAAAGCTGCTCCTATTGTTTTTGATGAGGTTGATTGTGGTGATTGCAATGTTTTCCTGGCTGACTTGACAGCTCTCAAGGAGAAGCATGCGTCAACTCTTGAGGAACTAGATGTGCTTAGGATTGAGTGTGATGAATTGAAATCTAGACCTGCTTTGTTAGGTGCTTGCACTTCTTGTCATGTGTTGCATGCTAGGCTAGATGAATCTCACATCAAGATAGTTTCTCTTCAGGCTGCTTTGAAAGCTCCTATTCCTACATGATGCTCTACCTGTGAAATGCATGCTTTGAAAAACATGGAACTTGCACACTATGTTGACCATTTGCAGGATGAGAATGATGACTTAAGGAAATTGATGGGGTGGTTGTCTGGGCATGAGCCACAATTGAGTTTGATGTTGGCTCAGTTTAAGAGGTTTGATGGTTAGGCGTTGGGGGCTGGGAAGAGTAGTGAGAAGAGTGGTGAGGGAGAAGAGAAAGTTGGAGAGATTCCTATTCCACCACACACTACACCCAGGAACAAATTTGAACCCAAGCCAAACCACCTTAGAAACAAGCTAGACACAACCCCAGATCCACCAATGTTCCCCCACAAGTCAGAAAACTACCAGAAACCCATCAAGTTTGTCAGCACCCAGGGAAGTGTGTTTGGGGGGGGAGTCAGGAGAGAAAGTTGTTGAGAAGCCCACAGAGAAGCCACAGCCAGTCTGCTTCCACTGTGAGTATTGTGGGAGGGATGGCCATAAGGATGAGTTCTGTTTCAGGAGGAAAAGGGATCAGAGGTTTGCTAGGGAGATGGCAAACAAGGACAGGTACCACCCTTCTCATGGTGTGCCTAAGCCTCGTAGAGGGCCTCTACTTAGAGGTGATGGGTTCGTGCGTACAGTTCCCACTCGTGGTGGTGGTGGTGCTTTTCCTCAGAGAGATAGGCGTGTTGGGTTTGGGCGTGGTGAGTTTGCTGGACGTGCTCCTGCTCGTGACCGTTACGAGTTTGGGAGGCACGATCAGAGCTTTGGTTCCTAGAGGGACTACGGGCCATGTTTTCTCCCGCATGGTGCGCGTACTCCTCCAATGAGACGTGGCAGGTTCTTCGGTGGTAGGCGTGAGAGGGCTCCGCCTAGATGTTTTGATAGGATGGATTTTGCTAACCCTTCGTTTGAGCAAATGGCTCGACACTGGTTTGATTCCTTTGGTACTTGCCCCAGTGTTGAGTCGCTTGCCCATTCTCGTTCTCGTTTTTGATTGCAAGTGGGAAGCATGGAGGACTTTTGGTTGACCGACTCCGGTTGCTCACGCCACATGACCGGAGATCGTGGGTGGTTCTCCAGCCTCACCCCGGTGAGTACGAGGGAGTACATCACTTTCGGGGACAATGGGAGAGGATGAGTGCTTGCTGATGGTATGGTGAAGGTGAGTAGCAAGGTGACCCTAAAGAGTGTGGCTTTGGTCAAGTCACATGGTTTAAACCTGTTGTCAGTATACTAGTTGCTTGACGAGGGTTTTGAGGTTCGTATTAAGTTGGATGTTTCTCGTGTGCTTGATTCTCGAGGCGATCTTGTCTGTACGATCGTCCCTGAGGGTCAAATCTTTCATGCCGATTTTTCCCAGTCTGTTGGTCCTCCTTGATGCTTTATTGTTGGCGTTTCGGCCGAGCTTTGGAAGTGGCATAGGAGGCTAGGACACTTGAGCTTTGAGTTGCTTTCCCGCTTGAGTGGCTTAGACCTTGTCCGAGGATTGCCTAAGTCGAAATTCGAGAAGGATTTGGTTTGTGCTTCTTGTCGGCATGGGAAGATGGTTTCTTCTTCTCACGTCCCTCTGACTGCGGTCATGACCGAACGACCTTGTGAGCTATTGCACATGGATTTGGTTGGGCCAGCTCGTGTTCGCTCTGAGGCTGGGAAGTGGTACATGTTGGTTGTGGTTGATGATTTTTCGAGGTACTCTTGTGTTTTCTTTTTGGAGGATAAGAGCGAGATATTTGGCTTTGTTCGGGACTTGATCTTGAGGTTGAAGAATGAGAGACATGGTGTTGCCATTCGAGCTATACGCAGTGAGAATGGCACAGAATTTAGAAACTCTCATTTTGATGCCTTTTGCAGTGATCTTGGTCTCGATCACCAGTACTCTTCTCCATACGTTGCTTGCCAGAATGACGTAGTGGAGAGGAAGAACCGGACCCTTTGTGAGATGGCTAGGACGATTCTTGATGAGCATAGGACTCCTAGGCGTTTCTGGGCCGAGGCGGTCAATACCGCTTGCTATGTGTCGAATCGCATTTTCCTTCGTGCTTTCTATAAGAGGACGTCTTATGAGCTGATGCATGGGCGATAACCCATGGTGAGTCACTTTAGAGCTTTCGGTTGCAAGTGTTTCATTCTGAAGAAGGGCAAATTGAATAAGTTTGAGGCTAGATGTTCGGATGGTATCTTTCTCGGTTATGTGATTCACTGTAGAGCATATCGTGTGCTCAACCTTGACACTAACCGAATCATGGAGACTTGTGAGGTTACCTTCAACGAGACACAGCCATGTGGCTCTTCTGCTTTTGAGTGTGTAGGTAACGAGGAAATTGGAGCAAAGATCTTTAAGGATGAGAAGGAGGGAGATGGAGATCAAGATGATGATGGTGGTGATGCTCCCGTGGCTGGTCATGTACACGCTACTTCCACTACGACGACGACGATCGAGGATGGTCCATCCCCTATGCCTACGATGACAGAGACTGTTCGAGTGGAGGCTGCTGCTAAGGGGGAGATTGTGTCCAGGCGAGAGGCTCCCCGGTGTGTACAGGTGGATCACCCACCGATGACGATCATAGGTGACCTTCATGAACACACTACATGGTCAAGGTCAAGGAATACTTCTCACTTTGCTCACTCTGCATTTGTCGCTTTGCTTGAGCCCAAAGATATTTGACACACTTTGTCTGATGAGAACTGGGTGAATTCCATGCATGAGGAGTTGGAAAACTTTGAGAGAAACCAAGTTTGGGTGTTAGTCGATCCACCGCCAAATTGTCGTCCCATAGGTACCAAGTGGGTGTGGAAGAACAAGGAATGTGAGAATGGGATGGATGTGAGAAACAAGTCGAGGTTGGTGGCTCAGGGGTTCAACCAGAAAGAGAGTATAGATTATGAGAAGACATTCACTCCTTGAGGACCATGTGTGGTTCGAGGACCGGTGGATGGTCGCTTCCTGGTGTGATGAGTGATTGACAACGTTGTGTGGACTGATTCTTGGCGAAGTATTGCAGGTGCAGGTTGCGGCTTGACTGGTGTTGGTGTAGGTGAAGAACAAGCGCGAAAGGTCGTTGCTGGTGAGGCCTCCAGGTGTGGAGAAGACAAGTAGGCTTGGTTCGAGGGACCCGGTGGCTAGCGGGGTCAAGTGCGGGCCGCATGGTGGCATGAACAGCAGGATGAAGTCGGTGGACGGTTTCTTGGTTGAGCCTCAAAACCAAGGTCGAGCCGGGACTTCGTGGGAGCCGAGTCATGAGTGGTGATTGGCGGAGGCTACATCAAGTCTGCGGGGTTTCCAGTGGTTCACCACAAAACCACTGGGTTACTTGGCTGAGCCAGAAAGGCAAGGCCGAAGACTCCGTGTGGCTGACAGACCAAAACCGGTCTGACCGGTTTGGGGTCGCAGGGCACCGAGATGCTTCGAAGCGGAGGACACGCGGCATGATCGCAAGAGTTGCGTCGGTGGTACGCGGGCTTGCGGTGGATGCGCATCCGTCCGATGGTGCTAATCATGTGTTGACCAAAACGCCCTTGCATGGGCTTGTGTTGTAAATCCTAGTGTAGGGGCACTTCGGTCTTTTGTCCGGAGGGCTCTATATGTAGGAGGAGTGGCTGGTTGGGCAGCCATCTCTTTTTGGCTTAGTGAGGTGGGTGTGCTCCTTCGTCTTGGAGTGCTCTTGGTGAGAGGTAGAGAGGAGAGAGTGGCTCTTTGTTTGAGCTTTTTGCCATCCAAGATTTGTGATTCTTGAGAGTGGCTTGTAACCGGATATGGCTACATGATTCATAGTGATTTATCCTTCTTAATCTTGTGCCAAATCCTTTATTCCCGTGGCTTTTTCTTTTATGCCATTTTCGGAGGTATTTTCGGAGCCCTTTTCTTGGGATTTTCGTGAGGAGATTTTGGAGGAGTTTCTTTGCGGGATTTGTAGTAGGAATCACACATTAGGATGTGGTGCCTCTTTTCTTGGTGATCTTGCCCCTCCAAACCCGTGGAAAGGCCTTCGATTTGGTGGTTTTTGGATGAACTCGGGAAAAGGTGTTCTTGGTGGTTGACTTTCGATTCCTCCCTTTTGGATGCATTTCGGGATGGATCCCTTGAGATAGAGGTTGCCCAAGAGGTAATCCACCTTCCCCCGAAGTTTGGTTGCAATCCGTTGGGTGAATCGGGAGATCGATTGGTTGGAAGAAGAGGTGGTTTCCGCGGGCTGCGTTTTTCCCGTCTATCTGGGCGAAACCGGTCTGACCGGTTTGGGAAACCAGTCTGACCGGTTTTGGTGACAGTGGCCGTTCGGGAAGATTTTTGGTAGGCGGGTTGTTCTCTGTCTAAGAAGTCCTCTGGTCCAAGTTTTGTCGCGTTTGGAGTTCGTTTGCTTGGTTTTTGGCCTTGTTGATCTTTGGGGGATTTCTGGGCAAAACCGGTCTGACCGGTTTTCCAAACCAGTTTGACCGGTTTGGTCAAAGGTGTGTTTTTGGGGAGATCTTCTGGGAACAAGTTTCCTTTTGGTAGAAGAAGCTCTGGTCCAAGTTTCGTCAAGTTTCGAGTTCGTTTGCTCTAGTTTTGGGATTTTGAGTTTGAGCTCCCTAGGCGAAACCGGTGTGACCGGTTTGGTAAAGAGGTCTGACCGGTTTTGGTGTGTTGGATTTTGGTTAAGTCTGGCAAAACCGGTCTGACTGGTTTGGCAAAGAGGTCTGACCGGTTTCGGGTGACTTAATCGTTTTCTCCCCTTGCAAAACCGGTCTGGCCGGTTTAAGAAACCGGCCTGACCGGTTTTACTCTGGCAGCAGGTGCTTGAGTTGTTTTCCGCTGTGTGTTTTCGAGTGTTGCTTGGTGGAGTCTTGTTCCTAGGTCCAGTAGCACTTCAGTGGCTACGTGGATTTGGCAAGAGAAGTGCGCGGAGGTCTCCGAGTGATCTTGGGTTCATAGGCCGAATTCTTGGGTAGAATTTTTATCGGCTCCCATTCACTCCCCCCTGTCTGGTTCGCCTTTCCGGTCCTTCAAGTGGTATCAGAGCCGGTTGCGGGTCTTTGTGACTCTAACCAGTCTAAGATCCATAGGGCGACAAAAAGAGAAGGGGTGCTTTGTCTTGCGGTTTTGGTTTGCGCGATTTCAGCTTGTTTTCGGCTAATCCTAACCGGTGCTTTGAGTATGGCACCAAGCTCTTCTCCTTGTGGTTCTTTGAGCAGGAGAAGTATGGAGGTTGAGGCGGAAGCCAGAGTGGAGGAGATGATGTCCCTCATCGAGGACTATCAAGATGGTGACCTCAAGAAGGGCGAGCTCTACCGCAAGCTAAGAGACATGAACCAAGGTACGCTTGCTAAAGGCATCTTGATCCTATGCGATAGGTTGAATGATTGTGAATGTGATTGTGAGGATTTGCATAGGAGAAACATAGATTTGTGTGATGCCTTGCGTAGGAAGAATGAAAAGATGAAATGTTCTTTTGCTAGGTTGAAATGTGGTATGGCTTATTGGAAGTCGTGTGCTTTGAATTCATGCAACTATTGTAGTACCATGCAAGCTAAGAATGTTGAGTTGAACTCCTCTCTTGCTCACCTAAAATCTGAAATTAAAATGTTGCATTTCAATGCATATTTGCCTTGCAAATCTTGTGATGCTTTGCTTGCTGAAAATAAACTTGTTAGGGGAGAAAATCTTGAGTATGCTAATGATGTTGGCACATTTCTTCGAGAGAATGAAGATTTAAACTTGTCTCTTAATAACTTGCAATCTGAAATTGACTTGTTGAAATTCAATGCTTCTATGCCTTGCAACTCTTGTGTTGCTTTGAATGATGAACTTGATATGGCTAGGAGTAAGATTGCTTTGCTAGAGTCAAGTGCTTCCCTACCATGTACCTCTTGTGAGTCTTTGCTTGCTGATTTTAATCAATTAAAATTGACTCACACCACATGTGTAGATGATCTTGAGCATGCTAGGGCTGAAATTTGTAAGTTGAAGTTTATGCCTTGTAGCAAGTGCTCTTTGTTGCTTGTAGAGGTTGCTTGCCATACTTGTGATGATGATGATGCTTTAGTTGATGTAAATGATGATACTTGTTCATGTGGTCTCATTTGCACCTCTTGCATTGATTTGGAAAGTGAAGTTTTGGCTTTGAAGAAAATGCGTGATGATATGAGCGCCAAGTTGGTTGAGCATAATGAGATGAGTGCCAACCTTGAGGAAGAGAATGAACTCTTGCGTACCACATATGCTAAGTGCATTGAAAAAGAAATTGAAAATTTGAGAAATATGACATGTGGTACTTGTGAGAGCCTCAAATTTCAAAATGAGGTTTTGCGCACAAGATGCAAGAGTCTTTGTGCTAAGGGTTTGGATTCTCACATTTCTTATCACTCCGATGTTGATGCTTCTAAATTTGCTTCTTCTCAACCGGAGTCGACTTCTTCTCTTGAGTGTGAGTCTTTGGATGGTACCAAGTGTGCTAGTGCTTCGGATAGCTCTTTCATAGCTACCCCTAAGCTTGTTGCTTCCTCCGGTGTTGCCCAAGATGTGTCGGATGGCAAAGGTGCTTCTCACATATTTGGAACTCATGTTCCTAAACCAGAGTTACAATGCACCTTTTGCAAGAAGGAGGGGCATACCGTTGAGTTTTGCTTTCGCCGTGTCAAGCACGAGCGACGTGTGCGTGCCAAAGCTTTTAAGAAGCCACATAGCCTTTCTCATGGCATGTGTGATTCTAATGTTGGCACCAAGTCGAGTGTTGAGGTTGATGCTTCTTGCTCTAAGTCCCAAGGGACTTCTCACTTACAAGAGAATGGTGATTCGTCCCCTCGGACCGTGCCTCCCGATAGGCCTTTGTACCATTGCTCTCATTGTGGGAAGGATGGGCATCAAGAGAGCTTTTGCTACCGCCGGGCAAAGAGAATGCGGCGAGCCGGTGCTTCTAGGCCTTTGTTTGTTCATAGCCCTTCTCATGGCATGAACACTTGTGCGCCTAAGAAGGCACAATTTGTCGACGGGTTTTATGACACTCTTTCTAGTGAGTTAGGCCATGCTCGTGGACGTGCTTCTAGTGCTTCTTGTGTTGGTCCGCGACATGTTTCCCATGGTGCTTGTGTTGGTTCTTCTCATACAACCTCGAGGGACCTTTGCCTTTTTGCTTGTGATAGCACTCGTTTTTCTTCACGGGTTGCTCCTTTGAGGCATGGTTTTAAGAGTGTCCAAAAATCTTTTCTTTCGAACCGGCATTTGCATCATGCTAACCCACATGATAAGTTGAGTGCATCGCTCACCCGTGTGACCAAGTATTGGATTCCCAAATATGTGCTTGCTAACCCTTTGGGATCCAAGACTCGGTCTTTTTCGTCTCCTTGTGTGTAGGTATGGAGACGCGGTTGGAGAACATGGATTGGATGGTGCTTGATCATTGCACATGGGGTGATCAACACATGATGGTTCTCCACACCGCTTTGGATGGCTCTTGAAAGCCTTTGTACACATGTATAGTGAGTTTTCTTTTCCCTTTGTGCTCACTTGTATATACTTGTGTCTTGCTTGTGTGTAAACCATGGTAGGCTAGCCACCTTGTTCATGATAGCTTTGTGATCTTGTATACCTATATTGTTGTCTTTTGTATGATATTGTGGTGGATGATATAGATGAACATCATGTCATGCTTTATGGTTGCTCTATGGTGGTTATGTCATGTTGTTCATCCATATTATTTTTGTCTAGCTCTATGGTATCCTTTCTTGTTAGCATGTTTGTCCCCCATGTATATCTTGTCATGCTAGCTTTGTAATATATGTTGGTGGTTGATCCAAATGAACTTGTTTCATGCCTTTATTTAGTTCTTTTATCATATTTGGCATGGTGTTCATTTGTATCATTTTGGTTAAGCTAGTTGTATAGGTTTGCACCTTGATGACATGCTTGTTAGCCCATGCTTGTATTCATATATGTGAAATCATGTTACAATGCTTTATTTATCTTGTTTCGTATTGTAAATGCATTGTGTAGCATGTTTTGGGAGTTCTTTGGGTTTTGATCTTGCGTTATCTTCGGGTTGTGCTTTGTTCCTCTTTTGGTTCTCTCCCTTTTCGGTTGGGTTTAGAACTTCTCTTTTGCTCTTTCTTTTCCTAGCTCTTGCTTTGCTAGTTGTCTTTGGTTGAGGGGGAGCTTGGCTTCACTCGTTAGGGGATTTGATTTTGAGGGTGTGGCTTTTGGTAGCCATTTGTGATCTTTCAATTGGTATCTTTTCTATGGTACTCAATTGGGATCTTTGGAGGTTCTTCTCTCGCTCTGAGCGTTTCTTCGTTTGTGTTGCCCCGTGTGAGGTTGTTTGTGTGTGCGCTCTGGCTTGGGGAGTTAGGAGTGCTCCGGGTGGAAGAGATCCTACTGGCCGGGATAAACCGGTCGAACCGGTTTTGAATCCGGTCGGACCGGTTTGGTTGCCCGTACAGGTAAACCGGTCAGACCGGTTCCAGAATCGGTCAAACCGGTTTGGAGGCAGTAGGGTGAGCAGTTTGCGTTTCGTGCTCATGGAGCTAGTCGGTTCAGTTCTTTTGGTCGAGGTGCAAGTGGTAGGGATGTTGAGTCTGGTGGTGTTGAGTTTGCTGGACGCTCTCCACCTCGTGGTCGATACGAGTTTGCGAGGGGTCGTAGTTTTGAGTCTCAGAGGGGCTACAGACCACGCTTTCCCTTTTGTGGTTATTGTACTTCTCCAGCGAGACGGGAGTGGTTTCCCCGTGGTGGTTCCAATTTTTATAGGCGTGATAGGATGGTTTTGCTAACCCCACTTTTGAGGAGATGGCTCGGCACTGGTTTGACTCTTTTGGTACTAACCCCAGTGTTGAGACATTTGCTCGCTCTCGCTCTTGCTTTTGAATTTCAGGTGGGAGACTTGAGGAACGTTTGGTTGATTGACTCGGTTGCTCGAGGCATATGACCGGGGACAGGAGGTGGTTCTCAAGTCTCGTCCCGGTGGTGTCCAAGACATACATCACCTTTAGGGACAATGGGCGAGGGCGTGTACTATCAGAAGGTGAGATCAAGGTAAGTGACAAGGTCACTCTCTGGCGTGTTGCTCTTGTTCAATCGCTGGGGTTCAATCTACTTTCCGTGTCCCAGTTGTTGGATGAGGGCTTTGAGGTGTTGTTTCGGCCTGGTGGTTCTCGGATTTTAGATTCTCGAGGGGACCTTGTTTGCATGGTCGTTCCCGAGGGTCAAGTGTTCCGAGCTGATTTCTCTCAGTCTTCTGGTGTGGAGCGTTGCTTTTTGGCTGGTTCTTCGAGTGAGTTGTGGAAGTGGCATAGGAAGTTGGGTCACTTGAGCTTTGACCTTTTGTCTCGCTTGAGTAAACTCAATTTGGTCCGAGGATTGCCACGGTTGAGGTTTGAGAAAGAGTTGGTTTGTGCGCCGTGTAGGCATGCCAAGATGGTAGCCTCTTCTCACCTGCCTCTCACCGATGTGATGACTGAGCGTCCATGCGAGTTGCTCCATATGGACCTTGTTGGCCCAGCTCGTGTGCGATCTGCAGGTGGGAAGTGGTATGTCCTTGTTGTGGTGGACGACTACTCTCGGTATGCGTGGGTTTTCTTTCTTGAGGAGAAAGGGAAGAAGTTAGACAAGTTTGAGGCTAGGTCTGTCGATGGCATTTTCTTTGGCTACGCATCTCATTCTAGAGCATTTCGTGTGCTCAATCTTGAAACTAACCAAATCGTGGAGACTTGCGAGGTGACCTTCGACGAGACACAACCACGTAGTCAGCTTGTTTTTGAGTTGCAGGTGGGAGGCTCGGAGAACATTTGGTTGATATCGGGGGTGGTTCTTCGGCCTCATACCCCGGTGGTGTCAAGGAGGTACATCACTTTCGGGGATGGTGGACGAGGACAAGTGACTTCTGAAGAAATGATCAAGGTAAGTGAATTTGTGACCTTCGTGGGTGTGGCATTGGTCAATCCACTCGGTCTTTTGCTCTTTGCCCTATCTCGTGTGTATAGGGTGAGCATTGTATGCTCTTTGACCTAACACATGAGTCTAGGGGGAGCCTGTGTGCTTAGTGTGCTCTTTGCTCTATCATGTGTACTAAGGGTGAGCTTTGTATGCTCTTTGGCTCTAGTGCATGTGTTTAGGGGGAGCCTGTGAGTTTTGCGCTCCTTTGCTCTTTTGCCGGTGGTGTCGAGCCCTTTTTGCCTCCCCTCGAGGAGCTGGTCGTTTGTGAGCTTTGTGTGTGGGAGCTCTTTTGTAGCATATGTATAGCTTTCCTTTGTGCATTCCTTGCATTTGGCATGACATATGTAACATGATGTATAGGCATCTTTGTATCTTAGGTTGCATGCATTTTGTATCATATGCATTGTGTAGGAAAAGCTTCTCCTATATACATTGTTCACCATGATATGCTATATATGATCTTGTGAGCTAGTTTGGTGTGATATGGCTTAGTGTGGCTTAGCTCTTGATGATCTTGATTTATATCCATGGTTGATAGCTATGTTTTTGAAAAATGTCATATGTATGCTCTCTTGTGAGTAAATGCCTTTATATGATCTTGACATGTTTTAGTGGCTATGCTATGCTTAATTTGTGGTTGGATAGCTTATTTTGATCATATGGGGCCAAAGGCTCATTTGCCATCATGAATGTTTAGCCCCCATGCTTCATCTTGTGGAGGGGCATAAGTTCCTTTTTGTCGCAAAGACATTTCATGTACCAATTATAAATCTGAAAATGAAATGTAAATTGCTTGGAAAATGTGCTCCCATGTCATATGTGCTTAATTTACTTGCTTTTGGGTGCTAAACCGTTGCATGTTGCTTACCAATGAGAAGTCTCATACATAGAAGTAAGCACATGGCTCGGTATGCTTTGACATGACATGAGGTGCTTCTGGGTGTTTATGATGGTCTTATGCTTAGAATGGTTGTCCTAGCATGAAGTTTGTGTGGCTTTGCCATTTTGACATGTTTTGCTCATGTTTAGGACTTTGCTCATGAGAGGGTGATTTTTCGCAAAAATACTCAATTCTCTCTTAGCTTTACCCAATGGTTGTGAAACTTGGTGATCATGTAGTTGATGTTCATACGATGCTGTAGAGTATCTAGCTTGCTCATTTGATCATGTGTAGCATCTTGTGATGAATTTTGTCTATTTGAGAAGCTCTAGTTGCATCTTTTCCAAATTTGAGCCTTGATTCATGCATTGGCAACAAGGGGGAGAAAGAACGGCTGAGAAAAGTTGCATTGCATCCATAGAACCTATCCCAACAGTCAAGGGGGAGCTTGTGCATTTCTTTTGCATTTTTGGCTTTTGGGGGGTGTTTCTGCTGAGTTAAACCGGCCTGACCGGTTTTGGGAACCGGCTTGACCGGTTTGGTGGAACCGGCCTGACCGGTTTGGGAAACCGGTCTGACCGGTTTGTGCCCAGGGTTGGCACATGTCCAGGGGGAGTATGCATATGTGCAGGGGGAGCTCATGGTTGCTTTGGTGGTTTGTGCTCTTTGCTTGAGCTTATTTTTTACTCGGTTGTGTCGAGCCGTTACCCTTGCCTAAGGGGACCGAGTCTTTCCTCTTTCAAGTGATCTTGCTCTTTGCCTTTGTTTGGCTTTTGATCGCTTGTTTGAGTTTTCTTTTAGTCATTTCTTTTCTTTTCCTTTTCTCTTTGGTTACCAAATGTGTGTGTTGTCAACGCACTCATCAAGGGGGAGATTGAGGACCATGTGTGGTTCGAGGACCGGTGGATGGTCGCTTCCTGGTGTGATGAGTGATTGACAATGTTGTGTGGACTGATTCTTGGCGAAGTATTGCAGGTGCAGGTTGCGGCTTGACTGGTGTTGGTGCAGGTGAAGAACAAGCGCGAAAGGTCGTCGCTGGTGAGGCCTCCAGGTGTGGAGAAGACAAGTAGGCTTGGTTCGAGGGACCCGGTGGCCAGCGGGGTCAAGTGCGGGCCGCATGGTGGCATGAACAGCAGGATGAAGTCGGTGGACGGTTTCTTGGTTGAGCCTCAAAACCAAGGTCGAGCCGGGACTTCGTGGGAGCCGAGTCATGAGTGGTGATTGGCGGAGGCTACATCAAGTCCGCGGGGTTTCCAGTGGTTCACCACAAAACCACTGGGTTACTTGGCTGAGCCAGAAAGCCAAGGCCGAAGACTCCGTGTGGCTGACAGACCAAAACCGGTCTGACCGGTTGGTGAAACCGGTCTGACCGGTTTGGGGTCACAGGGCACCGAGATGCTTCGAAGCGGAGGACATGCGGCATGATCGCAAGAGTTGCGTCGGTGGTACGAGGGCTTGCGGTGGATGCGCATCCGTCCGATGGTGCTAATCATGTGTTGACCAAAACGCCCTTGCATGGGCTTGTGTTGTAACTCCTACTGTAGGGGCACTTCGGTCTTTTGTCCGGAGGGCTCTATATGTAGGAGGAGTGGCTGGTTGGGCAGCCATCTCTTTTTGGCTAAGTGAGGTGGGTGTGCTCCTTCGTCTTGGAGTGCTCTTGGTGAGAGGTAGAGAGGAGAGAGTGGCTCTTTGTTTGAGCTTTTTGCCATCCAAGATTTGTGATTCTTGAGAGTGGCTTGTAACCGGATATGGCTACATGATTCATAGTGATTTATCCTTCATAATCTTGTGCCAAATCATTTATTCCCATGGCTTTTTCTTTTATGCCATTTTCGGAGGTATTTTCGGAGCCCTTTTCTTGGGATTTTCGTGAGGAGATTTTGGAGGAGTTTCTTTGCGGGATTTGTAGTGGGAATCACACATGAGGACGTGGTGCCTCTTTTCTTGGTGATCTTGCCCCTCCAAACCCGTGGAAAGGCCTTCGATTTGGTGGTTTTTGGATGAACTCGGGAAAAGGTGTTCTTGGTGGTTGACTTTCGATTCCTCCCTTTTGGATGCATTTCGAGATGGATCCCTTGAGATAGAGGTTACCCAAGAGGTAATCCACCTTCCCCCGAAGTTTGGTTGCAATCCGTTGGGTGAATCGGGAGATCGATTGGTTGGAAGAAGAGGTGGTTTCCACGGGCTGCGTTTTTCCCGTCTGTCTGGGCTAAACCGGTCTGACCGGTTTGGGAAACCAGTCTGACCAGTTTTGGTCACAGTGGCCGTTCGGGAAGATTTTTGGTAGACGGGTTGTTCTCTGTCTAAGAAGTCCTCTGGTCCAAGTTTTGTCGCGTTTGGAGTTCGTTTGCTTGGTTTTTGGCCTTGTTGATCTTTGGGGGATTTCTGGGCAAAACCGGTCTGACCGGTTTTCCAAACCGGTCTGACCGGTTTGGTCAAAGGTGTGTTTTTGGGGAGATCTTCTGGGAACAAGTTTCCTTTTGGTAGAAGAAGCTCTGGTCCAAGTTTCGTCAAGTTTCGAGTTCGTTTGCTCTAGTTTTGGGATTTTGAGTTTGAGCTCCCTGGGCGAAACCGGTGTGACCGGTTTGGGAAAGAGGTCTGACCGGTTTTGGTGTGTTGGATTTTGGTTAAGTCAGGCAAAATCGGTCTGACCGGTTTGGCAAAGAGGTCTGACCGGTTTCGGGTGACTTAGTCGTTTTCTCCCCTTGCAAAACCGGTCTGACCGGTTTGAGAAACCGGCCTGACCGGTTTTACTCTAGCAGCAGGTGCTCGAGTTGTTTTCCGATGTGTGTTTTCGAGTGTTACTTGGTGGAGTCTTGTTCCTAGGTCCAGTAGCACTTCAGTGGCTACGTGGATTTGGCAAGAGAAGTGCGCGGAGGTCTCCGAGTGATCTTGGGTTCATAGGCCGAATTCTTAGGTAGAATTTTTATCGGCTCCCATTCACTCCCCCCCTCTCTGGTTCGCCTTTCCGGTCCTTCACTCCTGTGGCCCGTTTGGAGGCAATTAGGATCCTTCTAGCCTTTAGCGTGGCTAAAGGCCTCATGTTGTACCAAATGGACGTGAAGAGTGCTTTCTTGAATGGGGTGATAGAGGAAGAAGTGTATGTGAGGCAACCCCCGGGGTTTGAGAGTGAAAAATACCCACACCGTGTATACAAACTCCAGAGAGCGCTCTGTGGGTTGGAACAGGCACCGAGGGCTTGGTATGGCAGGTTGAGAGGCTTTTTGCTGAGTAAGGGGTTTGTGATGAGCACAGTTGATAAGACCCTGTTTCTCCTTAAGCATGGAAATGACCTGTTGATTGTTCAGATTTACGTGGATGACATAATCTTTGATGGCTGTTCTCATGATCTTGTTGCCAGATTTGCAGATGACATGAGCAGGGAATTTGAGATGTCTATGATGGGTGAGCTGCAATTTTTCCTAGGACTCCAGATCAAGCAGTGCAAGGACGGGACATTTGTACATCAGGCGAAGTACACCAGGGACATGGTGAAGAAGTTTGGTATGAACGACTCCAAGCCGCTGACTACACCGATGGGTACCACTATGGCTTTGGATGCGGATGAAGATGGCAAACCCGTGGACCAGAAGGAGTACCGAAGCATGATCGACTGCCTCCTCTACTTGACGGTGACGAGGCCGGACATACAGTTCAGTATGTGTCTGTGCGCTCGTTTTCAAGCTTCACCGAGGACTTCACATCGGCAGGCCGTCAAGCGGATTTTTAGGTACTTGAATTACACTACTAAGTTTGGTCTTTTGTATTCTACCTCCTCGACACTAAGACTTCACAGGTACTCCGATACTGATTTTGCTGGGTGTCGATTGGACCGCAAGTCTACCTCTAGGTGTTGCCAGTTTCTTGGTTCTTCTTTGGTCTCTTGGTCGTCTCGCAAGCAATCCAGTGTAGCCCAGTCCAATACAGAAGCCGAGTATGTTGCTGCAGCAAGTTGTTGTTCCCAACTCCAATGGATGACCTACACTATGAGCGATTTTGGTGAGGAGTGCTCCCAGGTTCCACTCTTTTGTGATAGCACCAGTGCCATAAGTGTAGCCAAAAAACCCAGTCCTTCACTGCAAAACGAAACACATCGAAGTGAGATACCACTTTCGGAGGGACAATGTTGAGAAAGGGAACAAATCCTTGTCCCATGTACCTACCCAAGTTCAGCTAGCCGACATATTCACTAAACCACTTGACCAAGTTACCTTCACACGCTTTCGAGGTGAACTTGGAGTGTGCTTTCCTTTGTAGCTGGATCTTGGGGCTTCTCATGTACATATGTGATATATGTATCATTTGTTGCATTCCATGCATGCATTTTACTTTATGTACAAAACCTGGTAGGATAGCCATCTTTGGATCATTTGTGGTAGGATGAGCTTCTCTTATATACTTTGATCACTATGATGTGCTATATGTGAGATATGTGTATGCGTTGGGAATGTTGATGTGAATGCTACGCTCTTGATGGTATTGTCATATGTTCATGAGGAGATAGCTTCCTTTTGTGAAAATGCTAAAATGCTTCACTCATGAGTAGATGTTCTTTTATGCTCAATTTGTGCTCAAATGCCTATATCATGCTTAGTTTGTGCCTGAGTATCATGCTTTCTTTGCTTGGGGTCAAAGACCCATTTGTCATGGTAAATGTTTAGCCTATATGTTCACTTGTGGAGGAGCATAAGCTTCTTTTCGCCGCAAAGCCATTTCATGTACCATACTTAAAATTGAAAATGAATTTGGTGTATGAATTGCCTTATGATTGAAAAATGAGCTCTTAATCATGTCTTTATGCTTTTATGTACATATCTTGGGTGCTAAACCGTTGCATGATGTCTACCATGAGAAGTCTCATTTTAAGAAGTAGATACATGGCTCGGTGGCTTTGACAAGACATTTAGTAGCTTATGGGCGTTTGCTATGATCTTGTGATGAGAACTTGTGATCTTGTATGAGTTGTGTATGATCCAGTTTATTTTTGCTCAAATTGCCATGGATAGGGCTTTGCTCATGAGATGAATGTTTCTTTGTGAAAATTGCTTAATATTGCTTTTGGCCATGTCACATGTTTATATGTCTCTACTTTCTTGATGGCAATGCGCTAACTACACCATGTCTACTTTGCTTGTTCTATGTCTGATTTGTAGCATTTTGTTGTGCTCTTTGTATATTTGAGAAGCTTGGTATCATGTATATGCTTTGACATGCATTTTTCAAGAAAACAATGGGGAGAGCTTCATAATACCTTGATTCATGCATTGTCAACAAGGGGGAGAGTTTGGATGTCGGGGAGAAAAATTGAGTAGAAGAGGTTGCATTTGCTCAGGGGGAGTTTGCATATGTGCAGGGGAGCTCCTTTGGTTTTGCCTGAGTTTTGTGCTTTGTGGTGCGCTGTTTGTGAGCTTTGTTTGTCTCAGCTGTGTTGAACCATTGCCCTTGCCTTAGGGGGCCGAGACTTGGTCTGGCGAGTGATCTTGTTTTTCGCTTATTCTTTGGTTTTGGATCACTTGCTTGGGGCCGAGACTTGGTCTGGTGAGTGATCGTGTTTTTCGCTTGCTCTTTGGCTTTGGATCACTTGCTTGGTGGTTTGTGTTCGTGGTTATTTTCTTTTCCTTTTTCTCCATGATGGTTACTATGGGTGTTGTCAATGCACTCATCAAGGGGGAGATTGAGGACCAGGTGTGTCCGAGGACCGATGGAGGGTCGCTCCTTAGTGATTAGTGATTGACAACGTTGTGTAGACTGATGCTTGGCTCAGTGTGCAGGTACAGGTTGCGGCTTGACTAGTGTTGGTGTAGGTGAAGAACAAGCGCGAAAGACCCTAGGCGTGGTGGCCTCCGGGTGATGGAGAGGCAAGTAGGCTTGGTTCGATGGACCTGGTGGCCGATGGGGTCAAGTGCGAGCCGTGCGGTCCAAGACTAGCAAGTTGAAGTCATGGACATAGGCCGGTGCTAGGTAGCGGGTCGAGGCCGAAGCTTGCACGCGGGGTTTGGTGGTTTGCCCACAAAACCATCGGTGGACGATTTCTTTGTTTGGGCCGCAAAACCAAGTCCGGAGGCCCGATGCGACGGAGACGGGGATCCGGGAGTGTCGAGAAGCTTCGAGGCATGGGGGCACGTGTCGTGATCACGGGCTTGCGTCGAGGTTAAGCAAGTCCGCGGTGGAAGCGTGACCGCTCGATGGAAATATCTGAAGACTTGACCATATTGCTTCTGAGGGGTGTGTATCTACATTTTAAGTTGTTGGGGTAGCGTGGTCATTTGCCTCCTTCGGTGGACATCGTATAAATAGCGGAGAGGTGGATGGCATCTCTTTCTCTTGGACTCTAGGGTTTCCTCCCCCGGTAGATCGCTCTGGACTGCTTCTTTTCTCTGCTACTCCTTAGGCTAGATTCTTGTATAGACTCTGACCTCTGGATGTATGGAAGCATTCAGCATTGTGATGATCTCCTAGCTCTTTGTGATTTTCATGTCTTTTTTGGAGCTCTTTTTGGGGTGTTTCGTTCTTCGCTCGATTCCTTGATTTGAGGGCGTTTTCTCTCGGATTTCTTTGAGGGGATCATGGGTGGATGCCTTGCGCATCTTTGTGTGTGATCTTGACCCCTGAAACATCGGGAAATCCATTCGATTCGCGAGTTTTGGTTGGAGCCCGAGTTCTTGGTGGTGGTTCGTGTGATCTGCAATTTTCGGTGATTTAGTGGGTTAGAGGCCGAGATTTTTGGGGCATAGCTTCATCTTGTGATGCTTCTCATCTCCCCCAAATCTTGTCTCATGAGCTCAAACCATTTGGGAGATCCGGTGATGGAAAGGTAGGGTTGACCTCGAGCGCGTGCTGTTTTCTGCTCTGTCCGCGCTTGGTGGACGGTCCGCGAGACCCGTGCGGATGGTCTGCGAGGCCCTGGCAGCACTGCTGTTCTTCGTGTTCTTCATGTGTTCTTACGCGCTCGAGTTTCGATCCGTTGAGTTGGTTTGTTTCGGTGGCAATGTGTTTGGTGGACAGTCCGCGAAATAGGCCCAGATGGTCCGTGACGGTCGGACGGTACGCAGTGAACCGTCGGACAGTCCGTTTTCCCGGTGCACTACTAGAGGTTCGGTCTACTATTTCGGACGGTCCACCCTGTGCTTGCGGACGGTCCGCCTAGGTCTCGCGGACGGTCCGCCTCGTGCTTGCGGACGGTTCGCCCAGGACTTCGCAGATTTGGCTAAGTGCTTTGGTTCTTACTTTGAGCTTCCACTCTTTGCTTCAAGGCTTGTCTCTAGGACTTGTAGGCTTGTGTGTGCCTAGTCTAGAGCTCTCTTGGTGTGTGCGAGTGATCGGAGTGGCAATCGGGTAGGCTGAGTTCATCCTTCGGGAAGAATTTTTATTGGCTCCCATTCAATCCCTCATCTCTGGTCGCCTATTCGGTCCTTCAAGGTCCTCCGGTGGGGGTAAATGACTAGAATGCCCTCTGGGTGATACAACCCCTCGAAGGGCATATTTGGAAAATTGACAGCCTTTCCATCAAACGGACGCCCAACAACTGCACCTTGCATAGCCTCGACGCCAAGCTTGCGATCCTGATGCATGTCCTTCGCTTAAAGTCACCAGACGCTCATCGGCCTCCACCTGTCAGATCGGTGCTCCCCACTGGTCAGACCGGTGGCACCGGTCAGACCGGTCTGATGCACCGATCAGACCGGCCCGTGCAGAACTGAGCCGCCGACCACTCGGACTTGGCTTCGTGGATCAACCAAGGAACCTAGTGGTTTTCTGGTGAACCACTGCAAACCCCGCGAGCTTGGTGCAGCCTCCACACCGAGCTCCTCGACTTGACCGCCACGTCTGCTACGGCTCAATGTTGGTTTTCAGATCAACCAACGAACCTGCTATCATCAGACTCCGACTTGCTCTTCTCGCACCATGTGACTCGCACTGGATCCCATCTAGCCACCTGTAACACCCTAGTTTGAACTTCTGGCTAGGATTTAAAACTTTATTAAAATTTGTTAGAATTAAATAGAGAGTGTGTACATTTATTTCGAAATAAATAATATTTTCTAAGTTAAATAAATGAATCATAGGTTATAAATATTTATTTGTTGCATCCATTCTGCAAATGCATAGTGTTTCTTGTGTAAAATAATGAATTTGAGTTTTCAAACTCGAATAGGTTCGTCTATAGTTTAATCCTTGCATCTTTATCTCTAAACCCTCTCTCTCTGCCATCTATTCTCTAAGACCTCTCTAATCTTTTTGGGCTCAATCTCATCATCACATCCAGCCGACCCACATCATCCTCTCTTTACACAAAGGCCATCTCTTCACTCTCTAAAACCCATCTATTCCTTTCTCCCTCTAAATCTCTCTCTCTATCTAAACCTCTTCAAAATCTCCAACCTTCTCTCTCGGTTTTCTCTCTCTAGCTCATCGGCCCAAAACCCGGCTCAAAACACAACCCACACCTTGTCTCTCTACTCTTTTCTCTAAATGAACCCATGTCTCCCTTTTTCTCTCTACCGAAGAACCATCTCTCTATATCAGAAAACCATCTCTCTCTACAACTAAAGGTGTTTCTTCTCTCTCTAAAATTATGCCAAGTTCATATATCTCTCTCTTTCTTTCTTTGTCTCTTTAAATCTTTTCGTGGACCAAATCTCCTCTCCAAAACCGACCCAATACCTCTCTCTCTTTCTCCTTTTTCTCATCCACACGAGCCCAGCAAACCTCCCTTCCTCCTCCTTGGGCTAGGCACAACACCCACCACCCTGCCGGCGCATCCTCCTTCCAGCCCACCTCCCTCCTTCCTCTCTCACGAGCCAAGCCCAGCAGAACTAGCCCTCTCCTTTCCTCTATCAGGCCTCTGGCCCACCTAACCCGCCGGGCCCAACATTAGCCGCAGCAGCCCACCAGACCTCCTCCCCCGTCTCGCTGACACCCCGACCCCACACGTCATCCCCACCACCCCCTCCATCCTTTCTTCCCTCTCCTCTGTTCGGCCCAAGCAGAGCAGCACCGCTGCCGGGATTTGAAAATCCCGGGCATCCCGCACGCGCCCCCCGCCGCTTTCTCTGCCCCGGCCCCACTTGACCCCTCCTCCACATCCTCCCTCGCGCCCACGCTCTTGTCCAGGTGCACCCGGAGCCCCAGATGGTAAGGCGAGCCCGCGCTGCTCCTGTCACGACCGGAGATGCCGCCTCCCGATCCCGGCCACCTCCCGTCCTCCTCCCCGCATATAAATGGCCGGCACCGAACTCTTTTTCCTCCCTTCGCCCCTCCACACAACCTAGATCTCCACCGTGTCGCGCCTCATCGCCGATCGTTGCCGCCGTCACCATGGTGAGGAGCTCCGCCGTCGTTGTTCTCCTCCGCCCTGGCCCTCCCTAATCCCTGCTCACCTTCCCATGGACCCGCAGGTACCCCGAGGGCACCACCCTCGCGCCCAAGAGCACGAACTCGAGGCCGGAACCCCGTCTCCCGTGCGCTCCCGCAATGCCATCTGCCCCGTGTCATCGTGTGCACTCTACGTTGCGAGTTCGACCACCACGACACACCAGTGAGCTTCGCCTTGTCCTCCTCTTCCTCCCGCTTCAATCCACGCACGTTTTGGTGCACCGTAGCACTAGAAGCGCCCTCCTCCGGCGAGCCGCCACCGCATACCACCATGCGCCGCCGCCTACCGATGCCCCTCCAGCGACCCCCATCTGAGCCCGTCGCCAGCCGTCCATCGCAACACGAACGGCCCAGATCTAAAGCCGGGATACCCCTTTGCCCCGGTCCACCGTGGACCCATGGACCAAGTCCACGGTGCAGTCCACGGCCTTGTCAGCACCACGTCAGCCCCCTCAGCCAATCATAGGTCACTGCGCGGCGTCCAGTCAGATCAGCCGCCCAGTCAGCCCCCCTTTTCCACTTAAGCCCCTGGAAAAACACGATATAACCCACCATATTTCTGTGTCTTGGCCGCTTTGCACATAAACCCTCAGAAACATCCCACCTCCTACATATCAGTCCAGACCGAGCTGTTTTGCCCATATAACCCTCAGTTTCTTCAGTTCCCCGAGCACAAATTCGTGTGTCTTGCATATCTTGCCAGTTAGCCCCTGAAATGTATAGTTAATCACATACAAATCCCTGGAACCTTTAAAAGCTCATATCTGCCTCGTTTTAGCTTCGTTTTAGCTCGTTTGAGTTGCGCTAGTTTCGTCTCGTCGTAGAGTCCATGTTAGCAGCGATGTTTACCATGTTTCTTGTTTCTGAAAATTAAAGTTAATGTTAATTTGATTAATACCCAATTCAATATCTTTCCAAATAAAATCAAATATAGGTTTAACCTTCGCCTTTTCTTTAACAGAGGTTAACTTGATTAAATTCAACATCAATGCGTTTTAATTACAACTTGTTTAGCCCAACCCGACACATGAAAATCCGTTAGTTGCTCTCACATAAGTTTTCTTTCTAAGAATAAGTGTTAATTTGGTATAAATCCTAATAAACTTTTATAAATAAAATATGACAAGTTTAACTCGTGTTTTGTATTTAAATGTAATTTGATTAAGTTCCAACATGTGGTATTTCTTCGAAATATCCATTACACATGTTTCTTTAATTAAACTAAATGAAGCATATAGTCCCTTTCTCCTAATCCTGCAAACCCTTCGATAGTTGCACCTCGTTTCAACCGTAGCTTCCTTTAGTTGTTCCTTGTTCTCTAGAGTTCGTAGCTAGCTCACGTTAGCTAGTTGTACGTTTTTCTAAAATGATTTTTTGTCTAGTGCTTTGTTCTTAGTTATAGCATTGTGTTGTTTCAGATGATTATTGTACGTTGAGGAACGCTTCTGAGCAGTGGAACATCGGGAAACGGGCAAGTGTCCTTGAACATGCTAATTTGTACCTTTACTTTTGTACACCATAATAACTTTTATTTATGCTTTCTTGCATTAGATGTCTAAATTTGATGGGAAACCGATTAAGGACCGTTTACTAGATTTCCATGACATTCCTTGCTTACCCGTAGAGGTTACCTATGAAGGGTAGATTCTTGCTTAGCTTTGCTCAAAATGGGTTGGTGGTTAATTAATTGTGACTAATGAACTATGCAACATTTGGGATGATAATATCTTTGATAGAAACATGGAACCTTAGGGACTTGAGCAAGTGGTTTGATGGTGGTGATGAAAGTTGGCATACCAGTTGATTTGTTCCTGGTAGGGCTTTTTGGGTGTTGACCCATTGGTTGTGGTAGATTTGCTCGAGTCATTAGTAAGGACTGGTCTATGGAGCGACCACTCAGGATTTACCCGTACAACCACAAGAACTATACGGCTCTGGTCTTGGCTGATTACGTTAGGTGTTCTCTCAGTTTGTATGGGCCAGGGGAGGCGGAGAGGACAGCATGGGGCAAAAGGGGCTTCATGGTAGTGTGGCATGTCTTCCGAATGACCACACATCGGGCTAAGGAAACCTATAGCCAGGCTTACATGCTGCTGAGAGACCCTACAACAAAGGCCTCGTAGCATCCCTATGCTATCACACCTAGGAAGTGTGAAAGTGCTTTGCAAGCACAACATGGTTGGGTTTAACATTTTTTGAATGTTTACACGACTCGTGGGTAAAGATGTACAACCTCTGCAGAGTGTTACTGAAACTGTCATGACAGCCATGCTCACGGTCAAGAGCAGCCTGGACCTACACATGGTTAGTTTGGTTTGGATGGATCACAGTGGTGGTAACTGTGGTTTGGGATCTAGTTTTGAGATGTTTTAACCCTAAGATCAGGACAGGTAGGTGTCTGTGCCTTGAATCGGTTGGGAAGCTTATAACAACAATTTCTCTAGGTGCTCAATTAAAACTTGACCTTTGCAGTCCACCAAATAAAGCCTTCCTTCTTATAAGCCTGCATGTTATGCATACTTTCCCCGCACTTGCGAAGTACACGCCTCCAGGTGTACTCACCGTTTTCCCTTTCAACCCTTGCTGTTGTCTCCCCACTGCTGCTCAGATAGACAGAAGACAGAAGGTGCTACTTCGTGAAGACCTAGAGTTCTAGGTTGGTGTGCCCCCAACCGACGTTCCTATGGAAGACGGTGCCTACTCCGTTGCGATAGATATCCGATGTGTAATTTTCTGTTTAGACCATCTGGCCATTTTGTAATCTAAACGTTGTAATGATATATGCTGTGATATTACACTGATGATGTGACTTTATGCATGAATTTGATGCTGGGCATGCATAAAGGGTGCATTCAGTTTGTCCTTTAAAAACTGGGTGTCACACTACCGGGTCCATTGAACCAAGCCTACTTGTCCCCCTAGTCGTTCGGAGGCCCCACAAGGCTAAGACCTTTCGTGCTTGTTCTTCACCTGCACCAATGCACATCAAGCCGCAGCCTACATCCACAAGATAGAGCACAACGTTAGTCCACACAATGTTGTCAATCACTCATCACTAGAGAGTGGCCAACCACTAGCCATGGGACACTCTGGTTCTCATTTTTGTATTGTGTTAGTTCTGAGATTCTTCTCTTACCTTTGCCGCTCTAGATCCAGTCACTGATTTGTAACACAAGTTAATCGTTGAGCCATGCTTAGAAAGTAAATTGTTTTGTGTATTGTGTTAGATTTGAGATACTTCTCTTACCTTGGCCGCTCTAGATCTAGTTACTTATTTGTAACACAACTTAATCGATGAGCCATGCTTAGAAAGTAATTTGCTTTGTTTATTGTGTTAGATTTGAGATCCTTCTCTATCCTTGACCGCCGTAGATCCAGTTCCTAATTTGTAACACAAGTTAGGAGGGAACCATTAGTTCTCATAAGTTGTTTCATGAACTCATTTTTTAATTTCTAATCATCAATTTGTAGATGGTCAATGCTCATTGCAATTGACAGCTGACCAGTGTCTAGATCTATCTGCAAGTCTACTAATGGTCACGGTACACTCTGTTCCAGATATCTAAGGCAACTGACCTAATACTAATTGTGCAGGGCCTAGCATCCCACTCCTGCATTGCTGAGATTCAATCACATGTCGTGGTATGTAACAGAATGCATGATTATCCTGCTACTTTATTTTTAGGATCATTCTTAAGTTTATTTGCTTGCTTTGTTTAAGGTTCAAGTTTGACTTCTCCTTTCATTTTTAGGCTGAAATATTGAGGACAATCCTTGCGGTTCAAATATCAAATTCCTGTCCCTCCAATGTGAAGTCAAAGCAATTCATTGATTACATGCCTTGAGATTATCTAGCTGCCGCTACATGGTCAAGACCTGAAGTTTCTTTGGGAGGGCTAGATGAAGTTGCTGACTTGGTGAAATCTTTGTTGAACAGGACCAAGTTTTGACAGACTTGAAGATCAAGGCACAAGCTTCAGATGTAGCAATGAAAGTGCAGACTGATGAGATTGGGAGGTTGAAGAAACAAGTAGAAACTACTGAGACCCTCCTACGTCAACTGCCAAGCTCGCGCCTTGGGTAAAGCCACTGTGTTTCTTAGTCTTCTGCTTGTGTCCTCCCAGCTAGTTCTGTTGTTTTGTGATTACTGAGCTTTGTTATCTTAGTTGGTTCTATTTCCAGACCAGCTTTACTTGTAAGTAGGGAGATATCATGTGTATTGGTTTGTGAGCTCCTACTGACAATCTGCTTATGGTTGTTCTGTGTTCCTTGATAATAATGTGTCATGTGTGATCTGAAACATTTATCTATATCAGTGGTATGGAAATATTATTTGTGATGTCAATTACTGAATTGATTAGCATGTAATATGAGATTGAATTATATTGAATTAAGCGCCACCTGGATTGCAGCCCAAAATAACAGGTGACGAGGCCCTAGACCAGTGCCCACCACGACTACAAAAAAACGCAATACGGACTGACACATCAAGTACTTCGTGGCTTGTACAACGAGTACTACGCCCCCGAGCGCCTGACGGCCCGTACGACCAGTTTCCGTCATGGCAGGGAGTTTGGCGGCCCACGTGCGCGGGTGCCCTCCTCCTCCGAGTACATGACGGCCCATCCGACAAGATCTAAGTACTTGGGGGCCCATACGACAAGTCCCCAGCTACATGGCAGCTCGTACAACAAGTTTCCGCCTCCTCGACGACTACTTGTTCGCACGAGTTGTTTTTGTCCCGCCTCCGACTACTCGTTCGCATGAGTAGTTTCCGTCCCCGACAGGCCCGGGCTTCACGGCGAAGGCAACCGCAACTTCCAGGGCACGTACCTCCCGCTACACCTTGCCGACTCGGCCCGCACCTGGCTCGAGCACTTGCCTTGAGGCAGGATTGACAGCTGGTAGCAGTTGCGCGACGCCTTCATCGGCAACTTCCAGGGCATGCACGCTCGACCAGGTAAGCAGATGAAGGGAGAGAGCCTGCGCGACTACATCTGGCACTTCTCCAAGCGGTGCACCGAGCTGCCAAACACCACCGGCATGGACATCGTCTCGGCGTTCCAGAACGGCACCACATGTGCCATGCTGATCCGCTAGATCGGGCGCAGGAAGCCGCGATCAACTCGGGAGCTCCTCAACATTATCATGGACCATGCTAACGGGGAAGAAGCAGTAGCCGCGACGCTCAGCCCCGGCACCGGCAAGGGGAAGCAGCCAGGAGAAGCTGATGAAGGTCTATCCGCTCCGTCCAACAAGAAGAAGAAGAACAAGGACTAGCGGCACCGCGACGACAACCATGTGGCTGCAGTCGATCGGATGACGATGAGGTCCAATAACAATCCGCCCAAGGACCACTTCGAGAAGCTGCTAGAGGCTCCATGCCCCAACCACGAAGGCCTGGTCAAGCATGCACTGAAGGACTGCAACCTGATGAAGGCCTACCACGCTGGCACGCTGAAGAGGCGCGACCCCGCCCCGACTGGCAAAGGGGGCAACGACAAGGATGACGACAATGCTGGATACCCCAGGGAAGATGGCGTTGTCTTGATGATGTTCGTGGGCTTCCCATCTTGCCCATCCAGGAGCTAGGAGAAGCTGATCCGGCGGGAAGTCTACAACACCGAGCCCGCGACGCCAGCGTATCTGAAGTTGTCAGAGTCGCCGATCACGTTTGACCGCAGTGACCATCCCGACCACGTCCCGCAGCCGGGTAACTACCCGCTTGTCATGGCGCCCTTGTTCAGTACCAAGCGTGGACTACGGCCGTCTTCGGCACCATTCCACGGGGTCGTACACGGTATGGAGGTGGTACCCCTCGGGCAGATCGATCTGCCCGTCACTTTCGGAACACCGAGCAACTTTCGAAAGGAAACCCTCACCTTCGAGGTGGTCGGGTTCCCGGGGACGTATCACGCGATACTCGGAAGGCCAGCATACATGAAGTTTATGGCCATCGCCAGCTACACGTACCTCAAGCTGAAGATGTCAGTCCGAAGGGCATAATCATAGTGGGCACATCATTCCAGTACGCATACGAATGCGATGCTGAGTGTTTTCAGTTCGCTGAAACACTGATCCGATCCGAGAAGCTCACCGCAGAGCCCCTCTCCAAGGACCCCGACATCCCCGAGTCATCCAAGCGTGCGGCGTGCTCTTTTGAGCCCGATAAGGACGCCAAGGAGGTGGCCGTCACTGACGATGGCCGCTCAGTCCGTATTGGGACGACGCTCGATCCTAAATAGGAAAGCGCACTCGTCCACTTCCTCCGGGCGAACCTCGACATGTTTGCGTGGAAACCCTCCGACATGCTGGGGATTCCAAGGAAGGCCTCCAAGCACAAGCTTAACATTACGTCGGGCTCGAAGCCCATCAAGCAACGCCTTCGCCGCTTCAACTCCGACAAGTGCAAGGCCATCGGCAAAGAAATCAAGAAGCTCCTTAGTGCAGGGTTCATTCGAGAAGTGTACCACCCCGAGTGGTTAGCTAATCCTGTACTTGTTAAGAAGAAAAATGGCAAATGGAGAATGTGTGTTGACTATACGAGCCTGAACAAGGCATGTCCAAAAGATCCATTTCCATTACCGCGCATAGATCAAGTAGTCAATTCGACAGCTGGGTGTGAAACCCTCTGTTTTGTCGACGCTTATTCCGAGTACCACCAGATCGTGATGTGTCTGGCCGACCAGCTCGCGACCTCGATCATCACCCCGTTCGGTGCGTTCTGTTACACTTCCATGTTGTTCGGGTTGAAGAACGTAGGTGCCACGTTCCAAAGATGCATGTGAGGACCAGGTGTGTCCGAGGACCAGTGGAGGGTCACTCCTTAAGTAATGAGTGATTGACAACGTTGTGTGGACTGATGTTTGGCTAAGTGTGCAGGTACTATAACATCCCTGATGTTTATGTGCTTGATCATGTGTTCATGTTACTAATCATGGTCAACATTCTAGAGCTAAACCCTAAACACCTTGGTCAAACCTAGTCAAAGGGGTCAAAACCCTATGTTCATATGACCTCTTGTTGATGGCTCAAATAGATCTCAAAAGTTTTCTTAAGTACTAAAAATTCTGCCAATATAAAAGTTGCTCAGAATTTCATGGGACACATTTCATCTAATTAGTGGCATTCCTAATTTTGAGTGGAAATGTTTCAAAAACCAGTTTGAAGTGCAGATGGCACTGTTGCCGGCACCGAGAAAAACACAGAGTTCAAGCCTTCTTTCTGCCCAATCCTTTCATCCTTTCACTGGTCAACCTTTGCAAAAGTTCTAGTACTATACCTCATCTACAACTTTTGTATTGGTCGAATTTGAACTTGTATTCAAGTTTGAATTGTTTGAGCCGGTCAAACGTACCTAAGCCAAACTGGTTTTCAAACCAGGGCGCTAGAGCGCGCGTCCTCGCGTCGACGTCGCGTCGAGCGCTGCGCCCCGACGTCTGCATCGTCACGTGCACGCCCGCCCATACGCTGGCACCAGTGGGCCACATGTGAACCCCGTGACTCACTAATCCGACGTGGCCTCCGCGTCGCCTGCGCCGTCGTCTCGCCGCTAATGCCATCGACACGCGCCGCCGCGCAGCCATGCCTCGCTGTGCAACTGGCTAGCTAAAACCCGTCACCACGCAGTTGTCCGCTTGCTGGTGTCGCAGAACCCCGCTTGCCCGCGCACTCGAGCACCCTACACCGGCTAGCCGCGCACGCGCCGCTCCGCCGTGCCGCCATGGCACCGCGCCCATGAAGCCCTGGCCAGCTGGCCCGCGAGGTGGCGTCCATGCAGCTCGGGCAGCTCATGCCACCCCTCTGCCTGCGCCCGTGTATAAAAGGGAAGCCCTAGCGCGCTCGCGCGGGATCCCCTACTCTGCCGCCGGCCATCGTTGCCCCCACAGCGAGCTCCACCCTCCGCACCTTCCCGTCGACCACACTTGGCACCTACACATCCCCTGTGACCCCGAGAAGCTCCCCGATGACGCACATCGGCCGGAGAAGTCGCAGGTTCGCCGGCATTGCGGCCGCAGCGGCTGCTCTGCCCCGACCTCCCCGCCGGCCATCGCCGGAGCTTTCCCCGACCGAGCCCCTGCCGCCAGTCGACCTAGGATGAGCACACACACACGCCCTGCTGCTCGCACGACCAACTCCGGCAGCCCCTCGCTACTGGCGAGAGCCCCTGCGCCGCTGAGGGCAGATCTGTGAAGATCGTTTTCTTTCTAAGGTCCTCAGTGCAAATGTCTAGGGGGCTAAATAGAAAAAGATTCTTCAAGTTTGGTGTAAATTTCCAGTGGCTTAGAAAATCCATAACAAATCGAATAAAAATCGAAAAAATACAAACACAACTGATCTGTAATCCTTATGAAGAGAAGCAACTTTTCTAGAAAGGAAGTTTGTAAAATTCTTCCTAGATTTTGAATAATTTTGAAATGATCAGTTTGGCTAGATTTGAAATAATTTGAAATCTATGGCTGATCTGCATGTGAATTTTGGATATGTTGTTAGTATGGCCATTCTTGCTCCAATGTAGAATAATGGCACATAGATCTATTATAGTTTTGTAGATATGAATTTATTTTGATATAAGGCAGCAGTTATGTTTCTGTTAAATATTTAAATTCTAATTCAGAAAATAGGGTTAATCGTTTTGTAGTATCCTGAGTATGACTAGATGTAAATATGATAATTAGATGGATAACTTTTGACATGTTTAGATAGTTCAAATTAATTTATGGCTTAAATATGAGCTATTTTGATCAAGCATGTTATAGTATGTTTCTGACCCTGGTAATTTTTGAGTAGAGCAGGCAGGTCATGATATTGCTCTGTGTGAAATCTTGATCCTAGATTGTATATAGATCTCTCTGTATAAAAAGATTACATTCCTACTACCTAGTGCTTCCTAGATTTTTCATGTGCAATCTATAGCATAGATTAAGGTAATTTTTGGTCACTAGCCTAGGCAGTATGTCTTGTGCTTGTGTGAATTTTATCTCTGTTTGTTGGTGTGTGAAACATCCAGAAATAATTTCCGAAGTAATTCAAGCTTTATAAGTGGAATAAAAAGATTAACCAATATTACTTTTGGTGTAATTTAATTTCAAATAATAAAGCTTCACCAAAATACACCTTACACAGCACCATTACTTTGGTGAAGTAAAATAAATTAAATAATTTAGATGTGCACACAATCACCATCAAATAAGAATAATAACCTTCACCTACATACCCACTTTTCTTAGTGTAAAGAAAAGTTGAATAAAATCTTATCCAGGTGAATGTGGCCTACAAAACACCCCATGTTTGTCTCTGAAATTTCAGAAGTACTTCACTCCCTAAACTTGAATAATTAAAGTCTTGCATATGCATATCGTGTAGAACTTCCGCACGGGAACTACGAGCTGGTGTTGGATGCTGAAGGAGAACCAGCTAAGGGAGAAGTGAACACCGTGGAAGTGCAGCAAGACCCGAACCAAGCTTCGGAGGACTTTCCCACTAACTGCATGCTTAATTGTTTGCACAACATATGCTTGCAGTAGTTGCTTACCTAGTAATGGATAATCAACCAGAATCTTGAGCTAAAACTTGAAAGTAAGGACATACTCTTTGTTGCTTTTCAGCAAAAGAAACCCACTAGCCATAAAGCTTTGCATGTCTAGAGAGTTGGTGATGGTCTCATCACCCGACGGTTAAGTCTTGCTGAGTATTAGTATACTCAGCCTTGCTTTCACTACAAGGTTTTGGGTCAAATGCAACGCCGAAGAATTGCAACGTAGAAAATTTGGTTGCTACAGATGGCTGTATTACAACCATTCTAAAAAATGGTAGCGATACATGGCTTTAATACAACGGTTTTCAAGATGTTGCAAAGCTCTGTTGCGATTGGTGGACGATATTGCAATGGTGCAAAATGGTTGCAGTAGAATTAATTTTGGTTGCAATTGAGTGGTATTATTGCAACCACATTTACGTTAGTTGCATTTGGTTGCGACTATTGCTACGATTGTTTGGTGTTGCATAAAATTTCACAAGCGTTGCAAATTATTGATGCTTAATGCAACGAGAACTCTTGGAGGCGAAGCAAAAGTGAGGTTCAATTGCAACCTTTGTTGACAGTTGCAATATACTTTGATATTGTTGCAAATGCTAAATTTTATTGCAACGAGATCTTCGGCTTCGAAGCGAAAATTGTGTTCAAGTGCAACGCTTAATTTTTGTTGCAATATATACTTTGAGTGTTGCAACAACTAAGAGGCGAGTCTGATTTGTATTAGGCCTTGTAGCGTGTATGATATACTATAAAAAAATACAATTCATAGTCAAAAATAGAACTTGGCTAATTTTGAATTGAGATTTTATTCTAATTATTAATTTTAAGAAAGAAATTTGAATTGGTGAAGGACCGAATAGGGCGACCAGAGAGGGGGGGAGTGAATGGGAGCCGATAAAAATTCTTTCCTAAGGTCGAACTCGGCCTATACCCCGATTGCCACTCCACGAATCCGTGCACACAAAGGAAGCTCCAAACAAGGCACACTCAAGCCAAGAAGATCACTAGAGAAGCCTAGGAGCAAAGAGCGGAAGCTCCGGACAAGAATCAAAGCACTCGGTCAATTCTGGAAACGACCAGTGCGGACCGTCCGGCAGGTACGGGCGGACTGTCTGCGTCTGTACGGCGGACTGTCCGGACCTGCCCTGCGGACTGTCCGAAATAACCACCAGAGCTACCAGAGATGCACTCGAAAATACGGACTGTCCGTGGAGGACCCGCGGACCGTCCGCCAGAAATTCGTCCACGCGGACTGTCCGTGAGCCCCTCGCGGACTGTCTGCCAAACCCCTTGCAACCAAACCCTAGAACACGAAGAACACGCGACGAACAGGCGGTGGAACAGACTGTCAGCGGCTGCGGTGCGGACTGTCCGCAAGGCACGAACAGACCCAAAAACGCCCGACCCGCGGGGTCAACTCCAAGAACTCATCACCGGATCTCCCAAACGGTAGAAGCTCTAGAGACAAGATTTTGGGGAGATGATATGCGTCACACAAGGATGCTATGCCCCAAAAATCTCGACCTCTAATTCCCTAAATCACCGGGAATCGCGGATCACACAAGCACTATCATGAACACGAACTCCGGCCAAAAATCCACAAATCGAAGGCTCTGCACGACGTTTGAGGGGTCAAGATCATACACAAACATGCGCAAGGCATCCACCCATGATCCCCTCAAAGAAATCCGTGAAGAAATGCCTCCAAACTCACAAATCGAGCGAAGAACGAAAACTCCCAAAAATTGCCCCAAAAATGACACGAAAATCACAAAGGACTAGGAGATCACCGGGACGCCGAATGCTGCCATACATCCAGAGGTTAGAGTCTGTACAAGAGTCTAGCCTATGGAATCCAGAGGAAAACGAAGCAGTCCAGAAAAATCTACCAGGGGAGAAAGCCCTAGGAAGCAAGAGAGAGAGAGATGCCATCCACCTCTCCGCTATTTATACGAAGTCTATCAGAGGGAGGTAAATGACCACACTACCCCTACTGCATAAATGAAGATACAACCCCTCAGGGGCATTTTGGTCAAGTCTTCATCGGACGGACACGCTTCCACTGCGGCTTCGCTTCACCTCGATGCAAACCCCACGATCACGGCACGTGCCCTCCGCCTCGAAGCTTCCCGAAGCTCCCGGATTACCGTCTCCGTCGCCTCGGGCCTCCGAGCTTGGTTTTGAGGCCCAAACCAAGAAACCGTCCACCTGATGGTTTTGTGGGCAAACCACCAAACCCCGCGTGCAAGCTTCGGACTTCAACTGCTATCTTGCACCGGCCCATGTTCACGACTTCAGCCCGCCAGTCCTGCACCGCACGGCTCCCACTTGACCCCATCGGCCACCGGGTCCATCGAACCAAGCCTACTTGCCACTCCATCACCCGGAGGCCACCACGGCTAAGGCCTTTCGCGCTTGTTCTTCACCTGCACCGACACGAGTCAAGCCGCAACCTGTACCTGCACACTTAGCAAAGCATCAGTCCACGCAACGTTGTCAATCACTCATCACTAAGGAGTAACCCTCCACTGGTCCTCGGACACACCTGGTTCTCAATCTCCCCCTTGATGAATGCATTGACAACACCCATAGTAACCATGGTAGAGAAAAAGAAAAGAAAACAACCTCAAACGCAAACCTCCCAAGCAAGTGATCCAAAGCCAAAGAACAAGCGAAACTCGATCACTCGCCAATCCAAGTCTCGGCCCCCTAAGACAAGGGCAACGGCTCGACATAGCCGAGACAAACTCAAAGAGCACATCACAAAGCACAAAACTCAGGAAAAACAAAGGAGCTCCCCCTGCACATATGCAAACTCCCCCTGAGCAAATGCAACCTCTTCTTCTCAATTTTTCTCCTCACATACGCAAATGCATACCAATTTTCCACAAACATTCCCAATGCAAGAAAATTCTCCCCAAATGCATGTATATCTCCCAAAATTCTCCCCCTTGTTGACAATGCAAGAATCAAGGTACATGATGCTCTTCCCTTTGTTTTCATGAAAAATGCATGTCAAAACACATATACAACCTACCAAGCTTCTCAAATATACAAAGAGCACAACAAAATGCTACAAAAGAGACATAGAGCAAGCAAAGTAGATATGGTGTAATAAGCACATTGCCATCAAGAAGGTAGAGACATATAAGCATGTGACATGGCCAAAAGCAAATTTAAGCAATTTCCACAAAGAAATAGTCATCTCATGAGCAAGATCCTATCCATACCAATTTGAACATAAAGGCACTAGATCATTCAAAGTTTATGCAAGATCACAAATTCTCATCACAGGATCATTATAAACGCCCACAAGCTACTCAAGTCATGTTAAAGCCACCGAGCCATGCGTCTACTTCTTAAAATGAGACTTCTCATGGTAGACAAGCATGCTACGATTTAGCACCCAAGATATGAATATCAAAACATAAAAACATGATTAGGAGCTCATTTTTCAAGCATAAGGCAATTCACACACCAATTTCATTTTCAAGATTAAACATGGTACATGAAGTGCCTTTGCGGCAAAAAGAAGCTTATGCTCCTCCCTAAGCAAGCAAAAGGGCTAAACATTTACAATGACAAAAAGGTCTTTGACCCCAAGCAAAGAGAACATGATTCTCAAGCACAAACTAAGCATGATATAAGCATTTAAGCACAAATTGAGCATAGACAAGCATCTACTCATGAGAGAGGCATTTTTATCATTTTCACAACCCAAAATGCTATCTCCTCATACATATATAGCAAAACCCTCAAGAGCATAGCATTTACATCCACAATTTACCAAACATGCACAAATCTCACATATAGCACATCAGTGATTAAAGTATATAAGAGAAGCTCAATCCTAGCTCAAGTGATCCAAAGATGGCTATCCTACCAGGTTTTGTACAGAAAGCAAAATGCATGAATGAAATGCAACAAAATGAACATATGACACATATATACATGAGAAGCTCCAAGACCCAAGCTAGAAAGGAAAGCACACCCCAAGCTCACCTCGCAAGCGAGTGAAAGTGGCTTGATCAAGCGGTTTGGTGAAAATGTCAGCTAGCTGGTCTTGGGTAGGGACATAGGACAAAGAAATGTTTCCCTTCTCAACATTATCCCTCAGGAAGTGGTGCCTCACTTCTATGTGTTTCATTTTGGAGTGGAGGACAGGATTTTTGGCTACGCTTATGGCACTGGTGCTGTCATAGAAAAGTGGAACCTGGGAGCACTCCTCACCAAAGTCACTCATGGTGTAGGTCATCCAAAGCAGCTGGGAACAACAACTAGCAGCAGCTACATACTCAGCCTCAGTGGTGGACTGGGCTATACTCGATTGCTTGCGAGAAGACCAAGAGACCAAAGAAGAACCAAGGAACTGACAACACCCAGAAGTGGGCTTGCGATCCAATCGACACCCAGCGAAATCCGCATCAGAAAAACCATGAAGCCTGAGTGTCGAGGAGGCATAGTACCACAGACCAAACTCAAGAGTGTAGTTCAAGTACCTGAAAATCCGCTTGACGGCCTGCCGATGTGAAGTCCTCGGTGAAGCCTGAAAATGAGCGCACAGACACACGCTGAACTGTATGTCTGGCCTCGTCGCCGTCAAGTAGAGGAGGGAGCCGATCATGCTCCGGTACTCCTTCTGGTCCACGGGTTCGCCGTCCTCGTCCGTGTCCAAAGCCATAGTCGTACTCATCAGTGTAGTCAGCGGCTTGGAGTTGTTCATGCCAAACTTCTTCACCATGTCCCTAGTGTACTTTGTCTGATGTACAAAGGTCCCATCCTTGCACTGCTTGATCTGGAGACCCAAGAAAAACTGCAGCTCGCCCATCATGGATATCTCAAATTCCCTGCTCATGTCATCTGCAAATCTGGCAACAAGATCATGAGAAGAGCCACCAAAGATTATGTCATCCACGTATATCTGAACAATCAAAAGGTCATTCTCATGCTTAAGGAGGAACAGGGTCTTATCAACTGTGCCCATCACAAACCCCTTACTCAGCAAAAAGCCTCTCAACCTGCCATACCAAGCTCTAGGTGCCTGTTTCAACCCATAGAGCGCTCTCTGGAGTTTGTAAACACGGTGTGGGTATTTTTCACTCTCACACCCCGGGGGTTGCTTCACATACACTTCTTCCTCTATCACCCCATTCAAGAAAGCACTCTTGACATCCATTTGGTACAACTTGAACCCTTTAGCCACAGTAAAGGCTAGAAGGATCCTAATTGCCTCCAAACGGGCCACAGGAGCAAATGTCTCCTCATAGTCTATGCCTCTTTCTGGTTGAACCCCTGCGCCACCAACCTCGACTTGTTTCTCACAACCATCCCATTTTCACCCTCTTTGTTCTTCCACACCCACTTGGTACCTATGGGACGGCAATTTGGCGGTGGATCGACTAACACCCAGACATGGTTTCTCTCAAAGTTTTCCAACTCCTCATGCATGGAATTCACCCAATTCTCGTCAGACAAAGCGTGTCAAATATCTTTGGGCTCAAACGACGCAACAAAGGCAGAATGAGCGAAATGAGAAGTATTCCTTGACCTCGACCGTGTAGTGCGTTCATGAAGGTCACCAATGATGGTCGTCGGTGGGTGATCAACTTGTACTCGCCGGGGAGCCTCTCGCCTGGACACAACCTCCCCCTCAGCAGCAGCCTCCACTCGAACAGCCTCAGTCGTAGTGGGTGTAGGGGATGGTCCATCCTCGATCGTCGTCGTAGTAGTGGAAGTAGAATGTACACGATCAGCCGTGGGAGCACCACCATCATCATCATCCTCGTCTCCATCTCCATCCTTCTCATCCTCAAAGATCCTGGCACCAATTTCCTCGTCACCTGCACACTCAAAAGCAGAAGAGCTACATGGCTGTGTCTCGTCGAAGGTAACCTCGCAGTCTCCGTGATTCGGTTAGTGTCAAGATTGAGCACACGATATGCTCTAGAATGAATCGCATAACCAAGGAAAATCCCATCCGAACATCGAGACTCAAACTTATCCAACTTGCCCTTCTTCAAAATGAAACACTTGCAACCTAAATCTCTAAAGTGACTCACCTTGGGTAGCCGGCCATGCATCAGCTCATAAGAGGTCTTCTTCTTAAAAGCACGAAGGAAGATGCGATTTGAGACATAGCAAGCGGTATTGACCGCCTCGGCCCAGAAACACCTAGGAGTCCTATGCTCATCGAGCATCATCTTGGCCATCTCACAAAGGGTTCGGTTCTTCCTCTCCACAACGCCATTCTGGTAAGCGACGTATGGAGAAGAGTACTGATGATCGAGACCAAGATCACTGCAAAAGGCATCAAAATGAGAGTTCTTAAACTCCGTGCCATTGTCACTGAGTATAGCTCGAATGGCATCACCATGTCTCTCATTCTTCAACCTCAAGATCAAGCCTCGAACAAAGCCAAATGTCTCACTCTTATCCTTTAAAAAGAAAACCCAAGAGTACCGCGAAAAATCATCAACAACCACAAGAACATACCACTTCCCACCCGCAGAGCGAACATGAGCTGGCCCAACCAAATCCATGTGCAACAGCTCACAAGGTCTCTCGGTCATGACAAAAGTCAGAGGGGCGTGAGAAGCGGCAACCATCTTTCCATGCCGACAAGAAGCACAAACCAAATCCTTCTCGAATTTCAACTTAGGCAATCCTCGGACAAGATCAAGACCACTCAAGCGGGAAAGCAACTCAAAGCTCAAGTGTCCCAACCTCCTATGCCATTTCCAAACCTCGGCCAAAACGCTAGCAACAAAGTATCGAGGAGAACCAACAGACTGAGAAAAATCTGCACGAAAGATTTGACCCTCGGGGACGATCGTACAGACAAGATCGCCTCAAGAATCAAGCACACGAGAAGCACCAGCCTTAAAACGAACCTCAAAACCTTCGTCAAGTAATTGAGATACCGACAACAGGTTAAAACCAAGTGACTTGACCAGGGCCATAGTTCTTAAGGTCACCTTGCTACTCACCTTCACCATACCTTCAGCAAGCACTCGTCCTCGCCCATTGTCCCCGAAAGTGATGTACTCCCTCGTACTCACCGGGGTGAGGCTGGAGAACCACCCACGATCTCTGGTCATGTGTCTTGAGCAACCGGAGTTGATCAACCAAATATTCTCCAAGCCTCCCGCCTGCAATCAAACACGAGAACGAGAATGAGCAAGCGACTCAACACTAGGGTTAGTACCAAAAGAGTCAAACCAGTGTCGAGCCATTTGCTCAAAAGAAGGGTTAGCAAAGTCCATCCTACCATAACCCCTAGGCGGAGTCCTCTCACGCCTACCACCAAAGGACCTGTCACGTCTCACTGGAGGAGTACGCGCACCACGAGGAGGAAAACGTGGCCCGTAGTCCATCTGAGACCCAAAGCTCCGATCGTGCCTCCCAAACTCATAACGGTCACGAGAAGGAGCACGTCGAGCCAACTCACCACGCCCAAACCCAACACGTCTGTCTCTCTGAGGGAACACACCTCCACCTCCACCTCTACGAGTGGGAACTGTACGCACATACACCTCACCCCTAGGTAGAGGCCCTCTACGAGGCTCAGGCACACCACGAGAAAGGTGGTACCTGTCCTTGTTTGCCATCTCCCTAGCAAACCTCTCATCCCTCTTCCCCCGGAAGCAGAACTCATCCTTGTGCCCATCCCTCCCACAATAGTCACAATGGATGCGGATTGGCACTGGCTTAGGCGGTGCCTTCTCTGTGGGCTTCTCAACACCTTTCTCTCCTGACTTCCCCCCAAAGACATTACCCAGGTTGCTCACGAATTTGATGGGTTTCTGGTAATTCTCTGTTTTCTGGGGGAACACTGGTGGGTCTGGAGTTGTATCGAGCTTGTTTCTCAGGTGGTTTTGTTTGGGTGAATATTTGTTCATGGGTACGGTGTGGGATGGTGTGGGTGTCTCTCCAGCTTTCTCTTCTCTCTCACCACTCTTCACACCACACTTGTCAGCCCCCAACGCCTGACCATCAAACCTCTTGAACTGAGCCAACATCAAACTCAATTGTGGCTCATGCCCAGACAGCCAACTCATCAACTTCCTAAGTTCATCATTTTCATCCTGCAGACGATCAACATAGTGTGCAAGTTCTATGTTTTTCAAAGCATGCATTTCACAGGTTGAACATGATGTAGGAAGAGGTGCTTTCAATGCCACCTCAAGAGAAACAATCTTAGTGTGAGATTCATCTAGCCTAGCATGCAAGACAGGACATGAGGTACAAGCACCTAGTAAAGCTGGCCTAGACTTCAACTCATCACACTCCACCCTAACCATATCTATTTCCTCAAGAACAGAGGCATGTTTCTCCTTGAGGGCAGTCAAGTCAGCAAGAAAAACTGAGCAATCACCACAATCAATTTCATCCGACACCACAGGAGCAGATTTCAAAGCAACAATCTCATTATGAGCATCCACAAGCAAGGATTCAAGTTCAGCTACCTTGTCCTTAGCATCACCCAACAAAGACCTAAATTCCCTCTTCTCCTTGTTGGTCTTTCTAAGCACATCATCACGGTTGTCAAGCAACTCATTCAGCCTAGCATTCTCCTCTAACAAGAAGTTGGGATCTTGTCGTACCTCTACCTTGGAGTCGGAGTTCGAGTCCGAGCTGTGCCTCCCACTCTTCTTGGAATGCGCCATGCCGCAGAAGCCTTGTGCAACGAAGCTCAAGCCGGTGATGTTCTTGCCCGTGTGCCGCTTGTCCTTGCGCTTCTCTTGCTCTTCCTCGCTGCTCGAACCGGAAGAAGCATCGCTTGATGTCGAGTCGATGTCGCTTTCTCCGACCACCATCGCTTGAGAGGTCTTCTTCTTGTGGCCGCCACTCTTCTTGTGCCTTCTCTCGGCCTTGTCCTTGTGCTTGTCCTTGTAGTCATTCCGGGAGCGGTGCTTGTTGTAATCGTGCTTGGACTTGCCCTTGTAGTCGTTCTTGATCTCCATGGCTTCAGGGCATTCGGCGATGAAGTGCCCGTGCTTCCCGCACCGATAACACATCCCCGAGCTCCGCCTTGCATTCTTGCGGTTCTCGTACATCCGCCCAAACCTCTTGCTCAACAAGGCGAGATCGTCCTCGCTCAGCACATCAAAGTCCTCATCTGGCAAGGACACAAGACAAGACAAAGAGAAACCACCAGAGTTAGCGTTAGTCCTCGATCCTAAGACGAGAGCCAAACTATGAGGGTCAGTGGGGCTCTCGCTATTGGCTCTCAAGCCACAATCAACCTCTGAAGACCTGAGCTTGGAAAACAGCTCATCCAGCGTCAGCGTATCATACGCGCTCGATTCCTCAATGGCCTCGATCTTGGCTTCCCACATGGATCTATCCAGGGCATGCAAAAGCTTGATAGCTTGATCATGATCCGTATATGGGAGGACTGTCACATTGGCCCTCATGTTGTTGACGATGCAAGTGAAGCGCTGAAACATAGAATCGGTCGACTCACCGGGGAGGTGAGTGAAGTTCTCGTACTCTCTCCAGTAAGTGGTAAACATCCGGGCTTGCACTTGGGCATTGCCAACATGAGCATTCTTCAACTTGAGCCAAATCTTTCCGGCCACATCCTCTCCATACACTCGATCAAACTCTGAGGCACAGAGAGCACGGAACAAGTAATCAACGGCCTTGCTGTTGGCCTCAAACATGTCCCGCGATCCTGGAAGCAGAAAACTATCTGGGATGACATAATGAGGATTCTGAGTGACCTCCCAGATAAGAGTTCCCTTCCCACGCAAAAACGCGCCCATGCGCCTCTCCCACATCGGGTAATTCTTGCCATCAAAGTGCGGAGGACCCGACCCCTTGCCGTAATCGCCCATCTTTAGATCTTAGACCGGTTAGAATCACGAAGATCCGTAACTAGCTCTGATACCAATTGAAGGACCGAATAGGGCGACCAGAGAGGGGGGGGAGTGAATGGGAGCCGATAAAAATTCTTCGCTAAGGTCGAACTCGGCCTATACCCCGATTGCCACTCCACGAATCCGTGCACACAAAGGAAGCTCCAAACAAGGCACATTCAAGCCAAGAAGATCACTAGAGAAGCCTAGGAGCAAAGAGCGGAAGCTCCAGACAAGAATCAAAGCACTCGGTCAATTCTGGAAACGACCAGTGCGGACCGTCCGGCAGGTACGGGCGGACTGTCCGCGTCTATACGGCGGACTGTCCGGACCAGCCCTGCGGACTGTCCGAAATAACCACCAGAGCTACCAGAGATGCACCCCGAAAATACGGACTGTCCGTGGAGGACCCGCGGACCGTCCGCCAGAAATTCGTCTACGCGGACCGTCCGCCAGAAATTCGTCCACGCGGACCGTCCGCTAGAAATTCGTCCACGCGGACTGTCCGTGAGCCCCTCGCGGACTGTCAGCCAAACCCCATGCAACCAAACCCTAGGACTGAAACGGATCGAAACAAAGATGCACAAGAACATGAAGAACACGCGACGAATAGACGGTGGTGCGGACTATCTGCGGCTGCGGTGCGGACTGTCCGCATGGCATGAACAGACCCAAAAATGCCCGACCCGCGGGGTCAACTCCAAGAACTCATCACCGGATCTCCCAAACGGTAGAAGCTCTAGAGACAAGATTTTGGGGAGATGATATGCGTCACACAAGGATGCTATGCCCCAAAAATCTCGACCTCTAACTCCCTAAATCACCGGGAATCGCGGATCACACAAGCATTACCATGAACACGAACTCCAGCCAAAAATCCACGAATCGAAGGCTCTCCACGGCGTTTGAGGGGTCAAGATCATACACAAACATGCGCAAGGCATCCACCCAGGATCCCCTCAAAGAAATCCGTGAAGAAACGCCTCCAAACTCACGCATTGAGCGAAGAACGAAAACTCCCAAAAATAGACCAAAAATGACACGAAAATCACAAAGGACTAGGAGATCACCGGGATGCCGAATGCTTCCATACATCCAGAGGTCAGAGTTTGTACAATAGTCTAGCCTAACGAATCCAGAGGAAAATGAAGCAGTCCAAAAAAATCTACCGGGGGAGAAAGCCCTAGGCAGCAAGAGAGAGAGATGCCATCCACCTCTCCGCTATTTATACGAAGTCTATCAGAGGGAGGTAAATGACCACACTACCCCTACTGCAATGAAGATACAACCCCTCAGGGGCATTTTGGTCAAGTCTTCATCAGCCGGACACGCTTCCACCGCGGCTTCGCTTCACCTCGACGCAAACCCCGCGATCACGCCACGTGCCCTCCGCCTCGAAGCTTCCCGAAGCTCCCGGATTACCGTCTCCGTCGCCTCGGGCCTCCGGGCTTAGTTTTGCGGCCCAAACCAAGAAACCGTCCACCTGATGGTTTTGTGGGCAAACCACGAAACCCTGTGTGCAAGCTTCGGACTTCAACCGCTACCTTGCACCGGCCCATGTTCACGACTTCAGCCCGCCAGTCCTGCACCGCACGGCTCACACTTGACCCCATCGGCCACCAGGTCCATCGAACCAAGCCTACTTGCCACTACGTCACCCGGAGGCCGCCACGGCTAAGGCCTTTCGCGCTTGTTCTTCACCTGCACCGACATGAGTCAAGCCGCAACATGTACCTGCACACTTAGCAAAGCATCAGTCCACACAACGTTGTCAATCACTCATCACTAAGGAGCGACCCTCCACTAGTCCTCGGACACACCTGGTCCTCAATTGGTAGGAAAACAATTTGTCATTAGTGACAAAATAGAAAAAAAATAAAAAAGCACCATGATATGGAATTGAACCAAGGACCTCAATACTACACTAGTATATAACTTACCACTATACCATTACGATGTTTGTGTTAGCTAGCATCGTTCAAGCCTTTTCATGTTTCTATGTGGTCAGCTTATAGTAACCTTATAGATATTAAAATAGAATAGTTACTTTACAGGGTTCTATTAGTTAGTTATTTCAAAAACAAAGTAAAGTTTTCTAAAATTATTATTGTTTTTTACCTATGCAACACCGGAAAAGTGTTGCAATAGGCCCAAAATGGTTGCAATAGACACAATGCCAGGAAACCAAAATAACTTTAAATTTCCATGTCACCCGGTCCCACCTTGAGGACGTGGTGATGCGGTCCCACCTTGAGGACGCAAAAAAATTCAAAAAAGAAGCGACGTGCTGGCATAATCGCAACTAGAGACCCTCCGCTACCTGCTGGTCTACCCTGCATTGCCACAACCGGCCATGCCTAGCCGGCCGCACCCTAGCTACAGCCGGCCACACCCTGGCCGCACCGTGGCCACAGCCGGCCGCTCCCTGGCCACGGCCGACCACACCCCCACTGCGCCCAGCCGGCTGCTCCATGGTCGCGACCGACCGCACCCTGGCCACGACCGACCACACTACTGCTGCGCCCAACCGGCTGCACCCTGGCCGCGGCTGACCGCACCCTGGCCACGACCGGCCATGCCCCGACTATCCCAGACACACCCCGACCGCAGCCGAAATGATTTGAAACTTACATATATTTTTTTAATTTGGATAAAAGAAGTTTGAATAGGTGGGAAAATGACCTATCGTTCCTGGATGAATAGATTTTGTTTTCTGTCTAATACAACACTGAAAAAGTGTTGCAATAGGTCTAAAATGGTTGCAATAGACATAATGCGAGGAATTTAATTCGCAAAAAATGTCTACTTGGGGATCGAACCTGAGACCTTTGGAACAAAAGTGACGTGTGCAAACAACTAGGATAAGCATTAGTTAATTTGTATTAGGGAGTTTTATTTTTTTATTAATTGAACTGTAATAAATTTTTTTAAAAAAACTTGAAAAAATATGTGGCTATACAACACATTTTGGCTCCATAAGCATCTCATAAAAGTTTCAAACGATCTTGACAAAGTGATATTATACATCTTTCGCAACTAGGAACATATCTCACTTAGCTACATAGGAATATGTGAGCCATATATGTCTTAGTGAGGGATATTCAGCAATTCTTTATCGAAATCACTTGAATTTTTTATGTAACGCTCATACACCAAAATCATGTGACTACGTAACTTTTTAAATTTTTCTAGTCATTTTATGATATTCTCACATTTATTCCTTAGTAATTCAATAAATAATTATAGTAATAGCAAAACTTGATCAGAAAATTCCATAGATTCACACAATGACATATTTTGGCTCCATAACCATACCATAAACGTTTCAAACAATTTCGACAAAGTGATACTATACATCTTTCACAACTAGGAACATATCTCACTTAGCTACATAGGAGTATGTGAGCCATATATGCCTTTGTGAGGGATATTCAGCAACCCTTTATCGAAATCACTTGAATTTTTTATGTGATGTTTATACACCAAAATCATGTGGCTACATAACTTTTTAGATTTTTCTAGCCACTTTATGATATTTTCACATTTATTCCTTAGTAATTCAATAAATAATTAAAGTAATAGCAAAAATTGATCAGAAAATTCCATAGATTCACAGAACGACGTATTTTGGCTCCATAACCATCCTATAAAATTTCCAAATGATTTCAACAAAGTGATACTATACATCTTTCACAACTAGGAACATATCTCACTTAGCTACATAAGACTATATGAGCAATATATGTCTTTGTGAGAGATATTCAGCAACTCTTTATCGCAATCACTTAAATTTTTTATGTGACACTCATAAACCAAAATCATGTGGCTATGTAACTTTTTAGATTTTTCTAGTCACTTTATGATATTTTCACATTTATTCCTTAGTAATTCAATAAATAATTATAGTAATAGCAAAACTTGATCAGAAAATTCCATAGATTCACACAACCACATATTTTGGCTCCATAATCATCTCATAAAAGTTTCAAATGATTTTGACAAAGTGATACTATATATCTTTCACAACTAGGAACATATCTCACTTAGCTACATAGGACTATTTATTCTTTAGTAAATCATAAAATAATTACAGTAATAGGTAAACTTGGTCAAAAATTTGCATAGATGCACACAACATCATAGTTTGGTTCCATAAACATCCCATTAAAGTTTTAAATGATTTCGATAAAGTGGTACTAAACATCTAATACAAGGATGAACATCTCTCGCTCATTTATGGGGGCATGTGTGACACCATGTATGACTCTGTGAGGATGTGCATCACCACTTTCTCAGAATCAATTGAAACTTTTTCATCAATCTCCGAGATGTGGTCTAGAATGAAACATAGACACCTAAATATATATTTTTTAAAAATTTTCAAATCTTATTGAAGGTACATATAGGTCAACTTGAAGATATTTTCTGTAAACATGCCGAAATTCATTTAAATGATAGAAAATATCAAATATGATCAAAAAATCTTGAATTTCTGAAAATGACAACTTAAATGTTTTATTTTACATGTGAAAAATGTATTGATATTTATAATATTGTTATTTTTGTAATTTACTTACATGTTGCAATAAAATAGAAAAAGAAAAATGATTTCGGCAGGATGAATGAAACAGGCACGTTTTGGCCAAGCAGCCCGATAATTTCTGACCGTTCGTGACCAAACGTACTGCTCTGATCGTGTTCCCATCCTGTATGATGCGCTGCAACCCAAACCCTAGCTCTTCCTCCCGCACACCAGTCGCACCTACTCTCAAAGTAATAGTTCATTCCGGTTCTTCTCGTTCCTTCCGTCCCCATCCCCTGCTACAGTCGCTTGGGGGCGAAAAGGAGGCGACGCGTGATTCCGTCAGCCCCGTCCCTCTCCGGCGGCCAGAGCGGCACTGGAGATGGATGTGGGCCGGGGAATTGTCGCGCGGATGTTTATAGTCTAGGATCGTGCTGTCCTAGGTCTAGGTTTGGCTCGCCGTCGGTCTTCAGCGGCGACGCTAGGTGTAGCCGGGGGGACGACGCTCCCTTGCGGCATGTGTGTCCGGGAGACGTCGCCGAGGTGACGACGGTGATGGTGCTGTGGAATACTTGCTCCGGGCCTCTCCCTCTCCCCGGTGGCGAGCTACTCCAATGCCATTGGCGAGGTCGGTAAGCTATGTACAGAAGTCCGAGGCTGGCATCTCGTCATCTTCTCCAGGTGATGTTGCTGCTAGCCTTTCTCGTCAAAGGTGTGGTGCTGGTTGCGGATGATGTGGTTGATGGCCAGCTGGATCTGGACTGATTTCCCCTCGGCGGCAGCAGTCGTCGATGGCGAATCCAGTTCCAGGAGCTGGAGGAGTTGGGGCGCGGCCCCGGTCTACGGGCGACCGCCAATGGCCACATATACATCGACTCCAACAAAAGCCTCTGCGCGATGGGACTTCTCCAGTTCATGGTGGTGTTCATCCTCTTCGGTGACGGTGGCGGCCGGCGACGACGAGATGGATCTCGGTTAGTTCGAGAAGGTCTCAGGGGTATCGATGTAATTTTTCTTTTTGTTAGGGCCCTTTTCGATGTTTGGCTGGCAAACCTGTATCCGTATCCTCCATGTACGTGTCTGTGCTTGTACGCGTCTATGTACGCTTTCCTTCTCCAATAATACAGATACGTTTATTATCAAAAAAAAAGTCGCACCTCCTCTCCGTCCGCAGCCCCCCTCCCCTCCGCCGCCCCCTTCCCGATCCCCACCCCTTCCGGCCTCCCCTTCCGCCCGGCGCCCGCAGTCTCCTCCTATTGGTCAACGCCCTTCCCCTCTCCCATACGCCCCCCAGAGGTCACCCGCCACCCTCCTCTCTGGCTCGTTTACGCCAAGCCGAGGCGAGCTCCACTGGATCTCGTCAAGGCAGGGGCCAAGGAGGGGAGCCTCACAAGACATGGTGAATCCGATGACACGCGCGGTTCAGCACGGTGATGGATTCGACTGCCGCGAGGGTGGAGGCGGCAGGACGGCAAAGGGCGTGGCCATCGGCCGCTTCCCGCTCGCCCAACGCGCCGCCGAGGTGCCAGGTGGAGCAGTTGTGGCCGTGTCGCCGCTGCAACAAGGAGGGCAGCACAACACGGTGGTGTGTTTCGTCGGATCCTGTGGGGGCGAGGGCCATGGAGGGGCCGTATTCTCCACGTCTTCTTCCTGGGTGCTGCAGGCGGCTCCTGGATCCGCCACGAAGCCACGGTAGCCGGCCTCCTGCGCTGATGCCGTCACCACCTCCCTTTCTTTCGAGGCCTCCCTCTCAGGCCTCTTGTTATACGGCAATAACTTCTGCAGGTCCATCTATCCTCCACCCTATTCTTAATTAGTATGGTTGAATCTTCTACAAGTATACTTGGATAAGTGCTTGGTTCCTGCACTTGCGCTCTTGAATAGGCAGTCTGCACTTATAATTTCAGTTCAGATGGCTCTTGATGCAGTGATCGAAGGTGGCCATGGCTGGCCCCCTCAGGCCGACCAGATCTTGCTGCCCTTGAAGGAGGTCGTTGCATTGAAGAGCTGCCTTAGGCCGTGCTCCATGTACGAAATGCATCTTGCTCTTCCTTTGTCATTTCTGTGTAAGCATGTCTCATTTGTCATGTTGTACCTTAGTGGATTTGTTCAGTAGCAATTACAACTGATAAAGATTCTAAGTTAGTGATAGGATTTTCTAGCAATTTGGAATGTGCTTACTTGCAGCACTTGGATTATTCTCTGGACCATATGGATTATTACAACATTTGTGTGAACAGTATGGATTATTCATTGATGGCTAGCAAACTTGCAGCATTTATATGAACTGTATGATATTATGAAATAATAGTAGGAACAACAGTTTTCAATATTTATGGATGTGCATACTTTCTACGGAAATATCTGATCTGCTACTATTTCTTTCTCACCAGCTTGCAGTACTGAAACAAGAGTTGGCACTTACAAAGTTCAGAGAAATACAAGTATCTTTTTGTGTGACAGAAGGTAATATATGTTGTCCTTGTTTTTTGAAGACTAGGATGCACTATCAAACAAAATTAATGACATAGTGTTTCCTTTTGTGTGAATTAAATGACACTCTGATGTTCTGCTGATATAGTGTTTCCTGGCTGTTTTTAATCTTCTGGGGAATCTCACTTGTCAAGGTTTAGATTTTTGCTTAATCTAGTGATTTCACCCTGGTACATTGAGGACTTATTCATTGGGAAGTTTCCTTTTACAGATATACATATGAGTTTTCCCAAGTGAAATATTTGTGATGGCTCAGACAAGAACATGAGGTATTTTAGCCTTTTTGATATAGTTTCTCAAACTGTATGTGTAGCACCAACTTATGAGTTAAAAGCTTTAGGTCCAATTCATAAGTTGGTGAGATGATTATAAAATAGAAATGTTCAGTTTTACCTTATTAAATTAACCATCCATCTGATATTCGATCTGAACATAGTTCATATTTCATTACATGCAAATCTGAACCCATTTATGCATATCATCATTACAGCTCCTCACCCTGAAGGTAGAAAGGCCCTTGTATCTTGGCCTGGAGCCCACATGCATACCTAGTAGGCATTTGCAACATGATCCATCCTAGGATATTTAGCACTTCTAGTTAAGGATTCCTAAGATCTATCTAATATATGTTCAATTAATTGTGCATTGATGGTATTTTGCATTATGCTGTTACACCATTACCTGGCTTTTAAATCTAGAGTACAGAATTAAGTTACAGGCTTTGCCTGTGTTTGTGGTTGCATGGTCTATTCAGCTTGAAAGGAAGCTTGGAGAGGGAGGATTTGGACAAGTATATATTGGTCGACGTATTTCTGCCCCTTCTCTCGGTGACTGCAACCCTTGTTCAAATGCTTTAGTGGTAACTATATCTCCATAAATGCTATGCTGGAAACTGAAGGATTAGTGACATCAATTTAAATAGCTATATATCTGTCATTGTTAGGGGGTGAGACCTGGACAGATCCGCTAGGGGGTTACCCTAGAGGTTTGCAGGTTAATGGAGAGGATCGGGATCTAAGAGCGTAGGTGGTTATGCACGGGATGCACACGGAAATCTCGGCGAGACACGAGGAACACGGCGATTTATACTGGTTCGGACTTTCGGAGAGTAAAACCCTACGTCCATTTTGGTGGTGGATTATGCCAGGGAGATTCGCCCCGGAGGAGGGCGCCCCAGGCCGCCTTATATTGGCCGGCGACCTTGGGCTACAAGTCGGTTTCCATCTATCCTAGTTGGTTACAATATGGAAGGCTTATCCGAGCTGGACTGTCTTGTCTTGTACACCAAGCTGTCTTCATGTCCTCGGGCCCGAATGTCAGGTCGGTTAGGGCCCATCAACAGGTCGGCGGGTCTTCTGGCAGGTCGGGCCCGCCTGTCGGGGATGGCTGAGACCCTGGTCAGTGGGGACCCATAGGTACCCATGTCTCTCAAGCCCCCGATCGACGTGTAGGCGTAGCGGCTGAGACGGGGTCATGTCTAAGCGAAGTGAAGGCGCGACTCCATTGAGGCCGCGTAGGGTGCACGGGGACCAAAAAAGAAAAACCCCTCCGATGCGCGCACGAAGTTGAACGTCGGGCTTCTGGGATGAAGGACCATAAGGTCGAAGTGAAGACGAGGCGTAGATCTTGAAGAACTGCCGACCTGACCTGGATCAGGTGTGATGAAGTAACTGCCGCGACCTTCAGAAAGGTCACCCCGGTACGTCGAGCGGAGAAGTAGCGGAAGCAGGCTTCCGTTAGGTCGAGGCGACCTGGGGAAAATAGGGCATCGAAAGACGCACTAGTGTAGTAGCCCTCGAGCAGTAAAGCGACCAGAATGGTCGGTTTGATGCTCCGAAGAAAAAGAAGAAAGAAATAGCCGAACCTACGACCTTCTGCTTAGGAAACATATGCTCTATCCACTGAGCTACAGGCGCGCCAATGCCTCCCACGGGCGAACAGTGACCTCGTATCCCACGAGGGTACAGTGATCTTGAGGATGAAGACACCACGCAAGCAGTAGTGCTCTGTCGACCTTTGTGAAGGTGATGTGATGGACCCGGAGGTCGTCGGAGGTCAAGAGACCTTGAAGAAAATGACGGGGAAGGGGCTTGAAGTAGGGCATAACGAGTCCATGGACGCCGGGAGGTCTAGCGACCTGAAGTAGGCGACGACGGAGACGTCGGGAGGTCCGGCGACCTGAAGTGGGCGACGACGGAGACGTCGGGAGGTCTGGCGACCTGCAGTAGGCGATGACGGAGACACCAGGAGGTCTAGCGACCTGAAGTACGCGATGACGGAGACGCCGGGAGGTCTGGCGACCTGAAGTAAGCGACGACGGAGCCGCCGGGAGGTCTGGCAACCTGAAGTAGGCGACCACGGAGCCGCCGAGAGGTCTGGCGACCTGAAGTAGGTGACGACGGAGCCGCCGGGAGGTCTGGCGACCTGAAGTAGGCGACGACGGAGACGCCGGGAGGTCTGGCGACCTGAAGTAGGCGACGATGGAGCCGCCGAGAGGTCTAACGACCTGAAGTAGGCGACGACGGAGCCGCCGGGAGAGCCGTTGGGTGATAAATCCATTGGGTCGCCGAGGACCTTGAAGAAGACGCCGACGGAGCCGCCGGGAGGTCTGTCGACCTGAAGTAGGTGACGACAGAGCCGCCGGGAGGTCTGGCGACCTGAAGTAGGCGACAACGGAGCCACCGGGAGGTCAGGCGACCTGAAGTAAGCGACAACGGTGCCGTCGGGAGGTCTGGCGACCTGAAGTAGGCAACGACGGAGCCGCCGGGAGGTCGGGCGACCTGAAGTAAGCGACGACGGAGACACCGGGAGGTCTGGTGACCTGAAGTAGGCGACGACGGAGCCGCCGGGAGGTCAGGCGACCTGAAGTAGGCGACGACAGAGCCGCCGGGAGGTATGGCGACCTTGAAGAAGACGTCCAGCTCTCGAGCATGGAAGTCGGACAAGTCGCAGAAGCACTGAGTCGCATCCCATCGTGAGCCACAATGGTTGCTGGGAGACATGCCAGGTCGTCGTAGAGCTGGGCCTGTGAAACAAGATAAACACCAGGTCGGTGTATCAATCTGTAAATATAATAAAAATTTAGCCTGAGCTTAAGACATGCTTGCAATGTGTTTTGTTTGAGAAAGCATTCCCCTCATCGTGCCAGGCACAAATTATGCGAACTCAAAGCCTATGAAGCTGCAAAACGTGTCCCCCCGCTAACCCAACTCAGTGGAGGAACGGCTTACCGACTGCACGGCTCAGCGTGGAGGCTTAGGTGCAGCCGGCGCGCGGAGGGGGGCCTTGGACCCAAGGTCTTGCAACCACACAACTTAAGAATGCGCATAGCGAGTAAAAGACATTTAAAGGGAGAACGCACAGAAGTTAATTAAGTCCCTCAGGTCTGACGGCCCTTAGATTGGCAAAGCCAAGCCCCCGAGCGTATCGAGGTCGGCTATACCAAGCCCCCGAGCGTGTCGAAGGGGGAGGGAAAATAAAGCAGGAAAAAGCATGTAAATTAGGTCGGCGAAAAACACGAAGACCGAGGTGATCACCGTAAAATATTTAATTAAAAATAACACTTAGCTTGGGTGTGTCGGGCCGACGGGTTCATCGCGGTCGGCGGTCGTGAGCCGAAGCCGTGCCGAGATTGGAACGTCGACGAGGTCGGCGATGCACCGTTGGAGGTCGGCGGTCCTGTGCGTGTCGATGCAACATGTCGGCGGAGTGAGCTGAAGCCGCGCTGAGTTGTTGAAGCAGTCGTCGAAGAGGTCGGTGATGGATCGTTGGTTGACTTGTCGAGGTTGCCGACGAGAGCTGGAGCTGTGCCGAGCTCGGGATGCCACACAGGTCGTCATGACCATTGCATGCGAACCAAGGGACGCGTCACGCATGCACGTATATGCCAAGAAGTAACAAAGCAAATAAAAGAAATATAATCTTCATTAGCATCCGTAACTAATAAAGGAATCTAAAATAGAATATCTTATAATTAATAGACGGAAGAGAAAATAGTTCCCTGTTTTGTTGCCGTGCACGTCATGGACATGCAGACGTAGCTGATTCGAGATCAGGACATGCCGCCGCCGACCTTGATTTTGGCAAGTATCCACGAAGATTGATCCGCCTTGGTTGCTTGTGCACGGAGACCTGAGTCCTCCCGTCATCGATTTGCATCGATCTAAGGTACCGTGTCCGGACTTCAGAGGTTGATTTGGCCTTGATCGTGGTGGACACGGAGTCCACACACTCGTGTGCTCAAAGGCCGCCATCGCCCTTGATGCGTGCACCAAGTTGATGGAGTAGATCGATTCGTCGACGATGACGCCGTCACCGGGCTGGGTGGGTGGGCACCGAAAATTTTTTGGCGCGCCGTCTGCAGAACGAAGACATCGACCTCGCGATTAGATCAGAGGGGGGCAGCGAGCAGGTCACCGTGATGGAATCTTCCATGTCGTCGCCGAAGATGACGCTGGGTCTGGCCACCATGCTGCAAAGTGAGCTCCCGATCTCCCCTACCTGGCGCGCCAACTGTTAGGGGGTGAGACCTGGACAGATCCGCTAGGGGGTTACCCTAGAGGTTTGCAGGTTAATGGAGAGGATCGGGATCTAAGAGCGTAGGTGGTTATGCATGGGATGCACACGGAAATCTCGGCGAGACACGAGGAACACGGCGATTTATACTGGTTCGGGCCTCCGGAGAGTAAAACCCTACGTCCAGTTTGGTGGTGGATTCTGCCAGGGAGATCTGCCCCCGAGGAGGGCGCCCCAGGCCACCTTATATTGGCCGGCGACCTTGGGCTACAAGTCGGTTTCCATCTATCCTAGTTGGTTACAATATGGAAGGCTTATCCGAGCTGGACTGTCTTGTCTTGTACACCAAGCTGTCTTCATGTCCTCGAACCCGCATGTCAGGTCGGTCAGGGCCCATCAACAGGTCGGCGGGTCTTCTGGCAGGTCGAGCCTGCCTGTCGGGGATGGCTGAGACCCTGGTCGGTGGGGACCCATAGGTACCCATGTCTCTCAGTCATGTTAGCTGAAATTTGAGTATCAAACCAACAAATGATGCAACTATGGATCTCCTTATAGGGTACTGCAGGAATGCAAGATAACTTGAGCTGATTTTTTGTTAGGAAACTGCACCATAGTTCTTACATATATTGTGTCTGATTATGTTCAATCAAGCTCATTAATTGCCTAACTTTTCTCCCTGGGTAGTAGGATTTATCATCTTATGACTAGAATTGAGCATTTCCATTAAGCAATCTGAAATGTGAATTAGCTAATTTATGAAATCCATAGATATTGTACTCCTAGACTCATTCTTCTGCAAATAGTTCCTTATTAATGTATATATCTCATGCATACTATGTGTGCTATAGAACATGTAGCTGGAAGCTTTAAATTCTCAATACAAGTGCCAATGGTTCAGGAGATATAGATTTTACATTATTGTTTTAAGATTTTGCATGTCCTCTGAACATATTTGAATTTGAAATAATGTTGTTTGTCAAAATATTATATTACAATTATAGTTTTACTAAAGCATGTCATTTCAGGAGGAAGCTTGAGTTTGAGGAGGAGCATGAAAATGGTGGACGATGGTGAACATGAAGGCAACCTTTGCTGCTGCAGTAGACATAGGTCATATAATTCGAATGAGTTCAAACTGTGTGTTGGATACATTATGTGTTATACCAATAGTTGTGTCCTAGTTTAGTTTGACACTGGGTGTGTTTCATTAAGGATTTGTACGAACAAATTATATTTCATTTTAATGGATGTCAATGCTTCATTCGTTATATATTTATTGTTGTGCGATTACTGATTTAAGCTGCCAAATAAAGCGTTGCAACATGAATTATTATATTCAAGAGGTGTTGCAATATATGATAAAAAGCAAACCAAATGGAGTTGCAACATTTACACATATAACAACCACATTTAGTCGTGGTAATAGATGACCTATTTGTAGCAACCACCTGAGTAACGTGGCAATAGTCTATGTCGTCTATAGCAACCATTCACACACGTGGCAATAGAGGACCTCTGTGTAGCAACCATCCTACAGAAACGTTGCAATAGCATAAGTCACCTATTGCAACCATTTAGGAGACGTGGCAATAAAGAACCTCTATTGCAATGCTTTCTCCGTGTAGCAATAACCAAGATTGCAACACCTACGTTGCGTTGCGATTGCATTGTGTTGCTACACGACTAGCGTGTCGCAATATGTATCGCTAGCAACGCCTAGTTCGTTGCAATTGATACTATTGCCACACCCATAGTGGTTGCAATTGCTTTTGTTACAACACTCACCATGTGTTGCAAAAGCGACAAAACTGTTGCAATAGAGGGGCTGTGTGTCACAACTAAAACGTAACCCGTTGCATTCTCCTATTGCTACAGTCACAAGTGCAACGACATTTAACCAAAAAAATGGTAGCAAAAGTACTATTGCTACCATTTTTGGGTCTTTTGCAACACTTTTTCGGTGTTGCATTTGACTGAAAATCTTGTAGTGTTTGTTGATGTTTTCAGGTTATGATGTGAATGATGATGGGTTTCCGTGGCCTGGTTCCCTCCCACCCAGTTGGGAAGTTGAGTGGGAGGATGAAAGTGCTTAGTGGCATCACTAATGGCCTCTAGTGATGTTACCTACCTCGTTAGTAGTTTAATTCCCCTGTGTTTCGAACTTTGAACCGTTTACTTTATGCAAGAGACTTGGTTTGTAATAATGAACCTATGTTGGTCATGATGTAATAAATGAAGACTTATTTATCTCTGGACTCGCCTTCGTGTAAGTTTTGATGTACAATCTTTCGATCCTTTGTCGTAAGTGATTTACCGGGCTTGACCCGGCAGATATCGACAAGTTAACTCCTCTTTAACGCATAATCACCAAGTGGATGGGTTATGTGTGTTAAATGGGAATTAATTTGGACAGTTCTGTCATAGCTGGCATCAGAGCTCGATTGTACATGAGAGATCTTAATATACCATTAGTATCATGTTTTTGGAATAAAACTTGCAAGATTAAGGTGTGTTTCCAAATATGTGTCACGAACGCTAAGGATTAACTAGTCCGAGAGGCCCTAGAGGGATTTTCGGGTTCTTTCAGGTGGCTAATAATATATGGTGTATCTAAACTAACTACCAGCACATTTTTCAGCCACGTGTCGCATACGTGGTTATGCCACATCACGAGTATGCGAGGGTCGATAGGGCAATCTATTCAACGGATCCTATCTTCTCGGTTGGATGCCCACGTGTTTTATACGTGCACTTTCCGTATGTAGAGCATGCGAAGGATGATATGTTCTATTCCACATGAATATATCATGTGTTGTGATGTCGCCACGTTTTGCCATACGTGTGCATGATTCTGCATTACGAACATATGAAGGGGGATGCCCTCCATTCAAAAGGAGCGTATCTCAGGTTGGACGATGTTCATGCAACGTTAAACGCATGGGTGCCGTTTCTATAGTGAACGTAAATGTATGAGGACGCTTCCGTGACGTGCTGGCACGGAAGGTTCATTTTCTGCAGGTACACTAACCGCGATTCGTAAGAGCCAGAATCGAATAGATATTCGACTAGCTATTATAGGGAGAGTCATATATTGTGCCAAGCCACCGGCATTAACTTCGATTTTAGGCATGGACTTGCCTTGTGAGAACGGTTAGGACGTTTTTGCATCATGCTAAGGCTATCAACGAAATATAAATCGTTCATAAAATCCATGTTAAAAACCACCTCACCAAAGTAAATCAAAACCTTCCCTATCTTGCTATCTTCTCTGTTCTAAGTTGGGTCACTCTTCTGGTCCGAATTTTTGGACCCCCTAAACAGACCTATCTGGAGAAAAGTTAGATAGGAAAGTTGTGGCAAATGAAGTCAAGACCCTGCTGTAAAAATTTCAGAATTTTTGAGCAATGGAATCTGGAGTTATGCACAGTTTGGTGCCGGTCTGTTTGCTGTTTTTCCTGGGAGACAGCGAACTAAACTTTGGTCATTTTGAGCATCTTCCTATGATTTTTAGCTCAGCTCTTGAATACCAATCTTGTGCTGAATAATGTAACTAAGCGATTGGTAAAATTTGAGCACTTTTGTCCTATCAGTTTGTGAGTTACATGCATTTTATGCACTGGACAGAATCTGTCATCTTCTCAACTCACGCTAATTAGTGGGAGTTTTGTGGATGCAGATGGCTGGACAGGTGTTCTGGGAGGTACGCCCGGATGGTACGGTCCGCACCGATGGACTGCACATCGAGGGGTTTGCCCGCATTTTGTGGGACACTCTTCGCTCGTCAGGCTACACCACTCCTCCGACATACGAGGCTTTGGAGACCATGCAGCTTGGACTACCTCGTTGTTGTGTTCGTGTTACCGTGCAGCTTCACCCCGCTCACCCCGAGTGGAAGGACCTGAGCACGGACATGAGGAGTATTCAGCTGATGGAGACCCTTGAGGTTGCCGCCTTGAGCGTGTTGAACACCTTCGGTGATCAGCACCCTCTCGAGGTGTCGTCGACCCCAGTGGTACTACTTCCGACCGTGGACCCTGAGGAGCCCGTGTGGAGGGGCCGTATGAGGACCATGGCCGCACTTCTGATGGACAGGACCCCACTTGACGTACTGCAGGAGATGGCTCAGTGCGTGCAGGCACTATACCGTCTTCAGGCTCTTCGCAGTACGGCTACCACAGCTACGTCTTCTGTTGCTCTCGACACCACTGGAGTGTTGGGAGTACGCACTAACCACCTTCGCTCTATCTCCGTTAGCCACATGGGGCTAGAGTGAGACCTTGCAGAGGCGCGCCTGAAGATCACCGCACTAGAGGGGAGAGTGGCTCACTGGGTGAACCGTGAGTCAGAGTGGTTGGATCAGCTAGCTGCTCGCGTTCAGACCATTGTGGGACTTCAGGAGCAGCGAGAGCAGATGCGAGTGGAGATGGACCAGATGAGAGATGAGTGCCTACAGCACATACATGCACTGGCCCAGATGCAGGAGCAGCTGGAGCTGATGGACGACGACTTAGAGGCCGCTAATGGCCTGATCATCGTGTTGCAGCAGCCGCCACAGCCACCGGTTCCGGGAGCTATGGAGGGCAACCCAAATGATGCTCAGTCTATGGTGGATAGTGAGAGGGAGTCGCCGCAGCCAGCACCTATGGAGATTGGTTCGCCCACTGTGAGCATTTCTTCAGTGGGTAACCTAGATGACTTCTAGATGCTAGTAGTCAGTGTAGCGTGCATACTCTTACGGGTGGCCTAATTTTGGTCCATGGAGGATAGGCTGACATAAACAGAGTATTTCTCCTGTGTAGCGTGTGCTGCATGTTAACCACTGTGTATGTGAACCAAGACCTTGGTATGTGTTGTAACCATGTGTTGTAAAAATGTGGTGTGACCTAAATGTTGCAAGACTTTCTACAGCAGCTTATGTAATGTGTAATTTGAACCTTCTTATGGTCAAATCTGGTTTATGCAATGAATATCAAAGTTGTTGGAAATTTCATGATGTACATGCTCGTAAAATTTCAGCCTCTTTGCCCCTATGAACTGAGAGTTATGCATATTTTTGTGACCCTCGGTTTTCTGAAAATCGGACTGGACAGAGACTCAAGAAATGAATTTTTCGGACATGTTAACTTAAAAATTGGTGTTTCGGTTGAATACCAATGTTGTAGAGCACGAAATTATGCTCCTTGTGACCAAGTTTGAGCATTATCCGTTAAGCGAGTTGGGAGTTATGAATTTTATACTTCAGCATCTTGTTGATTGACCCCTCTGAAAAATTCTGCTGTTGAGTGGAATTATTTCACATGTTCTTCTTGTTTATGCTTATATCAGCAAGATTATGAGTATATGACTAATCCCTGTTCCAACGATTTTTCAGATGGTAGGTCAAACTCGCAATACTCCCCACGGATTTGGTGATGCCAGTGGCAGCAACCCACCGCCACCGCCACCACCCATGACGCCTATGGAGGCATATCTGCTGGCCCAAGCGGATATGATGCGCCAGATCTTGCACAACCAGCAACAGCAATGCGTTGCTCAGCGTGATGACTAGCCAAATGTGGCCAAGAATGAGCACTTCATGGCTTTGAAGCCACCAATCTTTATCAAGGCCGAGGAACCCCTGGAGCCAGATGCCTGGGTTCGTGCTATTGAGGTTAGGTTTGATGCTCTCACTTTTCCATGCTCGGAAGAGCGCAAGGCCAGCTTTGCAGCCCTGCAACTCCGTGACCCTACCTTGATCTGGTGGGAACATTTCAAGATGACACAACCTGCTGGACATGCCATCACCTGGGATGAGTTCAAAACGGCATTCAAGACTCATCACACTCCTCAAGGAATGGTGGATCGGAAAATCAGTGAATTACTGGCATTCAAGCAAGGTTCTGACTCTGTGTATCAGTATGCACAGAAATTTAACAATCTGTGTCAGTATGGGGGATATCATGTGGACAACGATGAGAAGAAGATGGATCGTTTCCGACATGGTCTGGATCCCAAGCTTTATGAAAGGCTGAACCCCATCAGGACCGATACCTATCATGAGATAGTGAACTTGGTCATTTCTCAAGAACATGCTATGAAGAAGGTGAGGAATGACAAGAAGAGAAAGGCTACTTCCAACTCTAACAACACACCCAATCGAAAGTATCTCATAGTGAAGAAGGTTTCCCAGAGTTCCAATGGGAACCAACGTTTTGGATGTTGGGTGGCCAGGCCTTCCCAGAATCAGCAGAGGGGAGACTACCGTTCTTATGCTTCCCAGCAGCAAAACGGCAAGTCCAATGCTTCCCAGCCAAACCGCAACCCTAGGATGGCAAATGCTACAACTATGGAGAGCCAGGACACTATGCTAGTGAATGCACCCGCCCTAAGAAGCAAAACCAGTCCAACCAGCAGAATCAAGGACGTGGAGCAAACCAGAACAATAGGGACAAGGGAATGAAGTCGACCGTGCAAGTCAAGCAGGGTCGCCTCAACTTCACCACCATGATGAGAATTCATGAGGGAGCAGCAGTTATGACGGGTACATTTTCTATCCAAGGCAAACCTATTAAGATATTGTTTGATTCTGGTGCTACACATAGTTTTATGAACAAGCAAACACAAATTAAGTCAGGTTTAAAGCTATTGCAAATTAAGAATGACTATCGGATTGCAACACCAGGGGGGAAAATCTTTACAAATACCATAGTTCGTGGGGTACCACTGAAACTGGGTAGCAAGGTGTTTCAGACAAACCTTATAACCTTGGGTCTAGACGATATTGATGTCATTTTAGGAATGGACTGGATGACCCAACATAAGGTGACCATGGATATTGCTGAAAGGCGGATAGAAATCAACTCACCGGCCGTAGGAGCTTCAACACTCTACTTGCCCCATAGAGAGTCGGTCAATCCTTGTGCTTTTGTGGCCATAACCTTACCAGTAAAGGAGATTCCAGTGGTCTGCGAGTATCCGGACGTGTTTCTTGATGAACTATCGGGTATGCCACCAGACCGTGATGTTGAATTTGTTATCAAACTTCAGCCTGGTATGGCTCCTATCTCCAAAAGAGCCTACCGAATGCCACCCAAGGAACTAGCTGAGTTTAAGACACAGCTTCAGGAATTATTGGATGAGGGTTTTATTCGCCCGAGTTCTTCTCCTTGGGGATGCCCTGCTCTCTTCGTTAAGAAGAAAGACGACAGTTTGAGGCTATGTGTGGACTACAGACCTCTCAATGCGGTGACCATCAAAAATAAATACCCCCTTCCCCGTATTGATGTATTGTTTGATCAGCTATTGGGAGCAAAGGTCTTTTCCAAGATTGATCTTAGGTCTGGTTATCATCAGATAAAGATTCTGTAACATCCCGGATGTTTAGGCAATAGTAATCATCATCATTAGCAAGGTTAAGTATGGTGCTTGACATAATTGACTTGGTCAACTTTCCAACCCTAAGTCAAAACCCTCAAAGCTAAGGTCAACACCCTAGATCTCTATACCCTTCATCGCTAATCTAGCGCGTTCTCCACTTTTCATATAACAACTTCAAAATCGGCCAATACGAAAGTTGTTCATTATCACACGGGACACATTTCATTCAATTGGCGACATTTCAAATTTGAAGTGGAAAAACCTCAAAATCCTGGTCAGAGCTCTGGAAGTCTATTTGACCAAAACATGAAAAACCTCATCTTTGCAGCTAATTTCTGGGGGAACTGTTGAGAAAAACATATATCACCCTTTGTAAAAGTTGTAGGTGGTACTTCGATCTACAACTTTTATTTTTGGAGGATCTTGCACTTTAGTTCAAATTTTTTAAGATTTTTGCGGTCAAACGAGCCTTGACCGAAACGGGTGCACGCCGGGACACGGACTCGCGCTCCAGAGCGCGGGGGTGCCGCGCCGCGCCGTGCTGGCTGCCTTGGCGTCCACACCGTCCATGGGTCCCACCGCGCCCCAGGTGTGCCGCGCCCAGGCAAGCCTCCCCGAGGCACTTCCGGCCGGATAGCCTGCGCCAGGGGGGGAACAGCCGCGCCGCGCCGCGCCTGCGCGCGTGCTGTGCGCACCGCGCGCTCCCCTTGTGCCGCGCCTTGGCACCGCTGGCTCCTGCCTTGCTCCTGCCCGTGCGTGCGCCTGTGCAAAGGCCTGTGCCCGCGTCGACCATCCCGCCACACCACCAGCTATAAAGGGCACGGCACTGTGTGCGACGCTGCCGTCCCCACTCTGCTCCGCCGCCCGCCATAGGCGCCGCCGGTGACCTCCACCCTCCACCCTACCCCGCACCCGTCCGAGCCCCTGAGCAGCACCACACCACCCCACCGGTGCTTCCCCGGCCGCGCATTGCTCAGCGCTGAGCCCCTCCTCGCCGGAATTCCAGCTGCCGCAGACGCTCTTCCCCTGCTCCGCCGCCGGCGATCGCCGGAGTTCCCTCCAAGCCAGTCAACCCGCGGAAACGCACCTAGGTGAGCATGTGGTCCTCACCCACCACTCGCCCGGCCAAATCCGGCCCCACCTCACCGCCGGTGATCTCCCAGCGCCACCAGGGGTACGGTTGTGAACATCGAGTTCTTTCTAGGGACCTCTGTGCAAAAGCCGAGGGTCTTTCTGTAAAAAGATTCTTGCTTTTCTTTCTCTTTTTACTGAATCTTGTAAATTCAAGATCAAATCACAGAAAAATCATAAAAATGCAAACTCAACTGTTCTGGAATCCTTGTGAAGAACCCTAACTTTTGTACAAAGTAAGTTTTCAAATTTCTTTATATATTTTGAATAATTTTGAATTTACCAGTTTGGATAGATCTGAAATATTTCAAATTCTATGCATGATGTGAAGCTAATTTTTGGATATGATGTTCTACATGTCAGGTTTGTGTTTTGGTTCAAATTTGGCACAAAGTTATTAAGGAGATCTTTAATTATGAATTAAAGTTTGTTTTCAGCATTGTTCCTATTTTTGATTTATGTAAATTAATCTGTTGAGCTTTTGGACCCAATCTATTTGCTATGATCCAGTCTTATGTTTTTTCACCCATGATAATTATTAGACATGATTTTATCTTGTTTTATAGGGTCAAGTAATTTTAGCACAATTTTACCCTTCCTTCATTAATTTAAATTAATTTAAATTTTCTTTGCTGAGTAAGTGCATATCTCTTCATGATTAGGTGTTTTGTGCTTCCACATGAATTTCTAGCTCAATTTGTGGTATATTTATTTTTGTATGATTTATTCTTGTTTTTAATGAATGAATCTAGTTGTAATTTTTATGCTAGATCTATAGCTTGGATTGATCTAAAGTTTTGGCAGTAGCTCATGTGTAGCATGATGTGCCTCTTTGCAAAGTTTCATGGTCATGTTGTTTGTATTTCTTTCAGAATGAATTTTCAAAGTAAATCAAGCTTAATCCTTGAATTAAAAGAAAAATAGAAATCACCTTTGTTTCTTTTTAACTCTTTGGGTTAAACTTCACCAAATCACACCATGAACAGCACCCATAACTTGGTGAATAAAAATTAATTAATCTTCATAGATGTGCACACAATCACCATCAAATAAGGTGATAAACCACGCACGCATACCCCTTTCTTTTATAGGAAGAGTATGCTGGATATATCCTTATCCAGGTGAATGTGGTCACTCATGCACCCCACGTTTGACCCTTTAATGCTAAACAATGTTCTCACTCCTTACTTATAAATACATGAAGTTAATGCATATGCATGTCGTGTAGAACTTCCGGACGGAAACTATGAGTTGGTGCCGGAATCCGAGGGAGATATTGCGGAAGGAGAAGTGAACGTGGTGGAAGTGCAGCAAGACCCGAACCAAAGTTCGAAGGATTTCGTCACTGACTTTGCTAGCGAAGGCAAGCCCCGGAGCATAACCCAATTTTCTGACTCTTACATTTATGTTATGCAATGTTTGTGCATTTACATTTCAGGAGTTGAATTGAAACCCTAGATGCATGATCATAGGCTCCTATGTTCAAATACTAGCATAATAGGTCGCTAGTTGCCATGCTCTAAGGACACAGTAAAAGTTGAGTGATGTTCGTCACTCGCGAGCTATAGGTCTCTTATGTTGGAATCATAAGATTTTGATAAATGGATACGCTCATGTGGTAAGAGCATGGGACCGGCTCTGGCCAGTAGGTCTGTGGTTAAGCGTTTGAACGTACTAAACATTTGCCGAGAATGGGACCGGTAAGCCTAGTACCTTCTTGATCCGGTAAGGGATCTATGACCACTAATCTTGGGAAGAGTCCCCTCTGCCTGCAGCAGAGTGGTGCACGCATGAAGCTGGGCGGCGTGTGTCTCCGTGGCCAGTATACCGTGTACCAAAGACTGTAGAAATGGATCCTGAGTCGAGGACGGTTGGGAACCACCTGGTTGGTGCACACCCCACCCCCTGTTGGTTTCTAGTTGGATTGTTTTTGGGGTGTGCATTCTTCCGTGTGTTTGGGTTTCCCTTGCAAGGTTAATAATCGATCGATCGTCGGCCTCTCACCGTTACCCGAGATTGCTTAACCATACACTCTATGTCCCTTAATGATGGAATTGTGAAGTAATTTGGATATATGCTTAATTGTTTGCACAACTTATGCTTGCAATAGTTGCTTACTTTGTAATGGATAATCAACTAGAAGTTTGAGCTAAAACTTGAAAGTAAGGACATACTCTTTGTTGCTTTTCAGCAAAACAACCCACTAGCCAAAGAGCCTTGCATGTCTAGAGAGTTGGTGATTATCCATCACCCGCCGGTTAAGTCTTGCTGAGTATTAGTATACTCAGCCTTGTTGTTGTTGTTGTTTTCAGGTGATGTGAATGATGATGGGTTTCCGTGGCCTGGTTCTCTTCCTCCCGGTTGGGAAGTGGAGTGGGAGGATGACAGTGCTTAGTGACGTCATGGACGGCCTCCTATGACGTTACCTATGACGTTCAGTATTTTATTTCCACTATGTTTCGAACTCTGAACTATTTACCTTATGCAAAGGACTTGGTTTGTAATATTAAAACCTTATGGAACTTGATGTAATAATCTGTGAAATGTTATCTCTGGACTCACCGTCGTGTGAGTTTTAATGTACAATTCTTCGATCCTGGTTAAAGTGATTTACCGGGCTTGACCCGGCAGAGGTGATAAAATAGCTCCTGGTTATCGCTTATGAGCCACGTGGACCGGCTTAGGTGATAATCCGGATTTATTTTGGGTGGTTCTGTCACAGCTGGCATCAGAGCTCATTGTACACTAGAGATTTTTAATACACCCTTAATAACATGTTTTTGGAATAAAACTTGCAAGATTAAGGTGTGTTTGCAAATGCGTTAGGAACGCTAAGGATGAACTAGTCAGAGAGGCCCTAGAGGGATTTTGGGTTCTTTCAGGTGGCTAGTAATTTATGGTGTATTTTAACTGACTTCCAGCACTTCTTAAGCCACGTGTTTTATATGTGTGCTGTGCCACATCACGAGTATGCGAGGGTTGATAGGGCAATCTATTCAATGGATCCTATCTTCTCGGTTGGATGCCCACGTGTTTTATACGTGCGCTTTCTGTATGCAAAGCATGCGAAGGATGGTATGTTCTATTCCATATGAACATATCATGGGTTGTGATGTCGCCACATTTTGCCATACGTGTGCATGATTCCGCATTACGAACATGCGAAGGGGGACACCCTCCATTCAAAAGGGGCGTGTCTTAGGTTGGTCGTTGTCCATGCAGCGCTAAACACATGGGTGCCGTTTCTATAGTGAATGGTAATGTTTGTGGATGCTTCTGTGACGTGCTGGCACGGAAGGTTCTTTCTTTTGCAGGTACACTAACCACGTTTAGGTAGCTCGAACGGTTAGTATCCGACTAGCTATTATAGGGAGAGACGTATACTTGTGCCTTGCCACCGGCACTAACCACGAGTTTTGGGCATGGATTTGCCTTGTGAGGAGGTTTAGGACGCTTTTGCATCATGCTAAAAGTGGTTAAGAAGTAATTAAATCACTTCAAAATCCATCCTAAAGCACCTCACCAAAACACTCTCACATCATCCTCCCAATCTCAATAGCTGTCCCTGTTTCACAAGTTTTGGATGCTTCATTGGTCTGAATTTTTCGACCCTTTTAACAGAGTTTTCTGGAGAAAAGTTAGATACAAAAGTTGTGTCAAATCTTGTCTAGATCCTGCTGTAAAAATTTCATCATTTTTTTTTGAACAAGAGAATCTGGAGTTATGCCCAGTTTAGTTCCTATCTACTTGCTGTTTTTCCTGGGATATAGGGAACTAAATCTTGCTCTCTTAGGTATCTTCCTTTTGTTTTTAGCCCAACTTTTGAATACCAATTTTGGGTAAAATAACTTCGCGGAGTAGCTGAAAAATTTTGAATTTTTGGCCTACCAGAATATGAGCTTTATGCATTTTTGTGCTTTGGACAGAATCTGTTATCTTTTAACTCACACTAATCAGTGGGAGTTTTGTTGATACAGATGGCTGGACCGCTCTTCTGGGAGGTACGACCTGACGGGATGGTCCGCACCGATGGACTGCACCTTGAGGCGTTTGCCCGCATTTTGTGGGACACTCTTCGCTCATCAGGGTACACCACTCCTCCGACGTACGAGGCATTGGAGACCACACAGCTTGGAGTGCCTCGCTGCTATGTTCGGGTGACCGTGCCACTTCACCCTACTCACCCGGAGTGGCAGGACTTGAGCATGGACGTGACAGGTGTTCGCATGTTGGAGACACTCGAGGCTGCGGCCTTGAGAGTGTTGAACTCCTTTGGTGATCAGCACCTTCTCGAGGTTTCTTCGACTCCGGTGGGACTACTTCCGACCGTGGACCCCGCGGATCCCGCGTGGAGGAGCCGCATGGGGAACATGGCAGCACTTCTGACTGAGAGGACCCCACTGGACGTACTGCACGAGATGTCACGGTGTATAAATGCACTGTACCGTCTTCAGGCTCTTCGCAGTGTGGCTATCACAGACGTGTCCACCGTTGCTCTACACACTGCTGGAGTGTTGGGAGTACGGAATCACCACCTGCGCTCCATCTCCCTTGGCTACATGGGACTGGAGCGAGACCTTGCTGAGGCACGACTGAGGATTGTTGGACCGCAGGCTAGAGAGGCTCACTGGGTGACCTGTATAGTTCAGTGGGCACTTCAGCTCGCTGATTGCCTTTAGACTGTTACAGGACTCCAGGAGCAGCGAGATCAGATGCAGGTTGAGATGGATCAGTTGAGGAATGAGCGCTTACAGCACATACAAGCACTAGCACAAATGGAAGAGCAGCTAGAGTTGATGGACGAGGATCTGGGTAATGCCCATGGCATGATTGCTATGCTACAGCAGCCGCCACCACCACCAGCTTCGGAAGCTATGGAGGATGCTCCGGATGACCCTCAGTCCATGATAGACAGTGAGAAGGAAGAATCACAGGCAGAGCCGATGGAGATTGCTTCATCTGCTTCTAGCTCCTCCTTAGTAGGCAATCTAGATGACTTCTAGATGGTGATAGTTAGTGCAGCATGTGTACTCCTACGATGGCCTAATTTTGGTCCGTGGAAGGGATAGGCTAACGAAGATGGAGTATTCTTTTGTATGGTTAGATGCTACATGTTAACCACTAGTATGTTGATGAGGACCTAGCATGTGTTGTAATCAAGTGTAGTATCTCAGTGTTGCAAGACTTTCCGCACCAGTTCTAGCAATCTGTAATTTGAACCCCCTTATGATCAAATATGAGCTGTGCAATAAGAAGAAAAGTTATTGGCAATTTTATTTTGTGCATGCTCACAAAATTTCACCCTTATTGCTCTTTTGTGCTGAGAGTTATGAATATTTTTGTAACCCTCGGTCGGCTGAAAAACAGCCAGAACAGAGAGTCGGTAAATGAATTTTTCAAGCATGATAACATCAAAATCTGTGTATTGGTTGAATACCAAAAACGTAGTGCACGACATGATGCTCCTACTGACCAAAATTGAGCACCATCCGTTTATCGAGCCGGGAGATATGAATTTTCATTTCAGCGTTGTGACTGACCCTCCTGAAAAATAATGCAATGAATGGATTTGTCTCACATGTTCTACTTGTGCATAATTCTATCTGCAAGCTTGTGAATGTGTGACTAATCTCTATTCCCATAATTTTTCAGATGGTGGGTCCCACTTGCAATACTCCCCATGGTTTCGGTGATGCCAGTGGCAGCAACCCACTGCCACCGCCACCTCCCATGACACCCATGGAGACCTTCCTATTGGCTCAAGCTGATATGATGCGCCAGATCTTGCACAATCAGCAGCAGTAACAGCAACGCGGCAATCCGCGTGATGACCAGCCACAAGTGGCCAAGAATGAGCACTTCACGGCCATGAAGCCACCAATATTCACCAAAGTAGAAGAACCACTGGAGGCTGATGCCTGGATTCGTGCCATTGAGGCCAGGTTCGATGCTCTCACTCTGCCCTGCTCAGAGGAGCGCAAGGCTAGCTTTGTAGCATTGCAACTTCGTGGTCCTACTTTGATCTGGTGGGAACACTTCAAGATGACGCAACCTGCTGGACATGCCGTTACTTGGGATGAGTTCAAGACAGCATTCAAGACTCATCACATTCCTCAGGGAATGGTTGATCAGAAGATCAGTGAATTGCTAGCATTAAAACATGGTTCTGATTCTGTGTACCAGTATGCACAGAAATTCAACAATCTTTGTCAGTATGGGGGATATCATGTGGATAATGATGCGAAGAAGATGGATCGTTTTCGACCTGGTCTTGATCCTGAGCTTTATGAAAGGCTGAACCCCATCAAGACTGACACCTACCATGAGATAGTGAATCTAGCTATTTCGCACGAAGATTCTATGAAGAGAATGCAGAATGCAAAGAAGAGGAAGGCTGCGTTCAACTCTAACAACGCGCCTAATCAAAAGTTCCACCTTGTGAAGAAGGTTTCACCGGATTCTCAAAGGAACCAGAGGTCTGGACACTGGGTAGCTAAGCCGTCTCAGAATCAGTAGCGAGGAGACTATCGTTCTTCTGCTTCCCAGCAGAATTACAAGTCCAGTGCTTCGCAGCCTAATCGGAATGCTAGGGATGGCAAATGCTACAACTGTGGTGAGACGGGACACTATGCTAATGAGTGCCCCCGTCCCAAGCAGCAGAACCAGCGCAACCAGCAGAACCAAGGACGTGGACCTACTCAGGACAACAAGGACAAGGGAAAGAAGCAGACCGTGCAAGTCAAGCAAGGTCGCCTCAACTTCACCACAATGGTGGAAATTCCTGAGGGAGCAGCAGTCATGACGGGTACATTCTCTATCCAAGGCAAACCTATTAAGATTTTGTTTGATTCTGGTGCTACACACAGTTTTATGAACAATCAAACACAAATCAAGCTGGGTTTAAAGGAAACGCACACTAGGAGTATCTATAAGATTGCTACCCCGGGAGGAAAAATTTCTTCCAGCACCCTAATCATTGGAGTACCTTTGGAGTTAGGTAGCAAGGTATTTCAGACGAATCTTGTAACCTTGGGTCTGGAAGGAATAGATGTTATTCTAGGAATGGACTGGATGACCATGCACAAGGTGATCTTGGACATTTCTGAGCGAAGGATAGAAATCAATTCCCTGAGAGTAGGAGCATCAACGCTCTACTTACCTTCCAGAGTATCTGTGGATTCTTGTGCCTATGTGACCATAGCCACCCAATTAGAAGAAATTCCAGTGGTGTGTGAGTACCCGGATGTCTTCCCTGATAATCTGCCGGGTATGCCACCGGACCGAGACATCGAATTCGTTATCGAACATCAACCCGGTACGGCACCTATCTCAAAAAGAGCCTACCGCATGCCACCCAAGGAACTAGCCGAATTGAAGACCCAGGTTCAGGAACTATTGGATAAGGGTTTCATTCGTCCGAGTTCTTCTCCTTGGGGATGTCCTGCCCTCTTCGTTAAGAAGAAAGACGGTAGTTTGAGACTATGTGTGGACTACCGGCCTCTCAATGCAGTGACTATCAAAAATAAATACCCCCTTCCCCGCATTGATGTGTTGTTTGATCAACTATCAGGAGCAAAGGTCTTTTCCAAGATTGATCTTAGATCAGGATATCATCAGATAAAGATCCGACCTTGTGATATTCCTAATACCGCCTTTTCCACACGATATGGGCTATATGAATTTTTAGTCATGTCCTTTGGGCTGACTAATGCTCCTGCTTACTTCATGTACCTCATGAATTCGGTATTCATGAATGAACTGGATAAGTTCGTGGTGGTATTCATCGACGACATCTTAATTTATTCCAAGGATGAAGAAGAACATGCCGAACATCTCCGCATTGTTCTGCAACGTTTGAGAGATCACAAGCTTTATGCTAAATTCTCCAAATGTGAATTCTGGTTGGATAGTGTGAAATTCTTGGGCCACACTATTTCTAGTGATGGTATTTCAGTGGATCCAAGTAAAGTGCAAGAAGTGATGGATTGGAAACCACCTAAGTCCGTTCATCAGATTCGAAGCTTTCTTGGATTAGCTGGTTATTATCGCCGCTTCGTTCCGGATTTTTCCAGAATTGCCAAACCTATGACTGAACTTCTGAAGAAGGGAGTCAAGTTTGTGTGGGATGAGAATTGTGAAAAAGCTTTCCACGCCCTAAAGCAATATTTGACTTCAGCACCTGTTTTGGCTCAACCAGACAACTCCAAGCCATATGAGGTTTATTGTGATGCCTCGGGTACTGGTCTTGGTTGTGTTCTCATGCAAGAAAATAGGGTCATTGCTTATGCTTCTCGAGCACTTCGGCCCCATGAATTGAATTACCCCACTCATGATCTTGAATTAGCAGCGGTTGTTCATGCTCTCAAAATTTGGAGGCATTATTTGATGGCGACCCGTTGCAATATTTTCATCGACCACAAGAGTCTCAAGTATATCTTCACTCAAGCCGACTTGAACATGCGTCAGAGAAGATGGTTAGAACTCATTAAGGATTAGGACTTGGAAGTACATTACCACCTTGGTAAGGCAAATGTCGTTGCCGACACTCTTAGCCAAAAAGCCCATTGCAATTGCTTATCCGTGGACACCTATAGTGACACACTATGCCACGAGATGAACAAACTCAATTTGGAAATTCTTAGTCAAGGTGAGTTAAATGCTCTTGGCATGGAGACAACCTTGTACGACAAAGTTTTAAATGCTCAGTCCAATGACGAGGATGTTCAGAAGATAAAACAAAAGTTGTCAGAAGGTGATCCGAAATACAAATGTTTCCACCAAGACACAAAAGGTACAGTTTGGTTTGGGCAACGACTTGTCGTCCCAAATGATACTAGTCTCAGGAAGGAAAACTTGGATGAAGCTCATTTGTCCAAATTTGCGATTAATCCTGGGAGTAGCAAAATGTACCAAGATGTGAAGGAAAACTTCTGGTGGTCAAATATGAAAGTTGAAATTGCCAAATATGTGTCCGAGTGTGACACATGTCAGAGAATTAAAGCCAGTCATTTGAAAGCTGATGGTATTCTTCAACCATTGCCGATACCTTCATGGAAATGGGATGATATAAGTATGGATTTCATAGTGGGACTGCCTCTCACCGCAAAGCACCATGATTCTATCTGGGTTATAGTGGACAGACTCACCAAGACCGCACACTTTATTCCTGTTCATACCACATACTCAGCAAAGCAATACGCAGAGATTTATCTCGAACGTATCGTGTGCTTACACGGAGTTCCTAGAACCATCGTTTCCGATAGAGGACCTCAATTCATGTCACGTTTCTGGGAACACCTACATACCTCAATGGGAACCAAGCTACTTCACAGTTCCGCTTACCACCCTCAGACAGATGGTCAGACTGAGAGAGTCAATCAAGTCCTAGAGGATATGTTGAGGGCTTGTATTATCCATTTCGACAAGAATTGGAACAATTGCTTGTCCTTGGCTGAATTCTCTTATAACAATAGCTACCAAGCAAGTCTGAAAATGGCAACATTCGAAGCTCTTTATGGAAGGAGGTGTCGAACTCCTTTGAACTGGTCACAGACCGGGGAAAGAAAATTCTTCGGCCCAACTTTAGTTGAAGAAGCGGAAGAAAAAGTTAAAGTAATACAAGCGAATCTAAAGACAGGCCAAATGAGACAACAATGTTACCATGATCAAGGAAGGAAGCCGAAGCCGTATCAAGTTGGTGAATATGGCTATCTCAAAGTTTCACCAACAAAGAGAATTCAAAGATTTGGAGTAAAAGGGAAATTAGCACCATGCTATATCGGCCCTTATGAAATTATTCAAATTTGTGGACCGGTAGCTTATCGCGTTCAGCTTCCTGAACGGCTTTCAGCAGTCCACAATGTGTTTCATGTTTCACAACTCAGGAGATGTGCTAATAAGCCAGAGATAAAAGTCATCATCGAATCCAATGCTTGGATCGAACCCGACTTATCCGTGGTTGAGCACCCTCTGAGGATTTTGGATCGCAAAGAGAGAAAGACTCGACGACATTCGGTAACGATGTATAAAATCCAATGGAGTCACCATAATGAAGAAGAAGCTACTTGGGAGATAGAGCATTATCTCAACACCAAGTATCCGGGCTTTCTACAATCTCGCAATCGTAAGTGCTTGCCCCTACCTTCGCCTTTATTTTTCGAATCTCATGACGAGATTCTTTGTAAGGGGGGTAGGCTGTAACATCCCGGATGTTTAGGCAACAGTAATCATCATCATTAGCAAGGTTAAGTATGGTGCTTGACATAATTGACATGGTCAACTTTCCAACCCTAAGTCAAAACCGTCAAAGCTAAGGTCAACACCCTAGATCTCTATACCCTTCATCGCTAATCTAGCGCGTTCTCCACTTTTCATATAACAACTTCAAAATCGGCCAATATGAAAGTTGTTCATTATCACATGGGACACATTTCATTCAATTGGCGACATTTCAAATTTGAAGTGGAAAAACCTCAAAATCCTGGTCAAAGCTCTGGAAGTCTATTTGACCAAAACATGAAAAACCTGATCTTTGCAGCTAATTTCTGGGGGAACTGTTGAGAAAAACATATATCGCCCTTTGTAAAAGTTGTAGGTGGTACTTCGATCTACAACTTTTATTTTTGGAGGATCTTGCACTTTAGTTCAAATTTTTGAAGATTTTTGCGGTCAAACGAGCCTTGACCGAAATGGGTGCACGCTGGGACACGGACTCGCGCTCCAGAGCACAGGGGTGCCGCGCCGCGCCGTGCTGGCCGCCTTGGCGTCCGCGCCGTCCGTGGGTCCCACTGTGCCCTAGGTGTGCCGCGCCCAGGCAAGCCTCCCCGAGGCACTTCTGGCTGGATAGCCTGCGCCAGGGGGGGAACAGCCGCGCCGCGCCGCGCCTGCGCGCGTCCCGCGCGCGCCGCGCCTTGGCACCGCTGGCGCCCGCCTTGCTCCTGCCCGTGCACGTGCCTGTGCAAAGGTCTGTGCCCGCGACGACCTTCCCACCACACCGCCAGCTATAAAGGGCACAGCACCGTGCGCCGCACTGCCGTCCCCACTCTGCTCCGCCGCCCGCCATAGGCGCCGCCGGTGACCTCCACCCTCCGCCCTACCCCGCACCCGTCCGAGCCCCTGAGCAGCACCACACCACCCCACCGGTGCTTCCCCGGCCGCGCATTGCTCAGCACCGAGCCCCTCCTTGCCGGAATTCCAGCCGCCGCGGACGCTCTTCCCCTGCTCCGCCGCCGGCGATCGCCGGAGTTCCCTCCAAGCCAGTCAACCCGCGGAAACGCACCTAGGTGAGCATGTGGTCCTCCCCCACCACTCGCCCGGCCAAATCCGGCCCCAACTCGCCGCCGGCGATCTCCCAGCGCCGCCAGGGGTACGGTTGTGAACATCGAGTTCTTTCTAGGGACCTCTGTGCAAAAGCTGAGGGTCTTTCTGTAAAAAGATTCATGCTTTTCTTTCTCTTTTTACTGAATCTTGTAAATTCGAGATCAAATCACAAAAAAATCATAAAAATGCAAACTCAACTGTTCTGGAATCCTTGTGAGGAATCCTAACTTTTGTACAAAGGAAGTTTTCAAATTTCTTTGTATATTTTGAATAATTTTGAATTTACCAGTTTGGATAGATCTGAAATATTTCAAATTCTATGCATGATCTAAAGCTAATTTTTGGATATGATGTTCTACATGTCATGTTTGTCTTCTGGTTCAAATTTGGTACAAAGTTATTAAGTAGATCTTTAATTATGAATTAAAGTTTGTTTTCAGCATTGTTCCTATTTTTTATTTATGTAAATTAATCTGTTGAGCTTTTGGAGCCAATCTTTTTGCTATGATGTTGTCTTATGTTTTTTCACCCATGATAATTATTAGAAATGTTTTTATCTTGTTTTATAGGGTCAAGTAATTTTAGCACAATTTTAACCTTCCTTCATAAATTTAAATTAATTTAAATTTTCTTTGCTGAGTAAGTGCATATCTCTTCATGATTAGGTGTTTTGTGCTTCCACATGAATTTCTAGCTCAATTTGTGGTATATTTATTTTTGTATGATTTATTCTTGTTTTTAATGAATGAATCTAGTTGTAATTTTTATGCTAGATCTGTAGCTTGGATTGATCTAAATTTTTGGCAGTAGCTCATGTGTAGCATGATGTGCCTCTCTGCAAAGTTTCATGGTCATGTTGTTTGTATTTCTTTTAGAATGAATTTTCAAAGTAAATCAAGCTTAATCCTTGAATTAAAAGAAAAATAGAAATCACCTTTGTTTCTTTTTAACTCTTTGGGTTAAACTTCACCAAATCACATCATGAACAGCACCCATAACTTGGTGAATAAAAATTAATTAATCTTTATAGATGTGCACACAATCACCATCAAATAAGGTGATAAACCACGCACGCATACCCTTTCTTTTATAGGAAGAGTATGCTGGATATATCCTTATCCAGGTGGATGTGGTCACACATGCACCCCACATTTGCCCCTTTAATGCTAAACAACGTTCTCACTCCTTACTTATAAATACATGAAGTTAATGCATATGCATGTCGTGTAGAACTTCCGGACGGAAACTACGAGTTGGTGCCGGAATCTGAGGGAGATATTGCGGAAGGAGAAGTGAACGTGGTGGAAGTGCAGCAAGACCCAAACCAAAGTTCGGAGGATTTCGTCACTGACTTTGCTAGTGAAGGCAAGCCCCGGAGCATAACCCAGTTTTCTGACTCTTACATTTATGTTATGCAATGTTTGTGCATTTACGTTTCAGGAGTTGAATAGAAACCCTAGATGCATGATCATAGGCTCCTATGTTCAAATACTAGCATAATAGGTCGCTAGTTGCCATGCTCTAAGGACACGGTAAAAGTGGAGTGATGTTCGTCACTCGCGAGCTATAGGTCTCTTATGTTGGAATCATAAGATTTTGATAAATGGATACGCTCATGTGGTAAGAGCATGGGACCGGCTCCGACCAGTAGGTCTGTGGTTAAGCGTTTGAACGTACTAAACATTTGCCGGGAATAGGACCAGTAAGCCTAGTACCTTCTTGATCTGGTAAGAGATCTATGACCACTAATCTTGGGAAGAGTCCCCTCTGCCTGCAGCAGAGTGGTGCACGCGTGAAGCTGGGCGGCGTGTGTCTCCGTGGCCAGTATACCGTGTACCAAAGACTGTAGAAATGGATCCTGAGTCGAGGACGGTTGGGAACCGCCTAGTTGGTGCACACCCCACCCCCTGTTGGTTTCTAGTTGGATTGTTTTTGGGGTGTGCATTCTTCCGAGTGTTTGGGTTTCCCTTGCAAGGTTAATAATCGATCGATCGTCGGCCTCTCACCGTTACCAGAGATTGCTTAACCATACACTCTATGTCCCTTAATGATGGAATTGTGAAGTAATTTGGATACATGCTTAATTGTTTGCACAACTTATGCTTGCAATAGTTGCTTACTTTGTAATGGATAATCAACTAGAATTTTGAGCTAAAACTTGAAAGTAAGGACATACTCTTTGTTGCTTTTCAGCAAAACAACCCACTAGCCAAAGAGCCTTGCATGTCTAGAGAGTTGGTGATTATCCATCACCCGCCAGTTAAGTCTTGCTGAGTATTAGTATACTCAGCCTTGTTGTTGTTGTTGTTTTCAGGTGATGTGAATGATGATGGGTTTTGTGGCCTGGTTCTCTTCCTCCCGGTTGGGAAGTGGAGTGGGAGGATGACAGTGCTTAGCGACGTCATGGACGGCCTCCTATGACGTTACCTATGACGTTTAGTATTTTATTTCCGCTGTGTTTCGAACTCTGAACTATTTACCTTATGCAAAGGACTTGGTTTGTAATATTAAAACCTTATGGAACTTGATGTAATAATCTGTGAAATGTTATCTCTGGACTCACCGTCGTGTGAGTTTTAATGTACAATTCTTCGATCCTGGTTAAAGTGATTTAGCGGGCTTGACCTGGCAGAGGCGACAAAATAGCTCCTGGTTATCGCTTATGAGCCACGTGGACCGGCTTAGGTAATAATCCGGATTTATTTTGGGCGGTTCTGTCACAGATTCGACCTTGTGACATCCCTAAAACTGCCTTTTCCACACGCTATGGGCTATATGAGTACTTAGTCATGTCCTTCAGGTTGACTAATGCACCTACTTATTTCATGTATCTCATGAATTCCGTATTCATGAACGAGATAGACAAGTTCGTGGTGGTATTCATTGATGATATTTTAATTTATTTCAAGAATGAAGAAGAACATGCTCAACACCTTCGCATTGTTCTGCAATGCTTTAGAGATCACCAGCTCTATGCTAAATTCTTCAAATGTGAATTTTGGTTGTATAGTGCGAAATTCTTGGGTCACACTATTTCTAGCGATGGTATTTCAGTAGATCCAAGCAAAGTAGAAGAAGTGATGGATTGGAAACCACCTAAGTCTGTTCATCAAATTCGAAGCTTCCTTGGGTTAGCTGGTTACTATCGGCGATTCGTTCCGGATTTTTCCAGAATTGCTAAACCTATGACTGAGCTTTTGAAGAAAGGGGTGAAGTTTTTGTGGGATGTGAAATGTGAGAAAGCCTTCCACAACATTAAGCAACACTTGACTTCAGCACCTGTGTTGGCTCAACCAGACAACTCTAAACCATATGAGGTTTATTGTGATGCCTCAGGTATGGGTCTTGGTTGTGTGCTCATGCAAGAAAATAGGGTCATCACATATGCTTCCCAAGCACTTCGACCCCATGAAAAGAATTATCCCACTCATGATCTTGAATTAGCAACGGTTGTTCATGCCCTTAAAATTTGGAGGCATGATTTAATGGGAACCCGATGCAATATATTCACTGATCATAAAAGCCTCAAGTATATCTTCACCCAAGCTGATTTGAACATGCGACAACGGAGATGGTTGGAGCTTATTAAAGATTATGATTTAGAGGTACATTATCACCCCGGCAAAGCAAATGTTGTTGCAGATGCTCTTAGCCGTAAGGTTCACTGCAACTGCTTATCCGTGGAAGCATATAGTGATACCTTATGCAGCGAGTTGAGTAAACTTCGTTTGGAAATTGTTCCCCAAGGCATGATAAATGCTATATCCATTGAATCCACCTTGTGGGATAGAATCATCACGGATCAATCTAGTGATGAAGGAATCAAAACCATTAAGCAGAAAATGTCAGAAAATAATCCCAAAGTCAATTGCTTTCGCCAAGATCCTAATGGGACAATCTGGTTTGAACAACGTCTTGTTGTTCCAAAGAATCCTGATCTTCGCAAAGAGATTATGGATGAGGTACATCTTTCCAAATTCTCAATCCATCCTGGAAGTAGTAAGATGTACCAAGACTTAAAGGCAAATTTTTGGTAGTCCAACATGAAGGTGGACATAGACAAATATGTCTCAGAATGTGACACTTGTGCGAGAATCAAAGCAAGTCATTTGAAAACCGCGGGTACTCTTCAACCTTTGCCCATACCTTCCTGGGAATGGGACGACATAAGTATGGATTTCATTGTGGGTTTACCCCTTACCTCTAAGCACCATGACTCAGTGTGGGTTATTGTGGATAGACTCACAAAGACCGCACATTTCATTCTAGTGCACACTTCGTATTCGGCCAAGCAATATGCAGAAATTTAGTTTGAACGCATCGTGAGATTGCACGGAGTTCGTAGGACTATCATTTTTGATAGAGGCTCTCAATTCATGGCACGTTTTTGGCAACACCTGCATGACTCCATGGGAACTAAGTTAATTCACAGTTCTGCTTATCATCCTCAAACAGATGGTCAGACTGAGAGGGTTAATCAAGTCCTAGAAAATATGTTGAGAGCTTGCATTATCCATTTCGACAAGAATTGGGATTCTTGTCTAGCCTTGGCTGAATTCTCTTATAATAACAGCTGCCAAGCTAGTTTGAAAATGGCACCATTCGAAGCTCTTTATGGACGGAGGTGTCGCACCCCGTTGAATTGGTCCTAGACGGGAGAACGGAAATTCTTTGGCCCTGCCTTAGTTAAGGAAGCCGAAGAAAAAGTGGAGGTGATACGTGAAAACTTGAAAGCCGCACAGATGAGGCAAAAGAGTTATCATGACGAAGGGAAAGCACTTAGAGAATATCAAGTTGGCAAAAAAGTATATTTGAAGGTCTCACCCACCAAAGGAGTCCAGAGATTTGGTGTAAAAGGAAAACTGGCTCCGAGGTACATAGGACCCTACGAGATTACTGAAACATGTGGACCGGTTGCTTATCGCATCCGCCTTCCAGATCGACTTGCTACTGTCCACAATGTGTTTCATGTGTCTCAATTAAGAAGATGTGTCCATGAGCCGGAGAAAAGGGTTATAAATGAAGCGAATGCATGGATCGAACCTGATCTTTCAGTCGTGGAACACCCTATGAGAATTCTTGATAAAAAGGAGAGAAAAACATGAAGAAAGTTTGTGACAATGTACAAGATACAATGGAGTCACCATTCGGAGGAGGAAGCTACATGGGAAACGGAACACTACCTAAATACCAACTACCCTGGGTTTCTACAAGCTCGAAATCATAAGACCTTTACCCTACCTTTGTCTTTAATTTTCGAATCTCGGGACGAGATTCTGTTTAAGGGGGGTAGGTTGTAACATCCCTGATGTTTATGTGCTTGATCATGTGTTCATGTTACTAATCATGGTCAAGTCCTAGAGCTAAACCCTAAACACCTTGGTCAAACCTAGTCAAAGGGGTCAAAACCCTATATTCATATGACCTCTTGTTGATGGCTCAAATAGATCTCAAAATTTTTCTTAAGTACTGAAAATTCTGCCAATATAAAAGTTGCTCAGAATTTCATGGGACACATTTCATCTAATTAGTGGCATTCCTAATTTTTAGTGGAAATGCTTCAAAAACCTGTTTGAAGTGCAGATGGCACTATTGCCGGCGCCGAGAAAAACCCAGAGTTCAAGCCTTCTATCTGCCCAATCCTTTGATCCTTTCACTGGTCAACCTTTGCAAAAGTTCTAGTGCTATACCTCATCTAAAACTTTTGTATTGGTCGAATTTGAACTTGTATTCAAGTTTGAATTGTTTGAGCCGGTCAAACGTACCTAAGCCAAACTGGTTTTCAAACCAGAGCGCCAGAGCAAGCGTCCTCGCGTCGACGTCGCACCGAGCACCGCACCCCAGCGTCTGCACCGTCACATGCGCGCCCACCCGTACGCCAGTGCTAGTGGGCCCCACCTGAACCCCGTGACTCACTAATCCGACGTGGCTTCCCTAGACAGCTGGCAAGCCTCCGCGTCACCTGCGCTGTCGTCTCGCCGCGAATGCCTTCGACACGCGCCGCCGCAAGCACCGCCGCGCAGCCACGCCTCGCTCGTGCAACTGGCCAGCTAAAACTCGTTGCTGCGCCATTGTTCGCTTGCTGGTGTCGCAGAACCCCTCTTGCCCACGCATTTGAGCACCCTACACCGGCTAGCCGCGCACGCGCCGCTCCGCCGTGCCGCCATGGCGCCGCGCCCGTGAAGCCCAGGCCAGCTAGCCCGCGAGGTGGCGTCCATGCAGCTCAGGCAGCTCATGCCACCCCTCTGCCTGCGCCCGTGTATAAAAGGGAAGCCCAGGCGCGCTCGCGCAGGATCCCCTGCTCCGCCGCCCGCCATTGTTGCCCCCACGGCGAGCTCCACCCTCTGCACCTTCCCGTCGACCACACATGGCACCTACACATCCCCTGTGACCCCGAGAAGCTCCCTGAGGATGCACATCAGCCGGAGAAGCTGCAGGTTCACCAGCATTGCGGTCGCAGCGGCTGCTCTGCCCTGACCTCACCGCCGGCCGTCGCCGGAGCTTTCCCCGACCGAGCCACTGCCGCCAGTCGACCTAGGGTGAGCACACACACACACACCCCGCTGCTCGCACGACCAACTCCGGCAGCCCCTCGCCGCCGGCGAGAGCCCCTGCGCCGCTGAGGGCAGATCTGTGAAGATCGTTTTCTTTCTAAGGTCCTCGGTGCAAATGTCTAGGGGCTAAATAGAAAAAGATTCTTCAAGTTTGGTTTAAATTTCCAGTGGCTTAGAAAATCCATAACAAATCGAATAAAAAAAAATACAAACTCAACTGGTCTGTAATCCTTATGAACAGAAGCAACTTTTCTAGAAAGGAAGTTTGTAAATTTCTTCCTATATTTTGAATAATTTTGAAATGATTAGTTTGGCTAGATTTGATATAATTTGAAATCTATGGCTGATCTGCATGTGAATTTTGGATATGTTGCTAGTATGGCCATTCTTGTTCCTGTGTAGAAAAATAGCACATAGATCTATTCTAGTTTTGTAGATATGAATTTATTTTGATATAAGGCAGCAGTTATGTTTCTGTTCAGTATTTGAATTCTAATTCAGAAAATAGGGTTGATCTTTTTGCAGTATCCTGAGTATGAATAGATGTAACCATGATAAATAGATGGATAACTTTTGACATGTTTAGATAGTTCAAATTAATTTATGTCTTAAATATGAGCTATTTTGATCAAGCATGTTATAGTATGTTTCTGACCCTGGTAGTTTTTTAGTAGAGCAGGAAGGTCATCATATTGCTCTGCGTGAAATCTTCATCCTAGATTGTATATAGATCTCTCTGTATAAAAAGGTTAAATTCCTACTAGCTAGTGCGTCCTAGATTTTTCATGTGCAATCTATAGCTTAGTTTAAGGTAATTTTTGGCTTGTGTGAATTTTATCTCTGTTTGTTCATGTGCAATCTATAGCTTAGTTTAAGGTAGTCAGTAGCCTAGGCAGTATGTCTTGTGCTTGTGTGAATTTTATCTCTGTTTGTTGGTGTGCGAAACATCCAGAAATAATTTCCGAAGTAATTCAAGCTTTATAAGTTGAATAAAAAGATTAACCAATATTACTTTTGGTGTAATTTAATTTCAAATAATAAAGCTTCACCAAAATACACCTTACACAGCACCATTACTTTGGTGAAGTAAAATAAATTAAATAATTTAGATGTGCACACAATCACCATCAAATAAGAATAATAACCTTCACCTACATACCCACTTTTCTTAGTGTAAAGAAAAGTTGAATAAAATCTTATCCAAGTGAATGTGGCCTACAAAACACCCCATGTTTGTCTCTGAAATTTCAGAAGTACTTCACTCCCTAAACTTGAATAATTAAAGTCTTGCATATGTATATCGTGTAGAACTTCCGCACGGGAACTACGAGCTGGTGTTGGATGCTGAAGGAGAACCAGCTGAGGGAGAAGTGAACACCGTGGAAGTGCAGCAAGACTCGAACCAAGCTTCGGAGGACTTTCCCACTAACTGTACTAGTGAAGGCAAGCCCCAGAGCATAATCTATGTTTTCAACTTATGCACTTATCTTTGCTATGTTTGTGCATTTAAGTTTCAGGAGTAGATTTGAAACCCTAGATGCATGATCTTAGGTTCCTATGTTCAGTTACTAGTATATTAAGTCGCTAGTTGCCATGCTCTAAGGATCCGGTAGAAGTCGAGTGATGTTCGTCACTCGCGAGCTATAGGTTTCTTATGTTGGAATCTTAAGATTGTTGAACCTACCTGCTCATGTGGTAAGAGCATGGGACCAGCTCCGGCCAGTAGGTCTGTGGCTAAGCGTTTGAACGTACTAAGCATTTGCCGGGAGTCGGACCGGTAAGCCTAGTACCATTTTGATCTGGTAAGGGAACTCTCTACCACTAATCTCGGGAGTAGTCCCTAGGTTCTAGACAGTGGTGCATGTGTGGATTCGGGCGGCATGTGAGTCCGTGACTTGACCAACTTGTACCAGGGACTGTGGACATTGATCCTGAACCGAGGATGATTGGGAACCGCCTGGTTGGTGCGTACCCCGCCCTGTAGGGGCTGTGGTCGTTGTGATGAGGTATGCATTCTCCCGTGTGTTTAGGTCTACCTTGCAAGGTTATTAATCGATCGATCGTCGGCCTCTCACCGTTACCCGAGAGTGCTTAACCATACACTCTATGTCCCTTAATGATGGAATTGAGAAGTAATGTTGTTGTATGCTTAATTGTTTGCACAACTTATGCTTGCAGTAGTTGCCTACCTAGTAATTGATAATCAACCAGAATCTTGAGCTAAAACTTGAAAGTAAGGACATACTCTTTGTTGCTTTTCAGCAAAAGAAACCCACTAGCCATAAAGCTTTGCATGTCTAGAGAGTTGGTGATGGTCTCATCACCCGACGGTTAAGTCTTGCTGAGTATTAGTATACTCAGCCTTGCTTTGTTGATGTTTTCAGGTTATGATGTGAATGATGAAGGGTTTCCGTGGCCTGGTGTGACAGAACCGTCCAAATTAAATCCCATTTAACACACATAACCTATCCACTTGGTCATTATGTGTTAAAGATGAGTTAACTTGTCGATATCTGCCGGGTCAAGCCCGGTAAATCACTTATAACAAAGGATCGAAGATTGTACACTGAGACTCACGCGACGGCGAGTTCAGAGTTAATTAAAACAGCCTTAATACATCATATTCATCAATTCTTCATTATTACAAACAAGTTCCATACAGGAAAGTAAACAGATCAGAGTTTGAAAACACAGCGGAAATAAAATACTGAACGTCATAAGCAACATCACGGGAGGCCATCCATGATATCACTAAGCACTGTCATCTTCCCACTCACTTCCCAAAGGGTGGGAGAGAACCAGTCCACGAATACTATCAAACATCAGCATCTGCAAAAGGTATCAACAAAGCAAGGCTGAGTATACTAATACTCAGCAAGACTTAACCGTCGGGTGATGGAAAATCACCAACGCTCTAGACATGCAAGCTTTTTGGCTAGTGGGTTTCTTTTGCTGAAAAGCAACAAAGAGCATGTCCTTACTTTCAAGTTTTAGCTCAAAATTCTAGTTATTTATCCATTACTAGGTAAGCAAGTATACAAGCATAAGTTGTACAAACAATTAAGCATACAACAGTATTCTTCTGAATTCCATCATTAAGGGACATAGAGTGTATGGATAAGCAATCTCGGATAATGGTGAGAGGCCGATGATCGATCGGTTAATAACCTTGCAAGGGAAACCTAAACACACGGGAGAATGCATACCCCATCATACGACCACGGCCCAACGGGCGGGGTACACACCAACCAGACGGTTCCCAATCATTCCCAGTTCGGGATCATTGTCCACAGTCATCGGTACAAGGATCACTGGCATAAGGCTGAACATCCTTCTAGTCTCACACATGCACCACCGGTTGCAAGCTGGGGGAACAAATCCCAAGATTAGTGGTAGAGAGTTCCCTCACTGGATCAAAAAGGTACTAGGCTTACCGGTCTCATTCCCGACAAATGTTTAGTATGTTCAAACGCTTAACCACGGACCTACTTGGCCGGAGCCGGTCCCATGCTCTTACCACATGAGCGGGTAGGTTCAACAATCTTATGATTCCAACATAAGAAAACCTATAGCTCGTGAGTGACGAACATCACTCGACTTTTACCGTGTCCTTAAAGCATGACAACTAGCGACTTATCATTCTAGTATTGGAACATAGGAACCTAAGATCATGCATCCAGAAAGTTGTTTCACAAGTATACCCCTCATATTTACAGAACGGCCCCTGGTTTTACGAAACAGACCCTGACAAGACTTTGATCTTCACAAGTGTGCCCTTGCCATGGCCGCCGGCATGGTTGGCCGGATTCCGGCGAAGGGACGGCGATCTAGGGTCAGGGAAGGGGCGGAGAAGGATGCTGGGGTCATCTTAGGCCTGTCCTGGTGCTCAGATACGGCGGGGAAGCGGCCGGCGGCGAGGATCGGCGACGGGGTGGATCTCCGGCCGCTGGCACGGCAACTCCGGTGAGCTGGGTGGCCGGGCATGTCCAGGTGCAGCACAGGGAGCTTCAAGAAGACGAGGTGGTGCTACCAAGGGGCTTGGATGGCGACAAGACGGCTCGAGCATTATGGTTCCACGGCGGTGCCGAGCTCTGACCGCGGCGGGCTTGCCTCCGGCGAACAGCGTGGCCGGCCTCGACAATGTGTGATCGGGGAAGCTTCTGGTGGGTGGTGTGGCACTGTTGAGCGGCTTAGGTGAGCACGAGGAGGCGCGAGCGAGGTAGCTCGGGAATGGCGCTCCGGCGGCGACTGACGGCAGCCTGGCGGCGCTATACGGGCGGCGCAACGAGCTCGGGGAGCTTCCGCCTTTTATATGCGAGCGTGAAGTGTTGCTGCGCTGCCACGGTGCACTGGCGTGCTAGCCAGCTCGACTCAGAAGAGGGGGGCGTGGCACAGCTCAGCACGGCGCATGGCGTCTTCACGACGGCGGCACGGCGCGCGACGTGGACGAGCTGCGGCGCGCGACGTGTGGACGGCCAGGTGGCACGGGGATCCTCAGGCACAGCAGGCTCATGACGGAGTGGGACCCACCTCGATGATAGGCCAAGTGGCACGAGCGAGAGGCGCACGGGCGCGTGCGACGCACAGGCGCCGGGGTGCGGTCGCGGCGCGACGTCGCGGCTGAGGGCGCGCGCACGGGCGGCCTGTGCAGCGAACCATTTCGGGTTAGGGTGGTTTGACCGGTCCAAAAAATTCAAATCCAAATGAAACCCAACTTTTGGCCAAAAACAAAGTTGTAGCTGAGACTACCCTCTACAACTCTTGCAAAGGCCGACCAGTGAAAAGATCTACAGATCGGGCAGAAATTTGATCTGAAAATCAAGATTTTCTCGGCGTAGTAAAAGAGATGCTCTGGCTTTGACCAAGTTTTTGAGGTATTTCCACTCAAATTTTGGGAATCTGCCAATTAGAGGAAATGTGTCCCATGAAATTCTGCGCAACTTTTGTATTGGCCGATTTTTCAGTGTTTTGGGAAAATTTGAAGATTTGAGAAAAGTTCTAGAGACATGTACATGAACATGGGGTTTGACCATGTTTAAAAAGGGTTGACTTCAAGATTTGAATACTTTTACCTCAAGATTTTTACTGCCATCCAAAAGATGACTTGTTTCTCTTGAGGAAACCATCAACCCTTAAATTGGTAGATTTTTGACTTTTCTATATAAATTCTTGAGATTGGGGCTAAGTCATCCAATGTACTTAGAAACTCCTTTAGAGAAGTTGACCAAACATGATAGGGTTAAACTCCTTCTTTAATCCTTAATTTCCACAAGTGTCAAACTTCATGGTTATGTCCCTAAATCTTGGTGACAACTTTCAAACTGGAAAAGTTCAAGCTCTAAGTGAAATTGATCTTAGGTCTAGACCAACTTTGCTCCTACTGGTGTTTTCACCAAATTTTCTTTACTTTTCCTTTAACACCATTAGCTTTAGGTAAATCCTTATTAAAAAGAGATAAACACCTGGGGTGTTACACCTGGTTCCGTCCCACCCGGTTGGGAAGTTGAGTGGGAGGATGACAGTGCTTAGTGGCATCACTAGTGGCCTCTAGTGATGTTACCTACCTCGTTAGTAGTTTAATTCCGCTGTGTTTCAAACTCTGAATCATTTACTTTATGCAAGAGACTTGGTTTGTAATAATGAACCTATGTTGGTCATGATGTAATAAATGAAGACTTGTTTATCTCTGGACTCGCCTTCGTGTGAGTTTTGATGTACAATCTTTCGATCCTTTGTCGTAAGTGATTTACCGGGCTTGACCCGGCAGATATCGACAAGTTAACTCCTCTTTAACACATAATGACCAAGAGGATGGGTTATGTGTGTTAAATGGGAATTAATTTGGATGGTTCTGTCACAGGTACAGGTTGCGGTTTGACTCGTGTCGGTGCAGGTAAAGAACAAGCGTGAAAGGCCTTAGCCGTGGTGGCCTCCGGGTGATGGAGAGGCATGTAGGCTTGGTTCGATGGACCCGATGGCCGATGGGGTCAAGTGCGAGCCGTGCGGTGCAAGACTAGCGGGCTGAAGTCGTGAACATGGGCCGGTGCAAGGTAGCAGATCGAGGCCGAAGCTTGCACGCGGGGTTTGTTGGTTTGCCCACAAAACCATCGGTGGACAGTTTCTTGGATTGGGCCTCAAAACCAAGCTCGAAGGCCCGATGCGACAGAGACGGTGATCCGGGAGTGTCAGGAAGCTTCAAGGCGGGGGGCACGTGGCGTGATCGCGGGGTTTGCATCGATGCGAAGCAAAGCCGCAGTGGAAGCGTGTCCGCTCGATGAAGACTAGACCATATTGCTCCTGAGGGGTGTGTATCTTCTATTTGAGTTGTAGGGGTAGCGTGGTCATTTACCTCCTCCGGTGGACTTCGTATAAATAGTAGAGAGGTGGATGGCATCTCTCTCTCTTGGACTCTAGGGTTTCCTCCCCTGGTAGATCGCTCTGGACTACTTCTTTTCCTCTGTATTCCTTAGGCTAGATCCTTGTATAGACTCTGACCTCTGGATGTATGGAAGCATTCAGCGTTGCAGTGATCTCCTAGCTCTTTGTGATTTTCATGTCATTTTCGGGGCTATTTTTGGGGAGTTTTGTTCTTCGCTCGATTCGTGGATTTGAGGGTGTTTCTTCTCGGATTTCTTTGAGAGGATCATGGGTGGATGCCTTGCACATCTTTGTGTGTGATCTTGACCCCTCAAACGTCGGGAAACACCTTCGATTCGTGAGTTTTTGGTAGGAGCCCGAGTTCTTGGTTTGGTTCGTGTGATCCACGATTCCCAGTGATTTAGGGAGTTAGAGGTCGAGATTTTTGGGCCATAGCTTCGTCTAGTGACGCTTCTTACCTCCCCCAAATCTTGTCTCAAGAGCTCTGGCCATTTGGGAGATCCGGTGGTGGATATGTGGTGTTGACCCCCGCGGGTCAGGCAGTTTCTACTCTGTTCGCAACACACGGACAGTCCGCGGCCCCTTGGCGGACAGTGCGCGGGCTGCTGAACAGTGCTCGTGTTCTTCGTGTTCTTCGCGAGTCCTTTCGTGTTTGTGTTTTGATCTGGTGCAACAAGTGGTTTTGGTTGCACGGAGTTTGTGGACTGAAGTGACGGACAGTCCGTGAAGGTGCGGACAGCCGCGGTGCTGGCCCGGAGAGTCCAATTTTTCGGGGTGCGTCTCTAGAGGTTCTGTCCGCTTTAGCGGACAGTCCGCAAGACTTTTGCGGACAGTCCGCCCAGGCCCCACGGACAGTCCGCCCGTACACCACGGCCTGTCCGCGAGGTCTGTTGCAGACTTGCTTCCTTTGCTTTGATTCTTGTCCGGTGCTTCCGCTCTTTGATTCGTGGCTTGGCTCATGGACTTGTAGGCTTGTGTCTGCCTAGTCTAGAGCTTATGTGGTGTGTGTGAGTTCTCGGAGTGGCAATCAGAGTATAGTCCAAGTTCGTCCTTCGGGAAGAATTTTTATTGACTCCCATTGAATTCCCCCCTCTCTGATCACCTATTCGGTCCTTCAATTGGTATCAGAGCCGGTTATGGATCTTCTTAATTCTAACCAGTCTAAGATCCAAAGATGGGCAATTATGGCAAGGGGTCGGGTCCTCCGCACTTTGATGGCAAGAATTACCCGATGAGGGGGAGGCGCATGGGCGCGTTTTTATGTGGGAAGGGAACTCTGATTTTGGAGGTCACTCAGAATCCTTATTATGTCATCCCAGACAGTTTTCTGCTTCTAGGATCGCGGGACATGTGTGAGGCCAACAGCAAGGCTGTTGATTACTTGTTCCGTGCTCTCTGTGCCTCGGAGTTTGAGCGAGTGTACGGAGAGAATGTGGCTGGAAAGATTTGGCTTAAGTTGAGAAATGCTCATGTTGGCAATGCCCAGGTGCAAGCCTGTTTGTTTTCCACTTACCGGAGAGAGTACGAGAACTTCACTCATCTCCCCGGTGAGTCGACCGATGCTATGTTTCAGCGCTTCACCAGCATAGTCAATAACATGAGGGCCAATGTGACAGTGCTCCCATACACGGATCATGATCAAGCTATCAAGCTTTTGCATGCCCTGGATAGGTCTGTGTGGAGTGCCAAGGTCGAGGCCAATGAGGAGTCGAGCGTGTATGACACGTTGTCGCTTGATGAGTTGTTTTCCAAGCTCAGGTCTTTGGAGGTTGATCATGCCTTGAGAGCCAAGAGCGAGAGCCCCACTGATCCTCATAGTTGGGCTCTTGTCTCAGGATCAAGGTCTAACGCTAACTCTGTTGGTTTCTCTTTGTCTTGTCTTGTGTCTTTGCCAGATGAGGATTTTGAAGTGCTGAGCGAGGATGATCTCGCCATGTTGAGAAAGAGGTTTGGGAGGATGTACGAGAACCGTAAGAATGCAAGGCGGAGCTCGGGGATGTGCTACCGGTGCGGGAAGCACGGGCACTTCAGCGCCGAATGCCTTGAAGCCATGGAGATCAAGAACAACTACAAGGGCAAGCCCAAGCACGACTACAACAAGCACCACTCTCGGAACGACTACAAGGACAAGTGCAAGGACAAGGGCGAGAGAAGGCCCAAGAAGAGGAGCGGGTACAAGAAGAAGACGGCTCGAGCGATGGTTGCCGGAGCAAGCGACATAGACTCCACATCAAGCGATGCTTCTTCCGACTCGAGCAGCGATGAAGAGCAAGATCGGTGCAAGGACAAGCGGCACATGGGCAAGAACTTCACCGGCCTCAGCTTCATCGCACAAGGTGGATTTTGCGGCATGGTGCACTCCAAGAAGGGTAGGAAGCACAGCTCGGATTCGAACACCGACTCTGAGGAAGAGGTACAACATGATCCCAACTTCTTGCTAGAGGAGAATGCTAGGCTCAATGAGTTGCTGGATAATCGTGATGATGTGCTTAGGAAGACCAACAAGGAGAAGAGGGAATTTAGGTCTTTATTTGGTGATGCTAAGGACAAGATAGTTGAGCTTGAGTCCTTGCTTGTTGATGCTAGAAATGAGATAGGCGCTTTGAAATCTGCTCGTGTTGTGTCCAATGAGATTGATAGTAGTGATTGCAATGTTTTTCTTGCTGACATGACTGCTCTCAAGGAGAAGCATGCCTCTACTCTTGAGGAACTAGATGTGATCAGGATTGAGTGTGATGAATTGAAATCTAGACCTGCTTTGTTAGGTGCTTGCACTTCATGTCCTGTGTTGCATGCTAGGCTAGATGAATCTCACACTAGAATAGTTTCTCTTGAGGCGGCATTGAAAGATACTCTTCCTACATCATGCTCTACCTGTGAATTGCATGCTTTGAAAAACATGGAACTTGCACACTATGTTGACCGTTTGTAGGATGAGAATGATGAATTGAGAAAAATGATGCGGTGGTTGTCTGGGCATGAGCCACAATTGAGTTTGATGTTGGCTCAGTTTAAGAGATTTGATGGTCCAGTGTTGGGGGCTGACAAGCGTGGTGAGAAGAGTGGTGGGGAGAAGTGAAAGCTGGAGAGATCCCTATTCCACCACATACCACACCCATGAACAAATTTGCACCCAAGCCAAACCACCTCAGAAACAAGCTAGACACAACACCAGATCCACCAGTGTTCCCCCACAAATCTGAAAACTACCAAACACCCATCAAGTTTGTGAGCACCCAGGGGAGTGTCTTTGGTGGGAAGTCAGGAGAGAAGGCTGTTGAGAAGCCTGTAGAGAAGCCACAACCTAAGCCACAGCCAATCCGCTTTCATTGTCAGTATTGTGGGAGGGATGGGCATAAGGATGAGTTCTGTTTCAGGAGGAAGAGAGATGAGAGGTTTGCTATGGTTGCTAGGGAGATGGCAAACAAGGACATGTACTACCTTCCTCATGGTGTGCCTGAGCCTCGTAGAGGGCCTCTACCTAGGTGTGAGGTGTTTGTGCGTACAGTTCCCACTCGTGGAGGTGGAGGTGGTTTTCCTCAAAGAGATAGGCGTGTTGGGTTTGGGCGTGGTGAGTTGGCTAGACGTGCTCCTTCTCGTGACCCTTACGAGTTTGGGAGGCACGATCGGAGCTTTGGGTCTCAGATGGACTGCGGGCCATGTTTTCCCCCTCGTGGTGCACGTACTCCTCCAGTGAGACGTGATAGGTCCTTTGGTGGTAGGTGTGAGAGGGCTCCGCCTAGAGGTTTTGGTAGGATGGAATTTGCTAACCCTTCCTTTGAGCAAATGGCTCGACACTGGTTTGACTCCATTAATACTAACCCCAGTGTTGAGTCGCTTGCTCATTCTCATTCTCGTTTTTATTGCAGGTGGGAGGCTTGGAGGACTTTTGGTTGATCGACTCCGGTTGCTCACGACACATGATCGGAGATCGTGGGTGGTTCTCCAGCCTCACCCTAGTGAGTACGAGGAAGTACATCACTTTCGGGGACAATGGGAGAGGACGAGTGCTTGCTGAAGGTATGGTGAAGGTGAGTAGCAAGGTGACCTTAAGAAGTGTGGCTTTGGTCAAGTCACTTGGTTTTAACCTATTGTCAGTATCTCAGTTACTTGACGAAGGTTTTGAGGTTCGTTTTAAGTCGGGCGCTTCTCGTGTGCTTTTTTCTTGAGGCGATCTTGTCTGTACGATCGTCCCCGAGGGTCAAATCTTTCATGCCAATTTTTCCCAGTCTGTTGGTCCTCCCCGATGCTTTGTTGCTGGTGTTTCGGCCGAGCTTTGGAAATGGCATAGGAGGTTGGGACACTTGAGTAGTCTTGATCTTGTCCGAGGATTGCCTAAGTTGAAATTCGAGAAGGATTTGGATTGTGCTTCTTGTCGACATGGAAAGATGGTTGCTGCTTCTCACGCCCCTCTGACTGCGGTCATGACCGAGCGACCTTGTGAGTTGTTGCACATGGATTTGGTTGGGCCAGCTCATGTTCGCTCTGCGGGTGGGAAGTGGTATGTTCTTGTTGTGGTTCATGATTTTTCGAGGAACTCTTGGGTTTTCTTTTTGGAGGATAAGAGCGAGACATTTGGCTTTGTTTGGGACTTGATCTTGAGGTTGAAGAATGAGAGACATGGTGATGCCATTCGAGCTATACGCAGTGACAATGGCACGGAGTTTAAAAACACTCATTTCGATACCTTTTGTAGTGATCTTGGTCTCGATCATCATTATTCTTCTCCATACGTCGCTTGCCAGAATGGCGTAGTGGAGAGGAAGAACCGGACCCTTTGTGAGATGGCCATGACGATGCTTGATGAGTATAGGACTCCTAGGCATTTCTGGGCCGAGGTGGTCAATACCGCATGCTATGTCTCAAATCGCATCTTCCTTCGTGCTTTCAAGAAGAAGACCTCTTATGAGCGGATGCATGGGCGACAACCCAAGGTGAGTCACTTTAGAGCTTTTGGTTGTAAGTGTTTCATTTTGAAGAAGGGCAAGTTAGATAAGTTTGAATCTAGATGTTCAGATGGTATTTTCCTCGGTTATGCGATTCATTCTAGAGCAAATCGTGTGCTCAACCTTGACACTAACTGAATCATGGAGACTTGCGAGGTAACCTTCGACGAAGCACAACCATGTAGCTCTTTTGCTTTTGAGTATGCAGGTGACGAGGAGATTGGAGCGAGGATCTTTGAAGATGAGCAAGATGGAGATGGAGATGAAGACGATGATGGAGGTGATGCTCCTATGGCTGATCGTGTACGTGCTACTTCCACTACTACGATGATGATCGAGGATGGTCCATCCCCTACACCCACTATGACTGAGGTTGTTCGAGTAGAGGCTGCTGCTGAGGGGGAGATTGTGTCCAGGTGAGAGGCTCCCCGGCGTGTACAGGTGGACCACCCACCGACGACGATCATAGATGACCTTCATGAACGCACTACACGGTCGAGGTCAAGGAACCCTTCTCATTTCTCTCACTCTGCTTTTGTTGGTTCATTTGAGCCCAAAGATATTCGACACGCTTTGTCTGACGAGAATTGGGTGAATTCCATGCATGAGGAGTTGGACAATTTTGAGAGAAACCAAGTTTGGGTGTTAGTCGATCCACCACCAAATTGCCATCCCATAGGTACCAAGTGGGTGTGGAAGAACAAAGAGGGTGAGAATGGGATGGTTGTGAGAAACAAGTCGAGGTTGGTGGCTCAGGGGTTCAACCAGAAAGAGGGCATAGACTATGAGGAGACATTTGCTCCTGTGGCCCGTTTGGAGGCAATTAGGATCCTTCTAGCCTTTGCCGTGGCTAAAGGGTTCAAGTTGTACCAAATGGACGTGAAGAGTGCTTTCTTGAATGGGGTGATAGAGGAAGAAGTGTATGTGAGGCAACCCCCGGGGTTTGAGAATGAAAAATACGCACACTGTGTATACAAACTCCAGAGAGCGCTCTATGGGTTGAAACAGGCACCTAGAGCTTGGTATGGCAGGTTGAGAGGTTTTTTGCTGACTAAGGGGTTTGTGATGGGCACAGTTGATAAGACCCTATTTCTCCTTAAGCAAGGAAATGACCTTTTGATTATTCAGATATACGTGGATGACATAATCTTTGGTGGCTCTTCTCATGATCTTGTTGCTAGATTTGCAGATGACATGAGCAGGGAATTTGAGATGTCCATGATGAGCGAGCTGCAGTTTTTCTTAGGACTCCAGATCAAGCAGTGCAAGGACGGGGCGTTTGTACATGAGGCGAAGTACACCAGGGACATGGAGAAGAAGTTTGGCATGACTGACTCTAAGACGCTGACTACACCGATGGGTTCCACTACGACTTTGGATGCGAATGAGGATGGAGAACCCGTGGACCAGAAAGAGTACTGGAGCATGATCGGCTCCCTCCTCTACTTGACGGCGACGAGGCCGGACATACAGTTCAGTGTGTGTCTGTGCGCTCATTTTCAGGCTTCACCGAGGACTTCACATCGGCAGGCCATCAAGCGGATTTTCAGGTACTTGAACTACACTCATGAGTTTGGTCTTTGGTATTCTGCCTCCTCGACACTCAGACTTCACGGGTACTCCGATGCTGATTTTGCTAGGTGTCGATTGGACCGCAAGTCTACCTCTGGGTGTTGCCAGTTCCTTGGTTCTTCTTTGGTCTCTTGGTCATCTCGCAAGCAATCCAGTGTAGCCTAGTCCACTACAGAGGCCGAGTATGTAGCTGCTGCTAGTTGTTGTTCCCAACTTTTATGGATGACCTACACTATGAGCGATTTTGGTGATGAGTGCTGCAAGGTTCCACTCTTTTGTGACAGCACCAGTGCCATAAGTGTAGCCAAAAAACCAGTCCTTCACTCCAAAATGAAACACATAGAAGTGAGATACCACTTTCTGAGGGACAATGTTGAGAAAGGAAACATATCCTTGTCCTATGTGCCTACCCAAGACCAGCTAGCCGAAATATTTACCAAACCACTTGACCAAGTCACTGTCACACGCTTGCGACGTGAACTTGGAGTGTGCTTTCCTTTCTAGCTGGGTCTTGGAGCTTCTCATGTATATATGTGATATATGTTTCATTTTGATGCATTCCATGCATGCATTTTACTTTCTGTACAAAACCTGGTAGGATAGCCATCTTTGGATCACTTGTGCTAGGAAAAGCTTCTCTTATATACTTTGATCACTGATGTGCTATATGTGAGATATGTGCATGTTTGGTAAATGGTGATGTGAATGCTATACTCTTGGTGGTTTTGCCATATATTCATGATGAGATAGACTTATGTTTGTGAAAATGATAAAATTGCTTCACTCATGAGTAGATGCTTGTCTATGCTCCATTTGTGCTAAAATGCCTATATCATGTTTAGTTTGTGCTTGAGTATCATGTTCTCTTTGCTTGGGGTCAAAGATCTTTTGTCATTGTAAATGTTTAGCCCATTTGTTCACTTGTGGAGGAGCATAAGCTTCTTTTTGCCACAAAGGCATTTCATGTACCATGTTTAAACTTGAAAATGAAATTGGTGTATGAATTGCCTTATGCTTGAAAAATGAGCTCTTAATCATGTATTTATGTTTTGATATTCATATATTGGGTGCTAAACCGTTGCATGATGTCTTCCATGAGAAGTGTCATTTTAAGAAGTAGACACATGGCTCGGTGGCTTTAACATGACTTGAGTAGCTTGTGGGCGTTTACCATGATCTTGTGATGAGAACTTGTGACCTTGTATAAACTTTGGATGATCTAGTGTATTTGTGCTCAAATTGCCATGGATAGGGTCTTGCTCATGAGATGAATGTTTCTTTTTGAAAATTACTTAAAAATGCTTTTGGCCATGTCACATGCTTATATGTCTCTACTCTCTTAATAGCAATGCGCTAACTACACCGTATCTACCTAGCTTGCTCTATGTCTCATATATAGCATGTTGTTGTGCTCTTTGTATATTTGAGAAGCTTGGTAGATTGTATATATGCTTTGACATGCATTTTTCATGAAAACAAGGGAAAGAGTTTCATATACCTTGATTCATGCATTGTCAACAAGGGGGAGAATATGTTTGATAGGGGGAGAGTTTGTGGAAAATTGGTATGCATTTGTGAGATTTTTGCTTGTGAGGAGAAAAATTGAGAAGAAGAGGTTGCATTTGCTCAGGGGGAGCATGCATATCTGCAGGGGGAGCTTCTTTGGTTTTGCTTGAGTTTTGTGCTTTGTGGTGTGCTCTTTGTGAGCTTTGTTTTGTCTCAGTTGTGTTGAGCCGTTGCCCTTGCCTTAGGGGGCTGGGACTTGGTCTGGCGAGTGATTGTGGTTTTCGCTTGTTCTTTGGCTTTGGATCACTTGCTTGGAGGTTTGCGTTCATGGTTGTTTTCTTTTCTTTTTCTCTATGATGGTTACTATGGGTGTTGTCAATGCACTCATCAAGGGGGAGATTGAGGACCAGGTGTGTCCGAGGACCAGTGGAGGGTCGCTCCTTAAGTGGTGAGTGATTGACAACATTATGTGGACTAATGCTTGGCTATGTGTGCAGGTACAGGTTGCGGTTTGACTCGTGTCGATGCAGGTGAAGAACAAGCGCGAAAAGCCTTAGTCGTGGCGGCCTCCGGGTGATGGAGAGGCAAGTAGGCTTAGTTCGATGGACCCGGTGGCCGATGGGGTCAAGTGCGAGCCGTGCGGTGCAAGACTAGCGGGCTGAAGTCGTGAACATGGGCCGGTGCAAGGTAGCGGATCGAGGATGAAGCTTGCACGCGGGGTTTGTTGGTTTGCCCACAAAACCATCGGTGGACGGTTTCTTGGTTTGGGCCTGAAAACCAAGCCCGGAGGCCCGATGCGACGGAGACGGTGATCCGGGAGTGTCGGGAAGCTTCGAGGCGGGGGGCACGTGGCGTGATCGCGGGGCTTGCGTCGATGCTAAGCAAGGCCGCAGTGGAAAAATGTCTGCTAGATGAAGACTTGACCAAAATGCCCCAGAGGGGTTGTATCTTCATTTCAAGTTGTAGGGGTAGCGTGGTCATTTACCTCCTCCGGTGGACTTCGTATAAATAGCGGAGAGGTGGATGGCATCTCTCTCTCTCTTGGACTCTAGGGTTTCCTCCCCCGGTAGATCGCTCTAGACTGCTTCTTTTCCTCTGTATTCCTTAGGCTAGATTCTTGTATAGACTCTGTCCTCTGGATGTATGGAAGCATTCGGCGTTGCGGTGATCTCCTAGCTCTTTGTGATTTTCGTGTCATTTTCGGGGCTATTTTTGAGGTGTTTCGTTCTTCGCTCGATTTGTGGATTTGAGGGCGTTTCTTCTCGGATTTCTTTGAGGGGATCATGGGTGGATGCCTTGCGCATCTTTGTGTGTGATCTTGACCCCTCGAACGGTAGGAAACACCTTCGATTCATGAGTTTTTAGTTGGAGCCCGAGTTCTTGGTTTGGTTCATGTGTCCGCGATTCCCGGTGATTTTGGGAGTTAGAGGTCGAGATTTTTGGGGCATAGTTTCATCTAGTGACGCTTCATACCTCCACCAAAGCTTGTCTCAAGAGCTCTAGCCGTTTGGGAGATCCGGTGGTGATTATGTGGTGTTGACCCCCGCGGGTCGGACAGTTTCTGCTCTGTTCGCAACACGCGGACAGTCCGCGGCCCCTTGGCGGACAGTCCGCGGGCTGCTGAACAGTGCTCGTCTTCTTCGTGTTCTTCACGAGTTCTTCCGTGTTTGTGTTTTGATCCGGTGCCACAAGTGGTTTTGGTTGCACGGAGTTTGCGGGTGGTCCGAACTGAAGTGACAGACAGTCCGTGAAGGTGCGGACAGTCCGCGGTGCTCGCCCGGACAGTCCGACTTTTCGGGGTGCGTCGCTGGAGGTTCTGTCCGCTTTAGCGGACAGTCCGCAAGGCTCTTGCGGACAGTCTGCCCAGGCCCCACGGACTGTCCGCCCGTACACCACGGACTGTCCGCGAGGTCTGTTGCAGACTTGCTTCCTTTCCTTTGATTCTTGTCCGGTGCTTCCGCTCTTTGATTCGTGGCTTGTCTCTAGGACTTGTAGTCTTGTGTGTGCCTAGTCTAGAGCTTCTCTGGTGTGTGTGAGTTCTCGGAGTGGCAATCGGGGTATAGGCCAAGTTCGTCCTTCGGGAAGAATTTTTATTGGCTCCCATTCACTCCCCCCCTCTCTCGTTGCCTATTCGGTCCTTCAGCATGTGACGCGTCTTTGGCGACCTCATCGGACGGCTGATCGAGGCCTACGTCGATGACATCGCGGTAAAGTCGAAAAAGGTGGGCGACTTGATCCCGGACCTCACCGCGGTTTTTGAGAAACTAAGGGAGCACGGCGTGAAGCTTAACCCCGAGAAGTGCGTCTTCGGGGTTCCCAAAGGCATGCTTCTCGGGTTCGTCATGTCGGAGCGCGGCATCGATGCGAATCTCGAGAAGATCTCAGCCATCACGAGCATGGGGCCGATCAAGAAACTGAAAGGGGTGCAACGCATCACAGGATGCCTCGTGCCTCTCAGCCACTTCATCGCCCGACTTGGTGAACGTAGCCTGTCGTTGTACAAACTCATGAAGAAGTCGGACCACTTCACGTGGACGCTCGAAGCGCAAGAAGCACTCGACTCGGTCAAAAACCTGCTCATAAGCCCACCAGTGCTCGCAGCGCTAGCAGAGGAGGAGCCCATGCTCCTATATATCGCTGCAACAACTCAGGTCGTGAGCGCGGTGCTGGTTGTCGAGCGAGACGAGCCCGGAAGGACACAAAAGGTGCAACGCCCAGTGTACTTAGTGAGCGAAGTCCTCTCCGACTCTAAAAGACACTACCCGCAAATCCAAAAGTTGATTTATGCTGTCCTCATCACCAAATGGAAGCTCAGGCATTATTTCGATTCACACCCCATCACAATGGTGTCAAAATACCCACTTGGCGAGGTCATACAGAGCCCAGAAGCAGAAGGAAGAATAGCTAAGTGGGCCCTCGAGTTAATAGGGCAGAACATCACGTACGCGCCCCACAGCGCTATCAAGTCGCAAGCACTGGCCGACTTCGTCGCCGAGTGGACAGAGATCCAGACCCCACCAGCGCCCATCGAACACGAGATGTGGCTTATGTACTTTGACAGATCGCTCATGAAGGAAGGAGCCGGGGTGTGCGTATGGAGTACATGGTCCGACTACATTTCGCGGCCTCCAACAATGTCGTAGAGTACGAAGCCCTCGTCAAAGGTCTCTGGATCTCCCTCGAACTCGGGATTCGCTGTCTCGAGATCCGAGGAGATTCCGACCTGGTCGTGGGGTAGGTGATGAAGGAGAAAAATTGCTTATGCCCGAAAATGGCCGCATATTGCCAAACAGTGCGCGAATTAGAAGACAAGTTCCACGGGCTCGAGCTCAATCATGTGCTGTGCAAGTACAATGAAGCAGCAGACACTCTCGCAAAGGCGGCATCGAATCGAAAACCCGTTCCGCATGGGGTCTTTGCCAGCGACCAGTACGAGTCGTCCGTCCGATCCAAGGAGGACAAGCCGCCAGAACCCTCAACGCAAGAGGTCATGGAGATCGATGAGGTGCAAGAGCCTAACCTTGAAGACCCAGACTAAAGGATCCCCATCGTCGAGTGGATGGTGCAAAGCAAGCTGCCACCCAACAAGGAGCAAGCCAGGCGGATTGCATGGATGGCCAAGTCATACAAACTTGTCGATGGCGAGCTCCGACGAAAGGGCGCCAAAGGCCTACTAATGCGCTGCATCCTGGCCGACTAGGGGAAAGAGCTGCTGCAGGACATTCACACCGGCACGTGTGGGCACCACACTACTCCAAAGACCATTGTCAGAAAAGCCTTCCGACAAGGTTTCTACTGGCCTATTGCCATCACTGATGCCACCCGGATCGTGCGCAGCTGCGAGGGCTGCCAGTTCTACGCACGACAAACTCATCTCCCGGCGTAAGCACCTCAAACCATCCCCGTCACCTGGCCTTTCGCGGTCTGGGGGCTGGACATGGTCGGACCTTTGAGAAAACCGCTCGGGGGCTACACGCATGTACTCGTGGCCATCGACAAGTTTTCCAAGTGGATCGAGGCCAAGCTAATAACGAACGTTCGTTCTGAGGAGGCCGTCGGGTTCTTCACCGACATCTTCAGCGAACTCCATCATCTCCGACAACGGCACCCAATTCACCGGCAAAAAAATCCTTAAGTTCTGCAACGACAATAACATCCGTGTGGACTAGGTCGCCGTCAGCCATCTGAGGACCAACGGGCAGGTGGAGAGGGCGAACGGCATGATTTTGCAAGGCTTGAAGCCACAAATTTTGAAGCGCCTCGAGAAGTTTCGGGCAACGTGGGCCGCAGAGCTCCCGTTCGTCTTGTGGAGCCTACGCAACACGCCTAGTTGGGCCACTGGTTGCATGCCTTTCTTCCTGGTACACGAGTCAGAGGCAGTTCTCCCAACAGACATCGACTACGACAGCCTGCAAGTTCAAGCATACACCGAAGAAGGCAACCATTTCGTTCCCGAGGATGTCATCGACCAGCTAGATGAAGCACGAAGCGTCACCCTGCTCCACTCAACACAGTACCAGCAGGCCCTGTGACACTATCACGAGCGCAACATAAGAAACCGCGAGTTCCAAGTCGGCAACCTCGTGCTCCGACGAGTTCAAAGCAACAAGGGCCAACACAAGCTCACACCGCCGTGGGAGGGACTGTTCATCGTCGACCAGGTGCTCCGTCTGAGAACTTTCAAGGTCAAGTATGAGGACGGCAGGGTCATCTCCAACGCATGGAACATAGAACTGTTACGCCGCTTTTATCCTTAAGCAATGTTCTTTGTTTCATCTTATGATAATGCAAAAGCTTCAAGCTATGTTCATTTTTCATAAAGATGTTATCTTCGTTCTAAGCATAATTTTTTTACTCGAGTAAAATGCTTTAAGCCTGTTTTATCCCACGGTGAGGACCAGGTGTGTCCGAAGACCAGTGGAGGGTCGCTCCTTAATGATGAGTGGTTGACAACGTTGTATGGATTGATGCTTGGCTAAGTGTGCAGGTACAGGTTGCGACTTGACTCGTGTTGGTGCAGGTTAAGAACAAGCGTGAAAGGCCTTAGCCGTGGCGGCCTCCGGGTGATGGAGAGGCAAGTAGGCTTGGTTCGATGGACCTGGTGGCCGATGGGGTCAAGTGCGAGCCGTGCGGTGCAAGACTAGCAAGTTGAAGTCATGGACATGGGCCGGTGCAAGGTAGCGGGCCGAAGCTGAAGCTTGCACGCGGGGTTTGGTGGTTTGCCCACAAAACCATCGGTGGACGGTTTCTTGGTTTGGGCTGCAAAACCAAGTCCGGAGGCCCGATGCGATGGAAATGGGGATCCGAGAGTGTCGGGAAGCTTCGAGGCGGGGCGCACGTGATGTGATCGCGGGGCTTGCGTCATTTTTCATAATTAATTTTAATTTGAGTAACAATTATTTCACGTGATTTTATAAATAAAATCTAATTAGATCTTTTACCCGATTTCTCATAAACCAAATATTAATTTGCTTAATATATAATTAACTTTTCTAATTAAAAGTTGATTAGGCTTTTTACACCGGTTTTATAAATAAATGTTAATTTGATTAATGCCAATGCCATAATGTTTTTAATAATAATATGATCTACTCGAATCACAAAGTTATGTTTAGAGGATTCATATAGTTTAGTTTTTCTAAATTAAATGTTTAATTTGTATAATTTATATATGAATTTTTATAAATAAAAGTGGACTAGTTCTTTACTTCGGTCTTTTGCAAATAAAATATAATATTACATTAATTCCAACTTACGGTATATTCTTTATGAAATATCCTTTACATCGTTTGTTAATTAAAATGAACCTAGCTCATAATCTTGTTCTCTCACATATGCAAATCGAACGTTAGCCGTTCTTTATCAAGCTCTGTCTCAGTGTTTCTCTGTTGTAGAGCTAATCTTCTTTCAAGCTCTAGATCTTTTGATCCAAGTTCATGCTCAAGCCTAGTGTTCTTAATAAAGCTAACCAAGTCTTCCTTTCTCAGCACGGTCTGTGTGCTTCAGTGATCCATAGAATCGAGCCTATCCTTTAGTGCGTTCTTTCAAAGTTTTTCTTTTGATTGGTGCATTGTTCTTAGTTTGCTTGTTTGTCTGCTTTGTATGCTTGTGCTCGATGATTGATGCGAGTAGAAGGAATGTGGTTCAAGAGCTTTGGAGAGCAAGAGGTTGAAGAATTCTGAGCATCAACATTACACTGGTTAAAGGCAAGTGTGTCCTTGTTCTTTTGTCCTAATAACTGTGTTTAATCACACTGCATATGCTTGTATTTAATTTGATGGGTCCTATTAAGGTTTATCCTAGTCTTTGTTATCATTCCTTGTCAACCTGGTTTACCTTTTTGCTAGGTAGCTCCTGCTTAGCTGCTATACTTGGGATATGGTGGTTCTAATGAACATCAATGATAAACATGTTTTACTTTGATGTTATATCTCTGGTCAATACAAGATCATATGATTAATTGGAACATGGAGCGACCACTCAGGACAACAGTGCAACCATAAGGACTAAATGGCTCTGGTCTTGGCTGAGTAATTAGGGAAGTCTTGTGTAACTATTACTTGCATGTTAGCTTGGGTACGGAGGAATGCTTTTAAGGCTCTTCTATTCCGGATAGGTATTAGAACGGAAGTACGCTATGGCTGACCGTACGTGAATAGAAGTGAGGTACGAAAGATAGCCTCTATGGCATATGCTACTATGGACTAATACACATGGGAGGACTTTTTGTAAAGGCCTCATAGCGTCCCTATGCAATCACACCTCGGTAGTGTGGTATGATGCTTGGCCGGCATCGCATGGTTGGGTTCAAAGTTCTTCGGAACTTTTACACGACTTGTGGTGAAAGTGTACAACCTCTGTAGAGTGTAAAACTAATCGACTAGCCGTGCTCACGGTCAAGAACGGCCTGGACCCTCACATGATAATTGAACTTGAAGATGGACTTAAATCGTGATTTCTGATTGTGTTAGCCATATGCTTATGGCGTATCTCTTTATGTTAACGTGGGTTGGTATATACTTATCTCTACCTACCTATATATATATATTTTTTTAATATTAAAGCAAGGAACTAATCCTTCGTTTGTTCTGCCATTTAGTTTTTTTCGTCCGTCCGCCCTTTAGTTTTCGTCTCGTTGTAATCACACCCAAACGCCGTTGCATCCAACTCTCGATCCCCTCAAACTCTCTCCGTCTCTCGTGGTCTGGCAGGACTCGGAAGAACCAGAAATAAAATAATCCCTTTCCGGATTTCCCCTGTTGCGTCTACCCTTCGTGTCCGTCCGTCTGCTGCGGGCTGCGGCCATGGCGCAGCAAGGGAAAACGAGCACCGAAGAAGCTCGCAGTGCTAGCTATAGCCAGTAGGCCAGCAGCTCGATGCGGTGCATGCGCCCCAGTCACATAATGATTCATGAGGGCGCGGAGCTCCAGCCCGGCCTGGTGCTGAAGATGCCGATGAGGAGGATCTACCTGCTCCCAGGCGAGCTCCAGGCTCTAGAACGGTGGCGCTAGGTCTCAAAGCTGCATGAACATGCGACACTAGCAGATGTTGGTGTTTGCCAATTTGCTCGTGTCCGTCCGTCTGCTGCGGGCTGCGGCCATGGCGCAGCAAGGGAAAACGAGCACCGAAGAAGCTCGCAGTGCTAGCTATAGCCAGTAGGCCAGCAGCTCGATGCGGTGCATGCGCCCCAGTCACATAATGATTCATGAGGGCGCGGAGCTCCAGCCCGTCCTGGTGCTGAAGATGCCGATGAAGAGGATCTACCTGCTCCCAGGCGAGCTCCAGGCTCTAGAACGGTGGCGCTAGGTCTCAAAGCTGCATGAACATGCGACACTAGCAGATGTTGGTGTTTGCCAATTTGCGTGATGAAGGAGCAAGCTGCAGAGCAAGAAGGGGATGTTTTGCTTTTGTTTGCCTGTGGTGCATGAGAAGGGGATAGCCAAGCCAGCTACATCCGATGCTCGGGGGAGAGAGAGCATCATATGGTGACTATGAGCAAGCTTTAGCTAATGCGGTGCTGGTTGGATTGAAATTTTGCTAGCAGCGTGACCTTTGCATAAGGAAGAGGATGTACTCTGGCTACTGATGTTGGCTTTCTCTTTTTTATCCAATATCAGATAATTAACTTTCCATTGCTGATGATTATGAGAAGTTACTGATGTTGGCTTTCTCGGTGGAGACAGGGAATCAAAAGATAAAGAAGATGACAGTGGCAGTACAAAAAGCTAAGACAACAATAAACAACGGAGGTTAGCTTTACAGATAGTTTAAAATAGCTACTTAGATGTGCTTATTTGACTATCAAAATTTGATACACATGAATCTGTTTATTTTCAGGGAGATAACTAAATAGCGACAAAACTAATCCAAATAATTTTGTAGTTCAAGATTTTGCAATAGATGAAAAATAGGAATGGAAGGATTTTTCATAGAACATTATTAACATGCAAATTATAAATTGAGAATTCGGGTGAGAACTCTATATTGGATCTTTCTGAAAATTCAAGAAATCTATATGTATATATATAGATAAGTATGTGATTGAATATTTATATTTTAATTATATTGTATTGCGATTGAGTCAAGGGATAAATTTATAATTAGCTCAACCACCAATTTCAAAATCTCTTCACTGAGATCAGACTCAACTCGAGAGGAGTTTGGGCGTAAAGAGATTAAAAAGTTAGAGATGGCACTGGAAATTAATAAAATATTTGACTCTAATTTACTTATGCCTTCCCCTGCACTTCTACAAATTAGAGGCCAAAACAAGACAACATGTGAGTAGCTATGGTTGGATACTGAACTTTATTCTCTCCCATTGCAACGCACGGGCATAATTGCTAGTATCATAGTAATCAGGTGCTAATAAAATTTGACCAACTAAAAGTGCCTAATGCAGTCAACCTGTCAGCCTATCCTTGTCAAGCCTCTGCATTCATACTTTCCCCACACTTGCTGAGTACGACATGTGCTCACCCTTGCTATAAATAATGTTGCTCAGAAAGAGGAAGCTGCTATGAAGTCGTTGTGAAGATGTTGTTGGTGCTAGGCGTACGCAACCCCTAGTCAACTGCTTGTGGATGTTTGGTGCCTTCGTTTCCAGGATTTAAGCGTAATACTCTGATGATATCTCTTTTCTTTACGTGATATTGTTTCTATTATTCACTTATGTCAACTATATGCATGAAACTTGATCATGGCATGCATATAGACCTGCACTTGGTTTTCTTTGGAAAAACAGGTGTGACAGAAGCTCGGGGATGTGCTATCAGTACGGGAAGCACGGGCACTTCATCACTGAATGCCCTGAAGCCATGGAGATCAAGAACGACTACAAGGGCAAGCCCAAGCACGACTACAACAAGCACCGCTCCCGGAACAACTACAAGGACAAGCGCAAGGACAAGGGCGAGAGAAGGCCTAAGAAGAGCAGTGAGTACAAGAAGAAGACGACTCGAGCGATGGTTGCCGGAGCGAGCGACATCGACTCTACTTCAAGTGATGCTTCTTCCGACTAGAGTAGTGATGAAGAGCAAGATCGGCGCAAGGACAAGCGGCACACGGGCAAGAACTTCACCGGCCTCAGCTTCGTCGCACAAGGTGGATTTTGCGGCATGGTGCACTCCAAGAAGGGTAGGAAGCACAGCTCGGATTGGAACTCCGACTCTGAGGAAGAGGTACGACATGATCCCAACTTCTTGCTAGAGGAGAATGCTAGGCTGAACGAGTTGCTTGATAACCGTGATGATGTGCTTAGGAAGACCAACAAGGAGAAGAGAGAGTTTAGGTCCTTGCTAGGTAATGCTAAGGACAAGATAGTTGAGCTTGAGTCTTTGCTTGTTGATGCTAGAACTGAGATAGACTCTTTGAAAGTTGCTCATATTGTTTCTGATGAGGCTGATTGTGGTGATTGCAATGTTTCCTGGCTGACTTGACTGCTCTCAAGGAGAAGCATGCCTCAACTCTTGAGGAACTAGATGTGCTTAGGATTGAGTGTGATGAGTTGAAATCTAGACCTGCTTTGTTAGGTACTTGCACTTCGTGTCCTGTGTTGCATGCTAGGCTAGATGAATCTCATACCAAGACAGTTTCTCTTGAGGCTGCTTTGAAAGCTCCTATTCCTACATCATGCTCTACCTGTGAAATGCATACTTTGAAAAACATGGAACTTGCACACTATGTTGACCATTTGCAGGATGAGAATGATGAGTTGAGGAAATTGATTGGGTGGTTGTTTGGGCATGAGCCACAATTGAGTTTGATGTTGTCTCAGTTTAAGAGGTTTGATGGTCAAGCGTTGGGGGCTGGCAAGAGTGGTGAGAAGAGTAGTGAGGGAGAAGAGAAAGTTGGAGAGATTCCTATTCCACCACACACTACTCCCATGAACAAATTTGCAACCAAGCCAAACCACCTCAGAAACAAGCTTGATACAACCCCACATCCACCAGTGTTCCCCCACAAGACAGAAAACTACCAGAAACCCATCAAGTTTGTGAGCACCCAGGGAAGTGTGTTTGGGGGGAAGTCAGGAGAGAAAGCTATTGAGAAGCCCACAGAGAAGCCACAACCTAAGCCAAAGCCGATCCACTTCCATTATGAGTATTGTGGGAGGGATGGGCATAAGGATGAGTTTTGTTTTAGGAGGAAAAGGGATGATAGGTTTGCTAGAGAGTTGGCAAACAAGGATAGGTACCACCCTTGTCATGGTGTGTCTGAGCCTCGTAGAGGCCCTCTATCTAGGGGTGATGGGATTGTGTGTACGGTTCCCACCCGTGGTGGTGGACGTGGTTTTCCTCAGAGAGATAGGCGTGCTGGGTTTGGGTGTGATGAGTTTGCTAGACGTGCTCCTGCTCGTGACCATTACGAGTTTGGGAGGCACGATCGCAGTTTTGGTTCTCAAAGGGACTACGGGCCATGTTTTCCCCCTCGTGGTGCACGTACTCTTCTAGTGAGACATGACGTACTCTTCTAGTGAGACATGACAGGTTCTTCGGTGGTAGGCGTGAGAGGGCTCCGCCTAGAGGTTTTGATAGGATGGATTTTGCTAACCCTTCTTTTGAGCAAATGGCTCGACACTGGTTTGATTCCTTTAGTACTAACCCCAGTGTTGAGTCGCTTGCTCATTCTCGTTCTCGTTTTTGATTGCAGGTGGGAGGCTTGGAGGACTTTTGGTTGATCGACTCTGGTTGTTCACGTCACATGCCGGAGATCGTGGGTGGTTCTCCAGCCTCACCCCAGTGAGTACGAGGTAGTATATCACTTTCGGGAATAATGGGAGAGGACGAGTGCTTGCTGAAGGTATGGTGAAGGTGAGTAGCAAGGTGACCTCAAAGAGTGTGACTTTGGTCAAGTCACTTGGTTTTAACCTATTGTCAGTATCCCAGTTGCTTGACAAGGGTTTTGAGGTTCATTTTAAGTTGGGCGCTTCTCGTGTGCTTGATTCTCGAGGCGATCTTGTCTGTACGATCGTCCCCGAGGGTCAAATCTTTTGTGCCGATTTTTCCTAGTCTGTTGGTCCTTCTCGATGCTTTGTTGCTGGTGTTTCCGCCGAGCTTTGGAAATGGCATAGGAGGATAGGACACTTGAGCTTTGAGTTGCTTTCCCTCTTGAGTGGTCTTGACCTTATCTGAGGATTGCCTAAGTTGAAATTCGAGAAGGATTTGGTTTGTGCTTCTTGTCGGCATGGAAAAATGGTTGCTGCTTCTCACACCCCTCTGACTACGGTCATGACCGAGCGACCTTGTGAGCTGCTGCACATTGATTTGGTTGGGCCAGCTCGTCTTCGCTCTGTGGCTGGGAAGTGGTTTGTGTTGGTTGTGGTTGATGATTTTTTGAGGTACTCTTGGGTTTTCTTTTTGGAGGACAAAAGCGAGACATTTGGCTTTGTTCGAGACTTGATCTTGAGGCTGAAGAATGAGAGACATGGTGATGCCATTCGAGTTATACACAGTGACAATGGCACGAAATTTAGAAACTCTTGTTTTGATGCTTTTTGTGGTGATCTTGGTCTCGACCATCAGTATTCTTCTCCATGCGTCGCTTACCAGAATGGCGTAGTGGAGAGGAAGAACCGAACCCTTTGTGAGATGGCCAGGACGATGCTCGATGAGCATAGGACTCCTAGGCGTTTCTGGGCTGAGGCGGTCAATACCGCTTGCTATGTGTCATATCACATTTTCCTTCGTGCTTTTAAGAAGAGAACTTCATGTGAGCTGATGCATGGGCGACAACCCAATGTGAGTCACTTTAGAGCTTTCGGATGCAAGTGTTTCATTCTGAAGAAGGGCAAGTTGGATACGTTTGAGTCTAGATGTTCGGAAGGTATCTTTCTCGGTTATGCGATTCACTCTAGAGCATATCGTGTGCTCAACCTTGACACTAACCGAACCATGGAGACTTGTGAGGTAACCTTCGACGAGACACAACCATGTAGCTCTTTTGCTTTTGAGTGTGCAGGTGACGAGGAAATTGGAGCGAGGATCTCTGAGGATGAGAAGGATGGAGATGGAGACGAAGACGATGATGGTGGTGATGCTCCCGTGGCTGATCGTGTACACGCTACTTCCACTACGACGACAATTGAGGATGGTCCATCCCCTACACCCACTACGACTGAGGCTGTTCGAGTGGAGGCTGCTGCTGAGGGGGAGATTATGTCCAGGCGAGAGGCTCCCCGGCGTGTACAGGTGGGTCACCCACCGACGACGATCATAGGTGACCTTCATGATTGCACTACACGGTCAAGGTCAAGGAATACTTCTCACTTTGCTCACTCTGCATTTGTTGCTTCGTTTGAGCCCAAAGATATTCGACACGCTTTGTCTGATGAGAACTGGTGAATTCCATGCATGAGGAGTTGGAAAACTTTGAGAGAAACCAAGTTTGGGTGTTAGTCGATCCACCGCCAAATTGCCGTCCTATAGGTACCAAATGGATGTGGAACAACAAGGAAGGTGAGAATGGGATGGTTGTGAGAAACAAGTCGAGGTTGGTGGCTCAGGGGTTCAACCAGAAAGAGGGTATAGATTATGAGGAGACATTTGCTCCTGTGGCCCGTTTGGAGGCAATTTGGATCCTTCTAGCGTTTATCATGGCTAAAGGGTTCAAGTTGTACCAAATGGATGTGAAGAGTGCTTTCTTGAATGGGGTGATAGAGGAAGAACTGTATGTGAGGCAACCCCCGGGGTTTGAGAGTGAGAAATACCCACACCGTGTATACAAAATCTAGAGAGCGCTTTATGGGTTGAAACAGGCACCGAGGGCTTGGTATGGTAGGTTGAGAGGCTTTTTGTTGAGCAAGGGGTTTGTGATGGGCACAGTTGATAAGACCCTATTTCTCCTTAAGCATGGAAATGACCTGCTGATTGTTCAGATTTACGTTGATGACATAATCTGTGGTGGCTCTTCTCATGATCTTGTTGACAGATTTGCAGATGACATGAGCAGGGAATTTGAGATGTCTATGATGGGCGAGCTGCAGTTTTTCTTATGACTCCAGATCAAGCAGTGCAAGGACGGGATGTTTGTACATCAGGCAATGTACACCAGGGACATGGTGAAGAACTTTGGCATGAACAACTCCAAGCCGCTGACTACACCGATGGGTACCACTACGGCTTTGGATGCAGATGAAGATGGCGAACCCGTGGACCGGAAGGAGTACCGGAGCATGATCGGCTCTCTCCTCTACTTGACGGCGACAAGGCCGGACATACAGTTTAGTGTGTGTCTGTGCGCTCATTTTCATGCTTCACCGAGGATTTCATATCGGATTTTCAGGTACTTGAACTACACTCCTGAGATTGGTCTTTGGTATTGTGCCTCCTCGACACTCAGACTTCATGGGTACTCCGATGCTGATTTTGCTGGGTGTCGATTGGACCGCAAGTCTACCTCTGGGTGTTGCCAGTTTCTTAGTTCTTCTTTGGTCTCTTGGTCGTCTCGCAAGCAATCCAGTGTAGCCCAGTCCACTACAGAGGCTGAGTATGTAGCTGTAGCCAGTTGTTGTTCCCAGCTCCTATGGATGTCCTACACTATGAGCGATTTTGGTGAGGAGTGCTCCCAGGTTCCACTCTTTTGTGACAGCACCAATGCTATAAGTGTAGCCAAAAACCCAGTCCTTCACTCCAGAACGAAACACATCGAAGTGAGATACCACTTTCTGACGGACAATGTAGAGAAAGGGAACATATCCTTGGCCTATGTACCAACCCAAGATCAGCTAGCCGACATATTCACTAAACCACTTGACCAAGTTACCTTCACACGCTTGTGAAGTGAGCTTGCAGTGTATTTTCCTTTGTAGCTGGGTCTTGGAGCTTCTCATGTATATATGTGATATATGTATCATTTGTTGCATTCCATGCATGCATTTTACTTTATGTACAAAACCTGGTAGGATAACCATCTTTGGATCATTTGTGCTAGGATGAGCTTCTCTTATATACTTTGATCACTATGATGTGCTATATGTGAGATATGTGTATGCTTTGGGAATGGTGATGTGAATGCAATGCTCTTGATGGTATTGTCATATGTTCATGATGATGTAGCTTCTTTTTGTTGAAAATGCTAAAAATGCTTCACTCATGAGTAGATGCTCTCTTGTGCTCAATTTGTGCTCAAATGCCTATATCATGCTTAGATTGTGCTTGAGTATCATGCTCTCTTTGCTTGGGGTCAAAGACTCATTTGTCATGGTAAATGTTTAGCCTATATGTTCACTTGTGGAGGAGCATAAGCTTCTTTTTGCCGCAAAGGCATTTCATGCACCATACTTAAATTTGCAAATTAAATTGGTGTATGAATTGCCTTATGCTTGAAAAATGAGCTCTTAATCATGTCTTTATGCTTTGTTGTACATATCTTGGGTGCTAAACCGTTGCATGATGTCTACCATGAGAAGTCTCATTTTAAGAAGTAGACACGTGGCTCAGTGGCTTTGACATGACATTTAGTAGCTTATGGGTGTTTGCCATGATCTTGTGATGAGAACTTGTGATCTTTTATGAGCTTTGTATGATCTAGTTTATTTTTGCTCAAATTGCCATTGATAGGGCTTTGCTCATGAGATGAATGTTTTTTTGTGAAAATTACTTAAAAATGCTTTTGGCCATGTCACATGCTTATATGTCTTTACTTTCTTGATGGCAATGCGCTAACTACACCATGTCTACTTAGCTTGCTCTATGTCTCATTTGTAGCATTTTGTTGTCCTCTTTGTATATCTGAGAAGCTTGGTAGATTCTATATGCTTTGCATGCATTTTTCATGAAAACAAGGGGGAGTGTTTTCATAAAGTGTTGATTCATGCATTGTCAACAAGGGGGAGAATATGTATGAAAGGGGGAGAGTTTGTGAGATTTTTGCATGTGAGGAGAAAAAATTGAGAAAAGAGGGTGCATTTGCTCAGGGGAGTTGCATATGTGCAGGGGGAGCTCCTTTGGTTTGCCTGAGTTTTGTGCTTCATGGTGTGCTCCTTGTGAGCTTTTGTTTGTCTCGGCTCTGTTGAGCCATTGCCCTTGCCTTAGGTGGTCGAGACTTGGTCTGGCGAGTGATCGTGGTTTTCGCTTGTTCTTTGGCTTTGGATCACTTGCTTGGAGGTTTGTGTTCGTGGTTGTTTTCTTTTCTTTTTCTCTTTGATGGTTACTATGGGTGTTGTCAATGCACTCATCAAGGGGGAGATTGAGGACCAGGTGTGTCCGATGACCAGTGGAGGGTCGTTCCTTAGTGATGAGTGATTGACAAAGTTGTATGGACTGATGTTTGGCTAAGTGTGCAGGTACAGGTTGCGGCTTGTCTCGTGTTGGTGCAGGTGAAGAACAAGCGCAAAAGGCCTTAGCCGTGGCGGCCTCCGAGTGATGGAGAGGCAAGTAGTCTTGGTTCGATGGACCCAGTGGCCGATGGGGTCAAGTGCGAGCCATGCGGTGCAAGACTAGCAAGTTGAAGTCATGGACATGGGCCGGTGCAAGGTAGCGGGCCGAAGCCAAAGCTTGCACGCGGGGTTTGGTGGTTTGCCCAAAAAACCATCGGTGGACGGTTTCTTGGTTTGGGCCGCAAAACCAAGTCCGGATGCCCGATGCGACAGAGACGGGGATCCGGGAGCGTCGGGAAGCTTCAAGGCGGGGGGCACGTGGCGTGATCACGGGGCTTGCGTTGAGGTTAAGCAAGTCCGCGGTAGAAGCGTGTCCGCTCGATGGGAATATCCGAAGACTTGACCATATTGCCCCTGAGGGGTGTGTATCTTCATTTTAAGTAGTAGGGGTAGCGTGGTCATTTGCCTCCTCCGGTGGACGTCGTACAAATAGCAGAGGTGGATGGCATCTCTCTCTCCGGGTCTAGGGTTTCCTCTCCCAGTAGATCGCTCTAGACTGCTTCTTTTTCTCTGCTATTCCTTAGGCTAGATTCTTGTATAGACTCTGACCTCTGGATGTATGGAAGCATTCGGTGTTGTGATGATCTCCTAGCTCTTTGTGATTTTCGTGTCCTTTTGGAGCTATTTTTAGGGTGTTTCGTTCTTCGCTCGATTCATAGATTTGAGAGCGTTTTCTCTCAGATTTCTTTGAGGGGATCATGGGTGGATGCCTTGCGCATCTTTGTGTGTGATGTTGACCCCTCAAACGCCGGGAAACCCCTTCGATTCGGGAGTTTTAGGGAGCAAGGCACCGCCGACAAGGTCTTAGGCTGCATCACTTGAACTCGCTAGTCCTCGACTACTCAGACAAATGACAAAACATGATCAAAAGCCCCCGCGAGGCTACATTGTTTCTTTTACAGGCCCAGGTCATGAAGAGCGTTCGCGGTCACGGCATCCGCAAAATCGACGGAGTCCCTCTCAAACGCGTCGTATGCATCGTTGTCATAGCCGGGGCACCACCGTTTGCTCAACAACTTGCGGTCCAGCTCCGGGTTGTGTGACAGGAACATGGCGACAACCTTCCGCACCATGTCGCGCGCCACAGCCAGTGCTTGCCGCTGAGTTGTTCCGACGGCAAGCGCCAGGCGGTCCGCTAAGGCTGGAGCAGGGGTGACTCCAAGCTCCGTCAACACCTTCAGGACGGCTTCAGCCATTTTGTCGCGGGTCGTCTGCACCTCCCCGAGGGATTTCTTGGTGTCCTCGCACGATTTCCACGCTTAGCAGCAAACATCTCATCAAGAAAAGGCAAGATACAGTAAGGGTGCGCCTCGTACTTTCCAACTTCTCGGAGAGCTCGTGGGCGAGATCCACCATCTGGCGGTTCTTGACGAGCCGAGTGGTCACAAGGTTCTCCTTGTCCGCAACCTGCTTCGCCAAGCTATCGCGGGCCACACGAAGACCTGCTCTCCCCAAAAAACAAGATAATGTCACGAAATCGAGCAACTGCGCGAAGGAAAATGTGAAGACCACGGGTCGCGAAGCACTCACTCAGAATCTCCTGCTAGTGCTTCTGGGTGATTTCACAGAGCCTGTCTCCCTTGGTGGTGGTGTCGTTGACTTGGGCCTCAAGAGCCGTCACTCTCTCACGGGCCACCTTGAGGTCGGACTCGGCCCGGCCCGCTCTCGTCTCGAGCTCCGCCTTCTCCTGGCTGGCAGCTCAGGCAGCGGCCTCAGCGTTGGATCGCAGCTCCGTTGCTGCCTTCTCCGCCTCGGCCAACTTCGCCTCTAGGGCGGTCCTCTCCGTTCACTACGTGAAAACCTCATATAGGTCACGCAGCATTTGTAACGGGCCCTTAACACCCGTTACATGGACCGCATCTGTAATGGTTTTTGTTTGGCGCCCGTTACGCATAAGCGTGGCAGGCTCGACCCTAACGTGGCCAACACACAGCCCGTTACCAATGATGACTTCTAGTAACGGGCTTCTTAAACTCCCGTCGCAGTTATTCTTTGTAACGGATGTTAAAACAAGGCCGTTACGAAAGTTAAACCTATTGGTAACGGGCCCTTTGAGTCCGTTACCGATCACTTCCCTATCGGTAACGGTCTCTTTATGTCCGTTACTGATCACTGCCATATCGGTAACGGGCTCTTTAAGTCTGTTACTGATGACAATTTGATGCCCGTTACTAGATTCAGAGCTCAATAATTGAAGTCCATTAGCACTCTCGCTGCCGTCAAATATTTGACTATCTCATCATAGCAAATATTGGATATGATACAAACATATAATCATGTCTCTTAATAAGATGCAAAACCACACGTACACATAAATAGTAGTCATAAGAGGATATTCTACATATTTAAGATCCATTTATAGAATCACATGTACACATATGACATGCATAATGTTCAGAACAAACATATTCACATGGTCACATCTGACGTGCATCAGCAGGGGCACTAGTTAGATGGCTTCTTTTGTGCTACAGTCTCAAGTTCAGCTATCTTTGCCTCTAGTTTTTCAAGTCTTTCCTGCAGCTCAGCATTCTTCTTTGCAGCTTCGGCAAGTTAAATATCCTTCATCTTATGTGCGCCTTTAATCTTCTCCACCTCAGATTCTAGTATTTTCTGACCATTTGCTAGGAGACTTATGTCGTCCACAGCCTTGTCATCCATCCTTCTATCCACATTGTAGAGTACTTTCCAGATGCAGTTAAGATCCTCCCGAGTAACATCACATTTCTACAACAAAGGCAAATTGATGCAAGTTTCATAATTAGATTGCCAAGTTTAATATCATGAAAGATGTAACTGGTCAAACAAGAAAGTTGTTTAGCTGTAATTGGGTTCAGAGCTTGGTTGATCCTGTGGTTTTGTTTCCAGATCATGTCAATGTCCTCCCAAGCTACAGCACCTCCCTAAAACAAAGGCACTGGATGTTCATTTAATAAAAGTCGATGTAGCATGGAGATTCAGAAATTGAAGTAGTATATAGAATAAGTTCAACAATTTTGTGAGCAGCATATGATGAGTACCATGCATTAAATTTCAAGTATAACAAAATTTCTACTCGAAAGGTTAATAATTTTCCTCCCGATTAACAACACATTTCTAAAACAAAGGCAAATTGAAGTAAGCTTCACAATTAGATTGCCAAGTTTAATATCATAAAGTTGTAACCGGTCAAACAAAAAAGTTGTTTAGCTGTAACTAGGTTTAGAACTTGCCTGCTGCTTCTTGAGAGACATGGGTACCCACGGGTCCCCACCGACCAGGGTCTCAACCGTCCCCGACAGGTGGGTCCGACCTACCAGACGACCCGCCGACCTGACATGCAGGCTCAAGGACGTAAAGATACGTGGTGTACAAGACAAGACAGTCCAGCTCGGATAAACTTTCCATGTTGTAACCGACTAGGATAGATGGAAACCGACTTGTAGCCCAAGGTTGTCGGCCAATATAAGGCGGCCTAGGGCGCCCTCCTCGAGGGCAGATCTTCATCGTCTCGCATAATCCACCACAACTGGACATAGAGTTTTACTCTCCGGAAGCCTGAACCAGTCTAAAACCCCCTTGTCTCCCCGTGTTCATCGCCATACTCGCCTAGTTCTGAGTTCACAACGTGGACTACCACCTACGCTCTTAGGTCTCGATCCTCCATTAACCTGCAAACCTCTAGGGGAACCCCCTAGCGGATCTGTCCAGGTCTCACCCCCTGACAGTTGGCGCGCCAGGTAGGGGTTATCGGGAGCTCGTTGTGCAGCATGGTGGCCGGACCCAGCGTCCTCTTCGGCGACGACACGGAAGACTCCCTCACGACGCGCAGAATTTTTTTTTTGCATCTGCCCACCCTCCCCGACCTGATCGGGCAAAATTAATCTACAACCAGCAGTTCGGCGTCTCTCGGTGTTGCTCATGATCGAAGGCAGCCACTACGAGCGTGTGCACCATCAGAGCGTAGGAACTCGTCGTGGGCAGGTCCCGATCTGGGCACGATCGCCGGTGTCATTGGCAGAGTTTGCGTCCGTCACGAACTGCCAGGCAAAATCGAATTCATCTACAAGACGTAACAGGGAATATTTCCTTCTATTTTTTTCTTTATTCTACTATCTTTCCAATTCGATCTCGAGTATTATTTTGGCCAACAACGATTTCTGCTAATCTATTTTTTCTTGCGAGATGCATGCATGGAGCATGGTCATCCACGTGGTCAAGCCACTGTGCATCGATGATGCATCGTAGGGCCAGCTCTGCCGACCCCCGGTTCACGTCGTTGACACGCCGCCGACCTCCATCGGCCGTTCGCTGACCAGCACAGGACACGCTGCTCCTTGGTGGCCGTACCAGCAACTCGGCGACATGCGCAACGACTCGTTCTGGCGAGCATATCGACCACTTCAAGGTCTCTGGCATGTCCGTGACGTCCTATGACCGCGGTTACTGCACCACACGCATCGTTGCCCATACAGCCAGCTCCGCGACCTTCAACGGCTGCTCGCCATCCACCGCCGACCTCCAAAGGTTCATCGCTCGCCGACCTCTTCATGCAGTTCACCTCGATGGGTCGGCCCGACTCCAGGTCGTGTCAACGTCCACCTCAACGACTACGACCTATTGACGTCCACGACGACCAATCGCCGACCTGTTTGACATCTTGAGACGACTTGGCACGGCTCCTGCTTGCGTCGTCAACCTCCAGCTTGCATCGCCGTCCCTCCAATGGCGCTTTGTCGACCCCTTGGCGTCTCGATCACGGTGCAAGAACGAATGCATCTAATCTACAGCATGCCATCAGCAAGCGTACGAAGACCCGGCCTATGTGCATCCATGCATCACGTGTGTGCACACGTCATCATACAAGTCCTCAGGGAGTACGGTCACGTTTGGTCCCAGCTAGGCCACGTGAATCCATCAATCTCCAAGAGCTACGTGTACAGGGAAGATTTTTTTTTCTTTTTCCTTTTCCGTATCCGATCTCCATTGCACCTTTGATTGATTAGTTTATTCTAAGTTAAATTTTTTCCCCTAATGCGATGCATGCATGATCCATCCGTGCGGCCAACCTGTGGAGCGCCATACCCAACGATGGACTTCATGGCTACATGGTGCGCTCAGTGGCTGCAACGACTCGACGACTTGCAACGACGCCGGTCATCTCGACCTTGCTGCTGACCTTTTCGGTACCTTGAGCTCGATCGGCATGAGTCCAGCTCGCGCCGACGACTGCTTTGTCAACTCCACGCGGCTCCAGCTCGCCTTGGACCATCACCGACCTCTTCGGCTACCTCGAACACGGTATGGCTCTGGCCACGACTACAACGGCAACGGCCATGACTTCACAAGCTAAGTGCTAGTTTCAATTAAATATTCTTACAGCGATCATCTCTGTCTCTGTGACTTTTGTCGACCTGCTTTACATGCTTTTTTCTGCTTTATTTTCCCTCCCCCTTCGACACGCTCGGGGGCTTGGTCTAAAAGCCGGGCCCGACACGCTCGGGGGCTTGGTTTTGCCAATCTAAGGGTCGTTAGACCTGAGGGGTTTAATTTGCTTATGTGCATTCTTCCTTTAAATATCTTTTACTCATTATGTGCATCCTTAAGTCGTGTGGTTGCGAGACCTTGGGTCCAAGGCCCCCCTGCCATACTACGACGGATATCTGCTTCAAGGTCTCCTGACCGAGTAACAACATCCGGGTCTATCGCATCGCCTCCACGAGGTCGATAAGGCACCGCTGCCTCCTAGGTCGCAACGACCCATAGTGATAAAATATCACACCAATGGCCCCGTGCTTAATGGCTCTACTGCCTGTTAGCGGCCTCCTGGCCATGTAGCTTCTCATTGAGGTAGCTAAGGCCCCGTTGCCTCCTAGGTCGCAACGACCCACAGTGATAAAATATCACACCAACGGCCCCGTGCTTAATGGCTCTACTGCCCGTTGGCGACCTCCTGGTCATGTAGCCCCTCCCTATGGTCGCTAAGGCCCTGCTACCTTCTAGGTTGCATAGACCTAGATTTTTCAGGCTGACTACCTGCGTTGTGCCATCGCACAACGGCCGTGATGATCCAGGTCGCCACGGACCATTCATCATTTCTTGAGGCCTCCTGGAGGTCGGTGTGCTAATACAGCCCAGCTGGGACCTTGGTAGCCATACCATTGCCGCCCGGGCGCCTCTACATCTACTCAGTCACACCATTTGTCATACAAATGTGTATATAAAAGGCTTCAATAGCTGTAAGGACCTTGGCCGTCGTCACCCACTTCAGGTTGCCAGATCTCCCGGCGTCTCCGTCGTCGCCCACTTCAGGTCGCTAGACCTCCCGGCGTCTCCATCATCGCCCACTTCAGGTCGCTAGACCTCCCGGTGTCTCCGTCGTCGCCCACTTCAGGTCGCCAGACTTCCCAGTGTCTCCGTCAGCGCCCACTTCAGGTCGCCAGACCTCCCGGCGTCTCCGTCGTCGCCCACTTCATGTCGCCAGACCTCCCGGCGTCTCCGTCATCACCCACTTCAGGTCGCCAGACCTCCCGGCGTCTCTGTCGTCGCCCACTACAGGTCGCCAGACCTCCCAGCGTCTCTGTCGTCGCCCACATCAGGTCACCAGACCTCCCGGTGTCTCCGTCGTCACCCACTTCAGGCCGCCAGACCTCCCGGCGTCTCCGTCGTTATGCCCTACTTCAAGCCCCCATATCCTGCTTCAGCTGACATTTGCTTCAAGGTCTCTTGGCCACAGGACGACCTTCGGGTCAATCACATCGTATTTACAAGGTCGACAAAAGCACCACTGCCTGCTAGGTCGCCTCAGCCTGCAACGGCGGGTTCACACCTCGGCTCTTAGGCCCTGCTGCCTACTGGACCGCCTTAGCCTATCTGGCTGGTTTATACCAACGGCTCCGTGCTTAATGGCTCCACTGCCTTTTGATCTTATCTGCAAGACAATTTGCGTGGCGTCCTTATCCTCAAGGCCATTGTACCCTCGTGGAGCATGAGGACACTGTTCGCTCGTGGGAGGCATTGGCACGCCTTTGCCCTACCTGCCTACAATCTGGATCGCTTTTCTCTCTTATGGGTGATAGCGACCTGTGCTTCGCCTGGGATCCGGCCTGTGACCGTACAGTACGCCAATAACTCAGGTCATGTTAGTCCTGGCGTCTGACGACTTCTGCAAGATTCCGAAATGTTTTGTCCTGTTGGGTTGGTTTCACAGAGCACAGTCCTGTTCCCTGAGCAGAAGGCTGTAGGTTCGGATATTTATTTCTTCTTCTTCGGAGCATCAAACCAGCCATTCTGCTCACTTTACTGCTCGGGGGCTACTACACTAGTGCATTTTGCAACGCCCTATTTTCCCTAGGTCGCCTCGACCTAATGGAAGCTCGCTTCCACTACTTCTCCGCTCGACCTACCTGTTGTGGGCATGGCGACCTCTTCGAAGTTCGCAGCAGTTACTCCGTTATACCTGACCCAGGTTCGGTCGGTGGTTCTTCAAGATCGACGCCTTGTCTTCACTTCAACCTTCTGGTCCTTCGTTCCAGGAGCTCGACGTTCAACTTCGTGCATGCATCGGAGGGGTTTTTTCTTTTTTGGATCCCTGTGCACCCTTCACGACGTCGACGGTGCCGCGCCTTCGCTACTCTTCGACACAACCTCACCTCGGTCGCTACTCCTACACGTCGATCGGGTGCTTGAGAGACATGGGTACCCATGGGTCCCCTTTGACCAGGGTCTCAGCCGTCCCCGACAGGTGGGTCCGACCTACCAGACGACCCGCCGACCTGACATGCAGGCTCAAGGACGTAAAGATACTTGTTGTACAAGACAAGACAGTCCAGCTCGGATAAGCTTTCCATGTTGTAACCGACTAGGATAGATGGAAACCGACTTCTAGCCCATGGTCGTCGGCCAATATAAGGCGGCCTAGGGCACCCTCCTCGAGGGCAGATCTTCATCCTCTCGCATAATCCACCACAACTGGACGTAGGGTTTTACTTCTCCAGAGGCCTGAACCAGTCTAAAACCCCCTTGTCTCCCTGTGTTCATCGCCATACTCGCCTAGTTCCGAGTTCACCACGTGGACTACCACCTACGCTCTTAGGTCTCGATCCTCCATTAACCTGCAAACCTCTAGGGTAACCCCCTAGCGGATCTGTCCAGGTCGCACCCCCTAACACAACAAAAACAAAAACAAAACAAAAGCAGGGGTTTCTAGGAAAAAAGGTTAGATGTTAGTAATCAACAAAATTAACACAAAATCAAATGTAGCAAACTAGCTTGCTCCCCGGCAACGGCACATGAAAAAGGGGCTTGTTGACGGTTGATTGTCGTTGCAAACTTCGATCCGCAAGCGTATAGACCCTTCTTCCCTTGAGTGTAAACCCAAGGTTCTTGTCAACCCAAGGAGCAAGGGGATTGCTAGCGTTCGACCTAAAGCTAATCTAGTTGATTAAAACAACCTTTAACTAAAGATTAATCTAAGAGCAAACTAATCTTAAAACAAAGAGGTGTGTGAGGTGCACAAGATGTAAAGGACACTTGCCCATAGGGTCTAGGATACATGAACATGCAACCGCCAAAGAAAGATAAAAACCAATCTAATCTATTGAAGGTGTGACCGCGGCTTCACCCTTTTCCTTCTCTCGCACTATCACTATGAGAAGGCAATCAAGGAAAAACAACGAACGATCACGGTGTGTTGAAGGGATCAATGGGAGTAGTGAGATCTATACACCCGAAAAGCACGGTAGCTAGCCTTAAACATGAAAGCATCATCAACACGAAACCAATAGATTGAAACCATAAACGACTCGGCAATTACATGACATGATCCGTTACAACCCCATAGACAAATGAGAAGATTACCCCATCAAGACGCTAAGCATGGCATCGTTGATCATGGTAGATGCTTCCGGCGGTGCGTCCTTCAACTCCGGGGGCGCCGTGGCAGCGCTTCGACGTCCTCCTTCGCTTGTGTCCGCCTCCTTGGACTAGATGAATATTTCTCCCAGTGTTCTCCTCGAATCTCTTCTGATCCACCTCTCTGATGAATGGGATCCTCATGGGGGTATTTATCTCTGTTTTTGACGAATGATAGCGCCAGCCAATACTTAGGGTTGAAGGATCTTCGCTCACAAGAAACCGGGGGCCGAACCGGCGTGGGAAAGGGCCAGGCCGGCCAGCCTGGGTCGACCGGCCTGGGTCCTTCCTGGCCCGGTTCGGTCGCCCCTTCCTTTGAGTGGCCCGTCTTGGCATTTTGGACTTTGACCCCAATATTTGTGTCTTTTTGGCGTCATCAACCCTGTGATAAATATAGGAGGTCTTCTCGTATGAAATCTGATCTTTATTTCTTAGTCCTCGGAGATGTTTTATCGTAGCACCTTGGTCCTTGCCACCTTTGGGAGTGAGTTTGTCTTGCACTTGAACACGAACGGAACTCCTCATTTACTCTTTTGAACTCGATGTGACTCCGTCCCTTCAATCCATGTTTTCCTACAAAAATATCACACTTTCAAATGCACATACAAAGTTGAACTTGTTATATCATTAGTGTGCCTAGTGGCGGGTTAGTACCATAGTGAAGTTCAAACCAAAGTGTAACGAGCATGTTTGAAGCACCAAAATTCACTGTCAACAACATGCAAAGATGAACTTGTTATATCATTACTGTGCCTAGTGGCTGGTTAGTTCCATAAGAAAGCTCAAACCATAGTGTAAAAAGTGCTCTAGGTTGACGGAAATCGACCTCCAACATCCCCCCATGCTTAGATCTTGCTCGTCCTCGAGCAAGTTGCACACAAAATAATTCATCCATGGAGTGTGCTTCGTTAAATCTTTCCTTACAAGTTAGTCAATCCTTCATCTTTAATATAAGAAACATGAGACAAAAATCACAATGTAAAGATGAGCGTTTAGAAATTTACCAATTCAAGACTTACCCCACAACTCATACCTTTCGCTAGAGATCCTCAACTTCAACCATCCTTACTTTCTTACTTCTATTGGAGGGTTTTCATGTGTTTTCAAAATAAAATTCCTGCATTAAGTATTAGACAAAGTCCTTCTCCAAGTTCTCACATGTCGCTCATTTAAAGTGGCTATCCTAGATAATTCATAAACTCTCACCTCCCATAAGTCTCTCATTTATAATGTAAGGTGGAGCTATGGGTATGGCTAGTGAAGTTGACACAAATATTATCAAGCTAGGAAAATCCTTTAATGGTCATTCACCTTCCGAGCCAATGATCATGAGAATTAAGCCATAATGTAAGGATGTCAAGGATGAGAAGATTTAGAATGGTGGACATGTGCAAAGGGAAAAAGAATAATGACTTCAAGGTACTAATGATGTCCTCGATGTCGGATTGCACATGGTATGAAATATAGAAGATTCATTCTCAACATCGTCGCATCCTTCCTCACACTTCTCTTGATCTTCACTTGACTTATCATCCCTCAATATATCTTCTTTGCTTTGCCTTGAATTCTTCTCTTTTTCTCTTTTTTTCCCTTTTTTCTTTTCTTTCTTCTCTTTTTTTTTCTTTATGCGCACACACGCATGTATATTTTTTTTCTTCTCTCTAGACATCTTGATCTCTTCCCGAAGCCTTTCGCTCGTCTCTTTGACATGAACCACAATCTGAATTTTAAACAATGTTTTGCCTAAAAATGGAACGAATCTTCGGACATGGGTTGTGTTGAAGGAATAAGATAATAAAAAGATGTCTATGGTTTGGGTATGGAATCCAGTGATATACGGGGCATTCAATGTGAAGTTCCCGTTACCGAATGTATGACGAGGCTAGCAATAAAAGATATAACATCAAGGACATGATCATTGCTCGAAATTTGATCTCCCAGGAGAGAAAAGTCCTAACCCAATTCATCATGCTAACAACACTTATGGTGGAGGATATATATAATGAAGGCTTTGTATATGATAAACTTATCTCTCAACTTGAAAAAAGAAATTGCTAACCTTTATTGCGAGGGATTTTTCATAATTTTCAAAAATGAACTCCTCCAATTTTAGTATTAATCATAACATAGTCAAAGTGAGGTCCTAGATCAAAGTTGAGTATGGAAACTTCAAAAGGCAAACTTCCACTAAGCACCACGTAAACAATTATTCACAGTGCTCAAGCTCAAATAATAAAGATAAAAGAAAAAACTAACAACTAAAAACAAGAAAATAACTTGCACGAGCTAGCTCCCCCCATGCTTGGATCATACGACGTCCTCGTCGTAAATTTACAAAAAGTATAAGAGGGGGAAACAACCACTACTCCGAGGTGAACACATGGTCATGCTTATTATTAAAAAAAAGAAATCTAGGTTGTCCTCCTAGTAGCCATGTTCTTATTGAAAGAGAAAAACAAAAGTTGCACCAAGTTGAGGTTGAAGGCATACTTACAAGCATTTGTGTTCGGAAAAGAGAAGGTCCATGGAGGTGTTACCATCTTTTGTAGTTCTTTGTGGTCTTCTCCCAACATCTCCATCTATTGAGTGTGACTTTGCTTTTTTCTTGATTTTCCAACGCTCTAAACTTCTGAATTTGATCATGTATGTTTCATAGAACCAATGGTACGCCCTTCTCTTCAACGTTGTCATCAGCATCTCCTCTTTCTTGTTCTCATCATCTTCTTGCTGTCTCTTCTTCATGGATTTTCCCTCTGTCCAGAACAGAACATATATCAAAATATATATTTATTGAAAATTTTATGAAATTACCTTTCCAACACGGGGTCATTCATCGAAAACAGAGTTCAAACAAGGGAGTTATGTCCTTTTTACTTCAGCGTTGCGTGCTATCCAGAACTGATTTCAGGACGTGCGACGTTCGATGATTTGGCCATAACCGCTTGTAGGAACCTCCGATTTCCTTGATTCTTGATTCGTTAGAATCGTAACTTCATGGGGCTTACAAATATCCAAAAACATTCTGTGGTTTTCTTCTGACACCGTGCACAATTTTGATGAGATCATTAGCTTCTTGTGCATTGATCCGTAGATGTTGATGATCTTGATCTCGCTATCCTCTAGAGCGTCATGTTGTACTTCCATGTTGAAGGTTCAGGGCCTCCCCCATGCTTAGCACTTTGCTATGCATGGAAGAAGACAAAACATTATCTTAGTCGTCCTTCAATTTCCTTGTCGTGAGAGTCTTTATCTAGCCTGCAAAACATTTTAAGCGTACATTCTACCCCCAAGGTGACGGTTGGGAGTAGATAAAATTGCCAACAATCTAACAATATTTCCTAAGATTCTTCACTTGTGGCATAATTAGTCTAGTGTGAATAAAGCAACAGCCTAATGGGTGTACGTGGGTGCAAAGTGTGTATGCACATGAGAGGAAGGCATATGAACGAAGACAAAGGTTACACCTGGTTCTAAACACCATGTTTACAACTAGGTTGCCAAATTTCTCCACAGCCATAAAGATTTATTTATCTAGGGTTAAAACATCATGTCTATACTTAGATAAACAATTCCTTGTAGCACAAGAAAATAAAGTGCAATGCAATGTTTATAAACCAACCAATGCAGCATGAAAACATACGGAAAGCTAGCAAGATATATTAGGCTTAACGATCATGGTCCGCAATCATGTTTAAACACCACGTTTACACAAGATCACAAAAGGAAAATACTCATATGGCCATATGAAGCATTAACATAGAAAAATGAAGCATTCATCATTAAGCCTTAAAAATCAACCGAGCCAACTATATGTGAAACATGTATATGCAAAAAAAAACAAACATGACGAAATGCAAATAAATAAATATGAGCATGAACATGATGGTGGATCTAGAAAGAAAATTCAAATCAGATTAATTTGCCACAAGTTAATCATCATAGGTTGGTGCCATTCTTTATTCTCACTAAGAAAGAAATAAGAACACAAGGGAACGGGTTGCCTCCCGAAAAGTGCTTCATTTAAAGTCATAGAGCTTGACTTTCTCACATATCTTCTCATTGTCGCGAAGACATGGTCCTTCATGCAAGAAGTAAAGGTATCCATGCAGCTTTAATCCACTTCCCATGTTGCTCAAGATCACTTTTTTTTCAATGGAAGACTTGCCCAAGCCTATCTAACATCATCACTTTCCCTTTCCTTGTCGCCCCTTCGGTGCTGTCTTCACTTCACAAATTTTTCTTTAATGTCCAGAATAGAAAGTGTACCAAAAATTTACTCCATTGCATAGTGCACAAAATTTCCTTTCCAACAAGTCTTTATTTGCCCAAATTGGACTTCGAACAAGAAAGTTACGAACATTTTACTTCGGCGATGCAATCTGTCCCGAGCTGTTTTCAGCACGCGCACCGCTCAATGTTTTCACCACAACTCCTTGCACGGGTCTTCAAACTTGTTAATTCTTGATGCGTTGGAAAGGAAACTTAATGGAGCTTCTGAACATATCCTTTTATTCATTTGTACACTTCTGAACATATGCACAAAATCTATGAAAACTGCAGCGTCCATTGCGAGATTTTGGAGACGTGTTGATGATTCGACTTGAAATTTTTTGGGCATGACTTCTCCTTACATCATTCGAACCTTGTGTCCATGCATGGTTAGTCAAATTCGGGCCTTCTCCCGACATGTGCTCTTTTAAAGTCACTAGCTTGACCAAGTGCAAAGCAAGATCGAGATTTACAAAACTTATTGTAAACATACGCATCCATAATTACAACCACAATCAAATTGTAACATGTCAAGGTGTAATTAAAAGAAGCATATATCTCATGCAAAGCACTTAGCTCTTGGTAAGGCAAAGGTTCTTTAGGCATATAATTAATTTGTTCAAACATAAACATTGCCTCATTATGGTTCTTAAGAAATTCTAGCCTACCAACATGATCATCATTGGAGCAAGGCATAGAATTTAAATTATCATTCATAATATTGGTTGAACATAAGCATTTGAATTTATCATCACTAATACTAATAATATCTTGAGATTTCAGCATGTACCTTGGCATTAGAGCTTTTTCAACAAGAGTGGTCCTTGGTTCATCTAGCGTTATTGAAGGAAAATCAATCTCAACGAGTGGAGGTGTCTCTTTGTTACCTTCTTGCATCCCCTCCATCTCATAATGTGGAACTTCTAATTCATCAACTATATTTGCATTTGTCTCTTCTTTGAAGTCTTCATTATCACCCAAATCTTCATCTTCAAAGTCTTGTGTGTTGCTTTCTTTAATCTCCATGTACCACATGTCGCCAAGATTGCTTATCGTTGACTCACTCCTTTCTTCATCTGTGGGCACCTCCATGTCTTGATTTGCCAGTGTGTAAGCTTCAATAGCGCACAAGCTATAACCTTGTGGAGAGGGGTCTTCTTGGAGTGTTTGCTCTATGTCATCTTCCTCCCACATATCTTGTAGCTTGTGTCCTATTTTCTTCTATTCATCCTTTAAGTCACTAGCTCTTATTTTTATTTTCCTCATCTCCTTAGCAATAAACTCTTCTTCTCAGATTGGTGCACATGTTGTTGTGGAGATGAGACTTTTTGGCTCATCATGGTTGTGCTCTTCTCTTCCTTCATCATAAATCTTCGAGATGTCAAGTTGGTCGATTCATCCTTCATCTTCTTCTTCAAATATCTCTTGGATCGACTCTCCACTCATCTCTCGATCAAAAATGTCTTCAATTCTTTTGGCGACGCGTCGGTGTTCCTCCTTCCTTTGGTGGTTGATTAGGGGGGCAAAATCAACTTGAATCCAATCGTATTGATTGAATTCCGCCAATGGTCTAGCATTCTCCATACTTCAGCCTATATTCATGTTAGTTCCAACAATTTTATTATCCGAAATGACATCTCTTACCTTAGGAAGTGGTTCTTCGATTTCTTGTATGGTCGGTTCATCTTCCTTGACCTTCGGTACGTCTTTTTCAAAAATTTCAGCAAGCTTTTCAGACTTGCTTTTGTCGTTTTGCTCCTCCCGACATCGTCTTTGCCAATCTCTTATCAAGGCCGCCCCATTGCTGATTTTTTGTAGGAGTTGGGCGGCCTCCGTGAGTGTTTTGTCCATGAGATCCCCTCCTACACACATTTGAACATATTCCATGCAACTAGGGGTTAGAGAAAAGAAAAAGGTATGCAATAGTACATCACCGGAGAATCCGAGTCTTGGCCCTTGTTCAACTAGTTCATTGAAGCGATTCCACGCTTGGTCTATCCCTTCCTCTTCTCCTTGCATAAAGGTAACCACTTGCCTCCTTATGTGTTGGACCTTGCTTATGGGGAAAATTTTCTCGCAAAATTTTCTCATCAATTGATTCCAATTTCCTCCAACTTCGAAGGACGCAAATGAATGCCACTTCTTTGCTTCACCGTCTAGTGAGTAGGGAAAGAGATTCCACTTGAACCAATCATCAGGGACTCCTTGTCGTACCGTATTGCATAACGTCGTGAAGCGCTTGATGTGTCTATACAGGCTGTCCATCTCCACCCCTCTAAAAGGATTTGTTGCCACCATCTCGATGATCCGAGCCTTGATCTCATACTTCGTCGCTTCGAGTATCGAATCCGACTTTTGTACCTTGATGTCCTCACATAGCGGGCTAGCATAATCCCTTAATGATTTCTCTGGTTCCTCCAAAGGATGTTCAACGAACGCCATCTAGACAACAAAAACGAAACAAACGAAAGGTTTTCCTAGAAAACTAGGGTTAGATGTTAGTAATCAACAAAATTAATACAAGATTAAACGTAGCAAACTAGCTTGCTCCCCGGCAACAGCGCCAGAAAAAGGGCTTGTTGATAGTTCAAAACTGTGTTGAAGTTCACCGCAAGCACATGGGTGACTTGGTGCCTTTTTTACCAAGGGGGATCCCTAAGGTTCTTGTCGATCCACGAAGCAAGGGATATACTAGCGTTTAACCAAGTACTAATCTAGTTAATTAGAAAGCCTTTGAGAGTGATTAATGTAAAATAAAGGCAATCTAACCTAAGCTAATCTAAGAGTGAATCTAGGGAACAATGGTTGATACAAGAGAGAAATAAAGATAGATAAGCGTTCCCTCCCTAGGGTCTAGGATCACATAGATATGCATCTAGTACATAAACGAGGTGTTGCCTTCGCTAACATCATGGCGGTTATGCGGTTGCTTAAGCCTTTTCCCTATATCGTACTAGTCACTATGCAATGTAATAATCACTTTCGCTAACGCATCTATATCTAAGCATCCATAGGGTTTGGCTAATCACCACGATTACCACAAAACCTACTAAGATCACATGTTGCGCAAACAAATGTAAACAAAGCACTTGTGAAGACATAGACCATGAAGCATCGATAGGCTTAGAATTCATGTAGCGATTACATATCCAAAATCCATCTAACCCTATGGATGAACGGAGACATTACCCCAACATCTTACAAGGATTGAAGCACATAGGGGTGGTGGAGCCTCCGGAGAACGTCGTCGATAAAGATGGCGGTGAGGAGGCTTGGGAACACCCCTAGGCCGACGGCTTGGAGTCCTCCTCTTGCTTCCTTCCCTGCACCGGCGTTGATCTTTGCGACGAACTCATCTCATCTCTACCCCTCATCTTACGGCGGCGAGGTTTTTGGTGAATGGACGTCGGTAGAATGATTGGATGCGGTGGCCGTCAGAGGAAGGGACTATTTATGCACCGAGGAGACCCTAGATCAAAGGGGAGGCCGAACCGCCTTGAAAAGGGGGCATGCCGACCGGCCCATGCCGACCGGCCTGGACCTTTTCTGGGCCGGTTTGGTCCCATCTTTCGCGTGCGAGCTTTTCTTGCAATCTTGACTTTTTTCCCCTTCATATGTGGTTTTTGGCATCGTCATCCCCGCGATCAAGATAGGGTGTCTTCTCGTATGAAATCCAATCTTTACGTCTTGGTCCTCGGGGATGTTTCGTCGTAGCACCTAAGTCCTTGCCACCTTTGGGAGTGAATTTACCTTGCACTTGAACGCGAACGGAAGTCCTTGTTTGTCCATTTGAACTTGATGTGTCTCCTTCACCTTAGTCCATATTTTCCTACAAACACATTATACTTCAAAATGCACATGCAAAGATGAACTTGTTATATCATTAGTGTGCCTAGTGGCGGGTTAGTTCCATGACAAAGCTCAAACCATAGTGTAACAAGTGATCTAGGTTGACGGAAATCGACCACCAACAACAAGTTAAAAGAATCTTTAGCCAATCAAACTTTAACCAGGTTCTATTTGCACCCATAACAGCTAAATTTAGATAGCTAAAATTTAGTTGGTGGATCAAAACTGACCTAATATTTGCACCACTTCCACCACATGCAGCTTTGAAATTTATTAGGGATTTCAAAATTTTTAATTGAGCGAAGCCCATAAATTGCACCAAATATGTTGATTGGACTCTATCTATTACTCTAGCCTCCTCATCGTCCCGTCTTGCACGATGACGAGTAGTGTTCACATTGTGCCATCACGGAGACTAGTTACGGTCACAAATGTTACATGTCGCGTGGCCTCGTGGGCTGAAAAGCTATAGTCCGGATTTTTTTATATTTTTTTCATGATTTTTCAAAAATAAATACTCGATTCTAAAATTGTCAAAACTAGTCTACAGCCGCCGGTTGAAATGGCGGTTGGAACCAACCGACGTTGTCAAAAGCGGTTGGCCCCAACCGCCATTTCAACCGGCATTTGAAGCGCAAACCTGGCGGCTGCAACCACTATCGGAAACGGAGCCTCTGCCGTGAGCCTCAGGCTTTGCCGAGAGCCAACATCGCGGCTCGCAGCAGACGGCCGCTTTGCCGAGAGCAAGAGGGCCCACTCTCGGCAGGGACCAGGCCTACGGCATAGAGAGTCTTTGCCGAGAGCCAGGGCCCCAACCTCTCGGCACAGGGCAGGCCCACGGCGCAAATGTTCTTTGCCGAGAGCCAGAGAACCCAGGCTCTCGGCATAGCGTGCAGCAGACGGCGTATGGGCGACGCCGTCACAGCTGTAGCCCGGACGTCAATTTTGCCAAGAGCCAGGGCCCACGGGCTCTCGGCAAAGAGCTGACCCATGACACAGTGAGCTCCTTTGCCCAGAGCTTCTACTCTTTGCAGAGTGCAACTCCCCTACTAACGGTAAAATATTCAAAAAAAACTTCACATTTTTGACTTCAAACTTTTTCCTTGCTCAACATAAACTCATAAAGAGTACATGTTCAAAATTGGCACCATTTTGTCTCTGTTTGCTATATTTAACAATTTTTCTTCATTCTACGTAATTTTTTCGTATATGTCCGATATGAACTGCAAGTGCATGAAATCATAGAGTAAATTTGTTGGAAAAATTATATTCATGTTCATGAGACATCTCTAACACTATGTACATGAAATGAAGCTAAATTTCCGGCATTTGGTTCTCTGATCATGATGAAGATCGTGTGGTAGAAAGGTTTAAAAATTGTATAAAATTCAAATGAACTTTGAAAATCATGAATTTTATCGAGTGGTCATGATATCATATGTAGACATTGTGATAAATCATAGAGAGCTTTTTGAACAATTTGACACATACGCTCTTTAGAAACTGGAACATCTCACAAGAAGTTTCACAGAATTTGAACCAATGTCACTAGGTTTGGTCTCTTAGAGAAATTTAATTTTGAGTTTGACTACAACTACTTTTTTATAAGCAATACACAACATATCTAGTGTCATGTTAAGTTTTGAATAAAGTTTGAATTTGTTTGCCATTTCTAAATAAAATTTGGTGAAAATTCAATTTGCCGAGTGCGCGGCTCTTGGTAAAAAGGGCGCCATCGCTGTTGGCGGTCGATTTCCGTCAATCTAGCCATGAGTTTACCTTCAATGTTGGTATTAATTTGATATTCACACTAACGATCCTAACCCCCATTATATGTTAAGTTCGCACTCGCGCATGGTTTTTGGAGTTTATTGTTTACACAGGAATCAAGAGCCTAAATGAGGACTTCCGGGTAAAGTTCATCAATGGTTTTACAAGAAGATCATGAAGCCCGGTACAAGTCAAGACACAAGATGAACATGACTCCAAATGAGCCAAGGACTAAAGCGTGAAGCCGAGAAGTATCGAGGACCTGGACGGAAGATGCGGGAGTTCATGCGCCAAGCACCCTTATCTAAACCGCGAGGAAAATGACGTCAAGGACCCACATGCAGCTCGGCAAAAACTCAGGAAGATGCGAGAAGCTTCGGGAAGAAAACCGGGGGCGAACCGGGCCGAGGAGAACCTAGGCCGGTCGGCCCAGGCCGGCCGGCCTGGCTCTCCTCTATGTCGTTTCGCCACCCCCTTTTGACCTAGCACCCATTCGGGCTATTTATAGTCCCCGTGCGAAGTGCCATTGAGGAAGCCATTCGTCATTCGCCGCCGAGGAGCAGAGAATCTAGAGGGACAACATCTTAGAGTGGAGGGTCATGCTAGTTGTCTAGGGTTTACCTAGCCGGCGTGGGAACCTTGCAAGGAAGACCACGTCGGAGTTCCGGAGGCTTGAATCAAGATCAAGGTAGGATCCCGGTTGTGATCTTATTCATGTATACACTTATGATGAAGTCTTAATGGATCCGATTTCTAGCGATTGTGTACCTTTGTTTATGATTCTTGTTCTTACTTGGGTGTTTTCTTCCTCAATCTATTCTCGAGATAGGTTGTATGGGATGTTCTTGTAGCCGCAGTGGCTAGAGGTGCATACTCGATCTACCAAGTAGTTCAACGCGCTCTTTGTGAGCGTGCTCTAAGATTCGACCGTGAAGAAAGGGGAACATTGTGACAGGATGTTGACACCGAGTACGGCGGGGCGACTTAGGGGGTTTGACCGAAGGTCAAGGTTTAAAGACGCTTTTAATCAGATTCGTTTTGCTTTCTTCTATCTCGCTCGGAACTACAACATAAGCACGACCTAGGCCCCCTCTAGATCGGTTATCTCTATGCTTTCTCTTGCTACCTCTCATGATCTTAGTAGATTAGATGCATTCGAAACTTCTTCAAGATGCAAGTGTTTCTCGGTTATTAGATTGAGTCTTGCGTTGCACATGTTCCACGGATTCGATACCTTGGGTGATACTCGAGGGGGAAAGGTACTACATGATCCGTAAGCTTGCGGTGAACCTTGGCGTGTTATTAAACCGTCAACAAGCCCTTTTTCTGGCGCCGTTGCCGGGGAACAAGTAATCAAGATCCAATCTAGTATCTCGTTTGTAAGTATTTTCAGTTTTCTTTTTGATTTTCTTTTGCATCTATTAAACTTTGATCATCCTCAAAAACCAATCTAATCTAGTTTTTGACTATATTGTTTTAAACCAATCTAATCTAGTTTTTCATAGTTCTCTTTTATTTTTAGATCTTTTGTATATTTTGTTTCTCGCTAACCCTAACAGGAGATGGATGGCTACCTCTCCAACAAACCGAAAAATTTTGTGGATGATCCAGAAAAACTTTACAAGCAAAGGAGACGCGAAGCACGAGCTAGGAAACTAGAGATTGTAGATCTAAAAGCCAGAGCCGAAGGATCGTCGGGATCTCCAAAGGAATCACCTACAAGTCCGAAGAAGGAATCACCACCTCCAAGTCCGAGGAGAGATCGATCTCAACCGCCACCAATGGCACAAGAGAGGAAGATTGGGAGCTTTGCATCCCGGAGCTCGTTGATCTTCTCATCCTCAACCTAGCCGACATCGGAAGACCGTTCGAGATCAAGACTTCAACCATCCGTATGGTGCAACATACACCTTTCACCGATAAAGAGGATCCTAACCTTCACATTCAAGCGTTCATTCAACTTTGTCAAACATTCACGATGGAAGGGTTGGATCAAAATCAATTGAGGATGAGGCTTTTTCCGTTCTCACTACTTGGAAAAGCCTTGCAATGGTTCTACACTATACCGGTGGAGACGGTGCAAAATTGGGAAGCATTGATGAGAGCTTTCATGAAGGAGTATTATTCGCCGGGTAAGACTCAAAGCTTACGTAATAAGATTGCTACATTTGCTCAGTATCCAACGGAGGCTATCACGGAAGCTTTTGAGCATTTCAATGAGTACACCCGAGTTGTGCCACATCACAAGTTCTCGAAGGAGGACCTCGTTCAAAAGTTCTATCAAGGTCTCAATTTAGCATCGAGGACCGTAACTGACGCATCGGCAAGAGGATCTATTATTGAGCTTACTCCGTAGGAAGCATTCACTCTTTTCAAGAAGGTTGCGGATAATGATACATGGGCGTCATCCGGTCACTTACTTCCGGTTCAACCCACGGGCAATGTTAAAGGTGTTTTGCAGGTTGAAAAGGAGGAACTTCTAGAAGGAAAAATTGACTCACTCATGAGGTGGTTGGAGAAGATGGAGCTAGAAAAGAAAGCAACCCAAGATCTAAAGGCCGCCGAAGCAAGATCCACGTGTGAAGAGTGTGGAGAGTACGGCCATGTCCAAAAAGATTGTCCAGAGGAAGCAAAGGTGCTCGACTATAAGAGGAAAGGAGATTTGCCAAACTTCCGCTACGGTTAAGGTAGACCTCAATTTAATGCAAGTTCGTCTATTCAAAATAGGTGCCTCTTCGTATACAATTGAAGGATTTCATGGACGAGCAAGCTAAGATCAATAAGGACATCATCACTAAGTTCAAGGCTATGGATAAAATATTGGAGAACATCGATGGCAAGGTGGCGGAGGTCGGGAGCTCCAATCATCAAGTGCTCAACATGATGAACATATTGGAGACGCAAGTGGGACAACTTGCCGGGCGCCTAACTTCTAATGAAGGAAGATTGTCGGGGCAGCCCCAAGGTCCCGAGATGGCGAAGGCTATTCAAACTCACTCGGGAAAGGAGACGGAGGATCCCGAACTTCCAGCCGGAGCAAGGAAGCCTAAGCCAACCGTCGAAGCGGAGGATCACACTAAGGAGAAGGTGACTACTATTCCGGAGATTGCTACCAAAGAGCCGGAATTCGAGATGCCAAGTGATGACACGAAGATGCCTACACTAAAGACACTCTACTTTCGAGGTAAAGTTGATAGTCATTTTGAAAATTTTGTGGAAGTGGTGCGCAGGTTAAGCATCAACATGCCGCTATTGGACACTCTCCAAGTTCCTACATATTCTCGCTACTTCAAAGACATACTTGTGAACAAGTATGAGATGGCAACACTCGGGGCGGATCACGTCAAGATGTCTGAACAATGTAGTGCCGCCATTGCAAATCAAGGGCTCGAGAAGCAAAGAGACCCCGGATGTCCGACCATCCCATGTTCTATTGGCTCATTCACGTTCGAGAAAGCATTATGCGACCTTGGAGCAAGTGTGAGTGTCATGCCAACAGATATGTTCGAGAAGCTACACCTACCACTAGAGCCTACGGGTATGTGCTTGGAGTTGGGCGACAACTCTATTCTCTATCCTGTGGGAATCGCCGAAGATGTGCCTGTGAAAGTTGGAGATCACTTCATCCCTGTTGATTTCGTGGTGCTCGAGATGGGAGAAAGGGAGAAGCTGCCTCTCATCCTAGGGAGGCCTTTCCTCAAGACTGTTGGGGCAATGATAGACATTGGTAAGGGAGAGTTCAAGTTCGATGTCAATGGCATACGGAGCATATTCAAGTTTCGACCACGTTTCGGGGTATGCAACATGATCAATGTTAAATATGGTGTACCTCATCGTCGCTTTAGCAAGGAAGAGCCAAAGAAGAAGGAAGAGCCCAAGAAGAAGGAAGCGAAGGTGATCAAAGAAGACATTTCATCCGTTAAGACCAAAGAACAAAAGCCGCTTGTGAAGACCAAAAAGATGACTAAGCCGGAGAATAAGCCTGCACCCAAAATGGTGCGGAAGTGGGTACCCAAGATTGCAACGCCCGCAAAGAGCGTTGATCCAAAGTAAAGAAGAGAAGAAGTCTAGCCATGGACTATAAACGAAGCGCTAGGCGGGAGGCAACCCGTTCGTCGAGTCAAGAATAAGCTACCGGGACAACAACCCGATGAAGAATAAAGCTGCCGGGAGGGCAACCCGGATTATTTCTGATTTCAAGTAAGTTGGTCTTAGAATTTGCTACGTAAGACTTGGTATAAACTCTTAAGTGGTTGAACTTATTTTTGAGTCATTTATTTTGCTCGGATGTTTCATTTGGATTTTATTTGACCTTAAACCTATGACATGAGCCATGCTACGATTTATTTGCCTCTTATCGAGAAACCAACACCAAAAATTCAGAACCTACCCACACCTTTCATCCTCTTCATGATGACAAGGTTGGTTTGTTTTACATCATAAAAACACATGAGTAGAGCCCTGCGTTGTTCCTTAGTGATTTTTCATCTTTGACTCATGGTAGGACTCGTGTGAACCTAGGAAAATCGATTTTTGGTTTTATTCAACTTGATATCCACCGGTTTCTCTAGAGTTAGAATTTTTCCAAGCCCCTTTTATTTTTGTTTATTCAAAACATCTCTCTCATGTTTGGCAAAAATTAGAACCTAAACCCATACCCCCATGGTCAAGCCGGAGGAGCTCGCTATCAATAAATGAAAGCAAGTGATCACGATGTAACCAAAATCAATGTAGTTGGAAAATTTTGACTTACAAATGTTTTTAATGCCTAAAAACTCCTCTAAAAATACATTTGAACTCATTCATATCTCTAAGTTAATTTTCAAATTTCGAAAGTAGAGGAGTAAATAGCATCTAAACATGATCAAGGGAAGGTTTTAAGCTTAATTGGATTTCTAGTGCTCCATGATGCATCACAGGAAGGCTTCATCATTAAGGCATCTTGGGCACATGCAAGGACAAGCATTGGGTGGCAGCAATGTTTTGTTTTGCAGGATATGAATGAAAGCATGGGAGGCAAGGAAGCATGGAATTGACACAAAGCAAATGATCAAGATGGAGGACTTCATCATGCAAGAAAAAGGAGTGGCTGGGAGAATTTGGATGGTGAACGATGTGGAGCACGAGTACATGGAACAATGATGCATTCAACAACAAGTGGGAGAAAGCAGGAGCCAAAACAGGGGGTAGGGGCCCTAGGCCGATCGGCCCAAGCCGGCCGGCCTGGCCTATTTATTGCCCCCCCAGTGCTCGTCTTCCTCTGGTAAGAACAAAATGAGGAAGGCTTTCAACAAGGCCTTTGGGAAGAAGACACAATCGTCATCGTCGAAGCCGCCATCAACAAGTTCTTCGCGGAGGCACTCAATCTCTGAGTCGCCGCGAAGCATGGAAGAGGATGTGGCACCATCAAGGAGCGACACCATGCTCCTTAGTGCAAGAAGAGACACGCGAAGCTCGTCCATGCGGTACACTGAACCGCAAGGGCGCACGGAGGAGCCACCCGTCCAACCTCATCGCTCAACTTGTTCATCCGCTCCACCACCATAGACTCCGTGGCGTTCCAAGAATGGATTTTTCATGATGACGGAGGAGGAGAAGGAGAGGCTTGGTCACCTAGAGAAGAGGATTGTGCCCAACGTTGACTTCGACGATGATGCCCTCCAAGTGTTGGGATTTCTCCCAGATATTTATCAAATGATGAATCACCTTGGTTGGGGGCAATTTTCCGGTGGAGTAGGGGTGAGCTTTCATTTGGAGCTTTCCTTGGAAATTTTCATGACGATGGCACCGATTATTAATGAAGGGGTGTCGTCCCTCTCATTTTGACTCAATGATGATGAGCAAATAATTCCTTATGAGCAAATTAGAGAATTGCTCGGTTTCAAGAAGGATTTTGGAGTATGATTTTGGGAGAAGATAACCGGCAAAGAAGTAGCATCCGGAATCCTATCATTCGGATATTTCACTCTTGGATGAGCAAAAGGATTTAGGGAAGAATGAGAGAGTCCAAGATCACCGACATGGAACTTAATTGGCTTTATTCAGCATTGATTGTGAGGCAAGCCATTGATCCGTCATATATCATGATCAATCAGCGGTGTTGTGAGGCAACTTCAGGAACCGGAGATATTGGTTCGGGATGCTATCTCTCTATGATAGCAATTTCTATGAAGCCGGGAATTTCAAGAAACCCAAAGTTCCTACTTGTGGGGAATTCCCTTGGAATTGATTACATGAAGCAAGGAAAATATACAAGTGGAGATAAAAAGAGAGCGTACAAGATGGCAAAATGTCACACCTGAATTTAAAGGCAAATTCGAATGCTCATATTATATGTGCACCAGGATCAAAGTTCACACATATAACGACTCAGTGACAACCAAAACACAGTGCCAAAACGTAAAGAGAGTATTAAACTTTATTACAGACCAAAATGTCTCATAAACAAACTAATATTAGCGAGTAGCAACGCAGCGGATAGGGTCAACACCACAGGCAGTTGACTGGTGACACGCCCACCTAGAATTCGTCGAAGTCTCCAGGGAAATCTTCAAACCTCTCCAAGTCTGAACAACATCCGGGTAGTGTCGTTGCAATAATGAAAACAAGCGTGAGCACATGCCGTACTCAGCAAGCGGAAACATAATATAACATGCAAGGCTTTTTAGTGGAAGGCTGATGGGTTGAGCATTCAGCATTTTAGTTGGTCAAGTTTTATTAGCAACATAAATTACTAGCAAGTGTAAGTTTATACCAAACCCACAATTAACATAAGAGAAAAACAACATAAATAAAGATAGATGCATCAAGTTAATCATTGTCTTTCATAGATTAATCATGTGAGGGTCCAGGCCGCTCTTGACCGTGAGCACGGCTAATCGATTAGTTTTAAACACTTTGCAGAGGTTGCACATCTTTATCCACAAGTCGCGTAAAAGTTCTAGGAACTTTAAACCCAACCATGCGATGCCGGCCAAGCATCATACCACACTACCTAGGTGTGATTGCATAGGGACGCTACGAGGCCTTTACAAAGTTTCCTAAGTGTGAAGCAACCCGCGAAGGTTCCAAGTCGTTGCAGAGTATAAAGTATCCTAGTAGGTACCATGTCTTAGCAAAGCCCAACTCCCTACTAGAGCGAGTCTATACCCCATTGGCGCTCCCCCTTGCCCTTATCAGGTAAGGCCACCCCAACACTAGAGTCCCTAATTAATTAGCCAAGCCAGAGTCATATAGCCTTGTGGTTGCACTGTTGTCCTGGGTGGTCGCTCCATGTTCCAATTAAGCAAGGTGATCTTGTATTAATGAAGGTATAACATAAATAAATCAAGTTTCATAATGTTTCATTAATACCATCCACCCAGTTAAGCATAGCGAGAGCTACCCAACAATAAATTAAAAGCCCAGGTTGTTCAATGTAAAGGGATAAAAATAATCTAGTCAAGTCCTTAATTGGGTCCCATCAAATTAATGTATGCAAAAAGTAAATACAATGAATTAAATGCATGTTGTATAGGTAAATGGGTATGCATCAAGGAAGACTTGCCTTCAACAAATCCCTGTTGCTGTTCAGACACTTCAGCTTCTTGGTCTTCAAATCCTTCAGCCCAAACGTTCTCTACGCATCACATCAAGGTACATACAAGCACACAATAGAAAAAAATAAGAAACAATCACCAAACAGTATTATAAAAGCAAAACAGAGGTAAAAAGCTATTCTACTCTTCGATACGATCGTTTGGACATAAAGAACGCCAAAAACGGAGCTAAAACGAAGAAGATATGGCAAACGAAGGTACAGGGGCTTATCTGTGAGAAAACTAAGGTTCCAGGGACCTAACAGCAAGAAATCGAGGGCTAATACGTAATTAAACGTATAAACCGAAGGGCTTGGGTGAAAAACTAAGGATCTGGACCACGGCTGCTAAATCTACAAAGTTCAGGGGTTAAAACAGAAGAAAAAGGACCAAACTGTAAAGATCTTTGTATGGTGGAAGGACCGGCTTGCGATATTTAAAAGTCCAGGGGTTTTTCTGCAAAATAGTTTTAAACACGGCTGTTGACCGGTATTGACCCCGGCTGGATTTGATCCGAGCCGTTGGATCTTGATCTGGTGGCTGAGGTGATCTGCGAGCGGCAGACGGCGGCGCGAGCGACGGCGAGCGGCAGTGCAGCAGGGGTTCTCCGGCGAACTTGCTCGATCTTGAGCTAGGGTGCTCGACTGATGATGTGGTTTGGCCAGGGAGGTTGCGGGTGAGGCGGCAGACCGATCTAGGGGCTCAGGAAGGCGGCGCGGGCAACGACGATGGCGCGGGCAACGACGACGGCGCAATGCTCGGCGAGGCGGCGGCGGCGGAAGAACCAACTCCGGCGAGCTCAAACTCGCGCTGCGGGGCACCTGGTCGCGAACAAGCGGTACTGAGGGCTTCCTCACCTCCACGTGGTGCTCCTGGTGGCCTTCTCGATGACGGAGTGGCGGCGAGGCGGCGGATCAGCAGCGGCGGCGGCTAGGGTTTCGTGGCGCGGGCGCAAGAGCTCAAGGCAGCGGGATTGGTTGGAGGCAGCGGTGCGACTGCTTAAATAGGGCCGGTGCAGGGTCTTGGCGTGGGCTCCAAGCCGACGTGGAGGCGGGGCGTGCTCGGCCGGGACTCGGCCTCGAGCTCGTGTCCGGGTCGGGGATGAGCGGGAGGAAAGGAATGACCGGTGGGTGCCCCGTGTCAGCGACAGCGGCAGAGGAGAACGGGCGGGCCGGCGCTGTGCCGATTCTTGTTGGGCCGAGACGAGCAGCGGGCGGTGCAAGGAGTCTGAGGGGCTCCGGCGGACTTCTCCCAGTGGCTGAAGGGTAAGAGCTGGGCCGCGAGCTGCAGGTGTTGGGCTGCGCCAGGCCAAGGAGTAGAGGGGGCGATGATGGACTTTGGCTGGCTGGCTTTGAACACAAACTGGACTGGTAGAGGAGGAGGGTTTAAGAAATAAAAGAGAAGGGTTTTGAATTTTAAAAGAAGATCAAACACTTGAATTCAAATTCAAATTTGAATTCAACCAACCAAAAATAATGCACCAGCATGAAATGCAACAATAAACTCCTATATTTATTTAATTAATTTTCAAAAATATATTTAAATGCCTAAAAATTTAAATACACCTTATATTCCTTAAACTCAAACCTTGTTTCTATTCAAATTTTATTGAAAGCAAAATTTTGTAACATTGGGGTGTTACAAATCCTACCCCCCTTAAAATGAATCTCGTCCTCAAGATTCAGAAAGATTTAGAAAAAGATTGGGAGACTCTTCTTCAACCTATCATCTCTTTTCTATGCTTCTCGATCAAGTGGCATACCTGACATCCTATCTTGAAGAACATCTGAATGATCACACCTTACTATAATATCTTCCAGAACATTCCCATTGAGCTGGTTCACTGTACCCTCAGAAGATGATGATGACGTAGCTGGAAATATAATCCTTTCTCCAGCGGGACTAGTGAGTAGTACGGATCTCTTAGAGCACTGGATCACTGCATCTCATGCAGCTATCCATCCCATCCCAAGTATCACATCAATCCCTCTTGATTCTAATACTATGAGATTAGCCCAAAAATCTTTTCCCATAATTTTGAGACTGACCTTCTCACACTGATAAGATGCCTTCAATTCCCCACAGGTGAACTAACTAGCATGTTGCGAGTCATGGGACTAATGGGTATATTATGCTGAGCTACGAACTAGGAAGTAATGAAAGAATGGGATGCTCCAGAATCAAACAAGACTGATGCAGGGGTGGAGTTAACAAGGAGCATACCAAGCACCACTTGTGGATTCTCCTGGGCGGATTCTACACTCACATGATTTACCCTGCCACGTGCATAGTTCTGCTATCCTGTGTTGCTTTGGGGTGTCTCTCCTACATTCTTTGTAGGTGTGCTCTGTACTGGAGTGCTAGGAATAGTCCTCTTGGGGCAACTGTTGGCATAGTGGCCAACCTCTTCACACTTGAAGCATGTGTTACTCCTAGGAGTATATGGTCCACTAAGCCTCATAGGGGTACGGATTGGGGCGGTCTGCTGATTCTGCTGGTAAGCGGGGGCAGTGGTCTACTGAACTGGACGTTGAGTCTGCTGAGCTGAGCGCTGATACTGCTGCTGCCCATAACTCCCATTTGAGCCTCCAAAGCGAGATGGTGTCCACTGCTGAGTACTAAAGCGAAGGCGAGTGCTGCTTCCTGATGGTCCTGAAGTAGTAGCCTTCCTCTTCATATCTCCCAACTCTCTGCACTTAGATTCCAAGCATATTGCTCTATTAATCAGCTCTTGGAAGGTTGGAAAAGTGTGAGACATGAGCTGGTACTGAAGCGGTCCAGCTAATCCATCTAAGAATAGCTCCTGCTTCTTTCTATCAGTATCAACATCTTCAGGCGCGTAGCGAGATAACTCCATGAACATGTCCCTGAATTCTGGCACGGACATCTTTTCCTACTTGAGAGCAAGAAACATTTTCTTCTTCAACTTCATTAGGCCAGCAGGGATGTGGTGGCTCCTGAAGTTGGTAGTAAACTCCTGCCAAGTGATAGCATTCTGGTTGGCATGAGCGGCAACAAAAGCATCCCACCATGCCGAAGAAGATCCTTGGAGTCATCCTAAAGCATATAGGACCTTCTCTCTATCATCACATTGAGTTATAGTGAGCATCTTCTCAATGGTCTTCAACCAGTCTTCAGCTTCCAACGGATCAGTAGCATGAGAGAACACTGGAGGCTGGTGGATCATGAACACCCTATGCTTGTTCACTGGAGCTTGTTGCTGTGCTTGGGGCCGATTGTTGACTTGGCCTTGCAGATTAGCCATGGTGTTGGTCAAGTTCTGAAGTAGCTGAGTCTGGGCCTGCAGGAACTGCTGCATCACTAGATTCATCTGTGGTTGATGGGATGTACTGCTAGAATTACTGCTTCTGCCTTGACGAATAACTGGTGGTTGATCAACTCCAGATCCTGACCTGGTTTTCACCATCTGAGTGTTAGGAACATTACTTTAGATGATTGCACTAAGAGTAAAACTCTGAAAGGCAAGGCAGCAAAGACTTCCAATTTTGGACAGATTCTGTTGGTTCCAAATAATCAGGTGTAACTCTCGGTATGGGAATCCAAAAATTATGAGATTTTAACTAGAGAAGTATAATGAAATTATGGAACTATTCCAACTGGAATCACCTCAATCCAAGGTCTGTACCTTTAGTTATAAACAAGACGTCTGTGTCAGCTGAGTTTACAGATTCAGATAGCTCCAAAGATTCGTGTATATCTCTCTGTATATAACTCCTAAATTTCTGAAATTTTTACAGATAATCCTTCATATAATTGCTGAACTTTTCCAATTGGATTTACTGTATTCAGAGTTCTGTAGCTCGAGATAAAATTAGAACAGTACTGCTGACTCAGAGAACTGCGTGAGCAGATTGAGATTTACTAGATTGTATTAGGGGTAGAGCATAGGGATTAAGAGATTAAGACAAGAAATATATGGATTGAGACAAAGATAAACCCAACTAACACTTTACTAAAGAACCAATGTCATTGTGGTCATCACTCCACAACACATTGCACTCAAACAAAAATTCCAACTCAATCATTAACACAAGATCAAGCATCCAAACACACCACTAGACTAAGCACACTTAAACGATCGTTTAGAATCTAACGATTACAAAGACACTAACTGGAACCTAAGGACTCCTATCTTCTTCAAGGGGTTCAGTGCGAGCTTCAGGAGAGTCGTAGCGGGGCCTCTTGGGTGACAGAGAGGAGTGGGGTTCTTCATCTTCAAGAATCACTGGCTGATCCTTGTTGAACAAGGCAGCTTCCAATGCACGCTTCTCAGCTTCTAAGGTGAAGATCTTCCTCTGAGCCTCAGCAAGAGTGTTATTGGTGTCATCCAAGGTAGTGTTGACAGCGGCCAGTAATCCTCGGACGTTGTTCAGCGTTCCTTCATAGGCTGGAGCTGGAGCGATGTAGGTCTTGGCTTCACCACTAGCTCTGTATGGAATGTATCTGGAGTAAGTGTCCTCTAGTTTAGCCCGCGCATTGTGAGAGAGTACATAGAGTGCCCTCTGTGCAACTTCTGTGATTCCAGCATCCACTGTAGTCCTATAGGCAACATCCTTGTGCTTTGATATCTCTTTGTTTCCATGGAAAGGTTCATCATCGTAGAGGATGGCTGTGACCTAGTGGGGCTCAAACCATGGGTGAGTCCACAGCTCGCAGTGGTAAGCTGGTGGCACATGGTTGCCCAGGCGAAACACTGATGCCCTTAAGTTGTCTGCCATGGGAATGCCTATCCCCTCTTGGTTGTAGTAGAACACCTTCCATGCCACTTCCTCAGCTGGCTCTCTTCCCTCCTCAGCTTGCTCCTCTTGCTCCTCCATCTAATCTTGATGATCTCCTTGATCACCATCTTGTGCCTGCTCTTCTTCCTCTCCCTCTGGAATCACCTCCTCTGGGTCTTCTTCTTCCTCTGGGATCACCTCTTCTGGATCTTCTTCTTCCTCATCTGACACAGTGATGAGCTCTGAAGCAGGTGCAGGTACAGTCTGTGCTAGAGGTGCTTCCATCTCAATTTCCTCATCTGTATCACCATCATGGAAAGCATTGTAGTCCTCCTGTGCCGCGTACAAGTGAGTGTATCCCACGCGAGATGTCCTCAACTGACGAACCATCTAAAAAGAAACATGTGTTGGATGAGATAGATGCCAAGAATAGATACTAAAAAGGAGAGAATGAAATAGAGATCAAGGATGAGATAAAGCAAGGATGAAATTATCAGAAATAAAGTAAGCATCAGGCAAGAATGACTTCTAAGATATTATAATCCTTAAATACGACCATTTTCTAACTAGGCTAACATCCTACAGTCAACACGGCTCTGGTACCACCTTGTCACACTCGAATTTAAAGGCAAATTCGAATGCTCATATTATATGTGCGCCAGGATCAAAGTTCACACATATAACGACTCAGTGACAACCAAAACACAGTGCCAAAACGTAAAGAGAGTATTAAACTTTATTACAGACCAAAATGTCTCATAAACGAACTAATATTAGTGAGTAGCAACGCAGCGGATAGGGTCAACACCACAGGTAGTTGACTGGTGACACGCCCGCCTAGAATTCGTCGAATTCTCCAGGGAAATCTTCAAACCTCTCCAAGTCTGAACAGCATCCGGGTAGTGTCGTTGCAATAATGAAAACAAACGTGAGCACATGTCGTACTCAGCAAGCGGAAACATAATATAACATGCAAGGCTTTTTAGTGGAAGGCTGATGGGTTGAGCATTCAGCATTTTAGTTGGTCAAGTTTTATTAGCAACATAAATTACTAGCAAGTGTAAGTTTATACCAAACCCACAATTAACATAAGAGAAAAACAACATAAATAAAGATAGATGCATCAAGTTAATCATTGTCTTTCATAGATTAATCATGTGAGGGTCCAGGCCGCTCTTGACCGTGAGCACGGCTAATCGATTAGTTTTAAACACTTTGCAGAGGTTGCACATCTTTATCCACAAGTCGCGTAAAAGTTCTAGGAACTTTAAACCCAACCATGCGATGCCGGCCAAGCATCATACCACACTACCTAGGTGTGATTGCATAGGGACGCTACGAGGCCTTTACAAAGTTTCCTAAGTGTGAAGCAACCCGTGAAGGTTCCAAGTCGTTGCAGAGTATAAAGTATCCTAGTAGGTACCGTGTCTTAGCAAAGCCCAACTCCCTACTAGAGAGAGTCTATACCCCACAGGCGCTCCCCCTTTCCCTTATCAGGTAAGGCCACCCAAACACTAGAGTCCCTAATTAATTAGCCAAGCCAGAGACATATAGCCTTGTGGTTGCACTGTTGTCCTGGGTGGCCGCTCCATGTTCCAATTAAGCAAGGTGATCTTGTATTAATGAAGGTATAACATAAATAAATCAAGTTTCATAATGTTTCATTAAAACCATCCACCCAGTTAAGCATAGCGAGAGCTACCCAACAATAAATTAAAAGCCCAGGTTGTTCAAGGTAAAGGGATAAAAATAATCTAGTCAAGTCCTTAATTTGGTCCCATCAAATTAATGCAAGCAAAAAGTAAATACAGTAAATTAAATGCATGTTGTATAGGTAAATGGGTATGCATCAAGGAAGACTTGCCTTCAACAAATCCATGTTGCTGTTCAGACACTTCAGCTTCTTGGTCTTCAAATCCTTCAGCCCAAACGTTCTCTACGCATCACATCAAGTTACATACAAGCACACAATAGAATAAAATAAGAAACAATCACCAAACAGTATTACCAAAGCAAAACAGAGGTAAAAAGCTATTCTACTCTTCGATACGATTGTTTGGACATAAAGAACGCCAAAAACGGTGCTAAAACGAAGAAGATATGGCTAAACGAAGGTACTGGGGCTTATCTGCGAGAAAACTAAGGTTCCAGGGACCTAACAGCAAGAAATCGAGGGCTAATACGTAATTAAATGTATAAACCGAAGGGCCTGGGTGAAAAACTAAAGATCTGGACCACGATTGCTAAATCTACAAAGCTGAGGAGTTAAAACAGAAGAAAAAGGACCAAATTGTAAAGATCTTTGTATGGTGGAAGGACTGGCTTGCGATATTTAAAAGTCCAGGGGTTTTTCTGCAAAACAGTTTTAAACACGGCTGTTGACCGGTATTGACCCCGGCTAGATTTGATCCGAGCCGTTGGATCTTGATCTGGTGGCTGAGGTGATCTGCGAGCGGCGGACGGCGGCGCGAGCGGCGGTGCAGCAGGGGTTCTCCGGCGAACTTGCTCGATCTTGAGCTAGGGTGCTCGACTGGCGATGTGGTTTGGCTGGGGAGGTTGCGGGTGAGGCAGTGGACCGATCTAGGGGCTCAGGAAGGCGGCGCGGGCAACGACGACGGCGCTACGCTCGGCGAGGCGGCGGCGGCGGAAGAACCAACTCCGGCGAGCTCAAACTCGCGCTGCGGGGCACTTGGACGCGAACAAGCGGTACCGAGGGGTTCCTCACCTCCACGCGGTGCTCCTGGTGGCCTTCTCGACGACGAAGCGGTGGCGAGGCAGCAGATCAGTAGCGGCGGCGGCTAGGGATTGGTTGGAGGAGGCAGCAGTGCGGCAGCTTAAATAGGGCCGGTGCAGGGTCTTGGCGTGGGCTCCAAGCCGACGCGGAGGTGGGGCGTGCTCAGTCGGGACTCAGCCTCAAGCTTGAGTCCGGGTCGGGGACGAGCGGGAGGAAGGGGATGACCGGTGGGTCCCCTGTGTTAGCGACAGCGGCGGAGGAGAACGAGCAGGCCGGCGCTGGGCCGATTCTTGTTCTGCCGAGACGAGCAGCGGGCGGCGCGGGGATTCTGAGGGGCTCCGGCGGACTTCTCCCAGCGGCTGAAGGTTAAGAGCTGGGCCGCGAGCTGTAGGTGTTCGGCTGCGCCAGCCAAGGAGTAGAGGGGGCGATGATGGACTTTGGCTGGCTGGCTTTGAACACAAACTAGGCCGGAAGAGGAGGAGGGTTTATGAAATAAAAGAGAAGGGTTTTGAATTTTAAAAGAAGATCAAACACTTGAATTCAAATTCAAATTTGAATTCAACCAACCAAAAATAATGCACCAGCATGAAATGCAACAATAAACTCCTATATTTATTTAATTAAAACCTTGTTTCTATTCAAATTTTATTCAAAGCAATTTTTTTGTAAAATTGGGGTGTTACACAAAAGTCAATGTTCCTCTCCCAAATATGAGGCTGAAATTATTTATTGAAGGGAGAGAGAATTGGTTAGAACAAGGAGTTCTTATGCCGGCCAAGAAGAACAAAAGAGGAAGAATTATAGAAGAGGGATCGTCTTCCGCAGCCCAAGATCAAGGAGGGGCTGCATATCATCAACCATATGGAGGGATTCCTATGCTGCCACCCTACTACGGAAGTGTGCCAATGCAAGCATGGGGGAGTGGTGCAGCCATGCCACCACCTCCTCCAACATATTATCCACCAACTTTTGTAGTGCCAAATGAAGCATTCGTGGCACCTTATGCAAGCATGCCTCAGCCCCAACAAAGTGCAGCCATCATTGGGGTGTATATGCAAAGGAACATGCAAGACGCCGAGATGATCCGGACTCATGTCGACCATTGGAAAGAAGGAACGGCGGGGATCGCCCATCAACTAGGACGCCTTCAAATTGTGCCACCGGATCAATTTCATGGAGGGGCCATGCAAACATATTATGAGCAAGGATTCAACGAAAGTCAACCGACAAAGCAAGAGCAATCGGATGAGGAGTGAAGAAAGAAGGAAGGGATGAAGCTTTTTAAGTGTGGTTTCATTTTTCCTTTTCCTTTTCTTTATTTTCCATCTCGTGTGTGTTTATGTATGCATAGTATTTTCTTGTTTTTATTTAATTTCAGCATGTGTGTGGTAGTCGTAGTTTTGTTTTCCATCACCATGAATAAGTTTCACCACCATTTTTATGATCTTTAATACGGATAGAAAATTGTACCATGTTGATATATGATGATTGTTGCCGCTTTGCTCGATCCTATGCTTGATTTACGCATGTTTAAGCTAGTGCTCTCTTTAATATGAATCTGAAATTAATTAAATGCTAGCCTAATCTTGTGTGGAGGTTATGATAACTTAAGTCCCATAGTTCTTTTTCGTTGCTCTCAAGTTTAAATGAATCAAAGATCCATTTTTATTCTTAAAAAATTATGCTAACCTTGTCACAAGTACCGCTTGCATTTTGCTCTACCTATCCAAACCCTTACATTTACATGAGTGCAAAACATTAGTATATACAAGATTTATTTTTGGGTGCATTAATTCAAGGTGTGATTTCTCTGGCCCGAGACTAAGAAGCTAGTCATTCCATTTTTGCATATCTTTCTTTATGCTAGGCTCTTCTATCCGTGCATTGTAAGTTTCCACATTAGAAATTTCGCAAACCTCACCGGATATCCAACCACAAAACTCAAAAATATCTTTTTTGTGTTTACCACCTTGACCACAACCCAATATATGAGTATGGATGAATATTTCGAGGAAGATTACAAGGAAGGTGCATCAAGTGAGCAAGACTTTGGGAGACTTCCAAAAAGATCCCTAGAAGATTTTCGAGTATCTCTCTCTAAGAAAATATGAGAGCTTCAATTTCTACCTTGTCATATTTATCACCTCTTTTGCCCGAGGACAAGCAAACGTCTAAGCATGGGGGGGTTGCCAAGGAAGTGCTAGTATACTCTAGAGTTCAAGGGGAGCAAATAAAAAAAAGAAGAGAAAAAGTATGATGAAAGAAAAAATTAAAAAAATGATAAAGAAGAAAAAGTATGATGAGAAAAAGAAAGAAAGAAAAAAAAAATAATAAAGCTCCCCGGTTCTCTAGCTATGTTTAGTGCTTTTTGAGTTTTCAAGAGGATTCAAGATCAAGACCCATACTCATCTTTCCAACGATGTGCAATCCGATAACGAGGACTTCGTTTGTGCCTCGGGATCACTCTTTGTCATTTGCACATGTCCACCTATCTAAAAGTGTGTGTTCATCTCTTCCCCCTGTCAGGGGGTGAGACCTGGACAGATCCGCTAGGGGGTTGCCCTAGTGGTTTGCAGGTTAATGGAGGATCGGGACCTAAGAGCGTAGGTGGTTATGCACGGGATGCACACGGAACTAGGCGAGTATTGCGGTGAGGAACAGAGAGACAAGGGTTTATACTGGTTCGGGCCTCCAGAGAGTAATACCCTACGTCCAGTTGTGGTGGATTATGCGGGAGGTTGAAGATGAGTTGTCCCTATGCATGGAGCCCTAGGCCGCCTTATATGGGGAGAACAGGCTAGGGTTTGCATGCAAGGACGGTTGACCCGTGTCGGGGTCGGTTACAACTGTGGGAAGCTTATCTCCCGGATTACAAGGAGTATCCTGTGATACTCGGAGCTACAGACGGCGGCGCGCCAGGTCGCAGTGTCTTGACTTGCACGCTAAGCTTTGCAGGTCTTCCGGGATCCTGATCAGGTTGCCCGCGGTCGTCGGATATACGGATAAGGTCGCTGGGCCCACTTAACAGGTCGGCGGGTCTTCTGGAAGGTCGGGTCCACTTGTCAGGGGCCCCTTGGACCCTGGCCGGTGGGGACCCATGGGTACCCATGTCTCTCAAGCCCCCGATCAACGTGTAGGCGTAGCGGCCGAGGCGATGTCGTGTCGAAGAGTAGCAGAGGCGCGGCACCGTCGAGGTCGTGAAGGGTGCACGGGGATCAAAAAAGAAAACCCCTCCGATGCGCGCATGAAGTTGAACGCCGGGCTTCTGGGTTGAAGAACCAAGAGGTCGAAGTGAAGACGAAGCGTAGATCTTGCAGAACCACCGACCTAACCTGAGTCAGGTATGAAATAAATGCTGCCGCGTCCTTCAGAGAGGTCGCCATGCCTACCAAGGGTAGGTCGAGCGGAGATGTGATGGAAGTGGGCTTCCATTAGGTCGAGGCGACCTGAAAAAAATAAGGCGTCGAAGACGCACTAGTGTAGTAGCCCCCGAGTAGTAAAGCGACTAGGATGGCCGGTTTGATGCTCCAAAGAAAAAGAAAAAATGAATAGCCGAACCTACGACCTTCTGCTCGAGAAATAGATGCTCTTGTGATGTCGACGCAATAGGACAAAAGCTCCAGAGTCTTGCAGAGGTCAGCAGGTGGCAAGGCTGGCGCTACCAGAGTCACGAGTGCACTGTACGGTCACGGGCCTGCTTGCAGACGAAGCACAGGTCGTTGTCACCCGCAAAGGACAAAAGCGCTCCAGGATGCAGTCAGGTAGGGGACAGACACGCTAATGCCCCCCCGCGGGCGAACAGTGACCTCGTGTTCCACGAGGGTACAATGATCTTGAGGATGAGGACGCCGCGCAAGCTGGCTTGCGGATAAGACCGAGTGGCAGGTGCTTGGTGGTATAAATAGGTATCCATACCTTGAAGCAAAGCACGCAATCTCCAGAGGGAAGCCATGATGATCCAGTGTAGTAATATTACCACTCCATGGACGTGTGTCCGTCCACTAGAGCATAGGATAGATGTAGTTCATGTTTGGAGCTAGAAGAATGCTTGCGAGGCTCGAAGAACTCGATTGGCCTCTTCTCCCAGTCCCGCCGCGGAACCCAGGAGGAGTATGAAGCAGCAGTTGCATCGTCAGCCCTGACACTTTCAGGCCTGATGTGATGCTGGTGAATACTACGCTCCACCCGACGAGGTTGGCATTGAAGCTCGCCCCTTTTGCAATCTTGCGGGGAAGCTCAGACTTGATGCTGGGCGCCGCAGGAGACCGGTTGGTGCGCGAGTAGAGGTGGCTGTGTGGCAGCTACCTCCACAGTGGCTGTAGAGGTCGTTGAGTAGGTCCTGAAGCTAGAAGAAAGCTTGCGACAAGCCTTATTAGTGTAGACTAAGTCGTAAGCACTTTGGAAGGTGATTCAGGGCCTTTAATATCATTGTATCTTGTAATTGTCCAAGGGCCAAACTCCTTGTAGCTTATGAAGCTGTAAATATGGTTTTGCATGAGGAATGTCGTGATTTCAGTAGTTGTAAGGGCACCCCAGGCTACAATGGTACGGATACCAAGGTCCCGGCAGGGCTGAAATAGCATGCCGACCTTCAGGAGGCCTTTCGTAGAGACGGGGAGCCCGTGTCGACCTGAATCGACACGGCTGTTGTGCAGTGACACAACGCAGGTAGTCAGCCTGGAAACTTTAGGTCTATACGACCTAAAAGCCAGCAGGGCCTTAGCGACATCAGGGAGGTGCTACTTGACCAGGAGGTCGCCAACGGGCAGTGGAGCCATTAAGCACAGGGTTGTTGGTATAGCCATTAAGGCAATTCGGTAGGTAGCAGGACCTTAGCGACCTCAGGGAGGTGCTACTTGACCAAGAGGTCGTCAACAGGCAGTGGAGCCATTAAGCACAGGGTCGTTGGTATAAACCAGCCATGAAGGGTAAGGCAATCCAGTAGGTAGCAGGACCTAGGAGCCAGGGTGTGAACCCGTCGTTGGAGGCTGAAGCGACGTATGAAGCAGTGGTGCATTGTCGACCTTGTAAAGGTGATGCCATAGACCCGGAGGTCGTCAGAGGCCAGGTGACCTTGAAGAAAATGATGGGCAATGGGCTTGAAGTAGGGCATAACGAGTCCATGGACGCCGGGCCATTGGGCAGAAGGCCAACGAGTATGGATTCCCGCACAGCGCGAGCCGTTACTGCCTGTGACTGTTGGGCCGAAAGAGCCGTTGGCGATGTATCCGTTAGGTCACCGGGAATATCACCGGATCCAAAGGGACGTTTGGGGCGTCGCGGCCCACCGCACTGATGCGGCCCAGTTATAAAAGGCCGAGTGAAGGGTTGGGGACCCCACTCGCTTGCATTCCTCCGCACTCATTAGGGTTTCCAAGCTGCCGCCAAGAGCTTTAGTGCGCAGATTCGCCGGCACCGCCGTGCTTAGATCCACCGCGCCCAGCGCCACCGTATGCGCAAGAAATCCTTGGTAGTGTTTAGAGCTAGATCCACCGTGTTTGACGAGGAAGAAATGGCCCCAGAGCACGCGTCGGCCCAGGAGAGCATTTGGGAGCACTCGACGGTGACGGAGGCGCAGCTCAAAGGTCTGGTGGAGCGCGGGCTGCTAAAGCCCAGGGAGCAGGTGGGCTGGAGGCCAGCCGCCGGTGAAGCCTTCCCCTCCGAGGGGACTGGGGAGACCGTCGCCTTCACCGCGCACGTGGAGCGCGGTTTTGGAGTTCTGGTGGGCGACTTCTTCCGCGGGCTGCTCCACTTCTACCGCATCGACCTGGTACATCTCGTCCCCAATGCCGTCACCACTGTTTCCACGTTCATCCACTTGTGCGAGGCCTACTTGGGGATACCGCCGCACTTCGACCTGTGGCGGTACTTCTTCGAGGTGAAGAAGACGGGGAAGAATGGCGTTGTTGGATCCGTTGGCTTCATGCTACACCGTCACATGAAGACGGTGTACATCAACATGGAGCTGCTGGACAACACCCAGGGCTGGAGGCGAGGGTGGTTCTACATCGACAACCCAAACCGGCGCTGGCGACCAGGTCGGGGTTCGCACCAGTCCCGGTGCCAGAGTGGACCAACCAACTGACGTCGAGGGAGACGGATACCATCAAGATGTTGCTGGAGGACCTCGCGACGCTGAAGATGGGGGGGCTAACAGGTGGCGCTGTGGCCATCAGCTTCAGCCAGAGGTTATTGCAGCCGATCCAAGATCAGGTGCATCCGGCCTACGAGTACTAGGGCCAGGCCGACCCGACCCGCGTAGTGCAGCGCAAGGTCTCCAAGCAGGAGATGGTGGCGCGGGTGAGGGAGCTCTTCAACGGGGTGATCCGGAATCGGACGTGCCCCAAGGCGTTCTCCATCAAGCGGCCCGCCGAAGTGGTAAGTCGCCTGATCGACCTTGATTCTTGCTTTGTTGAGTTTGCTTTCCCCCGATTTGAGATGAAGGTCGCCTGTTGTAGGGTCTTGAAGGATTGTTCTGGAGCCTGGCTCCCCTCGCTGACGAGGGTGAGCGCAGCTTCAAGGTCCGGGCGGTAGAGGATATCCGGGCTCCGCCGCAAGAGTACTTCGACAACTACCTCTCCGACTAAACAGTGGGAGGTAGTGATGATGAGGATCCCCCTGTGGCGAGTTCTGCGCTAATGACCCGGCACACGCGGCAGGTCGCTGGCACGATCCCGGCGCACATGGGCGTCAAGATCGTCTCCGCTACCATCAAGGCGGAGAAGAAGAAGAAGAGGAAGAGGAAGGACACCACTGCGTCGTCGGAGACGGCGACAACTAGTGTCGAGGTCATCTTCGAGGAGGAGGATGACGCGTGGTCACATGACGTCGGCGCGGGGTCGGGCACCGCGGCGGCCGCGGGAGGAGATGATGCCCCGCTCGGGGTTATAAATGAGCAACAACCGAAGCCGAGCCCGGAAGGTGCGAGCGACCAAGGGTCGCAGAAGAAGCCAAGGCGGGCGCCACCCAGGCCGCTTCAGGTTCGGTTGAAATCCGGTAGCGGGTACGTCGTTGAACTTGATTTTCTTGCTTTGCTTGATCTTCGCGGCTTGTTGAATATGTCAAACTGACAAATTTGTGCACTTTGGGCATGGGGACTCCCGCTGCATCGGGTACCAGCAAGAACGCCTCGGGCTAAGAGGCCGTTGGGCGGAAGCTCGAGAAGGTGCCGGTGGGGCAGTCGCCGGCGACCTCAGGCGGGGATGTTACCAGCAAGGTCCCTGAGACCGTGGGGGCAGCATCGTCAGCGGCGGCCAAGGTCGCTGCTGACAGCGCTCAGCAGGGGGAAGGCCTTCACTAGTAGGACCCGCCCGAGTAGAGCCTACCGCAGACGCAATTGGTGGAGACCGGAGGAGGAGGCGAGGAGGACGACCGGAACCGGTGCCTCTATACCGGCACTCCGTGGGAGGAGGACATCCTTGCCGACGCTAAGGACCTTGACGACTTCAAGGTGGCGCAAGCAACGATCATGGAGGCGGCAAAGACGATCGGCAGGACACTCATGGTGAGTCAACATTGCCTTTGGGGCTAAGTCTTTAATTCACTCAAGCGCCTTGATTTGACGATCTTTCATAATGTATGGGTGCAGACTCTTGCCAAGCAGGCGTAGGGCAGGGCGAACCTGCTGACGGAGGGTGCCAAGCTTCACGCGGAGCTGTCCACGACACGGGAGGCTGTGCTCTAGGCCAAGATTGAGGCCGTAGAGGAAATAAAGCGTCTCAAGGACGAGGCGGTCTTGAAGGACAAGGCGATGGAGGCTTTGAAGCAGGAGCTTGAGGCTCCCAAGCTGAAGGCAAAGGAAGCGGAGGACGATCTGAAGGTCGCTGCCGCAGGTACGATGGATGACACCCTTAGTCTTTATGCCTAGAGTTTACGTCGCGATGAACCCTTCTTGACCTTGACATTTGCAGAGGCCAAGAAGAGAGAATCCACCTTGAAGAAGGACCTCAAGGAGTCCAAAGAGCAGGTGAAGACCCTGAAGGAGAAGAACACGGAGGTCGTCGCCAGTGAGTGTTACTTCACCCAAAAAGCTGCATATGAATTTGGCGTGCGCAGGGATCTAGAGATCGACCATGCCCGGGCAATGCAAACCCTCATTGATCATCAAGAGATGACTGCAGATCTTCAAAAGGAGCTGGACGACCTCAAGGAGGCCGCCGAGTACCTTGTGGACGTTTACGTCCCCAAGGTCGAAGGTGGGCCAGAGAAGCTCGTCGCACGGCTGGAGGAGGCGGAAGGTCGCGTGAAGGCCTTGCTGATAGACAGCGGCAAGCTCGCCGCTGCTACCGCACTGGCCACGGTGAGGCACCATGTGCCGACGTTCGATCTTGAGAAGGTCAGGGAGGAGCTCGACCTGTCTCAGCTGGTGGGCGTTGAAGATATCCAGGCCGCCGAGGAGGAGATAATGAAGAAGATAGACCTGGAAGTGTAACTTAGGACGTAGCAAATAGTTAGTGCCAATGGGTCGTGGACCCTTTTGATGTAAGATAAACTTTGCATGAATCAAAAAGGCATGTTTAATTAAGTTGATGCGATCCCTTATTTGACTCATGCACTCCTTATAAGAACGCAAACGTAACGAAGTTGCAAGAACCCTTTCCCCCCGCTGACCCAACTCAGAGGAGGAACGGCTTACCGACTACACGGCTCGGTGTGGAGGCTTACGTGCAGCCAGCGCGCGGAGGGGGGTTAGGGACCCAAGGTCTCGAGCAACCCCACGACCTAGGAATACTTATAAGGTGTACAAAAAGTTGTTGTAAGGGAACACTATTTAAAAGCAAGGTAGAAACCCCAGGTCGAACGACCCTTAGGTTGGCAAAGCCAAGCCCTCGAGCGTGAAGTACCGAGCTTAAAGCCAAGCCCCTGAGCGTGAGGGGTCCGGTTTTAAACCAAGCCCCCGAGCGTGTCGAAGGGGAGGGGTGAACAGACAGAGACTCATAAAAGCAGGTTAAAAAGGTAATCTTTTTATACATTTATCGAAGTACAAAGGATAGAGTACATAGCTTTATTGTGATACAAGGCTCCTAAGGATAGAAGCGATGTAAATGCTCGATGTTCCAGGGGTTCGGGACGCCCTGGCCATCGGCCCATTGGAGGCGATAGGTCGCCGGTCCAATGACTTCCTTAACTATGAAGGGGCCTTCCCAAGGCGCAGAGAGCTTGTGCACGTCCTTGGTGTTCTGGATCCACCGCAAGACTAGGTCGCCAACGTTGAAGGAACGTTCCCGCACGTTGCGGTCATGGTAGCGATGTAGCTGCTGCTCGTGGTGGGTGTGGCGCATGAGCGCGGCCACACGATGTTCCTCGACGCTGTCAAGGTCGAGCCTGCGTGTTTGCTCCACTTCTCCTTCGTCGAAGTTTTGGATGCGAGAGGCCCCGAAGGCCACATCGGTGGGGAGGATGGCCTCTGACCTGTAGACCAAGAAGAAGGGTGAATACCCTGTAGCTGAGCTGACCTGGGTCCTGAGACCCCAGAGGACGTGAGGGAGCTCTGAGAGCCACCTAGTTGCGTAAGGTGCTGAGCCGTCGAAGATGCGGTCTTTGATGGCATGCAGGACCATGCCGTTGGCTCGTTCGACCTGGCCGTTGCACCGTGGGTGCGCCACCGAGTAGTATACGTCGATCAGGTTGTCTTGGCAGAAGTCCCACAAATCAGCTCCTGTGAAGGCCGTGCCAAGGTCGGTGACGATCCTGTTTGGCACCCCAAAGCGGTGGGTGATCTCCTCGATGAATTTGGCCGCCTCTTTTGACGTGACGCTGGATACGGGACAGACCTCGATCCACTTGGTGAACTTATCCACCACCACAATGATGTGCTTGTAGCCGCCGGGGGCGGTTTTGAAAGGTCCCACAGAGTCGAGGCCCTACACTGCGAAGGGCCAGGACAGAGGGATGGTCCGCAGGGCCTGAGCAGGGACGTGCTGCTGCTTGGTGAAGAACTGGCACCCCTTGCATTGACGTACAAGTTCCTGGGCATTGGCCATGGCCATGGGCCAGTAGAAGCCAGATCTGAAGACCTTGCCCACTAGGTTTGAAGAGGCGGCATGGTTGCCGCACTCGCCGTCGTGGATCTCGTCCAAGAGCCTAAGGCCCTCAGATCGTAAGATGCACTTCATCAGCACTCCGGTGGAGGCGGACCTCCGATAGAGTTCATTGCCAACGATGACGTAGTTGGCACTACGCCTCGTGACCTTTTCGCGCTCTGCCTTGTCCTCAGGTACTCGATGCTCGAGGAGGAAGGTGATGAAGTCAAGGCGCCAGTCATCTTCTGCGTCGATCATGAGGATCTCGTGACCTCCCGACAATGTCACCTCGTCATCAGGCGACTGTGGGTCGATGATGAGCTTGATGGACGGCTTGCATAGGTCCTGGATGAACACACCGGCCAGAACCAGTGTGCGCTTGGAGCCAAGCTTAGAGAGGACATCGGCTGCGATGTTGTTGTTGCGGCAGACATGGTGGAACTCGAGTCCTTCAAAGTGACGCTCGAGCTTGCGCACCTCAGCACAGTAGGCATCCATCGTGTCCTTCCTGGCTTCTGAGTCGTTGCTGACTTGGTCGATGATCACCTTGGAATCGCTGTAGGCCACAAGGCGCTTGACCCCGAGGGAGACAACGATGCATAGCCTGTGGATGAGGGCTTCGTACTCAGCGTCGTTGTTAGACGCCTTGTAGTGGATCTACAGGACGTACTTGAGGTAGTCGCACTGGGGGGAGATGAATAGGATGCCTGCGCCAGCTCCTTCGAGGTTCAGGGAACCATCGAAGTACATCTTCCAGTGCTCAGGCCGCTCCAATGGTGGAGGCTGTTGGATCTCTGTCCACTCCGAGACGAAGTCTGCGATGACCTGGGACTTGATGGCCTGCCTGGGGAAGAAGTCGAGGTCGAACTCGCCTAGCTCGATGGACCACTTGACGATGCGCCCAGTGGTGTCGCGGCTCCGAAGGATCTCGCCAAGGGGGAAGGCCGAGACGACCTTGATCTTGTGCAACTGGAAGTAATGTCGGAGCTTGCGAGAGGTGACAAGCAGCGCGTAGAGCATCTTCTGGGGCTGGCTGTACCTGGTCTTGCTGTCAGACAGGACCTCACTGACGTAGTAGATAGGTCGCTGGATAGGGTAAGGTCGGCCTTCTTCAGGCCGCTCAGCCACCAGAACCGAACTGACCACCAGGGTGGTCACCGAGATGTAGAGCAGTAACGTCTCCTGGGGTGCTGGGGGCACAATCACTGGGGGTGACGTGAGGAAGGTCTTGAGTTGCTCCAGAGCTTGTTCCGCCTCTTCGGTCCAAACAAACTTGTACGCCTTTTTTAGCAACTTGAAGAAGGGCAGGCCTTTCTCTCCAAGTTTGCTAATGAATCGACCTAGGGCCGCCATCATACCCGTGAGCTTCATGACGTCCTTCTTCCCAGTAGGTCACTTCATCTTGAGGATGGCATCCACCTTGGTGGGGTTGGCCTCGATGCCCCAGTTGCTGACCATGAAGCCCAGGAGCTTGCCAGACCGGACACCAAAGACACACTTGTCTGGATTAAGTTTTCAGCGATAAGTGCGGAGGTTGGCGAAGGTCTCCGCGAGGTCAGCTATGAGCTTGTCCTTGTGGGTGGTCTTAACGACCATGTTGTCGACGTAGGCTTCTACGTTCTTGCTGATCTGGCTAGCCAGACACTTCTGTATGGCCTTCTGGTAGGTCGCGCCAGCATTCTTGAGGCCAAAGGTCATGGCCATGTAGCAGTAGAAGCCATGGGGTGTTATGAACGCAGTCTTGTCTTGGTCGGAGACCTTCAGGGCTATCTGGTGATACCCTGAGTGGCAATCGAGAAAGCAGAGGAGGACGCTTCCGGCCATGGAGTCCACGACCTGGTCGATGCGCGGAAGAGGGAAGGGGTCTTTAGGGCAGTGTCTGTTGAGGTCGGTGTAGTCGATACATATTCTCCATTGACCGGTTTTCTTGGGTACAAGGACCGGGTTGGCGAGCCAAACCGGGTTTTTACACTCGCGGATAAATCCGGCAGCTAGGAGCTTTATTAATTCTAACCTAATGACGTCCTTGCGATCTTTCGCAAAGCAGCGAAGCTTCCACTTGACAGGCTTGGCCGTCTTGCTTACATCCAAGGAGTGCTCAGCCAGCTCCCTGGGGACACCCAGCATATCCGATGGACTCCATGTGAATATGTCCGCGTTATCCCGGAGGAAGCTGGTGAGCGCGAGTTCCTATTTGGGGTCGAGTCCGTCGCCGATCACCACCGTCTTCTCTACGTCGGCAAGGCCGAGGCAGACCTTCTTTGTCGAGGGGACCGCATCTAGGGCGGTGTCAGTGTGCTTCTGCTCTGGGACAGGTAGGTCGACTGGGTCGACGGTCTTGGTCTCAGCGACCAAGACTGCAGAGGCGTCGATGGCGGCGGAGGTCGCGGCAAGGTCGAGAGCCTCCGTGTCGCATTTGAAGGAGATGATGAGATCCCCAAAGACGCTGAGGACCCCATTTGGCGCCAGCATCTTCAACACCAAGTAGGTGTAGTGCGGGATGGCCATGAACCTGGCCAGCATTAGGCGACCTAAGATCGCGTGGTAGGAGGACTTGAAGTTGGCGACCTCGAAGCTGAGGTACTCCGTGCGAAAGTTGGCCTCCGTACCGAAAGTGACGGGGAGGGAGACCCGACCCAGGGGGTAGGCCGCCTTCCCGGGGACGATGCCACAGAAGGGCTCGTCGCTGTTCGTGAGCTTGTCGAAGTCGAAGCCCATCTTCTTGAGGGTGTCCACGAAGATGATGTTGAGCCCGCTCCCCCTGTCGATCAGGGTCTGGGAGAGCAAGGCCCCGTCCACCGTGGGTTCGACGATGAGCGGGCAGGACCCGGGGTCTGGGATGTGCACCTAGTGATCAATTCTGGAGAACGTGATCGCCTACTCAGACCAACGCAGAGGCGCTGTTGGCTGAGTGTGGACGAGGTGGACCTCACGCTTATCCTTGCGATAGCGCCTCTTGCTCACGCCGGACTTGATGCCCCCAACGATCATGTTGATTGTGCGGTTTGCGGGCTGGAAGGGGCCTTTGGGGTTGCTTGCTGTTGGTGGAGGAGGCAGGTTGGTCTCGTCGCGGGATGCCGCTGGAGGAGGGTCGCTGCGAGGAGGCTCGCGGCGATCGTCATATCGCTCCTCGCGGCGGTCATCGCGTCGGTAGTTGCTATTGTAGGTGCAGTTGTCGTGGCGACCGCTGTCGTTCCTGGGTCGCTTGGGGTCCACGGGGGTGCTGAAAGCCTTCTTGAACTGGGAGCACTCGCGGAGAGTATGGGTAGCCCCTCGTGGAACCTGCAAACGCTATCGAGCGCTAGGTCGAACTCCTCCTGGTTGAAGGTCGAACCTCGGCGCCCTTCGACCGCTAGGACCTCAGAAGGTCGCTTGCGGAGCTTGTCTGCTGTAGTGCCAGATGCACTAGTGGCGTCAGCGTCGAACTGGTTCTGGAGCGCGTCTTCTGTGTCCATCAACTTGTTGACGACGTGCATGAGCTCCTTGACGTTGGTGGCGCCAGACTCATGGATCTTCTCGAAGATCTTGCTGTCTTTGATGCCCTTCTTGTAGCTGTCGACGATTTGATCGTCCTTGACGCCAACACACTCATTCCGGTTCTCGAAGAACCAGTGGTTGTAGTCGCGGAGCCGCTCCTTCGGCTTCTGCACGACCCGCCCCAGACTGAAGGCATTCCCAGGACGATCGTAGGTCGCTTGGAAGTTGGACGTGAAGGCCTGGGATAGGTCAGCCCAGGTCTTGATGCTGCCAGGCTCAAGATTATTGAGCCACAACGAAGGGGCCTTGCCCATCACCAGCGGGAAGTAGGCCGCCATATGGTCGAAGCTACCACCGGCCGCCTTGACGGCGACGTAGTAGGTCAACAGCCAAGTGTTAGGGTCGGAGCGCCCATCGTACGGCTTGATGTTGGGCTTGAAGTTATCGGGGTACTCCACCCTCTTGAAACGGGAATCCAGCGCAGGGAAGGCGTTGAGGGCGAGGTCGTCGCCGGAGCCTCTGGCCAGGGCGGCCTCTCTCGGCGCGGAGTGGACGCTGCGCTCCGGGAAGACAACCTGGGAACGTGGCTGCCGATCCTGGTTGGTCTGGATGATGGCTGGGTCGCCGTGCTCGGCATCGTAGAGGACACATCGCCTGTTCTCAATGTCGTGTTGATCACAGAGCTCGCGCTCCATGATGCGGTGAACGCCCTCAGGTGCGCCGTACTCGCGGTCGTAGTCCAGGCGGCGGCGAAGTTCGCGCTCCTCACGCTATCGATGGCGCTGGTCGACGTAGCCGCAGACGTCGCGAGTGCGCCTATTGGCGTCGAGGTTGAGGCGAAGGTCGCGGGTGGCAGTAGGCTTTTGAATAGGTTGCTTAGGGTTGTGCTAAGCGACCTCTTCCCGGATGGGGGAGAGATGGTTGCGCGAAGGTCGATGAGATCGACTGCGCGAGTGGTGGGTCGATGAAGATGCAGCGGACTTGGAGGCCACGCTTTTCTCTTCCACCAGGCGTTTGCGACCCGGAGGTATGCGATGGGCCTGCTCAGCTTCAGGCGTCATATGGGCTTGTTGGAGCCGGGTTATAGCTGCGCCCAGGTTGGACTGGGGGTTGTTGAAGGTCGGGATCCCAGCTTCCTTGAACTCCAGGAGTAGGTCCCGAGCGCAGGGCAAGACGCGCTGCTGCTTTTCTGCATGTCACTAAGCGCGGCGGGTGTTGGCTTGGATGCGAGCCACTTCCTCAGAGTTGGTCGTGCCCGTGTGGGGTGGCTCGTTCTCGGAGATGACGAGCACTTGGCGAAAGACGATGTCCGAATCATTGGGGGAGATTCAAACCCGGACCTTCTGGAACTCCCCGCAGTCTGGGGACTGGGTAAGTCGCTTAGCTCGGCGAGGGAGCTTGTAGTCGATCTTCTTTCACAGGCGGCACCCGCGAAGGGTGTGCTTCGCACCCTTGTGATATGTGCAGGGCACGTCGAGAGGGTCGCGCCGAGCGTGCGGTGCCGGCCGTAGGTCGCCAGAAGGTCGCCGCCCAGATCGGATCTGAGGAGGCGTGGAGAGCTGACTGAGGCGAAGGCCGGGCGCGGACTTCAGGCCAAAGGGGAACGTGTCATGGCGTAGCGCTGTCTGCGCCGAGCGCTAAGCTCATTCGCAGATCTCCAGTGTTTCCCTCATCGAGCCGATAACGCTTTCCATCCCCTGGACAAGGTCACAGGGTTTGGGTGGGTGGGTCTCCGATACTAGATCGGAAACGGGGACGGCGACAGACGCCATGACCACCTGCTCCGGGGTCGCTGAAGGAGCTACGACTGCCGGAGCAGGAGAGGTTGACGTGAAAGATCCAAAGTAGATCTCCACGGGGTTGGCGAGGAAGGCCGCCATGCTCGCCGGGAAGACGACACCAGATTGGGCCACCATGCTGCACAGCGAGTTCCCGATCGCCCCTACCTGGCGCGCCAACTGTCAGGGGGTGAGACCTGGACAGATCCGCTAGGGGGTTGCCCTAGTGGTTTGCAGGTTAATGGAGGATCGGGACGTAAGAGCGTAGGTGGTTATGCACGGGATGCACACGGAACTAGGTGAGTATGGCGGCGAGGAACAGGGAGACAAGGGTTTATACTGATTCGGGCCTCCGGAGAGTAATACCCTACGTCCAGTTGTGGTGGATTATGCGGGAGGTTGAAGATGAGTTGTCCCTATGCATGGAGCCCTAGGCCGCCTTATATGGGGAGGACGGGCTAGGGTTTGCATGCAAGGTCGGTTGACCCGTGTCGGGGTCGATTACAACTGTGGGAAGCTTATTTCCCGGATTAAAAGGAGTATCCCGTGATACTCGGAGCTACAGACGGCGGCGCGCTAGGTCGCAGTGTCTTGACTTGCATGCCAAGCTTCGCGGGTCTTCCGGGATCCTGATCAGGTCGCCCGCGGTCGTCGGAGATATGGATAAGGTCGCTGGGCCCACTTAACAGGTCGGCGGGTCTTCTGGAAGGTCGGGTCCACTTGTCAGGGGCCCCTGGGACCCTGGCCGGTGGGGACCCATGGGTACCCATGTCTCTCACCCCCTCCTTGATAAACATTATTTTTCCAATGACCTTTTTGATGAGTCTCGGTAAGACCATGAGAAGCTAGTCTTGTTTTGATAATATCCCAGCTATAATATCTTGGTAGGACTAAAACTTTCCTATAGCTCCATATAAAGCCTTCCACTATATACTTTGAGAGAGGAAAGGAGTAGAACAAGTAGGCTTGAGAGACAAGATGAGATGAGAGTACATGAGCAAGGTGCAAGATGGTTATTTTTTATCTTGGTAAAGCAATTTTTCTCTTTATCTCATTCTTTATCTTTCAAAATTTCTGAGATTTATTTAAAAATTTGAGAGCATGATCAAGTAATTGTGGAAAGATCTTGAATGATATCTACCCTCCATAAAGATAAAAGTTAGCACATTATGGAACTTCAATGAATATAAATCTAGAGAGCATTATGTTTTCTCATGTATGATCAAGTGTAGGGTATGAACATCAAAGGGCAACTCTGATATCTATTGAAGGCTTACTCGAGGACGAGCAAGGTTTAAGCATGGGGGGATGTTGGTGATCGATTTCCGTCAACCTAGCCATGAATTTACCTTCAATGTTGGTATTAACTTGATATTCACACTAACGATCCTAACCCCCATTATATGTTAAGTTCGCACTCGAGCATGGTTTTTAGAGTTTATTGTTTACACAGGAATCAAGAGACTAAATGAGGACTTCGGGGTAAAGTTCATCAAGGGTTTTACAAGAAGATCATGAAGTCCGGTACAAGTCAACACACAAGATGAACATGACTCCTAATGAGCCAAGGACTAAAGCGTGAAGTCGAGAAGTATCGAGGACCAGGATGGAAGATGCAGGAGTTCATGCGCCAAGCACCCTTATCTAAACCGCGAGGAAAATGACATCAAGGACCCACATGCAGCTCGGCAAAAACTCAGAAAGACGTGAGAAGCTTCGGGAAGAAAACCGGGGGCGAACCAGGCCGAGGAGACCCTGGGCTGGTCGGTCCAGGCGGGCCGGCCTGGCCCTCCTCTGGGTCGGTTCGCCACCCCCTTTTGACCTAGCACCCATTCAGGCTATTTATAGTCCCCGCGCGAAGTGCCATTGAGGAAGCCATTCGTCATTCGCCGCTGAGGAGTAGAGAAGCTAGAGGGACACCATCTTGGAGAGGAGGGTCGTGCTAGTTGTCTAGGGTTTATGAAGGACTGAATAGGCGACCAGAGTGGGGGGAGTGAATGGGAGCCGATAAAAATTTTTCCCGAAGGATGAACTCGGCCTATACCCCGATTGCCACTCCGATCACTCGCACACACCAAAGAAGCTCTAGACTACAAGTCCTAGAGACAAGCCTTGAATCAAAGCGCGGAAGAACAAGACAAGAAACAAAACACTTAGCCAAATCTGCGAGGCTCTGGGCGGACATTACGCGTGTGTACGGCGGACAGTCCGTGCGTCTGGCGGACGGTCCGCAACCCCGGGGCGTACAGTCCGAAAAACAACACTGAACCTCTAGTAGCGCACCGAGGAAATTCGGATAGTCCGGGCAAGCACAGCGGACAGTCTGGCACCTCACGGACAATCCGGCCCCACCTGACGGACAGACCGGCAAACCACACCCAAACAAAACCAACAAACGCTACGGATCGAAACACGAGCGTGCACGAACACGGACGAACACGCGACGAACTGCAGTCGCGCGGACAGTCTGCATGCGACCCGCGGACAATCCGCCAAGTGCGGACAGAGCTGAAAAAAGCTTGTGCGCGGGAGGTCAACCCTTCCTTTCGATCACTGGATCTCCCAAATGGTTTGAGCTCTTGAGACAAGATTTGGGGGAGATGAGAAGCGTCACAAGATGAAGCTATGCCCCAAAAATCTCGACCTCTAACTCAATAAAACACCGAGAATCACGGATCACATGAACCACCCTCAAGAACTCGGGCTCCAACCAAAACTCGCGAATCGATGGGATTTCCCGGCGTTTGAGGGGTCAAGATCACACACAAAGATGTGCAAGGCATCCACCCATGATCCCCTCAAAGAAATCCGAGAGAAAACGCCCTCAAATCAACGAATCGAGCGAAGAACGAAACACCCCAAAAATAGCCCCGAAAATGACACGAAAATCACAAAGAGCTAGGAGATCATCACAACGCTAAATGCTTCCATACATCCAGAGGTCAGAGTCTATACAAGAATCTACCCTAGGGAAAGCAGAGGAAAAGAAGCAGTCTAGAGCGATCTACCGGGGGAGGAAACCCTAGAGTCCAAGAGAGAGATGCCATCCACCTCTCCGCTATTTATACGAGGTCCACCAGAGGAGGCAAATGACCATGCTACTCCTACAACTCAAATAGAAGGTACACACCCCTCAGGGGCAATATGGTCAAGTCTTCATCGAGCGGACATGCTTCCACTGCGGACTTGCTTAGCCTCGACGCAAGCCCCGCGATCACGCCATGTGCCCCCCGCCTCGAAGCTTCCCGACGATCCCGGATCCCCGTCTCCGTCGCATCGGGCCTCCGGACTTGGTTTTGCGGCCCAAACCAAGAAACCGTCCACTGATGGTTTTGTGGGCAAACCACCAAACCCCGCGTACAAGCTTCGGCCTTGATCCGCTACCTTGCACCGGCCCATGTCCATCACTTCAACTTGCTAGTCCTGCACCGCACGGCTCCCACTTGACCCCATCGGCCACCGGGTCCATCGAACCAAGCCTACTTGCCTCTCCATCACCCGGAGGCCACCACGGCTAAGGCCTTTCGCGCTTATTCTTCACCTGCACCAACACGAGTCAAGGCGCAACCTGTACCTGCACACTTAACCAAGCATCAGTCCACACAACGTTGTCAATCACTCATCACTAAGGAGCGACCCTCCACTGGTCCTCGGACACACCTGGTCCTCAATCTCCCCCTTGATGAGTGCATTGACAACACCCATAGTAACCAACATAGAGAAAAAGAAAAGATAACAACCACTAACACAAACCTCCAAACAAGTGATCCAAATCCAAAGAACAAGCAAAAACCACGATCACTCGCCAGACCAAGTCTCGGCCCCCTAAGGCAAGGACAACGGCTCAACACAGCTGAGACAAAACAAAGCTCACAAAGAGCACACCACAAAGCACAAAACTCAGGCAAAACAAAGGAGCTCCCCCTGCATATATGCAAACTCCCCCTAAGCAAATGCAACCTCTTCTTCTCAATTTTTCTCCTCACATGCAACATTCTCACAAATGCAAAACATTTCTCCCCCTTTCATACATATTATACATATCCTCCCCCTTGTTGACAATGCATGAATCAAGATATCATGAAGCTCTCCCCCTTGTTTTCAAGAAAAATGCATGTCAAAGCATATACAATCTACCAAGCTTCTCAGATATACAAAGAGCACAACAAAATGCTACACATGAGACATAGAGCAAGCTAAGTAGACACGGTGTAGTTAGCGCATTGCCATCAAGAAAGTAGAGACATATAAGTATGTGACATGGCCAAAAGCAATTTTAAGCTATTTTCACAAAGAAACATTCATCTCATGAGCAAAGCCCTATCCATGGCAATTTGAGCAAACATGAACTAGATCATACAAAGCTTATACAAGATCACAAGATCATAGCAAACGCCCACAAGCTACTAAATGTCATGTCAAAGCCACCGAGCCATGTGTCTACTTCTTAAAATGAGACTTCTCATGGTAGACAACATGCAACGGTTTAGCACCCAAGATATATACATCAAAACATAAAGACATGATTAAGAGCTCATTTTTCAATCATAAGGCAATTCATACACCAATTTTATTTTTAAATTTAAACATGGTACATGAAATGCCTTTGCGGCAAAAAGAAGCTTATGCTCCTCCACAAGTGAATATAAGGGCTAAACATTTACCATGACAAATAGGTCTTTGACCCCAAGCAAAGAGAGCATGATACTCAAGCACAAACTAAGCATGATATAGGCATTTGAGCACAAATTGAGCATAGACAAGTATCTACTTATGAGTGAAGCATTTTCAGCATTTTCAACAAAAAGAAGCTATCTCATCATGAACATATGACAATACCATCAAGAGCATAGCATTCACATCACCATTCCCAAAGTATACACATATCTCACATATAGCACATCATAGTGATCCAAGTATATAAGAGAAGCTCATCTTACCACAAATGATCCAAAGATAGCTATCCTACCAGGTTTTGTACAGAAATGTAAAATGCATGCATGGAATGCAACAAATGATTCATATAACACATATATACATGAGAAGCTCCAAGATCCAGCTAAAAAGGGAAACACACTCCAAGTTCACCTCGCAAGCGTGTGAAGATAACTTGGTCAAGTGGTTTAGTGAATATGTCGGCTAGCTGATCTTGGGTAGGTACATAGGACAAGGATATGTTTCCTTCCTCAACATTGTCCCTCAGAAAGTGGTATCTCACTTCAATGTGTTTCATTTTGGAGTGAAGGATTGGGTTTTTGGCAACACTTATGGCACAGGTGCTGTCACAAAAGAGTGGAACCTAGGAGCACTCCTCACCAAAATCGCTCATAGTGTAGGTCATCCCTAGGAGCTGGGAACAACAACTGGCAGCAGCTACATACTCAACCTCTGTAGTGGATTGGGCTACACTGGATTGCTTGCGAGATGATCAAGAGACCAAAGAAGAACCAAGAAACTGGCTACACCCAGAGGTAGACTTGCGGTCCAATCGACACCCAGCAAAATCAGCATCGGGGTACCCGTGAAGTCTGAGTGTCGAGGAGGCATAATACCAAAGACCAAACTCAGGAGTGTAGTTCAAGTACCTGAAAATCCGCTTAATGGCCTGCCGATGTGAAGTCCTCGGTGAAGCCTGAAAACAAGCGCATAGACACACACTGAACTGTATGTCCGGCCTCGTCGCCGTCAAGTAGAGGAGGGAGCCGATCATACTCTGGTACTTCTTCTGGTCCACGGGTACGCCATCTTCATCCGCGTCCAAAGCCATAGTGGTACCCATCGGTGTAGTCAGCGGCTTGGAGTTGTTCATGCCAAACTTCTTCACCATGTCCCTGGTGTACTTCGCCTGATGTACAAACGTCCCGTCATTGCATTACTTGATCTGGAGTCCTAAGAAAAACTGCAGCTCGCCCATCATGGACATCTCAAATTCCCTACTCATGTCATCTACAAATCTGGCAACAAGATCATGAGAAGAGCCACCAAAGTTTATGTCATCCATGTAAATCTGAACAATCAACAGGTCATTTCCATGCTTAAGGAGAAACATGGTCTTATCAACTGTGCCCATCACAAACCCCTTGCTCAGCAAAAAGCCTCTCAACCTACCATACCAAGCTCTCGGTGCCTATTTCAACTCGTAAAGCGCTCTCTGGAGTTTGTATACACGGTGTGGGTATTTTCCACTCTCAAACCCCGGGGGTTGCCTCACATACACTTCTTCCTCTATCACCCTATTCAAGAAAGCACTCTTCACGTCCATTTGGTACAACTTGAACTCTTTAGCCACGGCAAAGGCTAGAAGGATCCTAATTGCCTCCAAACGGGCCACAGGAGCAAATGTCTCCTCATAATATATACCCTCTTTCTGGTTGAACCCCTGAGCCACCAACCTCGACTTGTTTCTTACAACCATCCCATTCTCACATTCCTTGTTCTTCCACACCCACTTGGTACCTATGGGACGGCAATTTGGCGGTGGATCTACTAACACCCAAACTTGGTTTCTCTCAAAATTCTCCAACTCCTCATGCATGGAATTCACCCAATTCTCATCAGACAAAGCATGTCAAATATCTTTGGGCTCAAACGAAGCAACAAATGTAGAGTGAGCAAAGTGAGAAGTATTCCTGACCTCGACCGTGTAGTGTGTTCATGAAGGTCACCTATGATCATAGATGGTGGATGATCCACCTGTACATGCCGGGGAGCCTCTCGCCTGGACACAATCTCCCCCTCAGCAGCAGCCTCCACTCGAACAGCCTCAGTCATAGTGGGTGTGGGGGATGGACCATCCTCGATCGTCTTCGTCGTAGTGGAAGTAGCGTGTACATGATCAGCCACGGGAGCATCACCACCATCATCGTCTTCATCTTCATCTCCATCCTTCTCATCCTCAAAGATCCTCGCTCCAATCTCCTCGTCACCTGCACACTCAAAAGCAGAAGAGCTACATGACTGTGTCTCGTCGAAGGTTACCTCGCAAGTCTCCATGATTTGGTTAGTGTCAAGGTTGAGCACAGGATATGCTCTAGAGTGAATCGCATAACCGAGAAAGATACCATCTGAACATATAGACTCAAACTTATCCAACTTGCCCTTCTTCAGAATGAAACACTTGCAACCGAAAGCTCTAAAGTGACTCACCTTGGGTTGTCACCCATGCATCAGCTCATAAGAGGTCTTCTTCTTGAAAGCACGAAGGAAGATGCGATTCCAGACATAGCAAGCGGTATTGACCGCTTCGGCCCAGAAACGCCTAGGAGTCCTATGCTCATCGAGCATCATCCTGGCCATCTCACAAAGGGTCCGGTTCTTCCTCTCCACTACACCATTCTGGCAAGCGACGTATGGAGAAGAATATTGATGATCGAGACAAAGATCACTGCAAAAGGCATCAAAATGAGAGTTCTTAAACTTTGTGCCATTGTCACTGCGTATAGCTCGAATGGCATCACCATGTCTCTCATTCTTCAACCTCAAGATCAAGTCCCGAACAAAGCTAAATATCTCGCTCTTATCCTCCAAAAAGAAAACCCAAGAGTACCTCAAAAAATCATCAAACACAACCAACACATACCACTTCCCACCCGCAGAGCGAACACGAGCTGGCCCAACCAAATCCATGTGCAACAGCTCACAAGGTCGCTTGGTCATGACCGTTTTCAGAGGGGCGTGAGAAGCAACAACCATCTTTCCATGCTGACAAAAAGCACAAACCAAATCCTTCTCGAATTTCAACTTAGGCAATCCTCGGACAAGATCAAGACCACTCAAGCGGGAAAGCAACTCAAAGCTCAAGTGTCCTAACCTCCTTTGTCATTTCCAAAGATCGGCCAAAACGCCAGCAACAAAGCATCGAGGAGGACCAACAGACGGGGAAAAATCGGCACGAAAGATTTGACCCTCGGGGACGATCGTACAAACAAGGTCGCCACGAGAATCAAGCACACAAGAAGCGCCCAACTTAAAATGAACCTCAAAACCTTCGTCAAGAACCTGAGATACTGACAACAGGTTAAAACCAAGTGACTTGACCAAAGCCACACTCTTTAGGGTCACCTTGCTACTCACCTTCACCATACCTTCAACAAGCACTCGTCCTCTCCCATTGTCCCCGAAAGTGATGTACTCCCTCGTACTCACCGGGGTATGGCTGGAGAACCACCCACAATCTCCGGTCATGTGACGTGAACAACCGAAGTTGATCAACCAAAAGTCCTCCAAGCCTCCCACCTGAAATCAAAATCGAGGATGAGAATGAGCAAGCGACTCAACACTGGGGTTAGTACCAAAAGAGTCAAACTAGTGTCGAGCCATTTGCTCAAAAGAAGGGTTAGCAAAATCCATCCTATCAAAACCTCTAGGCGGAGCCCTCTCACGCCTACCACTGAAGAACCTGTCACGTCTCACTGGAGGAGTACGTGCACCACGAGGGGGGAAACATGGCCCGTAGTCCACCTGAGACCCAAAGCTCCGATCGTGCCTCCCAAACTCGTAACGGTCACGAGTAGGAGCACGTCCAGCCAACTCACCACGCCCAAACCCAACATGCCTATCTCTCTGAGGAAACACACCTCCACCACCACGAGTGGGAACTGTACGCACAAACACCTCACTCCTAGGTAGAGGCCCTCTATGAGGCTCAGGCACCCCATGGGACGTGTGGTATCTGTCCTTGTTTGCCATCTCCCTAGCAAACCTCTCATCTCTCTTCCTCCTGAAACAGAATTCGTCGTTATGCCCATCCCTCCCACAATACTCACAATGGAAGCGGATCAGCTGTGGCTTAGGCTATGGCTTTTCTGTGGGCTTCTCTACAGTTTTCTCTCCTGAATTCCCACCAAAGACACTCCCCCGGGTGCTCACAAACTTGATTGGTTTCTGATAGTTTTCTGACTTGTGGGGGAACACTGGTGGTTCTGGAGTTGTATCAAGCTTGTTTCTGAGATGGTTTGGCTTGGGTTCGAATTTGTTCATGGGTGTAGTGTGTGGTGGAATAGGAATCTCTCCAGCTTTATCTTCTCCCTCACCTCTCTTGCCAGCCCCTGACGTTTGACCATCAAACCTCTTAAACTAAGCCAACATCAAACTCAATTGTAGCTCATGCCTAGACAACCATCCCATCATTTTTCTCAATTCATCATTCTCATCCTACAAACGGTCAACATAGTGTGCAAGTTCCATGTTTTTTAAAGCATGCATTTCACAGGTAGAGCATGATGTAGGAATAGGAGCTTTTAATGCAGCCTCAAGAGAAACTATCCTAGTGTGAGATTCATCTAGCCCAGCATGCAACACAAGATAAGAAGTGCAAGCACCTAACAAAGCAGGTCTAGATTTCAATTCATCACACTCAACCCTAAGCACATCTAGTTCCTCAAGAGTTGAGGCATGCTTCTCCTTGAGAGCAGTCAAGTCAGCCAGAAAAACATTGCAATCACTACAATCAACCTCATCAGAAACAACTGGAGCAGCTTTCAAAGAACCTATCTCATTTCTAGCATCAACAAGCAAGGACTCAAGCTCAACTATCTTGTCCTTAGCATCACCCAACAAAGACCTAAATTCCCTCTTCTCCTTGTTGGTTTTCCTAAGCACATCATCACGGTTATCAAGCAACTCATTGAGCCTAGCATTCTCCTCAAGCAAGAAGTTGGGATCATGTCGTACCTCTTCCTCAGAGTTCGAGTTTGAGTCCGAGCTATTCTTTCCACCCTTCTTGGAATGCGCCATGCCGCAAAAGCCTCCTTGTGCGACGAAGCTGAGGCCGATGAAGTTTTTGCCTGTGTGCTGCTTGTCCTTGCACCGATCTTGCTCTTCATTGCTTCTCGAATTGGAAGAAGCATCGCTTGATGTGGAGTCGATGTCGCTCATTCCGGCAACCATCGCTCGAGCCGTCTTCTTCTTGTACCCACCGCTCTTCTTTGACCCTCTCTCGCCCTTGTCCTTGCGCTTGTCCTTGTAGTCGTTCCGGGAGCGGTGCTTGTTGTAGTCGTGCTTGGGCTTGCCCTTGTAGTCGTTCTTGATCTCCATGGCTTCAGGGCATTCGGCGATGAAGTGCCCGTGCTTCCCGCATCGATAACACATCCCCGAGCTCCGTCTCGCATTCTTGCGGTTCTCGTACATCCGCCCAAACCTCTTGCTCAGCAAGGTGAGATCATCCTCGCTCAGGACCTCAAAGTCCTCATTTGGCAAGGACACAAGACAACACAAAGAGAAACCAACAGAGTTAGCATTAGTCCTCGATCCTGAGACAAGAGCCAAACTATGAGGATCAGTGGGGCTCTCGCTCTTGGCTCTCAAGCCACGATCGACCTCCGAAGACCTGAGCTTAAAGAACAGCTCATCAAGCGACAAGGTATCATAAACACTCGACTCCTCAATGGCCTCGACCTTGGCACTCCACACAGACCTATCCAGGGCATGCAAAAGCTTGATAGCTTGATCATGATCCGTGTATGGGAGCACCGTCACATTGGCCCTCATGTTGTTGACTATGCTGGTGAAGCGCTGAAACATAGCATCGGTCAACTCATGAGCTCGTACCCTCTTCGGTAAGTGGAAAACAAACGAGCTTGCACCTGGGCATTACCAACATGAGCATTGCTAAGCTTAAGCCATATCTTTCCGGCCACATTCTCTCCGTACACTCGCTCAAACTCTGAGGCACAGAGAGCACGGAACAAGTAATCAACGGCCTTGCTGTTGGCCTCACACATGTCCCACGATCCTGGAAGAAGGAAACTGTCTGGAATGACATAATGAGGATTTTGAGTCACATCCCAAATCAAAGTCCCCTTCCCATGCAAAAACGCACCCATGCGCCTCTCCCACATTGGGTAATTCTTGCCATCGAAGTGCGGAGGACCCGACCCCTTTCCATAGTCACCCATCTTTGGATCTTAGACTGGTTAGAATCACGAAGATCCGTAACTGGCTCTCATACCAATTGAAGGACCGAATAGGCAACCAGAGAGGGGGGGAGTGAATGGGAACTGATAAAAATTCTTTGAAAAGAACTCGGCCAATGCCCCACTCAAATCCGGGTCACACACGGAAGATGGATCGAATCAAACACCAATCGCCAAGACAACGAGGTTATGGATCAACCACAAGTCTTAGGAACGATTCCTCGAAGCACACGCGGAAGCACGAAAGAAGAATAAAAGGAACCAATCAAACATAGCACATTCCTGCGTCCAAGTCGGATGGTCCGCCTGGCTGCCACGGACGGTCCGCTGGGGTGGGGCGAACAGTCCGTCAGGTAGGCGCGGACGGTCCGAAATGGACTCAGGAACTAACAGAAACTTCAGGGAAAAATCGACTCGGTCCGACCAGGCCTCGCGGACTGTCCGCCAGAGTCGCGGAAAACCCCAGACAAACGCCAACCAATCCCAGACAAAAACTGATCCACGCGGACCATCCGTGAAGCACTCGCGGAGTGTCAAAAAATAGCCTACAACAAAACCCTAGGGGCGAAAAGGACCGAAACACGAACGCGCACGAACATGCGATGAACTGCGACGAACACAGGCCACACGAACTGTCCGCCACAGCCCCGTGGACTGTCCGCGGCTCACGAACAAAGTAGGAACAGCACGCGCGCGGGAGGAACTTTTCACCAAGCCATCACCGGATCTCCCAAACGGCTAGAGCTCTTGAGACAAGATTTGGGGGAGATGAGAAGCGTCACAAGAGGAAGCTATGCCCCAAAAATCTTGGCCTCTAACTCACTAAATCACCAGGAATCGCGGATCACACGAACCACCACAAAGAACTCAAGCTCTAAACAAAACTCGCGAATCTATGGTGTTTCCCAGCATTTGAGGGATCAAAATCACACATAAAGATGCGCAAGGCATCCACCCATGATCCCCTCATGAAATCCGAGAGCAAACGCCCTCAAATCAACGAATCGAGCGAAGAACGAAACAACCCAAAAATAGCCTCGAAAATGACACGAAAATCACAAAGAGCTAGGAGATCACCGCAACGCCAAATGCTTACATACATCCAGAGGTTAGAGTCTATACATGAATCTAGCCTAAGGAAAGCAGAGGAAAAGAAGCAATCCAGAGCGATCTACCGGGGGAGGAAACCCTATAGTCCAAGAGATAGAGATGCCATCCACCTCTCCGCTATTTATACAAAGTCCACCGGAGGAGGCAAATCACCACACTACCCCTAAAACTCAAATAGAAGATACACACCCCTTAGGGGCAATATGGTCAAGTCTTCATCGAGCGAACACGCTTCCACCGTGATCTTGCTTAGCATCGACGCAAACCCCGCGATCACGCCACGTGCCCCCCGCCTCGAAGCTTCCTGACGCTCCCAGATCCTCGTCTCCGTTGCATCGGGCCTCTGGACTTGGTTTTGCGGCCCAAACTAAGAAACTGTCCACCGATGGTTTTGTGGGCAAACCACCAAACCCCGTGTGCAAGCTTCGGCCTCGAACCGCCACCTTGCACCGGCCCATGTCCATGACTTCAACTTGCTAGTCTTGCACCACACGGCTCCCACTTGACCCCATCGACCACCGGGTCCATCGAACCAAGCCACTTGCCTCTCCATCACCCGGAGGCCACCACGGCTAAGGCCTTTCGCGCTTGTTCTTCACCTGCACCAACACAAGTCAAGCCGCAACCTGTACATGCACACTTAGCCAAGCATCAGTCCACACAACGTTGTCAATCACTCATCACTAAGGAGCAACCCTCCACTGGTCCTCGGACACACTTGGTCGTCATAGGACTTGTGTGTTGGTTGAGTTCGACCCAGATTGGATCTGGATCTGCTTCCTCGCATGGTCGGAGACCGCACAAACTGTGTTCCGCAGGCCGAAGGGCATGCGAGTTAGAGACGCCTTCGGTTTGCTATAGTGCGTGATGCTTTTGCAGATCGTGATTGTGTCCGCAATCATAGTTGCAACACGGTGAGGATGAGGAGTGTCTGAAGACCAGTGGTGGGTTGCTACTCAGTGATGAGTGATTGACAATGTTGTTTGGACTGATGCCTGGCTCACTACTACAAGTGTAGGTTGCAGCTTGACTTGTGTTGGTGTAGGTGAATAACAAGCACGAAAGGCCTATGCTGTGGAGGCCTCCGTGTGATGGAGAGGCAAGTAGGCTTGGGTCGATGGACCCGGTGGCCGATGTGGTCAAGTGCGAGGCGCATGGTGAAAGAAGAGAGGGTTGAAGTCATGGACATAGGCTGGTACAAGGTGGCGGATCGCGACAAAAGTTTTGGTTTTGGCCCCAAAACCAAGTCCGAAGGCCCAACACGACAGAGGCAAGGATCCGGGAGCATCAGGAAAATTTGAGGCTGGGGCATGTGGCGTGATCGTGGGGCTTGCGTCGAGGCTAAGCGAGTCTGTGGTGGAAGTGTGTCCGCTTGATGAGAATATGCATGACATGGACCAAAATGCCTCTGAGGGGTGTGTATCTTACATTTATGCACTAGTGGTAGTAGGGTCATTTGCCACCTACAGGAGACTAAGTATAAATAGGAGGTAGAGAGGATGGCTAGGGTTAATCGCCCCGGACTACTTCTTTTCCCAGTATTTCCTTAGGCTAGATTCTTGCATAGACTCTGACCTTTGGATGTATGAAAGAATTCAGCGTTGTGATTCTATCTCCTTCTTAGCATCTTGTGATTTTTGTGTCATTTTTGGTGCTATTTTTTTGGGCTTTTGTTCTTCGCTTGATTTGTCGATTTGAGGGTGTGTCTCTTCGGATTTCTTTGAGGGGATCATGGGTGGATGTCTTGTGCATATTTAGGTATGATCTTGACACCTCAAACGCCGGGAAAACCCTTCGATTTGCGAGTTCTTGGTGGAACCCGAGTTCATGGAGGTGTTTTTGTAGGATCTCGATTCCTCTCGTTTTAGTTGGTTTGAGGCCAAGATTTCATATGGATAGCATATCCTAGAGACGCTTCATCTTCCCCTAAATTTTGGTCACAATCCATTGGTTGATTTAGGAGATAGGGTGAAGGAAATGTGTTGTTAACTTTTGGCGGCTCGAGCTCAGGCTGTAACGTCCGCGCTTGGTGGACAGTCTGCAAGGCCTGTGCGGACAGTCCGTGAGTGTTGACAGTCGATTTCCGTCAACCAAGAGCACTTGTTACACTTTAGTTTGAGCTTTGAATTATAACTAACCCGCCACTAGGCATACTAATGATGTCACAAGTTCACACTTGCATGTGGTTTTTGGAGTAAGTTGTTTACGTAGGATTTAAGCACCTAAATGAGGACTTCCGGGTAGAGTTCATCGAGAACTTTATGAGGAGATCGTAAAGCCCGGTACAAGTCAAGACACGAAGTGAACATGACTCCAAATGACCTGAGGACCGAAGCATGAAGCCGTGAAACTCCGAGGGCCTAAACAGAAGATGCGGGAGATCGTGCGCCAAGTACCCTTATCCAAACCGCGGGGAAAACGACGTCAAGGACCCACATGGAGTTTGGCAAATATTCGAGAAAGTGCGAGAAGTGTTGTGGCGAAAGACGAGCCCGAACCGGGCCAGAAAGGCCCTAGGCCAGCCGGCCCATGCCGACAGGCCTCGCCCATTTTCGGCCCGGTTCGCGATGCCCTTTGACCTACACACTCCTCGACTCATTTATATCCCCTGCCTCCGATGGCCGCCTCATCCATTCACGATATCTCGGTGAAACATAGAAGCAAGCACCGGAGGGAGATGATGGCGGCCGCGAGTTCTCGGAGTTGTCTAGGAGATGGCCTACGCCGACCCTAGCCGCCATGGCCACCCTGCATGGTTGTACCATGGCAGAGTTCCGGAGCTACGTGTTCATCATCTTAGGTATGATCTCGGTGGTGATGGTGTAATACATACTTTCATGTGAGCAATGATAATCTTGTCATCTGATCTATTAAGCGATTCCATGTCTCCGTCTTTTCTTTCTACCTTTCATGAATATGTTTGATCCTTAGTCTAATGCTAGGTTAGACTACATAGCATGTTTTATGTAATCATGGTGATTAGATCTAGTATGTCGACCCTTCAAGGTTTGATCCTTAGGCTCCCAGCATCATTAAGGGTGCATCATGACAGGATGATATCCCCCGAAAGTGCGGATGTCTTTGAGGGGTAGGCCGGATGTAGGTGTTTAAGGATGCTTTTAGATGAGATGCTTAGTTTGTTGCTCGTTTGCCGGAACTACAACTACAAGGTGCTAGGCTTAGTAGTCCCCTTGGTGGCGCTTTACCTTGCCTATGTTTGTGAATGTGATCAACCCTGTGCTATCATATACATATCTCTTAGGTTTATCTTTGTATGCAATCAATGCTTCGTGTTAGGTTAGATTGACTAGATAAGGTAGACAATCTTAATGGTTTGCTTCCGATCGACGGTTCGATAACCTTGGTATTAGTCCGAGGGAAAAAGTGCTACGATGATCTGTGAGGGGCGGTGAATTTTGACTTGTTTTTAGACCGTCAACAGTGAGGAGCCGACAGATCAGGTGTTCGTCGTGTTCTTCGCGTGTTCTTGTGTGCCCGTGTTTCGATCCGTTGAGTTGGGTGTTTCTGGTGGCAAGAAGTTTGACGGACAGTCCGCGAGTTAGGCCCGGACAGTCCACGGGTGTTGGACGGTCTACAGTAAACCGTCGGACAGTCCGATTTTTCATGGTGCGTCACTGGAGGTTCTGTCTGCTATTTCAGACGGTCCGCCCGGTCCCCTCGGATGGTCTGCCCCCTCCCTGCGGACAGTCCGCCCCTCCCATCCGGACGGTTCGCACCTGGTCCCCCAGATTTGCCTAAGTCCTTTGCTTCTTGTCTTGTGCTTCCGCTTCTCGATTCGTGGCTTGTCTCTGGACTTGTAGGCTTGTGTGTGCCTAGTATAGAGTTTCTTTGGTGTGTGCGAGTGATCGGAGTGGCAATCGAGGTATAGGCCGAGTTCATCCTTCGGGAAGAACTTTTATCGGCTCCCATTCACTCCCCCTCTCTGGTCGTCTAATCGGTCCTTCAATTGGTATCAGAGCTGGTTACGGATTTTAGTGATTCTAACCAGTCTAGGATCCAAAGATAGGTGACTACGGAAAGGGGTCGGGTCCTCCTCAGTTCGATGGCAAGAACTACTAGATGTGGGAGATGCGCATGGTCACGTTTCTTCGTGGTAAGGGGCAATTGATTTGGGATGTGATGCAAGATGCAAACTATGTCCTTCCCGTCAATTTCCTTCTTCTAGGTTCTCAGGACATGTTTAAGGGCAACAGCAAGGCCGTTGATTACTTGTTACGTGCTCTATCATGTGTACAGAGAGGATGTGGCTGGAATGATTTGGCTCAAGCTTAGGAATGCTCATGTTGGGAACGCTCAGATGCAGGCTCATTTGTTTGCCACTCACCGGAGAGAGTACGAGAACTTCACTTTGTTGGGGTGGTAGAAAACATCACCTCTCGGCCCCCGGGAATCATTTTCAAAAAATCGCTTCACTTTGTCCTAGTTTGGGAAGCCAGTCAAAATATTGAGCTTCGCTACAATTGTGGAGTAAATATGAAATAATGGGAATTGACTAAGGACAAGTCTCCTTTTCGCAGGATGAATATTGGGCTTCACGGTATTTTATCATCTCAGGAATCTCTCCAGCTTTCTCTTCTCCCTCACCACTCTTCTCACCACTCTTTCCAACCCCCAATGCCTGACCATCAAACCTCTTAAACTGAGCCAACATCAAACTCAATTGCGGCTCATGCCCAGACAACCACCCCATCATTTTTCTCAATTCATCATTCTCATCCTGCAAACGGTCAACATAGTGTGCAAGTTCCATGTTTTTCAAAGTATGCATTTCACAGGTAGAGCATGATGTAGGATAGGAGCTTTCAATGCAGCCTCAAGAGAAACTATCTTGGTGTGAGATTCATCTAGCCTAGCATCCAACACAGGACAAGAAGTGCAAGCACCTAACAAAGCAGGTCTAGATTTCAATTCATCACACTCAATCCTAAGCGCATCTAGTTCCTCAAGAGTTGAGGCATGCTTCTCCTTGAGAGCTGTCAAGTCAACCAAGAAAACATTGCAATCACCACAATCAACCTCATCAGAAACAAGAGGAGCAGCTTTCAAAGAGTCTATCTTAGTTCTAGCATCAACAAGCAAAGACTCAAGCTCAACTATCTTGTCCTTAGCATCACCTAGCAAGGACCTAAACTCTCTCTTCTCCTTGTTGGTCTTCCTAAGCACATCATCACGGTTATCAAGCAACTCATTCAGCCTAGCATTCTCCTCTAGCAAGAAGTTGGGATCATGTCGTACCTCTTCCTCGGAGTTGGAGTTTGAATCCGAGCTGTGCTTCCCACCCTTCTTGGAGTGCGCCATGCCGCAAAATCCACCTTGTGCGATGAAGCTGAGGCCAGTGAAGTTCTTGCCCGTGTGCCGCTTGTCCTTGCGCTGATCTTGCTCTTCATCACTGCTCGAACCGGAAGAAGAATCGCTAGAAGTAGAGTCGATGTCGCTCCCTCCGGCAACCATCGCTCGAGCCGTCTTCTTCTTGTACCCGCCGCTCTTCTTCGGCCTTCTCTCCCCCTTGTCCTTGCACTTGTCCTTGTAGTCATTCCAGGAGCGGTGCTTGTTGTAGTCGTGCTTGGGCTTTCCCTTATAGCCGTTCTTGATCTCTATGGCTTCAGGGCATTTGGTGATGAAGTGCCCGTGCTTCCCGCACCGATAGCACATCCCCGAGCTTCTCCTCGCATTCTTGCAGTTCTCGTACATCCGCCCAAACCTCTTGCTCAACAATGCGAGATCATCCTTGCTCAGCACCTCAAAGTCCTCATCTGGCATGGACACAAGACAAGACAAAGAAAAACCAACAGAGTTAGCATTAGTCCTCGATCCTGAGACAAGAGCCAAACTATGAGGATCAGTGGGGCTCTCGCTCTTGGCTCTCAAGCCACGATCAACCTCTGATGACCTGAGCTTAGAGAACAGCTCATCAAGCGACAAGGTATCATACACGCTCGACTCCTCAATGGCCTCAACCTTGGCACTCCACACAGACCTATCCAGGGTATGCAAAAGCTTGATAGCTTGATCATGATCCGTGTATGGGAGCACTGTCACATTGGCCCTCATGCTGTTGACTATGCTGGTGAAGCGCTGAAACATAGCATCGGTCGACTCACCGGGGAGATGAGTGAAGTTCTCGTACTCTCTCCGGTAAGTGGAAAACAAACGGGCTTGCACCTGGGCATTGCTAACATGAGCATTTCTAAGCTTAAGCCAAATCTTTCCGGCCACATTCTCTCTGTACACTTGCTCGAACTCCGAGGCACAGAGAGCACAGAACAAGTAATCAACGGCCTTACTATTGGCCTCACACATGTCCTGCGATCCTGGAAGCAGAAAACTGTCTGGAATGACATAATTTGGATTCTGAGTGACATCCCAAATCAGAGTTCCCTTCCACAAGTCTCTCATTTGTGATGTAAGGTGGAGCTATAGGTGTGGCTAGTGAAGCTAGCACAAGTATTATCAAGCTAGGGAAATCCTCTAGTGGTTGTTCACATCCCAAGCCAATGATCATGAGAATTAAACCATAATGTAAGGGTGTCAAGGATGAGAAGATTTAGAATGGTGGACATGTGCAAAGGGAAAAAGAATAATGGCTTCAAGGCACTAATGATGTTCTCGATGTCGGATTGCACATGGTATGGAATAAGATTCGTTCCCAACATCGTGGCATCCTTCCTTGCACTTCATTTGATCTTCACTTGACTTGTCATCCCTCACTATACCTTTCTTGCCTTGCCTTGGATTTTCTTTCTTTTCTTTTTCTTCTCTCTTCTCTCGTCTCTCTTTTTTTTCTTTTTCTTTTTCTCTCTTTTTTCTTCTCTTTTTTTCTTTTCTTGTGTGCGCACCACACACATATATTATATATTTTTTTCTTTTCTCTCCACATCTTCATCTTCTTCTCCAAAGCTTTTCGCTCAACTTTTGAACATGATCAACAATCTGAATTTTAAATAAAAACATGCCTAGAGATTGAAAGAATCTTCGAACATGGGTTGTGTTCAAGGAGTAAGATGATAAAAAGATGTTTATAGGTTTGGGTAAGGAATCCGGTGATGTACGGGGCATTCAATGTAAAATTCCCGTTACCGAATACATGAAGAGGCTAGCAATAAAAGGTATACATCAAGGACATGATCATTGCTTGAAATTAGACCTCCCAAGAGAGTAAAATCCTAACTTAATTCATCATGCTAAACAACACTTATGGTGGAGCATATATATGTATGTAAAGGCTTTGCATAGGATAGATATTACCTCTCAACTTGGAGAAAGAAATTGCTAGCCTTCGTAGCAAGGTGTTTTTCTTAATTTTGAGAAATTAAAACCTCCAAAGCTAGCATTACTAAAAGCATAGATGAAGCAAAGTCCTAGATTAAAGTTTGAGTATGGGTGCTTTACAAAAGTAAGTTTCCACTAAGCACCACGGTAAATGATTAATCATCAAGTTCATGCTCAAATAAGAAAGATAAAGTAGAGACATAACAAGAAAAGAAACAAGAGACTTGCATAAGACACTTCTTATTTCGTTTTCTTTGACTCAACGCTAAGTTAAGACACTTTCAAGCTAAAAAGATAAAACAAAGACTCACACAAGACTCTCACACTTGACTCAAAATTTAAAGACTAGACTCTCACACCACTTTAAGCAAAAATTTAAAAAGGTAGCTAGCTAGCTCCCCCCCCTCACGCTTAGATCTTACGACGTCCTCGTCATAACTTTACAAAAGGCACAAAGGGGGAGAACTATCTAACTACAACACCTAGTGGTACTTTCTGCACGAGTTGCACCACTCCTTCTTCTTAGAATTCTTGTTCATCCCGAAGAGCTTCCTTATGTTGCGGTTGAGGTACTTGAAGTCATCTTCCACCATTCGCTCCCAATCTTCAATTCTTTGTTGCATGGTGTTGATGGTGTGGAAACACTCATCAAGGGATGAGAAGAGCTCCGTAATAGTGTTGCGGCAAGCTGCGCAACACATGTTGTGCTCTTCCTCCGGATCATCATCTCCATCGTCTCCACCGTCCGGATCGTTGCCGCCGTCTGGGTTGCCTCCTTCGCCTTGCTCATGATGCTCCTCCGGCTCCTCCTTGGGCACCTCCTCCCAAATGTATAGGTCATTATCGTCTCTTCCACCAGCTGCCCACGAGCTAGGGCTTCGATCATTGGAGTAGTCACTATCTCCGTAGAACTCTGCTGGCTCGGGAGTCTTCTCCTTGTAATCCTTCCTCTTCTTCCCAAGGAGCCTCTTCGAGCGGCAAACGGGAGAAGCGGGCTTCTCCTTCTTCTCTTCAACCCAGGGATTTGGGCTAGACATGCGCCCTCTTGGGACACGCCCTCCGCATTGAATCCTGGCGGTCCTCTTCACCTCCTTCTTGGGCTCTGGCACCACAGCGCACCGGCGAAGCTCCTCGGTCGCCGGAGTTGGAGAGGGGAGGCGTGCTTCTTCTTCCATGGTTGCCTTCACCTCCTCCTTCCCTTTGGTGCTGCTCGGGGATGCCATGGGTGCTTGGGTGCTTTCGTGGAGGTTGGAGATTGCAATTGAGATGCAAACCTCGAGCTCCCCAGGCATCCTTAAATATCTCTGGAAGGATTCGGCCGAAGCCCTCGCTTACCTATTTTTGTCACCCCCAAAAAGGGAAGACAGGAAAAGGAAATGCACCGAACCGCGTCCCAGAGAAAAAACAGGCCGAAATGGAGGAATGGGGGTGGTGGGCCGGTCGGCTTGGGCCGGCCAGCCTACCCCCTTCTTTGGGCCCCCGCGGCCCAACTTTTGTGGTCCTCGGTGTTTCGTGAATACTAGCCTAGGTGGTGGTAGGGTCCAGCTAAAAACTATGAAAAGGACTCGAAATAAATACAAAAACAAAAACAAAACATATTTACAGAAAATTTACCTCGTTTTACGTCTTAGGCTTGACGCTCGGGCTCGTCCTCCATGTGATATATATCAATGTAGTCGATGGGCATGATGTCTTGTTCAAGAAAAACCTTTAACCGTTGACCATTAACCACATTTTGATCTCCTTTCATGTCCACGATTGTTACCGCTCCATTTGGCAAGACCGAGTGAACGATGTACGGTCCATCCCATTTGCTCTTCAACTTTCCTTTCCCAAATATTTTGAACCTTGAATTATAGAGGAGAACCTTGTCACCTTCTTTGAATTCCTTTGCTCGAAGCCTTTTTATCATACCACCTCTTCATTCTTTCCTTGTAGATGGTTGCACTCTCATAAGCTTTGAGCCTCATCTCTTCTAGTTAACTTATTTGAATCTTCCGTTTGATTCCCGCGGCATCAAAATCAAGATTCATCTCTTTGATTGCCCAAAATGCTTTATGTTCAAACTCCAAAGGTAAATGACACGATTTACCATAAATAAATTGATATGGTGTCATACATATTGGTGTTTTGTGTGCCGTCCAATATGCCCACAATGCTCCATCCAATTTCTTTGACCAATCTTTACCTCCCTTTTCAACGGTCTTGTTAAGAATGCTCTTGAGCTGCCTATTTGAAGTTTCCGCTTGACCATTGGTTTGTGGGTGGTAAGCCGTGGCCACTCTATGCTCAATCCCCAACTTGGACAAGCATTTTCTGAAACTATTTCCCATGAAGTGTGTTCCTCAATCACTTATCAATACTCGCGGGACTCCATAGCGTGGGAATATAATATTTGTGTTCATGAATATGGATTCTTCTGTTGAAGCTCTTCGACAAGGGATAGCCTCCACCCATTTGGATACATAATCAACCATAACTAGAATATGCTCATATCCATTTAAACTAGTGAAAGGTCCCATGAAGTCAATTCCCCATACGTCGAATAGATCAATTTGCAAGTTGTAACTCAAGGGCATAGCATTTCTTTGATTTATATTCCTCATTCTTTGACATTCCGGACAAGAAGCAACATACCTTTTCGAATCTTCATGCATCTCCAGCCAATAAAATCCACTAGCCCATACCTTTGCTTGAGTCCTAAAATGTCCATAGTGTCCTCCATATTCGCCTGAGTGACACTTTCTCAATATTTCATCCCTTTCATCTATTGGTATACACCTTCGTAAGACTCCATCCGCTCCAAGTCTAAAGAGGTAAGGCGCATCCCAATAATATTTTTGGCTCTCAACGATCACTCTCCTTTGAGCGTTCCTATCCAAATGATCAAGTGGCATTTTTCGTATGGCTCGAATAATGTTGATCATGCAAGTATCTTTGTCAAGGATGTGATAGAGGTGATCATCTCTCATCTTATCTTCAATAGGCTATTTATCATCCTCACGATTCATCCTTCATAAATGGTCGGCCACAACATTTTCCGACCCCTTTTTGTCCCGAATCTCCACATCAAATTCTTGCAAGAGAAGGATCCATCGAATCAACCTTGGCTTAGCATCTTTTTTAGACAAGAGATACTTGATCGCCGCATGATCGGTGTAGACAATCACCTTAGAATTCACAATATATGATCTGAATTTTTCAAAGGCAAACACTACCACAAGCAATTCCTTCTCCGTTGTTGCATAATTTAATTGAGCTCCATTGAGGGTTTTGCTAGCATAGTAAATAGCGTGTACCTTGCCTTCTTTTCGTTGTCCCAACACCGCTCCAATGGCATAGTGACTAGCGTCGCACATTATCTCAAAAGGTTGATTCCAGTCGGGCGGTTGAATGACGGGTGCGGTTACGAGAGCTCTCTTTAATGTCCGGAATGCCGCCAAGCACTTATCCCTGAAATTGAATGGCACATCTTTTTGGAGAAGATTGGTCAATGGCTTGGTAATCTTTGAGAAATCCTTGATGAATCTTCTATAGAATCCCGCATGGCCCAAGAAACTCCTCAAAGATTTGATATCCATTGGCGGAGGAAGCTTTTGAACCGTTTCAACCTTAGCCTTGTCCACCTCAATCCCTCTCTCGGATATCACGTGTCCCAACACTATACCTTGTCTCACCATAAAGTGATAATTCTCCCAATTTAGCACCAAATCAACCTCCGAACATTTAGTGAGAACTTTATCCAAGTTTGCCAAGCAATCCACAAAAGATTTACCGTAGATGGAGAAATCATCCATAAATACCTCAACAATTTCCTCGATGAACTCCGAAAATACCGCCATCATACATCGTTGAAAAGAGGCTGGAGCATTGCATAAACCGAAAGGCATTCTTCTATACGCATATGTTCCATAAGGGTAAGTAAATGTCATCTTATGTTGATCATCCGGGTGAATAGGTATTTGCATGAACCCCGAGTACCCATCAAGAAAGCAAAAATATGCATGATTTGCTAACCTCTCAAGCACCTCGTCGATGAACGGTAGGGGGAAGTGATCCTTCTTCGTTGCTTTATTCAATTTCCGGTAGTCAATACACATCCTCCATCCGGTCACGATTCTTTGTGGTATCATTTCATTCTTCTCATTCTTCACCACGGTCAAACCTTCTTTCTTAGGCACACAATGTACGGGGCTCACCCATTCGCTATGCGGCACTGGGTAGATGATTCCGACGTCCAACAACTTGATAACCTCCTTCTTCACCACCTCTCGCATGGCATGGGTTAACCTCCTTTGATGGTCCACTACGGGCTTGCATTGATCCTACATAGGTATGCGGTGAGTGCAAAATGCTGGGCTGAGTCCTTTAAGATCGTTTATCGAATATCCCATCACTTTCTTGTGCTTCTTCAATAAATTCAGCAACATATCATTCTCCTCGGGACTCAATTCATCACTCACAATCATGGGATAAGTCTTGTCCGGGCCCAAAAATTCATATTTCAATCCTTTGGGCAATGGCTTAAGATCCACCTCCGGTGCTTGTGGTTCCTCATGTACAATTTCTCCAAGGTCTTCAAATTTATCCTCCTCTAAGCTTCCGTCTTGCGGTTCTAGTCCTTTGGTTGCTTCCGCTAACTCTTCATCCAACTCATCATTAGATTGATTCTCCATAGCTCTTTGTAGCGGATCCCTGAAAGTTTCAACAAAACGAAGGCTCCCTTCCTCTTCGTCATCAAGAGGTAGGGATCAGGCAATTCGAGAAGCGGGAAGAAAATTGTATGTGAGATTATCTCCATCAAGATTAATAGTTATTTTTCCTTTTTAGGCATCTAAAACGGCATTAACCAACTTAAGAAAATGTCTACCAAGAATTACATGATCATTCTTATCAAAGTAGACATCAACAATGAAGAAATCGGTTGGAATGCATTTTTCGGAAATTAAAACTTCTAGGTCACTAGTAATTCCTAGAGGTTTAACAATTCTACCATCTCCCATAATTAATTTAGTAGAGGTTGGAACTAGGTCAATGGTGTGATCATGAATTTCATCAAAAATCTTAGAGGACAAGACACTTGTGCTCCAATGTCGCATAATGCCTTGCAATTAATGTTGTTAACCTTGCAATCTATACGCGGTGATGTCTTCCCTTCTTCATCGGATCCTATGGCAAAAATTTCAGCGAGGCGGGCAAATGGTGACGCCTCAGGCTTGATTCCCATTATTCTTTTAGCTTCGGCCACATGGTCCGGATCAACTTCTTCTTCGCTAAAGAGTTTATGAAGGACCTCCCCGGTTGTCTCTAGGTTGTATGGATGTTCTACTTGTCTTTCCGGCGGGAAGTCCATCTCCAAAGCTTTTGCCATCCCCTTTTGATTAGGGAACGGTCTCCTCTTGTCAAAGATTTCTCCAAAATCAAGTGGGATCCTATCCATTTGCTCGAACTCCCTTAGTGGCTTCGCGCTTGACATTGTCCTTTCACTTTGTTTGCTTGTCTCGGCGTGATCACTCTCTGGGATAGTTCTAGTTTCCTCATGTTTGGCTTCTTCAACCTTTCTTGGGATTGGTTCCTCTTCCTTCTCTTCCGGGGCCGTATTTCTGAAAATTGCAGCAAGGGGTGCCACACTTGTGTCGCATTGCGGCTTCCCTGAAAGTTGTATTTCCCAATCTCTTCGCATGGCAGCCACTTTACTTATTTTTTGTAGAAGTTTGGCAGCTTCTGTGAGTGTTTTCTCCATGAGATCCCCTCCTGCACACATTTGAACGTATTCCATGCAACTAGGGGTTAGGGAAAAAAGAATCGATTCCATGCTTGATTGATCCCCTCTTCTTTTCCTTGCTTGAAAGTCATCACTTGCATCCTTATATGTTGAATCTTGGTTATAGAGAAAAACTTGGCACAAAATTTCTTTATCAATTGATCCCAATTTCCCTCGGCTTCGAAGGACGCAAATGAATACCACTTTGTTGCTTCATCGGCATGTGAGTAGGGAAAAAGATTCCATTTAAACCAAGTGTCGGGAACTCCCTCTTGTCGCATCGTATTGCACAACGTCGTGAAGCGCTGGATATGTCTATATGGGTTGTCTGTCTCCACCCCTCGGAACGGATTAGTTGCTGCCATCTTGATGATTTGAACTCTGATTTCATACCTTGTCGCTTCGAGAATCGAATCTGACTCTTGTACCTTGATATCCTCACATCGAGGGCTGGCATAGTCTCTTAGTGATTTTTCTGGTTCCTCCAAAGGATTTCCAACGAACGCCATCTAGACAATCAAAAACAAAAAAAACAAAAGAGTGTGTTTTTCTAGAACACAAAGGTTAGGTGTTAGTAATCAACAAAATCAATGAGAGATTCAACAAAATAAACTAGCTTGCTCCACGGCAACGGCGCCAGAAAAAGGGGCTTGTTGACGGTTTGAAACCGTGTTCAACTTCACCACAAGTACACGGAGTGACTTGGTGCGTTTTTCACCAAGGGAGGAGACCCCCCAAGTTCTTGTCAATCCATGGAGCAAGTGAATTACTTGCGTTTAACCTAACACTAACTTAGCTGATTAAGGACTTTATGATGTAAAGATTAATCTATAAAGTAAAGACAAACTAACCCTAGATTATGTTAAAGAGAAAGAGAAAGGTGGTTTACGAGTATGAAAGACGTATGCCCATGGAGTCTAGGTACTTGAGATGCAATCACCCAAAACATGGTAAAACCCCGATCCAATCTATCTAAGGATGTGAACAAAGAGCCAGGCATGTCCCTTCCCTCATACATGTCACTACGCGAAGGTAATCGTCACTAACCCTAATGAACATGGTATGTTGATGTGATCTACGGGAGCAACCCCGAAGGCAATGGTAGCTAACCTTAAACATTAAGCATCATCAACAAAAGGTATGATAGATAAAGATCCAAACAAGAGAGTGGGTGACTACATGTCAAGATCCATTACAACTCCATGGACAAACGGTTACTTTACCCCATCAAGATGCTACGCATGGTACCATTGAACATGGTGGATGCCCCCAATGGAGTCCGTCTCTCGGTGTCCTTCAACTCCAGCGGCGACGTGGCAAGGCCTCGGCGTCCTCCTTCCTCGTGATGGCCTCCGTTGACCTAGGTGATGATCCTCTTGAATCTCCACCCTCTCGATCAACCCTCTTCCTTGTGTTTGATCTCCCGAGGCTTCTCTGGTCGTCTTTCGCGAATGGCTCCCCTCCCCAAACAATTAGGGTTCCGCGAACTTATAACCGAAGAAAGGCAACGGCGAACCGACGTGAAAAGGGGGTGGGCCGGCCGGCCTGGGCCGGCTGGCCTAGCCCATTCTCGGCCCAGTTCACTTCTGTCTTTTGCCACGTGTCATTTCTTGCACTTTGGGTTTTTCCTCCTTCGGATATGGGCTTTGGACATCGTTATCTCCGTGACCAAGTTAAGGGGTCTTCACACATGATCTTTCGGTCTTTTCATCTTGGTCCTCGGAGATTCTTCATTGAAGCACGTTGGTCCTTGCCACCTTTGGAGTCAAGTTCACGCACGGTCGGAGCCTCTTGATCATCATGTAAATCGTCCTCCGAAACGAGTGCATCTCTTCTCATTTAGTGCATGAATTCCTACATAAACATTATACCCCAAAATACACATCCAACGATGAACTTGTTATATCATTAGTATGCCTAGTGGCGGGTTAGTTCCGCAATGAAATCCAAACTATAACATAACAAGTGTTCTTGGTTGACGGAAATCGACCACCAACAATCATGTCCTCCTTCCGAGGACGGCGTTCATAGCTTTCATTATCATACCTTGCTGCACAAACTCACAAACAGCCTCCCCGGGGGTTTCTCGCTGGTGGAAATACACACAAAGAGAATATATCGATTGACAAGAATTGTGATGATTATATAGGAATTTTAGAGAAGGAAGTGAGGCACAAATTTTTAAGGGTGGTTTCTGGAACTTCTGGGCAATGAACTCAAGAACACGAACTAGTAAATGGATGAACTACTTACCAGACGAAGGGCAGCCCTGGGGGCTCATTGCAAGGGGCAGGCCGGCCGGCCTAGGCAGATCAGCCTAGGGGGCCTCCTACTCCTCTCGGCTCCAGCATTCTCCGAGGTACTTTCTTCTTCCTTGTTGTCCTGTGTACTCGTGTTCCACAAGAATCCATCGCTTAAACCCTCTCGGCCACTCCCATGTTTTGAATGATGAGATCAACGCCTCCCTCCTTTACTTTGTGTCACTTCTTGTTTTCCATGTTTTATGTGTTTTCACTTATTTCCTGTGAAACAAAGTCATTGCTGCCCCCCTCCCCCCCAAGGCTTGTCCTTTACATGTGCCCAAGATGCTTTGATGATAAGACCTTCCCGTGATGCATCATGGAGCACAAAGCAAGCTAACTAAAAATCTTCCCCTCAATCATGCTTTGACGCTAATCACTCCTCTAAATCAAAAATTAACTCAGAGCTAACAATGAGTCCAAATATATTTTTAGAGGAGTTTTTAGGCATCAAAAACATTTGTAAGTTAAAAACTTTCCGACTACCTTTATTTTGGTTGCACCGGTATCGTTTGCTTTCATTACTTGATAGCAAGGTCCTCCGGCTTGACCATGGGGGTTTGGGTTTAGGTTCTAATTTTGGCCAAACATGAGAGAGAGATTTTGAACAAATAAATCAATAGGGCATAGAAAAATTCTAAATCTAGAGAAACCAGTGGATGTCAAGTTGAATGAAACCAAAAATCGAATTTTTCTAGGTTCGCGTGAGTCCTATCATGCGTCAAAGATTAGAAATAATTAAGGAACAACGCGAGGCTCTACTCGTGTGTTTTTAACATGTAAAATAAGCCAACCTTAACATCATGGAGAGGATGAAAGTTTTGGATAGGATCTGAATTTTTGGTTCTACTTTCTCGAAAAGAGGCAAATAAAACATAGGATGGCTCATGTCATTGGTTTAATATCGAAAAATTCAAATAAAACGACCGAGCAAATAAAAGGTTCTCCAAAACTTGTTCAACCACTTAAGAGTTTATAAAATGTCTTGCATAGCGAATTCTAAGACTCACTTAATTGAAATTCAAAAATTTTCCGGGTTGCCCTCCCGGTAGATTTATTCTTGACTCAATGAATGGGTTGCCTCCCGCCTAGCGCTTCGTTTAAAGTCCATATCTAGACTTCTTCTCTTCTTCACTTCCGATCAATGCTCTTTGTGGGCGTTGCAATCTTGAGTACCCACTTCTGCACCATCTTTGGCTTGGGTGCAGGCTTTTTCTTCGGCTTAGTCATTTTTTTGGTTTTCACAACATGGCTTTCTCCTTTGGTCTTGACGGATGCAACATCTCCTTGATCTTCTTTGCTCCCATACTAATGCGACGATGAGGTGGAACATATTTATCATTAATAATGTTGCGTACCTCGAAACATGGTCGAAATTTGAATGCACTCTCGCCGTTGATGTCGATCTTGATCTCCCTCTTGCCAATGTTGATTGTCACTCCGATGGTATTAAGGAACAACCTCCCGAAGAGCGGCGGCTTCTCCCTTTCTCCCATCTTGAGCATGAAATCCACAGGGATGAAGTGATCTTCCACTTTTAAGGGTACATCTTCGATGATTCCCACGGGATAGTGAATAGAGTTGTCACCCAACTCTAGACTCATGGCCGTGGGCTCTAGCCTTGGTAAGCATAGCCTCTTGAACATGTCTCTTGGTCTGGCTCCCATACTTGCTCTAAGGTCGCATAACGCCTTCTTGAACTTGAAAGAGCCAATGGAACATGAGACGATCAGACATCCGGGGCCTCTTTGTTTCTTGGGTCCTTGATATGTGATAATGGCACCGCATTCCTCGGACGTCTCGATGTGATCTTCTCCGAGTGTCGCCATCTCATACTTGTTGGCAAGTATGTTATTGAAGTAGAGTAGCTTTGATGAAGGCATCTCCAATCTTCCTTCATTACCCATTAAGCACCCGACAAGTTGTCTCATTTGCGTTTCTAGCATCTTCATTGCGTTGAGCACTTGATGGTTGGAACTTTCGACCTCCGTCACCTTGCCATCTATATTTTCCAATATTTTGTCAATGGCCTTGAACTTGGTGACGGTGTCCTTGTTTATCTTAGCTTGCTCGTCCATGAAGTCCTTCAATTGTACACGAAGAGGAACCAAATTTTGAATGGATGAGCTTGCATTAAATTGAGTTTTACCTTGCCCGTAGTGGAAGTTTGGCGATTCTTCTTTCCTCATGTGGTTGAGCACCTTTGCTTCCTCCGGACAATCTCCTTGGACATGGTCGTACTCCCCACACTCTTCACATGTGGATCTTGCTTCGTCGGCCTTCATAGCCTTTATCTTCTCTATCTCCATCTTCTCCACCCTGTTCATAAGTGAACCAACTTGCCATACAAGGAATTCGGCTCACGCGTATTCATTGAAATGCTCAATAGCTTCCTCAATTGTCTCCGTGGGAGATTGAACAAATGTATCGATCTTGTTGCGCAAACTATGAATCTTGACCGGCGAACAAAATTTCTTCATGAAGGCCCTCATCATTGCATCCCAATTTAATTTCTTTGCCGATAGAGTGTGGAACCAATCCAAAGCTTCTTCAAGTAGTGAGAACCCAAAGAGCCTTGCCCACAATTGATCTTGAGTCAACCCTTCCACATTGGAAGTTTGACATAGTCGAACAAATGCTTGGAGGTGAAGGTTCGGATCCTCTTTACCGGTGAAAGGCGATTGTTGCACCTTGAGGATAGTTGAGACCTTGATCTCGAATGGCCTTTTGACATCTTCAATGTCTAGGTTTGGTAGATCATAGATGTCTGGGATGCATAGCTCCCCGATCTTGCGCTCCGGCTGCGATTCTTCTCCCATGGGTGGCGGTTGAGGTTGATCTCCCTTTGGACTTGGGGTGGTGTTTCCCTTGGAGATCCTGACGATCCTTTGGCCTCGGCTTTTGGATCTACAGATTCCTTAGCTTGTGTTGCACGTCTCCTTTGCCTATAAAGTTTTTTCTAGATCATCCACAAAAGAAAACTAGGGTTTGTTGGAGAGGTAGCCGTCCATCTCCGGTTAGGGTTAGTGATAAACAAAAATCAAAAAGAAGAACTAGGGTTAGTCAAAAACTAGATTATATTGATTTTTGAGGATGATCAAAGTTAGTAGATGCAAAAGAAAAACCAAAAGAAAAACTGAAAATTACTTACAAACGTGATACTAGATCGGATCTTGATTGCTAGTTCCCCGGCAATAGCGCCAGAAAAAGGGGCTTGTTGACGTTTGATTATCGTTGCAAAGTTCGTTTGGACTTGCAAGCGGACAAATCCCTCGTCGTAGTCAAGGGACCCTTCTTCCCTTGAGTGGTGAACCCAAGGTATCGAATCCGTAGAACAATGTGCAACGCAAGATCGATCCAATAAAGTAAGAAAGCACTTTGTTTAAGAGAGGTTTCAAACGCATCTAATCTACTAAAACATGAGACGTAGCGAGAGAAAGCAAGAGGTAACCAATCTAGAGAGTCTAGATCGTGCCTTTGTCATAGTTCCAAGCGAGAGATAAAGATAGCAATAAGAATCTCATAAAAAGCATATGGCTTTCGGTTCAATCCTTGAAGGCACCTACCGTACACGTGATCGACATCCTATCACGATGCCCCGCTTCTTGTGCAGGTGAACCTAAGAGCACGCTCATGAAGAACGTGTTGAAAACACTTGGTAGGCCGGGTATGCACCTCTAGCCACCGCGGCTACAAGAGCACCCTAGGCGATCTATCTTAAGTATAGATCAAGGAAGAAGCAAAACCAAGAGAAGACAAAACCGAAGAGAAAGCACTTGATTGCTAGTTATCGGATCTATTAAAACTCCATCATAAGTTTATACATGAACAAGATCCAATCGGGATCCTACCTTGATCTTGATTCAAGCCTCCGGAACTCCGACGTGGTCTTCCATGCAAGGTTCCCATGCCGGCTAGGTGAACCCTAGACGACTATCACGACCCTCCTCTCCGAGATGGTGTCCCTCAAGCTCCTCTGCTCCTCGGCGGCGGATGACGAATGACTTGATAGTTGCAACTTCGCACGGGGACTATAAATAGCCTGAGGATCATCTAGGTCTAAGGGGGCGTCGAACTGGCAAGAAAACGAGCCAGGCCGGCCGGACTAGGCGGACCGGCCCAAGGTGTTTTTGGCCCAGTTCGCCCCTGGTTTTCTTCCCAAAGCTTCTCGCGACTTCCTGAGTTTTTGCCGAGTTGCATGTGGGCCCTTGACGTCATTTTCCTCGCGGTTTAGATAAGGGTGCTTTGCGTATGAACTCCCGCATCTTCCGTCTAGATCCTTGATCCTTCTCGGCTTCACGCTTTAGTCCTTGGTTCATTTGGAATCATGTTCATCTTGTATCTTGATTTGTGTCGGGCTTCATGATCTTCTTGTAAAACCCTTGATGAACTCCACCCGGAAGTCCTCTTTTAGGCTCTTGATTCCTGTGTAAACAATAAACTCCAAAAACCATGCGCGAGTGCGAACTTGATATATAATGAGAGTTAGGATCGTTAGTGTGAATATCAAATTAATGCCAACATTGAAGGTAAACTCATGGCTAGGTTGACGGAAATCGACTGTCAACAGATACCAATTGAAGGACCGAATAGGCGACCAGAGAGGGGGAGTGAATGGGAGCCGATAAAAATTCTTCCCGAAGGATGAACTTGGCCTATACCCCGATTGCCACTCCGATCACTCGCACACACCAAAGAAGCTCTAGACTAGGCACACACAAGCCTACAAGTCCTAGAGACAAGCTTTGAATCAAAGGGCGGAAGCACAAGAGAAGAAACAAAAGACTTAGCCAAATCTGTGAGGCTCTGGGCGGACAGTCCGTGTGTGTACGGCGGACAGGCCGTGCGTTTGGCGGATGGTCTGCAACCCCAGGGCGGACAGTTCAAAAAACAACACCGAACCTCCAGTAGCGCACCAAGGAAAATTGGACAGTCCGGGCAAGCACCGCGGACAGTCCGGCACAACGCGGGCAGTCCAGCCCCACCTGGCAGACAGTCCGGCAAACCACACCCAAACAAAACCAACGAACACTACGGATCGAAACACGAGCGCGCACGAACAGGGACAAACACACGATGAATTGCAGTCACGCGGATAGTCCGCACGCAACCCGCGGACAATCCGCCAACCGCGGACAGAGCAGAAAAAGCTCGCACGCGGGAGGTCAACCCTTCCTTTCCATCACCGGATCTCCCAAACGGTTTGAGCTCTTGAGACACGATTTGGGGGAGATGAGAAGCGTCACAAGATGAAGCTATGCCCCAAAAATCTCTACCTCTAACTCACTAAAACACCGGGAATCGCGGATCACATGAACCACCCTCAAGAACTCGGGCTCCAACCAAAACTCGCGAATCGAAGGGATTTCCCGGCGTTTGAGGGGTCAAGATCACACACAAAGATGCGCAAGGCATCCACCCATGATCCCCTCAAAGAAATCCGAGAGGAAATACCCTCAAATCAACGAATCTAGCGAAGAACGAAACACCCCAGAAATAGCCCCGAAAATGACACGAAAATCACAAAGAGCTAGGTGATCATCACAACGCCGAATGCTTCCATACATCCAGAGGTCAGAGTCTATACAAGAATCTAGCCTAGGGAAAGCAGAGGAAAAGAAGCAGTCCAGAGCGATCTACCGGGGGAGGAAACCCTAGAGTCCAAGCGAGAGAGATGCCATCCACCTCTCTGCTATTTATACGAGGTCCACCGGAGGAGGCAAATGACCATGCTACCCCTACAACTCAAATAGAAGGTACACACTACTCAGGGGCAATATGGTCAAGTCTTCATCAAGCGGACACACTTCCACCGCGGACTTGCATAGCCTCGACGCAAGCCCCGCGATCACGCCACGTGCCCCCCGCCTCAAAGCTTCCCGACGCTCCCGGATCCCCATCTCCGTCGCATCGGGCCTCCGGACTTGGTTTTGTGGCCCAAACCAAGAAACCGTCCACCGATGGTTTTGTGGGAAAATCACCAAACCCCGTCGCATCGGCCTTGATCCTCTACCTTGCACTGGCCCGTGTCCATGACTTCAACTTGCTAGTCCTGCACCGCACGGCTCGCACTTAACCCCATCGGCCACCGGGTCCATCGAACCAAGCCTACTTGCCTCTCCATCACCCGAAGGCCACCACGGCTAAGGCCTTTCGCGCTTGTGCAAGACTTGACCACGGCTAAGGCCTTTCGCACCAACACGAGTCAAGCTGCAACATGTACCTGCACACTTAGCCAAGCATCAGTCCACACAATGTTGTCAATCACTCATCACTAAGGAGCGACCCTCCACTGGTCCTCGGACACACCTGGTCCTCAGTTTACCTAGCCGACGTGGGAACCTTGCAAGGGAGACCACGTCGGAGTTCCGGAGGCTTGAATCAAGATCAAGGTAGGATCCCGGTTGTGGTCTTATTCATGTATACACTTATGATGAAGTCTTAAAGGATCCGATTTCTAGCGATCGAGTACCTTTGTTTATGATTCTTGTTCTTTCTTGGGTGTTTTCTTCCTCAATCTATTATCGAGATAGGTTGCATGGGATGTTCTTGTAGCCGCGGTGGCTACAGGTGCATACCCGATCTACCAAGTAGTTCAATACGCTTTTTGTGAGCGTGCTCTAAGATTCGACTGTGAAGAAAGGGGAACATCGTGACAGGATGTTGACACTGAGTACGACGGGGCGACTTAGGGGGTTTGACCGAAGGTCAAGGTTTAAAGACGCTTTTAATGAGATTCGTTTTGCTTTCTTCTATCTCACTCGGAACTACAACATAAGCGCGATCTAGGCCCCCTCTACATCGGCTATCTCTATGCTTTCTCTTGCTACCTCTCATGATCTTAGTAGATTAGATGCATTCGAAACTTCTTCAAGATGCAAGTGTTTCTCGGTTATTAGATTGATTCTTGCATTGCACATGTTCCACGGATTCGATACCTTGGGTGATACTAGAGGGAAAAAGGTACTACATGATCTGTAAGCTTGCGGTGAACCTTGGCGTGTTATTGAACCGTCAACAATCACCGAGAGCCTGTCAAGGTGGCTCTCGGCAAAGGTTGAAGCGGCCCCACAGATAGCCGCACTGGCGGCCATGTCGTCAAAGACGCTCCTTTTGCCGAGAGCCGGAACACGTGGCTCTTGGCAAAAGCTGAAGCGGGGCCCGCACATAGCCGCACTGGTGGTCATGTCGTCAAAGGTGCTCTCTTTGTCGAGAGCCAGAACATGTGGCTCTCGACAAAGGCTGAAGCGGGGCCTGCACGCAGCCGCGTTGGCGGCCACGTCGTCAGATGCCCTCCCTTTGCTGAGAGCCCCGCCCCGTCGCTCTCGACAAAGGAGGAGGCCGGGCCCGCTGTTAGACGCGGTGGTCTTAGCAACGCCCGACGGGTGGGCTCGCCTTCAATTCTTCGCCAAGAGCCGAGATCTACGACTCTCGGTGAAGGTGTTGCCGAGAGCAATAGATCTGGGCTCTCGGCAAAGATTTGAAGGAGGTCCCACCCGTAGTGACATAGACACACACACACACTCACACCACACAACACACCACAACACACTCAGACACCCATGCCGTGCCGCCACCCTCAACGCCACGCCGCCATCCTCTCCACCGGCACGCCGCCACGCCTCCCTCCACCACGCCGGCGTCGTGCCCCACCGCGGCCACCCGGCGCTACGCCCCGCCCCACCACCTCCTGCTCCCTGCTCGGCCGCCCCCGCCGCCTCCTGCTCGGCCGCTACCCGGCACTCCAACCCGCCGCGGCCACCTGGCGCTCCGCCCCGCCCCGCCGCCTCGTGCTCGGCCGCCCGGCGTTGCGCCCCGCCCTGACGCCCCCTGCTCGGCCGCCCGGCCCTGCGCCCGTACCTGCCGCCCGCTGCTCGGCTGCCCCCACCGCCGCCGGGGTAGAGGCCGGCCCCAGCCACGCGCTGTCCCCACCGCCGGCAGGGATGAGCCCGCCACCGCCCCCACTACCCCCACCGCCGTCCGGCCGCTGCCCCCACTGCCCGGAGGAGATGTAATTTTCTGTTTTTATTTTAGATGGCAATTTAGATGTAGTGATTTAGGTAGTCCTTTTAGACAGTAATTTAGTTAGTAATTTTAGGTAGCAAATTAGATAGAAATTTTAGATAGCAATGTATGTGGTGATATAGCAATGTAGGCATGAATTGGAAGGCAGCATGGATTGGATTGGAAGAAAGCATGTAGTGATGTGTCAATGCTAGGCAATTTTAGGTAGCGATGTAGTGATGTAGGCAATTTTAGATAGCAACTTGCAGCTTCACCTACTATATTTAGAATGAGGGAGAAAGCAAGGATTGGACGAGTGGGAAATTAACAAAAGTTATGTTTTGGTTTAAACTATTTGATGCATGTCTTGGATCGTATGTTTGGATGAGTTACATGGATTTGAAATTACGTTTTACTTATACATCTCTAATTTTACTTCTCATGCATGTCAATTTTATAGGGAGAGGTACCTTGATTTGCCGCACTCATCACCGGGGAGGGAATTTTCGAGGAGGAAGAGGAGTAGGTCGCGTCAACTCCTAGGTGAGCCTCGTGGCTTGGGCTACCACATGTGATTTGTCCGGCCATCGAGCCGTTGGAAGAAAACCCGTGTGTAGCCCGGCCTTCGTGTCATGGATTTTGTTGTAGGTTTTGGGAACCTCACCGTACAGGGGAGGTGCTGTCGAAATTTTTAGTTGACACTATTATGTTAAGTTATTTCAGGTTCCCGTTGCCTTGCTCCGCCAGGGGTCCATAGCTGCAGCTGCTCTCGTCTTCAACCCACCAAGGTGAGGCAAATTTCATTCTCTTACGATTTGATGTCGTAGATCGCGAAACCTAGTTAGGCGTCTCCCGTTCGGAAGAGATACGGTTCGAAATATGCAGAACTTTGCATATTTATGGTTGTATCTGTTTCGAATTGTCCACGTTTTTTGGACAGCCTGTGGATGTGTAGATGAGGTTAGTTTCTATGGTCTACTCCGATCTGAGATAGAGTTTCGGTAGTGTCTCCCCATTGTTCTCCAGACACACAATCTCCCTAACGGGACGTGTATTTGGAGAACAGCGGGGAGGTGCTGCCGAAATTTTGTCTCAGATCGGAGTAGACCATAGGAACTGACCCCATCTACGCATCCATGGGTGGGATTAGGACCTATCTTTACCTATTAGAATGTGTAGACATCGTGTAGAGGATCCAATGTATTTTATATAACTCGCTGATATGATAGAGAATGGATGACCGTGAGTGGATGTACAAAGGATGGGCACCAAATGGTCGTGTGACACAGGAATGGGTTGACAATGCTCAAGCTTTCATGGATGAAGCATTTAGAAAGGTTAAAGGGCCTAAAAACAGTAAAACCATTTGGTGTCCCTGCTGCAAGTGCGGAAAGTCACGTCAAAGGAACAAGCAGGAAATGGTAGTTCATCTCCACAACTATGGTTTTACGAAAGACTATTCCAAGTGGACCTTCCATAGTGAAACCTGTCATATGAGATCCGAGGCCGTGAGACAACGCATTGGAGAACTTGATGGTGATGCTGGAGTAGCAGACATGATAGATGACTTTCATGAAGCACATTTTCAAGGAGAACGTCCAGAGGAGGAGCTAGAGCCAAGCACGAAGGCGTATTATGACATGTTGGCTGCAGCACAAAAACCCCTTCACTCACACACCAAAATATCTCAACTAGATGCCATCGGCCGCCTGATGGCCGTAAAGTCCCAGCATAACCTGAGTTTAGATTGCTTCGATACTTTGGTGACTGTTTTTGCTAACATGCTTCCCAAAGATCACCTTTTGCCGAAGAACTTGTACGATGCGCGAAAAGTTCTTAGTGCACTTAAGATGCCATACGAGCAAATACATGCCTGTCCGAAAGGATGCGTCTTATTCAGGAAAGAACATGAGAAAGCAACACACTGTCCGAAATGTAAAGCGTCTCGGTACGTTGAGGTAGACTCTGGTGAGGGTCGTCCAAAGACGCAGCTCACGATCCCAGTGAGTGTCCTGCGGTACCTCCCAGCCATACAGCAGATCCAACAGATTTACATGACCGAGGAATCTGCGAAGCAAATGACTTGGCACAAAACAGGCGTCCGATACAGTGACAACCTTACACATCCATCAGATGTTGAAGCATGGACCCATTTTGATGAGATCCATCGTGACAAAGCTGGTGAGGCTCGCAATGTACATGTCGCGTTGGCGACAGATGGGTTCAATCCTTTTGGAATGATAGCTGCCCCATACACTTGTTGGCTCGTGTTTGTTATCCCCCTCAATCTACCTCCCGGCATCGTCTTTCAACGGCAGTACATATTCGTGTCGTTGATAATTCCTAGATACCCGAGAGATAATATGAGTGTGTACATGGAGCCTCTGATTGATGATTTGCTCAAGGTTTGGAATGAAGGGGTGTGGACATACAACCGAGCTACGAAGACAAACTTCAGAATGCATGTGTGGTACATGTACTCCTTGCATGACATGCCGGCTTATGGGTTATTTTGCGGCTGGTGTGTCCAAGGGAAGTTCCCTTGCCCAGTATGCAAGGTAGCTCTGATGTTCATTTGGTTGAAGAGGGGTGGCAAGTATTCTTCATTTGACAAACATCGACAATTCCTCCCTCTTGACCATCAATTCAGACGAGACGCAAAGAACTTTAAGAAAGGTGTCGTAGTTAAAGATCCACCCCCGCACATGATGACAGGTGCCGAGGTTCAAACTCAGGTAGACGCTCTCGTGCTCAAAGAAGGAGAACATCATTTTGTGGGATATGGTGTGCAACATGCCTGGAATCAGAAGTCAGGCTTGTGGAGGCTACCCTACATGAAATATCTTCTTCTTCCACAAAACATTGATGTGATGCACACCAAAAAGAATGTTGCTGAGGCACTATGTGGTACCATCATGGACATACCAGAGAAGAGTAAGGACAATGTTAAGGCTAGAGTCGATCTAGAAATGTTATGCGTTAGGCCAAAGCAAGTCATCCCTAAGCTTGTACAGGGTAAGACGTGGAAAAAGCCTAAGGCTGATTTTGTCCTTACAAGGGAACAAAGGAAGGAAGTACTAGAATGGATCCAAGATTTAATGTTCCCTGGTGGATATGCTACAAATCTGAGGAGGGGAGTCAATTTAACTACTCTGCAATTAAAGGGGTTGAAAAGTCATGACTACCACATATGGATCGAGCGACTTCTTCCGGTGATTGTTCGAGGCTATGTACCTGAGCATGTGTGGTAAATGCTGGCAGAGGTGAGCTATTTCTTTCGTCAGCTTTGCACTAAGGAGTTATCTCGTGCTATGATTGACAAACTTGAAAAAAGTGCAGCTGTGTTGCTCTGTAACCTAGAGAAGATCTTTCCACCTGGCTTCTTCAACCCGATGGAACATATGATTTTGCACCTCCCGCGCGAGGCACGATTGGGGGGGCCGTGTAGAACCATTGGTGCTATCCAATTGAGAGGGTTTGCAAGGTTCTTCGAAGCACATGTAAAAATAAAAGTAAAATTGAAGCTTGCATTGTAGAATCACACATTCAGCAGGAGGTGTCAAACTTCACAACTAAATACTATGCTGAGCACCTTCACAACGTGCATAATTGACCTCCTCGGTACAATGTTGGTGAAAATGAATCGAACCTCAGCCTTTTCCGAGGACAACTCGGAAGTGCAAGTGTTCGGACACTCAAGACCTTATCTCATGAAGAGTGGCGCACTATCACGATATATGTTTTGCGCAATCTTGATGAAGTACGGCCATACATAGAGTAAGTTGTCAATAAAACTCATCATTTCCTGTCTTGTATGTTGCCTCATCTGCATCCAACCTCATTTGATTTGGTGCAGTGAATTTATTGGGCAATTTTGGCATCATTCAACGCCACCTATTGACCACGAGGAGGAAACTCTTCTTCACCAGGGTGCGGGAACCACAAATCTCGATTTCATTGCCTGGTTCAAACATAAGGTAATTTAGCTCGTGCTCAGTACATTAAAAGTATTTTAGCTCGTACTCAGTATCACATTAACCACTATCCTCCCTGAACTTGCAGGGCCAGACCGATCCGTTGACGAATCCTGAGGTGAGGCAGGTTTCCAGAGGTTTCGCCTTTAGGGTCAACTCATTTGCTGTTTATGACGTGAATGGGTATCACTTTCACACGACACAATACGAGGAGCAAAGGCCTAATCGAAGAACCACAAATAATGGAGTTTGTACGCGTAGCCGATCCGATGGGGTAGATTACTATGGAAGACTTGAAGAAATATACGAACTCGATTATCATGGTTGCAAACCTCTTAAACCTGTCATATTCAAGTGTCATTGGTTTGATCCAAGAGCTAGTGGCATGAGACAGAATAAGAATCTTGGGCTTGTCAAAATTAAACAGTCATCTGTGTACCCAGGGCACGATGTCTATATTGTGGCCCAACAGACCACACAAGAATATTACCTCTCATACCCTTGTAAAACTGACAAGCGTCTCCAGGGTTGGAATGTTCTGTACAAGGTATCGCCACACGGTAAACTACCTGCCCCAAACAAAGAAGATTACCACCTACTAGACCCAAACACATATGACAGAGAGTTCTTTCAAGAAGATGGGCTAGAAGGGAGGTTTGAGATAGACTTAACTCAAGTGCTCGAAATGGAAGTAGACAATGAAACGGTTGTCGACAACGATGCTATAGAAGAGGTTCAAAATGATGACGACTTAAGATTACTCAAGCGATTACGTTTAGGCAATTGCAATGATGATGATGACACCATTCCACCTTTGGAGCACGGCGTTGAGTCTATGGACAAGCGAGATAGTGAAGATGAGTGTAATCCAGATATTCCGGATCATGATGAATATTTCTAAAACATGTAAGATCCGTACTAATTGTAGTTATGTTTCTAATTTACTAGGATATTTTGTTTCATTTACTAGTATAATTTGTTTCTTATTTACTAATTGGTATTTAAATGTAATTATGTACTGATTGATTTACTTTTTTTATTTCTGGTGATTGATCAAAGATGCCGCCAAAGAAGAAGAGGGTGCCGAAGCACCACGCCCCTGTGGTGAGGAACCTCAATGACTTCTACCAGGACGAGGCTTAGGGCTCCGGGACGACGAGGAGGGTGTCGAGGTCCTCCTCCGGGGCACCCTCTGAGTCGTCTGGAGCCAGGGGTCGCGAAAGTGCACCCTCTCCAGCTGTTGAGTCGTCGGATGAGGAGTATGGTGATAGGGAGGAGGAGGAGGTGCAACAGGGGGAGGATGTGGAGCAGGGGGAGGATGAGGAGCAGGGGGAGGACGAGGAGCAAGGGGGAGGAAGAGGAAGAGGAGGCGGGGCGGGGTCAAAGGTCTATTTGCGAGGACTTGCGATGCTTCCGGAGTGCCCCATACTGCCCGCGAGCCGACCGGTTATTAGACCCGAGGGAACACGGTAACTTATCTTAACCTTTTCATTGGTTCTTTCAAACTAACGATTCAAACTAATACATTGTGTGAATCATTTTGGTAGGGGGTGGGAGATCGTTAGTCACATTGGTCACAAGTGTCTTCCCAATGGCATCTTCGGCATTCTTACCAGGCTTTGGTACCCCGGGTTCGTGTGGTTTGGCGAGGAACATGCTCGGCGAGAGGTGTTGGTGACGTCGTTTGACCACTACGCCAGCTCCCAATTTCCCTGATCTGACTGGTCGTGACTTCCAGAACAGGGCTGCCCGGGTGGTTGGCGAGTTTTGGGTGAGTTTTCCTAGCAATAAATTGTGTTTCTGAATAAATCAACTTAATTGGATTTTGCTCAAGTATTGACAACACTTTTATATGCAGGATTTTTACAGATGCATCCTGGGATACGAGCAGGTGGCGGCTGATAATGCCATGTTCATCTATCGGAAGCTTGTGTCGGATATGATTTACGAGTCCCGCGTCTCACAAAACATTGTCTGTGAAGGACCGAATAGGGCGACCAGAGAGGGGGGGAGTGAATGGGAGCCGATAAAAATTCTTCCCTTAGGTCGAACTCGGCCTATACCCCGATTGCCACTCCAAACGCTCGCGCACACAAAGGAAGCTCCAAACAGGACACAAACAAGCCTACAAGATCAAGAGACAAGCCTTGGAGCAAAGAGCGGAAGCAACTAGACAAGAATCAAAGCACTTGGCACAAACTGGAAACGCCAGGCGCGGACTGTCCGTGCAGTACGGGCGGACCGTCCGCTAGGGTACGGCAGACTGTCCGCAGGTGCTGCGCGGACTGTCCAAAATGAACACCACAGCTACCAGAGACAAACCCGGAAATTTGGACTGTCCGGCTACGCCTTGCGGACTGTCTGCTAGTGTCGCGGACCGCCCGTGAGGCCTGGGCAGACTGTCCGTCAATCCACTGGAAACCCCAGACAAAAACCCCAGACAAAACTTCACCACGCGGACTGTCCGTGATCAACACGCGGACTGTCCGCAAACCTCTTGCAACGAAACCCTAGGGCTAAAAAGGATCGAAACGAACACGCGCAAGAACACGAAGAACACGCGACGAACTCCTGGACGCGCGGACTGTCCACGGGGTCCTCGCGGACTGTCTGCTAGCCCTGGACAGAGCTGCTCGAGCTCGAGCTCGCGAAGTCAACTCTCCCAATCCATCACCGGATCTCCCAAACGCCAAAAGCTCTTGAGACAAGATTTGGGGGAGATGATAAGCAACACTAGAGGAAGCTATGCCCCAAAAATCTCGACCTCGAAGCCACTAAATCGTCGGGAATCGCGGATCACACGAACTCCACCATGAACTCGGGCACCAACCAAAAACGCACGAATCTAAGGCTCTCCACCGCGTTTGAGGGGTCAAGATCACACACAAAGATGCGCAAGGCATCCACCCATGATCCCCTCAAAGAAATCCGTGAAGAAACGCCCCCAAAATCATGAATCGAGCGAAGAACGAAACCGCCCAAAAATAGCCCCAAAAATGACACGAAAATCACAGAGGACTAGGAGATCACCGGGACGCCGAATGCTTCCATACATCCAGAGGTCAGATTTTGTACAAGAGTCTAGCCTAAGGAATCTAGAGGGAAAAGAAGCAGTTCAGAGAAATCTACCGGGGGAGAAAGCCCTAGAGTCCAAGAGAGAGAGATGCCATCCACCTCTCCGCTATTTATACGAAGTCCATCGGAGGGAGGTAAATGACCACGCTACCCCTACTGCTTAAAACAAGATACAACCCCTCAGGGGCATTTTGGTCAAGTCTTCATCGGACGAACACGCTTCCACCACGGCTTCGCTTCACCTCGACGCAAACCCCGTGATCACGCCACGTGCCCTCCGCCTCAAAGCTTCCCGAAGCTCCCGGATCACCATCTCCGTCGCCTTGGGCCTCCGGACTTGGTTTTGAGGCCCAAACCAAGAAACCGTCCACTGATGGTTTTATGGGCAAACCAGCAAACCCCGCGTGCAAGCTTCGGGCTCGATCCGCTACCTTGCACCGGCCCATGTTCACGACTTCTGCCCGCCAGTCTTGCACCGCACGGCTCGCACTTGACCCCATCGGCCACCGGGTCCGTCGAACCAAGCCTACTTGCCACTCCATCACCCGGAGGCCGCCACGACTAAGGCCTTTCGCGCTTGTTCTTCACCTGCACCAACACGAGTCAAGCCGCAACCTGTTCCTGCACACTTAGCTAAGCATCAGTCCACACAACATTGTCAATCACTCATCACTAAGGAGCGACCCTCCACTGGTCTTCGGACACGCCTGGTCCTCAGTCTGGAATGCTAAGAAGAAGGTGAAAGCCACAAAATGAGAAGTTCGAAACCTGTGGCTCACTCTAGAAGAATACATGGAGGTAAATATGCTCAATTCATTTTTCTTAAATTAAATTTGCTCAATTTGATGTTCTTGTACGATATGCACTTGATGACGTGCAGGTGCCTCCATGGTGGGTTGCTGACCAGCCTCGGGTTTGGAGAGCGATTGTGGACAAGTGGTTTGAGCCGGATTAGGAGGCAAAGCACCTCGAGCACTGGCGGTGGCGTTTGAACATGGCAGGTCCAGCACACCACCAAGGCCCCGTTAACCTTCGCGAGTATAGTCGTAGATGCGTACGTTAATTTATTTCTTTATTCCAATTTGTTGTTATCTAACTCTCAATTATTCTAACATCCACTCTGTTGTTTTCTTGTAGTCTCAGGCACATGAGAATCGGCCTTGCAGCGAGCTCCAGGCATATGGCATGGCACACAAGGGCAAGGCGACATCCGATGTCACCTTCAATGTGGATGACCTGCCCGAGGTGTACAACAACCCGACAATCCAGCCCTGCATCACAAAGTATGTCACGATGGCAAGTGAGGTTCGTGGGCCAGACTTCAATCCGGTGACAGAGCCTATGAGAGCCAGGTGTGGTTCGAGGACCGGTGGATGGTCGCTTCCTGGTGTGATGAGTGATTGACAACGTGGTGTGGACTGATTCTTGGCTAAGTATTGCAGGTGCAGGTTGCGGCTTGACTGGTGCAGGTGCAGGTGAAGAACAAGCGTGAAAGGTCGTTGCCGGTGAGGCCTCCAGGTGTGGAGAAGACAAGTAGGCTTGGTTCGAGGGACCCGGTGGCCAGCGGGGTCAAGTGCGGGCCGCATGGTGGCAAGAACGGCAAGATGAAGTCATGGACGGTTTCTTGGTTGAGCCTCAAAACCAAGGTCGAGCCGGGACTACGTGGGAGCCGAGTCATGAGTGGTGATTGGCGGAGGCTACACCGAGTTCGCGGGGTTTCCGGTGGTTCACCAGAAAATCACTGGGTTCCTTGGTTGATCCACAAAGCCAAGACCGAAGAACCGAAGACGGAGGTGCAGCAGCTCCAGACCGGTCTGACCGGTGGGTCTGACCGGTCTGACCGGTGGGTACCGGTCTGACCGGTCAGGAGAACCGGTCTGACCGGTGTGCGACGACGCAGTCCGGAATCTTCGAAGCGGAGGACACGCGTCGGGATCGCAAGGCTTGCGTCGAGGCTAAGCAAGTTTGCGGTCGCTGGGCATCCGTCCGATGGTGCGAAGACAAAGACTTCCAATTTCGCCCTCGAGGGGCATGTATCCCTAGTTAGCTAGTAAGGGTATTTTAGTCTTTCGGTTGCCTCCATATAACCCAAGTGGTGAGAGGATGGCAGCCATCTCTTGGAACCCTAGCTCATTTGGTTTTCCTATTTTCCTTCCTATTTTCTTAGGATTTTCGTAGGACTAGCTTGAGAGCTTCATGGTGAGATCTTGTGAGAGGGAAGGATGATCGGGCGGCAAGCTAGACCTTGTATGAACCTCTTTGGTGTGTATAGATGATTCGGCGTGGTTCCTCAAGGCTTGGATGTGTCTTTCCCGTTTCTCCTTTTTGGTGATTTTCGGAGCCCTTTCTTGGTGATTTTCTTGGAGCGATTTCGAGGCCTTTCTCTTTGGGATTTGGTGTGGGATGTATGCATGAACCCTTCGTGGTTCTTTTCCCTTTGATTCCCCTTCCAAATCCGTGAGCAAAGGGGCTCGATTTTGGGGTTTTCGTGGCTCTAGGGTTAGAGGCGTTCTTGGTGGGATTCCTTCGATTCCTCTTGATTTGACAAGTTTTGGTGGACCAAATCTTGGCTATGGAGTACCCATGAGGTGTTCCTACTATCCCCAAAGTCTTGTGCAAAACCGTGGAGCGAATCGGGAAATCGGGAGTTGGATTTGGAGGAGTTGACTCGCGGGCGCTGTTCATCCCGAGCTGTCCAGGCACGACCGGTCTGACCGGTGCTCTTGACCGGTCTGACCGGTGCTAGCCCTTGGTGGGTTTTTGTCTCGGGGAACAGCCTTGTCCGTGTGGTTTTGTCCCGTGGTCCTGCTGTTCAGTTCTTGGAGTGTTTGGAGTTGTTTTGCTAGGTTTTGTGAGGGGTTCTTCTTCCTCACAGGTTGTGTTTCGTGGTGGTTTTTGTTCCAGGGCCTAGAGGATTCACTGAGGCTTCCTGGAACATTTGCTGTTCGGCTGCTGTAGCCACCGGCCTGACCGGCTCTGTCCACCGGTCTGACCGGTGTCACCGGTCTGACCGGCGCAGGCCATCGGTCTGACCGGTGTAGCACAGGCAGCAAGCCGTGCAAGTTTCCGCTGTGTGTTTTGGTGAGTTTTGGCTAGGAAGGTTGAGTGTTGGTTCCTAGGACCAGTAGCACTCCAGTGGCTGCGTGGTCTTGACCAACTTGGGTAGTCGGGTCGGAGACGTGAGTTGGAAGCCGTGTTCGTCTTGTTGGAGTTCTCATCTCCTTCGAGAAGAATTTTTATCGGCTCCCATTCACTCCCCCCCTCTCTGGTTCGCCTAATCGGTCCTTCAAGTGGTATCAGAGCCGGTTCGGGTCTTTATTGACTCTTACCAGTCTAAGATCCAAAGATGGCGTACCAGGAACGGGGTTCGGGTCCTCCGCACTTCGATGGGAAGAACTACCAGATGTGGCAAAGGCGGATGGCGGCGTTCCTCCGCGGAAAGGGTCAGATCCTTTGGGATGTCACGGTGAACACAGCTTATGTTCATCCGATGAACTTCCTTGCTCCAGGATCGAGGGATATGTTCGAAGCCAACAACAAGGCTGTCGACTACTTGTTTCGTGCTCTGTGTCAGCCTGAATTTGATCGGGTTCAGACAGAGGACTTAGCTTGTAGGATTTGGGAGCAGTTGAAGGATGCTCATGCTGGGAATGCTCAGGTTCAGGCTCGGATGTACGCGACTTACCGGAGAGAGTACGAGAACTTCACTCATCTCCCCGGCGAGTCCGTCGATGCCCTTTTCCAGCGATTTACGGTCGTTGTGAACAACATGAGAGCCAATGTGGACGTCCTCCCATACAATGATCATGATAGAGCCGTGAAGCTCTTGCACTCGTTGGATCGTACCGTATGGGACGGGAAGTTTGAGGCTATTGTTGAGTCCGAGAAGTATGACACCTTGACGGTGAACGAGCTGTTCTCGAAGCTCAAGTCGGCTGAGTTGGACCGTGGTATGACAGCCAAGATCGAGAGCCCGACTGATTCTCATAGTCTCGCTCTCGTCAGTGGCAAAGGAGCTAAGTCTAACGCTAACGCATCCTCCAGGATGTACTCTCTGTCTTCTTTGATGTCTTTGCCAGATGAGGAGTTCGACGTGCTTGGAGAGGACGAGCTGGCGTTGCTGACCAGGCGGTTCGAGAGGCTGCACGAGAACCGGGTGAACACGAGGAGGACAGCACGGACGTGCTTTCAGTGCGGCAAGCCAGGACACTTCGTTGCCGACTGCCCGGAGAAGATGGAGAACAAGGACGGCTACAAGGACGGCTACAGGCACCGATCGAGCAAGGATGGCAAGTACCGATCGAGGCGCGATCACAAGCACAAGAACAAGCACAAGGACGAGCGACGGTCGAGGAAGAAGGATGGCCGCGGCAGGAAGGCCCGAGCAATGGTAGGAGCGAGCGACGTCGACTCCAGCTCCGCCTACTCTTCCTCAAGCTCGAGTAGCAGTGAAGATGAAGGTGATCGGCGCAAGAACAAGAAGTCATCCAGGAACTTGAGCGGGTTGAGCTGCTTCGCGAGAGATGGCTTCTGCGGCATGGCCCGTAGCTCCGGCAGCAAGAAGAGCCACCAGAGTGACTCGGACTCTGACTCCGAGGATGAGGTATGTGATGAGCTCTCTTCTTTGCGCAAGGAGAATGATGAGTTGGTTGACTTGCTTGATAACCGCGATCACATGCTTAGAGAGGCCAAGAAGATGAGGAAAGAGCTTAGGGCCTCACTAGAAGATGCTAGGAACCGTGTGGCTGAGCTAGAAACCCAGAACCTAGATGCTAAGCTTGAGATTGATTCGCTTAAGGCTTCTCCTGTGGTTTCTGATGAGATTGATTGCTGTGATTGCTCTGTGTACCTAGCTGATCTTACTGCTCTTAAGGATAAGCATGCTTCTACTTGTGATGAACTAGATATGCTTAGGGTTGAAGTGGCTGAGCTTAAGTCTAGATCTGCTTTGCTAGGTGCTTGCACTTCTTGCCCTGTTTTGCATGGAAAGATTGATGAGATGCATGCTTACACTGTTTCACTTGAGGCTAAGTTGAAAGAGCCTATTCCCACTTCTTGCTCTACTTGTGAATTGCATGCGGTTAAGAATTTGGAGCTTGCACATTATGTTGATCGCCTGCAGGATGAAAATGATGAGCTGAGAAAATGTATGAGCTGGTTGTCGGGTCAGGAGCCTCAGCTCGGTATCATGATAGCGGCTTTCAAACGCTATGATGGTCAGGCACTTGGGGCTGACAAGCTTGGAGAGAACTGTGGTGAGGGAGTTGAGAGAGTTGGAGAGATTCCTATCCCACCACCAAACAGACACAAGAACAAGTTTGAGCCCAAGCCCAACCATCTCAGAAACAAACTTGACACTACTCCAGATCCACCCATATTCCCTCACCCAACAAATGATTTTCAGAAACCGGTGAAGTTTGTGAGCCCAAAGGGAGGTGAGGAAGGAGAGAAGAAGGGTGAGAAGCCGAGTGGGCAGCCCCAACCCAAGCCTAAGCCTAAGCCACAGCCCATAAAGTTCCATTGTGGGTATTGTGGGAGAGATGGTCACAAGGATGAGTTTTGCTTCAAGAGGAAGCGTGAGGAGAGAATGGCTAGAGAGTGGGCTAACAGGGACAGGTACCACCCCTCTAATGGTGTACCTGAGCCTCGTATGCAGATGCCCAGGGCCAAGGCGTTTGTGAGGACGGTTCCGGCTTGGGGAGACCGGAAGGCTGCAGGTGTTGCTGCTGGCCGAGCCACACCGGTCAGACCGGTGTACTACACCGGTCAGACCGGTGCAGGTCTGGGCAGACAGCGAGTCGGGTTTCGTGCTCGTGAGAATGCTCGGTTTGGTTCTGGAGGTCGTGGTTCTGGTGGTTGGTCTGGAAAGTTTGCAGGTGGTCAGTTTGCTAGGCGTTCTCCACCTCGTGCTCAATACGAGGGTGAGAAGAGTCGTAGCTTTGAGATGGAGCGGAGGTACGATCCACGGTTTCCCTTTCGTGGTTTTCGTCCTCCTCCAGCGAGAGAGGGTTGGTTCCCTCGTGGTGGTTACCGTGGTGGTAGCTTTGATAGGCGTGATGATTTGGTTTGTGCTAACCCCACTTTGGAGCAAATGGCTCGGCACTGGTTTTACTCTTTTGGTACTAACCCCAGTGCTGAGTCGTTTGTTCACTCACGTGCTCGCTTTTGAATTTCAGGTGGGAGACTTGAAGAACATTTGGTTGATTGACTCCGGTTGCTCGAGGCATATGACCGGAGACAAGGGGTGGTTCTCAAGTCTCGTCCCGGTGGTGACAAAGAAGTACATCACCTTTGGGGACAATGGGCGAGGGCGTGTGCTGTCAGAAGGTGAGATTAAGGTAAGTGACAAGATCACTCTCAGGCGTGTTGCTCTTGTTCAATCGCTTGGATACAATTTGCTTTCTGTGTCCCAGTTGTTGGATGAGGGTTTTGAGGTGTTGTTTCGGCCTGGTGGTTCTCGGATTTTAGATTCTCGGGGGGATCTTGTTTGCATGGTCGTTCCCGAGGGTCAAGTGTTCCGAGCTGATTTTTCTCAGTCTTCTGGTGTGGAGCGTTGCTTCTTGGCTGGTTCTTCGAGTGAGTTGTGGAAGTGGCATAGGAAGTTGGGTCACTTGAGCTTTGACCTTTTGTCTCGCTTGAGTAAACTCAATTTGGTCCGAGGATTGCCACGATTGAGGTTTGAGAAAGAGTTGGTTTGTGCGCCGTGTAGGCATGCCAAGATGGTAGCCTCTTCTCACCCGCCTCTCACCGATGTGATGACTGAGCGTCCATGCGAGCTGCTCCATATGGACCTTGTTGGCCCAGCTCGTGTGCGATCTGCGGGTGGGAAGTGGTATGTCCTTGTTGTGGTGGACGACTACTCTCGGTATGCGTGGGTGTTCTTTCTTGAGGAGAAGGGGGAGACGTTTGGTTTTGTTCGAGATCTTGTCTTGAGGTTAAGAAACGAGAGGCACGGAGATGCCATACGAGCGATCCGCAGTGACAATGGCTCGGAATTCAAAAACTCTCGCTTCGAAACCTTTTGCCATGACTTGGGTCTTGAACATCAGTTTTCGAGTCCGTATACGCCTCCCCAGAATGGCGTGGTGGAAAGGAAAAACAGGACCTTGTGCGAGATGGCTCGGACGATGCTTGACGAGCATAGGACTCCGAGAAGGTTCTGGGCTGAGGCGGTCAATACCGCGTGCCATGTGTCGAACAGGATCTACCTCAGGGTTCACAAGAAGAAAACCTGTTACGAGTTGATGCACGGTCGCACACCCAAGGTGAGTCACTTCCATGTCTTTGGTTGTAAATGCTTCATTCTGAAGAAAGGGAAGAAGTTGGACAAGTTCGAGGCTAGGTCTGTCGATGGTATTTTCTTTGGTTATGCATCTCATTCTAGAGCATTTCGTGTGCTCAATCTTGAAACTAACCAAATCGTGGAGACTTGCGAGGTGACCTTCGACGAGACACAGCCACGTAGTCAGCTTGTTTTTGAGTGTGCAGGTGACGACGAACTTGGCGAGGAGATCTTTCAGGAGGAGGAGCATGAACATGGAGATGATGAAGATGGCGGTGTGAGGCCCGCGGCTGAACATGTACCTACTACTTCGACGACGATCGAGAATGGACCCTCTCCCACACCTACAACGACAAACCCAGATCAAGGCGAAGCTGCTGTTGAGTGGGAGGTAGCATCAAGGCGAGAACCTCCTCGACGAGTGCAAGTGGATCACCCAGCTTCGAGAATCATCGGCGACATGAATGAACGTACTACACGGTCGAGGGTTCGGAACAATTCTCATTTCGCTCATGCTGCTTTTGTTGCCACTTTTGAGCCCAAGGACATTGGACATGCGTTATCTGATCATAATTGGGTTAACTCGATGCATGAGGAGTTGGAGAATTTTGAGAGGAACCAAGTTTGGGTGTTGGTTGACCCTCCCCCAGGGTGTAAGCCGGTTGGGACAAAATGGGTGTGGAAAAATAAAGAGGGAGAGAAAGGAGAAGTGGTGAGGAACAAGTCGAGACTTGTTGCTCAGGGGTACAGTCAGAAAGAGGGGATCGACTACGAGGAGACTTTCGCTCCTGTAGCTCGTTTGGAGGCGATCAGGATCCTTCTAGCTTTTTCCGTGGCTAAAGGGTTCAAGTTGTACCAGATGGATGTGAAGAGTGCTTTTCTGAACGGTGTTTTGGAGGAAGAGGTGTTTGTGAGGCAACCACCGGGGTTTGAGAGTGAGAAGTACCCTCACCGGGTCTACAAGTTGAGGAAGGCGCTGTATGGGTTGAAGCAGGCGCCTAGAGCTTGGTATGGTAGGTTGAGGGGGTTCCTGTTTGAGAGAGGGTTTGAGATGGGGAAGGTCGACCAGACCTTGTTTCTCCTCAGGCAGGACAGAGATATCCTGATTGTGCAGGTATACGTGGATGATATTGTCTTTGGTGGCTCGTCTAACTCTCTTGTTGCAAGGTTTGCAGAAGACATGAGCAGGGAATTTGAGATGAGCATGATGGGCGAGTTGCAGTTCTTCCTCGGGCTACAAATCAAGCAATCAAAGGAAGGAACATTTGTGCACCAAGCTAAGTACACCAAGGACATTGTGAGGAAGTTCAAGATGGAGGATTCCAAGGCCATGGCGACGCCTATGAGTACGACTACAGTTCTTGATGCGGACGAGGAAGGTGAACACGTGGACCAGAAGGAGTACCAGAGCATGATCGGGTCACTCCTCTACTTGACGGCGACGAGGCCGGACATTCAATTCTCGGTGTGTCTGTGCGCTCGTTTTCAAGCTTCTCCGAGGACTTCGCATCGGCAAGCAGTCAAGCGCATTTTCAGGTATTTGCGACACACTCCCGACTTCGGCCTTTGGTACTCTGCGTCTTCTTCTTTGGCGCTTCATGGATTTTCAGACGCGGATTTTGCCGGGTGTCGGTTGGATAGGAAGTCCACTTCTGGGACTTGCCAGTTCTTGGGTTCTTCTTTGGTATCTTGGTCTTCCCGCAAACAGTCGAGTGTTGCTCAATCCACTACCGAGGCAGAGTATGTGGCCGCAGCTAGCTGTTGCTCTCAGCTCCTTTGGATCACATACACCATGAGTGACTTTGGTGAGGAGTATACCCATGTCCCACTTCAATGTGATAGCACTAGTGCCATAAGCGTTGCAAAGAACCCAGTGCTCCATTCCAAAACCAAGCACATAGAAGTGAGGTATCACTTTCTGAGAGACAACGTAGAGAAAGGGAAGATAGTTTTGATCCATGTACCCACACATGAACAACTAGCCGATATTTTCACCAAACCCCTAGATCAAGCAACTTTCACTCGTTTGCGGGGGGAGCTTGGTGTTTGCTTGATTTCTTGAGTTGGCGTGTGGGAGCTCCTTTGTAGCATATGTATAGCTTTCCTTTGTGCATTTCTTGCATTTGGCATGGCATATGTAGCATGATGTATAGGCATCTTTGTATCTTAGGTTGCATGCATTTTGTATCATATGCATTGTTTAGGAAAGGCTTCTCCTATACACATTGTTCACCATGGAATGACATATATGTCTTTGTGAGCTAATTTGGTAAGCTATGGTTAGTTTGGCTTAGCTCTTGATAATCTTGGTTTGTATCCATGGTTGAAGGCTATGTTTTTGAAAAATTTCATATATATGCTCTCTTGTGAGTAAATGCCTTTACATGATCTTGACATGTTTTAGTGGCTTGGCTATGCTTAATTTGTGGTTGGATAGCTTATTTTGATCATATGGGGCCAAAGGCTCATTTGCCATCATGAATGTTTAGCCCCCATGCTTCATCTTGTGGAGGGGCATAAGTCCCTTTTTGTCGCAAAGACATTTCATGTACCAATTATAAATCTGAAAATGAAATGTAAATTGCTTGAAAAATGTGCTCCCATGTCATATGTGCTAATTTTAATTTGCTTTGGGTGCTAAATCGTTGCATGATGCCTACCAATGAGAAGTCTCATATATAGAAGTAGGCACATGGCTCGGTGGCTTTGACATGACATGAGGTGCTTGTGGGTGTTTATGATGGTCTTATGCTTAGAATGGTTGTCCTAGCATGAAGTTTGTGTGGCTTTGCCATTTTGACATGTTTTGCTCATGTTTAGGACTTTGCTCATGAGAGGGTGATTTTTCGCAATATTGCTAAATTCTATCTTAGCTTCGCCAAATGGTTGTGAAACTTGGTGATCATGAAGTTTATGTCTTTACGAAGCTATAGAGTATCTAACTTGCTCGTTTGGACATGTGTAGCATCCTATGTTGAATTTTGTCTATTTGAGAAGCTCTAGGTTGCATTTTTTTGCATTTTTGGCTTGATTCATGCATTGTCAACAAGGGGGAGAAGTTTGAGCATGTTTTGGCCGACTGAATGCATTTGGAAGGTTTTCAGGTGGTTTCGAGCTATTTTTGGGCTCTGTTGTGCACCGGTCTGACCGGTTGAGGTCACCGGTCTGACCGGTCAGAGTGCTGGTCCTGTTCACATGTTGCCCACCGGTCTGACCGGTGGTGTCGACCGGTCTGACCGGTCAGAGCTGAGCTGTTGCAGCTGCTCTGTTTTGTGAAGTGGTTCGCATGCATTTGTCCAGGGGGAGTTGCATCGGTTCAGGGGGAGCTTGCATGTGTGCAGGGGGAGCTCTTTGTGGTTTTCGAGCTTTGGTTTGATGGTTTGTGCTTTTTGCTTGAGCATGTTTTGTCTCGGATGTGTCGAGCCGTTGCCCTTACCTAAGGGGTCCGAGACTTGTCTTCTTCAAGTGATCTTGCTCTTTGCCTTTTCTTTGGCTTTCGATCGCTTGTTGGAGTTTCTTTTAGTCGTCTCTTTTCTTTTCCTTTTCTCTTGGTTACCAAAACGTGTGTGTTGTCAATGCACTCATCAAGGGGGAGATTGAGAGCCAGGTGTGGTTCGAGGACCGGTGGATGGTCGCTTCCTGGTGTGATGAGTGATTGACAACGTGGTGTGGACTGATTCTTGGCTAAGTATTGCAGGTGCAGGTTGCGGCTTGACTGGTGCAGGTGCAGGTGAAGAACAAGCGTGAAAGGTCGTTGCCGGTGAGGCCTCCAGGTGTGGAGAAGACAAGTAGGCTTGGTTCGAGGGACCCGGTGGCCAGCGGGGTCAAGTGCGGGCCGCATGGTGGCAAGAACGGCAAGATGAAGTCATGGACGGTTTCTTGGTTGAGCCTCAAAACCAAGGTCGAGCCGGGACTACGTGGGAGCCGAGTCATGAGTGGTGATTGGCGGAGGCTACACCGAGTTCGCGGGGTTTCCGGTGGTTCACCAGAAAATCACTGGGTTCCTTGGTTGATCCACAAAGCCAAGACCGAAGAACCGAAGACGGAGGTGCAGCAGCTCCAGACCGGTCTGACCGGTGGGTCTGACCGGTCTGACCGGTGGGTACCGGTCTGACCGGTCAGGAGAACCGGTCTGACCGGTGTGCGACGACGCAGTCCGGAATCTTCGAAGCGGAGGACACGCGTCGGGATCGCAAGGCTTGCGTCGAGGCTAAGCAAGTTTGCGGTCGCTGGGCATCCGTCCGATGGTGCGAAGACAAAGACTTCCAATTTCGCCCTCGAGGGGCATGTATCCCTAGTTAGCTAGTAAGGGTATTTTAGTCTTTCGGTTGCCTCCATATAACCCAAGTGGTGAGAGGATGGCAGCCATCTCTTGGAACCCTAGCTCATTTGGTTTTCCTATTTTCCTTCCTATTTTCTTAGGATTTTCGTAGGACTAGCTTGAGAGCTTCATGGTGAGATCTTGTGAGAGGGAAGGATGATCGGGCGGCAAGCTAGACCTTGTATGAACCTCTTTGGTGTGTATAGATGATTCGGCGTGGTTCCTCAAGGCTTGGATGTGTCTTTCCCGTTTCTCCTTTTTGGTGATTTTCGGAGCCCTTTCTTGGTGATTTTCTTGGAGCGATTTCGAGGCCTTTCTCTTTGGGATTTGGTGGGGGATGTATGCATGAACCCTTCGTGGTTCTTTTCCCTTTGATTCCCCTTCCAAATCCGTGAGCAAAGGGGCTCGATTTTGGGGTTTTCGTGGCTCTAGGGTTAGAGGCGTTCTTGGTGGGATTCCTTCGATTCCTCTTGATTTGACAAGTTTTGGTGGACCAAATCTTGGCTATGGAGTACCCATGAGGTGTTCCTACTATCCCCAAAGTCTTGTGCAAAACCGTGGAGCGAATCGGGAAATCGGGAGTTGGATTTGGAGGAGTTGACTCGCGGGCGCTGTTCATCCCGAGCTGTCCAGGCACGACCGGTCTGACCGGTGCTCTTGACCGGTCTGACCGGTGCTAGCCCTTGGTGGGTTTTTGTCTCGGGGAACAGCCTTGTCCGTGTGGTTTTGTCCCGTGGTCCTGCTGTTCAGTTCTTGGAGTGTTTGGAGTTGTTTTGCTAGGTTTTGTGAGGGGTTCTTCTTCCTCACAGGTTGTGTTTCGTGGTGGTTTTTGTTCCAGGGCCTAGAGGATTCACTGAGGCTTCCTGGAACGTTTGCTGTTCGGCTGCTGTAGCCACCGGCCTGACCGGCTCTGTCCACCGGTCTGACCGGTGTCACCGGTCTGACCGGCGCAGGCCATCGGTCTGACCGGTGTAGCACAGGCAGCAAGCCGTGCAAGTTTCCGCTGTGTGTTTTGGTGAGTTTTGGCTAGGAAGGTTGAGTGTTGGTTCCTAGGACCAGTAGCACTCCAGTGGCTGCGTGGTCTTGACCAACTTGGGTAGTCGGGTCGGAGACGTGAGTTGGAAGCCGTGTTCGTCTTGTTGGAGTTCTCATCTCCTTCGAGAAGAATTTTTATCGGCTCCCATTCACTCCCCCCCTCTCTGGTTCGCCTAATCGGTCCTTCAGCCTATTGATGAAGAAAGCATTGTCAGGGGTGGAGACGGCAAGATGCATGGATGGTACTATGTTGGTGACAGTCTCCTGGTCCCGTCCTTTGTTCCGACGCTCTCGATGGTTCGATCTCGAGATAGGGGAACGAGCTCAGCCCCGCCCATACAACGGTGACCCACCGTTACAGAGAGCTTGCACGGGCAGTTCCAGGTTATTTCTGTTCTCTGCGTCGTCCATTGACATTTACATATGTTTGCTTTGTATTCTAATGTTTGGATCAAATATTGTAGGCCCAGATTGCGGCAGAGAGGGCCGAGCGGGAGAGGCAGGTAGAAGAGGTGCAGAGGCACGCCCAGGAGCAGATGCGACAGATGCAAGAGGCCCACTAGAAGCAGATGAAAGAGATACAAGAGGCCCACAATCAGCAGTATGCCTCCGTGATTCAGTACATGCAGACCCTTGGTCACAGGGTGGCGCCACAGGCACAACTCCCTCCACTACCGCAGGTGTACTTGCCTCCAGTCCCTCGACTGGCTACTATTTCTCCAGTGAGCTACTTTCGAACCCTCCTCTTTTTATTTCTCGTAGTGACCTACAATGACTTCATATAAATGCTCAAAACCTTGTACATTCATTTCCCATTGTGGTATACAACCGATAAATATTAGCAAAACCTAGAACGATGTAGAAATCAAAAAATGACTTGTACAAATGCTCAATATCTTGTATTATCATTCCTCACTTTAAATCCTACGCAGAATCTATTGGCGGTATCAAATGATGGGCCTATGGGACACGACTGGCCGCCGCCAGGTCAGCAGAGTCCTTAGGGCGGATGCAGTGAGGCCAGTGGGTGCCGACTGGCCCTTAGCACCCACCTCACAGTTGGCCGGGGATGACACAGCCACAGGCGTCTGGGTGGGTGCTGTGGCCACAGCAGCCGCCGACCGGGGGGTTCGGTTCCCAGTCGCCGCATGATCAGCAGCTGAACGAATGAGTTCGTGGACTTAGCAACTTTTATTTGCAATCGGACATTTGTGACTTGCTGGACCTTTGTGACTTCCACTTCGTGACTTGCACTTGCATTTGGACTAGTTATTTGCATTTGTGGACTATGTGACGAATATTAGCTGCCTGTGATGATTATAATATGCCTTCGATGAATATTAACTGCATCTGATGATTATAATATGTTTGTGATGAATATTAGCTGTCTGTGATGATTATAATATGTTTGTGATGATTTCTGTGATTGTACGATTATTTTGAGGTTGCTGCAAAAATTTTTTTAAAAATTATTGGCTTTGCCGAGAGCTAAATCCAATGCTCTCGGCAAAGCCGCGTGGTTGCTGAGAGCTAAATCTGAAGCTCTCACAAAGTCGCGTGACGTGGCTGCCCTGGACCGCTCTCTGTCGAGAGCACAGGGCCCCGGCTCTCGGTAAAGCTGCTTCCTTTACCAAGAGCACTAGGCCTAGGCTCTCGGCAAAGCCGCATGACGTGGCTGCCCTGAACCGCTCTCTGCCGAGAGCACTGGGCCCCGGCTCTCGGCACGACCACTTCCTTTGCCGAGAGCACTGGGCCCCGGCTCTCGGCACAGCCGCTTCCTTTGCCGAGAGCACTGGGCATAGGCTCTCGGCAAAGCCTCTGGGCCCCACGTGTAACGGCATGACCCGGTGGGTGTCTGTGAGCGCCTGTGCCGAGGGCCAGGTGGGCCTCTAGGCACATATCTACAAAGGGGGGGACCACCTGCTCTCGGCAAAGCCCCCTTTGCCGGCCCAAATGCGTCGGGAAGGCTTTGCAGAGAGCATCCTCTCGGCAAAGCCTTCACCGTGAGGAAAAGGGCCTTTGCCGAGAGGGACTGGGCTCTCGGCAAAGCCAGTGAATCCGGTAGTGAACGTTGGGCCGACGGTAGGCCGGTCGTGCCGAACCGCCTTTGCAAATGGCAGTTGGGTGTTTTTTTCTTTTTTTCTTTTGGTTTTTGGAATTTTTTGCGACAATTGGTTTTTGGAATTCAATTGCCCTTCTTCAATACGATCGCGTTTCGTAGGTTGTGGCGGGCCCCTTGGCCCCCTTGCCCTCCTAGCTGCCTGCTGTGCTGCATGCGTGTGGAGGGTGGGGTACGTGAGGGGTCTGATGGTGCCTAGCAGGATCGTACGACTACTGGATCGGAGGCAGTGTCGCTAAGCCTGCTGCCGATCCAGAAGCTCCCTCCTCCACTTCGGTCGACCGTGCCGCCGCCGCCGCCAACACCGCCAACCCCACCATCCCCGCCGCTGCCAACCCCGCTGACGCCGTTGTTGCCGCCTCGTACAAGGCCGCCATCTGCTCCGCCTGCGTCAGCTGGATCCCGACCGAGCACCTCCCAACTGGATAGGTCCGAGCACCTCTGGGTCCTCTGGTATCCCGTCATCCGCGAAGAAGTCGTCCAAAGAGTATGACATGTTCTGATCTAGACCCCCTCAGGTGGTGTCTCGCCGGGCACGTAAGCTGTTGTCAGGGGGTGAGACCTGGACAAATCTGCAAGGGGGCTACCCAAGCAATTTGCAGGTTAATGGAGTGGATCGGAAACTAAGAGCGTAGGTGGTAGTCCACGTGGTGAACTCGGAACCAGGTGAGTATGGCGATTGAAGGACCGAATAGGACGACCAGACAGGGGGGGGAGTGAATGGGAGCCGATAAAAATTCTTCCCGAAGGTCGAACTCGGCCTATACCCCGATTGCCACTCCTAGAATCCGCACACACAAAGGAAGCTCCAAACAAGACACACACAAATCTAGAAGATCAACCAACAAGCCTAGGAGCAAAGAGCGGAAGCACCGGACAAGAATCAAAGCACTTGGTCAATTCTGGAAACGACCAGTGCGAACCGTCCGGCTGGTACTGGCGGACTGTCCGCTAGTGTACGGCGGACTGTCCGCGGGTACGGTCCGGACTGTCCGAAATGAACAACAGAACCACCAGACCTGCAAGCCGAAATTCGGACCGTCCGTGGAGGTCACGCGGACTGTCCGCCAGCGTCGCGGACTGTCCGTGAGGCCTCGGCGGACTGTCCGTCAACTCGCTGGAAACCCCAGACAAACTCTTCACCACCCGGACCGTCTGGGAGCTACACGCGGACTGTCCGCAAAAAACTTGCAACGAAACCCTAGGGCCGAAATGGATCGAAACGAAGACGCGCAAGAACACGAAGAATACGCGAAGAACACAGGTCGCGCGAACTGTCCGCGGGCTCCTCGCGGACTGTCCGCTAGCCCCGGACAGAGCTGCTCGAGCTCAAGCTCGCGAAGTCAACTCTCCCAATCCATCACCGGATCTCCCAAACGCCAAAAGCTCTTGAGACAAGATTTGGGGGAGATGATAAGCAACACAAGAGGAAGCTATGCCCCAAAAATCTCGTCCTCTAAGCCACCAAATCACCGGGAATCGCGGATCACACAAACTCCACCAAGAACACGAACTCCGGTCAAAAACTCACGAAACGAAGGCTCTCCATGTCGTTTGAGGGGTCAAGATCACACACAAACATGCGCAAGGCATCCACCCATGACCCCCTCAGAAATCTGAGAAGAAACGCCCTCAAATCCCTGAATCAAGCGAAGAACGAAACTCCCCAAAAATAGCCCTGAAAATGACACGAAAATCACAAAGGACTAGGAGCTCACTGCAACGCCGAATGCTTCCATACATCCAGAGGTCAGAGTCTGTACAAGAGTCTAGCCTAAGGAATCCAGAGGGAAAAGAAGCAGTTCAGAGAAATCTACCGGGGGAGAAAGCCCTAGAGTCCCAGAGAGAGAGAGATGCCATCCACCTCTCCGCTATTTATACGAAGTCCATCGGAGGGAGGTAAATGACCACGCTACCCCTACTGCTTAAAATGAAGATACAACCCCTCAGGGGCATTTTGGTCAAGTCTTCATCGGACGGACACGCTTCCACCGCGGCTTCGCTTCGCATCGACGCAAACCCCGCGATCACGCCACGTGCCCCCCACCTCGAAGCTTCCCGAAGCTCCCGGATCACCGTCTCCGTCGCCTCGGGCCTCCGGGCTTGGTATTGAGGTCCTAACCAAGAAACCGTCCACCGATGGTTTTGTGGGCAAACCAACAAACCCCACGTGCAAGCTTCGGGCTTCACCCGCTACCTTGCACCGGCCCATGTTCACGACTTCAGCCTGCCAGTCTTGCACCACACGGCTCGCACTTGACCCCATCGGCCACCGTGTCCACCGAACCAAGCCTACTTGCCACTCCATCACTCGGAGGCCGCCACGGCTAGGGCCTTTCACGCTTGTTCTTCACCTGCACCGACACGAGTCAAGCCGCAACCTGTACCTGCACACTTAGCCAAGCATCAGTCCACACAACGTTGTCAATCACTCATCACTAAGGAGCGACCCTCCAATGGTCCTCGGACACACCTGGTCCTCAATCTCCCCCTTGATGAGTGCATTGACAACACCTATAGTAACCATGATAGAGAAAAAGAAAAGAAAACAACCTCGAACACAAACCTCCAAAGCAAGCGATCCAAAGCCAAAGAACAAGCGAAAACAAGATCACTTGCCAATCCAAGTCTCGGCCCCCTAAGACAAGGGCAACGGCTCGACACAGCCGAGACAAAACAAAGCTCTCAAGGAGCACACCACAAGGCACAAAACTCAGGCAGACCAAAGGACCTCCCCCTGCACATATGCAAACTCCCCCTGAGCAAATGCAACCTCCTCTTCTCATTTTTTCTCCTCACATGCAACATCTCACAAATGCATACAATTTTCCACAAAAACTTCCAATGCATGAAAAAATCTCCCAAAATGCATAACTCTCCCCAAAGCATGTACATTCTCCCCCTTGTTGACAATGCATGAATCTAGGTATATTATGCTCTTCCCCTTGCTTTCATGAAAAATGCATGTCAAAGCATATATACAATCTACCAAGCTTCTCAAATATACAAAAAGCACAACAAAATGCTACACATGAGACATAGAGCAAGCAAAGTAGATATGGTGTAATTAGCACATTGCCATCAAGAAGGTAGAGACATATAAGCATGTGACATGGCCAAAAGCAATTTTAAGCAAAATTTTTACAAAGAGCCATTCATCTCATGAGCAAGACCCTATCTATGCAAATTTGAACACAAAGGCACTAGATCATTCAAAGTTTGTACAAGATCACAAATTCTCATCACAAGATCATTATAAACGCCCACAAGCTACTCAAGTCATGTTAAAGCCACCGAGCCATGTGTCTACTTCTTAAAATGAGACTTCTCATGGTAGACAAGCATGCTACAGTTTAGCACCCAAGAAAAAGGTCTTTGACCCCAAGCAAAGAGAACATGATTCTCAAGCACAAACTGAGCATGATATAAGCATTTAAGCACAAATTGAGCATAGACAAGCATCTACTCATGAGAGAGGCAGTTTTATCATTTTCACAACCAAAATGCTATCTTATCATACATACATAGCAAGACCATCAAGAGCATAGCATTTACATCCACAAATTACCAAACATGCACATATCTCATCCATAGCACATCAGTGATCAATGTATATAAGAGAAGCTCATTCCTAGCTCAAGTGATCCAAAGATGGCTATCCTACCAGGTTTTGTACAGAAAGTAAAATGCATGAAGGAAATGCAACAAAATGAGACATATGACACATATATACATGAGAAGCTCCAAGACCCAGCTAGAAAGGAAAGCACACCCCAAGCTCACCCCGCAAGCGAGTGAAAGTGACTTGGTCAAGCGGTTTGGTGAAAATGTCAGCTAGCTGGTCTTGGGTAGGGACATAGGACAAAGATATGTTTCCCTTCTCAACATTGTCCCTCAGAAAGTGGTACCTCACTTCTATGTGTTTTGTTTTGGAGTGGAGGACAGGATTTTTGGCTACGCTTATGGCACTGGTGCTGTCACAGAAAAGTGGAACCTGGGAGCACTCCTCACCAAAGTCACTCATGGTATAGGTCATCCAAAGCAGCTGGGAACAACAACTAGCAGCAGCTACATACTCAGCCTCGGTTGTGGACTGGGCTACACTCGATTGCTTGTGAGATGACCAAGAGAACAAAGAAGAACCAAGGAACTGACAACACCCAGAAGTGGACTTGCGATCCAATCGACACCCAGCGAAATTCGCATCAGAAAACCCATGAAACTTGAGTGTCGAGGAGGCAGAGTACCAAAGACCAAACTCAGGAGTGTAGTTCAAGTACCTGAAAATCCGCTTGACGGCCTGCCGATGTGAAGTCCTCGGTGAAGCCTGAAAACGAGCGCACAGACACACACTGAACTGTATGTCTGGCCTCGTCGCCGTCAAGTAGAGGAGGGAGCCGATCATGCTCCGGTACTCCTCCTGGTCCACGGGTTCGCCGTCCTCGTCCGCGTCCAAAGCCGTAGTTGTACTCATCGGGGTAGTCAGCGGCTTGGAGTCGTTCATGCCAAACTTCTTCACCATGTCCCTGGTGTACTTCGCCTGATGTACAAAGGTCCCGTCCTTGCACTGCTTGATCTGGAGACCCAAGAAAAATTGCAGCTCGCGCATCATGGACATCTCAAATTCCCTGCTCATGTCATCTGCAAATCAGGCAACAAGATCATGAGAAGAGCCACCAAATATTATGTCATCCACGTATATCTGAACAATCAAAAGGTCATTCCCATGCTTAAGGAGGAACAGGGTCTTATCAACTGTGCCCATCACAAACCCCTTACTCAGCAAAAACCCTCTCAACCTGCCATACGAAGCTCTAGGTGCCTGTTTCAACCCATAGAGCGCTCTCTGGAGTTTGTATACACGGTGTGGGTATTTTTCACTCTCAAACCCCGGGGGTTGCCTCACATACACTTCTTCCTCTATCACCCCATTCAAGAAAGCACTCTTGACATCCATTTGGTACAACTTGAACCCTTTAGCCACGACAAAGGCTAGAAGGATCCTAATTGCCTCCAAACGGGCCACATGAGCAAATGTCTCCTCATAGTCTATCCCCTCCTTCTGGTTGAACCCTTGCGCCACCAACCTCGACTTGTTTCTCACAACCATCCCATTCTCACCCTCTTTGTTCTTCCACACCCACTTGGTACCTATGGGACGGCAATTTGGCAGTGGATCGACTAACACCCAGACTTGGTTTCTCTCAAAGTTTTCCAACTCCTCATGCATGGAGTTCACCCAATTCTCGTCAGACAAAGCGTGTCGAATATCTTTGGGCTCGAAAGAAGCAACAAATACAGAGTGAGCGAAATGAGAAGTATTCCTTGACCTCGACCGTGTAGTGCGTTCATGAAGGTCACCAATGATGGTCGTCGGTGGGTGATCAACTTGTACTCGCCGGGGAGACTCTCGCCTGGACACAACCTCCCCCTCAGCAGCAGCCTCCACTCGAACAGCCTCAGTCGTAGTGGGTGTAGGGGATGGTCCGTCCTCGATCGTCATCGTAGTAGTGGAAGTAGCGTGTACACGATCAGCCACGGGAGCACCACCACCATCATCATCCTCGTCTCCATCTCCATTCTTCTCATCCTCAAAGATCCTGGCACCAATCTCCTTGTCACCTGCACACTCAAAAGCAGAAGAGCTACATGGCTGTGTCTCGTCGAAGGTAACCTCGCAAGTCTCCATGATTCGGTTAGTGTCAAGATTGAGCACACGATATGCTCTAGAATGAATCGCATAACCAAGGAAAATCCCATCCGAACATCGAGACTCAAACTTATCCAACTTGCCCTTCTTCAGAATGAAACACTTGCAACCCAAAGGTCTACAGTGACTCACCTTGGGTTGTCGGCCATGCATCAGCTCATAAGAGGTCTTCTTCATAAAGGCACGAAGGAAGATGCGATTTGAGACATAGCAAGCGGTATTGACCGCCTCGGCCCAGAAACGCTTAGGAGTCCTGTGCTCATCAAGCATCGTCATGGCCATCTCACAAAGGGTCCGGTTCTTCCTCTCCACTACGCCATTCTGGCAAGCGACGTATGGAGAAGAGTACTGATGATCAAGACCAAGATCACTGCAAAAGGCATCAAAATGAGAGTTCTTAAATTCCGTGCCATTGTCACTGCGTATAGCTCGAATGGCATCACCATGTCTCTCATTCTTCAACCTCAAGATCAAGTCTCGAACAAAGCCAAATGTCTCACTCTTATCCTCCAAAAAGAAAACCCAAGAGTACCTCGAAAAATCATCAACAACCACAAGAACATACCACTTCCCACCGGCAGAGCAAACACGAGCTGGCCCAACCAAATCCAAGTGCAACAGCTCACAAGGTCGCTTGGTCATGACTGAAGTCAGAGGGGCGTGAGAAGCGGCAACCATCTTTCCATGCCGACAAGAAGCACAAACCAAATCCTTATCGAATTTCAACTTAGGCAATCCTCGGACAAGATCAGGACCACTCAAGCGGGAAAGCAACTCAAAGCTCAAGTGTCCCAACCTCCTATGCCATTTCCAAAGCTCGGCCGAGACGCCAGCAACAAAGCATCGAGGAGGACCAATAGACTGGGAAAAGTCAGCACGAAAGATTTGACCCTCGGGGACGATCGAGAATCAAGCACACGAGAAGCACCCGACTTAAAACGAACCTCAAAACCTTCGTCAAGTAATTGAGATACTGACAACAGGTTAAAACCAAGTGACTTGACCAAGGCCACACTTCTTAAGTTCAGCTTGCTACTCACCTTGACCATACCTTCAGCAAGCACTCGTCTTCTCCCATTGTCCCCAAAAGTGATGTACTCCCTCGTACTCACCGGGGTGAGGCTGGAGAACCGCCCACGATCTCCGGTCATGTGTCTTGAGCAACCGGAGTCGATCAACCAAAAGTTCTCCAAGCCTCCCACCTGCAATAAAAAACGAGGACGAGAATGAGCAAGCGAATCAACACTAGGGTTAGTACCAAAAGAGTCAAACCAGTGCTGAGCCATTTGCTCAAAAGAAGGGTTAGCAAAATTCATCCTCCCAAAACCTCTAGGCGGAGCCCTCTCACGCCTACCACAAAGGACCTATCACGTCTCACTGGAGGAGTACGCGCACCACGAGGAGGAAAATGTGGCCCGTAGTAAATTTGAGACCCAAAACTCCGATCGTGCCTCCCAAACTCGTAACGGTCACGAGAAGGGGCACGTCGAGCCAACTCGCCATGCCCAAACCCAACACGCCTGTCTCTCTGAGGGAACACACCTCCACCTCCACCTCCACGAGTGGGAACTGTACGCACATACACCTCACCCCTAGGTAGAGGCCCTCTACGAGGCTTAGGCACACCACGAGCAAGGTGGTACCTGTCCTTGTTTGCCATCTCAAGTGGTTTGGCTTGGGTCTGGAGTTGTATCAAGCTTGTTTCTCAAGTGGTTTGGCTTGGGTGCATACTTTTTCATGGGTATGGTCTGTGGTTGAGTAGGGATCTCTCCAACTCTCTCTTCTCCCTCACCACAGAGAGCACGAAACAAGTAATCAACGGCCTTGCTGTTGGCCTCAAACATGTCCCGCGATCCTGGAAGCAGAAAACTCTCTGGGATGACATATTGATCATTTTGAGTGACCTCCCAAATAAGAGTTCCCTTCCCTCGTAAAAACGCGCCCATGCGCCTCTCCCACATCGGGTAATTCTTGCCATCAAAGTGCGGAGGACCCGACCCCTTGCCGTAATCGCCCATCTTTGGATCTTAGACTGGTTAGAATCACGAAGATCCGTAACCGACACTGATACCAATTGAAGGACCGAATAGGACGACCAGAGAGGGGGGATTGAATGGGAGCCAATAAAAATTCTTCCCGAAGGTCGAACTCGGCCTATACCCCGATTGCCACTCCAAGAATCCGCACACACAAAGGAAGCTCCAAACAAGACACACACAAGTCTAGAAGATCAACCAACAAGCCTAGGAGCAAAGAGCGGAAGCACCGGACAAGAATCAAAGCACTTGGTGAATTCTAGAAACGACCAGTGCGGACCGTCCGGCTGGTACTGGCGGACTGTCCGCTAGTGTACGGCGGACTGTCCGCGGGTACGGTCCGGACTGTCCGAAATGAACAACAGAAACACCAGAGATGCAAGCCGAAATTCGGACCATCCGTAGAGGTCACGCGGACTGCCCGCCAGTGTCGCAGACCGTCCGTGAGGCCTCGGCGGACTGTCCGTCAACCCACTGGAAACCCCAGACAAACTCTTCACCACGCGGACCGTCCGGGAGCTACACGCGGACTGTCCGCAAACAACTTGCAACGAAACCCTAGGGCCGAAATGGATCGAAACGAAGACGCGCAAGAACACGAAGAACACGCGAAGAACACAGGTCGCGCGGACTGTCCGCGGGCTCCTCGCGGACTGTACGCTAGCCCCGGACAGAGCTGCTCGAGCTCGAGCTCGCGAAGTCAACTCTCCCAATCCATCACCGGATCTCCCAAACGCCAAAAGCTCTTGAGACAAGATTTGGGGGAGATGATAAGCAACACAAGAGGAAGCTATGCCCCCAAAAATCTCGTCCTCTAAGCCACCAAATCACCGGGAATTGCGGATCACACAAACTCCACCAAGAACACGAACTCCGGTCAAAAACTCACGAATCGAAGGCTCTCCACGACGTTTGAGGGGTCAAGATCACATACGAACATGCGCAAGGCATCCACCCATGATCCCCTCAGAAATCTGAGAAGAAACGCCCTCAAATCCCCGAATCAAGCGAAGAACGAAACTCCCCAAAAATAGCCCCGAAAATGACACGAAAATCACAAAGGACTAGGAGATCACCGCAACGCCGAATGCTTCCATACATCCAGAGGTCAGAGTCTATACAAGAGTCTAGCCTAAGGAATCCAGAGGGAAAAGAAGCAGTTCAGAGAAATCTACCGGGGGAGAAAGCCCTAGAGTCCCACAGAGAGAGAGAGAGATGCCATTTTGGTCCCTAGAGTCCATCGGAGGGAGGTAAATGACCACACTATCCCTACTGCTTAAAATGAAGATACAACCCCTCAGGTGCATTTTGGTCAAGTCTTCATCGGACGGACACGCTTCCACCGCGGCTTCGCTTCGCATCAACGCAAACCCCACGATCACGCCACGTGCCCCCCGCCTCGAAGCTTCCCGAAGCTCCCGGATCACCGTCTCCGTCGCCTCGGGCCTCCGGTCTTGGTTTTGAGGCCCAAACCAAGAAACCGTCCACCGATGGTTTTGTGGGCAAACCAACAAACCCCGCGTGCAAGCTTCGGGCTTCACCCGCTACCTTGAACCGGCCCATGTTCATGACTTCAGCCTGCCAGTCTTGCACCACACCGCTCGCACTTGACCCCATCGGCCACCGGGTCCATCGAACCAAGCCTACTTGTCACTCCATCACCCGGAGGCCGCCATGGCTAAGGCCTTTCGCGCTTGTTCTTCACCTGCACCGACACGAGTCAAGCCGCAACTTGTACGTGCACACTTAGCCAAGCATCAGTCCACACAACATTGTCAATCACTCATCACTAAGGGGTGACCCTCCAATGGTCCTCGGACACACCTGGTCCTCAGCGATGAACACGGGGAGACAAGGGTTTAGACTGGTTCAGGCCTCCGGAGAGTAAAACCCTACGTCTAGTTGTGGTGGTGGATTATGCGAGGAGGATGATGATGTCCCCTTGAATGAAGTCCTAGGCCGCCTTATATGGGGAGGACGAACTAGGGCTTCCATTCAAGGTCGGTGGACCCATGCCAGGGTCGGTAACAATTGTGGGAAGCTATCTCCCGGATTACAAGGAGTATCTCGTGATACTCGGACGTACTGGCGGTGGTGTCCCGCATGCTTCTGTCTTGTCTTGCACGCCAAGTACTGCGGGTCCTCCGAGATCTTGATAAGGTCGCCCGGAGTCGTCAGAGTTGTAGATAAGGTCACTAGGCACACTTACAGGTCGGCGGGGCTTCTGGAAGGTCGGGTCCACTTGTCAAGGACCTCTGGGACCCTGGCCGGTGGGGACCCATGGGTACCCATATCTCTCAAGCCCCCGATCGACGTGTAGGCGCAGCGGCCGAGGCGAGGTCGCGTCGAAGATTGGCGAAGGCACGACACCGTCAAGGTCGTGTAGGGTGCACGGGGATCCAAAAAAGAAGAAACCCCTCCGATGTGCGCACGAAGTTGAACATCGAGCTCTTGGAATGTAAGGCCAAAAGGTCGAAGTGAAGACGAGACGTCGATCTTGAAGGACCGCCGACCTGACCTAGGTCAGGTAACATAAAGTAGCTCTTGCGACCTTCAGAAAGGTCGCCCACCCAACCGTAGGTAGGTCGAGCAGAGAAGTAGTGGAAGAAAGCTTCCAGTAGGTCGAGGCGACCTAGGGGAAATAGGCCTTCGTAAGACGCACTAGTGTAGTAGCCCCCGAGCAGTAAAGTGACCAGAATGGCCGGTTTGATGCTTCAAAGAAGAGGAAAATAAGGAACCGATCCTACAGCCTTCTGCTTGGGAAACAGAACTGTGCTTTGTAGAACCAATCCAATAGGACAACACATCTGGAATCTTGCAGAAGACGCCAGGCATCAAAGGCTAACATAACCTGAGTCATGGGCGCACTGTACGGTCACGGGCCGACTCACAGGCGAAGCACAGGTCACTGTCCACTCGCAAGAGACAAAAATGCTCTAGAATGCAGTCAGGTAGGGGAAAGGCATGCCAATGCCTCCCACAGGCGAATAGTAACCTCGTGCTCCACGAGGGTATAATGGTCTTGAGGATAAGGATGCCACGCAAGGTGGCTTGCGGATAAGATCCAAGGGCAGGTGTTGCTGGTATAAATAGGCATCCATGCCTTGAGGCCAACCTCCAAGGCTGCTTGGGAGGAGCCATGGCGAAGCTGTGTAGTTATATTTCCATGCCGGAGGCTTGTGTCCGTCCACCAGAGCATAGAGCTAGTGTCGTTCATGCTTGGAGCTAGAAGAATGCTTGTGAAGCTCGAAGAACTCGATCAGCCTCTTCTCCCGATCCCACCGAGGAACCCAGGTGGAGCATGGAGCAGTACATGCATCGTCGGGCCTTTCTTGTTGAGGCCGGATGTGATGCTGGAAAACACGACGCTCCACCCGGTGTGGCCCGAGGTGATGCTGGTTCCATTTGGAATCTTGTGGTGAAGCTCAGACTTAATGCTGGGTACCACAGGAAACCTGCTGGAGCTCGAGTAGAGGTGGTTGTGTGGCAGCTGCCTCTACAGTGGCTGTAGAGGTCTTCGGATAGGTCCTGAAGCTAGAAGAAAGCTTGCGATGCGCTTTATTAGTGTAGACTGTGTCGCATCCACTATATAGAGTAGCTTAGGGCCATAAATGTCTTTGTATCTTGTAATTGGCCAAGGGCTAAACTCCTTGTAGCTTACGAAGCTGTAAATACACATTTATGTGATAAACGTCATGTCCAAGTAGGTGTAGAGGCGCCCAGGCGGCAATGGTATGGATACCAAGGTCCCGGCAGGGCAGTAATAGCACGCCGACCTTCAGGAGGCCTTAAGAGGTGACAAAGAACCCGTGTCGACCTGGATCGACATGGCCGTTGTGTAGTGACATAACGCAGGTCGTCAACCTAAGAATCTTAGGTCTAGGTGACCTAGAAGGTAGTGGAGCCTTAGCGACCTCAAGGAGGAGCTATGATCATGGCCAGGAGATTGCCAATGGGCAGTGGAGCCATTAAGCACGGAGCCGTTGGTGTAAACCTACCGTGTAGGTGAAGGCAACCCAGTAGGCAGCAGGGCCTAGGAGCCGGGGTGTGAACCCGCCATGTAGGCTGAGGCGACCTAGTAGGCAGTGGGACCGTGTCGACCTTGGAAAGGTAATATCATAGACCCGAAGGTCGTCCAGCGGTCGAGAGACCTTGGAGCAGATGTCAATAAGGTTTGGGGGCTTGAAGTAGGGCATAACGAATCCATGGACACCAGGCCGTCGACCAGAGAGCCAACAAGCATAGATTCTCGTACGGCACGAGCCATTGCTGCCTGTGACCGTTAGGCCGAAAGAGCCATTGGGCAATAGATCCGTTAGGTCACCGAAAATGTCACCGATCCTCAGAGACGCTGGGGTGACGCAGCCCATAGTGCCGTTGAGGCCCAGTTATAAAAGGTCGAGTGAAGGGCCGAAGACCCCACTCGCTTCCATTTCCGCGCAGGCTTAGGGTTTTGCTGCCGTCTCCTAGAACTTTCCGCGCGAATCCGCCGGCGCCGCCGCGCTTAGATCCGCCGCGCCGCACACCGCCACATGCGCACGAAATCCCTGGTGGTTTTTAGAGCTAGATCCACCGGGTTTGAAGAAGAAGAGATGGCTCCCGAGCTTGCGTCGGTGCCTGAGAGCATCTTTGAGCCCTCAACAGTGACCGAGGAGCAACTCCTAGGACTTGTTGAGCGGGGGCTGCTGAAGCCCAAGGAACAGGTGGGGTGGAGGCTAGCCGCCGGCGAGGCCTTCCCCTCTAAGGGGACCGGAGAGACGGTGGCCTTCATCGCGCACGTCGAGCACAGATTCAGAGTCCCGACGGGCGACTTCTTCTGCGGGCTCCTCCACTACTACAGGATCGACCTAGTACACCTCGTTCCCAACACCATCACCACCGTCTCCTCCTTCGTCCACCTCTGTGAGGCATACTTGGGGATACTGCCACACTTCAACCTGTGGTGGTACTTCTTCGAGCTGAAGAAGACGGGGAAGTCGGAGGTCGTCGGGTGCATCGGCTTCATGCTTCATCGCCACATGAAGTCGGTGTACATCGAAATGGTGTTGCCAGATAACACCCAAGGTTGGAGGCAAGGGTGGTTCTACATCGACAACTCGAAGCCGGTGCTAGCGACAAGGTCGGGGTTCGCGTCGGTTCCGGTGCCGGAGTGGAATCACCAGCTTACGTCGCGGGAGACGGACGCCATCAAACTACTGCTGGAGGACCTGACGCAGCTGAAGATAGGAGGTCTGACGGGCGACGCGGTGGCCATCAGCTTCAGCCGGAGGCTCCTGCAACCGATCCAAGATCGAGTGCATCCGGCCTACGAGTACTAGGTCAGGCCGACCCTATCCGTGTGGCGCAGTGCAAGGTCTCCAAGGAGGAGATGGTAGCATGGGTGAAGGAGCTATTCGTCGGGCAGATCCAAAACCGGACGTGCCCCAAGGCGCTTTGCCTGAAACGCCCCACCGAGGCTGTAAGTCACTTGTTGCCAATTCGACCTTTGATTTCTTGCTTATGTTTGTGCTTTGCTTGTTGTTGACAAAGGTCACTTGATGCAGGCCTACGAAGGTGTGTACTAGAGCCCAGCTCCCCTCCCTGACGAGGGTGAGCGAAGCTTCAAGGTACGGGCTGCGGAGGACATTCAGGTGCCTCCCCAGCAATACATCGACGACTACCTCTCCGACTCGTTTGTGGGAGGTAGTGATGACGAAGATCCCTCCGCGGGAGGTTCTGTGCCAGTGACCCAGCGCTCGCGGCAAGTCGCCGGGAAGATGACGGCATCCAAGGCCGCCAAAGTGGTCGCCGCCACCCAAGAGGCAGAAAAGAAGAAGAGGAAGAGGAAATATACCACCACGTCGTCGGAGACGGCAACAGTCAGTGCCGAGGTCGGGACCGGTGCTGGCGAAGATGACGATGCAGGGTCGCACGACGCCGGCCCAAGGTCGGGTGACACGCCGACCGTGCAGGAAGAAGACACCCCCCTTGGGGTCGTTGGTGAACAGCACCCGAAACGAAGTGTTGAAGGTGTGAGCGACCAAGGGTCGCAGAAGAAGCAAAGGCGGGTTCCGCCCAGGCCGATAAAGCTTGGCTTGAAGCTCGATGGCAGGTACATCGTCGAGCCTGATCTTTGTAGGCATGACCTTGCACGTTGTGGATACGTCGTTGCTGACAAAATCTACTCTTTTTGGACAGGGGGACCCCTGCTACGTCGGATAGCGGCAAGAACGCCTCAGGCCAGGAGGCCTTTGGTCACAAGGCGGGGACGGTGCCGGTGGGATAGTCACCGGCTACATCGGGTGGAGATGTCTCAAGCCAGGCCCCTAGGGCCATGGGGAGGACCGCGTTGGTGGTGACCAAGGTCGCCTCCGATGATGCACAACAGGTCGAGGGTCTTCAACTTGAGGACCCGCCGTTGACGCAGGAGACAGAAGCCGGAGGAGGGAGTGGACCTGGTGACAATGACAGGTGCCTCTACTCCGGCACTCCGTGGGAGGAGGACATTCTTGCTGATGGCCGGGACCTGGATGAGTTCAGGGAGGCGCAGCAAACGATTGGAAGGACCCTCATTGTAAGTTCGGATTGCACCCGGGTTCTAGGTCTTCAACTTGCTCTGATAACTTAGTCTGACACCCTTTGGCATCGTGTTTACGCAGTCACTAGCCGCACGAGCACAGGGTCGGGCGAACCTGCTAAAAGAGGGCACCAAGCTTCACGCAGAAGCCACTGCGGCCCGGGAGGCCATGCTGCAGGCCAAGATTGAGGCTGCAGAGGAGATCCGGCACCTCAAGGATGACGCAGCCCTAAAGGACAGGGTGATAGGCGCCTTGAAGGAGGAGCTCGAAGCCGCCAAGGTGAAGGCGAAGGAGGCCGAGGATGATCTCAAGATCGCCGCAGCAGGTATGTCTGGATATACCCTCGACCTTGATTTCTGGAGTTTATGACACATGCTGACCTTGACCTTGTTGTTTGCAGATGCCAAGAAGAAGGAGGCTGCCTTGAAGAAGGAGCTCAAGGAGTCCAAAGACCATGGCGAAGAGAGTATGTGTTTGGAGAGCGTTTAGGAGACATCTGTTGACGCAAAAAACAGAATAAAGTCCTCCGCGGCAACACGTAACGGATCTCGAGATGTAACAAGTCGTGCTAGCCGACCTGACCTGTTGATCGGCATGGAAGAGAATAAGATGTTAAATACGGGGTCAATTGGCTAGAGAACCGATGAGAGTCTTCCACATGGGCACAAAGTAAAAGCCTGATCGGCCGATATGATAGTGGGCAAGATCGGCCAGCCGATGGGCAGCCGAAGTGCAAGTATGTTCAGAACGGCTAGGATCAGCCGATCTGGTGGCGTCAGCAACGAGACGGATCTGGATCGGCTGTGAGATCGATATGTTGATGACGCAGCGAGCGGTAGCCGATACGATCGAGCCTCGAGCGGGATAAATTAGTGATAAAAGCTAAATAAACAAGAAATCGGTACAGAAAACTTGCAAACCTAGTTGATATCGATAAATTGTGAATAAATCTAGACGAAACCACAGTGATGCGCCCGGAGGTTAAAGCCTAGATATTACTCGGTAAAGCGATACTCACAAGCCTGCCGGAGGTCGATGGATGCAGCCCGGCGAACTCGATGGACGGTCCTTGAAACAAGAAAACAAGAAGAAGAAAACTTTTGGCGAAGTCGCCGACTTGAAAGGTAAATTGCTTGAAAAAGTAAAGGTTTGTGTTTGTTGGTGTGTACAATTTTCTCCGACCACGCAGGGTCGCTATTTATGCCCTAAGGACACGTTGACTCCTAGTTGATTACAACAAGGCTTACTTAACTAACAGAAATTATAACTGCCTAAATAAATGACTTGTGCAAGAGTCAGACTTGCTAACTATCTTTGACCGGTCGCCAACCGACATTGACCCATCTAAGCTTTCCTTCCTTCCTTGGTGTATCCTTCTTTTGCCGCTTTCCTTCCTTAATATCGGCCGATTCCCACCTTTGACGATCAGCTGATCTTTGTTGACTTCTACTCAAATCGGCCAATTTCGCGTTTGGCTGGTTGCTCCTTCTTTCCTTTCTTTTATCAGCTCTGTAGCTTTCCTGGTGCCTCTTCGCCTCTTACTAATATGTGTCAAAAAACGGTGTCAACACATGCCCTCCAGTTTCAGAGTAAATATCTTTTTCTCTGAAATTCTCTCGATTTCGACTTCTTTCTCCGAGTCGAACGCGACCAACGGATAGATCTCCTAACAAACTCGAGATTTAGAGGCCATAAATATCAGCCTCCTTGGCTGTTTCTCTATATACGCCACCTTCTTGTTGTTGTTTCATAGCTTTCGAGTCGATTCAGATCTGTTATTGATCTTCTGTCAAAAATTGATGGCTTCTGCATCAGGCTCTGCTGATGATGGCCGTCAAACAAATCCATCGGTGACCTTCTTTGTTGTCCCTCAGGTATCGCTTGAACCCTTTTCTTTTAACTGCCGATCGATGTTACTTTACTTTAGATCTCTTCCCCTTTTTTGTAGCAGTTTAGGAAATACATCACAATCCCTGCTGGTGACTCCCCTGGTTTTATCTTCCTTGGCCCAATGGGTAACACAGATCCAACCACTCTGATGAATTATGAAACTGCCAGGATCCCTTTTAAGTAGGCCAATATGAAGGTGTCCGATTGGAAAGAAGCCTTTAGAACTTGGACTGGCTATACTTCAGGATGGAAAACTTGGTATTGTAGAGTCACTCAGAAATATCGTCCTCACTGGGAAGAACATCATCTTAGCTAGTGCCTTACTCTTTCTTTGTCTGATATGGCCAAAATTGAATCTTTGCTCATTGCTTCTTAATATTTCTGGTCAGATGCTTTGAATACTTTCCTCTTTGGTCATGGGACGATGACACCAACCTTAGTAGATGTTATCCTGTTGACCGACCTGGACATTTCTTTTTCGGACAAAACTTTTCAAAAGGACAAACCATCTTTCAATTTGAAAACCAAAGACTCTCGTGGCTGGACGGGCTATATTACTGATCATATGAAAGTTGGGTCTGTTCAATCTAGGGAACATGCGGCTTTCCTTAACATGTGGTTGGACAAATTCATCTTGTGGAAAAACTGTCGGTCCTACCTCCAATTATCAAGTCTTGGCTGAGCTCTTGGACAGTGGTAAAGAAGTTCCATTGGGTAAGCACCTTCTTGGAGCGGTTTATGATCTGCTTCATCGAGTAGTAGCAAGCTTGGTGAAGGCTGAACCAGTGAAAAATACCGGTGGTCCTTGGTGGTTCATCAATCTTTGGTTGAATCTGCACTTTCACGCACTTTTAGGCCAAAACATCTTTAATTATGTCTTCCCTTCAGATCATCCAGATGATGTGGCCATAGAAACTCGCCCAGGTCATAACTTTGGTAAAGCAGTTTTAGTCTTTCTAGGCAGAAAGAGAGAGTTGATTCTTGTCATCGGATTCTTCAAAGGCTTCTAACATGGTTTCAAAGATGATGCCGTTATTTCGTTTGCATATAAAGATCATGACCATAAATTTGAATCGACCTTGCGATTCGACAATATTACCAGTAATGTCAGAATCATCTTTGAGCATATCATCAGGCCATGTGTACTCCCTTCAAATTTCTTCGGAAGTCAACCTCCCTCCTATGAATTTTATAACCCTTCGGTTGCATCCCGTCAACTGTGTTTCATCCAATTACCAATTGGCCTTTACTTTCAAGATCTTATCAGACCTAGAGAGATAATCCCTGATGTGCTTCACTATGACCGACTGAGAAATCTGAATCTAGACTCCGCAATCATGGTGCTTGATGATTGGAATAGCACATCATTCATTTCACCTTCTTTCAAAGATTGGTGGTTTGAATGGAGTAAACATCTATTCTGTGTAGCTTGCTCCATGTATTGTCAGAAATTTGATAATAATTACAGGGCTCGCTCTAGTGAGGTAATGATCCCTTTCTCTGTGTTAATATTCTTTTGTTGCTGCACTTTTCTGACCCTTTTCTCCTATTCTTTCCTAGCTTGGAGATATCAAACCACCATCTATGAGCCGAAGTGGTCGGTCGATTGATTATTCTGCCGCCCCCCAGGTCGTCCATGGATTGGTCATAAGCCTCCAAGGATTGCTGACATCTCAGATGTCAAAGCTCCTAGAGCTCCTCAGAAGAGAAAAGCAATTGCTAGGAAAATCTTAATCAAGGATTCGAAGAAACTCAAGGTGTCAGCCGATACTTCTGCTGGTGATACATTTGTTGACCCAAGACACGCAGCTGGTATATTAGCTGATGCAGTGACAGTAATCAACCTATCTAGACCTCTTTCTCCTTTCTTTTGATATATTCTCCATTTCCTTATTCTTTTCTATCTGTAGTCTTCTGTTCTGTTGAGTAAATTTATCCAAGAGAAAGCCAAAGCTTCGTCGGCACAAGTCAATGTGCCAGAGTTAAATAAAGTGCAGACCGAAGAAGATCTGACATCGGCCAATCCCCTTGAAAAGGAACCCCAAACACAGAAATCTATGCCGGTTGAGGAACCTCAAGATCAATCTGCTGCTGAACAGGAGCTTCCAAGATCGACCATCCTTCCTGATATAGAAGTTAGAGATGCTGAAGTAGCTGATGAGCTTCAGGGATGGCAAGCTGATGTTGATACAAAATTGGCTGCTTATTTTAACACTGAAGTCAAAAAGAGCCTGCTAACATTATTCTGATTGAAGAGGACGAACCAGCTATGCTAAAATCTGACCCAATCGTAAGCATCTTCCTTTCTACGTTTATCTAGCTACATTCTCTTTTGATAATAGCTCTTTTGACCTGCTTTTTCCTCTTTGTAGACTCAAGATAATCCTTCCATAGACAGCTCTTCTCACGTATTATCTAACAATGTTCGGGCATGTCTCCGAGATATGTTGCTTCTCCTTGATCAAAACATCAGTCAATTAGTTCAAGAAACATAACCAGTCAGACAAATTTATAAGCAAATCAGAGGGCAGTTGCCAACCGAAGTAAAAGACAGGCTCCATCCAGTTGCTGTTATAGAGAGTCATCAGCTTCATGTTGAACATGGACAGCATCGTCTGGAGGAAAGGACTCATCAGGAGCAGTTGGTTCAGGATCGAGAATCTCTTGATTCTCAGATGACCGATTTGGACGACAGGATCCAAATTTTGTCTCGTTCTCACCTCGAGATTGCTGCTACTATTGACCGGATGAAGAGTAGACATACAGATCTTCTGGCAGAATCAAAGCAGCTCGAAGAAGATTTATCCTTGGAGGAGAAAAAGCTAACAGATCTCCCAAACACGATTAACGGTATGAAGCGCGAGAAAAAAGCCATTGCTAAGAGAGCCCAAGCCATCAGCCGAGAGGAACGGCCGATCTCTGGTTCAGCCGACGCCGATCGTCAAGAAATAGAAGAAGTTGACCATCTTCATCTGGATGCCATCAATGCCATTCATTCTTTAGGCATAGTTTAAATGCCTTTGCATGTGTAACTCTGGAGCTTGGTTTTTGTATCTGATCATTCAATGTTAGCCAACTTCCAACACTCTTCTTTTATTACCTTGTCCTTCCCTTTTGACCGAACGCTTCATCGGCCTATAAAATGAGCCATCTCCATCACCTTTCTTGTACCTCTGACGCGATGTCTTCCTCTTCCTCTTCCGTGAATTAGGTTTGTTTCTATCTTTGTATCCCTATATGGATTTCACATGACAGCTTATCGATCTATTCTCCTCAGTCTCCCAACCGTGAGGATGTACAAAAGGATCCCGACGAACATTAATGCTCATGGTGCGAATCAACGAGCGCCGACGTCAAGCAGAAGCGAGGTCTTCGACTTGTGATCTCCACAGATGAGAAAAAAATAGAAACTCTAGAAACTAGGAGGGCGCATCTTCTTGAGGAACTGAATCAAGTAGATAGTGAAATAGCCATCACCAAGATGCAATTAGAGAAGGCCAAAGATTTAGAGAAATCTTAATGTAATTCTTCCTTTAGTTGATGTGATCGGCTTTAATAAATTTCAGCCGATGTAATCAACTTTTGCTTTATTGTGTTTCATCGTGAAAAACAATCGTCTGTATGACCCATGAATTTTCCTAAACGATTTCTTTTTTCTGACAGCATGCACTATTTGTATCGTGATCTTTTGAATTATGGCAGATGAATGCTATCCATCTACTTTTGAATGCCAGCAGTCATTCAATGTCACCATGTGATTCTGAACTATCTTCTCCATGCACCTATCCTATAAAACTCAGCCTATAACCCAATGGTTCTTCACTTGTTTCTTTTCGTAGGCACCCTTTTTTCCTTTTAGCCGAAAATCTCTGGATCGGCTCGTTGCTTTTAGGGATGGGAGGCATTTTCTTCTTGGAGCATATTCAGGAAGACTTAGAACTCTATTTACTTCAATAAGCGTCTTCTTGAAACAGTTTTGCTTCATGTTGTAGCAAGTAAGCTTGTTGATGTCTTCAGTAACATTGAGGAATACCCATTTTTATTCTCTCCTCTTCTGGAGTACAGAGCTTTTTCCTTCAATAGCCTCTGAGCGCTCCTCCCTTTTTTGGAGAAATGGATCACTGAAATCAATGTCAGCCTCTGAAAACTGAGCCATTCACGGAAGGATTGTTTCCAATTTGACCGGATCTAGCATCTTTTTTGATTCCTTCCTATCTTCTTCAGCTTCCATCTCCTCTGTTTTTGGGCTATAAATAGAAACTGAATGTACATCGGCTCTCCACACCTTCCACCATGGCGCAAAGACTAGATCTGATAGGGTGTAGGTTTTTGCTGTTTGATTGTTCTTTTCTTCCCATTTCTTACCATGGCTAAAAGAATTCTTGTGAAGTAGTGCAGCGCTACCTCGCCTTCTCCAACCCTTCTCGTGAAGCCAGGAGGTACAACAGCTAAAAGAATCCTTGTGATAAGCTTGGGTTCAACGGCTGAAGGGAAGGAGCAAGGTAGAATGTCTCGCTGCACCTGTATCTGAGGAAGAGCGCACCAAGGGGATGACCATCTTGGTCATCAACTCGTGGAGCCCTCGGCGGAAGATCACAGAATCTAGCAAAGATCTTAGTCTTCCGTTTCCTCTTCGCGGTATTTCTCTCTCTCTGATGTTCATCGATTCAATATCCTCATCATAAGAGATAGGATAGTTATCTTCCAATTTATGTAACCCACTGATCTTCAATGCGGATGTAAACACCATGTACTAAAATAATGAGATATATATATATATATATTCATATTTTTTGGTCTAAGGGCAATTATTACATTGGCCATTCCGAATCATTGATCGGCTATAAAACACTTCTGATTTTACAATTTTTTCTACTAGAGGCGATAACTCAGTATCGGCTGTCATCCGAAATCTAAATCGGCTAAAAGCCAGAAGTAGTAATCAGCTAAACACTTTATCTAATGTTTCCAACTTTGTCTTGGCTTTGATAAGTATCGGCCTAGTCTTGTTGCAATTCCTCAATCGGCCGATATTACTCCATCCTTTATCTTCTTATATTTTGGAACCGATCGTTTGGATCGGCTGAAGCCCAAAGTCAGCCATCTTGAGGAAATCTGTTTCCCACACTTTTCCTGATATGCAGATGACTTTATCAAAGTTCCATTGCGTATCGGCTGCTGTAATGTGGAAGGAATAATCAGCATTGACTACTTCCACCGAGTCCCCAATCCATTGAATCACACATTCATGCATGGTAGATGGAATGCAGCAATAGGCGTGAATCCAACTTGCCCAAGTAGCAGATTGTAAGATCCTTTCCCCTTGATGACGAAAAAGGTAGTTGGAAGGGTCTTGCTGCCAATTGTCAGATCCACGCAGGTAGCACCCATAGCAGATGATGCATTTCCCTCAAAGTCGAGCAGCATGATATAAGTTTTGGTTAAATCCTGCTCACCGTTTCCAAATCTGCAGAGCATTGAATAAGGCATAAGATTGACTGATGCACCGCCATCCACCAGGAGCCTTGTGACTATTTTCCCATTGACATGTCCTTTGAGAAACAGAACTTCCATATGCTGACACTTTTCCTCATCTGGTTTCTCAAAACTGGCCAACATTGGATCTAAGGCTAACTGAGCCGATCCTAATTCTTCATCTGAAATTTCTTCATCTGAATTGGCTTCGAGAGTCATGAATTCCTTGGGTAGCATGAAGACCATGTTGACGCTTGCCACTGGTTGATTGTCCTTCTTATCATCAGCTCTTGGTTTAGGGCACCAGATTCGGGATCAGACTTTCTTTTTATCAAGTGTTTGCTTCTCAATCTCTTCTTTTTGTTCCAATTGCCGCCAGTGCTGGACCCTTCTCTTCTGAGATTTGCTCAATCCTTCTGGGCACCACATAGGTTGGTGGGGTTCATGTTGGCATTTGTCTTTCTATGCAGTGTTACGTCTTTCTAGATCTCGTGCCAACACGTGTTCATCAGGAACCTTCTATCAGCCATATCTTCTAGCCGATTGGGTTGACTATCTTGGCACTTGCCCCCTAGCCGATCATATACGCTTACTCTGCCCCAGCCGATCATATACTGAGATGCGCCGGCCGTGGTACTCTTGCCGATCTTGATTAACAGGCCCCTTGTCCCTGTTATCAAAACAAGGCCTTTTAGACGACTGCCCTTCTGAATAAAAGCCTTCGCATTCTGGATAATTGTCAGATGTCGGAAGCTTGATCCCTTATTCCCAGAAATATCTGAAGAACGGACATCTCCAGTGACCTGCATTGTGCCTTGTCCATTCTTCCTTTTCCTTGATCTGCCTTTGTTGGCGCTGGAACTTGCTTAAAAGACCTTGTGATGTAACCTGCTGCTTAGAACCCTTTGAAGTGATTCCTTCTTCGAGTAATCCCTTCCCTTTGGCTTCTTGAGCTGTCATCTGAGTTTCGGGATCAATGGTTCCTTTATTTTTAGCCGATTCAGACGTCAACACCTTTGCTTTGGTCACTTCAACCGTGTTTGTAGGAAAAGGGTGTTGATCGATCTTCATCGACTTTCCTGATTTGGAAGCTGTTTCAAACTTCAGCTTCCCTTGATCTATCGCACTTTGGATCCGTTGACGAAACACTTTACACTCATCAGTGTTGTGAGATATGGCATTGTGCCACTTGTAGTACTTGATCTTCTTCAATTCTTCAGCACTCGGTATACTATGGTTTTGCGAAAGCCTGATCTACCCTTGATGGAGGAGAAGATCAAATATCTTGTCAGCTTTGGTTGTGTCAAAACTGAACTTCTCACGTTCCTTTTTGCCGAAGGGACATGCAATCGGCTTCCTGTTCGGTACCCGCTAAGCCAAATTGACTTCGGCTTCTTCTTCATCATCAGAGCAATCTACATAGGATACTCATTTTTTATAGTTCCTCCTGGGTTCATATGAACGAATGCTCTCATGACTTAGTCGATGAAGTAACTGGCTGATGTTCTCGAACTCTTGTGATGCATACTTCTCTTTGATAGATGGCAAGAGTCCTCGAAAAGCCAATTCTGCTAACTGTTTATCGGTAAGGGATAAGCTGTAGCATTTGTTCCTCATCTCCCTAAACCTTTGAACAAAATTGGGTACAGACTCATCATTCCTTTGCCTTAGGCTGGTAAGATCGGTAAGCTTCATCTCATGAATCCCTGAGAAGAAATACCCATGAAACTGCCTTTCCAAATCTTCCCAACTCTGAATTCAATTGGCTGGGAGCGATGTAACCCAAGCGAAGGCTGGCCCTGACAGTGAGGATGAGAATAACCGCACCCTTAATGACTCATTTGTCCCTGCCTCCCCACACTAGATAATGAAGCGAGTAACATGCTCAATAGTTTAGGTGTCATCTTGGCCAGTGAACTTGGTGAAATCGGGCACCTTGAACCTCTATGGAAACGGAATCTGATCAAACGATGCAGGGTAAGGTGTCCGATACATGTGTGTTTGCTGCTTTTGTTTTAACCCGAATTGATTCTGCAGCATGGTTGTAACTTCAGCAATCAGACTTTTCTGATCAATCGGCTGAGAACCTACCGAAGGATATTGTTGTCCTGAAGTTACCATAGTCGTTCTTGGCTGCTCTCGAACAATCAGCTAGATAACCGAAGGATTAGGAGGAGACCAATATTGCCTTGGGATCTCAACACCATGTGATGTTCCTTGAAGTAATTGTCCAGCCGAGAAACCCTGATTCACCTAGCTTGTTGCACGTACTGAATGTTTGAGAGATCCTGGATGGATTGCTCTTGATACTGAGGCATTAATAACAAAGAAGAGTCTGTCATTACTTCTAAGAGTGCAGCTTGATTCATAGCCTCATTGTATTCTTCTTGGAGTTTAGTAGCATAGCTTCTGACTGCAGATGCTTTCATGGCTGATGTCATTTGCTCTTGTTCTATCTGGTGACTTACAATCGGCTGACTAGCCGAAAATCCACCTGACATATTTGGCTGAAGTGACATCTCTTGAGTCCTCTGAATTCTTTGAGGAGCAGGTAGTGGCTTGACCATATAAGCATGCAGGGGTGATATATCATAACTCTGTTGACTTTGGGATTTTTTATAAAAGAATGTAAATGTAATCCCTCTGTCATGATGAAGAGCAGTACCAACCAAGTTATTGAGATTTGCTACATAAGGGCCAGTGTGCATGGGTATTACTACAGTTTCTTTCCTTTGGCTTGACTCTGGTGCAGAACTCACAGGCATACCGTATTTTGGATCTGTAGGAGTAACAGATACGAAGCCTTGAGACCTTGGTTGACTAAATCCCCCCATAGTTGTTGATGGTGGCATGGTAGAAGGAGGAGTTGTTGTAACAATGTCAGGAGTAGAAGTTGAAATCAACTGAGAAACCGGCAACACTTCATTGAACTTCATGTTAGCAATGAACAGTAAAGCCATGTTAGGTTGATAATATGCTGGTCCCTTGAAAGGGTTTATGACTTCTTCCCTGAGAACCTCCTTCACGCTATTCTGTACTGTATTATTCAAGACAGAAGAGTGATCAATTAAAGCGTCATGCATAGCTTTTGTCATTATGTCTTGTAATCTTCCAGGATCGGCCTGTATTATGATCTCCGTGGGTCTTGGAAGAGGAACCTTCTTCATTGGTCCTTTCCTGGTAAGGCCAAAGCTACCCATCAGAAGCCGACCATATTCTGCCATGCAATTCTCGTACTCGGCCTTGTCAGCTTCCTTGAGTTGATCCACAGTGATTGGCTGGATGTTGTCCTTGTGGACTTCATCAGGCTTCTTGAAATCCTTAGACATCGTCGTGTTTCTTCGGGTCCCACCAGGCGTGCCAAGATGTGTTGACACAAAAATTGGAATAAAGTCCTCCGCGGCAACACGTAACGGATCCCCGGGATCTAATAAGGCGTGCCAGCCGACCTGACCTGTTGATCGGCACGGAAGAGAATAAGATGTTAAATACGGGGTTAATCGGCTAGAGAACCGATGAGAGTCTTCCACGTGGGCACAAAGTAACAGCCGGATCGGTCGATCGATAGTGGGCAAGATCGGCCGATCGATAGTGGGCAAGATCGGCCAGCCGATGGCACCAGAAGTGCAAGTATGTTCGGTACAGAAAACTTACAAATCTAGCTGATATTGATAAATTGTGAATAAATCTAGACGAAACCACAGCGATGCGCCCGGAGGTTAAAGCCTAGATATTACTCGGTAAAGCCGTACTCACAAGCTTGTTGGAGGTCAATGGATGCAGCCCGGCGAACTCGAAGGATGACGCTTGAACCAGGAAAACAAGAACAAGAAAACTTTTGGCGAAGTCGCCGACTTGAAAGGTAAATTGCTTGAAAAAGTAAAGGTTTGTGTTTGTTGGTATGTACAATTTTCTCCGACCATGCAGGGTTGCTATTTATGCCCTGAGGACACCTTGACTCCTAGTTGATTACGACAAGGCTTACTTAACTAACAGAAACTATAACTGCCTAAAATAAATGAGTCGTGCAAGAGTCAGACTTGCTAACTATCTTTGACCTGTCGCAAACCGACGTTGACCCGTCTGAGCTTTCCTTCCTTCCTTCCTTGGCGTATCCTTCTTTTGCCACTTTTCTTCCTTCATATCAGTCGATTCCCACCTTTGACGATCAGCTGATCTTTGTTGACTTCAACTCAAATCAGCTGATTTCGTGTTTGGCTGGTTGCTCCTTCTTTCCTTTCTTTTATCGGCTCTGTAGCTTTCCTATTGCCTCTTTGCCTCTTACTGATATGTGTCAAAAAATGGTGTCAACAACGTCATCAAAGTTGGGCTGCTGAACAGGTGGTCGAGGCGTGGCGTGCTGAAAAATGGGTGGTCGTGTCCGCTGAGTGTGTGCCGGTGACGGGCCTGACCAAGACAAAAGTCCCACTCCCATCGGTATCGGTGGTGGTCTCACTATAATATTTGATGTCGTACATCAACAAACAACAAAAAACATGTTGTGCAAACTAGGATGAAAAAAGAAAATGTACCTACGGCGTAGAAACCAGACGGTCGCGGCACGTACATGGTCGTCGGAGCGAACACAGTGGTCGAGTACGGTAGTCGTGCGTATGACAACAGTGCCTGGTACGAAGCTGTAATGTAAGCAGAGCTGCTGGAGGACGAGGGGTGATGTGGAGCGAGAGCCAAATCGTCGTCGCGGAAGTTCACCACGCACATGAACCTCCTAGCGACCTCCACCTACCTGCGGTACACCCTGTGGTCCTGCGCGATCGTCATGTTCACCACATTCACATCCGCGTCCTGCGCCATGGCAACCATCTCGACAATGACGTCGAACATTCAAAGATAAGATGGATTATTAGTACGAGAGAACATAATCAAAGATGGATGAATTTTTGTCACAAACTTACCACTGTGTCGTAGTTCTGATCCCATCAGAGGGGGTACAACATTGCTGGGTCCTGCTGCTGCTGACGAATATTCTCCTGGTCAGGCTCTGGTGGGACGAACGTCACCCACATCCGAGTCCTCATCGTGTACCACTACAAGTACGCTCTCCAAGCCGCATCGTCGTGGGGTCGGTCCTCGATGACGATGTTATTCGCGGTGCTCGCCCACGCCTCTACGAAACATTGCAGCTTCGGCTGCCATGCCACAACCAAAGTCTTCGCCCCCTTCCGCGTCCACCTATCAAAAAATTTGCAAATCTGTCAGGAATTGAATTTACTTACGTGAACGAAAACTTAAACAATTAACTTCAACTAACTCGTGGACAACACAGTCGACTGTGTGTATGACGGGGAGGGGCGACTCGTGGTAAAGGCCGACGTACATGTCGCACACCAGCGGCGTCTTCATCATCCAGTACTGGTGGTCTCGAAAGCACAACGATGAGAGGCCCTGAGGTGTGTGCACCGTGATCAAGGCGTTGGTGTACAGCCTCCAAATGACGTCACAATCTGTGAGCGCGTCAATTTGGCCGATGATGTCCGTGTATGATCTCCTGGTCTGTTCTGTCCAAGAGAGATACATAAGAGAGCACAAGTTAGTTGTTATGAAGGACTGAATTTTCTGAAAGTTAACGAATGAAATGTAAGAAGTCGTACCTGTTGGTGGCACCACATCGAGCCCATGGTGGGCCGGTCTACTGGGTCATGGTCTGGCGGCAACAGAGCGTATTCTCCTCGGTCGACGTGTGGCCGACCAACGTGAAGCCGCTCGTAGCTCCACAGGTGCAGGAGCAGCGGACAACCGAGGAGAATCGACACCTGCCCCGTCTTGGTGACGCCAGGGCACAGGCCCCTGTACGTCGCTACCAAAACAGCGGCACCCCAACTGGCCTAGGGGACCTCCTGCAAGGGGGTGTCGGTGATCCTCCTATCATGGGGGATCAGGTTCCTCGACACCGTATCACCCTGCGACATGTAGAACATGACGTAGCCAAACAGCCACAATAGGTACGCCTCCAAGTGCCTATTGCTAGCCTCCTTGTCAGCGTCAGCTCTCATGTAGTCAGCCTGCAAGAAGTCGAATTTGTTAAATTGCTTGCGCTTGTATGAAAATGCAATAAATAAAAAGATCGGCGTATGTACGATGTACTGCCGCAACCAAAAACTGGTGGGCATGTGGGTGTTGGTGAACTCGTTGGCTGGCCCTGGCGCATGGGCGTTGCACACCACTGGCGCGAACCTCGCTAGGATATCCTAACGCCACGATTCGGGGAGGTCAGCCACCCCTATCGCCTCCCTTGGACAGGGTAGCCCAAACAAGAGGGCCACGTCCTCCAAAGATATCGTCATCTCCCCCCAGGGGAAATGGAAAGTGTGCATCTCGGGACGCCACCGGTCCAGAAGTGCGCAGACGAGGGGGTAGTCGAACCAAAACCGCGAAGTGCGGTCCTGTTGGTGCATCATCTGCCGCAAGTTGTCACCCTCAACGAAGCGTGCAGGCGGAAGAAGCCCTGTTGTGCATAGCCTGCTCCAGAAAACATAATAGGTGTCAGTGTAATGAAAAAATATTAACGAATAAATACAAAGAAATATTACGTACTTGGGAACCCAAGAAGGGTGAAGCGGCATGTAGTGTGACGAAGCTCGAGCACGTACAGTGCCTAGCTCCATACCGCAGATTGCGGACAGGTACGACCGGTGCTCCCTGTCAATCCTCTTGTCAAAGAGCTCGGGAAGCACGTACAATGACTGAGGACGGGGAGGGAGAGGAGGAGGAGGTGGTGGCGGAGGAGGAGAACCCTACTCTGCCATAGCTGCAACAAAAAATTGTAAGCAGAATATAGAATTTCTAAAGTATTGCCAAGAATTTCTAAAAAATCTAGAATTTCCAAAGTATTTCCACGAATTTCTATGCAAAATCTAGAATTTCTAAATTATTTTTAGTAATTTCTAAAGTATTTTTAGGAATTTCTCAAAAATATATAGTACTTCTAAAGTATTTCTAGGAATTTCTAAGCAAAATATAGTATTTCTAAAGTATTTCTAGGAATTTCTAAGCAAAATCTAGTATTCCTAAAGTATTTACAGGAATTTCTAAAATATTTCTAGCAATTTCTAAAAAAATCTAGTAGTTTTAAAGTATTTCCAGGAATTTCTAAGTAAAATCTAGAATTTCTAAAGTATTTTTAGGAATTATAAAAAAATCTGGTACTTCTAAAGTATTTCCAGGAATTTTTAAGCAAAATCTAGTATTTCTAAAGTATTTCCAGGAATTTCTAAGCAAAATCTAGAATTTGTAAAGTATTTTCGTGAATTTCTAAGCAAAATCAAGAGCTTCTAAAGTATTTTCAGGAATTTCTCAAACAATCTAGTATTTGTATAGTATTTTTAGGAATTAATAAGCAAAATCTAGTATTTCTAAAGTATTTCCAGAAATTTCGAAGCAACATCTAAAATTTTGAAAGTATTTCCAAGAACTTCTAAAAATTTTAGCATTTCTAAAGTATTTCCAAGAATTTCAAAGAAAAATCTAGAAATTCCCAAGTATTTTCAGGAATTTCTAAAAAAATCTAGAACTTCTAAAGTATTTCCAGGAATTTCTAAGCAAAATATAGTATTTCTAAAGTATTTCCACAAATCTCTAAGCAAAATATTTAATTTTTAAAGGATTTCCAGGAATTACTAAGCAAAATCTAGAATTTCTAAAGTATTACAAGAATTTCTAAAAAAATCTAGAATTTCTAAAGTATTTCAAGGAATTTCTAAAAAAATCTATTTCTAAAGTATTTCCCAGAATTTCTAAGCAAAATCTAGAGTTGCTAAAATGGTTTTAGAAATTTCTAATAAAATCAAGTATTTCTAAAGTATTTCGAGGAATTTCTAAGCAAAATCTAGAATTGCTAAAGTATTTTCAAAAATTTCTAATAAAATCTAGTATTTCAAAAGTATTTTCAGGAATTTCTAAGTAAAATCTAATATTTACAAAAGTATTTCCAGGAATTTCTAAGAAAAATCTAGATTTTTTAAAGTATTTCCATGAATTTCTAAGAAAAATCTAGTATTTCTAAAGTATTTCCAGGACTTTCTAAAAAATTTAGTATTTCTAAAGTATTTCCAAGAATTCCTAATCAAAATCTAGAATTGCTAAAGTACTTTTCAGGAATTTCTAAAAAATCTAGTATTTCTAAAGTATTTTCAGGAATTTCTAAGCAAAATCTAGAATTTCTATAGTATTTGCAGGATTTTCTAAAAAAATCTAGTACTTGTAAAGTATTTCTAAGAATTTCTAGGTAAAATCTAGTATTTCTAAAGTATTTCCAGAAATTTATAAGCAAATCTATAATTTCTAAAGTATTTCCAGCAATTTCTAAAAAAACTAGAATTCCTAAAGTATTTTCAGCAATTTCTAAAAATATTAGAATTTCTAAACTATTTTCTAGTTTTTCTAAACTAAATCTAAAATTTCTAAACTATTTTCTACTATTTATAAACTAAGTCTAAAATTTCCAAAACTATTTTCTACTATTTCTAACCTATTTTCTACTTTTCCTAGACTATTTTTTACAATTTCTAAACTAAATCTAAAATTTTTAAACTATTTCATACTAGTTTAGAGATATACCTGACTGAAACGCTGCTTCACTGGCCGCTCGTGGGGTTTCGAGGGAGGGGAGGAGGTGAATGGGGGGCGCGGGGGTGGCGGTTGGGCGCGCAGGCTTATATAGACGCGCACCAACCGCCTTTGGAAACGGTGGCAGGGCTACCGCCACTGGCAAAGGTGGTAGCCTGGACCTAGTGCCGCTTGCAATAGCGGTTGGCGCTTCAGGCCCACCTGCCGGGCACAACCGCCTTTGCCAACAGCGGTTGGTCCTTAGCTCACCTACCGCTTGGCGGGTGAGGCAGCCGCCTTTGCCAACAGCGGTTTCTCTGCCCTACCGCCGTTGTCCGCGGTGGTTGGATCCAACCGGCATTTCAGACGGCGGCGGTAGACTAGTTTTGAAAATTTGGAAATCAGATATTTATTTTTGAAAATCACAAAAAAATATAAAAAAAATCTATAGTCTGAGTTGGCCTACTAACCATAAAAAACAAGCCCATGGGGTCATGTAACTCTTTGTATGGCTTATGCAGGCCCAACTAAGGAGGATGTTTTTCAGAATTATAGCATATTGGTGTTTGTTTTCACAAGTATAGCGGCATGGTTTTATAGACCCGGGATAGCAGCAGGCAGTCGACCATCAAGATTTCCACGCTTTGGAGGCACAACAATGACATGCATGTTGCCGAAACCATCATCACTTGTACAGTCCTAACTAGAGGCGGGTGTCATCAGTTTCACTGCAAACTTGTGCCCAAGTCGATTAATATTCGACCGACAATATAATACGTAGCAGCAAATAGCGACACATGCATATGCATTGCAAAGTTAGTTGTAGACTTGTGTAGTCATAACTTGTGATCTCGACTTGATCAATTGCATTAATACAAAAAATCCCATATTAGTTAATTTCTACAGAAAATATTTAGTGAGACAGTAACATTATTGGTTCATTTGAGGTCCATCTCAGTACCACTGCAAAACTAAATTTGCTGATAGTTTGGTTACTCCAAGCTTCTAGATTTGTCATCCGATCGACCTGTGTCGTTGTCATCAAAGTCTCAAAGTTGCTGAATCTTTTCATCTGTATAACAGACAAACTGCAAGGCGACCATGGTTGGCTTTGCTCGTCTATTGTCACAGCCATTGCAACATTAACAACCTCCGTCTAGGATTCGGAGTCCGACATTGACATTACGCGTTCACCCGACGCTGGAATTGCTTCGTCGTGTTGATCCCGACAGCATTGGCGGTGACGGTAGTCGGAGGCACGCGAAACGAGGCACGACGCGCGCGTCTCCACGCATGCATCCGATTCCGAACAGAGATCGATCGAGAACAAACTCATCGAGGCCTATAAGTCTTTGAGGGCACGCGTAACCCCAAGCCGAACTGCCGCAGTACTCTCTCGCGTTCTCTTTCAATAGCGATCGCCTAGGGCTCGATCCGGCACTGCTAGCTTTTCGATCATGACAGCGGCAGCGCTCGCTTCACAAGCGTCCGGCGCTGGAGGAGGCCTCCCCCGTGGAGGCCGGCAAGAACAAGCGCCCGCGCTACCAATTGGATCGGAGGACATTGTGCAGCGAATATGGCCTCATACGCCATTTGTCCAAAGTTTGATTTTGGTGATTAATGACAACATGACCAATGGGACTAACCATATTGTTAAGCATGTCTTTGTAAACATTTCTATGTCTCATGGATGCAAAAATACCACATGCCAAAATGAGAAGATAGTGTATTTTTCAAGGGTCAAAACCGTGGAAGAAATGACACCGTCGGATGAACCGATGGTACCCTAGAAGCAAGTGTCGGTGCAATGGTTGGACGAACTGGTACACTGCAGTGAAGGCTCAAGTCAATACGTACCGTCGGATGAACCGACGGTCCATATTCTAGTTGCACCGGATGATTGACCAGAGGCAAAGCAGAAGAGTCAAAGGCGCCGGATGAACCGATGGTCCATCAGTGGGCACCATCGGTCTATGCGATGGTTCGTGAGATCAAGATAGGGAGAAACTGGCGCAGGAAGCAGTTGCACCGGATGAACCGGCGGGCTAAGCATCGGTTCATCCGGCGGCCTCGTTATAGCTAACAATAAGGTTTTTCAGCGGAACCCTTCAGCACCGGATGAAACGACAGACAGCAGAGGAGCGTCGGTCGAAGCGTCGGATGAGTTTTGTCAGCAAGATGCAACAACCGTGATGACGTGAAGGGGCACCGGATGAACCACTACCTTGGAAAAGTACAGCGTTGGTTCATCTGATGGTGAGTTTTCTGCTAGTCGTTGAGCAACGGCTAGTTGGTCACCATGGGCTATTTATACCCACTCCACTCGCCCATTTGAAGTTGCTGAAGTGTGTGGAAGTGCAGACGAGTTCAAGACACATAGAAGATCATATTCAAGCCATTCATGTGCTAAATTGCTCATCCATAGACTTGCACATGCTTTGTGTGTGTGTTTAGTGCTAGGCTTAGCTTAGTGCTGAGTGAGTGCAAGGTGTGCCTACCTTGTGAGGTGATTCTCGAGTAGATCAAGCTGTACAAGGTGCGCCGAAAGCCTTGGAGCCTAGGTGGCTCTCCGGTAAACGTCTTCGACCCTCCGGCTTGGTGTGGAGCGGCGAGGAAACTTTGTGCGGGGGACGTGGAGACCGCCTCCCCTTGGTGGAGAAGCTCCTTAGTGGAGGCGGCATCAAGGTGACCAAGGGAGCTTGGCGAGAGCCTTTGTGGCAAGTCAAGTAGTGCTCTTGGGAGAGACTTGGTGACCGAAAAGTAATACTCTTGTGTGGAGTGCTTTAATAATGTGGACTAGGGGTGGTTTAGTGCCTACCGATACCACGGGATAAATCACGTGTCAAGAGTTTGCTTCCTCTCATCCCCTTTACGTTTCCGCATTACTCTCTTGCAATCCTTGCTTGCCTTTACTTTCCTAGAGTAGTATCTTGCTAGGATTGGCTATAGGTTACAAAATTTGTTTTGGGATGGGAGTTTCACACTAGAACAAACTTAGTTGCACATCTAGATAGTATGTTCTAGTTTATGTTTTATGCAAAATAGTGAAAGCCCTAGGCTTAAGGTTTTAAGTTGCCTAATTCACCCCTCCCCCTCTTAGGCTACGAGCATCCGATTCCTTACACATTGGCGACTACGAGATGCTAGAGGAGATCAGGGAGGGCATCCTCGGCGTAGTTGCGAAGGTGAGGCACCGACGCACGTGCGACACGGTCGCCGTCAAGTAGATCCGCGGCGACCGCGAAGACCGCGCGACGATCCTGCTCCCCACGGTCATGGTCGAGGCTGGCTACCTCGCCGCGTGCCGCGGCCACCCCGGCGTCGTGCAGCTCAGGAGTGTCGCCACGGACGAGGCGACCGGGGACCTGTAAATCATCACGGAGCACGTCGCCGGCCCCAGCCTCCGCAGCCACCTCACGACGTGGCGGCGGCCCTTCTCCGAGGACGAGACGCGGGACTCGATGAGGCAGCTCCTGCGGGCGGCGGAGAAGTTGCACGCTGTGGGGATTGTCCACCGCAACATAAACCTTGACAACATCCTCGTCGGCCCGGATGGCGTGCCCAAGGTTTGTGGTTTCAGATGCGTGACGCCGGCGAAGTGCGTCGGGATGTTGTGCCCCCGGACGAGCCCGCGTGGACGTTGCAGTACTGCGCGCTTGAGCAGCTATTAGGCTTGGCGTCCTACGGGCACAAGGCGGACGCCTGGGCACTGGGGTGTGTGATGGCCGAGCTACTCACCGGCGTGCCTCTATTCACGGTGCAAGGAATCGGATGCTCATAGCCTAAAAGGGGGAGGGAGTGAATTAGGCAACTTAAATTCTTAAGCCTAGGGTTATCACTATTTGCTCAAAACGTAAACTAGAACATACTACCTAGATGTGCAACTATGGTTGTTCTAGTATGAAACTCCCATCCCAAAACAAGTTTTGCAACCTATAGTCATTCCTAGCAAGATACTATTCTAGGAAAGTAAAGGCAAACAAGGATTGCAAGAGAGTAATGCGGAAACGTAAAGGAAAATGAGAGGAAGCAAATTTTTGACACGCGATTTATCATGTGGTATCGGTAGGCACTAAGTCACCCCTAGTCCACGTTGTTGAAGCACTCCACACAAGAGTATTGCTTTCCGATCACCAAGTCTCTCCCAAGAGCACCACTTTACTTGTCACAAAGGCTCGCCACAAAAGCACTCGCCAAGCTCTCTTGGTCACCTCGATGTCGCCTCCACCAAGGGAAGGGGGTCTCCACGTCCCCCGCACAAAGTGTCCTCGCCGCTCCACACCAAGCCGGAGGGTCGAAGACGTTTACTAGAGAGCCTCTTAGGCTCCAAGGCTTCCGGCGCACCGTGTACAGCTTGATCCACTCAAGAATCACCTCACAAGGTAGGCACACCTTGCACTCACTCGGCTCTAAACTAACCTAGCACTAAGCACACACTCCAAGCATGTGCAAAGCCTTTGGATGTTCACTTAAGCACTAGCATGACATGGATATGATTTCCAATGTGTCTTGGACTCCTCTGCACTTCCACACACTCCAGCAAACTCAAATGATAGGGTGGAAGGGGTATAAATAGGCCAAGGCATCAAGCTAGTTGTTGGGCCAAAGCTGCTGAAAGTAGTACCATCAGATGATCCGACGCTGTGCTTTTTTCGGGTGTCGGTTCTTCCAGTGCTACTAGCCGTTGCCTTCCACTGCACATGACCGTTGACACAAATCATCCGACGCTTGAACCGACACACCGTCGGTTCATCCGGTGCAAAAGGGTTCTTCGCCAAAATCTTACTGTTAGCTTCTTCGTAGCCATCGGATGAACCGCTGCTTGACTCCTTTTGACCGTCGGTTCATCCGGTGCTTGTGCAACCTGCTGCTCTCTGTCTTGATTCCATGACTCATCGGATAGACCGACGGCTCCTACTAATGGATCGTCGGTTCATCCGGCGCTCCTGTCTCAGCTGCTTCTTCTCTGGTAATCATCCAGTGCAACTAGAAAACAAACCGTCGGTTCATCCGACGGTCCCTATCTGACTTGGTCGTCAACACAGCATACCAAATCCTCCGGCCATTGCACCGACGCTTACTTCGGAGGTACCGTCGGTTCATCCGACGGTGTCTTTGCCCTTCTTTTCCTTTTTGTTCGTTTTGCCTCAAAATATATATTATCATCTCATTTTGGCATGTGGTATTTTTACATCTATGAGACCTAGAAATGTCTATAAGGACATGCTAGATAATATGGTTAGTCCCATTACTTGTGTTATCATGAATCACCAAAATCAACTTTGAACAAATAGCATATGAGGCCATGTTCGCTACACACAGCCACCACGGAGGACGAGATGGTCGAGCAGATGGAGGAGGTGCATGACGAATTTCACAACATGGGAGTGGAAGAAGCGTTCCAAGACATGATTGATTTGTCACTGGCTGGGCGTGAGGTCCTTGCTGGCTTGCTGGCCTTCTACTCCCACGAGAGGCTCACCGCAGCGGACGCTCTCAAGCACCGGTGGTTCACGGAGGTGGATGTCAAGGCGAACTCTCCTGCATCCGTGGAAGAGGAGTCTTCGTGCCCTTGTTCGCAGAATCATAGCTAGGAGTCCAGTACCTGCGATGTTTGCGTTGCAGCAACGTTCTTGGTTGATCTATCATTGCTTTGTAGTTTGAGTAAAGTTGGCACGAGGAAATACATTGTTGTAATTTTACAGATCACAATGATGAAATTGTCGATTCAGTTATGATGTGCGGACGTGTGATTATGAGTGCTGATGTTGTGCATCACTGTACTCTGGTGTTCTATTTTCTCTTTTTTCTTTTAGTTCTGTTTTGTGGTGCAATAAAGCTTTTTGACGAGTTAGACTGTCAGATGTTCTCGCAATTCCTTTTATGGGTCGATGCCTGTTTTAAGTTCATATCCGCAGGGTCGCTGCCTAGCTCCAAGCCTAGCTAGTTGAGGTGTAGGCAAAACATGCCTGTTTATATTTTTTTTAATTGTAATTTAATCACGATAACCATGTTCTCTTCTTGGTTATTTGCGAGTTCGTGCTGCTATACTTTCTTAAAGATGAAGTAAATTACTACTACTTGATATATATGACAGACTAAATACTCACATTATACACAGTGGCGTAGCCAAGGGGGGGCTGGCAGGGGCCATGGCCCCCCCTATGATTTGCAAATTTGCACTAAAAATTCATTTTGGATCAAATTTTCAGATAAATTAGCATTGATGGCCCCCCTTGACAATGAAAAAAATCGATTCCTGGCTACGCCACTGATTATACAGAAAAACGACCGTACAATGCAATATCTTTGGGAAACAAATCTAGGTACTCCTTTTTTTCTCTCTGAATTATTCATTTTGTTCATGTGCGAACGATGAAATATACTTGGTGGGTCCCTAATAAGTTCCCAGTCCTATAAACTAAACATGGCAATTTTATGAAAGGTAAATGTGGAATGTAAAGTGCAATATGAAGTGTGGGAGTTAATTGAGGTATACGGAGAGATGACACAAAACTTTTAATCAAGGTATCCGAAAGCAAAACATTTCACTAATCTTTGTTGCTGTATTGGAACACAACATTCCTCCTTGCTTCTCACCGTGACAGAGTCCACAACGGTCACGTTCTCCAGGAGATCCAGTCCTCTTCTTGGCATGCACGGCGCCCACTGCTCTCCATAGATATAGGATCTTATCCCTTGTATGTAGCACACCTTGACCAGCGTTGATCAAGGATCACCGCTCATGTAAACTGCTCTTTGTACATCGCCTATATAAGGCAACTGTATTCATCAATACAAGCAAGGCAATTGCCATTCTTCATGGTAATCAGAGCTGTTCGATCTTGAGCCTTCATTTTTTCATCAGCTACGCGCAACCATGAGTGAGACTCAAAGCTCCGCCGAGAGCTCCACCGCTGCCGCTCTCACCACTGCATCCATGGCCGCGCTCATCTCTGAGATCGCAAGCGCCGCCGCCAATGCCGCAGCCTCCAACTCTGGTCCCAACCAGAATATCAACATCAAGAGCCTAGTTCCTATCACTCTTGATATGGAGTCCAACTCCTACCGGCGCTGGCGGAATACATTCTGCATCGTCCTCGGGCGCTTTGACCTGCTGTCGCACAACGACGTCAACGCCCCGCCCCCCAACTCCACCGCCTGGGTTCAGGCCGACCTCACCGTCCTCATGTGGTTGCATGCCACACTCACCGATGACCTCATGGACATAGTCATGGAGGACCACCCGACGGCATACTCCGTCTGGCAACAGATCAGCAACTTCGTCAACACCAACAAGCCGAGTCGCGCCATTCAACTAGAAGCTGAGTTCCATGGCCTTAAACAAGGCAAACTATCTGCTTCAGCCTATTGCCACCGCCTCAAGACTCTTGCAGATGCGCTCACCGACTGTGATCAGCCTCTCCGTCCTCGCGCTCTTGTGCACCAATTGGTTGATGGGTTAAATCCCCTGTAACATACTCTGAAGACCCTTCTTCCAACGCTCCTGATGTTCCCGAGCTTCATCCAGGTGAGGACCATGCTCCTGGCCGAGTAGGCTTCCCAGGACGGCAACAAGCAAACGACGGCGCCCACCGACACTGCTCTCATTGCATCTAAGGGCGGCTCTTCGCCCAGCGAACAACCTACCGCTCGTCACGAATCTGGCGATCGCGGCGCCTCCAACACCAACGGCGGGCGCGGCAACAGCGAGCGCCCCAATGGTGGTGGCGACCGCCATGGCGGTCGCGGTCGAGGACGCGGCAACGGCCGCAGCTACAACAACGGCTACGGCTACAACTCCAATGGGCGTCCTCAGCACCAGCCCGGCTGGCCGGCCTACTTCCCTCCCTGGGGAGCTCCATGGCGTGCTCCTTGGACCAGTTCCACCAGCCCTAGAGTCAACACACGTCCACCTCATCAGGCGTACCACACTCTATCCCAGCCTACCACTACATCCGCGCCATCGACTTGGGACACCAGCAACCTCAAGCAAGCGCTCTACACCGGATCTCAGCAGCAGCTGTCCAATGGTGAATGGTTCCTGGATACAGGCGCTACCTCTCACATGACCAAGGTAACTTGCCCATATATTGTCCTTCCTCATCGCAAAATTCATCACACATCACTGTTGGCAATGGGGGTACTATTCCTATTCTTGACACCGGCACAACTTCTATTCATTCACCCAATGCACGTTTCATTTTATCCAATGTCTTGCACGCACCGCGTCTCATCAAAAATCGTATTTCTATTTGCAGATTCACCAAAGTTAATTCATGTTCCTTTGAATTTGACTCTGATGGTTTTTGTATCAAGGATCTTCACAACAGGACCGAAATCATGAGATCCAGTAGTTGAGGCGACCTCTACTCCTTCGGCCCAACCAAGCTCGCAACTCCATTGGCCCTCACCGCATCCTCTCCAAGTGTTGATGTGTGGCACCGGCTCCTCGGACATCCTGGCAATCAATCATTAGCTCTAGTGTGTGTCATGCATGTCAACAGGGTCGCCATGTCCGCCTCCCTTTCACCAGTTGAAAGTCCTTTACTTATTTCGCTTTCCAAATAATACATTGTGATCTTTGGACATCTCCAATTGTGAGTTTCACCGGCTACAAATATTACCTTGTGCTTGTTGATGATTATAGCCACTACTGTTGGACATTTCCCTTGCGCCGAAAATCGGATGCCACCACTACTCTCAAACAATTCTATGCACACATCCTAAACCAATTTCATCTGTCGGTCCAATGTCTTCAGGGTGACAATAGTGGCGAATTTGTCAACACTGACCTCCGTGCATTCCTTACTAATCATGGTATCTCCTATCGTCTATCTTGTCCTTACACTTCCTCCCAAAATGGGAAAGCCGAAAGAGCCATCCGCACAACAAATGACATCGTTCGCACACTTCTCCTGCAAGCACATATGCGTCTGGAATATTGGGTAGAAGCTCTCCATACTGCCACATATCTCCTGAATCATCGTCCTTCCAAACCAATTCAACACTTCACGCCATACCAAATTTTATTTGGCGAACCACCAGATTACTCTCATCTCAAGGTTTTTGGGTGCCTTTGTTATCCAAATCTTCTACCCACAACTCCACACAAACTTGCCCCACGCTCATGCAGGTGTGCTTTCCTCGGTTATTCACCTGAGCACAAACGTTACAGATGCCTTGATTTGGTCTCATGCAAAGTCATCACTTCACGCCATGTTATTTTTGATGAAAATAACTTTCCCTTTGAACACCAGCAGGCCACACCAGCTCCTTCCACACCCGATCCAGGAAAATCTCTTTGGGATCTCGTGCCTGCTCCTCCTCCGGCAACCTCGTCTGCTCCGAACACCCAGATTCCCTCACTGGCCAACAACTCGCCGCCACGCGCCTCTGCCGCACATGCACCTGCATCGTCTCGGCCAGCAGCCACCACCTCGCCGACACGTGTTTCCCTCGCAGACGCGCCCGCGGCCTCACGGTCTCCGTCCAATAGCTCGCAGCCGCGCGGCTCCGCCATAGGCGCCACAGAATTCTCTCTGACACCATCGCATCCGCCTGCCACACAAACTCCCACACCGGACCCGCGATCTACCTCGCTTTCCACGCCGCCTGCGCCTACGCATACACAAACACTCCTACGCTATATGATGTGTAACATCCCGGAATTTTGTAAAGGTGTGATTTTTAGAAAAATTTAAAACTTTTTGATTAATGTTGAGTGCTACCAAATTTAAACCCAATTTGCTAGCCACTCCCCTAAATTCCCTAAATTAAAACCAATTATAAAAATATAAATCCAAATTATGGTATAAATATGTGAGTTGGATTTCTTAGATTTTATTTGGATTTATTTGAGTGTATTTTGAATTTGAAATAATTCAAATTCAAATACTAAAGCTAAAACTAAATTCAAAATATATTTGAAAACTCTAACATCTAACTTGGGCCTGTTAACTTGTGTGGAAGTCCGCCGGAGACCCCTCAACTCTCGGCCCGTTAACCTCCTAAACCCCTTACCTTCTGCGCCACCCCGCCAAGCCCAGCAGGCCGGCCTAGCACCGCAGCCCAGCATCACCGTCGCGCCGTCTTCCTTCTTTCTCTCACCGACAGGTGGGTCCCACCGGTCGTCGTCTTCCTTTCCCCGTCAAACTATTCACACTCCATTTTCCCCTTTCCGCCGCCATTCGCGCGCGCGCTAGACCGGGGGACAGGCTCGCCCCCTTACCCGCTGGCACGGACGTCGAGCCAGGGGCGCGTCGAGGCACCTCGTGCACTCTGCCTGGGTAAAAACCCCTTTCTACGCCTACGTCGTGACGTCCCAGCGCACCCGCCGACCACTGGTGTGCGGCCACGTCAGCCTCCCACGCCACGGCCACCAATCGGAGCGCCGTGAGCACCTTTTGCCCTCGCCCTTCCTTGACCAAGCCCTTATACCCTAGAGCCGAACCCCCTCTCGCAAGCCAAGGCACATTTGGGGTTTGCCCCCTTTCCTCTGTTCCGCTGCCGAGAGAGAAGAAGGAGGGGATGTGGAGGAAGGAAGGAGAAGGGAGAAGGGAGAAGGGGAGCCGCGCACCGTGTCACCGCCGACACGCCAGAGCCAGAGCAACCGTGACCGGAGCCGCCCGTGTAGAAGATGAGGCCGCCCGTGACAAGCCAGAGCCGGAGCAGAGGAGACGTCGTGTCGCTGTGTATCTCTTCACCGCGCCGCCCGTCTTCGTCAAGCCCGTTACGCCTACACTGTCGACCCAATGTGAGCCAGTCGCTGCCGCTTCTTCTCATCTCCCCTTGGTCTTCCTGTGATGGATGGGAGTGTACCCCCAACGTTACGTCACCGGCCGCCGTGCCACGCATGAACCTGGCGCCCGTCGCCCTCTGTGAACCGGGCTTCGTCACGCGCCCTTTCTTGTGCAGGAACCTAACCCTTGAACCCCACCTAAAACCCAGCCGAACCCTGCTGTCGTTTGAAACCTCACCGTAGCACTTAAGCTGCCGCCGGACGTCGTCGCCGCGCCCTGTCCTGGCCGCAGAGGTCCCAGCCGGACCTTGGCCGGATCGGGTGCGTGTTGCGCGCGCACCACTGTGCTAACATGCCCGCGTGCACCCATGCGCGTACAGGCTAAACCGTAGGAGCTCGTCATGTCGCTATGCGCCGCGCTGTCGCCGTCGTGCGTCGCGCCGTGTCGCGTCGCGCGCCGGCCGTATAGACTCGACCCCAGGGTCTCGACCGCGCCGGAGTGACCCACTAACCCTAGCGGTTCTAACCGTGTGCTCGCTTGGCCGCTGTGAGCACTGGAGCTGCCGTGCACCATGTGCTGTCGCTACTGCGCCGGGGCGCACTCAGGACGCCCACGCGTGGCAAGGATCGCCAGCGAACCCCAGAAGGGATTCGGGAGCGCGTTCGCACCCAGAAAAGATCAAGGGCCTCTGCTGGACTTTTCCAGCGCGGCCTGAGATGGACCGGCCAATGGGCCGTCCGGCCTGTTAAGGCCCATGTGGGCTCGGATGTCCGTTGGCCTGTTTTAAAGACTTCGGGGATGTTCTCTGGACTTGGTCTATTGGGCTCTATTGGGCCACGTCCATTGGGCCACTTTCGGCCCACTAACTGTTTCGGCCCATCTTCGGCCCACTGACTGATGACGTCATGCTGACGTCATCATTTTCTTAAAAACCCTTTTCTGATTTATACATGATTTTATAAATGTTTTATAAATCCTTTTACCTTTGAAAAATCATAACTAATTATTTATAACTCCGAAAAATATGAAACCAGTTTCATTAGTTTTCTAAAATCAAGCCCGTGCTCTTTGTAGATAGTTTGTGTCTTTTTGCCTCTTTTAAAATTGGGTTTCTATGGAATTTATGCCTAGTTTCTTATCGGTAATCTTAAATTCCATTCGGCTTGTCTAATTTCGGCTTGTTGCGTGGTATTTTTCTCTCATAACAAATCTGCCGAACAAATTAGCACGTAGTACTTCTCTCTCAGAAAGAATCTGCCGTACAAATCTGCCAAGAACCTACCGAACGAAGTCTTAGTGTCTCGTATCTCGTGCTGAGTAGACTAGAGCTACGAGCCGGAGGAGGAGTACGACCCGGACTACAACCAGCACCAGGACATCGAACGCCAACCAGGTGTCATGTCACTCCCGACCATATAGATCTCATGCATGCTATTTAGTTGCTAGTGCTTTATTATTACTTTGGATGATTTAAATGCATAGACAATCTTTTAGTCATGCCTTGTTTTGATATATCATGTACCTTGAACTTCCTACCTTTTGGACTAGCTACAGACCCCTAGCTAGTCCCCTATATTTACTATCCATATATTTTATCTGATTTAAGGTATGGATGGATCTCTGGTATTGGCTGAGATTGGGATATCTCGGTATTCTAGCGTGTGTTTTGGGTGAGTGTGACTACTTGATGTGTTACCGCAGGAGCGAGCCACTTGGTTACTTGTGAATGCCTGTCTAGGGGAGATGCGACCTGGCCTCCCGCCCTAGCGGCATGTCGGATGGATGGAGTTGGTGGAGTGCTCGCTCCTTGCAATTAAGGACCGATCGACAGTTTAACCATGTTTCATTGGGCTATTTTTGTGCAAACCACTCGCCTTGTTATGGGTGGGGTTCGGTCCAAGAACTAGTATGTGGATAGCATCCAGCCTGTAGGTGGATCGGTGTGATCGTGCGAGGGGGATGATTTGTACCCCCCGAGTAGACGTCACCCCGGCTCCTCTGGGAAAGGTTCCACATGTCCGAGGACCTACTAGGAGTTTCGTGCTCCAGTTTAGGACGAGTCAGGCTCGGAGAGGCAGTAGAGTGCTATCCACTATTAGGACTCCGGCCGTTAGGTAGGGATGTGGAACGGAGGCATCCGTTTCTGCCCTATCTGGCGGGTCTAGTTGTACAACCTCTGCAGAGTGTTAAACCTATAGCTATAGCCTGTGTCCACTGGTATGGACAGCCCTTTGATCTGTTACTCTGGCTAGACTTTTCTTGTGTTGCTTCTCTCCCCCGAGTGTGTGCGAGCCCGGCTTTGTGCCGTTGAGATGTGGGGATAGGAGTTGGTGACCCCACATCGCAGATGAGAGTGGGATGCTGAGTCTTGGTTGAGATTCGGTGCTTTGGTGTATATTCCTTGATTGGGGTGTTGACCCCGGAGGCGTTGGCCTCGGAGGTGCGGATCTCCTCAGAGATGGTGACCTTCCTGCTTTTCTGCTTACCATGATGTTGCTATCGCTGCTATTGCATAGCTTACTACAGCCATATATAGGCTTATCCATGCATACTAGAATTCATTCTCTGCTTTCGCTCTTTGTTGGGATGCTGACATGACCTACTCATTTATCGAGTAGATGGTGGACTTTCAGACTCGAAGCCCGACTTCGACTTCGAGAGAACAACGGATGGAGGACTGAGCTTGTTCTACGCTTGAGCTGCCTTTGGAGTTGGAGTCTGTTTCGTTACCTGAGTTCCACTGCATAGATGTTTACTTTGTTTGATTCAGTCCAGTTGGACTTGTACCCGGTATGTGCTGAAGAGTTATACTCTATTAATTATTTATAATAATATTATTTATGTGGATCTTCTATATTCTCTCTTGTTCTGCATGAATTTGTTACCATTGAGACAGGGATTGCACGTGATAGCCTTCCTGGGACTATCACAGAGGTGTCAAGGATCGGGTTTCCGTTCTTGGAAATCTGGTTCATTTCAATATGCACCCAACCAAATCAACCCAGCATCACATGCAAACTCATGCAAAGGGGGTATCTTTGTACCAAAATGCCATTTCAATCTCTCCGCTATCACCACTGTTTCACCTATCCCACACACATACTGCCAGGCCATGAAGGATCCCAATTGGCACAATGCTATGAACGATGAGTTTAACTCTTTGATGAAAAACAATACTTGGTGTCTTGTTCCTAAGCCTGCAGGTGTGAATTTGGTGAGCGGCAAATGGATTTGGTGATACAAGTATAATCCAGATGGCACATTATCCCACTACAAGGCCCGGTGGGTGCTCCGAGGGTGTTCCCAACAGCCCGGCATCGACTATGGTGAGACTTTCAGCCCCGTCATCAAGCTAGCTACAATACGCACCATCTTGAGCATCGCCACGTCGCAATCATGGCCAATACATCAATTGGATGTCAAGAACGCCTTCCTCCATGGTAATCTCACTGAAATAGTCTATTGTGTTCAGCCATCTGGTTTTGTTGATAGTACCAAACCCTCTCATGTGTGCAAATTGAACAAGTCTCTCTATGGCTTGAAACAAGCACCACACACCTAGTTTCTTCACTTCAAGAATTTTCTTTTGTCCATTGGTTATCATGCCTCTAAAGTTGACTCCTCGCTGTTTATTCTCCACACACCAACAACCACATCCTATATTTTGCTTTAAGTGGATGATATCATTCTTACTACTAGCTCCACCACCCTCAATCATTCTGTCATCGAAAAGCTACACAGTGAATTTGCCATGACCGATCTCGGTCCACTATACCACTTTCTTGGCATTCATGTCACACCAAGTGCGTCCGACCTCTTCTTGTCCATAGAACAGTACATTCATGATCTCCTCGATCGTGCACACATGCTCAATTGCAACCCTTGCACCACACCAATAGACACCAAACCAAAGATTTCCTCATACATTGGCAAATCAGTGAGCAATGCAACTGAGTTCAGAAGCCTAGCTGGGGCTTTACAATATCTCACCATCACCCGGCCAGACATTTCCTATGCCGTTCAACAAATATGCTTGTTTATGCACAATCCAAAAGAACCTCATCTGCAACTCCTAAAATGTGTGTTGCGGTATCTCAAAGGCACCCTGTCCTACGGTCTTCAAATAAGAAAGAGTGCTTCCACGGCCATCACTGCTTACTCCGATGCAGATTGGGTTGGCTGCCTAGACACACGACGATCTACCTCCGGCTACTGTGTCTACCTTGGGGGATAATTTGGTTGCTTGGTCGTCCAAACGACAACACACAGTCTCTTGGTCTAGTGCCGAAGCGGATTACACGGCCATCACCAACACTGTTTTAGAGACATGTCGGCTATGGCAATTGTTGCAGGAGTTGCATCATCCAACGAAGAGTGCTACAATTGTTTTCTGTGATAATGTCAGCGCCCAATATTTGGCCACCAATCCTGTGCAACATCAACGAACAAAGCATGTCGAGATCGATCTTCATTTTTATCATGACAAGGTGGCCATCAGTGAAGTCAAGGTACTGCATGTTCCTAGCCAGTCACAATTTGTGGATATTTTCACTAAGGGACTACATCGTGTGCTACATGAAGAATTTCATCGCAACCTGAACATTCTACCACGTCCAGGCTGAGGGGGGCTATTGGAACGCAACGTTCCTCCTTGCTTCTCGCCGTGACAGAGTCCACAACGGTCACGTTCTCCAGGAGATACGATCCTCTTCTTGGCATGCACAGCGCCCACGACTCTCCATAGATATAGGATCTTATCCCTTGTATGTAGCACTCTTTCTACATCACCTGTATAAGGCAACTGTATTCATCAATACAAGCAAGGCAATTGCCATTCTTCATGTTGGAGCCCCTCTCAAAGGGAATGCCTGCGTAAGGGCTTAAGCTCCCCGATCAAGTAACTTCGAATTGAAAAATAGTCGAAGAGTCTTCCCCTTCCCCAATAACAAGTGGATGCTCGTCTAGCCTCCCCCGGATGCTCCTCTTGCTGCGAGAATATTGGGGATTACATATGTTCTATTTTTATTATGTACATTTTTTATTTTTTTGTTTTGCATGTTATAATATGCTATTAGTTATGATTGTACTATATTTTGCAACCACTTACTAAATGGGGAACTTTTATTTTTAGTGTAAGTGATTTATCATTTGTCATTTTTTGTATTTGCTTCTCTCTAATGTCATCTCTATTGCATTATGTTATTTTACTTAATCTAAATTGCCAACTAGCTGTAGTGAACTTGATCGAAATCTATAGTAGCTTTGCCTATGTAAGTTTTTGTTTCTCTGAAGTCAAACTACAAATAGAATATGCACTATCTAAGGAACTGTCAAATTAGAAACCCTCATTGGAGACGCGGAATTTACCCACATCTCCGGTGACATATAGGATACGTGGGGGTAAGTGCACTCTAAGCGCCAGAGGACCACCCGCATGTTCAATGTACTCACATCGGAGATGCAAGTTAAGCAGTCGTGTCTCCTACACTTACAAGTTACAACATGATGCATCGTAGGAGTCGCAGCTTGTTAACTGCATCTCCAATATGTCGTATGAAAGGAGATGTGGCTTATTGTTCCACATCTCGAAAGATACTCGCACCCAAAAATTGTATGTACTCCAGTCAAGATGGCTCACATCCATTTCCACCCTCCACTCATCAAGGAAGGGGGAAAGAGTAGGATAGTTCAACCCTTGAAACATCATCTTGGGCATGATGTTGACACTTTCTCCAATATCACAAAGGGCATACTTGATGTAAGAACCACATATCGAGCAACAGATCACTGGGTACCTTGCATCTTCCATGCGTAACACTACTAATTCTTCTCACAAAATTCTTCCTTTGGTGTGGGCTTTCCTCTTCATGGTTGGAACAATAAGCCCCATCAGGCGGTCATTGCACTTATATTTTCATGAATAGACTCGGGTTGCCCTAGAATCTTCCTGATCTCGACAAAAGGAACATTAGCAGCCAACTGAGCTAATGGAGTTTTCTAGCATTTCATGGAAGGTATGTTTGTTCTTAAAAAGAGAAGAAATACCATCAAGTTCTATGTTCAGTCTATCCAAGGTTTTCTAGCTGGCAGCCAACTGTTTAGTGAAGCTTTCATTTCTCTTAGCTAATCCAAAAATGAGATCTCTAAAGGAGGGTTGGTTAGTATTGAAAGAATTACCATTTTTACCTCATTGATAAGGTTGACCTCCTTGTGGACTATATCCATTATTGTTGTTGTTCATTTGCAGAATGTCTTCCTAAGCCTCGAAGAAGTTATTCCCCGAGGGGTCAGAATTACCACAAACCTCACATGTCATGTGAGAAGTCATAGATTTGGTGGTGCACATGGTAGCTTTGTCTTTGTAGTCGTTCGATCTCTTTACTAGGAGATCCATCTTGGCGGTTATCATATTTTCTTCCTTAACGGTATGCATACTCATCTATTAGTGTTGGAGTTGTTCATCACTCCACCTTTCGTTAGAGAATGTAATGTACTAGCTATTGGAATTCACGATAAACTAGCTAGGGCTACAGGGACAAAGGTCTCGTTGGTGTGAAAGAAATCGATGCTCGTAGCCTAAGAGGAGGATGAGTGAATTAGATAGAATGCCTAAGAGGGGGAAGGGAATGGGGGAGCCCTGCAACCTGATCTATTTTAATGAGCTAGATTAGGGCACGGGCGAGTGCCGCCACCATCCTTCCCTTTGCAATTGTCTGCTCGGCTAGGGCGGAGAGGTCGGCGGCAGATAAAAAGGCTTTGTAGTGCACCTGCTGGGCTGCTCGGTCGAAAAGCTTTGTAGTGGGCCTTCTAAGTGCTGGAATTTTTCTAAATTGCAAGATATAGCTAAAAATACAGTTCTTTCCAAGGAGTGACAAAAGTGGCGAAACTCTCATTTCAACCGGTGATAGAGCTAAAAATACAGTTCTTTCCAAGTCAAAGAATAGTAATTGACACTAGGTGATAGAAAATTTGCTAAAGGTGTCCCTTATGATGTTGATTGGGTGAGAAACTAAAGTCATTTATTATCGGATTAGTGATCGACAGTCCACCAGGGGTACCCAAGTTGTAGATTGTAGGCAGGTAGATCGCAAAATCAAGAACTCGAATGCTAACATAGAGACACATGGTTTACACAAGTTCAGGCCACAAGGAGGCGTAACACCGCACGTCCTATGTTTGTATTTAGTTGGATTATATCGCTGGTATGAGATGTGTGGGATGAATTACCTCGAGAGTGTCTCTGGCCATCTTTTATAGGCCAATATATGACTTCGGGTTACAAGTTGGATGGATCTAAGCCTAGTCGGTTGTTACAAAGAGAAAATCAACATAAGTTCACAATGTGTATCAGGTGATATCCACCGGCCGGACGCGCGCGGGTCCAGTACCGATTTCGGTGGGCGGGCATACGGGGGCGGACTACGGCTTGGGCGGTCACGCGTGCGGTGCGAGCTGCGGATCCGGCGGCGGCACAGTGACAGACGGGTTGTGGGCTCCGGCGGTCGGCTCAGTGCTTCTTCCACATACACAGGCAGGCAGGTGTTGACCAACAACCTTCTTCTTCCTCCCTATATCTCCATCCGCGCGATAGATCCCTCCACCGGCGACCGCGACTTCCCTTCTCACCACTGCCAGGAGCGGCCTGATGGAGGCACGGGCGGCGCATGCATGGCAGCCCAGCGACACCTTCCTTCCTCCCTCCCTCGTCCCTCCTCCTTTCCCGTGGGGACGGAGCATGGCAGCGGGGTCGAGGCCGGGTGAGGAGGCGTGGTGCGGGCTAGTGGCGGCCTCCTCCTCCCAGTGACCTTCCTCGTCGGTCGCGGCCTCCTCCTCGAGGCCGAATCTGGCGGTGGGTCGACGTCAGGCGGGAAGCGGCGGGCCCGGCGCGGAGCGCGGTGCTCACCCTCCTGGCGTGCTGCTGGCCCGGAATCCGGTGAGAGGCACAAGCCCGGGGCAACTTTATGGAGATGGGCAAGGTGGCGGCGGTGGGGATGTGAGGGGGCGAAGGTGGGGAGGCGAGGCGGCGTGGAGGCGAGGGGCGTTGGTGGGGAGGCGAGGGGGCGACAGCGTGCTTCAATTCTCGACAGGCGGCGGCAGGCTGGACGCACGATGGGTGGAGAACGAAGGGGTGCAGTGATGGGGAGGTAAGTAGATGACGTCAGCGGATGACGTGGTTGGCTGAGAGTTGAGAGAAATCAGTACTAGAGATGTCTTATATAGTTTTGTATGATTGTTGGCGCAAACGTAGAGACTTTTAGTCCCGATTAATTTAACCATATTGAAAAACCGGGTTCAAATGGTTTTTCCAACCGGGATTAAATATTAGTTTTCGAAATAGTGGTAGTATTATTCTTTTTTCTTTAGATCGTGGTAGTATTATTCTGGTATTGCTTACATATTATTCTCCAGTTCACGTACATGGTTCATTCAATTGGACAGCTTTGTCTGTCTCTGGACTGTACTCTTTCAAATTCACCATCTATTGTTATGGTTTTTTTGCTAGTTCTCGTTACACCTTTTGACTTTTGTTGAGGGTGTTGAGTTCCTAAATCTGATTAGTTGTCCTTCAATTCTCTACAACAAATGACTTTAACAAATATAAAGAAGGTTCACACTCACCTACTCCGATCCTATTGATACTCTTCTCTTATTACGTACTACCTCCGTTCGTTATTCATTGACGTTCCCGACCAAGTATTTGCACTAGAAGTAGGTAAAATTCTTTTGTCCGAACGTCATATATATAAAGAAAAACGGAGGAAGTATATGCATAAGAACCATAGGATAATGTACATTATATTGGTTTTCATGGTTTAATAATTGCTCTTGCAACCCATTTTGTCAAAGCTACATGCACTTAAATAGTTTAATGAGCAAAAAATTTACATGTACATTTGCATAAGCACCCGCCATTTGCATAAATATATGTATCCTACGCAAACTAGTTTTGTATGCAAACTATGCAAACTTCAATAACAATCGTTGGATCTCCATCCGATGGTCAGATTGAGAGGTAAAAAATTTTAGCACTTAAACTCTCCCACCATTAACTGTTAATCACAATCTATCAAAAATCCCCCTGCACTACGGGCCACGGGACGGAGGAATAACGTCATCACGGAGTCGCGCGACCCTTGGCGTCCTCCTCGCGCCCCACCGGACTGGATGACGCCGCCGCGCCGTCATCAGCTCCTTGGACCGCGGCCCAGTGCCCTCAATCGGAGCTCTCGGAGCTCCTCGGACAGAGGACGACGAATCGATGGTGCCAGCCTCCGTTACTCCGAGACGCGACCTGGCTTCCGATTCGAATCCCGGGGGACGTCGACGATTCGTCACCTGGACCGCGACGATTTTGTCCTGGGAGCCCTGCCGCGTGCTCGGCCACCACGTGCGGACGGCGTCGCTCAAGGCGCTGTTCTCTGTGCCGTCGCGCGGCGAAGGAGCTGAAGGCTGGCGCGGCGGCGTCCTAGGGTCCGCGACGAAGGACGCGTCCCAGTCCAGGCGGCGGCGGTGTCGTCCAGTCTAGGCGTACAAGCGGCGGCGGTGACTCGCCTGCCTAACCCCGCGCGAGGAGGCCGTCCCAGTCCAGGCGTAAAGCAACGTATCCAGGGGCGGCGGCCTCCCAGTGTCGCGGCGGCGTTATCCTCGGTCCTGTGGCCCGTAGTGCAGATGGATTTTTGATAGATTCTGATTAGCAAAGTTAATGATAGAAGGATTTAAGTGTTTAACTTTCTCACCTTTCAATCTGACCATCGGATGGAGATACAGTGATTGTTGTTGGAGTTTACATAGTTTGCACACGAAACTGATTTGCATAGGATATATTACCTAAGCACCCATGTCAGAAATAATTGCTGTTACCCCCATTTTGCCAATGCACGACTCCATCACTCCAACGTACCGTGTTTCAGACATGCTCCGTATATATAGATGCCTGGCCAATTACTCCCGATATTACAGCGGTGATGAATGCGAAATGAAAGACGTTGATACACTGTCATCCGGCGTATACAATTTTACAGGACAGGCGTTTTATACTTTTATTTGTCAGTATATCCACCATCATAATAGAATAAACAGTCATGGAATTGGAATGGGTGGGGATGGATCATTCAGTAGGGATTAGATTTGAGCTTGGATGCCAGCTGCGAGCAGACGCCGAGGTAAAGACTTTGCGGCCCTGATATCCTCTTGAGATTCAGCACGTACCGCTGCTGCGAATTACCACTGCTGTTGCCTTCCCCGGACTTCAAGAGCTGGATCTCAAAGAAGACCGCCGCCGTCGCTAAGCTCTCCACGGCGGCGGTGTCGTCGTCCGCTTCAGTCGCAGTTGCAGCCCCTGAGGTGCTGCTGCTATCACCGTCCTTGTGGCGGCGGAGGATGCTGCTGATGGTGGCGGCTGTCGGGACGCCGCCGCCGCCGGTGCTCCTGACGTGGGCGCAAACCATCAGGTGGCGGTGGCTATGGTAGGAGAGGATGCCCACGCCCAGCTCCCCCAGCGCCTTGGCCACGCGCCGCATCGTCTCGCGCGGGCACTCGCGGAGGACTAGCTCGCCGCCGTCCAACGCCCACTGGTGCCGGCCGTGCGGCGGCGGCGGCATGGAGAGCTGGTAAAGGGCGACTGCCTCGTGTTGCTTGCTCAGGACCAGCTGGTACGCGACGGCCGCCTGGCAGTGCAAATTGTATTCTGTTGTATGAAAAATTGAAAATGGAAATGGTCGTCGTCGTCGATCGCGATGCAAAGAAACAGAGGCATGTCAGCAGAGTAGAGCAGAGAGCAGACCGACCTCGGAGCCGTCGTCGAGGCGGATGGACTGGAGCAGGCTGGTCCTCTCGAACCCATGGCGCGACACTAGCAGCTCCACAGTGGCGTCGTCAACGCCGTGCCGGGCGGCCGTGGCGTCGGGAGGGGGCATCGCCAGGTACGGCGGCATGTCCGGCTGAAGCCAGCGGTGCGCCATCACCTCAGCCATGGTCGCCCGCTTCTCGGGCCTGACGATAAGCATGCTGGAGATGAGGTCCCGGGCGTCGTCGGAGATCACGGACGGCACCATGAACTCGCCGCGCTGCGTTGCATATTTGCATGTAACCAAGAATCATGTATATTATTGATCAAATGAAATCCACGGATCCCATGATTAGAATAGTACTGCAGGGAGTGCAGGCGTAGTGGCTTACCCTGATGTTCCTGCGGAGGTCTGACATGTCGGTGCCGTCGAAGGGGTAGCCGCCGCAGAGCATGGCGTAGAGGATGACGCCGAAGGCCCACACGCCTGTACGGGTGGCCCTCCAGCAGCTCCGGCGCCGCGTATTCTAGGGACCCCAAGCTCCTCCGCTGCATCTTCCCCGGGCTCCAGAACTTGCTGAATCCGAAGTCTGCGATCTTGACCCGGCCCTCCGCGTCCAGCAGCACGTTCTCCATCTTGAGGTCCCGGTGGGCGACCCTGTTGCGGTGGCAGTAGGCAACGGCGGCGGCCACCTGCTGGAAGATACGGCGGGCCTCGGCCTCCGGCAGCCGCTGCCGGACAAAGAAGAGGTCGTGGAGCTCCCCCGACTCCGCGAGTTCCATAACAATGTAGGTGTACTGCTGATCGCCGGCGGCAGCGGTGGGGCGGATGGCCTCGTAGAAGCGGGCGATGTGTGGGTGGCGGCCGAGGCTGAGCTGGTGCATCACTCAGGGCTCGCGCTCGGGCTTGAGCTTGGCGTCTTTCATCTTTGCGTGGTTGAGGATCTTGATGGCCACACGGAGGCCCGTACGGAGGTGCTCGGCCTCCCACACCTCCGAGAAGCTGCCCTCACCTCTAAAGCTCACCAGCTCGTACTTCCCCCACAGCGCCGCCCGATGCTCCGGCGGCAGCGGTTTCATTGTCCTTCGCCGCTTGCAGGAGCTAGCAGGTGGTGATCGGGAGCCCTGCCCCTGCTGCTGCTGCGAACTCTGCATATCCAACCGATTCATCGAACGATCGACCGATCGATATATGGACTACATATATAATTGATCAAGATCGTCGCGCGTGCAGCCATGGAATTGGTGGAATCGGATGGCGGCAGCCGGATAACGGAGATGGATCGTCGAGGAACTGCCTGCAGAGTGCAGAAGGATCTGGCCCAGTATTGTATTAATCGGCGGGGAAGGCGGAAAAAACAGAGCAGAGCTGACGCCGGATTGGCTGATACAACCTGGACGAGATTCCCCACACCCCACTATATTACTTACTGTAATGAATAAAAAAAGCAAGGAAGAAATTACTGCTGCTATACTTCATGCACGTAGGTACAAGCAGTCTGCATCCATCATATGTTTTGCAAGCAACGACGAAAAGAAACCCCAGCGAAGGAAATGATGATGTGAAAGCAACTGCTAGCCAGTTAAAGGATACGACCCAGTAGTATATATGCATGTAAATTTCCTTGCATTTTCTTTTCTACTGCATGGGGAGATTCCAACAAATGCAGCTTGGATCCTAGCTAGTATCCTACCTACCCAATGGCAGGTTTAACGTCAATGCCATGTCAGCAATTCTGGCAGGTTTACCAATTATACAATCATGCATGCTTGCTACTTTGGTTTTGTTCCTCCTATGCATTGATTCGTCCATGTCATCTTGTCATATCAGTATATCACCCACACTAGCTTTATAATCTTGCTTGCTTGTAGGAATATACAAGTCACAGCAACTCTCTACGCAATGTCTTGTGCTTTATGGTTGTCCTACAAAGGTAGGTTGGAAGTTTCTGAGTTCACTGACATTCACTACCGGAATCGAGCACTTTGCCGAGAGCGGTGTTCCTCTCGGCAGAGGCTCTGCTGAGAGGAAGCTCTCGGCAAAGGCCTCTCGGCTCATCTGGGCCGGCAAAGGGCGCTTTGCCGAGAGCCGGTGGATATCCTCTCGGCAGATATGTGCCGAGAGGCCCACCTGACCCTCGGCAGAGGCGTTCACACCGTCCCCCGGGTCACGCCCTTACACGTGGGGCTCAAGTCTTTGTCGAGAGCCGTGGCACAGAGCTCTCGGCAAAGAGCAGGCCTGTGCCGAGAGTCATTGACCACCGCTCTTGGCAGAGGTCTGCGCAGGGCCCCACGGCACGCGGCTTTACCGAGAGCCACGTGGCTCTCGCTCACGGCAAAGAGGGCGCCTGTGCCGAGAGCCGGGGACCGCCGCTCTCGGCAGAGGCCTGCGCATGGCCCCACGACATGCCCTTTTGCCGAGAGCCACGTGGCTCCAACTCTCGGCAAAGGAGTGTCCCAGGCAGCCACGTCAGGCACCTTTGCCGAGAGCAGTGGATTTGACTCTCAGCATAAAGGAGTCTTTGCCGAGAGCAATGGATTTAGCTCTCGGCAAAGCCTATTTCTTTTTTTAAAAAAAATTTACCAGCAGCGTCAAAACAGCCCACAAATCACAGAAATCATCACAGATATACAATATTCATCACAGGCAGCTAATATTCATCGCAGGCATATTATAATCATCACAGGCAGCTAATAATCATCACAGGCAGGTAATATTCATCACATAGTCTACAAATGCAAATAACGAGTCCAAATGCAAGTACAAGTCACGAAGTCGAAGTCACAAAGGTCCAGCAACTCACAAATGTCCAAATGCAAATAAAATGTGCGTAGTTCACGAACTCACTCGTTCGCCGCGTCATCATGCGGCGACTGGGAACCCGACCCCCCCGTCGGCTGCTGCTGTGGCCACGACCCCCACCCAGACGCCTGTGGCTGTGTCATCATCCCCGGCCAACTGTGAGGCGGCTGCTGAGGGCAAAACGGCTGCTGAGGGCCAGGCGGCACCCACTGCATCCCGCCCCAAGGACTCTGCTGAACTGGCGGCGACCACTCGTTTGATGCCGCCGATAGATTCTGCGTAGGATTTAAAGTGAGAAATGATAATACGAGTCATTTGTACAAGTCATTTTTGAATTCTACGTCATTCTAGGTTTTGCTAACATTTATAAGTTGTATACCACGATGAGAACATGAATGTAAGGTTTTGAGCATTTATATGAAGTCATTGTAGGTCACTACGAGAAACAAAAAGAGGAGGGTTCGAAAGTAGCTCACTGGAGAAATAGTAGCCGGTCGAGGGACTAGAGGCAAGTACACCTGCGGTAGTGGAGGGAGTTGCGCCTGTGGCGCCACCGCGCGACCAAGAGTCTGCATGTACTGAAGCACGGAGGCATACTGCTGATTGTGGGCCTCTTGTATCGCATCCATCTGCCTCTGGTGGGCCTCGACCATCTGTCGCATCTGCTCATCGGCGCGCCTCTGCGCCTCTTCTACCTGCCTCTCCCACTCGGCCCTCTCTGCCGTAAGCTGGGCCTACAATATTTGATCTACACATTAGAATACAAAGCAGACATATGAAAATGTCAATGGACGACGTAGAGAACAGAAATAACCTGGAACTGCTCGTGCAAGCTCTCCGTAACGGTGGGCCGCCGTTGTATGGGCGGGCCTAAGCTCGTGCCCCTATCTCGAGATCGAACCTGCGAGAGCGACGGAACCTCGGACGGGACCAGGAGACTGTCACCAATCCAGTACCGTCCATGCGTCTTGCCGCCTCCACTCATGACGCTTTCTCCATCAATAGGCTGTGTCACTAGATCGAAGTCTGGCCCACGAACCTCCCTTGCCGTCGTGACGTAATTTGTGATGCGGTGCTGGATTGTCGGGTTGCTGTACGCCTCGGGCGGGTCGTCCACGTTGAAGGTGACGTCGGACGTCGCCTTGCCCTTGTGTGCCATGTCATATGCCTGGAGCTCGCTGCAAGGCTGATCCCCATGTGCCCGAGACTGCAAGAAAACAACAGAGTGGATGTTAGACTAATTGAGAGTTAGATAACAAAAAATTGGAATAAAGAAATAACTTAACGTACCCATCTACGACCATACTCGCGAAGGTTAACGGGGCCTTGGTGGTGTGCTGGACCTACCATGGCCAAACGCCGCCGCCGGCACTCGAGGTGCTTTGCCTCCCAATCCTCCGTAAACCACTGATCCACAATCGCTCTCCAAACCCGAGGCCAGTCGGCAACCCACCACGGAGCCACCTGCACGCCATCAAGAACATCAAATTGACCAAATTTAATCGAAGAAAAATGAATTGAGCATATTTACCTCCATGTATTGTTCTGGAGTGAGACGCAGGTTTCGAACTTCCCATTTTCTGGCTTTCACCTTCTGCCTAGCATTCCAGATAATGTTCTGCGAGACGCGGGACTCGTAGATCATATCTGTCACAAGCTTCCGGCAGATGAACATGGCGTTGTTAGCCGCCGCCTGCTCGTATCCCGGCATGCATCTGTAGAAATCCTGCATATAAAAGTGTTGTCAATACATGAGCAAAATGTAATTAAGTCAATTTTTTCAGAAACACAATTTATTGCTAGGAAAACTCACCCAAAACTCGCCAACCACCCTGGCGGCCGCGTTCTGGAAGTCACGGCCAGTCGAATCAGGGAAATCGGGAGCAAGGGCGTAGTGGTCAAACGACGTCACCAGCACCTCTCGCCGAGCATCTGGCTCGCCAACCCACACAAACCCGGGGTACCAAAGCCTGGTAAGAACGCCCAAGATGCCATTGGGAAGACGCCTGTGACTACCGGGAGTGACGATCTCCCACCCCCTGCCAAAATGATTCACACAATGTATTAGTTTGAATCGTTAATTTGTTTCAAAAGAACTAATGAAAAGGTTAAGATAAGTTACCGTGTTCCCTCGGGTCTAATAACCGGTCGGTTCGCGGGCAGTATGGGCCGATCCGGAAGCTGAGCAGGGCCTCGCAAATAGACCTTTGACCCCTCCCCCACCTCCTCCTCGCCCTCCCCCTGCTCCTCACCCTCCACCTGCTCCTCGTCCTCCCCCTGCTCCTCATCATCTCCCTGCTCCTCATCCTCCGCCTGCTGCACCTCCTCATCATCAACCCTGTACTCCTCATCGGACGACTCAGCAGCTGTTGCAGAGGGTGCACCTTTGCGACCCCTGGCTCCTGACGACTCAGAGGGTGCCACGGACCTCGACGCCCACCTCACCGTCCCGGAGCCCTCACCCTCGTCCTGGTAGAAGTCGTTGAGGTTCCTCACCACAGGGGCGTGCTGCTTCGACGCCTTCTTCTTCTTTGGCGGCATCTTTGATCAATCACCTGAAATAAAAAAGAGTAAATCAATCAGTACATAATTACATTTAAATACCAATTAGTAAATAAGAAACAAATATCCTAGTAAATTAGAAACATAACTACAATTAGTAAATAAGAAACAAATATCCTAGTAAATTAGAAACATAACTACATATCCTAGTATCTTACATGTTTTAGAAATATTCATCATGATCCGGATTTTCCGGATCATACTCATCATCACTATCTCGCATGTCCATAGACTCAACGCCGTGCTCCAAAGGTGGAACGGTGTCATCATCATCATTGCCACTGCCTAAACGTAATCGCTCGAGTAATATTAAGTCGTCATCATTTTGAACCTCTTCGGCAGCATCGTCGTCATCATTTTGAACCTCTTCGGCAGCATCGTCGTCGACAACCGTTCCATTGTCTACATCCATTTCGAACACTTGGGTTAAGTCTATCTCAAACATTCCTTCTAGCCCATCTTCTTGAAAGAACTCTCCTTCATATGTGTTTGGGTCTAGTAGGTGGTAATCTTCTTTGTTTGGGGCAGGTAGTTTACCGTGTGGCGATACCTTGTACAACCCTGGAGACGCTTGTCAGTTTTACAAGGGTATGAGAGGTAATATACTTGTGTGGTATGTTGGGCCACAATATAGACATCGTGCCCTGGGTACACAGATGACTGTTTAATTTTGACGAGCCCAAGATTCTTATTCTGTCTCATGCCACTAGCGCTTGGATCAAACCAATGACACTTGAATATGACAGGTTTAAGAGGTTTGCAACCATGATACTCGAGTTCGTATATTTCTTCAAGTCTTCCACAGTAATCTACCCCATCGGATCGGTTATGCGTACACACTCCATTATTTGTGGTTCTTCGATTGGGCCTTCGTTCCTCGTATTGTGTCGTGTGAAAGCGGTACCCATTCACGTCATAAACATGATATGAGTTGACCCTAAAGGTGAAACCTCCGGAAACCTGCCTCACCTCAGGATTCATCAACGGATCGGTTTGGCCCTGCAAGTTAAGGGAGGATAGTGGTTAATGTGATACTGAGTACGAGCTTAATTAGTTTTAATGTACTGATCACAAGCTAAATTACCTTATGTCTGAACCAGGCAATGAAATCGGGATGCATGGGTCCCGCACCCTGGCGAAGAAGTGTTTCCTCCTCGTGGTCAATAGGTGGCTCCGAATGATGCCAAAATTGCTCAATAAATTCACTGCACCAAATCAAATGAGGTTGGATGCAGATGAGGCAACATACGAGAAAGAAAATGATGAGCTTTATTGACAACTTACTTTATGTATGGCCGTACTTCGTCAAGGTTGCGCAAAACATATATCGTGATAGTACGCCACACTTCAAGAGATAAGGTCTTGCGCGTCCGAACACTGGCACTTTCGAGTTGTCCTCGGAAAAGGCTGAGGTTCGATTCATTTTCACCAGCATTGTACCGAGGAGGTCGATTATGCACGCTGGGAAGGTGCTCAGCATAGTATTTAGTTGTGAAGTTTGACACCTCCTGCAGAATGTGTGACTCTGCAATGCAAGCTTCAATTTTATTTTTATTTTTACATGAGCTTCGAAGAACCTTGCAAATCCTCTCAATTGGATAGCACCAACGGTTCTGCACGGCCCCCCCAATCGTACCTCGCGTGGGAGGTGCAAAATCATATGTTCCATCGGGTTGAAGAAGCCAGGTGGAAAGATCTTCTCTAGGTTACAGAGCAACACAGGTGCACTTTTTTCAAGTTTGTCAATCACAGCACGAGATAACTCCTTAGCGCAAAGCTGACGGTAGAAATAGCTCACCTCTGCCAGCACTTTCCACACATGCTCAGGTACATAGCCTCGAACCATCACCCCAAGAAGTCGCTCGATCCATATGTGGTAGTCATGACTTTTCAACCCCTTTAATCGCAGACGATCTAAATTGACTCCCCTCCTCAAATTCGCAGCATATCCATCAGGGAACATTAAATCTTGGATCCATTGTAGTACTTCCTTCCTTTGTTCCCTTTTAAGGACGAAATCAGCCTTAGGTCTTTTCCATGTCTTACCCGGTACAGGCTTCGGGATGACTTGCTTTGGCCTATCGCATAACATTTCTAGATCGACTCTAGCCTTAACATTGTCCTTACTTTTCTCTGGTATGTCCATGATTGTACCCCATAGTGCCTCGGCAACATTCTTTTCTATGTGCATCACATCAATGTTATGTGGAAGAAGAAGATCTTTCATGTAGGGTAGCCTCCACAAGCCTGACTTCTGAGTCCAGGCATGTTCCACACCAGATCCCTCAAAACGATGTTCTCCTTCTTTGAGCATGAGAGCGTCTATCTGAGTTTGAACCTCAGCACCTGTCATCATGTGCGGGGGTGGATCTTGAACTACGACACCTTTCGTAAAGTTCTTTATGTCTCGTCTGAATTGATGGTCAAGAGGGAGGAATTGTCGATGTTTGCCGAACGAAGAATACTTGCCACCCCTCTTCAACCAAATGAACATCAGAGCTGCCTTACATACTGGACAAGGGAACTTCCCGTGGACACACCAGCCGCAAAATAACCCATAAGCCGACATGTCATGCAAGGAGTACATGTACCACACGTGCATTCTGAAGTTTGTCTTCGTAGCTCGGTCGTATGTCCACACCCCTTCATTCCAAGCCTTGAGCAAATCGTCAATCAGAGGCTCCATGAACACACTCATATTATCTCCTGGGTATCCAAGAATTATCAACGACATGAATATGTACTGCCGTTGAAAGACGATGCCGGGAGGTAGATTGAGGGGGATAACAAACACGGGCCAACAAGTGTAAGGGGCAGCCATCATTCCAAAAGGATTGAACCCATCTGTCGCCAGCGCGACACATACATTGCGAGCCTCACCAGCTTTGTCACGATGGATCTCATCAAATTTGGTCCATGCTTCAGCATCTGATGGATATGTAAGGTTATCATTGTATCGGACACCCGTTTTGTGCCAAGTCATTTGCTTCGCAGATTCCTCGGTCATGTAAATCCGTTGGATCCGCTGTATGGGCAGGAGGTACCGCAGGACACTCACTGGGATCGTGAGCTGCGTCTTTGGACGACCCTCACCAGAGTCTACCTCCACGTACCGAGACGCTTTACATTTCAGACAGTGTGTTGCTTTCTCATGTTCTTTCCTGAATAAGACGCATCCATTCGGACAGGCATGTATCTGCTCGTATGGCATCTTAAGTGCACTAAGGACTTTTCGTGCATCGTACAAGTTCTTCGGCAAAAGGTGATCTTTGGGAAGCATGTCACCAAAAACAGTCATCAAAGTATCGAAGCAATCTCGACTCAAGTTATGTTGGGACTTTACGGCCATCAGGTGGCCGATTGCATCTAGTTGAGATATTTTGGTGTGCTGGTGAAGGGGTTTTTGTGCTGCAGCCAACATGTCATAATACGCCTTCGCGCTTGGCTCTGGCTCCTCCTCTGGACGTTCTCCTTGAAAATGTGCTTCATGAAATTCATCTATCATGTCTGCTACTCCAGCATCACCATCAAGTTCTCCGATCCGTTGTCTCACGGCCTCGGATCGCATACGACAGGTTTCACTATGGAAAGTCCACTTGGAATAGTCTTTCGTAAAACCATTGTTGTGCAGATGAGCTGCCATTTCCTCCTTGTTCCTTTGACGCGAGTTTCCGCACTTGGCGCAGGGACACCAAATGGTTTTACTGTTTTTAGGCCCTTTAACCTTTCTAAATGCTTCATCCATGAAAGCTTGAGTGTTGTCAACCCATTCCTGTGTCACACGACCATTTGGTGCCCATCCTTTATACATCCACTCACGGTCATCCATTCTCTATCATATCAGCGAGTTATATAAAATAAATTGCATCCTCTACATGATGTCTACACATTCTAATAGGTAAAGATAGGTCCTAATCCCACCCGTGGATGCGTAGATGGGGTCAGTTCCTATGGTCTACTCCGATCCAAGACAGAATTTCAGCAGCACCTCCCCGCTGTTCTCCAAATACACGTCCCGTTAGGGAGATTGTGTATCCGGAGAACAACGGGGAGGTGCTGCCGAAAATCTGTCTCGGATCGGAGTAGACCATAGAAACTAAACCCATCTACGCATCCACGGGCTGTCCAAAAAACGTGAACAATTCGAAATAGATACAGTCATAAATATGCAAAGTTCTGCATATTTCGAACTGTATCTCTTCCGAACGGGAGACGCCTAACTAGGTTTCGCGATCTACGACATCAAATGAAAACAAGAGCATTTTTCGCGTGCTCACCTAGTACTCCGAGACAGGGGCGGGCGGCATGACCAGGACTTCGAGACAGGGGCGGGCGGCAACACCAGGACTCCGAGACAGGGGCGGGCGGCGCGACCTCGTACTCCTCCTTCAGCGGTGGCGGACGAGGGTGGCTGCAGCTACGAGAACCTGAAATAAATGAACATAATAGTGTCAAATAAAAATTTCGGCAGCACCTCCCCTGTACGGTGAGGTTTCCAAAACCTGCAAAACAAAAGCCACGACACGAAGGCCGGGCTACACACGAGTTTTCTTCCAACGGCTCGATGGCCGGACAAATTACATGTGGTGGCCCAAGCCACGAGCCTCACCTAGGAGTTGGCGCGACCTACTCCTCTTCCTCCTCGAAAATTCCCTCCCCGGTGATAAGTGTGGCAGAGGCACCTCTCCCTATAAAATTGTTAGAGACTTATAAGTAAAACATAATTTCAAATCCATGTAACTCATCCAAACATCTGATCCAAGACATGCATCAAAAAGTTTAAACCAAATCATAACTTTTGTTAATTTCCTGCTCGTCCAATCCATACTTTCTCCCTTATTCTAAATATAGTAGGTGAAGTTACAAGTTTCTATTTCAAATTGCCTACATTGCTATATCACTACATACATTGCTAATTAAAATTACTAACCACAAAATTACTACCAAAAATTCATGCCTACATTGCTATATCACTACATACATTGCTATCTAAAATTTCTATCTAACTTGCTACCTAAAATTTCTAACTAAAATTTCTAACTATAATTGCTAACTAAAATTTCTAACTAAAATTTCTAACTAAAATTGCTAACTAAAAATTACTTACCAAATCCACGCGGCGGTGGGGGTGTGGGGGGCAGGGGGCGGCGCGGCGGGCGGGCAGGGGCGCGGCGGCGCGGGGGCGCACCGCGGCGGGTAGGGGTGCGGCAGACGGGCAGGGGCGCGGCGGCGCGGGCGGGGGCGCACCGCGGTGGGCGGGCAGGGGCGGCGCGGCGCGGCACGGGTGTGTGCGCGTGTGTGTTGGCGTGTGTGTGTTGTGGCAGTGTGTGTTGTGTGTGTGGCCGACAGTGGGCCCGCCCTGGCTGCTTTGCCGAGAGCCAAGATCTACTGCTCTCGGCAAAGCTGTGCCGAGAGCCCTAGATCTTGGCTCTCGGCAAAGCGTGGGGCGAGGGCCCACCTGCAGGCCCGGCCGTTTGACCAAATGCTGGGAGGAGGTGGCCCCACCTCTTTGCCGAGAGCCCTAAATCTTGGCTCTCGGCAGAGAGTGGTATGGGGCCCACCTGCAGGCCCCGGCCGTTTGACCGAACGAGTGGGAATAGGTGGCCCCACCTCTTTGCCGAGAGCTTGGGATCTGGCTCTCGGCACAGATTGTACAGCGGGCCCACCAGCAGCACCCTTGCTGTTTGACCAGCAGCGGGCCCGCACGCACGACTTCTTTGCCGAGAGCCAAGCTGGCAGCTCTCGGCAAAGGGGACCTCTGTGCCGAGAGTATTACTCTCGGCACAGAATTTCCGAACCAAATTTAATTTTAAAAATACCAAATACATGAGAAAAAATACCAACACTTCACATGGTACCATTTATGTTGCATATTACTTATAAATAGTTTTTTTGGTCAAACTCAAATTTGAATTTGTCTAAGTCTCCAAATCAAGTGACATTAGTTCAAAATCTTCGAAACTTCTCGTGAGATGTTCCGGTTTCTAAACAGCGTATGTGTTAAAGTGTTCAAAACATTCTCAAATTTTTACCACAAACTCAACATACGATATCATGAGCGCTTGACAAAATTCGTGATTTTCAAACTTTATTTGAATTTTATACAATTTTACAACCTTTCTACCTCACGATCTTCATCACGATCAGAGAACGCAATGACGGAAAGTTAGCTTCATTTCATGTACAGAGTGTTAGAGATGTCTCATGAACATGAATATCATTTTTCCAACAACTTTACTCTAAGATTTCATGCACTTGCAGTTCATATCGGACGTATACAAAAAAATTACGAAGAACGAAGTAAAATTGTTAAATATAGTAAACTGAGTCGAAATGGCGCCAATTTTGAATATGTACTCTGTATGAGTGTAGGTTGAGCAAGGAAAAAGTTTGAAGCCGAAAATATGAAGTTTTCTCCCACATTTTGCCGTGAGTTATAGTTATGCTCTCGGCAAAGAGGTCAGGCTCTAGGCAAAGGCGGGAGGTGCCGTGCGTCATTTCTTTGCTGAGAGCCGGGGCCCCTTGGCTCTCGGCAAAGAGGGCCAGGGGCTAACAGCCGGGGGGGAAGGCCGTGACGGCGTCGCCCATGCGCCGTCTGCTGCGCCTTTGCCGAGAGCCTGGGCTCTCTGGCTCTCGGCAAAGAGGTCCTGTGCCGTGGGGATTTTCTCTGCCGAGAGCTGGGGTCTGAAGCTCTCGGCAAAGGATCCTCTGCGCTGTGGGCGTTTTCTCTAATGAGAGCGTGCCCCACTGCTCTCGGCAAAGAGGACCTCTGCCGAGAGCACTCTCGGCAAAGCCAGGAGCTCTCGGCAGAGGCTCTGTTTCCGGTAGTGATTATGTATGATTTGTCCGAGCTTTTGCAGGCAGCTGATTTGTCTGTTATGGATGAACCTTTTTCAATAGATGAAATTATTGTTGTCTTAAAAAGATACGCCCTCCAGGCCCTAATGGTTTCAATGGCAGGTTTAACGTCAATGCCATGTCAGCAATTTTGACATATTTACCAATTATACAATCATGCATGCTTGCTACTTTGGTTTTGTTCCTCCTATGTATTGATCCATCCATGTCACCTTGTCATGTTACCCACACTATCTAGCTTTATAATCTTTGCTTGCTTCTAGGACTATACAAGTCTCAACAACTCTCTACGTAATGTTGTTAAAAAAACCCTCTCCATGTAATGTGCAAATACAACGCTAGTTTCCTAATATAATAGCCCGATTCTCAACAACAACCTATCGTCGGAAATCTGTGGTCGGTAACAACAACTCCCTCCATTTTTCTTTACATGACATTTCTGACAAAATTTTAGCTCGCTTCTAGTCACTACGGGAAACCCGAAAGACGCCGAGTGTGGCCGAAAACGTCGAGTGTTTTTCGTCGGGCACTAGGTGTTTAGCTTTATTCGCCGAGTGTACAAGAAAAACACTCGGCGTCTAACCTTATTCGCCAAGTGCCGGACACAAAACACTTAGAGTTATTTATTCGCCGAGTATCCTAGTTAGACACTCAGCATCTCACACATGTGTACGTCGAGTGTCTTGCCCAGACACTCGGCGTACACTTATTTGCCGAGTGTCTTGCCCCAATGGCCAATTTCAATGCTTGGACTTCTTCAAGCTGACCACAATGACAGGGCACATGGCCTTCCCCTTCTCGAGGTTCTCTGCGAGGATGGAGGTATACGCCACGAACAGCTCGTCGAGGATGGCCTCACTAAAATGGTCGATGATCAGTGGCTCAATACCAGCCCTTATGATCTTGGCGATGTTTTCCGCGCTGCTGGAACAATCGAGAACAACATCTCCATCTGAGTCATCATGGGCATCCCAGTTTGACTCAAAGAGTCTGATACCTTCAATGTCGAATAGACCGTTCTGCTTGATCAATTGTGTCACCTCATCTACTGATGGCGCGTAGTATGGCATGTTGAACGAGCTTAGTTTCTTCTTGTCCACACGCCCCTACAATACAAAACATGCATCGCCTACGGTCAGTAATGTAGTCATGGGATGTGACAAAATCTAAGTTTAAGTTGTAGATGCATGCAACTCCATCTTTAATTTTCTTACTAGCTTAAATTTTTGGATTGAACTGGTTGATTGTATGCAACTCAATAATTAGTGATAACGATCCAAGTTTGATTTTTTGGGTAGTCTCTAATTCTTTGGCGGGTAGTCTCTAATTGCTGCTCATTCCGTACAGTTCGACAGTGGTTGTGCTTGTAATGTAATGTACCTTTTGGACCAGGTGTAGGAGAGCTTCGGAAAGCAGTTCCCACACGCGCGCCACACCCCCGTGCAAAGGCAACTCTCCCCGCTTCCGTCCAACAAATGTTAGTACCATACGGCCATCAGATACAAGTTCTTTGTACCGTAGCGTCAGGAACAACGCAAAGTCCTTTTCAAATTGTTCCCGGAACAGTTTTACCACAACTTGTGGTGTAGTCTTCCCAATGTAGATGTTGCCGCCATTGACATAAGTTCCATTTGAGAGGTCGTCAGGGACCTAGATCACCAAGTATACACCATGCATGCATCAGAGAAGAACAACAATACTTTTCCTAATTTTGCATTTATCAAGTTCATAAACCGATTCTGTAATCAAATATGGTCATCTGGATACCTTGGAGCGCCATATGAGACATTGCGATGAGTGGAACAGATGGACACGGCAGGGGAAGATCCTTGTGTACATGGATCCAGGCAGTCCAGCAACATAGCACGGAGTCGCTGCCTTCTCCTCCTCGGTGGCGACGCTATGGAGCTGCTCGCCGAGCGACCGGAATACGAGGTTGAAGTCATTGCCTGGCAGATCATTCAGAAAGAACTTCACCTCCACGCCGTGGCTGTTGGCTGCCGCTTCCCGGACATGGGCTCTGATCGTGCTCATCACCTCGGAGATGACGAGCAACGTGTTTGGCCCCGACGAGCAGTCGAGGTCAGCTGCGACCATCGTGCTCCCAGGGTAGAGCGAGTTGAGCACCTCGTTGACAGCCTTCTGGAGCTCGGGGAAGGTCTCCATTACGGTCTTCCTCTGCAAGAACATCAACGTTTAGCACGGGAAATAACAGCGTTCATTTCATGATGTGACCGTGAAATATATGCATGGTACATATAATAAGCAGCGAGCTAGGCAGCTATATGAACACGAACTTGGAAAATGGAATTGGCGGGGCGTAGCTGTTCTCCCCGTCGCCAGTTGCCATGTGTAAGACCCTTTCCACGGTCAAAGCCTTCGCCGGAGTGCAGTCGCCGGAGAGCATAAGCATGGAGGCCGGAGTGGCAAGCGTGGAGGAATAACTGTCGAACGACGGCGAAGTGAGGCCACGCTGGAGCCGTTGAGTGCGGAATCGCGTTTGGAATAATGGTGGGGTGTGGCAGGAAGCCAATAGTGAGCTGCTTCTAGGGAGCATTGCCATTGTTTGGTCTGACGAGAAGAGCAAAGAAGTGGACTCGGCTTTGCGGATTCTTGGCTCGTATGCTCGTTTTCTTTGTTGGGTTTTGCACACTGCACCAGGGCTCCTTTTATACGGATCTATGAAACCGTGACCAGCCCCGCTATGAAGTTAAATTGTTCAGTATATAACAGTTTGAAGTGAAAAGAAAAAAAATACACTATAGCCACCACCAAAGATAGCCGCCGCTGCGTCATGGGTGTCTGGTACAAGCAACTAGTACTGGTCTCGCACTAGCCGCCACCAAAAATAATTGCCCCCTTATTATGAGCACCTGGTACATGAGAAATTTTGATAGTTAACATCTAATGTGTGTGCTTCACTAGATTTAACATCTAATTGGTCACCGAGAAGAACCAGACAAACACACACGGCACTATGAGAGAGAAAAGAATAGGGGTAGGGGCATTATTGTGATATTGTCTGCTCACGAAGATCTCAGGAGAGAAAAGAAAAGGACAAGATGGAAATGAAAGGAATCACGTCAACTAAGCACGGCTGCCTATCTTGGCTTACCATGAGTCTGTGTTTATATTGGGGCCAATGGCCAACAAGATTACATACTTGGTGTCCAAGGTACTCGGTTCAAACTAACAAAGATATTCTAACTGAGTACGCTCAGATCTATGTACAACACAGCTCATTTGGCTTTACAATCGTGATATACAAATACTATCTCTAACAGCCTCCCTCAATCTTAACCGGGCTTCTGGATTAGGTTTCGATTGCTCCGAAACTTTTCACACAACCGTGTCCCTAATGCTTTGATGAACCCATCAGCTATTTGATCTTTAGTAGATACAAACCTAATGTCTAATTGTCTTCTCGCAACCTTTTCTCTCACAAAATGAAAATCCATCTCAATGTGTTTTGCTCTTGCATGAAACATTGGATTAGCACATAAATATGTAGCTCCAAGATTGTCGCACCATAGGCGCGGTGGACACTTCAGTTTTATTCCCAATTCTTTCAACAGGGCTTCTACCCAGACCATCTCAGTTGTGACATTCGCAAGTGATTTGTCTTCAGCTTCAGTGCTTGACCGTGACACAGTAGTTTGCTTCCTAGCACTCCATGATATCAAATTGGGCCCATAGAAAAAAGAAAAACCACCTGTTGATCTTCTGTCATCTACATCTCCTGCCCAATCTGCATTGGAAAACCTGCTCACAAGCATGGACGGTGATCTTGTTATCTTCAAACCAAAATCACTTGTCCCTTTAACATATTGTAGAATCCTTTTCACCGCTGTCCAGTGCACAGTGGTAGGAGAATGTAGATATTGACACACTTTATTCACATCAAATGCAAGATCTGGTCGGGTTAAAGTAAGGTATTGTAACGCCCCTACAATACTTCTATACTTTGTAGCATCTTCTGGTGATAATGGATCACCATCTTCCCTTGACAATTTTTCCATTGCAGCTAATGGTGTGGACGACGTCTTGCACTTTGTCATGCCAACTCTTGTCAAGATATCTCCTGCGTATTATTCTTGTTTGAGCAAAATGCCTCCCTGAATCGGTGCTACTTCAATTCCCAGAAAATAGTTCAACACACCAAGATCCTTGAGTGCAAATTCTGACCTCAAATCTTTTAGTAAGGCTACAACAGCTTCTTGAGATGAACTGGTTATAGTGATGTCATCCACATATATGAGCATGAAAATAGTGATGCCATTCTTGGAATATATGAACAGGGATGTCTCCGACTTTGAAGCCTTAAACCCAAGGTCACATAACTTTATGCTCAACCTTGAATACCATGCTCAAGGCACCTGTTTTAACCCATAAAGTGCCTTGTCTAACTTGCACACATGGTGTGGTTTACTTGCATCCTCAAAGCCTGGAGGTTGTCGCATATATACCTCTTCTTCAAGAACACCGTGTAAGAACACATTCTGTTCATCAAGCTGCCTGAAGCACCAACCTTTCGATACAGCAATAGATAAGACTAGTCTTACAGTAGCTATCTTCACAACTGGACTGAATGTGTCTTCGTAATCAATTCCATAGTGCTTCTTATAGCCTTTGGCTACTAATCTTCCCGTGTACCTTTCAATGCTTCCGTCTGCTTTCCTTTTTGATGGGGACGTGGGTGCCCGATCTTCCGTCAGGTGAAAGATAACTCGTTTAGGGTGGATGTGATGCACCGATCCGGCTTCAGATCCAAAGACATGGACCCCTGCAATCTTAGCACCACGATTCCTCTGGTTATCAACCGTGTCACAATCCGGTTGACCTCGCCGCGAAGGCTAATCCCTGCCTGCGAAACGAAGAACACAAGCAAGAACTCGAAAGAAGCAGCTCTCAAAATAGTGACTCTGCAGATGAATGATTAACACACGAAAGTTGGGGTTTCACAAACCGATAACGGCGATTGTTCGACGACAGAAAACTCTAAGCAAAACCTGCCTCTAAACCAGCGGCGGCTACTGAGTTTATGGAGAGGGAGGGTCGTCCTAGGGTTGTGGGAGACCAGGAGGGGGCGCCCACGACTTGGGCCAAGGGCCCGACTCGATACACGGCCAAGTTGGCCCAAAATAGGTGGCGCAGCACCTTGTCGTGGTCACACAGCATGATCCGCATGACTTCTGGAGCTAGGACCAGAACCAAATCGACGGTGTCGTCGTCCTCTTTCCAACGAGTACTTATACGCCTCGTTTCGACGTCGTATGATGGAGTTATCGCCGAAACTGTGCGTAAGTGTAGGCTGAATCCGAGATGGACGTGGCAGCTGAGTCGGAGACGAAGTCCAACATGGGAAAGGTATGTGTGTTCAGCATGGTGATGTCCTCATCATCCCCCCCCCTTCTTGAATCTGAGTCGTCCTCGACTCCTTCACATCATCAATCTCCTGCAAAAGGTTAGGAACCGCACGATGCAAAGTACGAGATATAGACATAGGTGTATTGGCGAAAGAAACATCTCGGGTAAGCATAGTATAGCAAGGTGCATCAGGATTATCACAAAGTTCAGCTTGAGCAGATGTAGTAGCAAGAAAAGCACCCCCTTTTAATTTGATTCCTTCATGTTTAACATCAGACGATTCAGTGTCACTTGGTTCTTTCTTATTATTTTCAGCAAGGTCATTAAAATGTTTCCTAATAGCAGCAGGTGATAAAGGAAGCAAAGTAATGTCCTGGCCTTTATGTGTGAAGGTATATGTATTAGTTCTACCCTGATGTGCAGCATCTCTATCATATTCCCATGGACGTCCTAATAAAAGCGAACATGCTTCCATAGGTACGACATCAAAATCAGCATAATCATGATAAGAGCCAACTGAAAAGTGTATGCGTGTGGAGTGAGTTACCTTCGCCTTACCAGAATTATTGAACCATTCAATGTTGTACGGAAAGTTTAAAGGTCGAGTTTCCAAACCAAGCTTGCGGATCAAATCTGAACTCACCAAGTTGTTGCAACTCCCAGTGTCAATAATGGTGAGAACACGTCGCTCCTGAACGACAAGAAACATGTGGAACAAGTTGTTATGCTGGGCCTTCGTGTCGTCCTCATGTTGCTCCTGTGCGGAGAGCACACGCTGCACAAGAAGGCTAGGAAAGCCGGCGGATGCATCTTCGGAGTTAATGGTGTTCACCTTGCTCGTATCCGAACCTGCAGCAGTGTTAGCGGCAAAAATATCATCATCTTCAACGTCACTAGTACTTACATAGCCATCTCCATCCGGTGAAGCGATGAAAGCACGAGTACTTGGACAGTCCTTGCCGATATGGCCCATCCCCTTGCAGCGGTGGCACACAATGTGGGCAGATTTACTCGAAGAACTCTTAGCGGAAGTAGGTTGGGTCTTGTTCTGCTGGACCTGCACATTAGACACTTTGCTCACCTCAGAAGAAGGCGTCGTAGCTGCTGGTGGCGTGGAAGAATAGGTAGCTGGCGATCGAGCTACTGATGGCGTGAAGGTCGTAGGTGTGGATGAGCTCCTGCGTCGTCCCTGCAATTCTTTTTCTGCGAGTATAGCAAGCTGGAACAACTGGTTGGTGGTAGTGAAAGTTTTATAGTCAACAATATCCTGAATTTCACGTCTCAAACCACCATAAAAACGACAAACTTTATCCTCAGGATCCTCAACTACACCACAACGAATCATACCCTTCTGTAACTCAGCATAGTAATCCTGCACAGACATATCTCCCTGCTCTAAATGTTGTAATTTCTTACACAAATCACGCTTATAAGAAGCAGGAACAAAACGATCACGCATAGCAATTTTAAGAGCATCCCAGGTAGTAGGTTGTATATTTAATGAAGCACATTCTTGCCACCAGATAATAGCAAAATCTTTAAATTCACTAGTGGCTTGTCTAACTTTATGACGATCAGGAACAAGGTGTAAAGCAAATTTTTGTTCTACGGTCATCTCCCAATCAAGATATTCCTCAGCATCATATCTCCCATAAAAAGTAGGTATGGTAAATTTAACTTTAGCATAAGGGTCATCGTTACCATAATTATGTCGAGAACCTTTACCTTTCATACCGCGAGTGTTGAATGCAAGAATGCGGCGTGCACGGTTCTCACTTGTCATCTTGTGGTCGACCGTACCATCAGGGAAATAAACAGTATCCTCAGGATGGTCAGCATCATCGAAGGTGTCCTCCTCGTCCTTAGTGCCATCATGCTTGGGAGGGTTGCTTTCAAGCTGCTCAATTCTTGTGGTCAGTGTGGAGACGCGCTTGTTCACACTCTCAACAGTATGGTTGTTGTTCTGGACCTCCTTAGTGAGCTTGCTCAACTCCTTCATGAAAAAGTCCTTCATCTCATTCTGCATCTCCTGCAATTGACTAGACAACACAGGAATATCGTCTGGCATGGTTAAGGATTAGTAAAGACCCGATGCACTATGTGGTGGTTGGATAATGGAATCACACGCTCACACACGTCTTACCAAGTTCTTACCAGTTTCTTACCAATGCAAGCAAGGGATGGTACAACCGGTGGCTGGTCGTGATACCTGGGAGCACGTGGTACCAAGATTGCAAGGGTCCTTCGCTGTACTGATCCGAAGAATCTGTATGTGGAGCTTAGGATGGCACAATATGTAGTATATGTGGAACAATTATCGAAGACAGAGTAGCAAAGTTCAATAAGTATCCAAAGTACAAGTCACAATTGCTGGCTGAGACGTATCCTAGGCGTAGCACAACAAGTTGAACAAAGAACAATGGAAAAAGCTCAAAGAACTAGCAAAGAAGCAAGCAATGCACACGTTTTCACCATTTTTGCTGATAGTGACCTCCAAGAAAGGAATCAAACAACCTGATCTTTTTCTGAATTTTTTACCACTGAACAATTATCACAAAAGATAGAAGCTCACAAAAATTCACCTTAAATAGAAGTGTATTGTGGCCTAGGGAAAAACAGCAAGGTTCACCGAAAACCCTAAATCAACTTGAATGAATTTTTTCTTTATCTTCCTGATTTTTTTTGAATTTTTTGAGAATGCCAGTTTGGACCCTACCCCAAATGGAGTCACGAATCTGCTGTAAAAAATTGAGCTCAATCGGAGCACCGAGCGAAAAGTTATGCCCTGTTTACTGAAGGTACCTCAAGTTACGTTTTTGAGAGGCACAACTCGGCAGGAAATTCAGCGGCGGCTAGGGCAAAGCTTCCCTAATATTTGCAATAGGTATTTACCAGATGATGAAACAATGGGGGGCTGCGATGCAAGGCAAAAAAGCACAAGGCGGCTCGCAACCTATCTAGGGCTTGCACGGCGAGAATTCACACAAGGCGGCTAGCGAGGGCAAATCGAGTAGTGTAGTGGCACGACTTGTAATCTGGATGACGGTGGATGGGATAGCGGCGGAAAACAAACACAGCGACGGTGCAGTTGAACTACGACCAAGACAAAATCTAAACCAACAACAAGACTCGACCACGGACACAAACTCAACAATGCGAAACTGAAACGAAATTGCAAGGCTAACACAAGGGTTCTAGGACAGCGGAATTTTTTTTTGTAGGATTTTTGTGGACTATAGGACGAAGGCGAAATCTAAACTGGGGATAATCCTGACGGGAATACCTGAGTCTCTGATTACCACTTGATGGGGACGTGGGTGCCCGATCTTCCGTCAGGTGAAAGATAACTCGTTTAGGGCGGATGTGACGCACCGATCCGGCTTCAGATCCAAAGACCTGGACCCCTGCAATCTTAGCACCACGATTCCTCTGGTTATCAACTGTGTCACAATCCGGTTGACCTCACCGTGAAGGCTAATCCCTACCTGCGAAACGAAGAACACAAGCAAGAACTCGAAAGAAGCAGCTCTTAAAATAGTGACTCTGCAGATGAATGATTAACACACGAAAGTTGGGGTTTCACAAACCGATAACGGCGATTGTTCGACGACAGAAAACTCTAAGCAAAACCTGCCTCTAAACCGGCAGCGGCTACTGAGTTTATGGAGAGGGAGGGTCGTCCTAGGGTTGTGGGAGACCAGGAGGGGGCGCCCACGACTTGGGCCAAGGGCCCGACTCGATACACGGCCAAGTTGGCCCAAAATAGGTGGCGTAGCACCTTGTTGTGGTCACACAGCATGATCCACGTGACTTCTGGAGCTAGGACCAGAACCAAATCGACGGTGTCGTCGTCCTCTTTCCAACGAGTACTTATACGCCTCGTTTCGACGTCGTATGATGGAGTTATCGCCGAAACCGTGCGTAAGTGTAGGCTGAATCCGAGATGGATGTGGTAGCTGAGTCGGAGACGAAGTCCAACATGGGAAAGGTCGTGGCGTATGTGTGTTCAGCATGGTGATGTCCTCATCACTTTTTATCTTGAAAACCCACTTGCAATCAATAATATTGGCACCTTTAACAGCTGAAACAAGATGCCACGTTCTATTCTTGTGAAGTGCCTCAAGTTCTTCTTGCATTGCTTTCTTCCAATCTGGATCATTTAGAGCTTCATCTAAATTTGTTGGTTCACCTGTGGAACTAAAATTTGCATATCGAATAGTGCCGTCAGTATAGATTTTAGGCTTGAAAATCCCGCTTTGTGACCTGGTCTTGGCGCGCGGTGCTTCTGGTTCTACATCTGAAATAGACCCCGACGTAGCCACAGCAGATCCTCCGCCCACAGAAGATCCTGCACCTTCAAGAGATGACACCGTTGCGCCCTGTCCAGAGTCGCCACGTGTCCCAGACAGGCGGGATTTGCCTACACTCCGACTGGGCGGCACGTCTGAGGAATCAGCACCCGATCCGATGGGGATCATATCTCCCTCGACTGCGATGCTAGGCAAATCAGCCTCGCCTTCAGTGCCCGGCGTATCTCCTAGTGCCTGAACGAACGCTTGGATTCAATTTCATGCTGCTCTCGGCCCTGTTTTCATCCAAATTTTCTCCTGCTGCTTCATGTTCATCTCCTGCTGCTTCCTGTTCACAATTCACATCACTTGCAACACCATTAGCGTCTCCATTAGCAAAATATTGGTCAATACTACCTACACCCCCTTGATGTGAATTAAGAAGATGTTCGGGAAGTAGGGAGATTTCATGCCGCAGTCTTGCGCCGGCATTGTCATGTAGAGATGCAAAAGGAAACACTTCTTCATCAAAGATAACATCACGAGATATATATATTCGTCCAGTAGGAATATCAAGGCACTTAAAGCCTTTATGGAGAGAACTATACCCAAGAAAAGCACATTTCTTAGAGCGAAATTCCAACTTTCTAGAATTGAATGGCCTAGGATTGGGCTAGCGAAATTCCAAAGCACTCCCTATTCAGTCTATTTTGTAAAATAATTGGAGCAAGGCTGTATTTGTTGTACCCACCAGGGGTTTGGGGTTAAATTTGCACTCCTTTCCTTGGCTATATAAGCAACCCAAGGGGGTTGAGAGAGGGGACTCCCCCCTCCTCACTTTGGCTTGTTCTCTCCCACTTGTCTTCTTTTCCCATGGGTGTTGACCCCTCTTAGGGGAAGGTTTTTTACCCCAACATTTTTGACGTCCACCGTTTGTCGCTCCCTCAGACCACAAGTACCACCGAACAAATTTTTTCAGCCTAATTTGACATGGCCACCGAAGAACCTCTTCGTCTCAACTCTCCAGAATCACTACAGACCTAATTCGCGAAGTACCTGTTGGTGTAGCTCGGGCCCGAAGGTGGACACCGAAATAACAGCCCCCTTTTTCTCCCTCCCGAAGGACCTGGCAGCCCTTCGGAAGCTCCCCTCACCTTCTCCCCTCTATCCCTACTCCGACTCTACTTCTACTTCTACTTCAACCTCTACTGCTAAGCTACTACAATAAACAAGTAAATAGCGAAGATGAGAAAAGACAAATGCTTCGGAGCTCTCTTCTCATTCAATGCGGGTTACATCAATTATAGTGAGTCCCTCTATTTATAGGAGGGCACAGCCAACACTTTCCAACACAATTACACCTTTTTCGTACCAACGGCTAGTTCTCGACACCTTTTAAGGGGCATTACAGGGAATACGGCCTTCGTACGAACATGCCAACTTGCTTCCACGCAGACGCCTCCTTTACACGTGCATTTCTCCATCGTGGCCTCGTACAGACGGCACCACGTTCGCTCTCTCTGCGACACCCCGTTTCCATGCCGTTCTCTCCGTCTTTGTCGGCCATCGTTACCTTCGGACCGAAGCAGCTACGAACCGAAGATGCTCCGATCCTAACAGCTCCCATCCCGGGCTTCGCGATCACAACCTGTTAACATTTTTCCCAATAAACAAAGAAAGCGGGTCAACAGGTTAGCGTTGCGACGCCTTTGCGTCAACGCTGCTTCGATAGAAGGAGATTTGCACACAGCTCGTGGTTTTCAGCCCAGCTCACGTCAATCAGCCGAAGACCTATCTCGGCCCAGATCATCTTCGCGCATCAGGCCCGCGAAGACCTGCTGCTTCGCAACAAAGGGAGGCCCCTGTTCGCGAAGGTAACCGATCGATGGCTGTTCACGAAGTTACTAACATCTTCGCAAGAGCATCACCGAAGCCCAGTTCGTGGAATGTCGTGATGGCCACCGAAGTACTTGCACACCTTCGGCCAACCTCGTGAAGACTTCTTCGGCCAAAGTCGATCCCCCTCTTTGGCCCAGCTCACGAAGCCAATTGCTATCAGGTCTTCGACCCAGCTCGCGAAGTTCAGCATCATCAGGCCCATCACCGAAGCTTCTCAGCATCATCGGCCCGTCAGCAAAGCCAATTGCTTCGGCCCATCTCGTGAAGTTTGGCTCAGGTATGTGCAAATTTCGCAAAAATGTTTGCTTGGAGTGGGGATTCGAACCGTGGTCTCCCCGCTCCTGTGTGCTTTGGCGTAGGCTGGGCTAGCCAGTAGAGCCGTGACCATTTATTGTTACCATGCACATCGTTATATCCTTTATACTCTAAGAAACACAGTTTGAGTTTTCACGTGCACACTTCACTTTCATGTTGGCACATATAGTTCGTTTATTGCGAAGAATAGTCCTGCCAATGGGGTTCGAATCGTGGCTTCTTGGAAGGATCTCACGGGTGGTTGAGTGGACCCTACCCCAAATGGAGTCACGAATCTGCTGTAAAAAATTGAGCTCAATCGGAGCACCGAGCGAAAAGTTATGCCCTGTTTACTGAAGGTACCTCAAGTTACGTTTTTGAGAGGCACAACTCAGCAGGAAATTCAGCGGCGGCTAGGGCAAAGCTTCCCTAATATTTGCAATAGGTATTTACCAGATGATGAAACAATGGGGGGCTGCGATGCAAGGCAAAAAAGCACAAGGCGGCTCGCAACCTATCTAGGGCTTGCACGGCGAGAATTCACACAAGGCGGCTAGCGAGGGCAAGTCGAGTAGTGTAGTGGCACGACTTGTAATCTGGATGACGGTGGATGGCATAGCGGCGGAAAACAAACACAGCGATGGTGCAGTTGAACTACGACCAAGACAAAATCTAAACCAGCAACAAGACTCGACCACGGACACAAACTCAACAATGCGAAACTGAAACGAAATTGCAAGGCTAACACAAGGGTTCTAGGACAGCGGAATTTTTTTTTGTAGGATTTTTGTGGACTATAGGACGAAGGCGAAATCTAAACTGGGGATAATCCTGACGGGAATACCTGAGTCTCTGATTACCACTTGATGGGGACGTGGGTGCCCGATCTTCCGTCAGGTGAAAGATAACTCGTTTAGGGCGGATGTGACGCACCGATCCGGCTTCAGATCTAAAGACCTGGACCCCTGCAATCTTAGCACCACGATTCCTCTGGTTATCAACTGTGTCACAATCCGGTTGACCTCGCCGCGAAGGCTAATCCCTACCTGCGAAACGAAGAACACAAGCAAGAACTCGAAAGAAGCAGCTCTTAAAATAGTGACTCTGCAGATGAATGATTAACACATGAAAGTTGGGGTTTCACAAACCGATAACGGCGATTGTTCGACGACAGAAAACTCTAAGCAAAACCTGCCTCTAAACCGGTGGCGGCTACTGAGTTTATGGAGAGGGAGGGTCGTCCTAGGGTTGTGGGAGACCAGGAGGGGGCGCCCACGACTTGGGCCAAGGGCCCGACTCGATACACGGCCAAGTTGGCCCAAAATAGGTGACACAGCACCTTGTTGTGGTCACACAGCATGATCCACGTGACTTCTGGAGCTAGGACCAGAACCAAATCGACGGTGTCGTCGTCCTCTTTCCAACGAGTACTTATACGCCTCGTTTCGACGTCGTATGATGGAGTTATCGCCGAAACCGTGCGTAAGTGTAGGCTGAATCCGAGATGGACGTGGTAGCTGAGTCGGAGACGAAGTCCAACATGGGAAAGGTCGTGGCATATGTGTGTTCAGCATGGTGATGTCCTCATCACTTTTTATCTTGAAAACCCACTTGCAATCAATAATATTAGCACCTTTAACAGCTGGAACAAGATGCCACGTTCTATTCTTGTGAAGTGCCTCAAGTTCTTCTTGCATTGCTTTCTTCCAATCTGGATCATTTAGAGCTTCATCTAAATTTGTTGGTTCACCTGTGGAACTAAAATTTGCATATCGAATAGTGCCGTCAGTATAGATTTTAGGCTTGAAAATCCCGCTTTGTGACCTGGTCTTGGCGCGCGGTGCTTCTGGTTCTACATCTGAAATAGACCCCGACGTAGCCACAGCAGATCCTCCGCCCACAGAAGATCCTGCACCTTCAAGAGATGACACCGTTGCGCCCTGTCCAGAGTCGCCACGTGTCCCAGACAGGCGGGATTTGCCTACACTCCGACTGGGCGGCACGTCTGAGGAATCAGCACCCGATCCGATGGGGATCATATCTCCCTCGACTGCGATGCTAGGCAAATCAGCCTCGCCTTCAGTGCCCGGCGTATCTCCTAGTGCCTGAACGAACGCTTGGATTCAATTTCATGCTGCTCTCGGCCCTGTTTTCATCCAAATTTTCTCCTGCTGCTTCATGTTCATCTCCTGCTGCTTCCAGTTCACAATTCACATCACTTGCAACACCATTAGCGTCTCCATTAGCAAAATATTGGTCAATACTACCTACACCCCCTTGATGTGAATTAAGAAAATGTTCGGGAAGTAGGGAGATTTCATGCCGCAGTCTTGCGCCGGCATTGTCATGTAGAGATGCAAAAGGAAACACTTCTTCATCAAAGATAACATCACAAGATATATATATTCGTCCAGTAGGAATATCAAGGCACTTAAAGCCTTTATGGAGAGAACTATACCCAAGAAAAGCACATTTCTTAGAGCGAAATTCCAACTTTCTAGAATTGAATGGCCTAAGATTGGGCCAGCGAAATTCCAAAGCACTCCCTATTCAGTCTATTTTGTAAAAAAATTGGAGCAAGGCTGTATTTGTTGTACCCACCAGGGGTTTGGGGTTAAATTTGCACTCCTTTCCTTGGCTATATAAGCAACCCAAGGGGGTTGAGAGAGGGGACTCCCCCCTCCTCACTTTGGCTTGTTCTCTCCCACTTGTCTTCTTTTCCCATGGGTGTTGACCCCTCTTAGGGGAAGGTTTTTTACCCCAACATTTTTGACGTCCACCGTTTGTCGCTCCCTCAGACCACAAGTACCACCGAACAAATTTTTTCAGCCTAATTTGACATGGCCACCGAAGAACCTCTTCGGCTCAACTCTCCAGAATCACTACAGACCTAATTCGCGAAGTACCTGTTGGTGTAGCTCGGGCCCGAAGGTGGACACCGAAATAACAGCCCCCTTTTTCTCCCTCCCGAAGGACCTGGCAGCCCTTCGGAAGCTCCCCTCACCTTCTCCCCTCTATCCCTACTCCGACTCTACTTCTACTTCTACTTCAACCTCTACTGCTAAGCTACTGCAATAAACAAGTAAATAGCGAAGATGAGAAAAGACAAATGCTTCGGAGCTCTCTTCTCATTCAATGCGGGTTACATCAATTATAGTGAGTCCCTCTATTTATAGGAGGGCACAGCCAACACTTTCCAACACAATTACACCTTTTTCGTACCAACGGCTAGTTCTCGACACCTTTTAAGGGGCATTACAGGGAATACGGCCTTCGTACGAACATGCCAACTTGCTTCCACGCAGACGCCTCCTTTACACGTGCATTTCTCCATCGTGGCCTCGTACGAACGGCACCACGTTCGCTCTCTCTGCGACACCCCGTTTCCACGCCGTTCTCTCCGTCTTTGTCGGCCATCGTTACCTTCGGACCGAAGCAGCTACGAACCGAAGATGCTCCGATCCTAACAGCTCCCATCCCGGGCTTCACGATCACAACCTGTTAACATTTTTCCCAATAAACAAAGAAAGCGGGTCAACAGGTTAGCGTTGCGACGCCTTTGCGTCAACGCTGCTTCGATAGAAGGAGATTTGCACACAGCTCGTGGTTTTCAGCCCAGCTCACGTCAATCAGCCGAAGACCTATCTCGGCCCAGATCATCTTCGCGCATCAGGCCCGCGAAGACCTACTGCTTCGCAACAAAGGGAGGCCCCTGTTCGCGAAGGTAACCGATCGATGGCTGTTCACGAAGTTACTAACATCTTCGCAAGAGCATCACCGAAGCCCAGTTCGTGGAACGTCGTGATGGCCACCGAAGTACTTGCACACCTTCGGCCAACCTCGTGAAGACTTCTTCGGCCAAAGTCGATCCCCCTCTTTGGCCCAGCTCACGAAGCCAATTGCTATCAGGTCTTCGACCCATCTCGCGAAGTTCAGCATCATCAGGCCCATCACCGAAGCTTCTCAGCATCATCGGCCCGTCAGCAAAGCCAATTGCTTCGGCCCATCTCGTGAAGTTCGGCTCAGGTATGTGCAAATTTCGCAAAAATGTTTGCTTGGAGTGGGGATTCGAACCGTGGTCTCCCCGCTCCTGTGTGCTTTGGCGTAGGCTGGGCTAGCCAGTAGAGCCGTGACCATTTATTGTTACCATGCACATCGTTATATCCTTTATACTCTAAGAAACACAGTTTGAGTTTTCACGTGCACACTTCACTTTCATGTTGGCACATATAGTTCGTTTATTGCGAAGAATAGTCCTGCCAATGGGGTTCGAATCGTGGCTTCTTGGAAGGATCTCACGGGTGGTTGAGTGGACCCTACCCCAAATGGAGTCACGAATCTGCTGTAAAAAATTGAGCTCAATCGGAGCACCGAGCGAAAAGTTATGCCCTGTTTACTGAAGGTACCTCAAGTTACGTTTTTGAGAGGCACAACTCGGCAGGAAATTCAGCGGCGGCTAGGGCAAAGCTTCCCTAATATTTGCAATAGGTATTTACCAGATGATGAAACAATGGGGGGCTGCGATGCAAGGCAAAAAAGCACAAGGCGGCTCGGAACCTATCTAGGGCTTGCACGGCGAGAATTCACACAAGGCGGCTAGCGAGGGCAAGTCGAGTAGTGTAGTGGCACGACTTGTAATCTGGATGACGGTGGATGGGATAGCGGCGGAAAACAAACACAGCGACGGTGCAGTTGAACTACGACCAAGACAAAATCTAAACCAGCAACAAGACTCGACCACGGACACAAACTCAACAATGCGAAACTGAAACGAAATTGCAAGGCTAACACAAGGGTTCTAGGACAGCGGAATTTTTTTTTGTAGGATTTTTGTGGACTATAGGACGAAGGCGAAATCTAAACTGGGGATAATCCTGACGGGAATACCTGAGTCTCTGATTACCACTTGATGGGGACGTGGGTGCCCGATCTTCCGTCAGGTGAAAGATAACTCGTTTAGGGCGGATGTGACGCACCGATCCGGCTTCAGATCCAAAGACCTGGACCCCTGCAATCTTAGCACCACGATTCCTCTGGTTATCAACTGTGTCACAATCCGGTTGACCTCGCCGCGAAGGCTAATCCCTACCTGCGAAACGAAGAACACAAGCAAGAACTCGAAAGAAGCAGCTCTTAAAATAGTGACTCTGCAGATGAATGATTAACACACGAAAGTTGGGGTTTCACAAACCGATAACGGCGATTGTTCGACGACAGAAAACTCTAAGCAAAACCTACCTCTAAACCGGCGGCGGCTACTGAGTTTATGGAGAGGGAGGGTCGTCCTAGGGTTGTGGGAGACCAGGAGGGGGCGCCCACGACTTGGGCCAAGGGCCCGACTCGATACACGGCCAAGTTGGCCCAAAATAGGTGGCGCAGCACCTTGTTGTGGTCACACAGCATGATCCACGTGACTTCTGGAGCTAGGACCAGAACCAAATCGACGGTGTCGTCGTCCTCTTTCCAACGAGTACTTATACGCCTCGTTTCGACGTCGTATGATGGAGTTATCGCCGAAACCGTGCGTAAGTGTAGGCTGAATCCGAGATGGACGTGGTAGCTGAGTCGGAGACGAAGTCCAACATGGGAAAGGTCGTGGCGTATGTGTGTTCAGCATGGTGATGTCCTCATCACTTTTTATCTTGAAAACCCACTTGCAATCAATAATATTAGCACCTTTAACAGCTGGAACAAGATGCCACGTTCTATTCTTGTGAAGTGCCTCAAGTTCTTCTTGCATTGCTTTCTTCCAATCTGGATCATTTAGAGCTTCATCTAAATTTGTTGGTTCACCTGTGGAACTAAAATTTGCATATCGAATAGTGCTGTCAGTATAGATTTTAGGCTTGAAAATCCCGCTTTGTGACCTGGTCTTGGCGCGCGGTGCTTCTGGTTCTACATCTGAAATAGACCCCGACGTAGCCACAGCAGATCCTCCGCCCACAGAAGATCCTGCACCTTCAAGAGATGACACCGTTGCGCCCTGTCCAGAGTCGCCACGTGTCCCAGACAGGCGGGATTTGCCTACACTCCGACTGGGCGGCACGTCTGAGGAATCAGCACCCGATCCGATGGGGATCATATCTCCCTCGACTGCGATGCTAGGCAAATCAGCCTCGCCTTCAGTGCCCGGCGTATCTCCTAGTGCCTGAACGAACGCTTGGATTCAATTTCATGCTGCTCTCGGCCCTGTTTTCATCCAAATTTTCTCCTGCTGCTTCATGTTCATCTCCTGCTGCTTCCTGTTCACAATTCACATCACTTGCAACACCATTAGCGTCTCCATTAGCAAAATATTGGTCAATACTACCTACACCCCCTTGATGTGAATTAAGAAGATGTTCGGGAAGTAGGGAGATTTCATGCCGCAGTCTTGCGCCGGCATTGTCATGTAGAGATGCAAAAGGAAACACTTCTTCATCAAAGATAACATCACGAGATATATATATTCGTCCAGTAGGAATATCAAGGCACTTAAAGCCTTTATGGAGAGAACTATACCCAAGAAAAGCACATTTCTTAGAGCGAAATTCCAACTTTCAAGAATTGAATGGCCTAAGATTGGGCCAGCGAAATTCCAAAGCACTCCCTATTCAGTCTATTTTGTAAAAAAATTGGAGCAAGGCTGTATTTGTTGTACCCACCAGGGGTTTGGGGTTAAATTTGCACTCCTTTCCTTGGCTATATAAGCAACCCAAGGGGGTTGAGAGAGGGGACTCCCCCCTCCTCACTTTGGCTTGTTCTCTCCCACTTGTCTTCTTTTCCCATGGGTGTTGACCCCTCTTAGGGGAAGGTTTTTTACCCCAACATTTTTGACGTCCACCGTTTGTCGCTCCCTCAGACCACAAGTACCACCGAACAAATTTTTTCAGCCTAATTTGACATGGCCACCGAAGAACCTCTTCGGCTCAACTCTCCAGAATCACTACAGACCTAATTCGCGAAGTACCTGTTGGTGTAGCTCGGGCCCGAAGGTGGACACCGAAATAACAGCCCCCTTTTTCTCCCTCCCGAAGGACCTGGCAGCCCTTCGGAAGCTCCCCTCACCTTCTCCCCTCTATCCCTACTCCGACTCTACTTCTACTTCTACTTCAACCTCTACTGCTAAGCTATTACAATAAACAAGTAAATAGCGAAGATGAGAAAAGACAAATGCTTCGGAGCTCTCTTCTCATTCAATGCGGGTTACATCAATTATAGTGAGTCCCTCTATTTATAGGAGGGCACAGCCAACACTTTCCAACACAATTACACCTTTTTCGTACCAACGGCTAGTTCTCGACACCTTTTAAGGGGCATTACAGGGAATACGGCCTTCGTACGAACATGCCAACTTGCTTCCACGCAGACGCCTCCTTTACATGTGCATTTCTCCATCGTGGCCTCGTACGGACGGCACCACGTTCGCTCTCTCTGCGACACCCCGTTTCCACGCCGTTCTCTCCGTCTTTGTCGGCCATCGTTACCTTCGGACCGAAGCAGCTACGAACCGAAGATGCTCCGATCCTAACAGCTCCCATCCCGGGCTTCGCGATCACAACCTGTTAACATTTTTCCCAATAAACAAAGAAAGCGGGTCAACAGGTTAGCGTTGCGACGCCTTTGCATCAACGCTGCTTCGATAGAAGGAGATTTGCACACAGCTCGTGGTTTTCAGCCCAGCTCACGTCAATCAGCCGAAGACCTATCTCGGCCCAGATCATCTTCGCGCATCAGGCCCGCGAAGACCTACTGCTTCGCAACAAAGGGAGGCCCCTGTTCGCGAAGGTAACCGATCGATGGCTGTTCACGAAGTTACTAACATCTTCGCAAGAGCATCACCGAAGCCTAGTGAAGGACCGATTAGGCGAACCAGAGAGGGGGGGAGTGAATGGGAGCCGATAAAAATTCTTCTCGAAGGAGATGGGAACTCCAACAAGACGAACACGGCTTCCAACTCACGTCTCCGACCCAACTACCCAAGTTGGTCAAGACCACGCAGCCACTAGAGTGCTACTGGTCCTAGGAACCAACACTCAACCTTCCTAGCCAAAACTCACCAAACCACACAGCGGAAACTTGCACGGCTTGCTGCCTGTGCTACACCGGTCAGACCGATGGCCTGAGCCGGTCAGACCGGTGACACCGGTCAGACCGGTGGACAGAGCCGGTCAGGCCGGTGGCTACAGCAGCCGCACAGCAAACGTTCCAGGAAGCCTCAGTGAATCCTCTAGGCCCTGGAACAAAAACCACCACGAAACACAACCTGTGAGGAAGAAGAACCCCTCACAAATCCTAGCAAAACAACTCCAAACACTCCAAGAACTGAACAGCAGGACCACGGAACAAAACCACACGAACAAGGCTGTTCCCCGAGACAAAAACCCACCAAGGGCTAGCACCGGTCAGACCGGTCAATAGCACCGGTCAGACCGGTCGTGCCTGGGCAGCTAGGGAAGAACAGCGCCCGCGAGTCAACTCCTGCAAATCCAACTCCCGATCTCCCGATCCGCTCCACGGTTTTGCACAAGACTTTGGGGATAGTAGGAACACCTCATGGGTACTCCATAGCCAAGATTTGGTCCACCAAAACTTGTCAAATCAAGAGGAATCGAAGAAATCCCACCAAGAACGCCTCTAACCCTAGAGCCACGAAAACCCCAAAATCGAGCCCCTTTGCTCACGGATTTGGAAGGGGAATCAAAGGGAAAAGAACCACGAAGGGTTCATGCATACATCCCCCACCAAATCCCAAAGAGAAAGGCCTCGAAAACGCTCCAAGAAAATCGCCAAGAAAAGGCTCCGAAAATCACCAAAAAGGGGAAACGGGAAAGACACATCCAAGCCTTGAGGAACCACGCCGAATCATCTATACATACCAAAGAGGTTCATACAAGGTCTAGCTTGCCGCCCGATCATCCTTCCCTCTCACAAGATCTCACCATGAAGCTCTCAAGCTAGTCCTACGAAAATCCTAAGAAAATAGGAAGGAAAATAGGAAAACCAAAATGAGCTAGGGTTCCAAGAGATGGCTGCCATCCTCTCACCACTTGGGTTATATGGAGGCAACCGAAAGACTAAAATACCCTTACTAGCTAACTAGGGATACATGCCCCTCGAGGGCGAAATTGGAAGTCTTTGTCTTCGCACCATCGGACGGATGCCCAGCGACCGCAAACTTGCTTAGCCTCGACGCAAGCCTTGCGATCCCGACGCGTGTCCTCCGCTTCGAAGATTCCGGACTGCGTCGTCGCACACCGGTCAGACCGGTTTTCCTCACCGGTCAGACCGGTACCCACCGGTCAGACCGGTCAGACCCACCGGTCAGACCGGTCTGGAGCTGCTGCACCTCCGTCTTCGGTTCTTCGGTCTTGGCTTTGTGGATCAACCAAGGAACCCAGTGGTTTTCTGGTGAACCACCGGAAACCCCGCGAACTCGGTGTAGCCTCCGCCAATCACCACTCATGACTCGGCTCCCACGTAGTCCCGGCTCGACCTTGGTTTTGAGGCTCAACCAAGAAACCGTCCATGACTTCATCTTGCCGTTCTTGCCACCATGCGGCCCGCACTTGACCCCGCTGGCCACCGGGTCCCTCGAACCAAGCCTACTTGTCTTCTCCACACCTGGAGGCCTCACCGGCAACGACCTTTCACGCTTGTTCTTCACCTGCACCTGCACCAGTCAAGCCGCAACCTGCACCTGCAATACTTAGCCAAGAATCAGTCCACACCACGTTGTCAATCACTCATCACACCAGGAAGCGACCATCCACCGGTCCTCGAACCACACCTGGCTCTCAATCTCCCCCTTGATGAGTGCATTGACAACACACACGTTTTGGTAACCAAGAGAAAAGGAAAAGAAAAGAAACGACTAAAAGAAACTCCAACAAGCGATCGAAAGCCAAAGAAAAGGCAAAGAGCAAGATCACTTGAAGAAGACAAGTCTCGGACCCCTTAGGCAAGGGCAACGGCTCGACACATCCGAGACAAAACATGCTCAAGCAAAGAGCACAAACCATCAAACCAAAGCTCGAAAACCACAAAGAGCTCCCCCTGCACACATGCAAGCTCCCCCTGAACCGATGCAACTCCCCCTGGACAAATGCATGCGAACCACTTCACAAAACAGAGCAGCTGCAACAGCTCAGCTCTGACCGGTCAGACCGGTCGACACCACCGGTCAGACCGGTGGGCAACATGTGAACAGGACCAGCACTCTTACCGGTCAGACCGGTGACCTCAACCGGTCAGACCGGTGCACAACAGAGCCCAAAAATAGCTCGAAACCACCTGAAAACCTTCCAAATGCATTCAGTAGGCCAAAACATGCTCAAACTTCTCCCCCTTGTTGACAATGCATGAATCAAGCTAAAAATGCAAAAAATGCAACCTAGAGCTTCTCAAATAGACAAAATTCAACATAGGATGCTACACATGTCCAAACGAGCAAGTTAGATACTCTATAGCTTCGTAAAGACATAAACTTCATGATCACCAAGTTTCACAACCATTGGGCGAAGCTAAGATAGAATTTAGCAATATTGCGAAAAATCACCCTCTCATGAGCAAAGTCCTAAACATGAGCAAAACATGTCAAAATGGCAAAGCCACACAAACTTCATGCTAGGACAACCATTCTAAGCATAAGACCATCATAAACACCCACAAGCACCTCATGTCATGTCAAAGCCACCGAGCCATGTGCCTACTTCTATATATGAGACTTCTCATTGGTAGGCATCATGCAACGATTTAGCACCCAAAGCAAATTAAAATTAGCACATATGACATGGGAGCACATTTTTCAAGCAATTTACATTTCATTTTCAGATTTATAATTGGTACATGAAATGTCTTTGCGACAAAAAGGAACTTATGCCCCTCCACAAGATGAAGCATGGGGGCTAAACATTCATGATGGCAAATGAGCCTTTGGCCCCATATGATCAAAATAAGCTATCCAACCACAAATTAAGCATAGCCAAGCCACTAAAACATGTCAAGATCATGTAAAGGCATGTACTCACAAGAGAGCATATATATGAAATTTTTCAAAAACATAGCCATCAACCATGGATACAAACCAAGATTATCAAGAGCTAAGCCAAACTAACCATAGCTTACCAAATTAGCTCACAAAGACATATATGTCATTCCATGGTGAACAATGTGTATAGGAGAAGCCTTTCCTAAACAATGCATATGATACAAAATGCATGCAACCTAAGATACAAAGATGCCTATACATCATGCTACATATGCCATGCCAAATGCAAGAAATGCACAAAGGAAAGCTATACATATGCTACAAAGGAGCTCCCACACGCCAACTCAAGAAATCAAGCAAACACCAAGCTCCCCCCGCAAACGAGTGAAAGTTGCTTGATCTAGGGGTTTGGTGAAAATATCGGCTAGTTGTTCATGTGTGGGTACATGGATCAAAGCTATCTTCCCTTTCTCTACGTTGTCTCTCAGAAAGTGATACCTCACTTCTATGTGCTTGGTTTTGGAATGGAGCACTGGGTTCTTTGCAACGCTTATGGCACTAGTGCTATCACATTGAAGTGGGACATGGGTATACTCCTCACCAAAGTCACTCATGGTGTATGTGATCCAAAGGAGCTGAGAGCAACAGCTAGCTGCGGCCACATACTCTGCCTCGGTAGTGGATTGAGCAACACTCGACTGTTTGCGGGAAGACCAAGATACCAAAGAAGAACCCAAGAACTGGCAAGTCCCAGAAGTGGACTTCCTATCCAACCGACACCCGGCAAAATCCGCGTCTGAAAATCCATGAAGCGCCAAAGAAGAAGACGCAGAGTACCAAAGGCCGAAGTCGGGAGTGTGTCGCAAATACCTGAAAATGCGCTTGACTGCTTGCCGATGCGAAGTCCTCGGAGAAGCTTGAAAACGAGCGCACAGACACACCGAGAATTGAATGTCCGGCCTCGTCGCCGTCAAGTAGAGGAGTGACCCGATCATGCTCCGGTACTCCTTCTGGTCCACGTGTTCACCTTCCTCGTCCGCATCAAGAACTGTAGTCGTACTCATAGGCGTCGCCATGGCCTTGGAATCCTCCATCTTGAACTTCCTCACAATGTCCTTGGTGTACTTAGCTTGGTGCACAAATGTTCCTTCCTTTGATTGCTTGATTTGTAGCCCGAGGAAGAACTGCAACTCGCCCATCATGCTCATCTCAAATTCCCTGCTCATGTTTTCTGCAAACCTTGCAACAAGAGAGTTAGACGAGCCACCAAAGACAATATCATCCACGTATACCTGCACAATCAGGATATCTCTGTCCTGCCTGAGGAGAAACAAGGTCTGGTCGACCTTCCCCATCTCAAACCCTCTCTCAAACAGGAACCCCCTCAACCTACCATACCAAGCTCTAGGCGCCTGCTTCAACCCATACAGCGCCTTCCTCAACTTGTATACCCGGTGAGGATACTTCTCACTCTCAAACCCCGGTGGTTGCCTCACAAACACCTCTTCCTCCAAAACACCGTTCAGAAAAGCACTCTTCACATCCATCTGGTACAACTTGAACCCTTTAGCCACGGAAAAGGCTAGAAGGATCCTGATCGCCTCCAAACGAGCTACAGGAGCGAAAGTCTCCTCGTAGTCGATCCCCTCTTTCTGACTGTACCCCTGAGCAACAAGTCTCGACTTGTTCCTCACCACTTCTCCTTTCTCTCCCTCTTTATTTTTCCACACCCATTTTGTCCCAATCGGCTTACACCCTGGGGGAGGGTCAACCAACACCCAAACTTGGTTCCTCTCAAAATTCTCCAACTCCTCATGCATCGAGTTAACCCAATTATGATCAGATAACGCATGTCCAATGTCCTTGGGCTCAAAAGTGGCAACAAAAGCAGCATGAGCGAAATGAGAATTGTTCCGAACCCTCGACCGTGTAGTACGTTCATTCATGTCGCCGATGATTCTCGAAGCTGGGTGATCCACTTGCACTCGTCGAGGAGGTTCTCGCCTTGATGCTACCTCCCCCTCAACAGCAGCTTCGCCTTGATCTGGGTTTGTCGTTGTAGGTGTGGGAGAGGGTCCATTCTCGATCGTCGTCGAAGTAGTAGGTACATGTTCAGCCGCGGGCCTCACACCGCCATCTTCATCATCTCCATGTTCATGCTCCTCCTCCTGAAAGATCTCCTCTCCAAGTTCGTCGTCACCTGCACACTCAAAAACAAGCTGACTACGTGGCTGTGTCTCGTCGAAGGTCACCTCGCAAGTCTCCACGATTTGGTTAGTTTCAAGATTGAGCACACGAAATGCTCTAGAATGAGATGCATAACCAAAGAAAATACCATCGACAGACCTAGCCTCGAACTTGTCCAACTTCTTCCCTTTCTTCAGAATGAAGCATTTACAACCAAAGACATGGAAGTGACTCACCTTGGGTGTGCGACTGTGCATCAACTCGTAACAGGTTTTCTTCTTGTGAACCCTGAGGTAGATCCTGTTCGACACATGGCACGCGGTATTGACCGCCTCAGCCCAGAACCTTCTCGGAGTCCTATGCTCGTCGAGCATCGTCCGAGCCATCTCGCACAAGGTCCTGTTTTTCCTTTCCACCACGCCATTCTGGGGAGGCGTATACGGACTCGAAAACTGATGTTCAAGACCCAAGTCATGGCAAAAAGTTTCGAAGCGAGAGTTTTTGAATTCCGAGCCATTGTCACTGCGGATCGCTCGTATGGCATCTCCGTGCCTCTCGTTTCTTAACCTCAAGACAAGATCTCGAACAAAACCAAACGTCTCCCCCTTCTCCTCAAGAAAGAACACCCACGCATACCGAGAGTAGTCATCCACCACAACAAGGACATACCACTTCCCACCCGCAGATCGCACACGAGCTGGGCCAACAAGGTCCATATGGAGCAGCTCGCATGGACGCTCAGTCATCACATCGGTGAGAGGCGGGTGAGAAGAGGCTACCATCTTGGCATGCCTACACGGCGCACAAACCAACTCTTTCTCAAACCTCAATCGTGGCAATCCTCGGACCAACTTGAGTTTACTCAAGCGAGACAAAAGGTCAAAGCTCAAGTGACCCAACTTCCTATGCCACTTCCACAACTCACTCGAAGAACCAGCCAAGAAGCAACGCTCCACACCAGAAGACTGAGAAAAATCAGCTCGGAACACTTGACCCTCGGGAACGACCATGCAAACAAGATCCCCCCGAGAATCTAAAATCCGAGAACCACCAGGCCGAAACAACACCTCAAAACCCTCATCCAACAACTGGGACACAGAAAGCAAATTGTATCCAAGCGATTGAACAAGAGCAACACGCCTGAGAGTGATCTTATCGCTTACCTTAATCTCACCTTCTGACAGCACACGCCCTCGCCCATTGTCCCCAAAGGTGATGTACTTCTTTGTCACCACCGGGACGAGACTTGAGAACCACCCCTTGTCTCCGGTCATATGCCTCGAGCAACCGGAGTCAATCAACCAAATGTTCTTCAAGTCTCCCACCTGAAATTCAAAAGCGAGCACGTGAGTGAACAAACGACTCAGCACTGGGGTTAGTACCAAAAGAGTAAAACCAGTGCCGAGCCATTTGCTCCAAAGTGGGGTTAGCACAAACCAAATCATCACGCCTATCAAAGCTACCACCACGGTAACCACCACGAGGGAACCAACCCTCTCTCGCTGGAGGAGGACGAAAACCACGAAAGGGAAACCGTGGATCGTACCTCCGCTCCATCTCAAAGCTACGACTCTTCTCACCCTCGTATTGAGCACGAGGTGGAGAACGCCTAGCAAACTGACCACCTGCAAACTTTCCAGACCAACCACCAGAACCACGACCTCCAGAACCAAACCGAGCATTCTCACGAGCACGAAACCCGACTCGCTGTCTGCCCAGACCTGCACCGGTCTGACCGGTGTAGTACACCGGTCTGACCGGTGTGGCTCGGCCAGCAGCAACACCTGCAGCCTTCCGGTCTCCCCAAGCCGGAACCGTCCTCACAAACGCCTTGGCCCTGGGCATCTGCATACGAGGCTCAGGTACACCATTAGAGGGGTGGTACCTGTCCCTGTTAGCCCACTCTCTAGCCATTCTCTCCTCACGCTTCCTCTTGAAGCAAAACTCATCCTTGTGACCATCTCTCCCACAATACCCACAATGGAACTTTATGGGCTGTGGCTTAGGCTTAGGCTTGGGTTGGGGCTGCCCACTCGGCTTCTCACCCTTCTTCTCTCCTTCCTCACCTCCCTTTGGGCTCACAAACTTCACCGGTTTCTGAAAATCATTTGTTGGGTGAGGGAATATGGGTGGATCTGGAGTAGTGTCAAGTTTGTTTCTGAGATGGTTGGGCTTGGGCTCAAACTTGTTCTTGTGTCTGTTTGGTGGTGGGATAGGAATCTCTCCAACTCTCTCAACTCCCTCACCACAGTTCTCTCCAAGCTTGTCAGCCCCAAGTGCCTGACCATCATAGCGTTTGAAAGCCGCTATCATGATACCGAGCTGAGGCTCCTGACCCGACAACCAGCTCATACATTTTCTCAGCTCATCATTTTCATCCTGCAGGCGATCAACATAATGTGCAAGCTCCAAATTCTTAACCGCATGCAATTCACAAGTAGAGCAAGAAGTGGGAATAGGCTCTTTCAACTTAGCCTCAAGTGAAACAGTGTAAGCATGCATCTCATCAATCTTTCCATGCAAAACAGGGCAAGAAGTGCAAGCACCTAGCAAAGCAGATCTAGACTTAAGCTCAGCCACTTCAACCCTAAGCATATCTAGTTCATCACAAGTAGAAGCATGCTTATCCTTGAGAGCAGTAAGATCAGCTAGGTACACAGAGCAATCACAGCAATCAATCTCATCAGAAACCACAGGAGAAGCCTTAAGCGAATCAATCTCAAGCTTAGCATCTAGGTTCTGGGTTTCTAGCTCAGCCACACGGTTCCTAGCATCTTCTAGTGAGGCCCTAAGCTCTTTCCTCATCTTCTTGGCCTCTCTAAGCATGTGATCGCGGTTATCAAGCAAGTCAACCAACTCATCATTCTCCTTGCGCAAAGAAGAGAGCTCATCACATACCTCATCCTCGGAGTCAGAGTCCGAGTCACTCTGGTGGCTCTTCTTGCTGCCGGAGCTACGGGCCATGCCGCAGAAGCCATCTCTCGCGAAGCAGCTCAACCCGCTCAAGTTCCTGGATGACTTCTTGTTCTTGCGCCGATCACCTTCATCTTCACTGCTACTCGAGCTTGAGGAAGAGTAGGCGGAGCTGGAGTCGACGTCGCTCGCTCCTACCATTGCTCGGGCCTTCCTGCCGCGGCCATCCTTCTTCCTCGACCGTCGCTCGTCCTTGTGCTTGTTCTTGTGCTTGTGATCGCGCCTCGATCGGTACTTGCCATCCTTGCTCGATCGGTGCCTGTAGCCGTCCTTGTAGCCGTCCTTGTTCTCCATCTTCTCCGGGCAGTCGGCAACGAAGTGTCCTAGCTTGCCGCACTGAAAGCACGTCCGTGCTGTCCTCCTCGTGTTCACCCGGTTCTCGTGCAGCCTCTCGAACCGCCTGGTCAGCAACGCCAGCTCGTCCTCTCCAAGCACGTCGAACTCCTCATCTGGCAAAGACATCAAAGAAGACAGAGAGTACATCCTGGAGGATGCGTTAGCGTTAGACTTAGCTCCTTTGCCACTGACGAGAGCGAGACTATGAGAATCAGTCGGGCTCTCGATCTTGGCTGTCATACCACGGTCCAACTCAGCCGACTTGAGCTTCGAGAACAGCTCGTTCACCGTCAAGGTGTCATACTTCTCGGACTCAACAATAGCCTCAAACTTCCCGTCCCATACGGTACGATCCAACGAGTGCAAGAGCTTCACGGCTCTATCATGATCATTGTATGGGAGGACGTCCACATTGGCTCTCATGTTGTTCACAACGACCGTAAATCGGTGGAAAAGGGCATCGACGGACTCGCCGGGGAGATGAGTGAAGTTCTCGTACTCTCTCCGGTAAGTCGCGTACATCCGAGCCTGAACCTGAGCATTCCCAGCATGAGCATCCTTCAACTGCTCCCAAATCCTACAAGCTAAGTCCTCTGTCTGAACCCGATCAAATTCAGGCTGACACAGAGCACGAAACAAGTAGTCGACAGCCTTGTTGTTGGCTTCGAACATATCCCTCGATCCTGGAGCAAGGAAGTTCATCGGATGAACATAAGCTGTGTTCACCGTGACATCCCAAAGGATCTGACCCTTTCCGCGGAGGAACGCCGCCATCCGCCTTTGCCACATCTGGTAGTTCTTCCCATCGAAGTGCGGAGGACCCGAACCCCGTTCCTGGTACGCCATCTTTGGATCTTAGACTGGTAAGAGTCAATAAAGACCCGAACCGGCTCTGATACCACTTGAAGGACCGATTAGGCGAACCAGAGAGGGGGGGAGTGAATGGGAGCCGATAAAAATTCTTCTCGAAGGAGATGGGAACTCCAACAAGACGAACACGGCTTCCAACTCACGTCTCCGACCCAACTACCCAAGTTGGTCAAGACCACGCAGCCACTAGAGTGCTACTGGTCCTAGGAACCAACACTCAACCTTCCTAGCCAAAACTCACCAAACCACACAGTGGAAACTTGCACGGCTTGGTGCCTGTGCTACACCGGTCAGACCGATGGCCTGAGCCGGTCAGACCGGTGACACCGGTCAGACCGGTGGACAGAGCCGGTCAGGCCGGTGGCTACAGCAGCCGCACAGCAAACGTTCCAGGAAGCCTCAGTGAATCCTCTAGGCCCTGGAACAAAAACCACCACGAAACACAACCTGTGAGGAAGAAGAACCCCTCACAAATCCTAGCAAAACAACTCCAAACACTCCAAGAACTGAACAGCAGGACCACGGAACAAAACCACACGGACAAGGCTGTTCCCCGAGACAAAAACCCACCAAGGGCTAGCACCGGTCAGACCGGTCAATAGCACCGGTCAGACCGGTCGTGCCTGGGCAGCTAGGGAAGAACAGCGCCCGCGAGTCAACTCCTGCAAATCCAACTCCCGATCTCCCGATCCGCTCCACGGTTTTGCACAAGACTTTGGGGATAGTAGGAACACCTCATGGGTACTCCATAGCCAAGATTTGGTCCACCAAAACTTGTCAAATCAAGAGGAATCGAAGAAATCCCACCAAGAACGCCTCTAACCCTAGAGCCACGAAAACCCCAAAATCGAGCCCCTTTGCTCACGGATTTGGAAGGGGAATCAAAGGGAAAAGAACCACGAAGGGTTCATGCATACATCCCCCACCAAATCCCAAAGAGAAAGGCCTCGAAAACGCTCCAAGAAAATCGCCAAGAAAAGGCTCCGAAAATCACCAAAAAGGGGAAACGGGAAAGACACATCCAAGCCTTGAGGAACCACGCCGAATCATCTATACATACCAAAGAGGTTCATACAAGGTCTAGCTTGCCGCCCGATCATCCTTCCCTCTCACAAGATCTCACCATGAAGCTCTCAAGCTAGTCCTACGAAAATCCTAAGAAAATAGGAAGGAAAATAGGAAAACCAAAATGAGCTAGGGTTCCAAGAGATGGCTGCCATCCTCTCACCACTTGGGTTATATGGAGGCAACCGAAAGACTAAAATACCCTTACTAGCTAACTAGGGATACATGCCCCTCGAGGGCGAAATTGGAAGTCTTTGTCTTCGCACCATCGGACGGATGCCCAGCGACCGCAAACTTGCTTAGCCTCGACGCAAGCCTTGCGATCCCGACGCGTGTCCTCCGCTTCGAAGATTCCGGACTACGTCGTCGCACACCGGTCAGACCGGTTCTCCTCACCGGTCAGACCGGTACCCACCGGTCAGACCGGTCAGACCCACCGGTCAGACCGGTCTGGAGCTGCTGCACCTCCGTCTTCGGTTCTTCGGTCTTGGCTTTGTGGATCAACCAAGGAACCCAGTGGTTTTCTGGTGAACCACCGGAAACCCCGCGAACTCGGTGTAGCCTCCGCCAATCACCACTCATGACTCGGCTCCCACGTAGTCCCGGCTCGACCTTGGTTTTGAGGCTCAACCAAGAAACCGTCCATGACTTCATCTTGCCGTTCTTGCCACCATGCGGCCCGCACTTGACCCCGCTGGCCACCGGGTCCCTCGAACCAAGCCTACTTGTCTTCTCCACACCTGGAGGCCTCACCGGCAACGACCTTTCACGCTTGTTCTTCACCTGCACCTGCACCAGTCAAGCCGCAACCTGCACCTGCAATACTTAGCCAAGAATCAGTCCACACCACGTTGTCAATCACTCATCACACCAGGAAGCGACCATCCACCGGTCCTCGAACCACACCTGGCTCTCACCCAGTTCGTGGAACGTCGTGATGGCCACCGAAGTACTTGCACACCTTCGGCCAACCTCGTGAAGACTTCTTCGGCCAAAGTCGATCCCCCTCTTTGGCCCAGCTCACGAAGCCAATTGCTATCAGGTCTTCGACCCAGCTCGCGAAGTTCAGCATCATCAGGCCCATCACCGAAGCTTCTCAGCATCATCGGCCCGTCAGCAAAGCCAATTGCTTCGGCCCATCTCGTGAAGTTCGGCTCAGGTATGTGCAAATTTCGCAAAAATGTTTGCTTGGAGTGGGGATTCGAACCGTGGTCTCCCCGCTCCTGTGTGCTTTGGCGTAGGCTGGGCTAGCCAGTAGAGCCGTGACCATTTATTGTTACCATGCACATCGTTATATCCTTTATACTCTAAGAAACACAGTTTGAGTTTTCACGTGCACACTTCACTTTCATGTTGGCACATATAGTTCGTTTATTGCGAAGAATAGTCCTGCCAATGGGGTTCGAATCGTGGCTTCTTGGAAGGATCTCACGGGTGGTTGAGTGGACCCTACCCCAAATGGAGTCACGAATCTGCTGTAAAAGATTGAGCTCAATCGGAGCACCGAGCGAAAAGTTATGCCCTGTTTACTGAAGGTACCTCAAGTTACGTTTTTGAGAGGCACAACTCGGCAGGAAATTCAGCGGCGGCTAGGGCAAAGCTTCCCTAATATTTGCAATAGGTATTTACCAGATGATGAAACAATGGGGGGCTGCGATGCAAGGCAAAAAAGCACAAGGCGGCTCGCAACCTATCTAGGGCTTGCACGGCGAGAATTCACACAAGGCGGCTAGCGAGGGCAAGTCGAGTAGTGTAGTGGCACGACTTGTAATCTGGATGACGGTGGATGGGATAGCGGCGGAAAACAAACACAGCGACGGTGCAGTTGAACTACGACCAAGACAAAATCTAAACCAGCAACAAGACTCGACCACGGACACAAACTCAACAATGCGAAACTGAAACGAAATTGCAAGGCTAACACAAGGGTTCTAGGACAGCGGAATTTTTTTTTGTAGGATTTTTGTGGACTATAGGACGAAGGCGAAATCTAAACTGGGGATAATCCTGACGGGAATACCTGAGTCTCTGATTACCACTTGATGGGGACGTGGGTGCCCGATCTTCCGTCAGGTGAAAGATAACTCGTTTAGGGCGGATGTGACGCACCGATCCGGCTTCAGATCCAAAGACCTGGACCCCTGCAATCTTAGCACCACGATTCCTCTGGTTATCAACTGTGTCACAATCCGGTTGACCTCGCCGCGAAGGCTAATCCCTACCTGCGAAACGAAGAACACAAGCAAGAACTCGAAAGAAGCAGCTCTTAAAATAGTGACTCTGCAGATGAATGATTAACACACGAAAGTTGGGGTTTCACAAACCGATAACGGCGATTGTTCGACGACAGAAAACTCTAAGCAAAACCTGCCTCTAAACCGGCGGCGGCTACTGAGTTTATGGAGAGGGAGGGTCGTCCTAGGGTTGTGGGAGACCAGGAGGGGGCGCCCACGACTTGGGCCAAGGGCCCGACTCGATACACGGCCAAGTTGGCCCAAAATAGGTGGTGCAGCACCTTGTTGTGGTCACACAGCATGATCCACGTGACTTCTGGAGCTAGGACCAGAACCAAATCGACGGTGTCGTCGTCCTCTTTCCAACGAGTACTTATACGCCTCGTTTCGACGTCATATGATGGAGTTATCGCCGAAACCGTGCGTAAGTGTAGGCTGAATCCGAGATGGACGTGGTAGCTGAGTCGGAGACGAAGTCCAACATGGGAAAGGTCGTGGCGTATGTGTGTTCAGCATGGTGATGTCCTCATCACTTTTTATCTTGAAAACCCACTTGCAATCAATAATATTAGCACCTTTAACAGCTGGAACAAGATGCCACGTTCTATTCTTGTGAAGTGCCTCAAGTTCTTCTTGCATTGCTTTCTTCCAATCTGGATCATTTAGAGCTTCATCTAAATTTGTTGGTTCACCTGTGGAACTAAAATTTGCATATCGAATAGTGCTGTCAGTATAGATTTTAGGCTTGAAAATCCCGCTTTGTGACCTGGTCTTGGCGCGCGGTGCTTCTGGTTCTACATCTGAAATAGACCCCGACGTAGCCACAGCAGATCCTCCGCCCACAGAAGATCCTGCACCTTCAAGAGATGACACCGTTGCGCCCTGTCCAGAGTCGCCACGTGTCCCAGACAGGCGGGATTTGCCTACACTCCGACTGGGCGGCACGTCTGAGGAATCAGCACCCGATCCGATGGGGATCATATCTCCCTCGACTGCGATGCTAGGCAAATCAGCCTCGCCTTCAGTGCCCGGCGTATCTCCTAGTGCCTGAACGAACGCTTGGATTCAATTTCATGCTGCTCTCGGCCCTGTTTTCATCCAAATTTTCTCCTGCTGCTTCATGTTCATCTCCTGCTGCTTCCTGTTCACAATTCACATCACTTGCAACACCATTAGCGTCTCCATTAGCAAAATATTGGTCAATACTACCTACACCCCCTTGATGTGAATTAAGAAGATGTTCGGGAAGTAGGGAGATTTCATGCCGCAGTCTTGCGCCGGCATTGTCATGTAGAGATGCAAAAGGAAACACTTCTTCATCAAAGATAACATCACGAGATATATATATTCGTCCAGTAGGAATATCAAGGCACTTAAAGCCTTTATGGAGAGAACTATACCCAAGAAAAGCACATTTCTTAGAGCGAAATTCCAACTTTCAAGAATTGAATGGCCTAAGATTGGGCCAGCGAAATTCCAAAGCACTCCCTATTCAGTCTATTTTGTAAAAAAATTGGAGCAAGGCTGTATTTGTTGTACCCACCAGGGGTTTGGGGTTAAATTTGCACTCCTTTCCTTGGCTATATAAGCAACCCAAGGGGGTTGAGAGAGGGGACTCCCCCCTCCTCACTTTGGCTTGTTCTCTCCCACTTGTCTTCTTTTCCCATGGGTGTTGACCCCTCTTAGGGGAAGGTATTTTACCCCAACATTTTTGACATCCACCGTTTGTCGCTCCCTCAGACCACAAGTACCACCGAACAAATTTTTTCAGCCTAATTTGACATGGCCACCGAAGAACCTCTTCGGCTCAACTCTCCAGAATCACTACAGACCTAATTCGCGAAGTACCTGTTGGTGTAGCTCGGGCCCGAAGGTGGACACCGAAATAACAGCCCCCTTTTTCTCCCTCCCGAAGGACCTGGCAGCCCTTCGGAAGCTCCCCTCACCTTCTCCCCTCTATCCCTACTCCGACTCTACTTCTACTTCTACTTCAACCTCTACTGCTAAGCTACTACAATAAACAAGTAAATAGCGAAGATGAGAAAAGACAAATGCTTCGGAGCTCTCTTCTCATTCAATGCGGGTTACATCAATTATAGTGAGTCCCTCTATTTATAGGAGGGCACAGCCAACACTTTCCAACACAATTACACCTTTTTCGTACCAACGGCTAGTTCTCGACACCTTTTAAGGGGCATTACAGGGAATACGGCCTTCGTACGAACATGCCAACTTGCTTCCACGCAGACGCCTCCTTTACACGTGCATTTCTCCATCGTGGCCTCGTACGGACGGCACCACGTTCGCTCTCTCTGCGACACCCCGTTTCCACGCCGTTCTCTCCGTCTTTGTCAGCCATCGTTACCTTCGGACCGAAGCAGCTACGAATCGAAGATGCTCCGATCCTAACAGCTCCCATCCCGGGCTTCGCGATCACAACCTGTTAACATTTTTCCCAATAAACAAAGAAAGCGGGTCAATAGGTTAGCGTTGCGACGCCTTTGCGTCAACGCTGCTTCGATAGAAGGAGATTTGCACACAGCTCGTGGTTTTCAGCCCAGCTCACGTCAATCAGCCGAAGACCTATCTCAGCCCAGATCATCTTCGCGCATCAGGCCCGCGAAGACCTACTGCTTCGCAACAAAGGGAGGCCCCTGTTCGCGAAGGTAACTGATCGATGGCTGTTCACGAAGTTACTAACATCTTCGCAAGAGCATCACCGAAGCCCAGTTCGTGGAACGTCGTGATGGCCACCGAAGTACTTGCACACCTTCGGCCAACCTCGTGAAGACTTCTTCGGCCAAAGTCGATCCCCCTCTTTGGCCCAGCTCACGAAGCCAATTGCTATCAGGTCTTTGACCCAGCTCGCGAAGTTCAGCATCATCAGGCCCATCACCGAAGCTTCTCAGCATCATCGGCCCGTCAGCAAAGCCAATTGCTTCGGCCCATCTCGTGAAGTTCGGCTCAGGTATGTGCAAATTTCGCAAAAATGTTTGCTTGGAGTGGGGATTCGAACCGTGGTCTCCCCGCTCCTGTGTGCTTTGGCGTAGGCTGGGCTAGCCAGTAGAGCCGTGACCATTTATTGTTACCATGCACATCGTTATATCCTTTATACTCTAAGAAACACAGTTTGAGTTTTCACGTGCACACTTCACTTTCATGTTGGCACATATAGTTCGTTTATTGCGAAGAATAGTCCTGCCAATGGGGTTCGAATCGTGGCTTCTTGGAAGGATCTCACGGGTGGTTGAGTGGACCCTACCCCAAATGGAGTCACGAATCTGCTGTAAAAAATTGAGCTCAATCGGAGCACCGAGCGAAAAGTTATGCCCTGTTTACTGAAGGTACCTCAAGTTACGTTTTTGAGAGGCACAACTCGGCAGGAAATTCAGCGGCGGCTAGGGCAAAGCTTCCCTAATATTTGCAATAGGTATTTACCAGATGATGAAACAATGGGGGGCTGCGATGCAAGGCAAAAAAGCACAAGGCGGCTCGCAACCTATCTAGGGCTTGCACGGCGAGAATTCACACAAGGCGGCTAGCGAGGGCAAGTCGAGTAGTGTAGTGGCACGACTTGTAATCTGGATGACGGTGGATGGGATAGCGGCGGAAAACAAACACAGCGACGGTGCAGTTGAACTACGACCAAGACAAAATCTAAACCAGCAACAAGACTCAACCACGGACACAAACTCAATAATGCGAAACTGAAACGAAATTGCAAGGCTAACACAAGGGTTCTAGGACAGCGGAATTTTTTTTTGTAGGATTTTTGTGGACTATAGGACGAAGGCGAAATCTAAACTGGGGATAATCCTGACGGGAATACCTGAGTCTCTGATTACCACTTGATGGGGACGTGGGTGCCCGATCTTCCGTCAGGTGAAAGATAACTCGTTTAGGGCGGATGTGACGCACCGATCCGGCTTCAGATCCAAAGACCTGGACCCCTGCAATCTTAGCACCACGATTCCTCTGGTTATCAACTGTGTCACAATCCGGTTGACCTCGCCGCGAAGGCTAATCCCTACCTGCGAAACGAAGAACACAAGCAAGAACTCGAAAGAAGCAGCTCTTAAAATAGTGACTCTGCAGATGAATGATTAACACACGAAAGTTGGGGTTTCACAAACCGATAACGGCGATTGTTCGACGACAGAAAACTCTAAGCAAAACCTACCTCTAAACCGGCGGCGGCTACTGAGTTTATGGAGAGGGAGGGTCGTCCTAGGGTTGTGGGAGACCAGGAGGGGGCGCCCACGACTTGGGCCCAGGGCCCGACTCGATACACGGCCAAGTTGGCCCAAAATAGGTGGCGCAGCACCTTGTTGTGGTCACACAGCATGATCCACGTGACTTCTGGAGCTAGGACCAGAACCAAATCGACGGTGTCGTCGTCCTCTTTCCAACGAGTACTTATACGCCTCGTTTCGACGTCGTATGATGGAGTTATCGCCGAAACCGTGCGTAAGTGTAGGCTGAATCCGAGATGGACGTGGTAGCTGAGTCGGAGACGAAGTCCAACATGGGAAAGGTCGTGGCGTATGTGTGTTCAGCATGGTGATGTCCTCATCACTTTTTATCTTGAAAACCCACTTGCAATCAATAATATTAGCACCTTTAACAGCTGGAACAAGATGCCACGTTCTATTCTTGTGAAGTGCCTCAAGTTCTTCTTGCATTGCTTTCTTCCAATCTGGATCATTTAGAGCTTCATCTAAATTTGTTGGTTCACCTGTGGAACTAAAATTTGCATATCGAATAGTGCCGTCAGTATAGATTTTAGGCTTGAAAATCCCGCTTTGTGACCTGGTCTTGGCGCGCGGTGCTTCTGGTTCTACATCTGAAATAGACCCCGACGTAGCCACAGCAGATCCTCCGCCCACAGAAGATCCTGCACCTTCAAGAGATGACACCGTTGCGCCCTGTCCAGAGTCACCACGTGTCCCAGACAGGCGGGATTTGCCTACACTCTGACTGGGCGGCACGTCTGAGGAATCAGCACCCGATCCGATGGGGATCATATCTCCCTCGACTGCGATGCTAGGCAAATCAGCCTCGCCTTCAGTGCCCGGCGTATCACCTAGTGCCTGAACGAACGCTTGGATTCAATTTCATGCTGCTCTCGGCCCTGTTTTCATCCAAATTTTCTCCTGCTGCTTCATGTTCATCTCCTGCTGCTTCCTGTTCACAATTCACATCACTTGCAACACCATTAGCGTCTCCATTAGCAAAATATTGGTCAATACTACCTACACCCCCTTGATGTGAATTAAGAAGATGTTCGGGAAGTAGGGAGATTTCATGCCGCAGTCTTGCGCCGGCATTGTCATGTAGAGATGCAAAAGGAAACACTTCTTCATCAAAGATAACATCACGAGATATATATATTCGTCCAGTAGGAATATCAAGGCACTTAAAGCCTTTATGGAGAGAACTATACCCAAGAAAAGCACATTTCTTAGAGCGAAATTCCAACTTTCAAGAATTGAATGGCCTAAGATTGGGCCAGCGAAATTCCAAAGCACTCCCTATTCAGTCTATTTTGTAAAAAAATTGGAGCAAGGCTGTATTTGTTGTACCCACCAGGGGTTTGGGGTTAAATTTGCACTCCTTTCCTTGGCTATATAAGCAACCCAAGGGGGTTGAGAGAGGGGACTCCCCCCTCCTCACTTTGGCTTGTTCTCTCCCACTTGTCTTCTTTTCCCATGGGTGTTGACCCCTCTTAGGGGAAGGTTTTTTACCCCAACATTTTTGACGTCCACCGTTTGTCGCTCCCTCAGACCACAAGTACCACCGAACAAATTTTTTCAGCCTAATTTGACATGGCCACCGAAGAACCTCTTCGGCTCAACTCTCCAGAATCACTACAGACCTAATTCGCGAAGTACCTGTTGGTGTAGCTCGGGCCCGAAGGTGGACACCGAAATAACAGCCCCCTTTTTCTCCCTCCCGAAGGACCTGGCAGCCCTTCGGAAGCTCCCCTCACCTTCTCCCCTCTATCCCTACTCCGACTCTACTTCTACTTCTACTTCAACCTCTACTGCTAAGCTACTGCAATAAACAAGTAAATAGCGAAGATGAGAAAAGACAAATGCTTCGGAGCTCTCTTCTCATTCAATGCGGGTTACATCAATTATAGTGAGTCCCTCTATTTATAGGAGGGCACAGCCAACACTTTCCAACACAATTACACCTTTTTCGTACCAACGGCTAGTTCTCGACACCTTTTAAGGGGCATTACAGGGAATACGGCCTTCGTACGAACATGCCAACTTGCTTCCACGCAGACGCCTCCTTTACACGTGCATTTCTCCATCGTGGCCTCGTACGGACGGCACCACGTTCGCTCTCTCTGCGACACCCCGTTTCCACGCCGTTCTCTCCGTCTTTGTCGGCCATCGTTACCTTCGGACCGAAGCAGCTACGAACCGAAGATGCTCCGATCCTAACAGCTCCCATCCCGGGCTTCGCGATCACAACCTGTTAACATTTTTCCCAATAAACAAAGAAAGCGGGTCAATAGGTTAGCGTTGCGACGCCTTTGCGTCAACGCTGCTTCGATAGAAGGAGATTTGCACACAGCTCGTGGTTTTCAGCCCAGCTCACGTCAATCAGCCGAAGACCTATCTCGGCCCAGATCATCTTCGCGCATCAGGCCCGCGAAGACCTACTGCTTCGCAACAAAGGGAGGCCCCTGTTCGCGAAGGTAACCGATCGATGGCTGTTCACGAAGTTACTAACATCTTCGCAAGAGCATCACCGAAGCCCAGTTCGTGGAACGTCGTGATGGCCACCGAAGTACTTGCACACCTTCGGCCAACCTCGTGAAGACTTCTTCGGCCAAAGTCGATCCCCCTCTTTGGCCCAGCTCACGAAGCCAATTGCTATCAGGTCTTCGACCCAGCTCGCGAAGTTCAGCATCATCAGGCCCATCACCGAAGCTTCTCAGCATCATCGGCCCGTCAGCAAAGCCAATTGCTTCGGCCCATCTCGTGAAGTTCGGCTCAGGTATGTGCAAATTTCGCAAAAATGTTTGCTTGGAGTGGGGATTCGAACCGTGGTCTCCCCGCTCCTGTGTGCTTTGGCGTAGGCTGGGCTAGCCAGTAGAGCCGTGACCATTTATTGTTACCATGCACATCGTTATATCCTTTATACTCTAAGAAACACAGTTTGAGTTTTCACGTGCACACTTCACTTTCATGTTGGCACATATAGTTCGTTTATTGCGAAGAATAGTCCTGCCAATGGGGTTCGAATCGTGGCTTCTTGGAAGGATCTCACGGGTGGTTGAGTGGACCCTACCCCAAATGGAGTCACGAATCTGCTGTAAAAAATTGAGCTCAATCGGAGCACCGAGCGAAAAGTTATGCCCTGTTTACTGAAGGTACCTCAAGTTACGTTTTTGAGAGGCACAACTCGGCAGGAAATTCAGCGGCGGCTAGGGCAAAGCTTCCCTAATATTTGCAATAGGTATTTACCAGATGATGAAACAATGGGGGGCTGCGATGCAAGGCAAAAAAGCACAAGGCGGCTCGCAACCTATCTAGGGCTTGCACGGCGAGAATTCACACAAGGCGGCTAGCGAGGGCAAGTCGAGTAGTGTAGTGGCACGACTTGTAATCTGGATGACGGTGGATGGGATAGCGGCGGAAAACAAACACAGCGACGGTGCAGTTGAACTACGACCAAGACAAAATCTAAACCAGCAACAAGACTCGACCACGGACACAAACTCAACAATGCGAAACTGAAACGAAATTGCAAGGCTAACACAAGGGTTCTAGGACAGCGGAATTTTTTTTTGTAGGATTTTTGTGGACTATAGGACGAAGGCGAAATCTAAACTGGGGATAATCCTGACGGGAATACCTGAGTCTCTGATTACCACTTGATGGGGATGTGGGTGCCCGATCTTCCGTCAGGTGAAAGATAACTCGTTTAGGGCGGATGTGACGCACCGATCCGGCTTCAGATCCAAAGACCTGGACCCCTGCAATCTTAGCACCACGATTCCTCTGGTTATCAACTGTGTCACAATCCGGTTGACCTCGCCGCGAAGGCTAATCCCTACCTGCGAAACGAAGAACACAAGCAAGAACTCGAAAGAAGCAGCTCTTAAAATAGTGACTCTGCAGATGAATGATTAAGACACGAAAGTTGGGGTTTCACAAACCGATAACGGCGATTGTTCGACGACAGAAAACTCTAAGCAAAACCTGCCTCTAAACCGGCGGCGGCTACTGAGTTTATGGAGAGGGAGGGTCGTCCTAGGGTTGTGGGAGACCAGGAGGGGGCGCCCACGACTTGGGCCAAGGGCCCGACTCGATACACGGCCAAGTTGGCCCAAAATAGGTGGCGCAGCACCTTGTTGTGGTCACACAGCATGATCCACGTGACTTCTGGAGCTAGGACCAGAACCAAATCGACGGTGTCGTCGTCCTCTTTCCAACGAGTACTTATATGCCTCGTTTCGACGTCGTATGATGGAGTTATCGCCGAAACTGTGCGTAAGTGTAGGCTGAATCCGAGATGGACGTGGTAGCTGAGTCGGAGACGAAGTCCAACATGGGAAAGGTCGTGGCGTATGTGTGTTCAGCATGGTGATGTCCTCATCACTTTTTATCTTGAAAACCCACTTGCAATCAATAATATTAGCACCTTTAACAGCTGGAACAAGATGCCACGTTCTATTCTTGTGAAGTGCCTCAAGTTCTTCTTGCATTGCTTTCTTCCAATCTGGATCATTTAGAGCTTCATCTAAATTTGTTGGTTCACCTGTGGAACTAAAATTTGCATATCGAATAGTGCCGTCAGTATAGATTTTAGGCTTGAAAATCCCGCTTTGTGACCTGGTCTTGGCGCGCGGTGCTTCTGGTTCTACATCTGAAATAGACCCCGACGTAGCCACAGCAGATCCTCCGCCCACAGAAGATCCTGCACCTTCAAGAGATGACACCGTTGTGCCCTGTCCAGAGTCGCCACGTGTCCCAGACAGGCGGGATTTGCCTACACTCCGACTGGGCGGCACGTCTGAGGAATCAGCACCCGATCCGATGGGGATCATATCTCCCTCGACTGCGATGCTAGGCAAATCAGCCTCGCCTTCAGTGCCCGGCGTATCTCCTAGTGCCTGAACGAACGCTTGGATTCAATTTCATGCTGCTCTCGGCCCTGTTTTCATCCAAATTTTCTCCTGCTGCTTCATGTTCATCTCCTGCTGCTTCCTGTTCACAATTCACATCACTTGCAACACCATTAGCGTCTCCATTAGCAAAATATTGGTCAATACTACCTACACCCCCTTGATGTGAATTAAGAAGATGTTCGGGAAGTAGGGAGATTTCATGCCGCAGTCTTGCGCCGGCATTGTCATGTAGAGATGCAAAAGGAAACACTTCTTCATCAAAGATAACATCACGAGATATATATATTCGTCCAGTAGGAATATCAAGGCACTTAAAGCCTTTATGGAGAGAACTATACCCAAGAAAAGCACATTTCTTAGAGCGAAATTCCAACTTTCTAGAATTGAATGGCCTAAGATTGGGCCAGCGAAATTCCAAAGCACTCCCTATTCAGTCTATTTTGTAAAAAAATTGGAGCAAGGCTGTATTTGTTGTACCCACCAGGGGTTTGGGGTTAAATTTGCACTCCTTTCCTTGGCTATATAAGCAACCCAAGGGGGTTGAGAGAGGGGACTCCCCCCTCCTCACTTTGGCTTGTTCTCTCCCACTTGTCTTCTTTTCCCATGGGTGTTGACCCCTCTTAGGGGAAGGTTTTTTACCCCAACATTTTTGACGTCCACCGTTTGTCGCTCCCTCAGACCACAAGTACCACCGAACAAATTTTTTCAGCCTAATTTGACATGGCCACCGAAGAACCTCTTCGGCTCAACTCTCCAGAATCACTACAGACCTAATTCGCGAAGTACCTGTTGGTGTAGCTCGGGCCCGAAGGTGGACACCGAAATAACAGCCCCCTTTTTCTCCCTCCCGAAGGACCTGGCAGCCCTTCGGAAGCTCCCCTCACCTTCTCCCCTCTATCCCTACTCCGACTCTACTTCTACTTCTACTTCAACCTCTACTGCTAAGCTACTACAATAAACAAGTAAATAGCGAAGATGAGAAAAGACAAATGCTTCGGAGCTCTCTTCTCATTCAATGCGGGTTACATCAATTATAGTGAGTCCCTCTATTTATAGGAGGGCACAGCCAACACTTTCCAACACAATTACACCTTTTTCGTACCAACGGCTAGTTCTCGACACCTTTTAAGGGGCATTACAGGGAATACGGCCTTCGTACGAACATGCCAACTTGCTTCCACGCAGACGCCTCCTTTACACGTGCATTTCTCCATCGTGGCCTCGTACGGACGGCACCACGTTCGCTCTCTCTGCGACACCCCGTTTCCACGCCGTTCTCTCCGTCTTTGTCGGCCATCGTTACCTTCGGACCGAAGCAGCTACGAACCGAAGATGCTCCGATCCTAACAGCTCCCATCCCGGGCTTCGCGATCACAACCTGTTAACATTTTTCCCAATAAACAAAGAAAGCGGGTCAACAGGTTAGCGTTGCGACGCCTTTGCGTCAACGCTGCTTCGATAGAAGGAGATTTGCACACAGCTCGTGGTTTTCAGCCCAGCTCACGTCAATCAGCCGAAGACCTATCTCGGCCCAGATCATCTTCGCGCATCAGGCCCGCGAAGACCTACTGCTTCGCAACAAAGGGAGGCCCCTGTTCGCGAAGGTAACCGATCGATGGCTGTTCACGAAGTTACTAACATCTTCGCAAGAGCATCACCGAAGCCCAGTTCGTGGAACGTCGTGATGGCCACCGAAGTACTTGCACACCTTCGGCCAACCTCGTGAAGACTTCTTCGGCCAAAGTCGATCCCCCTCTTTGGCCCAGCTCACGAAGCCAATTGCTATCAGGTCTTCGACCCAGCTTGTGAAGTTCAGCATCATCAGGCCCATCACCGAAGCTTCTCAGCATCATCGGCCCGTCAGCAAAGCCAATTGCTTCGGCCCACCTCGTGAAGTTCGGCTCAGGTATGTGCAAATTTCGCAAAAATGTTTGCTTGGAGTGGGGATTCGAACCGTGGTCTCCCCGCTCCTGTGTGCTTTGGCGTAGGCTGGGCTAGCCAGTAGAGCCGTGACCATTTATTGTTACCATGCACATCGTTATATCCTTTATACTCTAAGAAACACAGTTTGAGTTTTCACGTGCACACTTCACTTTCATGTTGGCACATATAGTTCGTTTATTGCGAAGAATAGTCCTGCCAATGGGGTTCGAATCGTGGCTTCTTGGAAGGATCTCACGGGTGGTTGAGTGGACCCTACCCCAAATGGAGTCACGAATCTGCTGTAAAAAATTGAGCTCAATCGGAGCACCGAGCGAAAAGTTATGCCCTGTTTACTGAAGGTACCTCAAGTTACGTTTTTGAGAGGCACAACTCGGCAGGAAATTCAGCGGCGGCTAGGGCAAAGCTTCCCTAATATTTGCAATAGGTATTTACCAGATGATGAAACAATGGGGGGCTGCGATGCAAGGCAAAAAAGCACAAGGCGGCTCGCAACCTATCTAGGGCTTGCACGGCGAGAATTCACACAAGGTGGCTAGCGAGGGCAAGTCGAGTAGTGTAGTGGCACGACTTGTAATCTGGATGACGGTGGATGGGATAGCGGCGGAAAACAAACACAGCGACGGTGCAGTTGAACTACGACCAAGACAAAATCTAAACCAGCAACAAGACTCGACCACGGACACAAACTCAACAATGCGAAACTGAAACGAAATTGCAAGGCTAACACAAGGGTTCTAGGACAGCGGAATTTTTTTTTGTAGGATTTTTGTGGACTATAGGACGAAGGCGAAATCTAAACTGGGGATAATCCTGACGGGAATACCTGAGTCTCTGATTACCACTTGATGGGGACGTGGGTGCCCGATCTTCCGTCAGGTGAAAGATAACTCGTTTAGGGCGGATGTGACGCACCGATCCGGCTTCAGATCCAAAGACCTGGACCCCTGCAATCTTAGCACCACGATTCCTCTGGTTATCAACTGTGTCACAATCCGGTTGACCTCGCCGCGAAGGCTAATCCCTACCTGCGAAACGAAGAACACAAGCAAGAACTCGAAAGAAGCAGCTCTTAAAATAGTGACTCTGCAGATGAATGATTAACACACGAAAGTTGGGGTTTCACAAATCGATAACGGCGATTGTTCGACGACAGAAAACTCTAAGCAAAACCTGCCTCTAAACCGGCGGCGGCTACTGAGTTTATGGAGAGGGAGGGTCGTCCTAGGGTTGTGGGAGACCAGGAGGGGGTGCCCACGACTTGGGCCAAGGGCCCGACTCGATACACGGCCAAGTTGGCCCAAAATAGGTGGCGCAGCACCTTATTGTGGTCACACAGCATGATCCACGTGACTTCTGGAGCTAGGACCAGAACCAAATCGACGGTGTCGTCGTCCTCTTTCCAACGAGTACTTATACGCCTCGTTTCGACGTCGTATGATGGAGTTATCGCCGAAACCGTGCGTAAGTGTAGGCTGAATCCGAGATGGACGTGGTAGCTGAGTCGGAGACGAAGTCCAACATGGGAAAGGTCGTGGCGTATGTGTGTTCAGCATGGTGATGTCCTCATCACTTTTTATCTTGAAAACCCACTTGCAATCAATAATATTAGCACCTTTAACAGCTGGAACAAGATGCCACGTTCTATTCTTGTGAAGTGCCTCAAGTTCTTCTTGCATTGCTTTCTTCCAATCTGGATCATTTAGAGCTTCATCTAAATTTGTTGGTTCACCTGTGGAACTAAAATTTGCATATCGAATAGTGCCGTCAGTATAGATTTTAGGCTTGAAAATCCCGCTTTGTGACCTGGTCTTGGCGCGCGGTTCTTCTGGTTCTACATCTGAAATAGACCCCGACGTAGCCACAGCAGATCCTCCGCCCACAGAAGATCCTGCACCTTCAAGAGATGACACCGTTGCGCCCTGTCCAGAGTCGCCACGTGTCCCAGACAGGCGGGATTTGCCTACACTCCGACTGGGCGGCACGTCTGAGGAATCAGCACCCGATCTGATGGGGATCATATCTCCCTCGACTGCGATGCTAGGCAAATCAGCCTCGCCTTCAGTGCCCGGCGTATCTCCTAGTGCCTGAACGAACGCTTGGATTCAATTTCATGCTGCTCTCGGCCCTGTTTTCATCCAAATTTTCTCCTGCTGCTTCATGTTCATCTCCTGCTGCTTCCTGTTCACAATTCACATCACTTGCAACACCATTAGCGTCTCCATTAGCAAAATATTGGTCAATACTACCTACACCCCCTTGATGTGAATTAAGAAGATGTTCGGGAAGTAGGGAGATTTCATGCCGCAGTCTTGCGCCGGCATTGTCATGTAGAGATGCAAAAGGAAACACTTCTTCATCAAAGATAACATCACGAGATATATATATTCGTCCAGTAGGAATATCAAGGCACTTAAAGCCTTTATGGAGAGAACTATACCCAAGAAAAGCACATTTCTTAGAGCGAAATTCCAACTTTCTAGAATTGAATGGCCTAAGATTGGGCCAGCGAAATTCCAAAGCACTCCCTATTCAGTCTATTTTGTAAAAAAATTGGAGCAAGGCTGTATTTGTTGTACCCACCAGGGGTTTGGGGTTAAATTTGCACTCCTTTCCTTGGCTATATAAGCAACCCAAGGGGGTTGAGAGAGGGGACTCCCCCCTCCTCACTTTGGCTTGTTCTCTCCCACTTGTCTTCTTTTCCCATGGGTGTTGACCCCTCTTAGGGGAAGGTTTTTTACCCCAACATTTTTGACGTCCACCGTTTGTCGCTCCCTCAGACCACAAGTACCACCGAACAAATTTTTTCAGCCTAATTTGACATGGCCACCGAAGAACCTCTTCGGCTCAACTCTCCAGAATCACTACAGACCTAATTCGCGAAGTACCTGTTGGTGTAGCTCGGGCCCGAAGGTGGACACCGAAATAACAGCCCCCTTTTTCTCCCTCCCGAAGGACCTGGCAGCCCTTCGGAAGCTCCCCTCACCTTCTCCCCTCTATCCCTACTCCGACTCTACTTCTACTTCTACTTCAACCTCTACTGCTAAGCTACTGCAATAAACAAGTAAATAGCGAAGATGAGAAAAGACAAATGCTTCGGAGCTCTCTTCTCATTCAATGCGGGTTACATCAATTATAGTGAGTCCCTCTATTTATAGGAGGGCACAGCCAACACTTTCCAACACAATTACACCTTTTTCGTACCAACGGCTAGTTCTCGACACCTTTTAAGGGGCATTACAGGGAATACGGCCTTCGTACGAACATGCCAACTTGCTTCCACGCAGACGCCTCCTTTACACGTGCATTTCACCATCGTGGCCTCGTACGAACGGCACCACGTTCGCTCTCTCTGCGACACCCCGTTTCCACGCCGTTCTCTCCGTCTTTGTCGGCCATCGTTACCTTCGGACCGAAGCAGCTACGAACCGAAGATGCTCCGATCCTAACAGCTCCCATCCCGGGCTTCGCGATCACAACCTGTTAACATTTTTCCCAATAAACAAAGAAAGCGGGTCAACAGGTTAGCGTTGCGACGCCTTTGCGTCAACGCTGCTTCGATAGAAGGAGATTTGCACACAGCTCGTGGTTTTCAGCCCAGCTCACGTCAATCAGCCGAAGACCTATCTCGGCCCAGATCATCTTCGCGCATCAGGCCCGCGAAGACCTGCTGCTTCGCAACAAAGGGAGGCCCCTGTTCGCGAAGGTAACCGATCGATGGCTGTTCACGAAGTTACTAACATCTTCGCAAGAGCATCACCGAAGCCCAGTTCGTGGAATGTCGTGATGGCCACCGAAGTACTTGCACACCTTCGGCCAACCTCGTGAAGACTTCTTCGGCCAAAGTCGATCCCCCTCTTTGGCCCAGCTCACGAAGCCAATTGCTATCAGGTCTTCGACCCAGCTCGCGAAGTTCAGCATCATCAGGCCCATCACCGAAGCTTCTCAGCATCATCGGCCCGTCAGCAAAGCCAATTGCTTCGGCCCATCTCGTGAAGTTCGGCTCAGGTATGTGCAAATTTCGCAAAAATGTTTGCTTGGAGTGGGGATTCGAACCGTGGTCTCCCCGCTCCTGTGTGCTTTGGCGTAGGCTGGGCTAGCCAGTAGAGCCGTGACCATTTATTGTTACCATGCACATCGTTATATCCTTTATACTCTAAGAAACACAGTTTGAGTTTTCACGTGCACACTTCACTTTCATGTTGGCACATATAGTTCGTTTATTGCGAAGAATAGTCCTGCCAATGGGGTTCGAATCGTGGCTTCTTGGAAGGATCTCACGGGTGGTTGAGTGGACCCTACCCCAAATGGAGTCACGAATCTGCTGTAAAAAATTGAGCTCAATCGGAGCACCGAGCGAAAAGTTATGCCCTGTTTACTGAAGGTACCTCAAGTTACGTTTTTGAGAGGCACAACTCGGCAGGAAATTCAGCGGCGGCTAGGGCAAAGCTTCCCTAATATTTGCAATAGGTATTTACCAGACGATGAAACAATGGGGGGCTGCGATGCAAGGCAAAAAAGCACAAGGCGGCTCGCAACCTATCTAGGGCTTGCACGGCGAGAATTCACACAAGGCGGCTAGCGAGGGCAAGTCGAGTAGTGTAGTGGCACGACTTGTAATCTGGATGACGGTGGATGGGATAGCGGCGGAAAACAAACACAGCGACGGTGCAGTTGAACTACGACCAAGACAAAATCTAAACCAGCAACAAGACTCGACCACGGACACAAACTCAACAATGCGAAACTGAAACGAAATTGCAAGGCTAACACAAGGGTTCTAGGACAGCGGAATTTTTTTTTGTAGGATTTTTGTGGACTATAGGACGAAGGCGAAATCTAAACTGGGGATAATCCTGACGGGAATACCTGAGTCTCTGATTACCACTTGATGGGGACGTGGGTGCCCGATCTTCCGTCAGGTGAAAGATAACTCGTTTAGGGCGGATGTGACGCACCGATCCGGCTTCAGATCCAAAGACCTGGACCCCTGCAATCTTAGCACCACGATTCCTCTGGTTATCAACTGTGTCACAATCCGGTTGACCTCGCCGCGAAGGCTAATCCCTACCTGCGAAACGAAGAACACAAGCAAGAACTCGAAAGAAGCAGCTCTTAAAATAGTGACTCTGCAGATGAATGATTAACACACGAAAGTTGGGGTTTCACAAACCGATAACGGCGATTGTTCGACGACAGAAAACTCTAAGCAAAACCTGCCTCTAAACCGGCGGCGGCTACTGAGTTTATGGAGAGGGAGGGTCGTCCTAGGGTTGTGGGAGACCAGGAGGGGGCGCCCACGACTTGGGCCAAGGGCCCGACTCGATACACGGCCAAGTTGGCCCAAAATAGGTGGCGCAGCACCTTGTTGTGGTCACACAGCATGATCCACGTGACTTCTGGAGCTAGGACCAGAACCAAATCGACGGTGTCGTCGTCCTCTTTCCAACGAGTACTTATACGCCTCGTTTCGACGTCGTATGATGGAGTTATCGCCGAAACCGTGCGTAAGTGTAGGCTGAATCCGAGATGGACGTGGTAGCTGAGTCGGAGACGAAGTCCAACATGGGAAAGGTCGTGGCGTATGTGTGTTCAGCATGGTGATGTCCTCATCACTTTTTATCTTGAAAACCCACTTGCAATCAATAATATTAGCACCTTTAACAGCTGGAACAAGATGCCACGTTCTATTCTTGTGAAGTGCCTCAAGTTCTTCTTGCATTGCTTTCTTCCAATCTGGATCATTTAGAGCTTCATCTAAATTTGTTGGTTCACCTGTGGAACTAAAATTTGCATATCGAATAGTGCCGTCAGTATAGATTTTAGGCTTGAAAATCCCGCTTTGTGACCTGGTCTTGGCGCGCGGTGCTTCTGGTTCTACATCTGAAATAGACCCCGACGTAGCCACAGCAGATCCTCCGCCCACAGAAGATCCTGCACCTTCAAGAGATGACACCGTTGCGCCCTGTCCAGAGTCGCCACGTGTCCCAGACAGGCGGGATTTGCCTACACTCCGACTGGGCGGCACGTCTGAGGAATCAGCACCCGATCCGATGGGGATCATATCTCCCTCGACTGCGATGCTAGGCAAATCAGCCTCGCCTTCAGTGCCCGGCGTATCTCCTAGTGCCTGAACGAACGCTTGGATTCAATTTCATGCTGCTCTCGGCCCTGTTTTCATCCAAATTTTCTCCTGCTGCTTCATGTTCATCTCCTGCTGCTTCCTGTTCACAATTCACATCACTTGCAACACCATTAGCGTCTCCATTAGCAAAATATTGGTCAATACTACCTACACCCCCTTGATGTGAATTAAGAAGATGTTCGGGAAGTAGGGAGATTTCATGCCGCAGTCTTGCGCCGGCATTGTCATGTAGAGATGCAAAAGGAAACACTTCTTCATCAAAGATAACATCACGAGATATATATATTCGTCCAGTAGGAATATCAAGGCACTTAAAGCCTTTATGGAGAGAACTATACCCAAGAAAAGCACATTTCTTAGAGCGAAATTCCAACTTTCTAGAATTGAATGGCCTAAGATTGGGCCAGCGAAATTCCAAAGCACTCCCTATTCAGTCTATTTTGTAAAAAAATTGGAGCAAGGCTGTATTTGTTGTACCCACCAGGGGTTTGGGGTTAAATTTGCACTCCTTTCCTTGGCTATATAAGCAACCCAAGGGGGTTGAGAGAGGGGACTCCCCCCTCCTCACTTTGGCTTGTTCTCTCCCACTTGTCTTCTTTTCCCATGGGTGTTGACCCCTCTTAGGGGAAGGTTTTTTACCCCAACATTTTTGACGTCCACCGTTTGTCGCTCCCTCAGACCACAAGTACCACCGAACAAATTTTTTCAGCCTAATTTGACATGGCCACCGAAGAACCTCTTCGGCTCAACTCTCCAGAATCACTACAGACCTAATTCGCGAAGTACCTGTTGGTGTAGCTCGGGCCCGAAGGTGGACACCGAAATAACAGCCCCCTTTTTCTCCCTCCCGAAGGACCTGGCAGCCCTTCGGAAGCTCCCCTCACCTTCTCCCCTCTATCCCTACTCCGACTCTACTTCTACTTCTACTTCAACCTCTACTGCTAAGCTACTGCAATAAACAAGTAAATAGCGAAGATGAGAAAAGACAAATGCTTCGGAGCTCTCTTCTCATTCAATGCGGGTTACATCAATTATAGTGAGTCCCTCTATTTATAGGAGGGCACAGCCAACACTTTCCAACACAATTACACCTTTTTCGTACCAACGGCTAGTTCTCGACACCTTTTAAGGGGCATTACAGGGAATACGGCCTTCGTACGAACATGCCAACTTGCTTCCACGCAGACGCCTCCTTTACACGTGCATTTCTCCATCGTGGCCTCGTACGGACGGCACCACGTTCGCTCTCTCTGCGACACCCCGTTTCCACGCCGTTCTCTCCGTCTTTGTCGGCCATCGTTACCTTCGGACCGAAGCAGCTACGAACCGAAGATGCTCCGATCCTAACAGCTCCCATCCCGGGCTTCGCGATCACAACCTGTTAACATTTTTCCCAATAAACAAAGAAAGCGGGTCAACAGGTTAGCGTTGCGACGCCTTTGCGTCAACGCTGCTTCGATAGAAGGAGATTTGCACACAGCTCGTGGTTTTCAGCCCAGCTCACGTCAATCAGCCGAAGACCTATCTCGGCCCAGATCATCTTCGCGCATCAGGCCCGCGAAGACCTACTGCTTCGCAACAAAGGGAGGCCCCTGTTCGCGAAGGTAACCGATCGATGGCTGTTCACGAAGTTACTAACATCTTCGCAAGAGCATCACCGAAGCCCAGTTCGTGGAACGTCGTGATGGCCACCGAAGTACTTGCACACCTTCGGCCAACCTCGTGAAGACTTCTTCGGCCAAAGTCGATCCCCCTCTTTGGCCCAGCTCACGAAGCCAATTGCTATCAGGTCTTCGACCCAGCTCGCGAAGTTCAGCATCATCAGGCCCATCACCGAAGCTTCTCAGCATCATCGGCCCGTCAGCAAAGCCAATTGCTTCGGCCCATCTCGTGAAGTTCGGCTCAGGTATGTGCAAATTTCGCAAAAATGTTTGCTTGGAGTGGGGATTCGAACCGTGGTCTCCCCGCTCCTGTGTGCTTTGGCGTAGGCTGGGCTAGCCAGTAGAGCCGTGACCATTTATTGTTACCATGCACATCGTTATATCCTTTATACTCTAAGAAACACAGTTTGAGTTTTCACGTGCACACTTCACTTTCATGTTGGCACATATAGTTCGTTTATTGCGAAGAATAGTCCTGCCAATGGGGTTCGAATCGTGGCTTCTTGGAAGGATCTCACGGGTGGTTGAGTGGACCCTACCCCAAATGGAGTCACGAATCTGCTGTAAAAAATTGAGCTCAATCGGAGCACCGAGCGAAAAGTTATGCCCTGTTTACTGAAGGTACCTCAAGTTACGTTTTTGAGAGGCACAACTCGGCAGGAAATTCAGCGGCGGCTAGGGCAAAGCTTCCCTAATATTTGCAATAGGTATTTACCAGATGATGAAACAATGGGGGGCTGCGATGCAAGGCAAAAAAGCACAAGGCGGCTCGCAACCTATCTAGGGCTTGCACGGCGAGAATTCACACAAGGCGGCTAGCGAGGGCAAGTCGAGTAGTGTAGTGGCACGACTTGTAATCTGGATGACGGTGGATGGGATAGCGGCGGAAAACAAACACAGCGACGGTGCAGTTGAACTACGACCAAGACAAAATCTAAACCAGCAACAAGACTCGACCACGGACACAAACTCAACAATGCGAAACTGAAACGAAATTGCAAGGCTAACACAAGAGTTCTAGGACAGCGGAATTTTTTTTGTAGGATTTTTGTGGACTATAGGACGAAGGCGAAATCTAAACTGGGGATAATCCTGACGGGAATACCTGAGTCTCTGATTACCACTTGATGGGGACGTGGGTGCCCGATCTTCCGTCAGGTGAAAGATAACTCGTTTAGGGCGGATGTGACGCACCGATCCGGCTTCAGATCCAAAGACCTGGACCCCTGCAATCTTAGCACCACGATTCCTCTGGTTATCAACTGTGTCACAATCCGGTTGACCTCGCCGCGAAGGCTAATCCCTACCTGCGAAACGAAGAACACAAGCAAGAACTCGAAAGAAGCAGCTCTTAAAATAGTGACTCTGCAGATGAAAGATTAACACACGAAAGTTGGGGTTTCACAAACCGATAACGGCGATTGTTCGACGACAGAAAACTCTAAGCAAAACCTGCCTCTAAACCGGCGGCGGCTACTGAGTTTATGGAGAGGGAGGGTCGTCCTAGGGTTGTGGGAGACCAGGAGGGGGCGCCCACGACTTGGGCCAAGGGCCCGACTCGATACACGGCCAAGTTGGCCCAAAATAGGTGGCGCAGCAACTTGTTATGGTCACACAGCATGATCCACGTGACTTCTGGAGCTAGGACCAGAACCAAATCGACGGTGTCGTCGTCCTCTTTCCAACGAGTACTTATACGCCTCGTTTCGACGTCGTATGATGGAGTTATCGCCGAAACCGTGCGTAAGTGTAGGCTGAATCCGAGATGGACGTGGTAGCTGAGTCGGAGACGAAGTCCAACATGGGAAAGGTCGTGGCGTATGTGTGTTCAGCATGGTGATGTCCTCATCACTTTTTATCTTGAAAACCCACTTGCAATCAATAATATTAGCACCTTTAACAGCTGGAACAAGATGCCACGTTCTATTCTTGTGAAGTGCCTCAAGTTCTTCTTGCATTGCTTTCTTCCAATCTGGATCATTTAGAGCTTCATCTAAATTTGTTGGTTCACCTGTGGAACTAAAATTTGCATATTGAATAGTGCCGTCAGTATAGATTTTAGGCTTGAAAATCCCGCTTTGTGACCTGGTCTTGGCGCGCGGTGCTTCTGGTTCTACATCTGAAATAGACCCCGACGTAGCCACAGCAGATCCTCCGCCCACAGAAGATCCTGCACCTTCAAGAGATGACACCGTTGCGCCCTGTCCAGAGTCACCACGTGTCCCAGACAGGCGGGATTTGCCTACACTCCGACTGGGCGGCACGTCTGAGGAATCAGCACCCGATCCGATGGGGATCATATCTCCCTCGACTGCGATGCTAGGCAAATCAGCCTCGCCTTCAGTGCCCGGCGTATCTCCTAGTGCCTGAACGAACGCTTGGATTCAATTTCATGCTGCTCTCGGCCCTGTTTTCATCCAAATTTTCTCCTGCTGCTTCATGTTCATCTCCTGCTGCTTCCTGTTCACAATTCACATCACTTGCAACACCATTAGCGTCTCCATTAGCAAAATATTGGTCAATACTACCTACACCCCCTTGATGTGAATTAAGAAGATGTTCGGGAAGTAGGGAGATTTCATGCCGCAGTCTTGCGCCGGCATTGTCATGTAGAGATGCAAAAGGAAACACTTCTTCATCAAAGATAACATCACGAGATATATATATTCGTCCAGTAGGAATATCAAGGCACTTAAAGCCTTTATGGAGAGAACTATACCCAAGAAAAGCACATTTCTTAGAGCGAAATTCCAACTTTCTAGAATTGAATGGCCTAAGATTGGGCCAGCGAAATTCCAAAGCACTCCCTATTCAGTCTATTTTGTAAAAAAATTGGAGCAAGGCTGTATTTGTTGTACCCACCAGGGGTTTGGGGTTAAATTTGCACTCCTTTCCTTGGCTATATAAGCAACCCAAGGGGGTTGAGAGAGGGGACTCCCCCCTCCTCACTTTGGCTTGTTCTCTCCCACTTGTCTTCTTTTCCCATGGGTGTTGACCCCTCTTAGGGGAAGGTTTTTTACCCCAACATTTTTGACGTCCACCGTTTGTCGCTCCCTCAGACCACAAGTACCACCGAACAAATTTTTTCAGCCTAATTTGACATGGCCACCGAAGAACCTCTTCGGCTCAACTCTCCAGAATCACTACAAACCTAATTCGCGAAGTACCTGTTGGTGTAGCTCGGGCCCGAAGGTGGACACCGAAATAACAGCCCCCTTTTTCTCCCTCCCGAAGGACCTGGCAGCCCTTCGGAAGCTCCCCTCACCTTCTCCCCTCTATCCCTACTCCGACTCTACTTCTACTTCTACTTCAACCTCTACTGCTAAGCTACTGCAATAAACAAGTAAATAGCGAAGATGAGAAAAGACAAATGCTTCGGAGCTCTCTTCTCATTCAATGCGGGTTACATCAATTATAGTGAGTCCCTCTATTTATAGGAGGGCACAGCCAACACTTTCCAACACAATTACACCTTTTTCGTACCAACGGCTAGTTCTCGACACCTTTTAAGGGGCATTACAGGGAATACGGCCTTCGTACGAACATGCCAACTTGCTTCCACGCAGACGCCTCCTTTACACGTGCATTTCTCCATCGTGGCCTCGTACGGACGGCACAACGTTCTCTCTCTCTGCGACACCCCGTTTCCACGCCGTTCTCTCCGTCTTTGTCGGCCATCGTTACCTTCGGACCGAAGCAGCTACGAACCGAAGATGCTCCGATCCTAACAGCTCCCATCCCGGGCTTCGCGATCACAACCTGTTAACATTTTTCCCAATAAACAAAGAAAGCGGGTCAACAGGTTAGCGTTGCGACGCCTTTGCGTCAACGCTGCTTCGATAGAAGGAGATTTGCACACAGCTCGTGGTTTTCAGCCCAGCTCACGTCAATCAGCCGAAGACCTATCTCGGCCCAGATCATCTTCGCGCATCAGGCCCGCGAAGACCTACTGCTTCGCAACAAAGGGAGGCCCCTGTTCGCGAAGGTAACCGATCGATGGTTGTTCACGAAGTTACTAACATCTTCGCAAGAGCATCACCGAAGCCCAGTTCGTGGAACGTCGTGATGGCCACCGAAGTACTTGCACACCTTCGGCCAACCTCGTGAAGACTTCTTCGGCCAAAGTCGATCCCCCTCTTTGGCCCAGCTCACGAAGCCAATTGCTATCAGGTCTTCGACCCAGCTCGCGAAGTTCAGCATCATCAGGCCCATCACCGAAGCTTCTCAGCATCATCGGCCCGTCAGCAAAGCCAATTGCTTCGGCCCATCTCGTGAAGTTCGGCTCAGGTATGTGCAAATTTCGCAAAAATGTTTGCTTGGAGTGGGGATTCGAACCGTGGTCTCCCCGCTCCTGTGTGCTTTGGCGTAGGCTGGGCTAGCCAGTAGAGCCGTGACCATTTATTGTTACCATGCACATCGTTATATCCTTTATACTCTAAGAAACACAGTTTGAGTTTTCACGTGCACACTTCACTTTCATGTTGGCACATATAGTTCGTTTATTGCGAAGAATAGTCCTGCCAATGGGGTTCGAATCGTGGCTTCTTGGAAGGATCTCACGGGTGGTTGAGTGGACCCTACCCCAAATGGAGTCACGAATCTGCTGTAAAAAATTGAGCTCAATCGGAGCACCGAGCGAAAAGTTATGCCCTGTTTACTGAAGGTACCTCAAGTTACGTTTTTGAGAGGCACAACTCGGCAGGAAATTCAGCGGCGGCTAGGGCAAAGCTTCCCTAATATTTGCAATAGGTATTTACCAGATGATGAAACAATGGGGGGCTGCGATGCAAGGCAAAAAAGCACAAGGCGGCTCGCAACCTATCTAGGGCTTGCACGGCGAGAATTCACACAAGGCGGCTAGCGAGGGCAAGTCGAGTAGTGTAGTGGCACGACTTGTAATCTGGATGACGGTGGATGGGATAGCGGCGGAAAACAAACACAGCGACGGTGCAGTTGAACTACGACCAAGACAAAATCTAAACCAGCAACAAGACTCGACCACGGACACAAACTCAACAATGCGAAACTGAAACGAAATTGCAAGGCTAACACAAGGGTTCTAGGACAGCGGAATTTTTTTTTGTAGGATTTTTGTGGACTATAGGACGAAGGCGAAATCTAAACTGGGGATAATCCTGACGGGAATACCTGAGTCTCTGATTACCACTTGATGGGGACGTGGGTGCCCGATCTTCCGTCAGGTGAAAGATAACTCGTTTAGGGCGGATGTGACGCACCGATCCGGCTTCAGATCCAAAGACCTGGACCCCTGCAATCTTAGCACCACGATTCCTCTGGTTATCAACTGTGTCACAATCCGGTTGACCTCGCCGCGAAGGCTAATCCCTACCTGCGAAACGAAGAACACAAGCAAGAACTCGAAAGAAGCAGCTCTTAAAATAGTGACTCTGCAGATGAATGATTAACACACGATAGTTGGGATTTCACAAACCGATAACGGCGATTGTTCGACGACAGAAAACTCTAAGCAAAACCTGCCTCTAAACCGGTGGCGGCTACTGAGTTTATGGAGAGGGAGGGTCGTCCTAGGGTTGTGGGAGACCAGGAGGGGGCGCCCACGACTTGGGCCAAGGGCCCGACTCGATACATGGCCAAGTTGGCCCAAAATAGGTGGCGCAGCACCTTGTTGTGGTCACACAGCATGATCCACGTGACTTCTGGAGCTAGGACCAGAACCAAATCGACGGTGTCGTCGTCCTCTTTCCAACGAGTACTTATGCGCCTCGTTTCGACGTCGTATGATGGAGTTATCGCCGAAACCGTGCGTAAGTGTAGGCTGAATCCGAGATGGACGTGGTAGCTGAGTCGGAGACGAAGTCCAACATGGGAAAGGTCGTGGTGTATGTGTGTTCAGCATGGTGATGTCCTCATCACTTTTTATCTTGAAAACCCACTTGCAATCAATAATATTAGCACCTTTAACAGCTGGAACAAGATGCCACGTTCTATTCTTGTGAAGTGCCTCAAGTTCTTCTTGCATTGCTTTCTTCCAATCTGGATCATTTAGAGCTTCATCTAAATTTGTTGGTTCACCTGTGGAACTAAAATTTGCATATCGAATAGTGCCGTCAGTATAGATTTTAGGCTTGAAAATCCCGCTTTGTGACCTGGTCTTGGCGCGCGGTGCTTCTGGTTCTACATCTGAAATAGACCCCGACGTAGCCACAGCAGATCCTCCGCCCACAGAAGATCCTGCACCTTCAAGAGATGACACCGTTGCGCCCTGTCCAGAGTCGCCACGTGTCCCAGACAGGCGGGATTTGCCTACACTCCGACTGGGCGGCACGTCTGAGGAATCAGCACCCGATCCGATGGGGATCATATCTCCCTCGACTGCGATGCTAGGCAAATCAGCCTCGCCTTCAGTGCCCGGCGTATCTCCTAGTGCCTGAACGAACGCTTGGATTCAATTTCATGCTGCTCTCGGCCCTGTTTTCATCCAAATTTTCTCCTGCTGCTTCATGTTCATCTCCTGCTGCTTCCTGTTCACAATTCACATCACTTGCAACACCATTAGCGTCTCCATTAGCAAAATATTGGTCAATACTACCTACACCCCCTTGATGTGAATTAAGAAGATGTTCGGGAAGTAGGGAGATTTCATGCCGCAGTCTTGCGCCGGCATTGTCATGTAGAGATGCAAAAGGAAACACTTCTTCATCAAAGATAACATCACGAGATATATATATTCGTCCAGTAGGAATATCAAGGCACTTAAAGCCTTTATGGAGAGAACTATACCCAAGAAAAGCACATTTCTTAGAGCGAAATTCCAACTTTCTAGAATTGAATGGCCTAAGATTGGGCCAGCGAAATTCCAAAGCACTCCCTATTCAGTCTATTTTGTAAAAAAATTGGAGCAAGGCTGTATTTGTTGTACCCACCAGGGGTTTGGGGTTAAATTTGCACTCCTTTCCTTGGCTATATAAGCAACCCAAGGGGGTTGAGAGAGGGGACTCCCCCCTCCTCACTTTGGCTTGTTCTCTCCCACTTGTCTTCTTTTCCCATGGGTGTTGACCCCTCTTAGGGGAAGGTTTTTTACCCCAACATTTTTGACGTCCACCGTTTGTCGCTCCCTCAGACCACAAGTACCACCGAACAAATTTTTTCAGCCTAATTTGACATGGCCACCGAAGAACCTCTTCGGCTCAACTCTCCAGAATCACTACAAACCTAATTCGCGAAGTACCTGTTGTTGTAGCTCGGGCCCGAAGGTGGACACCGAAATAACAGCCCCCTTTTTCTCCCTCCCGAAGGACCTGGCAGCCCTTCGGAAGCTCCCCTCACCTTCTCCCCTCTATCCCTACTCCGACTCTACTTCTACTTCTACTTCAACCTCTACTGCTAAGCTACTGCAATAAACAAGTAAATAGCGAAGATGAGAAAAGACAAATGCTTCGGAGCTCTCTTCTCATTCAATGCGGGTTACATCAATTATAGTGAGTCCCTCTATTTATAGGAGGGCACAGCCAACACTTTCCAACACAATTACACCTTTTTCGTACCAACGGCTAGTTCTCGACACCTTTTAAGGGGCATTACAGGGAATACGGCCTTCGTACGAACATGCCAACTTGCTTCCACGCAGACGCCTCCTTTACACGTGCATTTCTCCATCGTGGCCTCGTACGGACGGCACCACGTTCTCTCTCTCTGCGACACCCCGTTTCCACGCCGTTCTCTCCGTCTTTGTCGGCCATCGTTACCTTCGGACCGAAGCAGCTACGAACCGAAGATGCTCCGATCCTAACAGCTCCCATCCCGGGCTTCGCGATCACAACCTGTTAACATTTTTCCCAATAAACAAAGAAAGCGGGTCAATAGGTTAGCGTTGCGACGCCTTTGCGTCAACGCTGCTTCGATAGAAGGAGATTTGCACACAGCTCGTGGTTTTCAGCCCAGCTCACGTCAATCAGCCGAAGACCTATCTCGGCCCAGATCATCTTCGCGCATCAGGCCCGCGAAGACCTACTGCTTCGCAACAAAGGGAGGCCCCTGTTCGCGAAGGTAACCGATCGATGGCTGTTCACGAAGTTACTAACATCTTCGCAAGAGCATCACCGAAGCCCAGTTCGTGGAACGTCGTGATGGCCACCGAAGTACTTGCACACCTTCGGCCAACCTCGTGAAGACTTCTTCGGCCAAAGTCGATCCCCCTCTTTGGCCCAGCTCACGAAGCCAATTGCTATCAGGTCTTCGACCCAGCTCGCGAAGTTCAGCATCATCAGGCCCATCACCGAAGCTTCTCAGCATCATCGGCCCGTCAGCAAAGCCAATTGCTTCGGCCCATCTCGTGAAGTTCGGCTCAGGTATGTGCAAATTTCGCAAAAATGTTTGCTTGGAGTGGGGATTCGAACCGTGGTCTCCCCGCTCCTGTGTGCTTTGGCGTAGGCTGGGCTAGCCAGTAGAGCCGTGACCATTTATTGTTACCATGCACATCGTTATATCCTTTATACTCTAAGAAACACAGTTTGAGTTTTCACGTGCACACTTCACTTTCATGTTGGCACATATAGTTCGTTTATTGCGAAGAATAGTCCTGCCAATGGGGTTCGAATCGTGGCTTCTTGGAAGGATCTCACGGGTGGTTGAGTGGACCCTACCCCAAATGGAGTCACGAATCTGCTGTAAAAAATTGAGCTCAATCGGAGCACCGAGCGAAAAGTTATGCCCTGTTTACTGAAGGTACCTCAAGTTACGTTTTTGAGAGGCACAACTCGGCAGGAAATTCAGCGGCGGCTAGGGCAAAGCTTCCCTAATATTTGCAATAGGTATTTACCAGATGATGAAACAATGGGGGGCTGCGATGCAAGGCAAAAAAGCACAAGGCGGCTCGCAACCTATCTAGGGCTTGCACGGCGAGAATTCACACAAGGCGGCTAGCGAGGGCAAGTCGAGTAGTGTAGTGGCACGACTTGTAATCTGGATGACGGTGGATGGGATAGCGGCGGAAAACAAACACAGCGACGGTGCAGTTGAACTACGACCAAGACAAAATCTAAACCAGCAACAAGACTCGACCACGGACACAAACTCAACAATGCGAAACTGAAACGAAATTGCAAGGCTAACACAAGGGTTCTAGGACAGCGGAATTTTTTTTTGTAGGATTTTTGTGGACTATAGGACGAAGGCGAAATCTAAACTGGGGATAATCCTGACTGGAATACCTGAGTCTCTGATTACCACTTGATGGGGACGTGGGTGCCCGATCTTCCGTCAGGTGAAAGATAACTCGTTTAGGGCGGATGTGACGCACCGATCCGGCTTCAGATCCAAAGACCTGGACCCTTGCAATCTTAGCACCACGATTCCTCTGGTTATCAACTGTGTCACAATCCAGTTGACCTCGCCGCGAAGGCTAATCCCTACCTGCGAAACGAAGAACACAAGCAAGAACTCGAAAGAAGCAGCTCTTAAAATAGTGACTCTGCAGATGAATGATTAACACACGAAAGTTGGGGTTTCACAAACCGATAACGGCGATTGTTCGACGACAGAAAACTCTAAGCAAAACCTGCCTCTAAACCGGCGGCGGCTACTGAGTTTATGGAGAGGGAGGGTCGTCCTAGGGTTGTGGGAGACCAGGAGGGGGCGCCCACGACTTGGGCCAAGGGCCCGACTCGATACACGGCCAAGTTGGCCCAAAATAGGTGGCGCAGCACCTTATTGTGGTCACACAGCATGATCCACGTGACTTCTGGAGCTAGGACCAGAACCAAATCGACGGTGTCGTCGTCCTCTTTCCAACGAGTACTTATGCGCCTCGTTTCGACGTCGTATGATGGAGTTATCGCCGAAACCGTGCGTAAGTGTAGGCTGAATCCGAGATGGACGTGGTAGCTGAGTCGGAGACGAAGTCCAACATGGGAAAGGTCGTGGCGTATGTGTGTTCAGCATGGTGATGTCCTCATCACTTTTTATCTTGAAAACCCACTTGCAATCAATAATATTAGCACCTTTAACAGCTGGAACAAGATGCCACGTTCTATTCTTGTGAAGTGCCTCAAGTTCTTCTTGCATTGCTTTCTTCCAATCTGGATCATTTAGAGCTTCATCTAAATTTGTTGGTTCACCTGTGGAACTAAAATTTGCATATCAAATAGTGCCGTCAGTATAGATTTTAGGCTTGAAAATCCCGCTTTGTGACCTGGTCTTGGCGCGCGGTGCTTCTGGTTCTACATCTGAAATAGACCCCGACGTAGCCACAGCAGATCCTCCGCCCACAGAAGATCCTGCACCTTCAATTGATGACACCGTTGCGCCCTGTCCAGAGTCGCCACGTGTCCCAGACAGGCGGGATTTGCCTACACTCCGACTGGGCAGCACGTCTGAGGAATCAGCACCCGATCCGATGGGGATCATATCTCCCTCGACTGCGATGCTAGGCAAATCAGCCTCGCCTTCAGTGCCCGGCGTATCTCCTAGTGCCTGAACGAACGCTTGGATTCAATTTCATGCTGCTCTCGGCCCTGTTTTCATCCAAATTTTCTCCTGCTGCTTCATGTTCATCTCCTGCTGCTTCCTGTTCACAATTCACATCACTTGCAACACCATTAGCGTCTCCATTAGCAAAATATTGGTCAATACTACCTACACCCCCTTGATGTGAATTAAGAAGATGTTCGGGAAGTAGGGAGATTTCATGCCGCAGTCTTGCGCCGGTTGTCATGTAGAGATGCAAAAGGAAACACTTCTTCATCAAAGATAACATCACGAGATATATATATTCGTCCAGTAGGAATATCAAGGCACTTAAAGCCTTTATGGAGAGAACTATACCCAAGAAAAGCACATTTCTTAGAGCGAAATTCCAACTTTCTAGAATTGAATGGCCTAAGATTGGGCCAGCGAAATTCCAAAGCACTCCCTATTCAGTCTATTTTGTAAAAAAATTGGAGCAAGGCTGTATTTGTTGTACCCACCAGGGGTTTGGGGTTAAATTTGCACTCCTTTCCTTGGCTATATAAGCAACCCAAGGGGGTTGAGAGAGGGGACTCCCCCCTCCTCACTTTGGCTTGTTCTCTCCCACTTGTCTTCTTTTCCCATGGGTGTTGACCCCTCTTAGGGGAAGGTTTTTTACCCCAACATTTTTGACGTCCACCGTTTGTCGCTCCCTCAGACCACAAGTACCACCGAACAAATTTTTTCAGCCTAATTTGACATGGCCACCGAAGAACCTCTTCGGCTCAACTCTCCAGAATCACTACAGACCTAATTCGCGAAGTACCTGTTGGTGTAGCTCGGGCCCGAAGGTGGACACCGAAATAACAGCCCCCTTTTTCTCCCTCCCGAAGGACCTGGCAGCCCTTCGGAAGCTCCCCTCACCTTCTCCCCTCTATCCCTACTCCGACTCTACTTCTACTTCTACTTCAACCTCTACTGCTAAGCTACTACAATAAACAAGTAAATAGCGAAGATGAGAAAAGACAAATGCTTCGGAGCTCTCTTCTCATTCAATGCGGGTTACATCAATTATAGTGAGTCCCTCTATTTATAGGAGGGCACAGCCAACACTTTCCAACACAATTACACCTTTTTCGTACCAACGGCTAGTTCTCGACACCTTTTAAGGGGCATTACAGGGAATACGGCCTTCGTACGAACATGCCAACTTGCTTCCACGCAGACGCCTCCTTTACACGTGCATTTCTCCATCGTGGCCTCGTACGGACGGCACCACGTTCGCTCTCTCTGCGACACCCCGTTTCCACGCCGTTCTCTCCGTCTTTGTCGGCCATCGTTACCTTCGGACCGAAGCAGCTACGAACCGAAGATGCTCCGATCCTAACAGCTCCCATCCCGGGCTTCGCGATCACAACCTGTTAACATTTTTCCCAATAAACAAAGAAAGCGGGTCAATAGGTTAGCGTTGCGACGCCTTTGCGTCAACGCTGCTTCGATAGAAGGAGATTTGCACACAGCTCGTGGTTTTCAGCCCAGCTCACGTCAATCAGCCGAAGACCTATCTCGGCCCAGATCATCTTCGCGCATCAGGCCCGCGAAGACCTACTGCTTCGCAACAAAGGGAGGCCCCTGTTCGCGAAGGTAACCGATCGATGGCTGTTCACGAAGTTACTAACATCTTCGCAAGAGCATCACCGAAGCCCAGTTCGTGGAACGTCGTGATGGCCACCGAAGTACTTGCACACCTTCGGCCAACCTCGTGAAGACTTCTTCGGCCAAAGTCGATCCCCCTCTTTGGCCCAGCTCACGAAGCCAATTGCTATCAGGTCTTCGACCCAGCTCGCGAAGTTCAGCATCATCAGGCCCATCACCGAAGCTTCTCAGCATCATCGGCCCGTCAGCAAAGCCAATTGCTTCGGCCCATCTCGTGAAGTTCGGCTCAGGTATGTGCAAATTTCGCAAAAATGTTTGCTTGGAGTGGGGATTCGAACCGTGGTCTCCCCGCTCCTGTGTGCTTTGGCGTAGGCTGGGCTAGCCAGTAGAGCCGTGACCATTTATTGTTACCATGCACATCGTTATATCCTTTATACTCTAAGAAACACAGTTTGAGTTTTCACGTGCACACTTCACTTTCATGTTGGCACATATAGTTCGTTTATTGCGAAGAATAGTCCTGCCAATGGGGTTCGAATCGTGGCTTCTTGGAAGGATCTCACGGGTGGTTGAGTGGACCCTACCCCAAATGGAGTCACGAATCTGCTGTAAAAAATTGAGCTCAATCGGAGCACCGAGCGAAAAGTTATGCCCTGTTTACTGAAGGTACCTCAAGTTACGTTTTTGAGAGGCACAACTCGGCAGGAAATTCAGCGGCGGCTAGGGCAAAGCTTCCCTAATATTTGCAATAGGTATTTACCAGATGATGAAACAATGGGGGGCTGCGATGCAAGGCAAAAAAGCACAAGGCGGCTCGCAACCTATCTAGGGCTTGCACGGCGAGAATTCACACAAGGCGGCTAGCAAGGGCAAGTCGAGTAGTGTAGTGGCACGACTTGTAATCTGGATGACGGTGGATGGGATAGCGGCGGAAAACAAACACAGCGACGGTGCAGTTGAACTACGACCAAGACAAAATCTAAACCAGCAACAAGACTCGACCACGGACACAAACTCAACAATGTGAAACTGAAACGAAATTGCAAGGCTAACACAAGGGTTCTAGGACAGCGGAATTTTTTTTTGTAGGATTTTTGTGGACTATAGGACGAAGGCGAAATCTAAACTGGGGATAATCCTGACGGGAATACCTGAGTCTCTGATTACCACTTGATGGGGACGTGGGTGCCCGATCTTCCGTCAGGTGAAAGATAACTCGTTTAGGGCGGATGTGACGCACCGATCCGGCTTCAGATCCAAAGACCTGGACCCCTGCAATCTTAGCACCACGATTCCTCTGGTTATCAACTGTGTCACAATCCGGTTGACCTCGCCGCGAAGGCTAATCCCTACCTGCGAAATGAAGAACACAAGCAAGAACTCGAAAGAAGCAGCTCTTAAAATAGTGACTCTGCAGATGAATGATTAACACACGAAAGTTGGGGTTTCACAAACCGATAACGGCGATTGTTCGACGACAGAAAACTCTAAGCAAAACCTGCCTCTAAACCGGCGGCGGCTACTGAGTTTATGGAGAGGGAGGGTCGTCCTAGGGTTGTGGGAGACCAGGAGGGGGCGCCCACGACTTGGGCCAAGGGCCCGACTCGATACACGGCCAAGTTGGCCCAAAATAGGTGGCGCAGCACCTTGTTGTGGTCACACAGCATGATCCACGTGACTTCTGGAGCTAGGACCAGAACCAAATCGACGGTGTCGTCGTCCTCTTTCCAACGAGTACTTATACGCCTCGTTTCGACGTCGTATGATGGAGTTATCGCCGAAACCGTGCGTAAGTGTAGGCTGAATCCGAGATGGACGTGGTAGCTGAGTCGGAGACGAAGTCCAACATGGGAAAGGTCGTGGCGTATGTGTGTTCAGCATGGTGATGTCCTCATCACTTTTTATCTTGAAAACCCACTTGCAATCAATAATATTAGCACCTTTAACAGCTGGAACAAGATGCCACGTTCTATTCTTGTGAAGTGCCTCAAGTTCTTCTTGCATTGCTTTCTTCCAATCTGGATCATTTAGAGCTTCATCTAAATTTGTTAGTTCACCTGTGGAACTAAAATTTGCATATCGAATAGTGCCGTCAGTATAGATTTTAGGCTTGAAAATCCCGCTTTGTGACCTGGTCTTGGCGCGCGGTGCTTCTGGTTCTACATCTGAAATAGACCCTGACGTAGCCACAGCAGATCCTCCGCCCACAGAAGATCCTGCACCTTCAAGAGATGACACCGTTGCGCCCTGTCCAGAGTCGCCACGTGTCCCAGACAGGCGGGATTTGCCTACACTCCGACTGGGCGGCACGTCTGAGGAATCAGCACCCGATCCGATGGGGATCATATCTCCCTCGACTGCGATGCTAGGCAAATCAGCCTCGCCTTCAGTGCCCGGCGTATCTCCTAGTGCCTGAACGAACGCTTGGATTCAATTTCATGCTGCTCTCGGCCCTGTTTTCATCCAAATTTTCTCCTGCTGCTTCATGTTCATCTCCTGCTGCTTCCTGTTCACAATTCACATCACTTGCAACACCATTAGCGTCTCCATTAGCAAAATATTGGTCAATACTACCTACACCCCCTTGATGTGAATTAAGAAGATGTTCGGGAAGTAGGGAGATTTCATGCCGCAGTCTTGCGCCGGCATTGTCATGTAGAGATGCAAAAGGAAACACTTCTTCATCAAAGATAACATCACGAGATATATATATTCGTCCAGTAGGAATATCAAGGCACTTAAAGCCTTTATGGAGAGAACTATACCCAAGAAAAGCACATTTCTTAGAGCGAAATTCCAACTTTCTAGAATTGAATGGCCTAAGATTGGGCCAGCGAAATTCCAAAGCACTCCCTATTCAGTCTATTTTGTAAAAAAATTGGAGCAAGGCTGTATTTGTTGTACCCACCAGGGGTTTGGGGTTAAATTTGCACTCCTTTCCTTGGCTATATAAGCAACCCAAGGGGGTTGAGAGAGGGGACTCCCCCCTCCTCACTTTGGCTTGTTCTCTCCCACTTGTCTTCTTTTCCCATGGGTGTTGACCCCTCTTAGGGGAAGGTTTTTTACCCCAACATTTTTGACGTCCACCGTTTGTCGCTCCCTCAGACCACAAGTACCACCGAACAAATTTTTTCAGCCTAATTTGACATGGCCACCGAAGAACCTCTTCGGCTCAACTCTCCAGAATCACTACAAACCTAATTCGCGAAGTACCTGTTGGTGTAGCTCGGGCCCGAAGGTGGACACCGAAATAACAGCCCCCTTTTTCTCCCTCCCGAAGGACCTGGCAGCCCTTCGGAAGCTCCCCTCACCTTCTCCCCTCTATCCCTACTCCGACTCTACTTCTACTTCTACTTCAACCTCTACTGCTAAGCTACTGCAATAAACAAGTAAATAGCGAAGATGAGAAAAGACAAATGCTTCGGAGCTCTCTTCTCATTCAATGCGGGTTACATCAATTATAGTGAGTCCCTCTATTTATAGGAGGGCACAGCCAACACTTTCCAACACAATTACACCTTTTTCGTACCAACGGCTAGTTCTCGACACCTTTTAAGGGGTATTACAGGGAATACGGCCTTCGTATGAACATGCCAACTTGCTTCCACGCAGACGCCTCCTTTACACGTGCATTTCTCCATCGTGGCCTCGTACGGACGGCACCACGTTCGCTCTCTCTGCGACACCCCGTTTCCACGCCGTTCTCTCCGTCTTTGTCGGCCATCGTTACCTTCGGACCGAAGCAGCTACGAACCGAAGATGCTCCGATCCTAACAGCTCCCATCCCGGGCTTCGCGATCACAACCTGTTAACATTTTTCCCAATAAACAAAGAAAGCGGGTCAACAGGTTAGCGTTGCGACGCCTTTGCGTCAACGCTGCTTCGATAGAAGGAGATTTGCACACAGCTCGTGGTTTTCAGCCCAGCTCACGTCAATCAGCCGAAGACCTATCTCGGCCCAGATCATCTTCGCGCATCAGGCCCGCGAAGACCTACTGCTTCGCAACAAAGGGAGGCCCCTGTTCGCGAAGGTAACCGATCGATGGCTGTTCACGAAGTTACTAACATCTTCGCAAGAGCATCACCGAAGCCCAGTTCGTGGAACGTCGTGATGGCCACCGAAGTACTTGCACACCTTCGGCCAACCTCGTGAAGACTTCTTCGGCCAAAGTCGATCCCCCTCTTTGGCCCAGCTCACGAAGCCAATTGCTATCAAGTCTTCGACCCAGCTCGCGAAGTTCAGCATCATCAGGCCCATCACCGAAGCTTCTCAGCATCATCGGCCCGTCAGCAAAGCCAATTGCTTCGGCCCATCTCGTGAAGTTCGGCTCAGGTATGTGCAAATTTCGCAAAAATGTTTGCTTGGAGTGGGGATTCGAACCGTGGTCTCCCCGCTCCTGTGTGCTTTGGCGTAGGCTGGGCTAGCCAGTAGAGCCGTGACCATTTATTGTTACCATGCACATCGTTATATCCTTTATACTCTAAGAAACACAGTTTGAGTTTTCACGTGCACACTTCACTTTCATGTTGGCACATATAGTTCGTTTATTGCGAAGAATAGTCCTGCCAATGGGGTTCGAATCGTGGCTTCTTGGAAGGATCTCACGGGTGGTTGAGTGGACCTTTAACTTAGCTCATCTTTTTAGTGTTTTCAAGCAAATTGGCTTTCTTTGCTGCTCTTGAACGTGGACGTATACAGTTTTCTTTGTCATTGTCTCGTCAAATAAAGTTTAAATTGGCCTGTTTAGTTTTAGATCTTCGATTAGCTGTAGCTCTATCCTTCAATGTCTTTGCTCGGTTGGCAACTCAACCAAGCTGTTTGAGATGTGAGCATGCTGTTCACGTGAGTTTTAGTTTATTGTTGCACGAATGCCTAACACGTCATACTGGTGGAGTAGCAAAGTCGCTTGCTCACGTAAAACATTTTCAGAATTTTCAAGTTTTCATTGGTAGTATTGCAGTACCTTTTTTTCTAGTAAAAATTATGTTGCTAGCTTACTCGAAAAAGTCGGCTGTGTTTTATATGGCAAAAAAAAAAGAAAAAAAAAGGAAGAGCGTATCATATTTAGGTTCACAGTACACGTTTTGTTTGTTAATGTGGGATCGCATAAAGCAGTGATTTGTTCATATAATTTATCTTGAGTCATACTTAAAGATTAAATGGCATAAAGTTTAAGCTTTCGCAGAGGAATTGTTTTCGCTAGCTTGTTGAAATTTTGGTTCTCGTTTGATGGCCGCAAAACACAGTTTTGGGAGCTACTGTTTCCTCACTAGAAAACATTTTTGTTTGTCAGTGTGGAACTTGCTGAAAGAACTCTCCCTTACTTGAAAAAGATTGTAATTTAAAAATGATGATAGGATATGCAGTGACTTAAAGTCACATTAATCTTTCAATTTTTCGTTTGGTTTCCAAGTACCAGTTTCTGCAAATCAAGTTATCCTGCAGTAATACTTTTTCGCACAATTTTCCTTTCTTGCTTAGTTTTAACTCGTCGGATAGGGGCAAAATCGGACGCGTCTAGTCGTCACTGTGGTGACAAAAAAACCAACCATCGCGCCGCTGGTTAGACCACATGCGCGCGTCGTTGGGAAAAGATAGCAGAAAAACTGTTTGCGCGCGCTAAGTTGCGGGTCGTGCAGCACTAGATTTTCCCCTTTCCTTGCATGCAGATAGAGACAAAATAGATGACGTCATTTACATGCAAAGTTGTTTCAAATTTTAAAAACTCATAAATCATAAATCGAGCGTTAAAATTAAATTCCGATCGCACTATTGGATTTCTGACAATAAAAACTTCAAAATAATATCTCACTTGACTATATTTTGACAAACTTTTTTTTATTCATATTTTTAATTAGGGTTTATATTTTCTGAGTTGCAATAAATATGGAACAAATTCTACAAAGACGTAGAACAAAACATTTGTACATAAGAACAAAACTATATGAACTAACGAACAAGTTATATATTTGTTCGCACGTGTAAGTGTTTTTTTGTCAGTTCTTATAATTTGTTCGTACATACAATTTTTTTTGGCTTTGTAGAACTTGTTCCATATGTATATGTTGCACAAAAATTGTTGACGTAACCACATGCAAAAAGACTAAAATTTAAAAATTAAAAATTTTTATTTCAAAAACGGGTTTCTTGTATTAAAATCTTCAGAACAAGATCCCACTTGACTATATTTTAACAAAAAGAAAGTTTATTCGTATTTTTAAATTAAGGTTAAATATTCTATTATAGCCAGAACAAAACAAATGAAGTGTCAGAACAAATCAGAACAAGATCATATTATAACCAGAACAAGTTTGTATATCATCCTGAAAAAAATGGTAGTGTCAGAACACGTTATTATTATAGACATAACAAATTATTATTATAACCAAAACAAGATATTACTATAGTCAGAATAATTTATTATTATAGCCAGAACAAGTTTGTATGTCATCTCGAACAAACAAAATAAAGTGTCAGAAGAAACGACAGCAATTGTCAAAACAAGTTTGTATATCATCCCGAACAAAATAAATTAAGTGTCAGAACAAATCAGAAAAAAGTCAGAACAAGTTATTATTACAAACGGAACAAGTTATGATTATAGTCAGAACAAGATATTATTATAGCCGGAACAACTTATTATTATAGCCAGAACAAGTTTGTATGTCATCTCGAACAAATAAAATGTCAGAACAATGAGAACAACTTCAGCACAAGATGCTATTATAGTCGAAATAAAATTTATCAAGGAGAACAAATATCCACTGAAAACGAACAAAAATATGTAAAAGAGAAAAAACATAAAGAATATGAAAAAGAACAAACATAAAAAAGAGGAAAAGATGAAAATAAATACATAAATAAATAAATAAATAAAAGGGAAAACAAAAGAATAGAGAAGGAGAGAAAAATGAATCTAAAAAATATCCAGAAAAAAGAAAAAAATCTTAAAAACCAGGGAAAAAGAAAAAATATGGATCTTAAAGACTAGGAAAAAAGAAAAAACATGAAAGAAAACAATGAAAAAAAATAAAAACTAGGAAAAGAAAAAAAATAATGAAAAGAAAATAAAAATAGAGAAAGAAAAAACAAAAGGATATGAATTAAAAAAAGAATGAAAAAACAAAATAAAATTAATAGAAAAGAAAAAAACTCAAAATTACAAAAAAAGGAAAGAACAAACAAACAAATATTAAAAAAATATTAGAAAGGAAAGAATATATAAAAAAGATGAAAATAGAAAAAAAATAAAATGTAAAATAAATAAAAAAAGACAAAAAAGAAAAAATAAAAGAAATAGAATAAAAAGAATGAAAAAAATGAAATAGAAAAAAATAATAATAGAAAGGAAATATAAAAAAGAAAAAAATGGAAATAGAAAAAATAAAAATAGAAAGTAAAAATAAATAATAAACAAAAAATAGAATAGAAGAAAAAATATAGAAAGAAAAATAAAATAAAGAGTGGAAGGAATAATAGAAAATGTGAAAAAAATGGAAGGAGCAAAATAGAGAAAAATCTAAAATAAAGAGAAAATAAAGAGAAACGAAATAAAGAAAAACAAAAGTGAAAAAAGAAAACTCAAATAAAAAAGAAATAGATAGAAAAGAAAAAATATAGAAAGAAATATAGAAAGAAACGAACAAAAAGAAAATAAATAAAAAAACAAATCTTAAAGCTTCCCACTTCCCTCCGCGTGCAGGCCGCGCCTCCCGTCCGTACCACGCGACAGAAGGTCGAAATGTCGCTGAAGCGACGTATATGAATTACCGGCAAAATCACCATGACGTTGCTTGACCAGCTCGCGCAGCTCAAGCACGTGCCCATGTTTTGGTCAAATTTTAACCTTTGTATACCTTTGCTTAGGTGGCAGCAAAGCTGTATAATGTTTAGGCTTCATTGCTTCTTTCCTGTGAGGTTTAAAGCATTTTCCAGTTGGTAATTTTTTAGTGTGCGCAGACAAGTCGTGGTTACGTTGGTACAAGGTAGTTGCGTAGCTTCGGTGTGTTTAAGAATCTTTGCTTTCGGTTTTTGTCATTCATTCAACAACGTTGGTTTTCCACCCTATCTAATATTTTGCTAATAGCTGATACTAGTGTTTATTTTTGAAGTACGTATATTTGCTTAACCTCTTTTGCTTAACCGCTGGTGTCTCGTGAGTTTCTGGCGATAAATGTAATATACCACCCATGGAACACTCTATTTTCATAGGGAGTTTGGTGTGTTGTAGATCACATTACCGATTTTGGTTCGTCAAATGCTATTTTGCATGGGCAAACTAACTTGCAGCTTCGGTCTCGTTTATTTACCTCGTCGAGGATTTAATTTCCGGATTAGTGGATTTCTTGCTAATTTGAATGACACAACTAAGCCGAAGTTCATGGACAGCCATATTGACTCTTCGGTTACTGCCTTATGGCTCTTCGCTTATTACCTCATGGTTCTTCAGTTGCTATATTCAATTGTTGGATTTTCGCTATGGGGTTCATTGTTTTGTCAAGCTAGGTAATCACTCAATTGGGTCGATGGTTCATGCCACTTCTTCGAGCGAAGTTCGCTTATTGTATCGGGGCATCAATGTTGGTCTTAGGAATGGAGCTCATTCAAAGCAGTTCACGCCACCTCCTCGCGCGAAGGTACGACATGGCACCATCCTTTCTTGCTACTTCGGCTTTTACACATGGCACTTTACTTCGGCATGATGTTATGCACTTCTTTATTCAAGAATCAAATTTTGTTTTTCATAGTCGTTCAAACTTTTCAGCTTCATCTATATATCAATAGTCACTAGTTTACATGCAACACAATTTTAGTTACTTTGCGATCAGTTTCTTCGGGCACCTTAATTTCTATTGTGTAGAAAAATGGTTAGTCACTTCGCTATTTTTGGGGCATGCGCTTTAATGACTGGTTTTGTTTGCAATGTGCACCTTCGGTCATCTACCTTCGGTTTGCAATTCTTGAAAAACAAGACTAGTTTGCCAGTTCAATGTTGCTTCGTTTAGCTTGATGCTCTTTGAGCAAGAAACAACCTAGCTGAGAAAGGTTTCTTCCATTAGTCACGAGTTTTCTACCTCGCTTGTCAGCAAGGCCCGAGACTTGGGGCTACTGTTGGGGCTTTCGCCATGTGTAGCAGTCATAGGACCAGGCTTAGATTTTTGCTTCGGGTAGGGCGTACACAAGTTTGTTTGGCTTGTCGGCGGGCTGTTTCGTTATCGAGTTACTTACAAGTTTGTTTATCATACATTCAGAACCTAGTCTCGAGTAGCACAAAAAGGCCACAGTTATCTAGAACAACTTTCCTTTGTCTTAGTGTTGTAGCTTTCAGTTTGTTTATCACCGTTTAAGCTTAAGGTTTAACCTTCGGTGGTTTTAGTTATCCTCGGGTTGTAGTTAAAACAGTTTTGTCTTACCCCACCGAAGGGACAACTAAAAGAGTTTAGAGTTGTCACTTTCGGCACATTGAAAACATATGTATAGAGTTAGGTGAACATTCACGTTTCGCTCTGAGGATGCAAAACGTTAATGATTCACCTAGAGCTCACGTTTTGTGAGTTATAAAAGTTAACATGCTTCATCCTTAGGTTTAAAGTTTCGCACCTTGTAACTTGTTACTTGTCTTTCTAAACTCCTTTTTTCCGGTGAGCGTGGTCATAAGCAAATGGGCCACTTATATACAGCTAATTGAGCGAAGATAGTTAAGTAGTGTATGAGCCGAAGTCATGTGTGGTTTTTTCCCTTCGGTAGAACACAATCTAGTTTACATTTGTGCTTCGTTGTTACTGTATGAAGCGTTGCTGCTTAATATAAACCACCCGAAGCGATTGATCAAGGTTGCGAAGTAATATATAAGTGAGTTTCGGTTTGAAACATTTTGTAGAGAGTTTGCATCATCCAATTAATACACTTCAGGGTTATCAGTTTGATCATGCATGCAAGCATAACACGGTCTAGATTTTTGTACAATTTTACTAGCAGCCCGGGAGGAAACAACATCGTTTTCTCACGGTCGCTGATTTTACAAGATGAGCTAGTGACCTCTCTCTCAGATCACTTCACGCGAAGAGGCCGAGCAAGTACATAAGTTTGGGCCTTGTTTAGTTTGCTAGAAATTCTAACGTTTTCTTCACTCTCTCTCCATCACATCACAATAAATATGTCAAAAGACATATGTTCGGAGTATTAAATATAGGTAAAAAAATAACTAATTACACAGTTTTGATGTACTTTGCGACACGAATCTTTTGAGCCTAGTTAGACCATGGTAGGATAATATTTACCACAAACAAACGAAACGTGCTACAGTGTGCTACAGGAGTTCAAAACGTTAAAAAAACAAATTTTCCTACCAACTAAACAAGGCCTTGAATGCCACTTCAGATCCCTTCCAGTTTTTTGGGTGCAAAAGTCATCGGTCGCTACTCGCTAGACTACAACACCACACCATCGGATATCATTGCACGAGTACCTAGTATAGCAACTGGACCAATCAGTTTTTATAGAGGACTTCGCCAACCAGAGTATAACTTGCATGCGGTTAAATATCTTGTACAAGTTTTTACAGAAAGTCTTTTGATCCGAAGGAATTTTTAATTCTGCCCCCGAAGAGCTTATCAAGTAGTTCATCACTTCGCTTTCGTGGCATGATGGTTTCACCACTTTCTTTTTAAAGATATTTTATTCATCTTGCTTCATTTAAATCCTGTGGACATTCCGTCTATTAAAATTAACTTCGGTCATGTGTAACAAAAAAGAACGCTGGATCGAGTAGGCCTGTGCTACTCAGTTTTTTGTAGCTAATAAGATAACTGCTCTTGTGTAGTCTCGGTCACTTCGGGGCTCATGTGTTTCATCACAGAAGTAAAATATATGTTCTCGATTCTTGTGTCGTTTTGCAAATACATGGAATATATGCACCTTCAGCAATCTACCCCTCCATGAGGATTTAGCTCAGAATTCTTGAACTATCCACCGGACCTTCAGTAATTGTTTTATGACTCTTCGGTTGTCTAAGTGAAAAGGGACCATTCAAATTGCTACGTAAACAATAACTATTCAAATCATCGGTATGCATCGAAAAGACCGAAGTGACGCAATTCGAATAATTCAGAGTTGTCACTTTCGGCACAGGAGAATAAAAATATTTAAAAGGTTAGGTGAATATTTACGTTTCGCTCTGAGGATGCAAAACGTAAATGATTCACCTAAGGCTCAAGTTCCATGAGTCGGGGAAAAAAGTCTTCGGCGGTCAATGCGTGAAGCCCCTCGGGAAAACCGTAGGGATAAGTCGACTCGTTAAACGGCGTGGTCGCAAAATCATCTGCTTTATCACAAGTGAAGAAGCCTTCGGCGGCGAATGCGCGAAGCAAATTGCGAGGCAGGGCTGACGAGCCACCTCGGGTCACTAAAAGCCTTCGGCGGTGAATGCGCGAAGCACTTAAAACTCGAGTGGAAATGAAATCGAAGTTGAGCTAAGGATCCACTTAGAGAAGACTGGCTACCTGCTATGCATGATTTATGTTATTTGAATCCAAGTTACATGTTCACTAACCTCGTAGCACGAGAATTTGTAGTTTCGGAAGTTGTCCCCTGTATTGAAAATTTTCCAGGATTAATACTATGTTGCAATCAATTCTTCTATACTAATCCATCAAGCCGAAGGAGTATTCAACACCTTCAAGGAATTGGTCTTCGGAATAATGAGTTTCTAGCTGAGTTTGTTGTCTATTTCAGTATTGGTTCTTCGAGTATTCGACACCATATGGCTCTTTGACACAAGTGTCTCTGGTATTTCAGAATTGGCTCTTCGACCCAGGTGCCTCGGATATTTCATCATCGGCTCTTCGGCTATCTCTATATGGTTCCTCAGGCATTTCATCATTGACTCTTTGGACATCTCTATACGGCTCATCGTGTTATCATAATGGACTTCAATGTTTCTTTGGTTAATACATCATGCGAAGACGCTACATGGAAGATTATGTCTCTTTCACCGAGAAATACATTATCCTCACAATCAGTGGCTTCATCTTCACATCAACATCAACTACAATCTGCATCGATCGCGCTACTGATTCCACGACATACAGTCTTCGCCACAAGCATCGGCCAAGGGGGCTATGGAGGGATCTTGGAGGACCAATTCACCCATCTTGCCCGATGTGTATGAACGAAGACTCAAGAGCTTCAGGAGGACGAAGAAGGCATCACACTCTCCTCTACTTCGGCTACACTAAGTACACGGAAGGAACGACGGCGGGAGGATAAAGCAAAACCGAAGAGAGAAGATCTTCTTCCAGCGGGGACAGTGAAGCTGACGTCGCCACCGAAGAAGCTCTTCATCATTAAATAAAGACCGAAGATGACATTAGTTGGGTTAGCTGGTGAATGTGTATATGTAAATCAGCAAGGTGTACGCGCTCTTTTCTCCATTCTGTTTTGTCCCACTGGGTTTTCGGAATGGAGTTTTAGTGAGGTGTATGGGCGGATGGTCCCGGGGGCATGTCCTCGGGGCCGAAGTAGGGTGTGCCTAGTCTTTCCCCTTGATTTTAGCTACTTCGCTTTGTTTACCGTCCAAACCAAAGTAGCTGAGGGGCTACTGTTGGGGAAAATGATTCTCTAGGCATCCTCTATTCAGCCTATTTTGTAAAAAATAGGGGCTAAGCTGTAATTGTTGTACCCACCAGGGGTTTGGGGTTAAATTTGCACTCCTTCCCTTGGCTATATAAGCAACTCAAGGGGGTTGAGAGAGGGGACTCCCCCCTCCTCACTTGGCTTGGTTCTCTCCCACTTGTCTTCTTTTCCCATGGGTGTTGGCCCCTCTTAGGGGAAGGTTTTTTACCCCAACAGTGGGCAACAATGACGGAGGGCTAGCAAGGATCTCCAAACTATTTTCAAATTTATTTCTTGTCTTATGATAGTATATGAGTTTTCTAATGGAATTAGACAAAACATTGTTGTAACTTTTTTAGTTTAATATACAACCAGTAGGGGACTTCCCTCCTGTTTCCTAAAAAAAGTAGGAAACCAAGACAAAATTTGAAAGGAAGACTATTTTTTTACTACCAAAAGGCATATGTGGAAGGGCAAGACTCAAGAGCAAGATGATAGTGACATGCTTGGTTAAGAAACGTGCAGTGAAATTGAAATGAGTAAGATGTATTGACCACTTTTGCAAATTATTTGCTTTTGTGTACTGTCGTTGCAAAAAAAACCGAAACTGCAGGAGAGTTCCGCACAACAGGCTTTTCTGTACTAAAAGGAGCGAAAACAATTGAAAACAATTCTCACTCAATTTGGACCCACCTTACCCCTCACGCCGGACCCACCCGTCAGGTTGCATGATGACCAAAAAGGTGGAACAACCATAAAAATCGTAATTTGGGAAGTATTTCTGTCAAAATCTTAATTTTTTTGTTACCCACGCTGACCTTACCCACCCACCTGTACCCTCCGACCCCACAACGCGCCCTGCGGACCCACCTGTTCACCCACCGCACCCGGCGCGACCCACCCACACACCGCACGGCCGCACCCCGCGAGGCCGGAGGGGACGCCGTCCAGCCAGCGGCGACCACTCGACGACATCCAACAAGGAGGCCACCGCTAGGGATGGAAATATGGAAATGAAATCCGAATTATCCGATATCCGTATCCGTTAAAACGTAAATATGGATATCCGTATCCGTATTCGAATTCAAATGTGGTAGTAAAGTGGATACATCCGAATTCGTTTTTGTCGATTTTTTCTCTATATCTGATTCCATGCGTATTCGGCAATATCCGGCACTATCCGTATTCGACTATATAAAACTGTAACTTATTTCTATAACTAATGACAAATTAGGATCAATAGAATACTAATAATGATAGTGTATAATTGAAAAACATTATATCCATAACTAATGATTATGACATTAATCTTAATATTAAAAATATTACATCCATAAAACAATTTAAAAATTATATTTAAATTTAATGTCCAACATCATTAATTTTAATGATAAAAATACATTAATATAAAGTTTAATTTTAATTACCCTTGTTTATTTATGTATTGATGAAAATATTTTTCATGTATTTTTTATTATTTGTTTGATAAATGTATATATATTAAAATATGTATTTATTAATAGTTTTATTTATTATATGATTAATTATTAAAATAAATATGGATGAATGTGATTATTCTTAATAATGGATCTCTCTTATGTACTAATACGTTAGTCTTTACATGTTTGTCATTATAAATTATTAATAAAGAAAATTGGTAAATGTTGTCTTCTGAATCATGCAAATATCCGATTCGTTTCCGAATTCGAGACATCCGTTTTGTATTCGCATCTGAAAACATTCGAATCCGTATTCGTATTCGAGAAAAAATGTGATAAAAAATGCTATCCGAATCCGATTCCATGCGAATCCGATCCGTTTCCATCCCTAACCACCGCAGTGTGCCTAGCCCTCTGTCAGTCCGCCCAGCCTCGCCCCATCCGCGCCGCCTTCGCCTAGCCTCTCTCTCGCACCCAACGCTGCAACCCCTCCCACACGGAGCTGGCTCTATGGCTCGACCGATGGCACAGCGAGGCAGGTGGACGGCGAGACGGTGTCGAGATGGGGCCGTGACGACTTGGTGCAGAACGTGGCTTGCGGTTCGGACATTGCACTGAACAGGTTGTAGGCGAGGTTGAGGACGACATGGGCGGCTCACTAGAGGCGAGGGGCAGCAGCAGGAGCAAGTCGCCGTCCCGGGGCATCCAGTCGCATCATCAGTCCACCATGACCTTGCTCCTGCTCCTCCGCACAAGGACGGGGTCTGGAGCCCACCCAGCCTTGGCGAGCCCCTGGCTCGACACCCACACAGGAGAGGAGATGCAGCAGCTTGCTGTTCTGCTTTCTTTTCTCGGTGGTGAACACAAGAGGGTGGAGGCGTTGGTGGGGATTTCTTGCTCGGCGGGAGAAAAGATCAAGGAAGCCGCTTACTCTACTGCAACTCGATGGAAGGAGCAGGGAGAGGATAGGAGAGGCTGCTCCAGCCAGCTTGTTTCGTTGGGGAAGAAAAATAATTTCAGGCTGTTGCTTGGGATTTGGAGCTCGTGGCTGCTAGCTGTGGATTTGCTCTTCTGGTGGAAGCATAAAGAGGAACGAGAAAGGGGGCAGATCTGTTTGCTGCTTCTTGTTGCTGGATTGGAGAGAGGATGGAGGTGACAGATGGATTGGAGAGGAATTCTGGTGGCTTGCTGTGGAAAAAGGAGCAGAAGAGATTGATGCGGCGGCTGGTACTGGTTGCTCGATTGGAGAGGAGCAAAGAGCAGGAGAGGTGGTGCTCGAGCTGCTGAACTGATTGCTCTGTCGTAGAAGAGGAAGATTGGAGAAGTAGAGGAGCTCTGGCAACCTCTGCCCCTTTGCAAGCTAATTATCCTCATATTGTGAAAACAAAGTGTGATATTTTTACACATTTTCCAATCTCATTTGGTGAGGCCATCAATAACGGCCAAGAGCTTGAGCATTGATCTGGTATGCTCACCTGATCTATTGCATATGCATGCATTTTCTGAACAACCAGTCTGAATTTTGTACCTGCATTAAGGCATAGTTGCAATTTGATTCAGAGGTTCACTGCTGATCAGCTGTAAAAAAAAGCTTGGGTCAGAGAGCTCAGGATGCAAGCCTGTCAGTGTGGAAACTGGACAACTCTGCGGTAACTAAAGCTTAACGTGGTGGAAGCTAAAGTGTTGGTGGGTTCATGTTGTTTATCCTGGGAGTGCACAATGGTGGTTGGTTCTTAATGTTTCCCTGAATGAATTTTGAGGACTTAATGTTTCTCGTAATCAATTTTGAGGAATTGATGTTTCTCTGAATATTTATAAGCATACAGTGACATATTAAATTGGTTATTGCATATAATTTGGCATGGTGTGACCTCCAAGCCAGACACGAGTAATTTTTTACTAAATGTAAAATAGGAAGCATATTAATTATCCTGTAAAAGTGTGACAACAATCAAAGTCCTCACGCCAATATCTCCAGGCTTCCACGGAGGATGCAGAGAAAAAATAAACAAAAATAGACGAAGTGGAATCAAACTAAGGAAAGAATCCATGTTATTTGCAGATTCATTGTACTCTAAATCTCTCTTTAGTAGAGTAATTTGAAACCGACTCGGTGATCCTCCTTCCACATATAAATCAACGCGAAGATGCGCTCATAAGCTCGAACAACAGGCGCTTCGAGGTGGCAGAAGCGGCGGTAAACCTATCGCAGACCATCCGCCATATGATCGAGAATAGTTGCATGAGTACTTCAATGAGCACGCCCCCGCGAGCAGCGCTAAGGCCGCCAGAACTTCCTCGTCTCCAGACGTTGTCACGAGCACTGAAGAGGGGGAGGCCACTAGAACCTTGTCCTCGGCCACCGTGCCGAAGGACCATCTGAAGAACTTCAATGAGGCGTTCGTCGACGTCGACCAAGCCAAGCAGTTCGACCTTATTCTGGCCGCCAACTACCTCGACATCAAGGGTACCTCTGCTCTACTTCTTGTTGTTGCTTCTCATCTGATTCTTTACCACGAGGTGCACCTTCCTCTTCTCAGTTGTTTGCTAATGAGAATCACAATTGACGAACCTTTGAAATTTCCCTTTAGGATCTGCACAGAGGGGCTGCATGCTAAGTGTTTGTTGGAATGCTTATACGAGATTAAGAAGAACTGGAATTTGAACTAGATGAAATGTTTACATAAATCATGGGTCACGTCTTTCGCAATCAAGATGAAATGTTGAAGTTTTTGACGTGTCCTTATACGAATCGGTTAAATAATTGTCACGGATTGTTAAAAGTTGGATAAATTGTATCCTTGTAGTGCTATTTATGAACTCTATTAAAGTCGAAATCTAATAACAATCATATATTTTTTCAAATAAAATTATTTTTAATCTATACTTTTTTTAAAAAATATGTGCATCTAGCAGGTGCCTACGTCTCAGTTTCGCTTGCTTCCTGGCATCAATTTCTTCGTCCTACAGTGCTCAAACATAACAAAATAGTGATGGCCGATGGCGCTCTGCTCAACCGACGAGCGGTGTAAGTTGTTACATACATGTGAAATATTTTCTATTTATTGCGGATTTTTAGACACGTGCGGCACACACGTGATTTTACCATATAAATATAATTTTTAATTATTATTATTTAGACACGTGCGTGTCGCACGTGCATTTTACTAGTATATTAAAAGGGAGAAATACTTACACGCATGTAGGAAAAGAATATACAAACAAAAGACGTTAAGAAATGGTCTCTCTAGAAAACAAATAAAAGAAGGTTGTTGGTCCTCCTTAACTCTCAGGAGTTGAAGGTATCCTTGACTCTTAAACTTCCTAACCCAAAGGCTAACGAAGGGGGAGACGTTGTCAAAGATTTTCGAGTTCCTTAGTTTCCAAAGTTCTCAGGTCGCGATCATAAAAATTTTCATGAAGAAACTCAAGGACAACTGTACAAGAGTGTTTAGCACTCTAACACAAATGTCAGGTTCTTAAGTCCACCGAATACCAAGCTTCCCCAGTCTGTGTCAAAAACTAAGGATAGAATGAGAGATGCTTTTGCAAATTTACTTAACCTTAAAGCCTTACTCCTTGTGCAACCCTATGCATGCTCCTTGTTATATATTTGGGTAAGACTTGCAAGTACCTTTGGTACTCATGTTGATATCACTCCCTAAAGTTGTAGGTGAATCGGAGACCCTGTTTGGTCACTTTTACCCTGCTGATCCAAGGGTGGGTGATGAGTGACTACATCAGTCGTTTGTTGCTTCGGTGGTGTTCTTGGGCAACGACACCATCGTTCCTTTTGTGTTAATCTATCATATCCGTTGCATAGATGTGCACTTTTCATGAGTTAGATGTTGGAAAATCTTGAACCATAATATTTAATCTGATGTTGTTGTTGTCATGAGTCCAAGACTTGTATTTTGGAGCTCATTTATTTTAATTTCAAATTGAACCATTTGTGTTATGAACTTGTAATCTTAATTGTTAAACTTGTAATCTTAATTGTTGAACTTGTATAATGCTCTTTGTGGTTCATATGGTGATGTGCGATTTGTACGATTGTTCAATACCTATCGGGACTACCGAATTTGTTCTCTTTTTATGTTGAATTGCACTGACTCATGTAGCTTTAGGTGCGAGTTGGCACTTGACACGTCGCAAAACGAGTAAGTGTTGGCTCTTATCCTAATGGCATTGTCGTACGGACATCCCTAGGCCCATTACCCAGGGTACTCCTATCCGTATACGGGACTAGTCACCGAGACTACTCTGACATGTGGGCCACGGTGCAAGGCGGCGTGGACCACAAGGCTGCACAGGACTAGTACTCGAATAGGAAAGCTCCTTATGTAACCACCATAGGCTTCTCCTAGTCGTACTCGACTAGTACCCTGTACAGCTACCGACTTGTAACCCTACCTCCCGGACTATATAAGGCGAGGCAGGAACCCCCCTCCCAACAACACCTGATTCTCATACAATCAACAGAGCTACATAGCATACAAGACGTAGGGTATTACGCAAATTGCGGCCCGAACCTGTCTAAATTGTGTGCCACATGTCTCTCCATCAAGTTCCTGATCTCGACGAGCCCCACAATCATCTACCTCGGGTACCCCCTTGGTAGGTTGTCGGGTCTAAACACCGAAAGCTGGCACGCCATGTAGGGGAGCTTGTCGAAGATCCACTGGCAAACTCGATGACTCCAATCACCATCAAGCCCACCGTCGCCTTCACGCGAAGCTGAAAGGATCAATGCAAGTAGCCTAGAGGGGGGGTGAATAGGCCTACAAAACAAATTCAAACTTTTCTGCCAAATTCTGTCAGTGTCCGGAACGTCCGAGAAGAATCCGGAGACAGTGAATTTTCCTGGAGCTTCTGATTTTTCAATCCTGCATGAGTTAGAAAGCTAAGGGCTGATTTCACAAGCAAGATACAGATAATTGCAGCTAAGAATTTGAAGCATAAGCTACTAAACACCCTTAGAGCAAGGAGAACTTATAGATCTAGAGCAAACCCTAGTAGATCTAGTTGAGAGCAAACAAGAACAAGCAAGCAATGAAAGTAAAGAAAGTAAAGCACAAGGGACACAGATTTAACCCGTGGTTTAGCTCACCACAAAGGTTAGCCTACATCCACGTTGTTGAGGTAAGCCACAAAGGCTTTGGGATCTCTCTAGATCCACTCCTCTCTCACACCTATCACCAAGGTAATAGATGGAGTGCTCCACTAGTCACAAAGGGTAATACAAACAACTTGGGGCAGCCACACAAAGCTAGGAAGCTCCCAAGTAACCTCTAGCCATCTAGGGGTAAAACTCCAAGAGTAATAGATCCACTAAGTAAGCTAGGGTTTCACCAAGTGCACTAAATCTTCAAGAGAGTGAAAGGATTTGCTTCTTCTCATAAGGAATCACCCAAGACATGAATGCTAAGGATGGATTTTGGATTCAAGTAGGTGGGAGTGAATGCTAGGAGTGAGAAAGGGGCAAATGCTACTGTTTCGGCGTAGGGAAGAAGAAGAGGACCGTTGGGGGTCAAAGGGGTATAAATACCCTCAGATCTAGATCTGCAACGGCTCTTTTTGAAATCCCGGAACCTCCGGAAAAATCCCGAAACTTCCGAGGTCTGGGAGACTTCAGCTAGCAGTCACAAGGCAGTCCGGAACTTCCGGGAAAAACTCAGAGGTTCCGGAGACAGAGAAACAGATGCTGCTGATAGGTCATTTGTGATTGGGATGTTTTATTGGTTTGTAAAGAACTTAATGCACTTGGTTCTTACCCCAAAGCCACTATTAGTATCCCTCTTGATAGTATGGCTTGTCCTATACTCAATTTCTAAATAAAAATAAATTAAACTACCATCCTTGGACAAAGGCAAGCCTTCCTTTTTGAATTAGGGGTCTCCTTTTGTTCCTTTGCACCTTACACAAATCATTAACCTGAAACATACACTTAGAAGCTCATTAGACCTTTAATTGGGTGGTCAACATCACCAAAACCCACTTAGGGCTTGATTGCACTTACAGAGGCGGCACCTTCATCTTCAGCTCCTGGATCTGCACCGCCGACGGCGCTGGCTCTTTCCAGCGTCGCCTCCAGCCAGTCCTGGAGAAGAAGTCCACATCCTCGACACTTCTACAAGCTTTGATCGACGATCTTGTTGAAAATTTAGACAAAATTTCGCTCTTTGATCTACTCAGAGGCCACGAGTCCAAGTCCGACTACTATTGACGGCTGTTAAGTACCACTTTTAGCCGTCCATATTCTTACATAAATAGAGGCATATGCACTTATTACTCGCATTTTGGTATGAATAATGTAGTTCCACTTGTCCTTGGTGATTATTTGAATATAGGTGAAATGAGCATGAAAAGAGATGGAAACCCACCTTCTATGGAATGATCCATGCCAACTCAGTTGAGGAGGTGGCTGCCACACTGATTCTAGGTGGCATCCACGTCACTGATCCAAGGAAGGCACTCACCGACGAATCAGAGAGCGACACATGGACATCACATGGATCCATGGGCCCACCTAGGATTCCAAACCGCCATCAAACAAGCCATGCACCGGGGAAAGCTCAGAGGGCCCACCTGCAAGCCACCACAAGGAAGCACACTAGGTGGGGCCGCCCTAGATGGTCGGCCAATCCTAGGATCGGCCGAACCGACCTAGTGGCACCCCATCACGACCTTCCACGTGGTGGTTGCTCATTGGTCACTTGCTGCATCTTGGGGTGTTTTGGTGACATTTGGTGCCCGGAGCAAGTCCTTACCTATAAATAGAAGGGGAGGGGCTCCCATTTCTTACACACATCTCTCTTGACTCTCCTCTCACTTTTAGTTTCCAATGCTAGAGGGTAGTATAGAGTAGCTCTAATTCAGGTTCCAAGTCTACTTTGGAATCTAGGTATGAGTTCTCTTGTATCTTTATTTCTTTGTATGACTTTGATCTACTTCAGTTATTCATCTATTTCATATGAAGTTATGGTAGCTCATGTGATTGATATGTTCTTGAGTCCATCCATTGTTCATCATTTAGAGGCTTGTGTTCTTCATGAACACTACCTCTCGATTCAGTTGAAGGATGATTTTCTCATTCCTTATGTGTTTGTTCATAAGTTAGAGGCTCGTGTTCTTCACGAACACGACCCTTTGATCTTGTTGATTAGACATAAGAGAGTTCATATCCGTTCGTATGGCTAGCCCTTGTTTGATCTAGATTGATAGCATCATTGTGTTGCATGAGATTTGTGTTTAAGCTACGGTACTCGGTCTAACTTGGTTAGTTATCTGGTGGCTTCACCCTGGGTCACAATAGTCCGGGCCAGGTAAAGTCTAGCAGCAACGCAGGCATGGTGCCTGGGTTGTGTAGCTTCGTTAGTTATGAGCTTGCCCCCGTAACGATAGAGGTAGACCGCAGTGGTGACAGCTGTTAGACTCTTTGAAACCCTCTGTGCTGGGGTACTGCTGTAGGAGTCTAAAGGATAGTTTCGCAGAGTGCTGGTCATCACGGGCTATCTTCCTGTTTGTACTTGGGTTCTAAATCTCCAATCATGCAATGCATTGTGCTTCTCTCTTGTATCATCCAACTCTTGAATGTATAGTACCTTAGAACCTAGAGCTAGCTCCATATGGTCCTCCCTACACCGTAGTGTGCTTGTGTAGAGATAGATCAGAGTGTATGTCACACTACCCTTATCCTATCATTTATCTTACCCTTGTATTTGAGTTGTTGTCTCCTATCTCTATCTCATGGTTTACATTCAGTGCAAAAGCATAAGTCTTGATATCCGACATTGCCTTCCACTGATACAATACCCTTGGAACAGTCACTTCCCTGGGGAAATGCTACAATGGTCAATCTGTGCGCTTGCGGATTCATTCACGGTCGTTAGATTCACCTATGGCAAGTCTTGACGCTCGCTCTAACTCGGCGTCGTTAGTAGTGACGTTAAGAAATGCCAACAAGCATTTCTGGCGCCATTGCTGGGGACGGATTCTAAATCCATTCTTAGGTGGTTGCACTAAGCAATGTCAACAACTACAACTCAGCTATGACTCCCACCTGGGTTGAACCACAAGAACTGGCTCCCGAGCCATCATCTGCTCCGACCTACCCTCGTCAACGAGTGCTCTTCGGACTCCGTGACGCTTGTGCTACCAACCAGGCCGCACTACCAAAGCTCCAACGCCCTGGCAAGGAGATCATGCACTCTTCAGATTCTGATGTCGCTCAAGATTACTACTCCTCAGACTCATCCAAGTAGGAGTTCGACTTCAGGTCGGATCTGCTCGAGCACGAGATCAACTCCAACTCGGTCTCATCTGAAGAGAAGTTGCTGTCAGGTCCAGCTACGGGCTTGGTGGTCGAGTCTACACCGCAGGGTAGATTCGTCTACTGGCCCAATTAGAAGCCCGCTGACCTGGCAACGAATAACAACTCATGCTTCATTGCTTGCCTGGAGACCCTCCCATTTCAACAAGGTGCACCGCTACCCAACCAACAAGATGACGACAGCACCAACGAGTTGATTGTTGGGTATTTTAGCGACACACGAAATAAATCTGCAACCACACAGATACCATTGTAGCTTTCACCTCAAAGTATTCCAAGGGTATCGAATCCAAGAGAACGTGTGTGCACTAACTTTGTACTAGTTGGTCCAAGGACACACCCATATAAGAGGCAAGGATAGAGAGGATTCCTAAAGATAGCACTATAGATGAGATTAAAGGTTGATCTCTAGATAGAACTTAGCTTAGGGTACCGATTGCCCTAACTTAACAGGCGACTCCGACACGCGGATCTATGTGGAACGGAGTTCTGACTATATCCAGCTGCAGAGGATCAACGAGGGCCAGAAGGGCTGTTACCACCTCCTGGACTGCCTCTACCTAACCTTGGGATAAGCCGAACGAATGATAACCGGTAGTGTGGCACAACGTCAACGTTGTGGTTACTGTCGTAGCCAACGTACTACGACACTCTGTACTGATAGAACTACGACCACGAAAGAGAACTGATCTCACTCACTATAGGTACTACTAGCTTATACTAAAGGCATGCAGGAGAGCACTCGACCCTGTACTATGCTTCCAACGTATACGAACGACTTGCAGGAGTTGAACGCATAAACTCAGGATCTACACACTAGTAGAGGAAAAAGTCTACTCATGCAACCTTGCATAAACTATTAGAAAGGAATCACGAATGTCACTTTTGGTCTAAATGGAACATGCAGGAATATCCACTATATTCTAATTGACGAACACACATACAAACGAATATGAGAACTATGAACTTGTGCCACAAGATCAAAGGGTTGTGTTCGCGAAGAACACAAGCCTCTAAATCAAGAACACACGAAGAACACAAGAACATATCACCTATGCATGAATGCTACTTTAGTCTAATTAGAAGAATACAAGAATACTCACTTTAGTCTAAATGAAGAACATCAACATCGTAGAGGCACATGCCTCTCTCCCTCTCTACTCTAAGCACTAGCTAGGAGAGGAGCCTTGGATGGGTGAAGTGTGTCTCATTTCCTACCCCCTCCTGAGGACCAGGTGTGTCCGAAGACCAGTGGAGGGTCGCTCCTTAGTGATGAGTGATTGACAACGTTGTGTGGACTGGTGCTTGGCTCAGTGTGCAGGTACAGGTTGCGGCTTGACTCGTATTGGTGCAAGTGAAGAACAAGCACGAAAGGCCTATGCTGTGGTGGTCTCTGGGTGATGGAGAGGCAAGTAGGCTTGGTTCGATGGACCCGGTGGCTGATGGGGTCAAGTGCGAGCCGTGCGGTGCAAGAGGAGCAAGTTGAAGTCATGGACATGGGCCGGTGAAAGGTAGTGGTTCGAGGTCGAAGCTTGCACGCGGGGTTTGGTGGTTTGCCCACAAAACCATCGGAGGGCAGTTTCTTGGTTTGGGCCTCAAAACCAAGGTCGAAGGCCCAACGCGATGGAGACGGTGATCCGGGAGCGTCGGGAAGCTTCGAGGCGGGGGCACGTGGCGTGATCGTGGGGCTTGCGTCGAGGCTAAGCGAGTCTGCGGTGGAAGTGTGTTCGCTCGATGGGAATATCTGAAGACTTGACCAAAATACCCCTGAGGGGTGTGTATCTTAATTTTAAGTTATAGGGGTAGCGTGGTCATTTGCCTCCTCCGGTGAACCTCATATATATAGCGGAGAGGTGGATGACATCTCTCTCTCTCTCTCTGGCTCTGGACTCGCTCTAGACTGCTTCGTTTCCTAGTATTTCCTTAGGCTAGACTCTTGTACAGACTCTGACCTCTGGATGTATGGAAGCATTCGGCGTTGTGATTCATTCCCTCTCTTAGCTCTTTGTGATTTTCGTGTCTTTTTCAGAGTATTTTTGGGTGCTTTTGTTCTTCACTTGATTCGTTGATTTGAGGGTGTTTTTCCTTAGATTTCTTTGAGGGGATCATGGGTGGACGCCTTGTGCATCTTTGAGTATGATCTTGACCCCTCAAACACCGTGAAAATCCTTCGATTTGCGAGTTCTTGGAGGAACCCGAGTTCATGGAGGTAGTTTCATGTGATCCGCGATTCCCGTAGGTTTAGTGAGTTAGAGGTCGAGATTTTTGGGTTAAAGCTTCACCTAGTGACGCTTCTCATATCCCCCAAATCTTGTCTCAAGAGCTCAAGTGGTTTGGGAGATCCGGTGATAGCTTTTGGGAGTTGACCTCGCGGGTGCCCTTGTTGTGGTTCTGTTCGTGGCTTGTGAACATTCTGCCAGGCCGCCGCGGACAGTCCATGCACCTAGGGTTCGTCGTAGTTCGTCGTGTGTTCATGTGAGTTCGTGTTTCGATCCTTCGCGCGCTCAGGATTTTGTTGCAGGAGGTTTTGCGGACAGTCCACTAGTCAGTGACGGACGGTCCGCGTGGGCGTGTTTGAGTTGAGTTTTGCTAGAGCTTTGGCCGGATGGTCAGCAGGTCCTACACGGACGGTCCACGACACTGGCGGACAGTCTGTGTGGCTCGGCCAGACTGTCCGAATTTTCGAGTGCGTCTTTGGAGGTTCTGTTGAGGTTTTCGGACAATCCGCGTGGTCCCGTCGGACAGTCCGCCCCTAAGCTGCGGACGGTCCGCCCGTACCATCCGGACGGTCCGCGCCTAGCCTGTCCAGATTTGGCTAAGTGCTTTGGTTCTTGTCTAGTGCTTCTGTTCTTTGATTCGTGGCTTGTCTCTAGGACTTGTAGGCTTGTGTGTGCCTAGTCTAGAGCTTCTTTGGTGTATGCGAGTGATCGGAGTGGCAATCGAGGTATAGGTTGAGTTTATCCTTCGGGAAGAATTTTTAACGGCTCCCATTCACTCCCCCCTCTCTTGTCGCCTATTCGGTCCTTCAATTGGTATCAGAGTCGGTTACGGATCTTCGTGATTCTAACCAGTCTAAGATCCAAAGATGGACGACTATGGTAAGGGGTCGGGTCCTCCGTACTTCGATGGCAAGAATTACCAGATGTGGGAGAGGCGCATGGGTGTGTTTTTTAGAGGAAAAGGTACACTGATATGGGAAGTGACTCAAAATCCTTATTATGTCATTCCTGATAGTTTCCTTCTTCATGGATCGCGGGACATGTTTGAGACCAATAGCAAGGCCGTGGATCACTTGTTCCGTGCTCTTTGTGCCTCGGAGTTTGATCGAGTGTACGGAGAGGATGTGGCCGGAAAGATTTTGCTGAAGCTTAAGAATGCTCATGTTGGGAACGCTCAGGTGCAGGTTCGCTTGTTTGCCACTCACCAGAGAGAGTACGAGAACTTCACTCATCTCCCCGGTGAGTCGATTGATGTGATGTTCCAGCGTTTCACCTATATTGTGAACAACATGAGGGCCAATGTGACAGTGCTTCCTTACACGGATCATGATAGAGCTATCAAGCTCTTGCAATCACTTGACAGATCCGTGTGGAGTGCCAAGATCGAGGCCATCTTGGAGTTGGGTGTGTATGAGACCCTGACGGTGGATGAGCTGTTTTCTAAGCTCAAGTATTTGGAGGTTGATCGTGGCTTGAGAGCCAAGAGCGAGAGCCCCACTAATCCACATAGTTTGGCTCTTGTCTCAGGATCGAGGACTAATGCTAACCCTGCTGCCATGCAGTTTTCTTTGTCTTGTCTTGTGTCCATGCCAGATGAGGACTTTGAGGTACTGAGCGAGGAGGATCTCGCCTTGTTGAGCAAGAGGTTTGGGCGGATGTACGAGAACCGCAAGAATGTAAGGAGGAGCTCGGGGATGTGCTATCGGTGCGGGAAGCACGGGCATTTCATCACCGAGTGTCCGGAAGCCATGGAGATCAAGAACGATTACAAGGGCAAGCCCAAGCACGACTACAACAAGCACTGCTCCCGGAACGACTACAAGGACAAGCGCAAGGACAAGCGGCTACAAGAAAAAGACGGCTCGAGCGATGGTTGCCGGAGTGAGCGACATCGACTCCACTTCAAGTGACTCCTCATCCGGTTCTAGCAGCGAGGAAGAGCAAGATCGGCGCAAGGACAAGTGGCACACGGGTAAGAACTTCACCAGCCTTAGCTTCGTCGCACAAGGTGGCTTCTGCGGCATGGCGCACAACTCCAAGAAGGGTGGGAAGCATAGCTCGGGTTCGAACTCCGACTCCGAGGAGGAGGTACATCAAGATCCCAACTTCTTGCTAGAGGAGAATGCTAGGCTGAGTGAGTTGCTTGATAACCATGATGATGTGCTTAGGAAGACCAACAAGGAGAAGAGAGAGTTTCGGTCTTTGCTAGGTGATGCTAAGGACAAGATAGTTGAGCTTGAGTCTTTGCTTGTTGATGCTAGAACTGAGATAGACTCTTTGAAAGCTGCTCCTGTTGTTTCTGATGAGGTTGATTGTGGTGATTGAAATGTTTTCCTGGCTGACTTGACTGCTCTCAAGGAGAAGCATGTCTCCAAGGTTGAGGAACTAGAATTACTTAGGATTGAGCTTGATGAGATAAAATCTAGACCTACTTTGTTAGGTAACAAAATTTTGAGGTGCAATGTGAAAGTAGGAACACCAAAGCGATTACATGAAAATATTCTTTTGTAAACAACATTATATATGGAAGCATGATAATTTTGTTGAGAGAGAACCATTCTAAATTATTGATCCTAAATTTTTCTCTACTGCAGGAATTTTGTAGCATGTTACTCACAAAGGTATGATAATAGTCACAGAAAATCGGCTGAAGACATAAATATATGATCTAGTAGATGATGACATGGCGTATAGTGGATGGTGACATGTCGTATAGTGGATGGTGACGTGAAATACTTGCATGTTGAGAGAAATCTATCCTTGACTTGTAGCAGGTCTCACCTATATAGTTGTTATAGATATCTAACTTTGCAATCTTTAATGGTACATATCCAATTTTTTCATAAGAAACTTGCAACTTTGCAGTAAACGAGCTCCATCGCCAACAAGAGGAAGTTGCCACACTAGCTGTTTCAGTCCAATTGCAACAGTCTCAGGAAGCTGTAGATCACATGAGTCAATGACATGTGGATTAGGATGGTGATATGTAGATTAAGATGTTATATAGTTTTTTTAGAATTACAAATTACAACACAGACGCTCACCACACGCACACGCACACGCACACACACTCACCTCTATGAACACATGTACGCAAACCCTACCCCTATGAGCACCTCCGAAGGATTGAGCACCGGCCTATCTAGAGATTCCCAAAGTCACCACTGGCGCCTCGTCGTCGATGGGAACGTCGCTTACCACTTAATGCATAACGCCGGAAAATCCCGAAATAAATCCAAGAAAAGGTGCGAGCACCAGGATTTGAACCCTGGTGGGTAGCGTCCCACTGGACCGTCCTATCATTAGACTACAAGCTCATTCGCATGTTAAATAGTATCTAACTTTGTAATATTTCAATGGTACAGATCTAATTTTTTCATGAAAACATTATAACTTTGCAGTAAATGAGCTCCATGGCCAACGAGAAGAAGCTGTGATACTAGCTGTTACAGTCCAATTGCAACAGTCTCAAAAAGCTGCAGATCACAAGGAGAATAGTACTCTGTATATTGGAATGGTCAGTGGCTGATGGTCTGTGTGATCGATGACCTCTGAACTAGGGATGGCAATGGGCAGGGTAGGGAAAAGGTAAAGCATTTACCTGCTTGTTGGCATACCCGTCTATCTCTTTTACACCTTTACCCGCCGGGTACCTGTCGGGTAACAGGGTACCCGCTGGGTATTAACATAAACATGTCAATAAGTTCATATCCAAAACTATAATAATAATGTGATAGCTAAATAAGTCTCAAACTTCACAATCACACACATATTGATACTAATATAAATAAGTCTCAAATTCTCAACTCTCAAACTTTCACACACTCACACATGCTGACATGCATAAAGTTCCAAAGTCCAAACTAGCACAAGTCAAATGAGAAATTACAACATCTCAACGTAAGAAATAAGATCAAATTTTGATGTCTATCTTGCGAGTTGCGAGTCATGGATCAATAATGTCGGACTTAACATCATCTTGAGAACACAAAATAATAGACATTAGATCAATTCAACTTATATACTTTAGTCTTGCGAGTTGCTAGGGTTAGGATATATGAGCCTACTTGGGTCAAATGTTTGTATGAGTTTCTTTAGTGCGGGTACCCTTGCGTAACCCACGGGTAGAATTTCATACCCTTAGTCTTACTCGTGGGTAGAATTTTATACCCGTACGCTTGTCGCGGGTAGAATTCTATACTCTTATCCTTACCCAACAAGGTAGGATACCCGCGGGTACTCTTACCCGTAAGTAAAACTACCATTCTTACTCTGAACGAAGTCTGAACCTGAAAATACTCTGCCGCTGCCGCTTGTCTGACGAGACGGAGTTGGATCGAGAAGACCGGTTCAGAATCGGATACCCCGCGCGCGATCGAAATGGAATTCGCAATTGGAGTTGGAGCCAGAGGAGGAATTCGAAAAGAATAGATATGTCGACTACTGTATATATATGTATATATAGTAAAACTGCTGCCGCTCTCCACTATCCTCCTTCCGCGCGGGGTTATTTGGTTCCAGGCCATTACAATTTTTCGGAGTTGGAAAAACGCCATTACTATTCGTCTATTTTGCAATTTGCCATTACAATTCTTCTTCTACCTGATTCTTGCCATTTTCTACGTCTTCCAACCGCCGGGGTCCACCGTCAGACCGTATTTGTACACACATGTTTCGTGTGGTTCCCTCTTCCCTCGCTGACATGTAGGCCCCACACGTCAGCTCCTTCCTCAACCTCCAATCATGCATGGTGGCTCGTGCGGTGGAGGTGGCGTCCTCCCCTGCTTCCTGGCATCCTCCCCTGCTCCCATCCCTCCCTCTCCTCCTCCGTGGTGGCGTGAGCAGGGACGTCCAGCTCCCCGCGGCGGAGCAGGGGCGCGACGATGGTGGTGCTGCTGCGCTTCGTCGAGATCTGCCGCCGGGAAATCGAGCTCGCGCTGGTCGGTGCGGGTTGGATCCGCGGTGGCCGTGGATGGAGTAGCCTCGCCGGCCCGAGCCCCTCCTCCTCGCTCTCCTTCGCCGGTGTGGAGCAGGGACGCGGGGAGCGCTCCTCGATCTGGATGACGGTCGGGCCCTCCCTCCCTCCTCGGCCAGCGGCAGCGGCAGAGGACCCTGGCTGGGATCTCGGAGGCTGACCCGATGGCGGCCGCAGAGATCTCGGAGGAGGATCTGGCGACGAGGGGACACAACGTGGTGGAACCAGTGCCTCCCCTGCTCCTTGTCGAGCTCTCCTCCTGCTCCTTCTCTCTCTGACCGGCGGCGGGACGGCGCGTCCCTCCTCCTACTCCGCCTCTCCGCGGCGCGCGCGGGAAGGAGCGGCCTCCCGGTGGCCGAGCTCGCGGTCGCCCTCCCTCCCCGGTGCCCAAGCTCGGGCGCGTGGCGGAGACGGAAGACGTCAACGCCGGCCGTGGTCCGCTGCCCACGGACTACCTCTGGATGCATGACTGGAATGGCGGGAGGTTGAGGAAGAAGCTGACGTGTGGGGCCCACATGTCAGCGAGTGGAGAGGGAACTATACGAAACATGTGCGTACAAATACGGTATGACAGTGGGCCCTGACGGTTGGAAGACGTAGAAAATGGTAAGAATCAGGTAGAAGAAGAATTGTAATGGTAAATTTCAAAATAGACGAATAGTAATAGCGTTTCTCCAACTCTGTAAATTGTCTGTAAATTGTAATGGCCTGGAACTAAATGACGCTTCCGCGCGCCTCTTGCTTCCCTCTTACTCTGTTCTCCAACAAAAATAATATCTTTTTTCTTCCCCATCTGATCTGCCGTCCGGCCGAGTCCGACTCCCGATTTGCCGCCGCCACCGCCACCGCCGCCTACATAGATCCATCCCTCAATCAGTTCGTCGTCTCTGTCTTGAATCCATTGTCTCTCTTGGGTTCCAAATCTCCCTTCCGATCCCTCCCATGGAAGAAGAGTGGGAGATTGGGGAAGACGAATGGGTGGTTGGGGAATTGATAGCCCCAGGAGAAGGAGAGTCGCCGCCGTTGTCTGACCAAGCCACGGGTGCTGTTTCCCTTCCGACCCCTCCCGTGGAAGAAGAGTTGGATATTGGGGGAGATGAGCGGCCGTTGTCTGACCAAGCCACGGGTGCTGTTTCCCTTCCGACCCCTCCCGTGGAAGAAGAGTTGGATATTGGGGGAGATGAGCGGATGACTGGGGAATTGGAAGCCCCAGGAGGAGGAAGAGAATCGCCGCCGCCGGTGCTTGACCAACCAATGCCGCCGCCGTCGGTGCCTGACCACCTGCCGGCGCCGGGCTTGTCAGTCGCCCAAGGCTATGGCACCGGTGCCGCCGCTATCATCCGCAACAAGCGCGGCCGCGTCCCGGCCTCAAGAAAGGACATCCAGGACCTGCGGGAGGTGACAGCGCCGCTCAAGGACGACGACTGCTGCGCTATCTGCCTCCAGGATTTCGATTCCCGTCCGGATCCGGCGGAGACGCCGCCGTCAGACCTCAGGCGGCTGAGGGCCATGCCTTGCTCGCACACCTTCCACGAGCACTGCATCTTCGAGTGGCTCCGCCGGAACGCCGTCTGCCCTATCTGCCGCCACCAGCTGCCGACGGAGGAGGAGCTGGACGAAGAGGATCAGGGGAGGAGCAGCAGCAGGCGGGTCATTTACGACCCGGGGGACGGCCGGTACCATGTCCTCCGGTGCATGCGCATCAGAGACTTGGCGCAGGCTTTCGCCAGCGATGAGGAGCAGGAGGTCGCCCGTTGGCGTGTCATGGTGGCGTCATGGAGCAGCACCATCTGAGCAACAGACCACAAAGCTAGCTTGCATTGCATTGGGACTAGAAGATAGTCAATTCGGCATGCCAGAGCCGAGCCGCCTCCATCAACTTCAACTTCAAATTCAGCCCCTGTTGTTTAATTTCTACCTCTAATGCAGGATCGGAGAGCAGAGGCGTATCTTCCTCTTAGATATATCTATGTAATCTTAAGAAATGCCAGATCAACTCCAGCTATCTAGTGTTTTATTTGATTAATACTATTGCTTGTCTTCAATACAATGTCATGTTATAGACGCTGCTCATTCTCAGCTGGAGTAGTGTCGTTCTTATTGAATTTTATGAGATTCGTATCATTCTCAGCTAGGAGTACTATTTGGGTTGAAGAAAAAGGTATTATCATGAACATCATCTCTATTAACTGCATCATAAATTCATTCCACTCTTTTTCCAATATAGTAAGCATTTGTGTCTTTTCCTATATATATACCCGGGGCAGCGCTATTCTATACCCAGTGTGTGTATAAATATATAAAACACTGGTCATCATGGGTGACAAAACTGTACAACAAACTCACGGCTAATGTTCCTTTCAAACTGTTGTAGCACTAATGTTCTAGACTGCTCTTCAGAATCATGCATTTTTCCAAATTCACTCTCCAGAATTTACAATCGCCTCCAAGTGTTTCAGCACATCACAGACTGCGGCCTCTGTGTTGTGCTTGTCAATTCAATGGCCTCCTTCTGCATTGAGTAATCCAGGTTCAAAACATGGCTATGAGCTGTGCAAATAGAAAGTGGTTAAAGAATCTCATAACAATTGTGGGAGCAATTTCTAGCAAGCTCTTCTGTGAAACCACCAGGCGCAGCTTGTATCACTTAGTTAATTTTTGTTGCAGAAATATATAGTGGGATGTTTGTGTTGGTATAAGCACCAAGAGATGAAATTGAGACGGTGCCAATGTCCTGAATTGGTCAGCATGCACAAAGGCCCATCAACTTCTGGTTTTTATTTTTTGGGTAACTCCATTTGTTACAGTTATTGGTGCATCCTAAAAGCAATGCATAACTGCATATTACTATAGTGCTTTTGTTGGTATCTATCAGAGATAAAGTAAATTTGAACTGCCCTTGTCTGAAATCTTAAGATTACATATTTAGGACTCAAAGGCTATGCTGTTATTGTACTTGTATTACATATTTGGAGTCCAAACTCTGAAACTCATGTAAAAAGGCAGGATGCAACATTATACTTACAAAGTGTAATGGCTGCAATGCCTTCACAATTGCTGCGGTTACCAACATTACTTCTGCTGGCGAAAACTATCACATTCAGATAAAACTGTGTACAGGTACCTTGATAAAACTATCACAATTGCTGCGGTTACCAACATGTCATTGCAAACAGAAGTTGACTGAGGAAATTACATCGCCTGATAAGAATGCATGAAGTCTGTCACCCTACACATCATGCCTGAATCTTGATTAAATCCAACTTTTGATGGTTACTACAGGACACACAGACACGTGGCAGTGTTTCTGCAACATTGGCAAGCAGGTCAAACAAGCAGTGTCATATGTCAAGCTCGGCAAAAGTTGCCGTCCCTGGAAACTAAACCTTGTCACTGGTAGGTGGTGGAACTACAATAATGTCACAGTGCCTGGCGACCCGGCGACATCTACGAAAGTGACTGGCAGCATCCTGCCAATGCAGCGTCGTCGTCATGGGGTGCGGCTGCGCCGAGCTGGTAGCATCTTGTGGCTTGTGCGGCGGCGTAGGGTGAGACTCCACTGTCAGAGTGCTGAGGAAGCGAGCAACAGCAAGCACATCCACCACGAACATAACCTCGACGTGCCCTCTTCTGAATTGTTGCATTGTGAGATGCTGCAGGGAGTTCGCCAGGCACGGAACTGAGTCAACATGAGGACACACACCATCGCTAGTGCCGTCATCGACACGCTGCATGTAGCCAACACATTACAAATCAGTCAATGAATCAATTATTGAGCACGAATTAGTGAACAAACATGCAATCCAGCGCAGATACATGACAGATGGAGCAACCGAGCCTACCTTAACAGTAAGGACCTTCAGGTTCGGAAAGCAGCTCAAAAGAGCGACAAGAAGTGAACCATGGTCAGTTGTGGCCATCTCAACTGCAACAACAAGTGTGTGAACGAATAGTAGTGTCTGTGTCTCCCGAAAGTAGACCTGCAGAACAAGTAGAATGTTAAGACTTTTTTAGAAAAATCAAAGAGTGGATGTATCAAACAGAGAGACAGTCGATTAACCTTCATCTTGTGCTTAGTTTGCAGGGCAATCTCCTGCTTCTGCATATTTAACTGATCGACAATCTTCAACGAGCTATTTTTCGGTACATAATACCACTCTTTGGTAGTACGGTGGTATTGTCGGTTTTTTGCTGTAGGTAAAATGATAATTTAGTGAATGAATATTATTCGGAAAAAACATACCGCCGACGAGTACAATAAAAACATACCGCGTACAATACCTAAATCGTTTCATATATCCAATTTCATATATTACAACAAAAATATTTTTCATTTCCAATAATACTCGTATGCTACCAATACCACCTATGAATACCACCCGTACCGCACAAAAAAACCGGTGGTACAGAATTAATCTCAACCGTCCGATCCTTACAAATAGATCTTTTTCTATTACATACGAGTCCTTTTAAAGTGGTGGTACAGAGTGATACTGTGTAGCGAAGAAGACTTCTCTTCGAATTGTTGCAATACACAATCTGCATCTGTACCGGGGGAGGAAGAGGAGCCGCCGCTGCTTGGAGGCAGATACCACCCCAAGGGTCAGGTGTGTCAGCACAGCGGACCTTGTGGTCAGCTGTTCAGCTCAACAGCTGCACCGTGACCAAGGTCTTGTTTAGTTGGCAAAACTTTCTAACGTTTTCTCCACTCTCTCTCCATCACATCACATTAAATACGTCAAAAGACATATATTCGGAGTATTAAATATAGGTAAAAAAATAACTAATTACACAGTTTTGATGTACTTTGCGACACGAATCTTTTGAGCCTAGTTAGACCATGGTAGGATAATATTTGCCACAAACAAACGAAACGTGCTACAGTATACTACAGAAGTTCGAAACGTTGAAAAGACAAATTTTTTCACTAACTAAACAAGGCCTAAGCTGTGAGATTCGATCTGCAGACCATCCTCGCTGCAGGCTACGGTTAATGCACAGGACTGGATTGAAAGTTTTTTTTTCGAGAACGTACAACGCGAGTATTGCATTAAGAGAAGGGGAAAACGACCCACGGAGTTACAAAGGATTACAACGCGTTACGCGTGCCTGTTACAACTTTGCCACCGCAGAAAGGAAAGGAACAAAGAAAATAGGGCGGTACGAGTGCTTTTTGCACCATCGCAACTCTGCACAGCCTGCCCTCTGCGAGGTACGGAATCACTTATCCTGCAAAAGAGCGACCAAACCAGCGTTGCACCAACACTGCAGTTCCTCGCGTATGGCAACAGTAAGTCGATGGGGCAGAGTAGATGATGCATTGAAGACTCTTTCGTTTCGTTCCAGCCAGAGGCGCCAGCAAACGAGGGCAAAAATGGAGTCAAATTTTGCTCTGACCTGTTTACGAACTCTCTTCCTCGCGCCAAGCCACCATACGATGGTTGTTGATTGAACATCCGGGGATAATGCCTGCCAGCCAAAGCCGCTGAGAACCATGAACCACACCTCACGGCTGAACACGCAGCGCATCAGCAAGTGATCCAAGGTCTCAGATTCCTGGGAGCACAGGGCGCAGGAGTCATGGTCCTGGAGCCCGTGGCGCTTACGGCGCTCGGACGTCCAGCACCTGCCGTGTAGCACCAACCAGAGGAAGAAACAGCATTTGTTGGGGGCTTTTATTTTTCATAACTACCTTGCTCCCAATTGTTCTGTCAGGCCGAGGAAGAAAGCCCTGTAGGTTGAAGAGGCCGAGTATTGGCCTGAGCTATCCCATTTCCATCTAAAGATGTCCGGTTGATCGTTGAGCTGACGCCCATCCAACAAATCCCACAACTTAAGATAATCCAACAGCGCCTGTACTGATAGTTCACCCCTGATTTCTCTGACCCAGCGCCTGTTCTTGAGGGCGTCAGCCACCTGTAAGTGCAATCAAGTCCTAAGTGGGTTTTGGTGAGTTGAGTGACAACTTGATTAAATCACTAACACTCTTGTAAAGCATGTGAGCAGGTTGTTGATTATTGATAAATGATATTTATGTGTAAGATCATGCATTTGGCTCATATTGCAAAGAAGATAAGGGTGGATCATGACATTATACATGGAATGTATGCAAGCATACTAAAGATGAATGTCATGAGTTGGTTAATATGTTCTTCCCCTTTGAGTTTACATAAGACATACAACAAGTGATCCTAAGCTAAAGAAAAGCAAATATAGAGGCATGATTATATATGATACTTGGTTGGCCTCTCTATGTTAAGCAAAGCATATTATGAAGAAAGGAGAAACTTGTGATGTAAAAATGGGAGAACTAAGTTAAAGATGAGTATGGCATCAAGGGGATTTCACTATTGATACAACATGGAACTTGATGAACTATACAATGAGTTTACCGAGTATAATATCAAATTGATTTCACTCTTACATCAAGTGGAAGATATTGACTCTTACAAAGAAGCTAGTTGCAAGACTTCAAATATAGCGTTGACAAAGGTCATGTGGTTACCTCTATTGTAATGGACCTATAAGTGGAAGCTTGCAAGGCAAGGATATTTGTTATCAATCAAAAGGACAATTATTTGAGTGGCATCTCAAATGGAACTCTCTCTATGGTGCAAGGCTTGACTCAATTGTGGCAAGGATAAGTGATGAAGAGATCAAGATGGCTAAAACGAGGAACTAAGCAAAGGCTATGGATAGCGACCATAAGCAAAGTGCTAGGGTGAAGTTGAGAGCGTCAAGGATTTCGAAGTATCATATCCAAGCATACCGAGGAAAGTGATAAATTGCATCTAGTGTCATGATTGATAATTTGGAGTGGCTCTAGAATTCAAAGTGATTGATTCTCTACTCTATGGAAGAATTCTAAGTCACTAGCTCAAGGTAGATATGCTCAAGCACATGCATCTATTTATATCTATAACATGTGCTCAGTTGGTATACAACATTGGAAGCCCTCGAATCATTGAAGATCAATTACCGGTGTACCTTGGTGGTTCAAGCTCAAGTAGATTAATTAGGGTTTATCTTTTATCTTGAGTTTAGGTATGCCGTACTATCAAGAGGGATGAATCATTGGTTGGACAACAAACATCAAAAAGTGCTCAAGTGAACCCAAGAGAGACTGACCCGCGAGATCTAAACCTTAGTAGGGCTCTCTGGCCCAAACCGGTCTGACCGGTTTGGCAAACTGGTCTGACCGGTTTGGGCACTGACACCGTCCAACGGCTAGTTGGTTTGAAAACCGGTCTGACCGGTTTGGCAAACCGGTCTGACCGGTTTTGTCTGACAGACTAACGGCTAGTTTTGTGGGAGTTGGGTATTTATACCCATGAGCTCCTCTTTGAGGGGCTGCTGGTTCTCCACACTTCTAACACCTTCCAGAACTCCAGCTGAGCTCTCCCCAACCTCTCTAAGTAAGATTCAAGCCCTTAGTGCCCCATCCTTGAGTTGGGTTGAGAGAGTGTCTTGTGTGAGAGCTTTAGAGAGCTTTGTGAAGCCTAGTGAGCATCCCACACTTGAGCACCTGCTGATTTCGTTGAATATCTTGTGAAGCATCTTTTACTCTTGGAGCCCTTGGCTCCTAGACGGCTAGAAGTCGCTTGGAAGCTCCCGATCGTTGTGTGGCAGCTCCAAGAAGTTTGTAATTGCAAATCAAAAATAGTGGAACACTCCATCTATTGCCTTGGTGATAGGTGTGAGGGAGGAGCGGATTGAAAGAGATCCCAAAGCCCTTGTGGCTTACCTCAACAACGTGGACGTAGGCCAGCCTTAGTGGCGAGCTGAACCACGGGATAAATCCGGTGTCTTTGTTCTCTTACTTGCTTTACATTCACTTGCATTTTCCTTAAGTTGTTTCTAGCTTAATCTTTGTGCTTCCGCTTCGATCTACTTTGGTGTGCTTGTGTTGTGTGCAGGGACTTCATTGACACTCTTGGAAACACCTGTGGAAGTCCTACACCAAGTTTGGTTTGAGCTAGAACTCGTAGAGGGCATATACTTGTTTGTTGGTTTGCTGCCTAGCAAAACCGGTCTGACCGGTTTTGGAAACCGGTCTGACCGGTTTTAGTACTAACAGAGGGTTGAAGTTTTTAATAAGTGCAAATTCGTCTATTCACCCCCCCTCTAGACGACATCAAGATCCTTTCACCACCGTTCTAGAGTTTTGAGCGCGCTTTGTCACCGTGGTCAGCAGATCAGGGGCAATTTGGGCGACGGTCTGGCCGTCCAGCCATTTGTCTCTCCAGAACAGGACTGAGCGACCGTCATTTACCTCAATCACTACTGACGCCTCAAACAGGGACTGTAGCAACCTTGTGTTGTTGTTACGGGCCAACTGGAGGCTTGATCCCGGTCTGTCCGGCTCTGTCCTGCACAACCAGACCCATCTCATTTGCAGAGCCAACCCCATTGTATGCAAATCAATGATGCCAAGTCCCCCAAAATGCTGTGGCCGGCAAGCAACCGACCAAGCTACCAGACAATTGCCCCCCGAGAGCACCTCGGTTCCCTTCCACAGAAAAGCTCAGTGCAGTCGATCAATGGTTCTGATTGCCCAGGGTGGAAGTTGGAGGGCGATTGCTGGGTAGATTACAAGGGATGTCAGCGTCACCTTAGTAAGCACCAGTCTGCCGGTCCGAGAAAGAAGCCTCCCCATCCATGCCGGCAGGCGGTCAGCGACCTTATCCACGATGGGCTGCTCTTGTGCCTTCGTCAGTTTTTTGATTGAAAGTGGGATCCCCAGGTACTTACAGGGGAAACTTGCGAGCTTGCAAGGGAAACTGTTTAAGGCATCCTGAATGAGATCCTCCGAGCACCTAATTGGCATCATGGAGCATTTTCTGAGGTTCGTAGCAAGACCCGTGGCACCCTCGAAGCACCTTAGAATAGATTTGGCCACTGAGAGCTCCTTGGCTGATGGCTGCAGGAAGGCAACCACATCGTCGGCGTATAGCGACACCCTAAATGGAACCGTCCTGAGGTTGAGAGGAGAAAGCAACCTGTGCTCATCTGCCTTGGCAAACATGGCGTTCAACGCCTCCATCGCAATGACAAAAAGCAAAGGCGATAAGGGGTCCCCTTGACGCACTCCTCTAGCATGACAGATGCGCTGCCCGTGATCGCCATTCATGGCAATTTTACTACTGGCCGTTGATAAGAGTACCGAGATCCAATTTGTCCATCTCAAAGGAAAGCCCATGTGGTGCAGCAAATCAAGCAAGAAAGGCCAGGAAACCGAATCAAATGCCTTGGAGATATCGATCTTGAGAAGTATCGAGGGCCTCTTGCGAACATGCAGAAGTTTAGCCGCACCTCTCACCATCCTGAAGTTGTCCTGGATGTTCCTGTGCTTGATGAAAGCACTTTGATTTGGCTTAACCAATGTGTGCATTAGCGGAGCAAGCCTACAAGCAAGGGCTTTGGAGAACAGCTTCCCGAGGCAGTGGATCAGACTGATGGGCCTGAATTCAGTGATCAGCCGAGCATCCTTGGATTTCGGCAGCAGGATCATGATCGCCCCGTTGATCAAGTGAAAACTCCTGGTGTCCATCACCGAGAATGCTCCAAAGGCGAGCATCACATCCGTTTTGATGATCGGCCACGCCATCTTAAGGAAGAGACCTGTGAAACCGTCTGGGCCTGGGGCTTTGTCAGAGGGCAGCTCTTTCACAATCTTTTCGACCTCCTCGACCGTGAAGGGCACAGCGAGCTCCTGTAGATCGATCGAAGGTATGCCCAGAAATCCAAAGTCCAACCCATGGGCACGTGGCGCCGGCTGACCAATAATGTTGTTGAAGAAGTCGTGTGCCAGTGAAGCTTTCTCTTCTTCCGAATACACAGTGTGGCCCTCATCAGATAGGAATGGGATGAAACGCTTGTTGCGATAGTGAGAGGCATGTGAATGGAAGAACCTGGTGTTCGCGTCACCTGCCGCCAAATGCATGATACGAGACCGTTGACGAGCAATCGTTCTTTGCAGCGAGGCGAGTGCTAACACCTTCAGCTTAAGCTTCTTCCTCAGCGACTGCTCGGCAAGTGAGAGCTGTCTTCTATCTTGGGCCATTTCCAACCGATGCACGACCTCCTTCGCAATCGCCAATTGCAGCCGTATACTGCCAACAAAACGAACACTCCACTGTTGCAGCGCTCTGGAGGTATTGCGCAGCATCCAATCGAGCCGCCTGAACGGATCCGCATCGTTCAGCGGGCACTGCCATGCTTCCTTTATCACCTCCAGGAAGCCAGGGGTAGCGAACCCAGATGGATTCAAAGTGAAACCGTTTTTTGGCGTGCAGTAGAGCATTGAGTTGCAGCAACAGGGGGGCGTGGTAGGAGCAACTGGAGTAGAGCGATTGGAGATAAGAGTTGGGGTAGAGGTCCTCCCACTCCGTGGAGATGAAGACGCGGTCAATACGCTCGAGAGTGGGGTGCACCCTTTCGTTACTCCAAGTGAATAGCCGGCCATGGAGGTGGACCTCCTTGAGTTTGAGATCATTCAGCAAACGTCTGAAGCGCCCCATTTACCGGCGGTGCAGCCTGTCGTTGTTCTTGTCTTCCGCGTGATAGATCATGTTGAAATCGCCGTTCAGCAGCCAAGGGGCCCGAACGGCTGCTTGTGCGTCTCTCAGCTCCTGGAGGAAGGCATCCTTCTTTGCATCACGGGTTGGCCCGTAGACAGAAGTCAGCCACCACGACGCCGAGGAGCTGAGCTCCTCCAGTTGCAGCATTACCGAGAACTGACGTATGGCGAAATTCGAAGCCGACCATGTATCGCTCCGCCAGGCCACCATAACACCACCGCACGACCCCATAGCAGGCAGAAACACACAATCAAAACTAGTTCCTAACATTGAAAGCACATCATTCGGCGTGATTACAGCCATTTTGGTCTCCTGAATACAGATCAGGGACACACGATCAGAAGCGACCAAATCTCTCAGAACATTGCGGTGAGCTCGATCATTGAGACCCCACACGTTCCAAACAAGAAAATTCTCAGATAACATGGAAAAACAGTTTGCGACAGAAGGAGAGCACTGCTCGGGATCAGTCCTCCAGACCGATGTCCTCCTCCTCCGCCGGGCAACAATCCGGGAAGAGTTCATCGATCGCCTCAGCATTGCTGTCCGAGAGCCCATTTGCACAGAGCTCACTATACCTCTGGATCACCTCCGCGTCCGGCTCCCTATTTTCCTGCAGCACACCGAGCTTGCGCATGAGAACATTTTGGGCCACGACGAGGGGGTTGGAGGAGCGACCTCTGGATTTCTTGGCTATCCTTTCGCTACGATGGGGCAGCATCGATCGATCCAGCTTCTTGGGCACTCGACACGGCGGAGAGAAGAGGAGGACTGGCGTCGGCAGCGGCTTGCAGCAGAGCTGCTCAAACTCCTGTAGCTTGTTCGAAGGTCGATCATGAATGGGCGAACCGCGCGTCACCGTCACATTCTAGCGCAGGGGGGTGCAGTCCTCCTGACCACCGGGGCTCGAGGCCTCAGCTCTCAGCAACGTGGAGCCCAACGGGCAACTGTCCTCAGCGGGAAGGGCTGGCGATAGGTTTGGGCCGCCCCCTGGTCTTCCAAAGAAATTGGGTGGGTAACCTCAGGGAAAGTTACCGACTCCAAGGTTGAGCCCAAACTTGACCGCCCACACGGAACTTGACTTACCACCAAGAAGGCTCACAAGGGGACAAAGAAGCAAGAAAATCTCCGAGCAAAGGAAGAACCTCCAAAGATCCCAATTTAGTACCATAGGAAAGATACTAATTGCAAGACTACCAAAGATCCCAATTGAGTACCATAGAAAAGATACTAATTGAAGGATCACAAATGACTACCAAGAGCCAAAGCACGTCCTTGAAACCAAATTTCCTATCAAAAGAAGTCGAGCCCCCCTCAACCAAAGACAACTAGCAAAGCAAAGAACAAGAGAAAAGCTCTAAAATCAAAAACAAAAGGAGAAAGGCAAAACAAGACACAAACGGCAACCCGAAGACAAGACAAGCCCAAACCTCCAAGGAAAGCTCAAAACATGCTACACAATGCAATGACAATACCAATCAAGATAAATAAAGCATTGTAACATGATTCCACATACATGAATGTAAGCATGGGCTAGCAAGCATGTCAACAAGGTGCATAACTATACAACTAGCCTAACCAAAATGATACCAAAGAACAACATGCCAAAAATGATACAAGACCTAAACAAAGGCATGATACAAGTTCATATGGATCATCGACCAACATATATTACAAAACTAGCATGACAGGATATACATGGGGGGCAAATATGCTAACAAGAAAGGTACCATAGAGCTAGCCAAACATGATATAGATGAACAACATGGCATAACCACAAAGAGCAACCATAAAGCATGATGTTCATAAATATCATCCACCACAATATCATACAAAGATAGCAAGATAGGTATACAAGATCATACAACTATCATGAACAAGGTGGCTAGCCTACCATGGTTTACACACAAGCATGACACAAGATCAAAGCATGCAACAAGTATATACAAGTGAGCACAAAGAGAAAAGAAAACTCACTATACATGTGTACAAAGGCTTCCAAGAGCCATCCAAAGCGGTGTGGAGAACCTTCTTGTCTTGATCACCTCACGGGCAAAGATCAAGCACCATCCAACCCATGTTCTCCAACCGCGTCTCCATACCTACACACAAGGAGACGAAAAAGACTGAGTCTTGGATCCCAAAGGGTTAGCAAGCACATACTTGAGAATCCAATACTTGGTCACACAGGTAAACGATGTAGTCAACTTATCATGTGGGTTAGCATGATGCAAATGCCGGTTCAAATGAAAAGATTTTTGAACACCCTTAGAACCATGCCTCAAAGGAGGCACTCGTGAAGAAAACCGAGTGCTACCATAAGCAAAAAGGCAAAGGTTCTTCGAGGTCGTAGGAGAAGAACCAACACTAGCACCACGGGAAACATGTCGCGGACCAACACAAGAAGCACTAGAAACATGTCCACGAGCATGACCTAACTCACTAGAAAGAGTGTCATAAAACCCGTCCACAAAGTGTGCCTTCTTAGGCTCACAAGTGTTCATGCCATGAGAAAGGCTATGAACAACCAAAGGCCTAGAAGCACAAGCTCGCCGTATTTTTCTTGCTCGGCAGTAGCAAAAACTCTCTTGATGTCAATCCTTCCCACAATGAGAGCAATGGTACAAAGGCCTATCGGGAGGCATAGTCCGAGTGGATGAATCACCATTCTCTTGTAAGTGAGAAGTCCCTTGGGACTTAGGGCAAGAAGCATCAACCCTAACATCCGACTTGGTTCCCTCATTAGAATCACACATGCCATGAGAAAGGCTACATGGCTCCTTAAAAGCTTTGGCACGCACATGTCGCTCGTGCTTGACACGACGAAAGCAAAACTCAACGGTATGCTCATCCTTCTTGCAAAAGGTGCATTGGAACTTCGGTTTGGGAGCATGAGTTCCAAATATGTGAGAAGCACCTTTGCCATCCGACACATCCTGGGCAACACCGGAAGAAGCAACAAGCTTAGGAGTAGCTATGAAAGAGCTATCCAAAGCACCACCACACGTGCCACCATCCAAAGACTCACGCTCAAGAGAAGAAGTCAACTCCGGTTGAGAAGAAGCAACTGTAAAAGCATCAACATCGGAGTGACAAGAAATGCAAGAATCCAAACCCTTGACACAAAGACTCTAGCACCTTGTGCGCAAAACCTCATTTTCAAATTTGAGGCGCTCACATGTACCACATGTCATATTTCTCAAATTATCGATTTCCTTCTCAATACACTTAGCATATGTGGTGAGCAAGAGTTCATTTTCTTTCTCAAGGTTGGCACTCATCTCATCATGCACAACCAACTTGGCGCTCATATCATCGCGTAATTTTTTCAAAGCCAACACTTCACTTTCCAAATCAATGCATGAAGTGCAAATGAGACCACATGAACAAGTATCATCATTTACATCAACCAAGACATCAACATCATCATCACCACAAGAAGTATGGCAAGCATCATCTACAAGTAACAAAGAGCACTTGCTACAAGGCATGGATTTCATATCACAAATTTCATCCCTAGCATGCTCAAGTTCATCTACACATGTGGTGTGAGTCAATTTTAATTCTTTAATTTCAGCAAGCAAAGACTCACAAGAAACACATGGCGTAGAGGCATCTGACTTCAACAAGGCAATCTCATTTCTAGCCTTAGCAAGATCATCATTCAAGTTACCACTTTCACTAGCAAACTCAAACATATCTCTTTCTAGCACCTCAATTTGAGCAAGCAAAGCATCACAAGATTTGCATGGTAAAGAAGCATTGAATTTCAACAACTTAATTTCAGATTTCAAGCTAGGAAAAGAAGAGTTCAAATCCTCATTCTTAGCATGCATGGTTTTACAAGAAGTGCAAGAATTCAAAACACAAGACTTCCAATGAGCCATGCCACATTTCAACCTAGCAAGGGAGCATTTCATCTTCTCATTCTTCCTACGCAAGGCATCACACAAATCTATGTTTCTCCTATGCAAATCTTCACAATCGCATTCACAATCATTCAACCTATCACATAGGATCAAGATGCCTTTGGCAAGCGTACCTTGGTTCATGTCTCTTAGCTTGCGGTAGAGCTCACCCTTCTTGAGATCACCATCTTGATAGTCTTCGATGAGGGACATCATTTCCTCCACACCTACTTCTTCGTCAACCTCCATACTCCTCCTGCTCAAAGAACCACAAGGAGAAGAGCTCGGTGTCATATTCAAAGCACCGGTTAGGATTAGCCGAAAACAAGCTCAAACCGCGCAAACCAAAGCCGCGAGCAAAGCACCCCTTCTCTTTTGTCGCCCTATGGATATTAGACTGGTTAGAGTTTGCAAAGACCCGTAACCGGCTCTGATACCAATTGAAGGACCGGTTTGGCAACCAGAGAGGGAGGGGGAGTGAATGGGAGCCGATAAAAATTCTTCTCTCAAAGAACTCGGCCTATATCCCAATTGCCACCCCAAAACGCACCTCGTGTCTAAATGCCAAGATGACACGAGTTAACTAATAACACGCTCACCCTAGGAACAATTTAACACACACACAACATAGCGGAAGCCAACACAAAGCGAGACACAAAAACTTGCACGAGAAAAAGGCCAAGCCACAATTAAAGCAGCACTCACTAAGCATGCACAAAGTTAATTAAATAAAGACTGACCATGATTAGCAAGATAAGATTAAAGATTAAGACCTGCAAGCTCTAAAAGCACTAACGGTCAGAACATGTAATCATTACTTAAAAAGATTAAGCTTATCTGATTAGAACAAGGCAATTAGCACAATGCACAAAAGCTAATTAACAAGTAATGATTGCCTAATCATCAGATACTATAGCCTATAGCATGAAAGAGACTTGCTAATGTGCTGTCGCAGCTTATCTTGGACTGCTGTGCTACAGGTCTGAACCAGAGCTGAACAAGCTAAGGCTAGTCGCACCGCGGACCTGGAAAGGCCACGGAACGACAACTATGCCGGTCGACGAGCTGCACCGGGGACCTGTAAAAGGATCCCTACGCTCCAGGTGGCTACAGTGAATCTGTATGTCCAGCGTTTCTGAGCTCAGCCTCCATACTCTCTCTCCGCGGGCCCCGCGTGCCACGACACCTTCCCCAACCTCTCGCTCCACACCTGGGAAGTGTCCCGACCCTGCCGCCGTTCGGAGGAGCAACAATGCCGCGCCGGGGAGCAGGAGCAGTGAGGCCACGCCGTTGGCCTCGGACTCGACCTTGCCACCGTTGTCGGCCTCGGCCTTGACCCCGCTTCGCTTTCAGCCTCGCCACGCGCCGGAGAGGGTGCCGTCGAAGAATTTGGAGAGAGGAAGGAGCAGGAGACGTCGAATCGGGCGAAAAGGAGGCTGCCTGCTGTCGATTCGGGCGGAGGAGCAGCGGCGGGGGAGGAAGGTGCCGGTGGAGCCGCGAAGGATGCCGAGGATGGGGAGGAGGGCGCTGCTGGAGGAGGCTAAATCGGCGGGAGGCGGCCGCATCAGCGGATCCGGGGAGGCCTCATGCTCGAGCTCGGGGACGACACGGCCTCCTCCACTCCCCCGACCGCGACGGTGAGAGCCATGTGTGGTTCGAGGACCGGTGGATGGTCGCTTCCTGGTGTGATGAGTGATTGACAACGTGGTGTGGACTGATTCTTGGCTAAGTATTGCAGGTGCAGGTTGCGGCTTGACTGGTGTTGGTGCAGGTGAAGAACAAGCGCGAAAGGTCATTGCCGGTGAGGCCTCCATGTGTGGAGAAGACAAGTAGCTTGGTTCGAGGGACCCGGTGGCCAGCGGGGTCAAGTGCGGGCCGCATGGTGGTAAGAACGGTAAGATGAAGTCATGGACGGTTTCTTGGTTGAGCCTCAAAACCAAGGTCGAGCCGGGACTACGTGGGAGCCGAGTCATGAGTGGTGATTGGCGGAGGCTACACCGAGTTCGCGGGGTTTCCGGTGGTTCACCAGAAAACCACTGGGTTCCTTGGTTGATCCACAAAGCCAAGACCGAAGAAGCGAAGACGGAGGTGCAGCAGCTCCAGACCGGTTTGACCGATGGGTCTGACCGGTCTGACCGATGGGTCTGGCCGGTCTGACCGATGAGGAGCACCGGTCTGACCGGTGTGCGACGACGCAGTCCGGAATCTTCGAAGTGGAGGACACACGTCGGGATCGCAAGGCTTACGTCGAGGCTAAGCAAGTTTGCGGTCGCTGGGCATCCGTCCGATGGTGCGAAGACAAAGACTTCCAAATTTGCCCTTGAGGGGCATATATCCCTAGTTAGCTAGTAAGGGTATTTTAGTCTTTCAATTGCCTCCATATAACCCAAGGGGTGAGAGGATGGCAGCCATCTCTTGGAACCCTAGCTCATTTGGTTTTCCTATTTTCTCTTCCTATTTTCCTTAGGATTTTCGTAGGACTAGCTTGAGAGCTTCATGGTGAGATCTTGTGAGAGGGAAGGATGACCGGGCGGCAAGCTAGACCTTGTATGAACCTCTTTGGTATGTATTGATGATTCGGCGTGGTTCCTCAAGGCTTGGATGTGTCTTTCCAGTTTCTCCTTTTTGGTGATTTTCGGAGGCTTTTCTTGGCGAATTTCTTGTGGCGGTTTTGAGACCTTTCTCTTTGGGATTTGGTGGGGGATGTATTCATGAACCCCTCGTGGTTCTTTTCCTTTTGATTCCCCTCCCAAATCCGTGAGCAAAGGGGCTCGATTTTGGGGTTTTCGTGGTTCTAGGGTTCGTAGTGTTCTTGGCGGAAATCCTTCGATTCCTCTTGATTCCACGAGTTTTGGTGGACCAAATCATGGCTATGGAGTGCCCATGAGGTGTTCCTACTATCCCCAAAGTCTTGTGCGAATCCGTGGAGCGAATCGGGAGATCGGGAGTTGGATTTGGGGAGTTGACCCGCGGGTGCTGTTCATCCCGAGCTGCCCTGGCTTGACCGGTCTGACCGGTGCTCTTGACCGGTCTGACCGGTGCGAGCCCCTGGTGGGTTTTGTCTCGGAGAACTGCTGTGTTCGTGTGGTTTTGTCGCGTGGTCCTGCTGTCCAGTTCTTGGCCCGTTTGGAGTTGTCTTGCTAGGCTTTGTGAGGGGTTTTCCTTCTTGGCAGGTTGTTCTTTGGTGGTGGTTTTTGTTCCAGGGCCTAGAGGAGTCACTAAGGCTTCCTGGAACTTTGCTGTGCAACTGCTGTTCGCCACCGGCCTGACCGGCAGAGTCCACCGGTCTGACCGGTGCCATCGGTCTGACCGGCAGGAGCCATCGGTCTGACCGGTGTGGCACAGACAGCAGGCTGCTCAGTTTTCCGCTGTGCGTTTGGGGTGTTTGGTTCGGTTGGTTGAGTCATTGGTTCCTAGGACCAGTAGCACTCCAGTGGCTACGTGGTCTTGGCCAACTTGGGTAGTTGAGTCGGAGACGTGTGTTGGAAGCCGTGTTCATCTTGTTGGAGTCTCTATCTCATTCGAGAAGAATTTTTATCGGCTCCCATTCACTCCCCCCTCTCTGGTTCGCTGTTTCGGTCCTTCAAGTGGTATCAGAGCCGGTTACGGATCTTCGGATTCTAACCTGTCTAAGATCCAAGGATGGCATACCAGGAACGGGGTTCGGGTCCTCCGCACTTCGATGGCAAAAACTACCAGATGTGGCAGAGGCGGATGGCGGCGTTCCTCCGCGGTAAGGGTCAGATCCTTTGGGACGTTACGGTGAACACAACTTATGTTCATCCGATTAACTTCCTTGCTCCAGGATCGAGAGATATGTTTGAGGCCAACAACAAGGCGGTCGACTACTTGTTTCGTGCTCTGTGTCAGCCCGAATTCGATCGGGTTCAGACAGAGGACTTAGCCTGTAGGATTTGGGAGCAGTTGAAGGATGCACATGCTGGGAATGCTCAGGTTCAGGCTAGGATGTACGCGACTTACCGGAGAGAGTACGAGAACTTCACTCATCTCCCCGACGAGTCCGTCGATGCCCTTTTTCAGCGATTTACGGTCGTGGTGAACAACATGAGAGCCAATGTGGCCGTGCTCCCATACGATGATCATGACAGAGCCGTGAAGCTCTTGCACTCGTTGGATCGTACCGTATGGAACGGAAAGTTTGAGGCTATCCTTGAGTCCGAGAAGTATGACACCTTGACCGTGAACGAGCTATTCTCGAAGCTCAAGTCGGCTGAGTTGGACCGTGGTATGACAGCCAAGATCGAGAGCCCGACTGATTCTCATAGTCTTGCTCTCGTTGGTGGCAAAGGAGTTAAGTCTAATGCTAACGCATCCTCCAGGATGTACTCTCTGTCTTCTTTGATGTCTTTGCCAGACGAGGAGTTCGACGTGCTTGGAGAGGACGAGCTGGCGTTGCTGACCAGGCGGTTCGAGAGGCTGCACGAGAACCAGGGGAACACGAGGAGGACAGCACGAATGTGTTTTCAGTGTGGCAAGCCAGGACACTTCATCGCCGACTGCCCGGAGAAGATGGAGATCAAGGACGGCTACAAGGACGGCTACAGGCATCGGTCGAGCAAGGACGCCAAGTACCGATCGAGGCGCGATCACAAGTACAAGAACAAGCACAAGGACGAGCGACGGTCGAGGAAGAAGGACGGCTGCGGTAGGAAGGCCCGAGCGATGGTCGGAGCAAGCGACGTCAACTCCAGCTCCGCCTAGTCTTCCTCAAGCTCGAGTAGCAGCGAAGATGAAGGTGATCGGCGCAAGAACAAGAAGGCGTCCAAGAACTTGAGCGGGTTGAGCTGCTTCGCGGGAGATGGCTTATGCGGCATGGCTCGTAGCTCCGGCAGTAAGAAGAGTCACCAGAGCGACTCGGACTCCGACTCCGAGGATGAGGTATGTGATGAGCTCTCTTCTTTGCGCAAGGAGAATGAGGAGTTGGTTGACTTGCTTGATAATCGTGGTCACATGCTTAGAGAGGCCAAGAAGATGAGGAAAGAGCTTAGGGCCTCACTAGAAGATGCTAGGAACCGTGTGGCTGAGCTAGAAACCCAGAACCTAGATGCTAAGCTTGAGATTGATTCGCTTAAGGCTTCTCCTGTGGTTTCTGATGAGATTGATTGCTGTGATTGCTCTGTGTACCTAGCTGATCTTACTGCTCTTAAGGATAAGCATTCTTCTACTTGTGATGAACTAGATATGCTTAGGGTTGAAGTGGATGAGCTTAAGTCTAGACCTGCTTTGCTAGGTGCTTGCACTTCTTGCCCTGTTTTGCATGGAAAGATTGATGAGATGCATGCTTACACTGATTCGCTTGAGGCTAAGTTGAAAGAGCCTATTCCCACTTCTTGCTCTACTTGTGAATTGCATGCGGTTAAAAATTTGGAGCTTGCGCATTATGTTGATCGCTTGCAGGATGAGAATGATGAGCTGAGGAAATGTATGAGCTGGTTGTCGGGTCAGGAGCCTCAGCTTGGTATCATGATAGCGGCTTTCAAACGCTATGATGGTCAGGCACTTGGGGCTGACAAGCTTGGAGAGAACAGTGGTGAGGGAGTTGAGAGAGTTGGAGAGATCCCTATCCTACCACCAAACAGACACAAGAACAAGTTTGAGCCCAAGCCTAACCATCTCAGAAACAAACTTGATACTACTCCAGATCCACCCATATTCCCTCACCCAACAAATGATTTCCAAAAACCGGTGAAGTTTGTGAGCCCAAAGGGAGGTGAGGAAGGAGAGAAGAAGGGTGAGAAACCAAGTGAACAGCCCCATCCCAAGCCTAAGCCTAAGCCCGTGCGGTTTCATTGTGACTATTGTGGGAGAGATGGTCACAAGGGCGAGTTTTGCTTCAAAAGGAAGCATGAGGAGAGAATGGCTAGAGAGTGGGCTAACAAGGACAGGTACCACCCCTCTAATGGTGTACCTGAGCCTCGTATGCAGATGCCCAGGGCCAAGGTGATTGTGAGGACGGTTCCGGCTTGGGGAGACCGGAAGGTAGCAGGTGGTGCTGCTGGCCGAGCTACACCGGTCAGACCGGTGCAGGTCTGGACAGACAGCGGTCTGGGTTTCATGCTCGTGAGGATGCTCAGTTTGGTTCTAGTGGTCGTGGTTCTGGTGGTTGGTCTGGAAAGTTTGCAAGTGGTCAGTTTGCTAGGCGTTCTCCACCTCGTGCTCAATACGAGGTTGGGAGGAGTCGTAGCTTTGAGATGGAGAGGAGGAACGGTCCACGGTTTTCTTTTCGTGGCTTTCGTTCTCCTCCAGCTAGAGAGGGTTGGTTCCCTCGTAGTGGTTACCGTGGTGGTGTTCGTGGTGGTAGCTTTGGTAGGCGTGATGATTTGGTCTGTGCTAACCCCACTTTGGAGCAAATGGCTCGGCACTAGTTTTACTCTTTTGGTACTAACCCCAGTGCTGAGTCATTTGTTCACTCACGTGCTCGCTTTTGAATTTCAGGTGGGAGACTTGAGGAACGTTTGGTTGATTGACTCCGGTTGCTCGAGGCATATGACCGGAGACAAGGGGTGATTCTCAAGTCTCGTCCCGGTGGTGTCCAAGACATACATCACCTTTGGGGACAATGGGCGAGGGTGTGTGCTATCAGAAGGTGAGATCAAGGTAAGTGACAAGGTCACTCTCAGGCATGTTGCTCTTGTTCAATCGCTGGGGTTCAATTTGCTTTCCGTGTCCCAGTTGTTGGATGAGGGCTTTGAGGTGTTGTTTCGGCCTGGTGGTTCTCGGATTTTAGATTCTCGAGGGGACCTTGTTTGCATGGTCGTTCCCGAGGGTCAAGTGTTCCGAGCTGATTTCTCTCAGTCTTCTGGTGTGGAGCGTTGCTTTTTGGCTGGTTCTTCGAGTGAGTTGTGGAAGTGGCATAGGAAGTTGGGTCACTTGAGCTTTGACCTTTTGTCTCGCTTGAGTAAACTCAATTTGGTCCGAGGATTGCCACGGTTGAGGTTTGAGAAAGAGTTGGTTTGTGCGCCATGTAGGCATGCCAAGATGGTAGCCTCTTCTCACCCGCCTCTCACCGATGTGATGACTGAGCGTCCATGCGAGCTGCTCCATATGGACCTTATTGGCCCAGCTCGTGTGCGATCTGCGGGTGGGAAGTGGTATGTCCTTGTTGTGGTGGACGACTACTCTCGGTATGCGTGGGTGTTCTTTCTTGAGGAGAAAGGGGAGACATTTGGTTTTGTTCGAGATCTTGTCTTGAGGTTAAGAAACGAGAGGCACGGGGATGCCATACGAGCGATCAGCAGTGATAATGGCTCAGAATTCAAAAACTCTCGCTTCGAAACCTTTTGCCATGACTTGGGTCTTGAACACCAGTTTTCGAGTCCGTATACGCCTCCCCAGAATGGCGTGGTGGAAAGGAAAAACAGGACCTTGTGCGAGATGGCTCGGACGATGCTCGACGAGCATAGGACTCCGAGAAGGTTCTGGGCTGAGGCAGTCAATACCGCGTGCTATGTGTCGAACATGATCTACCTCAGGGTTCACAAGAACAAAACCTGTTACGAGTTGATGCACGGTCGCACACCCAAGGTGAGTCACTTCCATGTCTTTGGTTGTAAATGCTTTATTCTGAAGAAAGGGAAGAAGTTGGACAAGTTCGAGGCTAGGTCTGTCGATGGCATTTTCTTTGGTTACGCATCTCATTCTAGAGCATTTCGTGTGCTCAATCTTGAAACTAACCAAATCGTGGAGACTTGCGAGGTAACCTTCGACGAGACACAACCACGTAGTCAGCTTGTTTTTGAGTGTGCAGGTGACGACGAACTTGGCGAGGAGATCTTTCAGGAGGAGGAGCATGGACATGGAGATGATGAAGATGGCGGTGTGGTGCCCGCGGCTGAACATGTACCTACTACTTCGACGACGATAGAGAACGGGCCCTCTCCCACACCTACAACGACAAACCCAGATCAAGGCGAAGCTGCTGTTGAGGGGGAGGTAGCATCAAGGCGAGAACCTCCCTGGCGAGTGCAAGTGGATCATCCAGCTTCGAGAATCATCGGCGACATGAATGAACGTACTACACGGTCGAGGGTTCGGAACAATTCTCATTTCGCTCATGCTGCTTTTGTTGCCACCTTTGAGCCCAAGGACATTGGACACGCGCTATCTGATCACAATTGGGTTAACTCGATGCATGAGGAGTTGGAGAATTTTGAGAGGAACCAAGTTTGGGAATTGGTTGACCCTCCCCCAGGGTGTAAGCCGATCGGGACAAAATGGGTGTGGAAGAACAAAGAAGGAGAGAAACAAGTCAAGACTTGTTGCTCAAGGGTATAGTCAGAAAGAGGGGATCGACTACGAGGAGACCTTTGCTCCCGTAGCTCGTTTGGAGGCGATCAGAATCCTTCTAGCCTTTTCCGTGGCTAAAGGATTCAAGTTGTACCAGATGGATGTCAAGAGTGCTGTCCTAAATGGTGTTTTGGAGGAAGCAGTGTATGTGAGGTAACCACCGGGGTTTGAGAGTGAGAAGTACCCCCACCGGGTGTACAAGTTGAGGAAGGCGCTGTATGGGTTGAAGCAGGCGCCTAGAGCTTGGTACGGTAGGTTGAGGGGGTTCCTGTTTGAGAGAGGGTTTGAGATGGGGAAGGTCGATCAGACCTTGTTTCTCCTCAGGCAGGGCAAAGATATCCTGATTGTGCAGGTATACGTGGATGATATTGTCTTTAGTGGCTCGTCTAACTCTCTTGTTGCAAGGTTTGCCGAAGACATGAGCAGGGAATTTGAGATGAGCATGATGGGCGAGTTGCAGTTCTTCCTCGGGCTACAAATCAAGCAATCAAAGGAAGGAACATTTGTGCACCAAGCTAAGTACACCAAGGACATTGTGAGGATGTTCAAGATGGAGGACTCCAAGGCCAGGGCGACGCCTGTGAGTACGACTACAGCTCTTGATGCGGACGAGGAAGGTGAACACGTGGACCAGAAGGAGTACCGGAGCATGATCGGGTCACTCCTCTACTTGACGGCGACGAGGCCGGACATCCAATTCTCGGTATGTCTGTGCGCTCGTTTTCAAGCGTCTCCGAGGACTTCGCATCGGCAAGTAGTCAAGCGCATATTCAGGTATTTGCGACATACTCCTGACTTTGGCCTTTGGTACTCCGCGTCTTCTTCTTTGGCTCTTCATGGATTTTTAGATGCGGATTTTGCCGGGTGTCGGTTGGATAGGAAGTCCACTTCTGGGACTTGCCAGTTCTTGGGTTCTTCTTTGGTGTCTTGGTCTTCCCGCAAACAGTCGAGTGTTGCTCAATCCACTACCGAGGCAGAGTATGTGGCCGCAACTAGTTGTTGCTCTCAGCTCCTTTGGATCACATACACCATGAGTGACTTTGGTGAGGAGTATACCCATGTCCCACTTCAATGTGATAGCACAAGTGCCATAAGCGTTGCAAAGAACCCAGTGCTCCACTCCAAAACCAAGTACATAGAAGTGAGGTATCATTTTCTGAGAGACAATGTAGAGAAAGGAAAAATCTCTTTGATCCATGTACCCACACATGACCAGCTAGCCGATATTTTTACCAAACCCCTAGATCAAGCAACTTTCACTCGTTTGCGGGGGGAGCTTGGTGTGTGTTTGATTTCTTGAGTTGGTGTGTGGGAGCTCATTTGTAGCATATGTATAGCTTTTCTTTGTGCATTTCTTGCATTTGCATTGCATGTGTATCATGATGTATAGTCCTCTTTGTATGATAGCTTGCATGCATTTTGTTTAATATGCATTGTGTAGGAAAGCTTCTCATATATACATTGTTCACCATGGTATGCTATATATGATCTTGTGGGCTAGTTTGGTATGATTTGGCTTAGTGTGGCTTAGCTCTTGATGATCTTGGTTTATATCCATGGTTGATGGCTATGTTTTTCAAAAATCTCATATGTATGCTCTCTTGTGAGTAAATGCCTTTATATGATCTTGACATGTTTTTGTGGCTTGGCTATGCTTAATTTGTGGTTGGATAGCTTATTTTGATCATATGGGGCCAAAGGCTCATTTGCCATCATGAATGTTTAGCCCCCATGCTTCATCTTGTGGAGGGGCATAAGTTCTTTTTTGTCGCAAAGACATTTCATGTACCAAATATGAATCTGAAAATGAAATGTAAATTGCTTGGAAAACGTGCTCCCATGTCATATGTGCTTATTTTTATAGCTTTGGGTGCTAAACCGTTGCATGTTGCTTACCAATGAGAAGTCTCATACATAGAAGTAAGCACATGGCTCGGTATGCTTTGACATGACATGAGGTGCATGTGGGTGTTTATGATGGTCTTATGCTTAGAATGGTTGTCCTAGCATGAAGTTTGTGTGGCTTCGCCATTTTGATATGTTTTGATCATGTTTAGGACTTTGCTCATGAGAGGAAATTTTTCGTAAAAATGCTCAATTCTATCTTAGCTTCGTCTAATGGCTGTGAAACTTGGTGATCTTGTAGTTTGTGTCCATACGAAGCTATCGAGTATCTCACTTGCTCATTTGGAGGTGTGTAGCATGCTATGTTGAATTTTGTCTATTTGAGAAGCTCTAGGTTGAAATTTTCCTAATTTTCGCTTGATTCATGCATTGTCAACAAGGGGGAGAAGTTTGAGCATGTTTTGGCCTACTGAATGCATTTGGAAGGTTTTCAGGTGGTTTCGAGTCATTTCTGGGCTCTGTTTGTCACCGGTCAGACCGGTTGAGGTCACCGGTCTGACCGGTCAGAGTGCTGGTTCTGTTCTTTTGTTGGGCATCGGTCTGACCGGTGGTGCTAGCCGGTCTGACCGGTCAGAGCTGAGCTGATGCAGCTGCTCTGTTTTGTCAAGTGGTTTGCATGCATTCGTCCAAGGGGAGTTGCATTGGTTCAGGGGGAGCTTGCATGTGTGCAGGGGGAGCTCTTTGTGGTTTTCGAACTTTGGATTGGTGGTTTGTGCTCTTTACTTGAGCATGTTTTGTCTCGGATGTGTCGAGCCATTGCCCTTGCCTAAGGGGTCCGAGACTTGTCTTCTTCAAAGTGATCTTGCTCTTTGCCATTTCTTTGGCTTTCGATCGCTTGTTGGAGTTTCTTTTAGTCGTTTCTTTTCTTTTTCTTTTCTCTTGGTTACCAAAACGTGTGTGTTGTCAATGCACTCATCAAGGGGGAGATTGAGAGCCATGTGTGGTTCGAGGACCGGTGGATGGTCACTTCCTGGTGTGATGAGTGATTGACAACGTGGTGTGGACTGATTCTTGGCTAAGTATTGCAGGTGCAGGTTGCGGCTTGACTGGTGTTGGTGCAGGTGAAGAACAAGCGCGAAAGGTCGTTGCCGGTGAGGCCTCTAGGTGTGGAGAAGACAAGTAGGCTTGGTTCGAGGGACCCCGTGGCCAGCGGGGTCAAGTGCGGACCGCATGGTGGCAAGAACGGTAAGATGAAGTCATGGACGGTTTCTTGGTTGAGCCTCAAAACCAAGGTCGAGCCGGAACTATGTGGGAGCCGAGTCATGAGTGGTGATTGGCGGAGGCTACACCGAGTTCGCGGGGTTTCCGGTGGTTCACCAGAAAACCACTGGGTTCCTTGGTTGATCCACAAAGCCAAGACCGAAGAACCGAAGACGGAGGTATAGCAGCTCCAGACCGGTCTGACCGGTGGGTCTGACTGGTCTGACCGGTGGGTACCGGTCTGACCGGTGTGCGACGACGCAGTCCGGAATCTTCGAAGCAGAGGACACGCGTCGGGATCGCAAAGCTTGCGTCGAGGCTAAGCAAGTTTGCGGTCGCTGGGCATCTGTCCGATGGTGCGAAGACAAAGACTTCCAAATTTGTCCTTGAGGGGCATGTATCCCTAGTTAGCTAGTAAGGGTATTTTAGTCTTTCGGTTGCCTCCTTATAACCCAAGGGGTGAGAGGATGGCAGCCATCTCTTGGAACCCTAGCTCATTTGGTTTTCCTATTTTCTCTTCCTATTTTCCTTAGGATTTTCGTAGGACTAGCTTGAGAGCTTCATGGTGAGATCTTGTGAGAGGGAATGATGATCGGGCTGCAAGCTAGACCTTGTATGAACCTCTTTGGTATGTATAGATGATTCGGCGTGGTTCCTCAAGGCTTGGATGTGTCTTTCCCGTTTCTCCTTTTTGGTGATTTTCGGAGGCTTTTCTTGGCGAATTTCTTGTGGCGGTTTTGAGACCTTTCTCTTTGGGATTTGGTGGGGGATGTATGCATGAACCCCTCGTGGTTCTTTTCCCTTTGATTCCCCTCCCAAATCCGTGAGCAAAGGGGCTCGATTTTGGGGTTTTCGTGGTTCTAGGGTTCGTAGTGTTCTTGGCCGAAATCCTTCGATTCCTCTTGATTCAACGAGTTTTGGTAAACCAAATCTTGGCTATGGAGTGCCCATGAGGTGTTCCTACTATCCCCAAAGTCTTGTGCGAATCCGTGGAGCGAATCGGGAGATCGGGAGTTGGATTTGGGGAGTTGACCCGCGGGCGCTGTTCATCCCGAGCTGCCCAGGCTTGACCGGTCTGACTGGTGCTCTTGACCGGTCTGACCGGTGCGAGCCCCTGGTGGGTTTTGTCTCGGGGAACTACTATGTTCGTGTGGTTTTGTCCCGTGGTCCTGCTGTCCAGTTCTTGGCCCATTTGGAGTTGTCTTGCTAGGCTTTGTGAGGGATTTTCCTTCTTGACAGGTTGTTCTTTGGTGGTGGTTTTTGTTCTAGGGCCTAGAGGAGTCACCGAGGCTTCCTGGAACTTTGCTGTGCAACTGCTGTTCACCACCGGCCTGACCGGCAGAGTCCACCGGTCTGACCGGTGCCATCGGTCTGACCGGCAGGAGCCATCGGTCTGACCGGTGTGGCACAGACAGCAGGCTGCTCAGTTTTCCGCTGTGCGTTTGGGGTGTTTGGTTCGGTTGGTTGAGTCGTTGGTTCCTAGGACCAGTAGCACTCCACTGGGTACGTGGTCTTGGCCAACTTGGGTAGTTGAGTCGGAGACGTGTGTTGGAAGCTGTGTTCATCTTGTTGGAGTCTCTATCTAATTCGAGAAGAATTTTTATCGGCTCCCATTCACTCCCCCCCTCTCTGGTTCGCCGTTTCGGTCCTTCAGACGGCGAACACGAGGACGGCGACCTCCTTCACTTCCCCAACTGTGGCGGCGGCGGCGACCTCGAGGACGGCGAGCGCGCGTCGCCCGCTCGATTCCCCGTCCGCGGAGGAGCGCACCGCGAGAGGGAGGGACGGAGAGCCACCATGCTGAGAGCGCTGCCGCCGAGGAAAGGAAGACGAGAAGCAGCCCACCGCCGGCCTTGACCCGCCGCCGTCGGGGAAAGGAGGAGTTTGAGGGCCGTCGCGGAGCGGGCTGACGACAAGGAGGCCGGCGTGGAGGAGCTCGGGACCGCGCCGGATCTGGTGGCTCGACGGAAGGGGGCAGAGAGTACGGAGCTCAAAGCGGAGAGAACGAGGCTCCGCGGCCGCCGGCGGGGAGGAAGGGGACGCGGCTGTAGCGCACGGCGGCGGCGTTGGCGAGCGGACGGCGAGCAGCGAGAAGAGAGGGCAGGTAAGGTGCCGACGGCGATACAGGTCGTGCGGATGCGGAGACCTGCGCGGTCTCATCTGTAACCGAGCTCTGTCAGGTGGTCCCCACCTCCTGTGGAGGTGCGGTTACAAGTTGAGCGGTGCGACTAGCCTAACGCCAATTAATTGACGACGTGCAGGAATTAAAGAACTAAGCCTGATAAATGCTGCTACGCACCTGGGCTGCTGGTACTGGCGCACTGCTGAGTCCTGGGCTGGAGTTTGATGGCCTTGAGCTGGCGTCGTTGACGTGCTGTCCGGCCGGGCTCGCTGCAAAAACCAGCAGCGGCGTGTGTGTGGCTGCTTGCTGCTGCACGCTGTCGGCCTGCGTGCTGTGGTGTTACCTGCACCGGACTGCTGTGCGGCTGCACCTTGGGCCTGATGCTACTCGATGCGCTCTTGCCTGCTGCGCGCCGCGTGCGTGAGTCAATGGCCTGCTGTCACAGCTGCCTGCTGCACACCTGTGCCGCATACGCATCAGCACCTGCACAGAGAAAAAGAAACGGCGCGTCTGCTCCCTCACTGTCCGTGATGCACATACGGACAGTCTGCAAAACGATTCCGAGAATTACAGAAACTTCCGACACACACGAGCTTCAAGGACTGTTCGTCGTCGTCTCTTGGACTGTCCGTGACAAGCTGCAGAATGGAGTTTGTGGAACCCGTAGGTCAACTCTAAACTTCCGATCGATGGATCTCCCAAACCGCTGGGTGGATTGAGCCTAAATTTTAGGTAGATGAGAAGCGTCTCTAGGAGAAGCTATGCTTAAAATCTTGGAGCCTCAAACCAACTCAAACTCGAGGAATCGCAAATCTAAGTCATGGGAGCTATGAACACGAGTTCATCCAATCCTCACCAAATCGAGACCGATTCCCGGCGTTTGAGGAGTCAAGATCATCCACAAAGAGGCACAAGGCACTCACCCATGATCTCCTCAAAGAAATCCGAAAGAAAACGGCTTAGAAATCGAGGAACACGAATCAAACTGAGAAGCTCAAAAAAAGACAAAAAAACCAACTCGGGAATTTAGAAGGAGATAGAATTTGCTCAGGGAATTGACACAAGATTTGAAGAACGAATTCACTCTAAATATTCATGCCATGTTGGATTACAAGCCACTCCAAGAATTGCAAATCTTGAATGGCAAAAAGCTTAAACAAAGAGCCACACTCACCTCTCTTCCTCACACCCAAGAGCACCCTAAAATGAAAGATCACTCCCACTACTAGCCAAAGATTTGGCTGAAATTTCAGTCACTCCTCCTATATATAGGCCCTCCGGAAAAGACCGAAGTGCCCCAACACTAGGAGATACAACACAAGCCCTCACATGAGCATTTTGGTTAACACATGAAGTTCTCCATCGGACGGCCGCGCATCTATCGGGCCTTCGCGTCCTCCTGACGCAAGCACCTCGATCATGCCGCGTGTTGCCCGCTTCGAAGCTTCCCGACACACCCGGATACCGTCTCCGTCACGCCGGGCCCTCAGGCTCGGTTTTGAGGCCCAAACCGAGAAACCCTACTCCTGATGGTTTTGTGGCTAAACCACCAAACTCCGCATACAAGCTTCGGTCGTTAGCCGCTACCTTGCACCGGTTCGGTGTTGGTTTTGTGGTCAAACCAACAAACTCCGCGTGTAAGTTTTGGTCGTTAGCCGCTACCTTGCACCGGCTCCATGTCCACGACTTCGTCTTGCTCTTCTTGCCACCATGCGGCCCGCACTTGATCTCGTCGGCCACCGGGTCCCTCGAACCAATCCTAATTGTCTCTCCACTCCTCGGAGGCCACACAGGCATAGACCTTTCGCGTTTGTTCTTCACATGCACCAACGCAAACCAAGCCGCAACCAACACCTGCAATACTGGGCCAAGAGTCAGTCCACACAACGTTGTCAACCACTCCTCACGAGTATATTGACAACACACCACATAAATGTATGAATAGAACACACACACAACGAACACAACACAACACACAAAGCCTCAAATCATCCTGTCAATCACTCATCATATATAAACCAAGGCACATATCAACTTGGTTTCTCACAACCTCGGAGTCATACCGGTCAACCGTGCTGTGTCGCACACATTTTGCAAAAGAGAAGGAGTTCTTGCGTTTTTGCGTCCGTCGTCCAGCTAGTTCAGAAGTAATTAGGTTGAGGTCATGTTTCTTACGGTTTAGACCTTGAGCTTTATAGTTTTAGCGTCCGAGGTCCATTTTAAGAGTTTTGTACCGTAGACCTTCTGTTTTTTTATAGAGTTGTGTTTTAGCCCTCGGTTTTTAACAGATAGGTCCCTGGAAGTTAAGTTTTATCGCAGGATAGCCCCTGTATCTTGTTTTAGCCATAGATTCTACGTTTTAGCTCCGTTTTTAGAGTTCTTTATATCCACGCGATCACCCCGAAGTAAAGTTTAGTTTTTTGCCTCTGTTTTGATCTGTTGTTATTGTTTGTTGCGTTGTTTTCTTATTTTATTCTTGTGTGCTTGTATGTACTATTGTGTGACGCGTAGAGAACATGCCGTTTGAAGAATTCGAAGAGCAAGTGATTGAAGACTCTGAGCAGTAGTGGGATTGTGAGGAAGGCAAGTGTCCTTGATCATTCCCGTTTTTACCTATATAACATTCATATTAATCATTGTATTTATTTATTACGTTGCATTAATATGATGGGTTCCTATTAAGGACAATGCCTAGATTCTTTTGACCATTACCTTGCAACTGGGTTACATAATTAATTTGATGGTAGATGATGCTTAGTTTGCTCAACTGGGTCGGTAATGAACAACATGGTTACTTTTGCTCTATGTTCCTATATGATGATTTAATTGCAAGACCACATACTTAAACGGAACATGGAGAACCACCCAGGAAAACAGTACAACCACATTCCACATGGCTCTGGCTTGGCTAACTAATTAGAGACTCTAGTTTGGGGTAATCTTACCGAAAGTGCAAGGAGCTCATAGGTTGTGCGATGGCTTGTCCAGCCAAGTGGTATGCCACTTGGGGGAGAGTTTATCCCCTTATGGGGAAACCTTAGCGGGTTGCCACTTATTAGAGACTTATTAGAGAATTTTTGTAAAGGTCTCGTAGCGTCTCTATGCAATCACACCTCGGTAGTGTGGTATGATGCTTGGCCGACATCGCATGGTTGGGTTGAAAGTTCTTCTAAACTTTTATGCGACTTGTGGGTAAAGATGTACAATCTCTGCAGAGTGTAAAACTAATCGATTAGCCGTGTTCACGGTCAAGAGTGGCCTGGACCCTCACATGATTAATTTACGAAAGTTGAAATTAATTTGATGCCTTTACTTTATGATGATGATGTTTTACATTAACTGAGGGATGGTATACACTTATACTTGCTAGTAAATAGTTGCTTAATAAAATTTGATCAACTAAAATTTGATCAACTAAAATGCTAAAGTGCTTAAACCCTTTGGCCATCTACTTATACAGCCTTGCATGTTTATTATGTTATTCCCCCCTTGCTGAGTACGGCATGTGCTCACGCTTGTTTTTTATTATTGCAACTACACAACCCGGATTGCTGCTCAGACTTGAAGATTTTTTAGGAGTACTAGGCGTACGTGCCACCAGTTAGCTGCCTGTGGACTTTCCGTCTGAAGACCCGCTGCTAGTTGTTCGCTCTGATGATATGTTTATGAGTCATTCGGTCATGTAATGGTTATAATACTCCCTTTTACGCTTTGGCATTGTATTTGGTATTCACTGAGTCATTACGTGTGTGTAACTTGATCCTGGTGCACATGTAATTTAAGCATCTGGTTTTGGCTGTAAAACTGGGTGTGACAAAGTGGTACCAGAGCCGTGTTGACTGTAGGACGTTAGCCTAGTTAGAAAGTGGTCGGATCTAAGGACTATAATATCTTAGAAACCATTCTTACTTCATGTTATGCTTTAAATTCTGATTTAATTTAATATATGCCTAGCCTCGCTTTTACCCCCATCCTTGATATTCTACTTGTTCTCTGTCTTGTCTTGGCTAATCTTTTCACTCTCACTTCCTTATTTATGCTTTAAGGAATCTTTAGCATCTGTTCTACTCCCTCTAATCTTTTCTATCTTTACCCGCCCCGTTTTCACAATCGTTCTCAGTAACCTATATCTATCTATCGTCTTCAACCCAAAGATCTTCCTTAAATAGGATATAGGAGTTTTAAGTTCATTCTTAGTATAATCGATAAATACGAACGTCTTAACGTGTGCTTAGTTTCGAAGTGTGTTTGAATGCTTGATATTGTGATAAATGCTTGATTTGGATCTTTGTTTTGAGTGTGGTGTGTTGTGGAGTAATGACCACAACAACATCGATTTTTAGTAGCTAGTTTGCTTAGTTGGGGTTTAATTCTTTCTCAACCAACTCTAATCTTACATAATGTCAGTCCTTTATCTATCCTCCTTTATTTAGCAAACAAGTCTTGTTGGTACAAAAAATTATTCACGCAACTCTCTGATACAGCAGTAGTGCTTTAATTTTATCTTGAGCTACAGAACTCCGATTGATATGAGACCAGTTGGGTTAGTTCCAGAAGTTTATGGCTTAATTATGTCAAAAATTCAGCAATATTAGACATGTTCTCTGGGAGATACATACAAATTAGTGAAGCACCCAGAATCTGTCAACACTACCTGACACAGTCATCTTGTTTAATTCATATCTCGAGTTTTAGACCTCCGATTGAGGTGATTCCAGTTGGAATAGTTTCATGATTTCTTACTCTCTGTTCTGGTAAAATTTCATAATTTTTGGACGACACCACCGAGAGTTATATCTGATTTATTGGAACTAACAGAATCTGTTTTAAACTGAAAGTTCATATATCTTTATCTTTCTAAGTTATCTCTTTGTGGGACTGTTTAAATCTCATGAATCTAACACTTAGATGGTGAACACCAGATTCGAATCAGGAGTTGATCAGCCTACATTGCCCCGTTCGAGGAGAAGCCACAACTCAAGTAAGATGGATCCAACTATGCAGCAGTTTCTTGCAGCACAGATGCAGCTTTTCCAAGACATGTCCAATAAAATGGCAACTATGCAAGCTCAGATGAACCGGATGAACCAGAATCAACCAACAAGGGACAATCATCGGGAATTCATGAGCCATGATCCCCCAACATTCTCTCACGCTGCTGATCCACTTAAGGCTGATGATTGGCTGAAGCCATAGAGAAGATCCTCACTATTACTCAGTGCAATGACAGGGAAAAAGTAATATATGCTTCGGGAAGATTGGAAGGATCTGCTGCACATTGGTGGGATTCTTACACAGGTGCCCATGCAGTCCCATCTACCATCACCTGGTCAGAGTTTAAGAATAGTTTTAGTGCGTACCACATTCCAGCTAGTGTGATTAAGCTCAAGAAGAAGGAGTTTCTCATCCTTAAGCAGGAGGGCATGTCTGTGTGTGAGTACCTAGATAAGTTCACACAGCTATCTCGTTATGCACCAGAGAAGGTGGATAGTGATGGAAAGAAGCAAGATCTTTTCTTTGAAGGCCTAAATGGACCTATTCAATATCAATTAGTGGCTCATAATTTTTCTAATTTTCAGCAACTTGTGGATAAGGCGATATTGGTGGAAAACAAGCGCCGTGAGTTGGTAAAGGAGAAGAGGAAGCTTGAATCCCAAATGAAAATTTCTAGAAACACTTGCGCCTGTTTCACTCAACAGTGTGACCTTTCATTTTACGCTAGGAACCAAGATGTACTCCAACACCCTAGTAAAGAGGTTCAAGAATTTGTCTTTGAACATGATTGCCAGATCGCACCTGATATCATTCCTGTGGAAAACAATACTTCTTGCATTTCCAATGGAAAGGAATGCCATAGCTGTGGAGAAGTGGGTCACGTCACCAGCAATTGTCCGAGGAAGGATAGTCATAGTAACCAAAAACCATGTGGTAAAGGTGGTAGGAGTCGAAACTGGCGAAGATGGAAAGCGCAAAAAAGAAACCAACCTCAACAAGATGTGGGATCACCTAACTATGTACGTGGTAAGGTGAACCACGTGACTTTAGGAAGTGTTCAGAAGGCTTGAGAGGTTGTGCTTGGCATGCTCTTTATCAACTCAACACATGTCACAGTCCTATTTGACTCAGGTGCCACACATTCTTGTATTGCTTCTCAGTATTCATCAAGACATAACTTACCCAGGTGCCCTATTAAGAAGAATATGTTGATAGACTCTCCTGGTGGTGGGATAGAGGCAAACTACGTCTGTCCAAAGGTCAACATAAATATAAAGGAGGTAGACTTTCCAGCTGATCTTATAGTTTTGGAATCAACTGAAATTGATGTTATCCTTCGAATGGGATGGTTAAACACATTCAAAGAAGTTGTTCAGTCTGCTCAAGGATCAGTGTTGCTTACGAGTCCACAAGGGGAAAGGATTGAGTATGTATCTACGCTGCCAGCAGTAACACCTTGCGTGGTTTATCAGGTGAAGGTTACTCCCTTAGATGAATTAGAGTGGTTTGTGAATTTCCAGATGTCTTCCTAGATGACCTGCCAGGCATGCTAACTGATCGAGAAGTGGAGTTAATTATTGATCTTTTACCTGGTACTGCTCCTATTTCTAAACGTCCGTATAGAATGTCTAGTGATCAACTGTTTGAGCTTAAGAAATAGATTAGTGAACTTTTAGAGAAGGGGTTCATTCGTCCTGGTTCCTCACCTTGGGGCACTAGTTATCTTTGTGGAGAAGAAGGATGGTACTCAGAGGATGTGTGTGGACTATCGATCACTTTGATGTCACTATCAAGAACAAGTATCTCTTACCCCCCATTGAGGATTTGTTTGATCAGATGCGAGGTGCCAAGGTATTCTCTAAGATTGATTTGCGTTCTGGTTATCATCAGATGAAGATCAGGTTGTCAGATACTCCTAAAACTGCATTCACCACTAGGTATGGGCTTTATGAGTACACAGTCATGTCTTTTGGATTGACTAATGCACCTGCCTACTTTATGTATCTGATGAACAAAGTATTTATGGAGTGTTTGGATAAGTTTGTTGTGGTGTTCATCGATGATATTTTGATATATTCCAAGAATGAAGAGGAGCATGAGGAACATTTCAGGCTTGTGTTGGAGAAGCTTAGAGAGCATCAGTTGTATGCTAAATTCAGCAAGTGTGATTTCTGGTTGAAGGAAGTCTCTTTCCTTGGGCATATCATCACTGATGGAGGTATTACAGTTGATACAGAGAAGGTTAATGATGTGTTAAAGTGGGAACCGCCACGGACAATCAAGGAGATCCAGAGTTTCCTTGGTCTTGCAGGATATTATCATCGATTCATTGAAGGGTTTTCTAAAATAGCGAAGCCTCTTACATCACTATTAGAGAAAGACAAGGAGTTCAGGTGGACTGCTGCCTGTCAAGCCAGTTTTGAAGAATTGAAGAAGAGGTTCACTTCAGCTCCAGTTCTAGTGATGCCAGATCTGCAGAAGAGTTTTGACATCTATTGTGATGCGTCTCGACATGGCTTAGGCTGTGTTCTTATGCAGGAAGGTCATGTTATAGCCTATGCATCTCGACAGTTGAGGAAACATGAGCTGAATTATCCTACACATAATCTGGAGTTAGCAGCAGTGGTTCATGCTTTGAAGATTTGGAGGCATTATATTTTGGGAACCAAGTGTTAGATTTACACTGATCACAAGAGTCTGAAGTATATTTTCACTCAGAAGGACTTGAACCTGAGACAGCACAGATGGTGGAGCTGATCAAGGATTATGATTTGGCGATACACTACCATCCTGGGAAGGGAAATGTCACACCCGAATTTAAAGGCAAATTCGAATGCTCATATTATATGTGCGCCGGGATCAAAGTTCACACATATAACGACTCAGTGATAACCAAAACACAGTGCCAAAATGTAAAGAGAATATTAAACTTTATTACAGACCAAAATGTCTCATAAACGAACTAATTATTAACGAGTAGCAACGCAGCGGATAGGATCAACACCACAGGCAGTTGACTGGTGACACGCCCGCCTAGAATTCGTCGAAGTCTCCAGGGGAATCTTCAAACCTCTCCAAGTCTGAACAGCATCCGGGTAGTGTCATTGCGATAATAAAAACAAGCGTGAGCACATGCCGTACTCAGCAAGTGGAAACATAATATAACATGTAAGGCTTTATAGTGGAGGCTGATGGGTATAAGCATTCAGCATTTTAGTTGGTCAAGTTTTATTAGCAACATAAATACTAGCAAGTGTAAGTTTATACCAAACCCACAATTAACATAAGAGAATAAACAACATAAATAAAGATAGATGCATCAAGTTAATCATTGACTTCCATAGATTAATCATGTGAGGGTCCAGGCCGCTCTTGACCGTGAGCACGGCTAATCGATTAGTTTTACACTCTGCAGAGGTTGTACACTTTCACCACAAGTCGCGTAAAAGTTCTAGGAACTTTAAACCCAACCATGCGATGCCGGCCAAGCATCATACCACACTACCTAGGTGTGATTGCATAGGGACGCTACGAGGCCTTTACAAAGTTTCCCCAGGAAGTTGCAACCCACAAGGTTACCAGATCAGTTAGCAAGGTATAAAGTCCCCTAGCGGGTACCGTGTCTTAGCAAAGCCCAACTCCCCGCTAGAGCGAGTCCATACCCCACAGTACCACCGCCCCTTGTCCTTATCAGGTAAAGCCACTCCTAACCAGGGTTACTAATTAATTAGCCAAGGCCAGAGCCATTTAGCTCTTGTGGTTGCACTGTTGTCCTGGGTGGTTCTCCATGTTCTAATTAAACAAGGTGATCTTGTATTAATGAAGGTATAACATAAATAAATCAAGTTCATAAAGTTTCATTAATACCATCCACCAAGTTAAGCATAGCAAGAGCTACCCAACAATAAAGTAAATACCCAGGTTGTTCAAGGTAAAGGGATAAAATAATCTAGTCTTGTCCTTAACAGGGTCCCATCAATTTAATGCAAGCAAAAGTAAGAACAGTGATTTAAATGCATGTTATATAGGTAAACGGGTATGCATCAAGGAAGACTTGGCTTCAACAGATCCCTGTTGCTGTTCAGACACTTGAGCTTCTTGGTCTTCAAATCCTTCAGCCCAAACGTTCTCTACGCATCACATCAAGTACATACAAGCACACAATAGAATAAAATAAGAAACAATCACCAAACAGTATGATCAAAGTAAAACGGGGGCAAAAAGCTATTCTACTCTTCGATACGATCATTTGGACATAAAGAACGTGCAAAACGGAGTTAAAACGAAGAAGATATGGCTAAAAGAAGGTTCAAGGGTCTATCTGTGAAGGATCTAAGGTTCCAGGGGCCTAACTGTAAAAAAAACAGGGGCTAAAACATAATTAAACATAAAAACACAAGGGCTTCAGTGTAAAAACATGAGCCTGGACCTCGGGCGCTATAACTACAAAGCTCAGGGTTTAAACCGAAGAAAAAGGATCTAACTGTAAGGATCTTTGAGAGGTGGAAGGACCGGCTTGTAAAACTTAAAAGATCGAGGGCTTTTCTGCAAAACAACAAGGTCACGCGGGGAAAAAAATTTGTTGACCGGTATTGACTCCGGGTCGAACTGATCTGGACCCTTGATCTCAGATCCGGCGGTCATAGACGCGAGCGAGCGCCGAGCGGCGGCGCAGCAAAGCTCCTCCGGCGAGCTTGCTCGGAATCGAGCAACGATGCTCGGCTGACCACGCGGATTGGCTGGGGAGGTCATGGGTACGATGGTGGATCGAACCAGGGCGTCAGGGTGGCGGAAGAGGCGACGACGATGGCGCAGAGCTCGGCGAGGCGGCGGCGGCGAAAGAGCTTTTGCTCCGGCGAGCTCGATCTCGCGAAGGAGGACGTCCGGGCAAAAACAAGTGGCACCCCTAGGTTCAGTACCTCCTTGCAGTCCTTCTGGTGACCTCCTTGTCGATGGGGCGGCGGCGGACCGGCGAGTCAATGGCGGCCGCCGATTAGGGTTTCGGTGAGGCGCGGCTAGGGTCCAAGGCGGCGGAGCGCGGTAGCTTATATAGGCCGGGCGCAAGCTTGGCGTGGCCCTCAAGTCGGAGTGGAGGCGGGGGGAGGCCGGGACTCGGCCACGGCGGTGGTGTCGTGCCCGGGGCGGATTCATCCAGAGGTAGGGGACGACACCCCGGTCCCACATGGCAGTGGCTGCGGGCGAGGCGTGATACACGGGCCGGCGCTGGGCCGCTTCTTTGCTGGGCTGGGCACAGGCGAACGATGGGAGGAAAAGGAGGGGCGCTGATGGACTTGGCGAGTTGGGTCGAAACAAGAGCTAGGCCAGATAGGTGGAAGGGTTTAGGAAATAAAAGAAAAGCTTTTGAAATTTTTGAAAAGGGATTCAAGCTCATGAATTCAAATTCAAATTCAAATTTGAATTCAACCATTCAAATTCAGTGCACCAGCATGTATGCAACAATAAACTCTTATATTTATTTATTTAATCTTCAAAAAAATATATTTAAATGCCTAAAAATTCAAATACACCTTATATTCCTTAAATTCAAACATTGTTTCTAACAAATTTTATCGAAAACAAATTTTTGCAAAAATTAGGGTGTTACAAATCCTACCCCCCTTAAAAGAATCTTGTCCTCGAGATTCGGATGGATTAAGGAAGATTGGGAATGCTGGGCTCCAAAATCTAAGGGAAAAGATAAAGGAATTGAGCTATTGATGGACATACCAAGCTGATTGGATACTCCCTGAGTGATCTCAGCATTCATGTGGTTCAGCTTCCCTTGCATGTGGCTCTGTCGTCCCTTGGCGCTCTGTGGGGTCTGGCTCCCATTCCTCATCTGCTGACTCTGCACTGGAGTATTCTGAATGCTTCTCTGAGGACAATTGTTGGCAAAATGACCAGCCTCTCCACACTTAAAGCAAGTGTTACCAACAGAGGTGTTGGGTGCATTGGGTCTCACTGGGGTTCCTGCAGAGATGTTCTGGCTAGGCTGCTGATCATTGGGGTGTGGAGTATGTGGAGTGGATTGTTGTAACTGCTGAATAGGGTGCGGGAACGGTTGTGTATTGCGTCGGAACTGATTCTGTCTAGGATTACCACTTGGTCCTCCAGAGCGGAATGGTGCTCCTTGTTGCGGATTATAGCGAGGACGAGTGATGCTCCCAAACTATCCAGAGCTAGTAGCCTTCCACTTCTGATCACCCAATTCCCTGCGCTTGGCCTCCAAGCCTATAGCCCTATCGATAAGCTCTTGAAGGGTTGGGAAGGTATGGGACATAAGCTGTTATTGAAGTGGTCCAGCTAGTCCTTCCAGGAACAACTCCTGCTTCTTCCTGTCTGTGTCAACATCCTCAGGAGCATAGCGTGACAGCTCTGTGAACCTATCCCTGAATTCAGCCACGGACATCCCTTCTTGCTTAAGAGCAAGAAACTCTTTCTTCTTCAACTTCATCATACCAGCAGGAATATGATGGCTTCTGAAGTTAGTGGTGAACTCCGCCAGGTGATGGCATTCTGATTGGCATGAGCAACGACAAAAGCATCCCACCATGCCGATGCAGATCCTTGTAGTCATCCTGATGCATATAGGACCTTCTCTCTATCATCACATTGAGCAATGGTAAGCATCTTCTCAATGGTCTTCAACCAGTCTTCCGCTTCTAATGGATCAGTAGCATGAGAGAACACTGGAGGCTGGTGGCTCATGAACACCCGATGCTTGTTCATTGGGGCCTGCTGCTATGGTTGGTTGTTGCTTGGAGCCTGCATGTTGGCCACAGTGTTGGTCAAGTTCTGCAGTAGCTGAGTCTGGGCTTCCAGAAACTGACGCATAACTGAATCCATTTGTGGTTGTCGAGGTGTGTTGCTAGATCTGTTATCTCTCCCTGGATGAACCACTGCCGGTTGATCAACTCCTGATCCTGACCTGGTTGTCACCATCTGAGTGTTAGGAATATTGATTTAGATGATTAAACTAAGAGTAAAACTCTAAAAGACAAGGCATCAAAGACTTTTAATTCTGGACAGATTCTGTTGTCTCCAAACAATCAGATATAACTCTCGGTATGAGAATCCAAAAATTACGAAATTTTAAACAAAGGAATATAATGAAATTAAGGAACTATTCCAACTGGAATCACTTCAATCCAAGGTCTGTAACTTTAGTTATGAAATAAACAAGACGTCTGGGTCAGCTGAGTTTACAGATTCTGATAGCTCCAATGTTTCGTATATAACTCTCTGTATATAACTCCTAAATTTCTGAAATTTTTACTGATAAGCCTTCATAGAATTGCTGAACTCTTCCAACTAGATTTACTGTATTTGGAGTTCTATAGCTCGAGATAAAAATAGAACAGTACTGCTGACTCAGAAAACTCTGCGAGCAGATTGAGGACTACTAGATTGTATATGGGGTAGAGCATAGAGATTAAGAGATTAAGACAAGAGAGATATAGATTGAGACAAAGATAAACCCAACTAACACTTTACTAAAGAACTAATGTCATTGTGGTCATCACTCCACAACACATTGCACTCAAACAAAATTCCAACTCAATCATTAACACAAGATCAAGCATCCAAACACACCACTAGACTAAGCATACTTTAAACGATCGTTTAGAACTAACGATTACAAAGATCTTAAGCTTAAAAACTCCTAGATCCTAAGGAAGCTCTTCAGTGCGGGCGTCTGGGGAGTTGTAGCGAGGTCTCTTTGGTGCTGGAGAGTGATGAGCTTCTATTCCACCGTCTTGGATAACAGGGGGTTCCTTCCCTGCCAGAGTAGCTTCTAGCTGACGCTTCTGTACCTCCACTGTGTAAATCCTCCGTTGAGCTGCGGCAAGCATGTTGTTGGTGTTATCCAAAGTAGTGTTGACAGCAGCCAATAGTTCACAGAGGTTGTCTATGGTGGGACTGTGACCATTAGCTGATGCGATATAGGTCTTAGCTTCACCACTAGCTCTGTAAGGAGTGTACAAACTGCGAGTGTGTACCAACTCAGAACGCTCCCTGTGAGAGAGAACATAGAGTGCTCTCCTAGCAGCTTCGGCAATCCCAGCTTCCATAGTATCTCTGGTAGCAACGTCGTTGTGCCTGGATATCTCCATAGGTCCATAGTGCTCAACCCTTTTATAAACGATTACTGCTACCTCCCAGTGAGGCTCAAACCAAGGATGGGTCCACATCTCACAATGGTAGATTGGATCTTCACCATAGCCCAAACGGTACACTGTCCTCCTTAGATTGTCAGCCATGAGAATGCCTCTCCCATCCTTCTTGTACGAGCTCACTGTCCAGACTACTTCAGCTGGCTCTCCTACTTCTGCTTGTCCTTCCTGCTCCTCTACTGGGTCCGAGTGATCACCAAGGTCATCCTCTTGTGTCTGCTCCTCTTCTTCTTCTTCCGGAACTACCTCTTCTGTGTGTCTATCAGGTTGATAGTGATAGTAGTCCCCTTGCAATCTATACTGAGGAACTGAGCTCTTGCAGGCAGTCTTCAGACGACGAACCATCTAGAGACAAAGGAGTCAAGTGACGAGTAAGACCAAAAGCAAGAATAAGAAAGATAGCAACAGTAAGGTGGAGAACCAAGTAGAGATCAAGGATGAGATAAAGTAAGGATGAAATTATTAGAAATAAAGCAAGCATAAGGCAAGAATGGCTTCTAAGATATTATAATCCTTAAATACGACCATTTTCTAACTAGGCTAACGTCCTACAGTCAACACGGCTCTGGTACCACTTTGTCACACCCGAATTTAAAGGCAAATTCGAATGCTCATATTATATGTGCGCCAGGATCAAAGTTCACACATATAACGACTCAGTGATAACCAAAACACAGTGCCAAAATGGAAAGAGAGTATTAAACTTTATTACAGACCAAAATGTCTCATAAACGAACTAATTATTAACGAGTAGCAACGCAGCGGATAGGATCAACACCACAGGCAGTTGACTGGTGACACGCCCGCCTAGAATTCGTCGAAGTCTCCAAGGGAATCTTCAAACCTCTCCAAGTCTGAACAACATCCGGGTAGTGTCATTGCAATAATAAAAACAAGCGTGAGCACATGCCATACTCAGCAAGCGGAAACATAATATAACATGCAAGGCTTTATAGTGGAGGCTGATGGGTATAAGCATTCAGCATTTTAGTTGGTCAAGTTTTATTAGCAACATAAATACTAGCAAGTGTAAGTTTATACCAAACCCAAAATTAACACAAGAGAATAAACAACATAAATAAAGATAGATGCATCAAGTTAATCATTGACTTCCATAGATTAAACATGTGAGGGTCTAGGCCGCTCTTGACCGTGAGCACGGCTAATCGATTAGTTTTACACTCTGCAGAGGTTGTACACTTTCACCACAAGTCGCGTAAAAGTTCTAGGAACTTTAAAGCCAACCATGCGATGCCAGCCAAGCATCATACCACACTACCTAGGTGTGATTGCATAGGGACACTACGAGGCCTTTACAAAGCTTCCCCAGGAAGTTGCAAGTCACAAGGTTACCGGATCAGTTAGCAAGGTATAAAGTCCCCTAGCGGGTACCGTGTCTTAGCAAAGCCCAACTCCCCGCTAGAGCGAGTCCATACCCCACAGTACCACCGCCCCTTGTCCTTATCAGGTAAAGCCACTCCTAACCAGGGTTACTAATTAATTAGCCAAGGCCAGAGCCATTTAGCTCTTGTGGTTGCACTGTTGTCCTGGTGGTTCTCCATGTTCTAATTAAACAAGGTGATCTTGTATTAATGAAGGTATAACATAAATAAATCAAGTTCATAAAGTTTCATTAATACCATCCACCAAGTTAAGCATAGCAAGGGCTATCCAACAATAAAGTAAATACCTAGGTTGTTCAAGGTAAAGGGATAAAATAATCTAGTCTTGTCCTTAATAGGGTCCCATCAATTTAATGCAAGCAAAAGTAAGAACAGTGATTTAAATGCATGTTATATAGGTAAACAGGTATGCATTAAGGAAGACTTGCCTTCAACAGATCCCTGTTGCTGTTCAGACACTTGAGCTTCTTGGTCTTCAAATCCTTCAGCCCAAACGTTCTCTACGCATCACATCAAGTACATACAAGCACACAATAGAATAAAATAAGAAACAATCACCAAACCGTATTATCAAAGCAAAACAGGGGCAAAAAGCTATTCTACTCTTCGATACGATCGTTTGGACATAAAGAACGCGAAAACGGAGTTAAAACAAAGAAGATATGGCTAAAAGAAGGTTCAAGGGTCTATCTGTGAAGGATCTAAGGTTCCAGGGGCCTAACTGTAAAAAAAACAGGGGCTAAAACATAATTAAACATAAAAACACAAGGGCTTCGGTGTAAAAACATCAGACTGGACCTCGGGCGCTATAACTACAAAGCTTAGGGTTTAAACCGAAGAAAAAGGATCTAACTGTAAGGATCTCTGAGAGGTGGAAGGACCGGCTTGTAAAACTTAAAAGATCGAGGGCTTTTCTGCAAAACAACATGGTCACGCGGGGAAAAAGATTTGTTGACCGGTATTGACTCTGGGTCGAACTGATCTGGACCCTTGATCTCAGATCCGGCGGTCACAGACGCGAGCGAGCGCAGAGCGGCGGCGGTTACGCCGGCGAGCGGCGGCGCAGCAAAGCTCCTCCGGCGAGCTTGCTCGGAATCGAGCCACGATGCTCGGCTGACCACGCGGATTTGCCGGGGAGGTCGTGGGTACGACGGCGGATCGAACCAGGGCGTCAGGGAGGCAGAAGAGGTGACGACGACGGCGTAGAGCTCGACGAGGTGGCGGTGGCGAAAGAGCTTGCTCCGGCGAGCTCGATCTCGCGAAGGAGGACGTCCGGGCAAAAACAAGTGGCACCCCTAGGTTCAGTACCTCCTTGCGGTCCTTCTGGTAACCTCCTTGTCGACGGGGCGGCGGCGGACCGGCGAGTCAACAGCGGCGGCCGATTAGGGTTTCGGTGTGGCGCAGCTAGGGTCCAAGGCGGCGAGCTAGGCTCAAGACGGCGGAGCGCGGTAGCTTATATAGGCCGGGCGTAGGCTTGGTGTGGCCCTCAAGTCGGCGTGGAGGCGGGGGAGGCCGGGACTCGGCCACGACGGTGGAGTCGTGCCCGGGGCGGATTCATCCGAAGGTAGGGGACGACACCCCGGTGCCACATGGCAGTGGCTGCGGGCGAGCGGCGGCGCAGCAAAGCTCCTCCGGCGAGCTTTCTCGGAATCGAGCCACGATGCTCGGCTGACCACGTGGATTGGCCGGGGAGGTCGCGGGTATGACGGCGGATCAAACCAGGGCGTCAGGGAGGCAGAAGAGGCGACGACGATGGCGTAGAGCTCGGCGAGGCGGCGGTGGCGAAAGAGCTTGCTCCGGCGAGCTCGATCTCGCGAAGGAGGACGTCCGGGCAAAAACAAGTGGCACCCCTAGGTTCAGTACATCCTTGCGGTCCTTCTGGTAACCTCCTTGTCGACGGGGCGGCGGCGAACCGGCGAGTCAACAGCGGCGGCCGATTAGGGTTTCGGTGCGGCGCAGCTAGGGTCCAAGGCGGCGAGCTAGGCTCAAGGCGGCGGAGCGCGGTAGCTTATATAGGCCGAGCGCAGCCTTGGCGTGGCCCTCAAGTCGGCGTGGAGGCGGGGGAGGCCGGGACTCGGCCACGGCGGTGGAGTCGTGCCCGGGGCGGATTCATCCGAAGGTAGGGGACGACACCCCAGTCCCACATGGCAGTGGCTGCGGGCGAGGCGTTATACACCGGCCAGCGCTGGTCCGCTTCTTTGCTGGGCTGGGCACAGGCGAACGACGGGAGGAAAAGGAGGGGCACTGATGGACTTGGCGAGTTGGGCCGAAACAAGAGCTAGGCCAGATAGGTGGAAGGGTTTAGGAAATAAAAGAAAAGCTTTTGAAATTTTTGAAAAGGGATTCAAGCTCATGAATTCAAATTTGAATTTGAATTCAACCATTCAAATTCAGTGCACCAGCATGTATGCAACAATAAACTCCTATATTTATTTATTTAATTTTCAAAAAAAATATATATTTAAATGCCTAAAAATTCAAATACACCTTATATTCCTTAAATTCAAACATTGTTTCTAACAAATTTTATCGAAAACAGATTTTTGCGAAAATTAGGGTGTTACAGCAAATCTAGTTGCACATGCTTTGAGTCGGAAGGGACTGGCTAACATGGCACTAGCATTCCAGTTGCCTGAGGAGCTGATGAAGAAGTTTGCGAAGCTCAACTTGGGGATGGTTGCACGAACTTAGGGAGTTACTTTGGAGGTAGAGTCTACCTTGGAGCAGGAGATACAGAAGCGACACTAGGAGGATGAAGAGATCAAGAAAATCAAGGCAACTATGAAAAAAGGTTGAAGGACCGAAAAGGGCGACCAGAGAGGGGGCGAGTGAATGGGAGCCGATAAAAATTCTTCCCGAAGGTCGAACTCAGCCTATACCCCGATTGCCACTCCGAGTTCTCGCACACACCAAAGAAACACTCAACAAGGCACACACAAGCTCACACGATCAAGAGACAAGCCTTGAAGCAAACCGCGGAAGCAACTAGACAAGAATCGAAGCACTAGGTCAATTCTGGAAACGACCAGTGCGGACTGTCTGTGGTAAGGCCGGACTGTCCGCGACACACAGGCGGACTGTCCGGGCCTTCCTCGCGGACTGTCCGAAATATGCAACAAACCACCAGAGTCTCCCTGGAAAATACGGACTGTCTGACAGGACCAAGCGGACTGTCCGCCAGTGTCGCGGACCGTTCGTGAGGCCTGGGCGGACTGTCCGCCAACCCGCTGGAAACCCCAGACAAAATCTTCACCACGCGAACCGTCCGAGAGATACACGCGGACTGTCCGCAAACCACTTGCAAGGAAACCCTAGGGCCACGACGGATCGAAACACGAGTTCGCAAGAACAGACGACAAACACGCGACGAACCCTAGCGTGCGTACTGTCCGCGGGGTCCCTGCGGACTGTCCGCTAGCCCCGGACAGAGCAGCTCGAGCACGAGCTCGCGATGTCAACTCTCCAAATCCATCACCGGATCTCCCAAATGCCAAAAGCTCTTGAGACAAGATTTGGGGGAGATGATAAGCAACACAAGAGGAAGCTATGCCCCAAAAATCTGGACCTCTAAGCCACTAAATCGTCGGGAATCGCGGATCACACGAACATCCACCAAGAACTTGAACTCCGGCCAAAAACTCACGAATCAAAGGCTCTCCACGGCGTTTGAGGAGTCAAGATCACACACAAAGATGTGCAAGGTATCCACTCATGATCTCCTCAAAGAAATCTGAAGGAAAACGCCCTCAAATCCCCGAATCGAGCGAAGAACGAAACTCCCCAAAAATAGCCCCGAAAATGACACGAAAATCACAGAGGACTAGGAGATCACTGCAACGTCGAATGCTTCCATACATCCAGAGGTCAGAGTCTATACAAGAATCTAGCCTAAGGAATACAGAGGGAAAAGAAGTAGTTCAGAGCAATCTACCGGGGGAGGAAAACCTAGAGTACAAGAGAGAGAGATGCCATCCACCTCTCCGCTATTTATACGAAGTCCATCGGAGGGAGGTAAATGACCACGCTACCCTTATAACTTGAAATGAAGATACAACCCCTCAGGGGCATTTTGGTCAATTCTTCATCAGACGGACACGCTTCCACCGCGGCTTCGCTTCACATCGACGCAAACCCCGCTATCACACCACGTGCCCTCCGCCTCAAAGCTTCCCGAAGCTCCCGGATCACCGTCTCCGTCGCCTCGGGCCTCCGGGCTTGGTTTTGATGTCCAAACCAAGAAACTGTCCACCGATGGTTTTGTGGGCAAACCAACAAACCCCGCGTGCAAGCTTCGGGTTCCATCTGCTACCTTGCACCGGCCCATGTTCACGACTTCAGCCCGCCAGTCTTGCACCGCACGGCTCGCACTTGACCCCATCGGCCACCGGGTCCATCGAACCAAGCCTACTTGCCTCTCCATCACCCGGAGGCTACCACGGCTAAGGACTTTCGTGCTTGTTCTTCACCTGCACCGACACGAGTCAAGCCGCAACATGTACCTTTGCCAAGCATCAGTCCACACAACGTTGTCAATCACTCATCACTGAGGAGCGACCCTCCACTGGTCCTCGGACACACCTGGTCCTCAATCTCCCCCTTGATGAGTGCATTGACAACACCCATAGAAATCACATAAAATCACATAGAGAAAAAGAAAAGAAAACAACCACGAACACAAACCTCCAACAAGTGATCCAAAGCCAAAGAACAAGCGAAAACAAGATCACTCGCCAGACCACGTCTCGGCCCCCTAAGACAAGGGCAACGGCTCGACACAGCCGAGAGAAACCAAAGCTCTCAAGGAGCACACCACAAAGCACAAAACTCAGGAAAAACAAAGGAGCTCCCCCTGCACATATGCAAACTCCCCCTGAGAAAATGCAACATCTTCTTCTCAATTTTTCTCCTCTCACATGCCACATCTCCCAATTTTCCACAAAATCTCCCAAAATGCATAAAAATTCTCCCCTTATCATAAACATTCTCCCCCTTGTTGACAATGCATGAATCAAGGTATATGAACCTCTTCCCCTTGTTCTCATGAAAAATGCTTGTCAAAGCATATATACAATCTACCAAGCTTCTCAAATATACAAAGAGCACAACAAAATGCTACAAATGAGACATAGAGCAAGCAAAGTAGATATGGTGTAGTTAGCACATTGCCATCAAGAAGGTAGAGACATATAAGCATGTCACATGGCTAAAAGCAATTTGAAGCAATTTTCACAAAGAAATATTCACCTCATGAGCAAGACCCTATCCATAGCCATTTGAGCACAAATACACTAGATCATCCAAAGTTTATGCAAGATCACAAATTCTCATCACAAGATCATTATAAACACCCACAAGCCACTCAACTCATGTTAAAGCCACCAAGCTATGTGTCTACTTCTTAAAATGAGACTTCTCATGGTAGAAAACATGCTATGGTTTAGCACCCAAGATATGAATATCAATGCATAAAAACATGATTAGGAGCTCATTTTTCAAGCATAAGGAAATTCATACACCAATTTCATTTTCAAGATTAAACATGGTACAAGAAGTGCCTTTGCGGCAAAAAGAAGCTTATGCTCCTCCCCAAGCATGCAAAAAGGGCTAAACATTTGTAATGACAAAAAGGTCTTTGACCCCAAGCAAAAAGAACATGATTCTCAAGCACAAACTAAACATGATATAGGCATTTAAGCACAAATTGAGCATAGACAAGCATCTACTCATGAGAGACATCAATTTAGCATTTTCATAAAAAGAAGGCTATCTCAACACAAATATATGGCAAAACCATCAAGAGCATAGCATTCACATCCACAATTTACCAAACATGCACAAGTCTCACAAATAGCACATCGGTGATCAATGTATATAAGAGAAGCTTTTCCTAGCACAGGTGATCCAAAGATGGCTATCCTACCAGGTTTTGTACAGAAATTTAAAATGCATGTATGCAATGTAACAAAATGAACATATGACACATATATACATGAGAAGCTCCAAGACTCAGCTAGAAAGGAAAGCACACCCCAAGTTCACCCCGCAAGCGAGTGAAAGTGACTTGATCGAGCGGTTTGGTGAATATGTCGGCTAGCTGGTCTTGGGTAGGGACATAGGACAAAGATATGTTTCCCTTCTCAACATTGTCCCTCAGAAAGTGGTACCTCATTTCTATGTGTTTCGTTTTGGAGTGGAGGACAGGATTTTTGGCTACACTTGTGGCACTGGTGCTGTCACAGAAAAGTGGAACCTGGGATCACTCCTCACCAAAATCACTCATGGTGTAGGTCATCCAAAGCAGCTGGGAACAACAACTAGCAGCAGCTACATACTCGGCCTCTGTAGTGGACTGGGCTACACTGGATTGCTTGCGAGATGACCAAGAGACCAAAGAAGAACCAAGAAACTGACAACACCCAGAGGTAGACTTGCGGTCCAATCGACACCCAGCAAAATCAGCATCGGAGTACCTGTGAAGTCTGAGTGTCGAGGAGGCAGAATACCAAAGACCAAACTCAGGAGTGTAGTTCAAGTACCTGAAAATCCGCTTGACGGCCTGCCGATGTGAAGTCCTCGGTGAAGCCTGAAAACGAGCGCACAGACACACACTGAACTGTATGTCTAACCTCGTCGCCGTCAAGTAGAGGAGGGAGCCGATCATGCTCTGGTACTCCTTTTGGTCCACGGGTTCACCATCCTCGTCCGCGTCCAAAGCCGTAGTGGTACTCATCGGTGTAGTCAGCGGCTTGAAGTCGTTCATGCCAAACTTCTTCACCATGTCCATAGTGTACTTCGCCTGATGTACAAACGTCCCGTCCTTGCACTGCATGATCTGGAGGCCCAAGAAAAACTGCAGCTCGCCCATCATGGACATCTCAAATTCCCTGCTCATGTCATCTGCAAATCTGGCAACAAGATCATGAGAAGAGCCACCAAAGATTATGTCATCCACGTATATCTGAACAATCAAAAGGTCATTCCCATGCTTAAGGAGAAACAGGGTCTTATCAACAGTGCCCATCACAAACCCCTTACTCAGCAAAAAACCTCTCAACATGCCATACCAAGCTCTAGGTGCCTGTTTCAACCCATAGAGCGCTCTCAGGAATTTGTATCCATGGTGTGGGTATTTCTCGCTCTCAAACCCCGGGGGTTGCCTCACATACACTTCTTCCTCTATCACCCCATTCAAGAAAGCACTCTTGACATCCATTTGGTACAACTTGAACCCTTTAGCCACGGCAAAGGCTAGAAGGATCCTAATTGCCTCCAAACATGCCACAGGAGCAAATGTCTCCTCATAGTCTATCCCCTCCTTCTGGTTGAACCCCTGCGCCACCAACCTCGACTTGTTTCTCACAATCATCCCATTCTCACCCTCTTTGTTCTTCCACACCCACTTGGTACCTATGGGACGGCAATTTGGTGGTGGATCGACTAACACCCAGACTTGGTTCCTCTCAAAGTTCTCCAACTCCTCATCCATGGAATTCACTCAATTCTCATCAGACAAAGCGTGTCGAATATCTTTGGGCTCAAACGACGCGACAAAAGCAGAGTGAGCGAAATGAGAAGAATTCCTTGACCTCGACCGTGTAGTGCGTTCATGAAGGTCACCTATGATCGTCGTCGGTGGGTGATCAACTTGTACCCGCCGCGGAGCCTCTCGCCTGGACACGATCTCCCCCTTAGCAACAGCCTCCACTCGAACAGCCTCAGTCGTAGTGGGTGTAGGGGATGGACCATCCTCGATCGTCGTCGTAGTAGTGGAAGTAGCACGTACACGATCAGCCATGGGAGCATCACCTCCATCATCGTCTTCATCTCCATCTCCATCTTGCTCATCCTCAAAGATCCTCGCACCAATCTCCTCGTCACCTGCACACTCAAAAGCAGAAGAGCTACATGGCTGTGTCTCGTCGAAGATAACCTCGCAAGTCTCCATGATTCGGTTAGTGTCAAGGTTGAGCACACGATATGCTCTAGAATGAATCGCATAACCAAGGAAAATACCATCCGAGCATTTAGACTCAAACTTATCCAACTTGCCCTTCTTCAGAATGAAACACTTGCAACCAAAAGCCCTAAAGTGACTCACCTTGGGTTGTCGTCCATGCATTAGCTCATAAGAGGTCTTCTCTTAAAGGCATGAAGGAAGATGCGATTTGAGACATAGCAAGCGGTATTGACCGCCTCGGCCCAGAAACGCCTAGGAGTCCTATGCTCATCGAGCATCGTCCTGGCCATCTCACAAAGGGTCCGGTTCTTCCTCTCCACTACGCCATTCTGGCAAGCGACGTATGGAGAAGAGTACTGATGATCGAGACCAAGATCACTGCAAAAGGCATCAAAATGAGAGTTCTTAAATTCTGTGCCATTGTCACTGCGTATAGCTCGAATGGCAACTCCATGTCTCTCATTCTTCAACCTCAAGATCAAGTCCCGAACAAAGCCAAATGTCTCGCTCTTATCCTCCAAAAAGAAAACCCAGGAGTACCTCGAAAAATCATCAACAACCACAAGAACATACCACTTCCCACCCGCAGAGCGAACACGAGCTGGCCCAACCAAATCCATGTGCAACAGCTCACAAGGTAGCTCGATCATGACCGCAGTCAGAGGGGCGTGAGAAGCAGCAACCATCTTTCCATGCCGACAAGAAGCACAAACCAAATCCTTCTCGAATTTCAACTTAGGCAATTCTCGGACAAGATCAAGACCACTCAAGCGGGAAAGCAACTCAAAGCTCAAGTGTCCCAACCTCCTATGCCATTTCCAAAGCTCGGCCGACACGCCAGCAACAAAGTATCGAGGAGGACCAACAGACTGGGAAAAATTGGCACGAAAGATTTGACCCTCGGGGACGATCGTACAGACAAGATCGCCTCGAGAATCAAGCACACGCGAAGCGCCCGACTTAAAACGAACCTCAAAACCTTCGTCGAGTAACTGAGATACTGACAACAGGTTAAAACCAAGTGACTTGACCAGGGCCACACTTCTTAAGGTCACCTTGCTACTCACCTTCACCATACCTTCAGCAAGCACTCGTCCTCTTCCATTGTCCCCGAAAGTGATGTACTCCCTCATACTCACCGGGGTGAGGTTGGAGAACCACCCACGATCTCTGGTCATGTGTCGTGAGCAACTGGAGTCGATCAACCAAAAGTTCTCCAAGCCTTCCACCTGCAATTAAAAACGAGGACGAGAATGAGCAAGCGACTAACACTGGGGGTTTGTACCAAAAGAGTCAAACCAGTGTCGAGCCATTTGCTCAAAAGAAGGGTTAGCAAAGTCCATCCTACCGAAACCTCTAGGCGGAGCCCTCTCACGCCTACCACCAAAGGACCTGTCACATCTCACTGGAGGAGTACGTGCACCACGAGGGGAAAACGTGGCCCGTAGTCCATCTGAGACCCAAAGCTCCGATCGTGCCTCCCAAACTCGTAACGGTCACGAGAAGGAGCACGTCGAGCCAACTCACCACGCCCAAACCCAACACGCCTATCTCTCTGAGAAAACACACCTCCACCTCCACCTCCACGAGTGGGAACTGTACGCACATACACCTCACCCCTAGGTAGAGGCCCTCTACGAGGCTCAGGCACACCACGAGCAAGATGGTACTTGTCCTTGTTTGCCATCTCCCTAGCAAACCTCTCATCTCTCTTCCTCCTGAAGCAGAACTCATCCTTATGCCCATCCCTCCCACAATACTCACAATGGAAGCGGATCGGCACTAGCTTAGGCTGTGGCTTCTTTACAAGCTTCTCTCCAGCTTTCTCTCCTGACTTCCCATCAAAGACACTCCCCTGGGTGCTCACAAACTTGATGGGTTTTTGGTAGTTCTCAGCTTTGTGGGGAACACTGGTGGATCTGGTGTTGTGTCTAGCTTGTTTCTGAGGTGGTTTGGCTTGGGGGCAAATTTGTTCATTGGTGTGGTATGTGGTGGAATGGGAATCTTTCCAGCTTTCTCTTCTCCCTCACCACACTTCTCAACACACTTGTCAGCCCCCAACACCTGACCATCAAACCTCTTAAACTGAGCCAACATCAAACTCAATTGTGGCTCATGCCCAGACAACCACCCCATCATTTTTCTCAATTCATCATTTTCATCCTGCAGACGATCAACATAGTGTGCAAGTTCCATATTTTTCAAAGCATGCATTTCACGGGTTGAACATGATGTAGGAAGAGGAGCTTTCAATGCCGCCTCAAGAAAAACAATTCTAGTGTGAGACTCATCTAGCCTAGCATGCAAAACAGGACATGAGGTACAAGCGCCCAACAAAGCTGGCCTAGATTTCAATTCATCACACTCAATCCTAACCACATCTAGTTCCTCCAAAGTAGAGGCATGATTCTCCTTGAGAGCAGTCAAATCAGCAAGAAAAATTGAACAATCACCACAGTCCATCTCATCGGACACAACAGGAGCAGATTTCAAAGAGACTATCTCATTTCTAGCATCCACAAGCAAGGATTCAAGTTCAGCTACGTTGTCCTTACCATCACCCAACAAAGATCTAAATTCCCTCTTCTCCTTGTTGGTCTTTCTAAGCACATCATCACGGTTATCAAGCAACTCATTCAGCCTAGCATTCTCCTCTAGCAAGAAGTTGGGATCGTGTCGTACCTCTTCCTCGGAGTCGGAGTTCGAATCCGAGCTGTGCTTCCCACCCTTCTTGGAGTGCGCCATGCCGCAAAATCCTCCATGTGCGACGAAGCTTAGGCCGGTGAAGTTCTTGCCCGTGTGCTGCTTGTCCTTGCACTTCTCTTGCTCTTCCTCGTTGCTCGAGTCAGAAGAAGCATCACTTGATGTCGAGTCGATGTCGCTCGCTCCGGCCACCATCGCTCGAGCGGTCTTCTTCTTGTACCCGCTACTCTTCTTGTGCCTTCTCTCGCCCTTGTCCTTGTGCTTGTCCTTGTAGTCGTTCCGGGAACGGTGCTTGTTGTAGTCATGCTTGGGCTTGCCCTTGTAGTCGTTCTTGATCTCCATGGCTTCAGGGCATTCGGCGATGAAGTGCACGTGCTTCCCGCACCGATAGCACATCCCCGAGCTCCGTATTGCATTCTTGCGGTTCTCGTACATCCGCCCAAACCTCTTGCTCAACAAAGCGAGATCGTCCTCGCTCAGCACCTCAAAGTCCTCATCTGGCAAAGACACAAGACAAGACAAAGAGAAACCACCAGAGTTAGCGTTAGACCTTGATCCTGAGACAAGAGCCAAACTATGAGGATCAGTGGGGCTCTCGCTCTTGGCTCTCAAGCCTCGATCAACCTCTGAAGACCTGAGCTTGGAGAACAGCTCATCCAGTGTCAGCGTATCATACACGCTCGACTCCTCAATGGCCTTGACCTTGGCACTCCACACAGACCTATCCAGGGCATGCAAAAGCTTGATAGCTTGATCATGATCTGTGTATGGGAGCACTGTCACATTGGCCCTCATGTTGTTGACTATGCTAGTGAAGCGCTGGAACATAGCATCGGTCGACTCACCGGGGAGATGAGTGAAGTTCTCGTACTCTCTCCGGTAAGTGGAAAACAAACGGGCTTGCACTTGGGCATTGTCAACATGAGCATTTCTCAATTTGAGCCAAATCTTTCCGGCCACATTCTCTCCATACACTCGCTCGAACTCTGAGGCACAGAGAGCACGGAACAAGTAATCAACGGCCTTGTTGTTGGCCTCACACATTTCCCGCGATCCTGGAAGCAGAAAACTATCTGGGATGACATAATGAGGATTCTGAGTGACCTCCCAGATAAGAGATCCCTTTCCTCGCAAAAATGCGCCCATGCGCCTTTCCCACATCGGGTAATTCTTGCCATCAAAGTGCGGAGGACCCGACCCCTTGCCATAATCACCCATCTTTGGATCTTAGACTGGTTAGAATCAAGAAGATCCGTAACCGGCTCTGATACCCATCTCTGGTTGAAGGAAGTCTCTTTCCTAGGGCATATCATCACTGATGGAGGTACTACAGTTGATCCAGAGAAGGTTAATGATGTGTTGAAGTGGGAACCGCCACGGACAATCAAGGAGATCCAGAGTTTCCTTGGTCTTGCGGGATATTATCGTCGATTCATTGAAGGGTTTTCTAAAATAGCGAAGCCTCTTACATCACTATTAGAGAAAGACAAGGAGTTCAGGTGGACTGTTGCCTGTCAAGCCAGTTTTGAAGAATTGAAGAAGAGGTTCACTTCAGCTCCAGTTCTAGTGATGCCAGATCTGCAGAAGAGTTTTGACATCTATTGTGATGCGTCTCAACATGGCTTAGGCTGTGTTCTTATGCAGGAAGGTCATGTTATAGCCTATGCATCTCAACAGTTGAGGAAACATGAGCTGAGTTATCCTACACATGATCTGGAGTTAGCACCAGTGGTTCATACTTTGAAGATTTGGAGGCATTATATTTTGGGAACCAAGTGTTAGATTTACACTGATCACAAGAGTCTGAAGTATATTTTCACTCAGAAGGACTTGAACCTGAGACAGCGCAGATGGTTGGAGCTGATCAAGGATTATGATTTGGAGATACACTACCATCCTAGGAAGGCAAATCTAGTTGCAGATGCTTTGAGTCGGAAGGGACAGGCTAACATGGCACTAGCATTCCAGTTGCCTGAGGAGCTGATGAAGGAGTTTGCGAAGCTCAACTTGGGGATGGTTGCACAGACTCGGGGAGTTACTTTGGAGGTAGAGTCTACCTTGGAGCAGGAGATACGGAAGGGATAGTTGGAGGATGAAGAGATCAAGAAAATCAAGGCAACTATGGAAAAAGGTTGAAGGACCAAAAAGGGCGACCAGAGAGGGGGGAGTGAATGGGAGCCGATAAAAATTCTTCCCGAAGGTCGAACTCAGCCTATACCCTGATTGCCACTCTGAGTTCACGCACACACCAAAGAAACACTCAACAAGGCACACACAAGCTCACACGATCAAGAGACAAGCCTTGAAGCAAACCGCGGAAGCAACTAGATAAGAATCAAAGCACTAGGTCAATTCTGGAAACGACCAGTGCGGACTGTCTGTGGTACGGCCGGACTATCCGCGACGCACAGGCGGACTGTCCGGGCCTTCCTCGCGGACTGTCCGAAAGATGCAACAGAACCACCAGAGACTCCTTGGAAAATACGGACTGTCCGACAGGACCATGCGGGCTGTCCGCCAGTGTCGCGGACCGTCCGTGAGGCCTGGGCGGACTGTCCTCCAACCCGCTGGAAACCCCAGACACAACCCCAGACAAAATCTTCACCACACGGACCGTCTGAGAGCTACACACAGACTGTCCGCAAACCACTTGCAACGAAACCCTAGGGCCACGACGGATCGAAACACGAGTTCACAAGAACAGACGACGAACACGCGACGAACCCTAGCGCGCGGACTGTCCGCGGGGTCCCTGCGGACTGTCAGCTAGCCTCGAACAGAGGAGCTCGAGCACGAGCTCACGAAGTCAACTCTCCAAATCCATCACCGGATCTCCCAAATGCCAAAAGCTCTTGAGATAAGATTTGGGGAAGATGATAAGCAACACAAGAGGAAACTATACCCCAAAAATCTCGACCTCTAAGCCACTAAATCGCCGGGAATCGCGGATCACACGAACATCCACCAAGAACTTGAACTCTGGCCAAAAACTCATGAATCGAAGGCTCTCCACGGCGTTTGAGGAGTCAAGATCACACACAAAGATGCGCAAGGCATCCACTCATGATCTCCTCAAAGAAATCCGAAGGAAAACGCCCTCAAATTCTCGAATCGAGCAAAGAACGAAACTCCCCAAAAATAGCCTCGAAAATGACACGAAAATCACAGAGGACTAGGAGATCACCGCAACGCCGAATGCTTCCATACATCCAGAGGTCAGAGTCTATACAAGAATCTAGCCTAAGGAATACAGAGGGAAAAGAAGCAGTTCAGAGCAATCTACCGGGGGAGGAAAACCTAGAGTCCAAGAGAGAAAGATGCCATCCACCTCTCCGCTATTTATACGAAGTCCATCAGAGGGAGGTAAATGACCATGCTACCCCTATAACTTGAAATGAAGATACAACCACTCAGGGGCATTTTGGTCAAGTCTTCATCGGACGGACACGCTTCCACCGCGGCTTCGCTTCACATCGACGCAAACCCCGCGATCACGCCACGTGCTCTCCACCTCGAAGCTTCCCGAAGCTCCCGGATCACCGTCTCCGTCGCCTCGGGCCTCCGGGCTTGGTTTTGAGGCCCAAACCAAGAAACCATCCACCGATGGTTTTGTGGGCAAACCAACAAACCCTGCGTGCAAGCTTTGGGCTCCATCCGCTACCTTGCACCAGCCCATGTTCACGACTTCAGCCCGCCAGTCTTGCACTGCACGGCTCACACTTGACCCCATCGGCCACCGGGTCCATCGAACCAAGCCTACTTGCCTCTCCATCACCCGGAGGCCACCACGGCTAAGGCCTTTTGCGCTTGTTCTTCACCTGCACCGACACGAGTCTAGCCGCAACCTGTACCTGCACACTTAGCCAAGCATCAGTCCACACAACATTGTCAATCACTCATCACTGAGGAGTGACCCTCCACTGGTCCTCGGACACACCTGGTCCTCAAAGGTAAAGCTCCAGATTTCATAGAGGATGATCAGGGAACCATATGGTTTAGGAAAAGGATTTGTGTGCCAGATGTGAGCGATCTTAGGGAGACTATCTTGAGAGAGGCTCATGATTCAGCTTATTCCATTCATCCAGGCAGTACCAAGATATACCAAGATCTCAAGCAAAGGTATTGGTGGTACGGAATGAAGAGAGATGTGGCTGCCCATGTGGCTTTGCGTGACACATGTCATAGAGTTAAAGCTGAGCATCAAAAGCCAGCTGGATTACTTCAACTATTGAAGGTGCCTGAATGGAAATGGGAAGAGATTGTCATGGATTTCATTGTTGGGCTACCTCGTACCCGTGATGGATATGATTCGATATGGGTTATTGTGGATCGCTTGACCAAGGTAGCTCACTTCATACTGGTAAGGACCACCTATACGGGAGCAAAGCTAGCTGAGTTGTACATGTCTAGGATTATGTGTTTGCATGGTGTGCCCAAGAAGATTGTGTCTAACAGAGGTACTCAGTTCACTCCATGTTTCTGGGAGAAGCTTCATGAGTCTATGGATACAGTGTTGAATTTCAACTCAGCCTATCATCCACAGACAGATGGACAGACTGAGAGGACTAATCAGATTCTAGAGGATATGTTGAGAGCATGTGCTCTGAAGCATGGAGGAAGTTGGGATAAGAGTCTGCCATATGCTGAGTTCTCCTATAACAATAGCTATTAGGCTAGTCTTAAGATGGCACCGTTTGAGGCATTGTATGGAAGGAAGTGCAGAATCCCATTGTACTGGAGTGAGATAGGAGAGAGTCGATTGTATGGGACTGATGTCATTAAGGAGGTAGAAAGGTAGGTTCAGATCATTAGAGATAACTTGAGAGCTGCTCAGTCTAGGCAGAAGAGGTATGCTGACACGAAGAGACGATACGTGGTTTTTCATGAGGGTGACTATGTGTATCTCAATGTGTCACCAATTAGGGGTTTACGCAAATTCAAGGTTAAAGGAAAGTTGTCACCTCGTTTTATCGAACCCTTTAGGATCTCTGAGAGAGTGGGAGAGGTAGCTTACATATTGGAGTTGCCAAATCAGCTCTCAGATGTGCATGATGTGTTCCATATCTCCTAGTTGAAAAAGGGCTTTCAACCGCATGATAAAGAGCCATTGCCTATGGATGGATTGGAAGTTAAGGAAGACCTCACCTATACTGAACATCCTATCAAGATCTTGGATACTTTAACACGGGTTACCAGGAATCGAGTTATCAAGATGTGCAAGGTACAGTGGAGTAATCATGGAGAGGATGAGGCAACATGGGAAAGAGAGGATGAATTGAAGGAAGATTATCCCCATCTCTTTGTTGATCCATCCGAATCTCGAGGACGAGATTCATCTTAAGGGGGTAGGATTTGTAACACCTTAAATTTACTGTTTTGCAATTTAATAAAATTTATTAGAATTTTTTTTGAATTTATTGTGAGCTTGTTTAAGGATTTAAGGTTTTTCTAAGGCTTTAATGTGGTTTATAGGCATTTAAATGTTTTTCAAATTTTAATTAATGAAGCATAGGTTTCTTTTGTTGCATTCATGCTGGTGCATAATTTTTTTGGGTGTTTGAATTCATTTGTTTGGTGTTTTTTTAAAAAAATAGCCAAAGCCTTTTCTTTTCTCTCCCTCCTTTTCTTCTCTTTTGGCCCATCCCAGTTTGCAGCCCAGCTCGCGGCCCTTCAGCAGCAGCGCAGCCCAGCTTGTGCGTCAGCCCGTCTTCTGGAAGTTCGGAAAACCCCCTTGAACTCCCCTGCTTGGCCGCACGTCGCTCGGCCCAGCCAGCTGCGCCCTAGTGTCGGCCCGCTCGAGCCCGCCTCTGCCTTGTCCCGCTGATGAGTGGCCCCGGTGGTCATCCCCGACCTCCGGCCGGACCCATGGCCGCACCCGAGTCCCGGCCGACCCTGCGCACGCACTTGCCTCTTGGCTTCGGGCCCGCACGCCTATGCTCCCCGACCGCTTATAAAGCCGCCGCCACCTCCTCCGCGTCCGCGTTTCGCCCTAGCCATAGCTCCCGAGCCGCCGCCATCGATCTCTTCGAGCACCGTCGTCCGGTCAACAAGAATCGGCTTCGGAGGAAGGTGAGGACATGAGGAATCCGCCCGTGTCGTCCCCGTCCACCCTCGTGCACTGCTTCGCCCGCAAACGCTCGCCGGAGTCGCTTGTCCGCCGTCGTCCGCCTCTCTCAGCTGCACACCGCCGTCGTCACCTATCCGCCCGCAAGGACCTCCTGGACGTGTTTGTGCCATCCCCGGCTAGCTATAGGAGCGATCCCCGTGCCAAACCGCGCCCGTATGCTCGATTCCGAGCGAAGTCCGGCGAGAGCGCCGCCTGTCGCCGTCGTCTGCCGCCGTCGCGCACCGCCCGCTTCACCGGGACCGTTCGCAGCCGTCCGATCTGGATCGGGCGATCCAGATCAATCCAACTCCGGAGTCAACCAGAGGCATACCAGTCAACCGCGTTGTGTCGCACGCATTTTGCAAAAGAGACCCTGAGTTCTTGCGTTTTTGCGGCCGCCGTCCAGCTAATTCAGAGGTAATTAGGTTGAGGTCCTGTTTCTTACGGTTTAGACCTTGAGCTTTATAGTTTTAGCGTCCGAGGTCCAGTTTAAGAGTTTTGCACCATAGACCTTCTGTTTTTTTATAGAGTTGTGTTTTAGCCCTCGGTTTTTAATAGATAGGTCCCTGGAAGTTAAGTTTTACCGCAGGATAGCCCTTGTATCTTGTTTTAGCCATAGATTCTAAGTTTTAGCTCTGTTTTTAGAGTTCTTTATATCCACGCGATCGCCCCAAAGTAAAGTTTAGTTTTTGTCCTCTGTTTTGATCTGTTGTTATTGTTTGTTGCATTGTTTTCTTATTTTATTCTTGTGTGCTTGTATGTACCGTTGTGTGACGCGTAGAGAACGTGTCGTTTGAAGAATTCGAAGAGCAAGTGATTGAAGACTCTGAGCAGTAATGGGATTGTGAGGAAGGCAAGTTTCCTTGATCATTCCCGTTTTTACCTATATAACATGCATATTAATCATTCTATTTATTTATTGTGTTGCATTAATATGATGGGTTCCTATTAAGGACAATGCCTAGATTCTTTTCACCATTACCTTGCAACTGGGTTACATAATTAATTTGATGGTAGATGATACTTAGTTTGCTCAACTGGGTCGGTAATGAACAACATGGTTACTTTTGCTCTATGTTCCTATATGATGATTTAATTGCAAGACCACATACTTAAATAGAACATGGAGAACCACCTAGGAAAACAGTACAACCACATTCCACATGGCTCTGGCTTGGCTAACTAATTAGAGACTCTAGTTTGGGGTAATCTTACCGAAAGGACAAGGGGCTCATAGGTTGTGCGATGGCTTGTCCAGCCAAGTGGTATGCCACTTGGGGGAGAGTTCATCCCCTTATGGGGAAACCTTAGCGGGTTACCACTTATTAGAGAATCTTTGTAAAGGCCTCGTAGCGTCCCTATGCAATCACACCTTGGTAGTGTGGTATGATGCTTGGCCGATATCGCATGGTTGGGTTCAAAGTTCTTCTGAACTTTTACACGACTTGTGGGTAAAGATGTACAACCTCTGCAGAGTGTAAAATTGATCAATTAGTCGTGCTCACAGTCTAGAGCGGCCTGGACCCTCACATGATTAAATTATAGAAGTTGAAATTAATTTGATGCCTTTACTATGATGATGATGTTTTACATTAACTGAGGATGGTATACACTTATACTTGCTAGTAAATAGTTGCTTAATAAAATTTGATCAACTAAAATGCTAAAGTGCTTAAACCATTTGGCCATCCACTTATACATCCTTGCATGATTATTATGTTATTCTCCCCTTGCTGAGTACGGCATGTGCTCGCGCTTGTTTTTATTATTGCAACTACACAACCCGGATTGCTACTTAGACTTGAAGATTTTTTAGGAGTACTAGGCGTACGTGCCACCAGTCAGTTGCCTGTGGAGTTTCCGTCTGAAGACCCGCTGCTAGTTGTTCGCTCTGATGATATGTTTCTGAGATATTCGGTCATGTAATGGTTATAATACTCCTTTTTACGCTTTGGCACTGTATTTGGTATTCACTGAGTCATTACGTGTGTGTAACTTGATCCTGGCGCACATGTAATTTAAGCATCTGGTTTTGGCTGTAAAACTGGGTGTGACAAAAGTCTCTTTCAACTTTTGAAAATGCCACTCATCTAAATGCAAACCATGCAAGTTCTTGATCAAAGTGGCACTATGGAAAGTTAAGCTAATGAAATTGATCCCTCTTGATAGTACGGCTATCTATTCTATCAAGCCGGTCATTTATCATCCACTAAACACTTCATGACCGGTAAAATTAAAATCCCTATCTTTATACCTTTGTCTTGAGCTCCTTTTCATCCAAAGCACACATGCCTTCCTCTTTGCATATCCCATGAGCTCAACACTTCTTCGGACTAACCTATTCTTATATCTCAATAGAAATGTTAGTACACGATGATTGTCATTAATTACCAAAACACAATTTAGGGGCCTAGATGCCTTCACTCGGCTGTTGATAGGTACATTAGAATTGGGGCAACGCTATTCATCTCTCCTATAGCTATCTAATAGACATAATTGCAACATGGAGTTTGTGGTGGATGTGGTGATGCCCTGCGTGTGCGAGGCAATGAGACCGAGGTGGAGTCCAATGGCGAGTGTGGCGAGGCCCTCGCCTGTTGTGTTTTCGTAGTGGCGACTGTGAGGCAGCCTACAAGTGCTCCAGTTCTAGTATTTTCATTCTATCGGATGGTGGTTGATGTTGCTACGACACTATGATGACAGGTCCTGCATGGAGGTGGCCTCCTCTGTGTGGTGCTATCTGATTTTCTTGTCTCCTCACTATTGGAGAACCCATATTTAGTCTCGGTTAGTAAGGTCCTTAAGAACCTAAAGTCCAACCGAGACAGAGACAATAGACCCCACTTTAGTCTCTGGTAAAGCAATCGGGACTAAAGGGTTTTTCATGAAACAAAAAAAGTCCCCCATGTGCCCCCGTCTCTCATCCCCCATCCTCCATCCTTCATGAACTCGAGCTCCAAATCAAGAACAACAAAAGCACTTCACTAATGTTCAATTGACACTTCACAAATTGACATGCTCATCACAATCACACATGCTCATCTCACAAGAATACATGAGTTTGATTTCATTTGATACACAACAAGATTCAATTTGATTCACAACATGCAAAGATCACCAACAGTCAAAGATTCACCAACAGTCACAAGTAACTCACTAGCATCCCACCGGCGCTTGGACCATCCCGCGCAGCGCCAGCCCTCGCGTCGGCGGCCACCTGCGCCCGCCGGTGGCCCGCGCCGCCGGCCGCAGCCTGGCCGCGTGCCCGCCGGGGGCCTCCCGCACCCTGGTCGCGCGCCCACCAGGTGAGTCCCGCGCCATCGGGGGTCGGCCGCCGCCGCCTGGCCGTGCGCTCGCCGGTTGACTCCCGCACTGTGGGGGGCCGGTCACCGCCGCCTGGCCACGCGCTCACGCAACGCCAGCCCTCGCGTTGCCGACCACCCGCGCCTGCCGATGGCTCGCGCTGCCGTTCACGGCCTGGTCGCGCGCAAGCTAGGGTCGCCCGCTTTGCCGGCCGCGGGAGGCCGCCCCCGCCGCGCGCGCCTGGTTGTGCGCCCGTCGTCGCCTCCATCTGCGCAAGGGGAAGAGAGAGATGTGAGATAGAGAAGAGAGGAGATGAATGAGATGAGAGTTGACTGGGTGTGGGAGAGGGAAAGAGATAAGGGAAGGAGAGGAAGAGGCGCCGACTGATGGGTGGGGATTTAGTCTCAGGTGGTGTTTCCACCCGAGACTAAAGACTTGTTTCAATGATTGTTGCTTTTTTATGCTTGGACGTGGAGTCTTTAATCTCGGGTGGAAATACCAACCAAGACTAAAGGGTAGGTGGCGTCCAAGACAATTTTGGACCACGTCGACGAAAAGCCTTTAATCTCCGGTCCAAAGTTGAACCGGAACTAAATAGGCGTACCAAAGGCCCCGTCTCTACTAGTGCCTCATCATCGGCGTGGAGTCGTGTTTTGCTGCTAACTACATGTGCCCTCCTCGGTGTGGTGTTGCCTGATTTCCTTGTCTCATCATCGGCGTGGAGTCGTGTTTTGCTAGTAACTACTCCCTCCGTTTCAAAAAACTTGTCATTCTGATTTTTCTAAATACATTCACTTTGTTATGCACCTAATAGTTAGTATGTCCACATACATAATAAAAGGAATGCATCTAGAAAATTCAGAATGACAAGTATTTTGAAACGGATGGAGTACATGTGCGAGAGATGGTTGTTAGCCGCAACAGTTTTCGCTCCTTCCTGTCTTCGTTGTCCAGTGGAGTGGTCTGACCGTGCTGATGGTCCAATACAACCAGTCGAGTTGAGTTGTGCAATTTCTCGTGTTGATGTTCTAATCCAACCGGACGAGTCTTGTTTTTATTTTCATTTATTTTCCCTGCCACTACGATCATCTAAAGTTGACTACCGGCTAAAGTGGGGTCTATTGTCTCTGCCACAGGTCAGCAACCAGGTAGCATCATGCTATGTATGCTTGAATTATTGACATGGGTGCGTGAGAATATCAAAAGGAAGGGCAATGCCGAATTATAGGATCCATGTGCAATCGGCATTTTCTTGAAAAATGAATAAAGAATCGTATTATCAAATCATAATCGGGACACGAAAGAAGAAGCTTGATATAGTGATATCAGAAGGCATTTGCTTCTCCGATCAAATGAACAGAATGAGATTGCGGTACAAGTGGTCCAAAGTTAGGCCATCATTTCTCACCCATCCGAAACAAAATAATAGAAGTCCAAAGCATGACGTAGACAAAGCATATAGTTACTGAGAAGATAACACAAGGGATTTATTCGAAACAAATAGTCACAACTCACAAATGCCCACTCACAAAGGCAATCACAAAGAATGTGTGAGCCAGATGACAGCAATAATCAGTTAAATATAGAATGGTGATTAATTAATTATAATCATTTATACAATTGTGCTGATGAAGGTTAAAGCTTAGCATAGAAGAATTGCCTCCGCCGTTGCCTCACAGTTCAGATAGCTGAACCGGACGAATGCAAAGTGAATTGAACATCTGTGTTTTCATAAGTGCAGCCTTGGATGAAAGCACCAGAGTATAGTAGAAAGAAGTCATGGGCAATATTCAGTACATACCAAATTGCATTGAAATACTATTAATGTGCAAAGTGGCAAGAGGCTATCCATGCTATCAAATATGTTTAGAGATACCAGCGAAAATGAAGCCAAAAGACAGTTCAATGCAGAGAACACCATGAATCAATTGAACACAAGAGACATGAAGATCATCAAACCCAATTATATTACAGTGAGGAATCTGATTCAATTCCATACTTGTCATATCACCATATGCACTCTCCAGTGATTATTGGGCCCCCAAATCCTTGCACAGAGGACAGAGGAGGACTGACCACCCGTGGCACACAACATAATTCACAGCAACAACGGCTGCCGTCCTTTAAGATCGCCGAAACGATACAGAGCATAGCATAATTATCACAGCAACAGAAACAGAGTAGCAGCCACTACTGTTGGTTGGTTGCGTACCGATCGGTTACCACGGCCGGCAACCATCATCGCTCAGATCTTGTCGATGTCCTCGTCCTCGAACTGTATGTAGTCGTCCTGCGCGCCGGCGTCCTCCTCGTCGACGACGCCCTCGTTGAGCCTGACGTTGTCGGGTATCTCGCCGTAGGCCTTGAGGAGCCGGGCCTCGTCGTTCATGTACTTGAGGATGACGTCGGCCTTGTCGTCCTGGTAGTCGCGGAGGCCGACGAGGACGATGTCCCCGGCCGCGATCCACACCTTCTTGTGCATCTTGCCCCGGATGTGGCAGAGGCGCTTGGTGCCGTCGATGCAGAGCGCCTCGCAGCGGCCGTTGCCCAGCATCCGCGTCACCTGCGCGTACTCCTGCCCGTCCTCCTTGAACACCAGCTCACGCTTCTCGTCGTCCGCCTCGTTCTTGCCCCGCTTCCGGTTCTTGCCTCCCTTCCCCTTGTTCTTCGGCATCGCGGAGGAGAAGCGGCGGAAACCCTAGCGCGCGGAAAGGGGGGTGGGGAATTTTGTGACGGAAAGTGTTCGTGCGCTGCAGCTAAGCTTCGTCGTGGGTACTCGGGTTTGACGGGGGAGGCTGTTTTCTGATTTGATTTTATAGAGAAAAGGCGGCGGGGAGAACGGGCGCATCATAGCCGTCCGATGGAACGGGTGGGAAGGGGGACGGTTGGGATGGGTGTTTGGGGTCACCGACGCGGGGACTTGTGGACCACGCGCGCACCGGGGGCGGAAGGGGAATCCGGAGTCTTTCCTTCGGTTGCTTGGAGAACCGGATACGCGGCAGCCGCGCCACGACAGCAAGTCGGCTGACCTGGATGTGACGGGATCTTCTAAAACTACGGAGTAGTAGACTGTAGAGCATCGTGGAGGCACGAAGTACAGAGGTATATGTAGGTGGACCACCATGTCAGAAAATTATATGGTACTCCTCCGTCCAAACCGATCATTTTTGTACACGAAGTTTAAATCAAAAGGTATCTATTCAAAATAAAAAAATGTATAGCATTCAACTCAGAAGGTATTGAATACGGAAGTTATTCAAACTTAAAAATGTACAACATTTTTTACACCAAGTTTTCAAATCCGAGCAGGTTTTATATAGATTTAAGGTCAAATATTGGGGGGAAAAAATAGATCGCATAGCTTCTAAAAATTGACCATTGCACAACCTTCCCTTTTTTAATCAAAATCTTCAATCAATCAATATAATTTATTTTCTAGTTAATTCTAAACAATGTAAAATAGTTGGCAATACCCAATGAATGATAAGTAGTTTAAAAGCTTGGATGTTTTTCAAATTTGAATTTTATAGAAGCACGCATCGGTTATCCTCTTGCCGATCATTATAAAAGATTTAAAAACTTTACAACATGTACCTTTTGTTTTCATTCAATAGCATGAATTGCATATGTATGCAATACTCAAATTTCCTATACATGAAATATTCATTGCTACTTTGAATACCTCCTCCTCATTCAATTCAACATATGTAGAGAAATATTCATATTTTTTCCTGCCAATGAATCAAAAGATAAACTTTAGGATCCAAAACGTCAACAGGGATTTCTTCTACAATTTTTTTATCGATGCTGCAAGGATTACAAAGACTAGCAAAACTCTTATCAAGTCTTCATTATCTCTTTTATTCTCTATGATTATAACCTAAATTCCATTTACAAAATTGCTAGAACTATAGTCTTCATGGCTCCATCGTTGCTTTCTCGATCCACTTAATCCCCATCTCCACATCAATTGTATGTTTGTCTCCACCTGCATACATGGACTACACTCGTACTACTCACAAGTCATCCACTGGACCAGCTCAAGCTAGAGCAACAACACTGCACCCCAATTTATAGCAACTTTCTTGAAAACTATTTCCTCCCAATACCAATATATTAAATTGGTATTAAATTCGATACTTAAAACACAATGCAAATATACCCCTTAGCTAACCAATAATTAAACATTGGCTTCTCTCAAATGTTGGCATGGCAAGGGTCACCATGGTTTCTAGTGGCACCATAAATTTGGGCAAGAACCGAATTTACTTAGTAGTATACCTTCAAATCTAAGTAGTTTGATTTGGGTCTCACATAGTCAAGATCTATTAAAACAGGAGCAAAATTAAAAATAGTTTATACACCATACATAGATGAACTTGTAATACAAGAAAGACAAGTGCAACATTATAAATTCCACAATCTAGACTGTGCATACAAAAAGGACATGTGAATTTTTTTTAAAAAAAATTCTAGTGGTGATATTTCCCTTTAAAAATTGAATAAATTCAAATTCACCACATTGAATAGTACACTTTGATTCATTCCTCAACACAATTTTAACTCAATCTATTTTATTTAGTTCAAGCTATCCCTTAATAAGATCTATCTCTATTTTTCTCTCTACATAAAAAGTTAAGCTTAAGATTCAAATTTATCAAATAATAAAGCGGCATAATATCCTATGTTTGAATACAATTTAAGATTTTTTTTCTTTAATTTCTATGCATTTTTTGTGTCTCAGCACTAGTTTGTATGCAATTCCTTAAACATAATAAAATAATAATAAATATCTTTGTATTTTTAAACATAAGCTATTTCTACATAACCTCGTCAATTTAATGTTAAAAATGTTAAATCTTATTAGATATATTTGGCTAAGGTTCCTTTGGATCTTTGGAATTGAATTACATTCTAATAATCATAATTTAAATACAAATAATTAGTTGTATGTGGAATATATTTGTATATTATTGTTGATTATATGGGAGAGATACTGATTTGCTGCACTTCGCTGATGCTATAGCACATTAAAAACATATAGCATGAGAATCTGTATAATCAATTTCTATCTTTGACCCCCACGAATTTTAAGATAAACTTTAGACATTTATGAAATACCATATTCCAAGATAAATAGCTTACACCAGTAAGTAGACTTCAATCCTTTAAAATAAAGAATCCAATAGGTCTAATTGAAATTGTGAGTGAATTGTCTAGTAGTAAGAAATTACTTTTTTAAAAATAAATTTTCACATTCTTTTTTTGCAAAGTTAAAGTTATCATATTGGAGTATTGTAGTGGTTAAAATGCAATATTTCAGTGTTGTAAAGCCGTTCCTCATTCCGATCCGTCGCCGCCGTCGGCTCAACCGTTTCGCAAGGGCAGGGAATCGGCCGACCGCTAACCGGAATTCTCCCATAGGTAAATTTTGGGTGATTCTTCTCGTAGGTAGGTAACAAGAATTCCAGAAACGTGTAGAATACATATCCTGTTGGGCGGGATTTAGCAAGAAACCTGTTGAATTGATTTCTTGTTTGGGGTTCGTGGGTGAAGGAACTGAGCAAGAAGTTAGGATGGACGGCGCCGGCGAGGGGAGGGTGACCACTGACCAGCACCAAGAAGTGGACCGTCGTGTACCCTGTGTACATCAACTCCAGGAAGACGGTTGCGGAGGGCCGCCGTGTCGCCGCCGGCGAGGCCTGCCCCGACCCCACCTGCGCCGAGATCGCTGACTGCTGCTCCTGTTAGACCTGCTACGGGCGATACACGCCGCCGGTGAGGTCTGGAGCTCGTCGGAGCTTGAGAACTCAGAAACACAACGCACACACACGTGAACACTTGGAACGCGAGAGAGTTTTGCGCTGTGAACAACTAGCAGCTTTTCTTGTTCCATTACTGAACATATATATGAGAAACAAAGATACAGAGGACGCCCCGGCCTCAACAGCACGTCGCACGATCAGCGTGTCCATCCCCACGCTGCTGAAAATCCGGATCACCCAGGGTCATGCGAGCTATTCTCGGCATGCCTCTCCTACGCGCACGGCTAACCAACAGAAACTGGTGCTCATGCGCATGCAAGTTGGAATTGGTAAACATGCACCTAACAACCTAACAGAATGAGCTAGGATTATCTCTAACAAATCTCCCCCTAAACCTTGCTCATCCTCTGTACATCAATGACTCCAAGTCTAGAACGCAACTCACAGAATTGATCCTGACCCAGAGCCTTTGTCAAAATGTCAGCCAGCTGATCCTGAGTTCCAATGAACTCAAGTGCAACCCTGTTCTCCTCTATGCAGTCACGAATGAAGTGATACCTTATATCTATGTGCTTACTACGATCATGAAAAACAGGGTTCTTACTCAATTGGATTGCTGACTGGCTGTCGATCTTCAAAATAACAGTGGCTGGCTTTTCTCCCTTGAACTCTGCAAGTAGCCTTGCCAGCCACACACCCTGGCATGCTGCTGTAGTAGCAGCTATATATTCAGCCTCACATGAAGATAGAGCCACTACCTTCTGCTTCTGAGATTGCCAGGTGATGACATTGTCGCCGAGGAAGTATAAAATGCCAGAGGTGCTCTTCCTTGTGTCAATGTCTCCCCCAAGATCACTGTCACTAAAACCTCCCAGCCTTGCTTCTTTCTTCCTCTTGTATACACAGCCATAATGGAGAGTTCCTGCTGTGTACCTCAGAATTCTCTTTACTGCTGTCATATGTTCAGTGGTTGGTTTCTCCATGAACCTACTCACATATCCCACTAAAAAACTCAAGTCTGGCCTTGAATTCACCAAGTACCTCAGAGAGCCAACAATTGATCTGTACTGTGTAGCATCAACTGCAGTGGAAGTGCTCATTTTTCTCAGTTTCAGCCTTGATTCCATTGGAGTATCACTTGGATTGCAGTCAGACAAACCTGCACTTTCCAAAATCTTGGCTGCATAAGCTCTCTGACAGACTGCGATTCCCTCTGATGATTGTGTCACCTCAAGTCCAAGGTAGTATTTCAACAATCCCAGGTCACTCATCTTGAAGGTCCTTTTCATCTCTTGTTTGAATTTGTCAATGTCCCCCTGATTCCCTCCTGTGATAACCAGGTCATCAACATAGACACCAACAATGAGTCTTCTTGAGCCCTTTCCACGCAGGTATACTGCATGCTCAGAAGTGCTTCTAGTAAAGCCTAGTTTGATCAAAGATTCATCCAGCTTGGAGTACCAGGCTCTTGGGGCTTGCCTAAGACCATACAGGGCCTTGATCAAGTGTAGCACCTTGTGTTCTTGCCCTTTCACCACAAATCCAGGAGGCTGCTCCACATAGACATCTTCCAACAGCTCACCATCTAGGAAAGCTGACTTCACATCCATGTGATGAACTGTCCACCCTTCACTTGCAGCATAGGCCAGCAGAAGTCTTACAGATTCTAACCTAGCCACATGTGCAAAGACTTCATCAAAATCCACTCCTTGACGTTGGACATAACCTTTTGCTACAAGTCTGCCCTTGTACTTTGAAATCAAACCGGCTTCATCTCTTTTGGTCTTGTACACCCACTTCAGTCCAATTGCTCGAACTCCACTCGGTCGATCAACCAACACCCAAGTATTGTTGTCCTCAATAGAAGTAAATTCATCGAGCATTGCAAGTCTCCAGTTTTCATACCTCAGAGCCTCTTCGAACGTCGCGGGTTCAGCTTCACTGGCCAGCAGGAGTTGATCAGCAAGTACCCGCTCGATCAGCCCCCGCGGAGTGGCAGAGCCTAGCACGTGGTCGATCGGTCGAAAACGGAGCGGGACATCATCGTCCTGAGCCGCATCCAGGCGCTCGGAGACGCCAGAGCTCGGTGGAGAGACGAAGACCGGTGTCGCAGGTGTCGTTGGTGACGCCTCGCTCTGGGGCGCGGGCGTGCACAGCGTGGCGCTCCCAGGAACATGTCCTGGCGAGGGTGTTGGTGTGGGCGATGACGGTTCAGGTGTTGCGGAGCGCGACGGCGTCGTGGTGACGATCTCAGGAACTGAGCAGGGGAAGCCCTCGATGGTGAAGTCCTGAGGGTCAGTGTCGGCAGCGCCGTCCGCCGACCAGCTCCACTCCGCTGATTCGTCGAAGATGACATCACGGCTGATGATGACCCGCTCTGTCGTTGGATCATACGCTTGGTACACCTTGGAGCCAGGTTCATAGCCGACGAAGATCATGCGCCGGCTGCGGTCGTCGAGCTTCTTGAGGTGCGGCGTCGTCGTCTTGACATGGGCAACACAGCCAAACGTCCTGAGGTGCTGGACGCCCAGCGTGCTCCCAGTCCAGAGCTCGTACGGGGTCTTCCCTCCAATGCTCTTCGAGGAGGAGCGGTTGAGCAAGTACACCGCAGTGGTGACTGCCTCCCCCCAGAACATGCCGGGGAGGTGCTTGGCCTTCAGCATGCTCCTCGCCGTCCCGACGACGGTTTGATTCCGCCGTTCCACGACTCCATTTTGCTGTGGCGAGTATGGTGCCGTGAGTTGACGTTGTACCCCGAGTTCGGCGCAGTTCTGGACGAAGTCAGCCGCGGTGAACTCACCGCCACGGTCGGTGCGCAGAGTCAACAACTTCTTTCCACTCTTCCTCTCCGCCGCAGCTTGGACATGCTTGATGGCAGTGGCAGCGGCGTCCTTTGATGGCAGCAAGGCGATCCACATGTATCGAGAGTAATCATCGACGAGCAGAAGAAAGTACCAGTTCCCGCTCGGAGTGGCTGGGGAGATGGGCCCGCAGATGTCGCCGTGGAGAAGCTGCAGAGGTTCCGTCGAGCGCCCTTTTTCTTGATGTGGGAAGGGCGCCCGTCGGTGCTTGTCGGCGAGACAGGCATCGCACACCTGCTCCACCTGAGTGAGCAGGGGCATCCCTCTGACGAGACCGTTGCGCCCCATCTTGCGCAGTGCCGCAAAGTTCAGATGCCCGAACCTGGCGTACCAGACCCAGGCCTCCTCATCTCCTCGCGCCGCCAGGCAGACCGGCTGTGCGATGTCGACGTCGAGCACATAAAGCCGTCCTGCATTGCGGTTGATCTTGGCAAGCAAGCGATGCTCCTCGTCCCGCACCCGCATCACTCCATCCTCCACCAGCACCTGGTAGCCCCGCTCATCCAGTTGACCGACGGAGATGATGTTCGCTGTCAGTCTTGGCAGGTAGTAGACGTGGTGGAGAGCTCGGTGCTCCCCGGACTTGCAGGCAAGCAGTCCGGTTCCGTTCCCCTCGATCCGGGCGACTGAGCCATCCCCGAACCGCACGGACCCTGTGACGCCGCCGTTGATGCTGGAGAAAGCCGCCTTCGAGCCCGTCATGTGGTTGGAGGCCCCAGTGTCCAGGACCCATTGCTTCGGATCCCGGTCACCGGAGTCGTTGAAGGCAGCGAACACCTTGTTCTCGAGGAAGTGGAGCTCCCCGTTGGCGTCGATCGCCGGGGACGACGGTGGAGTGAATGGCGGCTGCAGCTCGATTTGGGGATGAATCCCCTTCTCCTGGTCAACGCAGACGCTTAGGAGCAGGGCTTGCTCCTCCTCCTCATGGGCCACATGGGCCTGCTCCTCCACCTTGAGCTTGCCTCGGCATTCATGGGCCCAATGGCCCTTTTTGCCACACCGCTTGCAAGTGTCTCCTGGGCTGGCCCGGGTGGAGGTTGAAGAACCACCGGCACCTCCATGTCCGCCGCGGCCGCGTGGCTTGCTGCGCCCACCGCGTGATTTTCCCCGTCCGCCGGAGCTGGAGCCTCCATGCCCCCCCTCATGGGAGTGTGGCTTGTACTTCTCGAGCCACTCCTCATGAGTGAGGAGCAGCTTCTCGGTCTTCTCACCGGCTTGCTTTGACGGTTGCTGCGGCTCCTCGTCGGCGTCGTCAGAGGACTTTAACGTCCCCGTGATCTCCTCGATTGTCATCTTCGAGAGGTCCACGAACGCCTCCATGGAGACGACGAGGTTCTTGTACCTTGGACGAACGACGCGTAGGTACTTCTTCACGGCCTTGTCCTCCGGCTCTGGATCACCGAGATCGCCAAGGCGCTGAAGAACGCCGGCGAACCGCAGTGCGAAGTCTTCAATCACCTCGCCGTCCCGGAGCCGGATGTTCTCGTACTCCATCCGGAGTGTCTGCGCCGCCACAGCGCGGCGTCGTTCGTCCCCGATGCGCAGGGTCTTGATGGCGTCCCAAGCGTCGGCCGCGGTCTCCTTCGTGACGAGTACCGGCACCATCTCCGATGGGACGCCGCTGCAGATCGCGTTGAGGGCGTTCCGGTCGTCGCGGTAGTCGCCGTCGCCGTACTCGATGACGTCCCAGAGATCGCGCGCCTGGAGCTTCAGCTTCATCCGCAGCGACCACTCGGTGTAGTTTGCCTTCGTCAACTGCGGCCATGTCCCAGAGCTCCCGGAGTCGCGGATCACGCGTTCCACGACGCGTTCCCTAGGTTTTCCCGAGTCGTGGTGACGCGGACCTCGACCGCGAGGAGGGGACCGGCTTGGCGACGGCTTGCGACTGGACGACCTGCGCCCGATCTTCTTCTTGCTGTCGCCGGATGAACCCGGCTTCTCCTTCTTCTTGTCCGGCGACGGCTTGCGCGGCGGCGTGGCGCCGCTCGGCTTCTTGGGCGACGAAGACATGGCTTTCGCTGCACCACGGACCTAGACGTGGCTCTGATGCCAATTGTTAGACCTGCTCCGGGCGATACATGCCGCCGGTGAGGTCTGGAGCTCGTCGGAGCTTGAGAACTCAGAAACACAACGCACACACACGTGAACACTTGGAACGCGAGAGAGTTTTGCGCTGCGAACAACTAGCAGCTTTTCTTGTTCCATTACTGAACATATATATGAGAAACAAAGATACAGAGGACGCCCCGGCCTCAACGGCATGTCGCACGATCAGCGTGTCCATCCCCACGCTCACGACGCTGCTGAAAATCCGGATCACCCAGGGTCATGCGAGCTATTCTCGGCATGCCTCTCCTACGCGCACGGCTAACCAACAGAAACTGGTGCTCATGCGCATGCAAGTTGGAATTGGTAAACATGCACCTAACAACCTAACAGAATGAGCTAGGATTATCTCTAACAGCTCCCACCTCAAGATCCCTTGCAGAATCGAGGTTACCCACCAAGCCCCCACATTATTCTCCCCTCTGTAGATTGATTAACTGGATTACTGAGTTCTATTTAACTCATGGTGTTTGTAACTTGCCTTTCCTGGAGTAGTTGGATAAGGCGTACCCGAGGGATTTTTTGCAGCTGGGAAGGGTGAGAGTGCAGCTCAAGGGGGGTGATGGCTTCCCTGTCAACCCAGATATTACAACAAGTGAGCATCATTGATCTCTTGTTTCAGTTTTTGTGACGGAAAAGAATTGTGGCTTTGATTAGTAAAAGGTGTGCTTTTCTTCTACAGGGTTCAATAAGACTATTTCAAATTAACTGTAGTTTTCTGAAACTAGAGCATGATTTACCTCATTACCTGCACAAACTATAACATGCTTTAGCTCCATAGAAATAGTATCATCAAATTACCCATTGATTGTGTGTTCCAACAACAACTGGCACTCAACAAGCTTAAGCATGATTAATGGCATAAACTAAAAATGACAATTCTAGTGTAGACAGAATTGCAGATAATGTATCTTATCCGCCTAGAAGATTACTCTGTAGTCTGTACCCTTTAGTTACGATCCATATCAAACTCAAATATTAGTAGGAGTAAAGTGCACCACCGGTCCTTAAACTTTCTATGGTGTGTCATCTCGGTCCACGAACTTTCAAAGTGTGTCATCATCATCCTTAAACTTAGTTTGGATCTCTAATCAGCCCGCTAACGGGTCTACGACGCCGAACGGCTGTTACATATTTACAACTGGAACCCTATCTCTTTTGTCAATTCATTTTTCATCCTTCCTCTTTTAGATCATTTTAATCTTTCTCGATTCATTTTCTGCCTTCGCGCTGTGGCCCTTCTACCCTCGCGCCGTGCTCACGATCAGAACTGATAACAATGTCGTCAGCACCGTACGTTTGGCGATCGTCGCTCCTGTCATCGTTCGTCAGCACCGTACGCTTGTAAATGTGCTTCTGATGGGAATCGATAAGGGTGATCATCGCGTTGGCGCGGTACTGGTAGTTTTCGAGTCCGACGGCGGCGGCGGCGCCAAGCATCAAGCAAAACGATGATTGTGGCAAGATTGCACAGGATGAAGATAAAGATGCACAGTCTGACAAAAAACCTTGCTCTGCAGTTGGAGATGAACAGGATTCTGGCAAGATTGGTGTCCATGCCATTGACGAGCACGAACAAAGAACAACCAGGGAGTCCAAGAGGACATGTGCAGGCCCTCCTCGACATGGACGATGAAACCATCCGGAAAAAGATTTGGTATTTCGCCAGAAATCTGTGATGCGGCCCCGGAGCATCTGCAACGGGTTCTCCATATATGGCTTGCTGTTAATTTGGACGTCCGCCGTCGCGTAGGAGTCGTGCCCCCCTGATCGCCGGCCACCGGCGGGACGCGTCGCGTGACTCCGTCGCGCGTAGGGTTTAGGACTCCGGGAGGGAAGTGAATCGATAAGGAGCTGAATCGTCAAGGGTCTAATTGCAATTCTACAACATTGGTGCACCTAACGGGTTCATCTATCGCGGGTTAGACCCATTAGCAGGGTAATTAGAGACCCGAACTAAGTTTAGGGATGACAATGACACACTTTGAAAGTTCGTGGACCGGGATGACACACCATAGAAAGTTCAAGGACCGGTAGTGCATTTTACTCTATTAGTAGTCCATGCTGTTTCACCCATTCTCTCAAAGTTTTGATCCTACCTCCAAAAAAGTGGCTACAAATTGTTGTCCTCCCATTGGCACCATCATTGGCAGTCATGCCAAGCCATAGGCCACTAATGCAGGACAGTGATGGTAGATACCGAAATAGCAACAAGTATTAACAATCCCTGAAATAATTTTTTATATTGTCTTTGTGATGGAAATGTTCCATATTGCAAGGACAAAAGGCAGTATTACAAGGACACATCATTTATACTGGTGGATGAAAATTGTTATTGTATAGACACAACCAGTAGACATGATGGCAACTGTAGTTCAAGGGTGTTTGTTCAATGTGCTATTTGAGATAAATCCACAAACGTGAACCTAATGTAGAATCACCAATGTGTGTCACACATTCATATTATATTGCATAATCCCTGAAATATTTACATAATATTTTGAATCATTTAGATCTCTCAAATGTTTCATTTTCTTCACTGACGTTTATGATATATGCAAGAATTAGAATATATTGGATTGGAAAAATTCATAGCTTGCTTTGCTCCTATCTCTGACCCTGCCTGCTGCATACCTTTTGGTTCTCTTCTGAACCATACAGAAACTACCTGATGCCTTATCACTGTTTGTGCCAACTTCTGCTCTTCCTCGAAGCTAGAATTGCTAGATAGCTTTTCTATGTCCATGACCCAAATTCATTCCTGCTACTTATCCTTTTTGGGGTAACTAGTGAACCGATCTGCACTTGCTAATTTTCTTAAATAATGGAAGGGCATAATTTTACAGTAACTTTAGGGTTCAGTAATGTTCTGATGCTCATGTTTGTAGTCTCGTCTTGGCAGCATTGTCATCCTGTAATATGTGCTGGTATGTAAATGTTTGGATTCGGGCATGTAAAAAAAAGTTATAACTCTTTTAATTAAAAACGAAAGTAATTTACAAATGGATACAAGTGCTGACAGTAGTGCTGTGATCAGCTGTCTTCTGCTGTCAAGTCTTCTGGTGTCAACTAATTGTTAGAACTTTGAATATGAATCTTAGATGCTACTTTAAGGTGATTAATAATAATCGTTGCCCAAGAGGCATGGAGTAATCTGGTAATTTTGCTACTTCTTTTGTTCTGTCCATGGTTTTATGTTCCTTTATGTTCCTTTATGTTGATATGTGTAGTGGGAATCATCGTTCATTCCATCATCAATTCATGTTAGATGCTTAAGGAAAGCTTGCATTGATATGCCTTCCGAGACGTATGCATTTCTGTGAAGTTTCTTCGGAAGTACTTTCAGTCTGTTCATCATTGTCTACTATCCTTGAAATGAACCTGGAGACTTTATATCATGGCTGCAGTTGTATACTTCAGCTATATTTTAAAAAATGAACTATTTTATCCAGAATATTTTTGTAGGTCCTTTGTTTTTGTTCTTGAAACAGGATTATATATATGTACTTAATGTCTGCTTAAGTAGATCATGTGCTCGAATGATACATTTGAGTGGAGCATATCCAGTGCGGACAAACATTTGGGTGCCACTATCCACGTTGCATATATAGACTGTTGGATGAGTTGACTCGTGCAACTATAATGGGTCTACTTAAAAATATGTCCATCCGTGGCCAAAAGTTCCCTAATTTTTTATTGATCCATATCTAGTCCAATGGCTCAAGTTTGGTTGATATCGCAGCAAAATTATTTGCACAGATACTCCTTGATGCTATTAGGGAAATGCTTGCAACCACTGGTTGAGAGTTTTCTTAGCTACTGTGGCACACTTTTCCAAATGTCCCATCAAGACCCCCTGTTTCTGGGCGTCTGCTAGAATTAAACTGGTAAGTCAAGATTCGGATAATATTTGGATTTTTGGACTATCAGCTCTCACTTGTCAGCATTAATGACAAAGAAGTGCTTTATGAACGATCAGTGCCATTTGGTGAAAAAATGAGGTTTTTCGCTGGAAGAAACATTCTTTTGGCGTGCTGGCATCTGGATAGCAAATGGGAACGGGGAAGGATATGCAGTGGATTGTACAGAGATGGGTATGTGTTAAGGTTATGGGCTTTATCTCCCATTCGACTGTTTGGTTCGGATTGGGGTTGGGATATGTTGTTTAATGACCATATTTCCCTTTGCAAAAATGAGATAAGCATTCAGATATTTGGGGGTGTTCTTGTATTTTCTTAGTAACTTAAAAACATAACACAACGACAACCCACATCTTGAATTGGAAATAGATCGGTGGGAAAAGATCCTGTTGCTGAACGCTTTTCTATTTTCCAAACCCCATCCCGAAATACAAACTCCACCTTAAGATTGTAGTTTTTTTTCATCTTGGTTTGTTTAGGGTTTGCTCCTTTTGTTCTTAGGTTTTACTATGTATTTGCTCGTGCATGTTCATGAAATATTCTGCACATTATTTCACGTTGGTCATCTCATATGATCCACATTGCAGAGAAGCAGCTGATGCTCCAGGTTGCAGAGTTGGTTCCTAAGCACCATGGCAGGACAAGGAAGCAGGAAGTCGCTACGAATTCTTCGGCTCCAGCACAGTCGAAGTCTGGGAAGGGTGGAAGGAAGAAAAAGTAACCACAGTACCGCAGTGGCCATTTTGTCAGAATCACTCTCAAAGGCTCAAGAGAATTCATTTTGTCAGAATCACTCTCAGTTGATGACTGACGGGCCTTAGTTTCAAATATACAAAACTGTGTGATGGTGGGAATTAGTTTTGTCCTGAATGAATCTTTTGTTTCTGGTCTTTTTTTTTAATATCTCAGATTGCTCAAGCGATATCCTTGTACTAGTCTCTCATCAGCATGCAGTTTCAGTTTACAGCTCTTGTTCTGCTCTTTTAAATCTAGCTTCCCTAACGTGAGCAGTGCGAATGCTCGAGGTGGATGGCAGGTTGATGCGCTGAATTGGCAGGCTCATATCAGATGTTTTCCTTTTGTTTTTGTGTTCCTTTTTTTAATTACTAGGAAAGTGCACGTGCGTTGCTACGGGCAATTTTTTTTCCTCTTAGCATCAATCTTGATGACATATATATTAGTTGTCTTAAGTTCAACTTAAAGAAAACAAATTTTAAAAGAAATGCACAAATATTTGGAACGTCAATCTATTTCAAGGGTAGTTGCCATGCACACGTATAAAAATGATTACATAAATATATTTATTGATAAATGTAGTTATAAGAAATCACAATTCTTGCTTTGTCGGCAATACATAACATAACTACGTACACTAATTGGTTTTCGAGAAGAAATATTTATTTTTGTTCTATGCAGGAAAAAGGTTGATCCTATTCAGTCCACTATCATCATGTACCCTTTCTCTTATTCTTTTAGTTAGGACATCACCAAATTATATATCACGGAATTGGTATAAAGGTAAACTAAAATAGAGTGGTAAACGCCACTGGCTGAGGGCTCCGACCCAGGGTTCAAATCCTGGGTTTGACACCATTTGCGTTGTGGGGTACTCCCCTACAGTTTTCATTCAAAAAAAACTAAAATAAATGAGCTCATAAGATAGTTTGAAATGTCTTAGTTTTTTACAGCAAAATAAGATATAAGCTTCCCTAGCAATCATGCACAAGGAAAATAAAAAAAACTAAATAAGTTGTGACAGGGAACCAGCAGCAATCAACATGCAAGTAAATTAAACTCAACCGCTGATGGACCACAACTTACATCTTTCGGTTTTTTCTTGACCATTAATGGTAGCACTATATTCTGACAGAGGCCTATCTGAAATAACAATAAGAACCAAGAAGTCATTTTTTGAGACATTATTAGGAATACATGTAAGGCAATGTGTTTAATTTGTCTTGATCATAATAAGAAAATCATAAGGGACAAGATTATTACACGGTCAACTGAGCTTCAGTTTGCAAATGCTTGCACATTAATTAGTTTCAAGTAAAGAGCAACCTCAGCATCCATGAGTTGAATATTGGAAAGTTGTTCTTCTGAAAAATGTTATAAGGATGTCAATATCAACCAACAAAAAAGGAGGCATAGGCAGAGAAAACTTGATTTGTTTGGTATTTCCAAACAAAGCAATGACAAAACACAGCAATTGCATGGACTTGCCACATAGGTTTGTTCATTTCATTGGCGTCAATTGCTTTATCCTCTGTCAGCAATTCTTATTTCTCACTAAGCATAAGTTGATCAACAAATTCTGCCAAACGGTCAGGCTGAGAGGAAGAATCAATGAGTTAAAAGGCTTGAGCTTTCGTTAAGGTTAGTGATTTACCTTCATTCTCAGCACTTACAGTGAAGTACTACCTAATACTGTGCCCACCTTGCACTCAACAAGCATCCATCTCAATGCCATCACAGATTCCCCAGATTCATGTCTCAACATCAAAAAACTGAGAAGGGCAATTACATCTCCTCTGCAGTACATAAGAAGCCACTCATCCTTCAACATCTTCAGGCACCTGTTATTTACTGAAGCGGATCAGAAAGGCTCCTGTGAAGGAGAGTAGTCCTTTGATTGATGTTGAAACCAAAACAAAAGCAATAAATTCATTGACACAGTAAAAATGTGAATTTCATACATAGTTACACAAGTATTAGTCTGATCTACTCTGAATGTATATGACTACTCACCCAGGAAATTTAATTTGAAAATTTTCAAATCACTAAGTTTCAATTAAGCTCTGTTAAGATATGCAATATGAGATTAAGGGCTTCACATTTCTTGTTTTTTACTGTAGTTTACTCTTATAAAGCACAAAGTGCATCCCTATACAGGGAAAAAAAGAACCAAAGGACAACACAAGATCCATAAGATTTAAGGACAGAAAATGCTATAGTACAGGCCGACCTTCTTATGCAATGGAATAGATCATGCATCTTTTTCGTTTTTCACAATCAAGAAAGATTAGATCTTTGAAGAAAGTGTGTTCACCATATCGTGTCAGAGACTCCATTTGCAAAGTTTAACGCAGGGAGTAGACAATAGTCATGACACCATTAGTAACTGACAGAAGAGGTAACCTCAAAAAAAAAGAGAAAGCAAACAATCTTTTGTATTTTTGTAGCATGGGAAAACACATGAAGAAAATAAGAGACATCAATCACATAATGTTAGGCATATGTGCATTCTCTACCAAAGAGAAATTCAGTTCCAGCTTCTGAAACCAGCAAACTACATGTACCCCCAAATTCCTAACAAAAGTCATGTACGTCATAAATTCTCTAATGAGAAAGCAAACAATCTTTTGTATTTTTGTAGCATGGGAAAACACATGAAGAAAATAAGAGACATCGATCACATAATGTTAGGCATATGTGCATTTGCTACCAAAGAGAAATTCAGTTCCAGCTTCTGAAACCAACAAACTACATGTACCCCAAATTCCTAACAAAAGTCATGTACGTCATATATTCTCCAATGAGACCAAATTTCGAAATTGGATATGCCAAATGCCCCAATGTTACTATGGAAGATCACACTACTATGAGCAATGTACATTTGCCAGTTCTTTCTATATCTAAAAGAAATAATCGAAGGACAGGCTATGTTCTGGTGTGATGTACCTTCCAATTGGCACCACTCGATGCAGAATTAATGTGATGCACCTTCCAATTGTTACACGCACCAAATTGCGATCTGTTGCTGTAAAGGCTCAATGGCAAGAGTATTGCTCATCTATTGCAGCTTCCATTAAGTCACTGAAATTTGACAAAACCTTGTTAGCAAAAATGCATAAGAATGAACAAAAAGCATTTGACAAGGGCATGCCATTGCCCAGCATATATGTAACAGGTGAATGATTTTGCCTATAAAGGAATGTCATGTTGTTGTATATGTTGGCATATAACCATTACAAAAGAGAAGCATAATTGTTATCCCCCCAAACATCAATAATTAACAGTTGTCTGTTGTTCCAAATACCCCTTCAGTCTTTAAGCTAATACCATGAAGCCATAGTAATCTTAGATTATTACAATTCTCAATGCATATAGCAAGTTTGTAGTTTTAAATATAAAAACACCATTGGAATCCGTATGCATCGAGAAGGGAATGCATGAGATGGACATGTTTGAGAACGGAAAATAAATGAAAAAAATCTTGACTATGTTCTAGTGTGATTATATTGCTTTGCATTACATATTAGAATTTTATGGTTCATAAACCCTGAATGCGAGGCAATGGCTATTGTTAATTCCATGCTAAAAGGGAATGCTAGACATTAGAGGCCACATAAATGTCAAGTATATGAAATGCGGAAGAATAAAAGTGGTTACCTCTATTTTTATCTGCGAAGGCTCCAGAAGACCAGAATGGAAACCAACTTGTAACATCGGGTTGATCTCTTAGCTCCTAATGTAGACATTGAGAAGCAAGGTTCACCAGTGTAGTAGCCACCTCTATTCAGTAGTCCCCCCTCCAAATGTGAATCCATTACTGCTTGGATGTTTCTGCCTCTCATGAGATTCAGTTTGAGAAGTGCTCTCCTGCACATGAGGAAAATCACCGTGTCGAATAAATCTGAATAAGTCAATTGGTGTTCCAATACACCTTGCTCGTTCCTACAAATTAAATAAAGCCACTTATTCTCCCTTGTTACTAAAAAACTCACCTGAACACACAACACTAATTGTTGTGGCAGTACCGAGCTACCCAGAATATTTTAACCACCTGCAAAATCAAACACAGCTATCTATTAATCTTTTCATTTTAAAGATTCTAGCTCCTATCCAAACCTGTCTGTAAAATTAGACCAGGTGCAGAAACAATTGTATTTCAAAGAAAGAGGTTAATTTAATGGTAGAGATACAATATTCGTCAAATCAATCATTCATGTCTTAAAAGAGGTTAATTTAAATGGTAAACAATTCAGTTTCTGAACCAAATAAGTATCATAAACATCAACTATCAAATAGATTAAATAGACGGGGAATGAGCTATATATTTGGCCTTCTTGAGAGATGTACCACACACGATAATAGTTGTTGATAGAATTACACAGCACAACCACAAGAAATAATTGCATCCTCATTGGACCATTTTTTTTACTGTAAAAGCATTGGTGATCTTGCATACAATCGGCTAAGCATCATGCGAACAGTGAGAAAGCTTTTCAAATATCTTGCGCAAAATGGAATTCCCGAACAAAGAAACACACAGGATGAGGTCTTACACACCTGATGACACACGCCTCCACAAAATTCTTGTCACATGCAGCCGCGGCCCTCCTGTCACTCTTCCCATCGGATGGATGGAAAAATTCCCTCTATGAACCCTAGACGGGAGTGTCAGATTTGGGTGGGATTTTGTTCGCTCCTCACTTGTAGCCGCATCCCTCATCGTCGATGGCTGCTCGATACACCACCTGAGATTGGGTGGGAAAAGAGATGAAAAAGATGGAGGACGTGAGATTTTGGAAGTTAGGATTTTTGTATGAAGGAGGCCCTACCTTTTCGTGGACCATGGAGCCAACGGAGCACAGCTTCCACGGCGGCGACATCTTCACTCCGTCGAGATTGGGATTGGGCGACGACGGAGTCCATGTACGACGGTGGGCTGTGATCGGAGGTGGAGGCGACAGGGTTGTACACAGGCGCCAGCGGATGGGATCGGGTGACGGTGGAGTCCACGGACGCCGGTGGGATGTGGTGGCGGCGGCATCCACAGGCGGCGGCGGTGTCCGAATCTGGTCAACGGGATGCGTGGGGATGTGGCGGTCGACGCGGCGACGCGAGGGTCGAGCGGACATTGCAAGGGGGCGGAAAGGACTACGCGGAATGCCGCAGGCGGGTGGCGGCGGATAGAGGCCTGGAGGGGACGGGATGAGATGTGAGAGGGGCGAAAAGGAAAAAAACGGCGTGGGTGGAGCGGACGGACGTCGCATTACGCATGGAGAGGATCTGAGGGATGGAATCGTTCGCAGATGCGCGAGGGGTAGGGTTTGGGATGGGGGGCACGGAGGCAGCGTGCAGAGAGAACAAAAATCGGACGGGGTGGGGGAGGCGTGGATGCGCAGACTCACGTACTAATATTATCTCCTTTTCATTTTTTTAGTAGTAGAGATTTCCAGAAGAGATTAGACTTCTATAATCGATACCATGGCTCTTTCGATGATCTGAAGATTCTAAACAATAAAATACTCCCTTCCTACTCATTAAAAAAGTCATTTAGGACAATAAAATACTCCCTCCATACTCATAAAAAAGTCATTTAGGATAGCGACACGACTTTCAAAGCATAACTTTAACTTCTTATTTTATAAAAAATATTTATTAAAAACTGACATATGTATATTTTTATAAAAATATTTTGTAAGACAAATCTATTCGCGTAGTTGGAATAATATGACTTTCGTAGCTTCCATCTGCAGCGAATGAGGATCTAATCAAAATAAACTTGAGATATCATTTTAGACTGCTAACACGGACACAGTTCGGTAAGAAAATTAGTCGTTCGTTTGTGGTAATGATCCAAATAGCTTCCTAGCAATCACATGATCGCCCCCGTTCAGCAAGGCACAAAGCCATGGCGTGGAAATGTTTGACGCTGGACTGGAGAGCCTGCTTGATAGCGAGGCCATATTCGACCTAATAGAGACCTAGAGTTGATAAAAATGTAATGTAAAACCCTGTTTTAACACGATTCAATTCCGGTTTGCAGGGAAAAGAATTTTTGTGAGTAAATGTGATTCTATTTTTCACAAGAAATATTTTATTGAGAAACATCAATTAGAGTTGAGCCGCTAGCAAAATGGACTCGTCAACGCCTAGCAAAAGGCCGGCCCGAGTGCCAACGCAGAGCCACGATCCCGACCGTCCGATCTGGATCCCCAAAAGACGCGAGCAAGAGAAGAAAAAGAAAAAACCCGGCGCATCTTGCCTGGCTCCGTTCCGTGCCTCCGCCGATCGCCGCCGCACCCGCTTGGCCGCTTCTCCCGCCGCCGCCTCCACCGCGTCTTCTCCGCGCCCGCTCCCACCTCCTCGTCGGGTCCCATGGTAACGCCACCGAGTCTGTGTTGATCTGAGCCTTACTCGCGTGTGGATTTGTTTAGTGCTGTTCTTTCATGCCTGATGATAACGGCGGCGGCCTTGTTGGTGGATGCAGTCGGCGCTGTTCAACTTCCACTCGTTTGTGACGGTGGTGCTTCTGCTGATCTGCACCTGCACCTACCTCAAGATGCACTTCCCCTCCCTCCTCATCCGCCGGACAGGGTGCGCCTTCATACTCGTCTCTGTTTCTTTTATTAATCTCAAGGAATATTGTTGCGATATATTGATATAGTGTTTGGGGGGGGGGGGTCGTTCGATGTAGGGCTACCTAGGGGGACAATATGCAATCTGTGTGCTGAGATTTTCAGTTTGGTTCTTTCGTTTAGGAATATTTGTTTACCCTGTTTGGATTTCTGGATCTACACCCAAAGGTTTTGTTCAAGTTCTGAAAGTCGGTTTAGGATAGAATGCAGCGCGTTCCTGTTTCTTCAAGAAATATGATGATGATATAGTGCTGGCAGTGCCAAAAGTAGGTTTGTTATGATGATGAGATGTGGAAAAGGACATTGATCAGAAGGATAATTATGCCCCATTATGTTTTGTTAGTACTGGATGGCTTGAAAAAGAAAGAGAAATTAAGTATGTTCCTGTTTCAGGAGATTGTTCAAATATCCTAATTCCTATTTGATAAATTAATCAGCATGAATTTATCCTGGATCCCAGTCAAGCTGGATTGTGTAATTGCTCACAATTGTCAATGGTAATCTTGTATACAAAGCTATAAAACTATCATGTAGCAAATCAACTTTGTACAGCACTAATTGCAAATACACCAGTGAAAAGTTAGATAAAGTCTCCAAGCTGTTCAACAAGGCTAGAGGCACCTAACAGTTACTAAAATTTAGGTACAAATTTCTAGTAATTCTTAGAAACATTATTATACTTGTATTCTTCTGTACTTTCTGAGTCTTTTTGTGTCCTATTTAGCAAGGGCATTGCATCGAGATTGTACACTTTGCATTGGGGTAAATGTCTCTCATTCATGAGTGCATAATACCATTGCTACTGTGTTTCTGATTGTACTCTTCTTAGTTCTTACTGCTTAGCTGCTCACCATTTCAGAATTATAATTGAAGTGCAGACATATTCTCTCCAGGGGTTAGGAATAAGTTGGACAGATAGGCAGTTGCACTGAGCATATATGCTCACTATTTCACGTAGTCATGTGGGGAGGTCATACCAACCTCTAATGTTAGATTTAACATTAAAATTCATCTTTTGTTTTTATTAGTATACAAAAATTTAATTTCCATTTCCCGTCATTGCAAAGGTATCCTTTACTATTTTATTGGTTTGAGCTAAGTTATAGTTTCTACTCCAAAAGTATATTTTGCTAATCATCTTACCTACATCTTGTTTGCAGGTTTCGTGGTTTCTTTTGGAAGGCTGCTAGGATAGGTAACCTCTATCTACTTTGCTCAAAAGTCAATAACTTCATTCTATTTACATACAATTGCATCGTGTGCTGCATCAGCAACATACATTTTGCAACTGATGTACTAGATCTCCATGTTCATCACAGTAACCCCTTAAGTGTTGTGTTGTTACATGCTACTGCCAGCTCCTGGTTGAGAAGTTGGTTTTGAATATATGCCAGTTTGAGACTTTGAGTCTTGTACTGTTGACTCTTTTTCAGCCAAACACTCCTATTAATTTGGCCATTGGTGAATTGCTGGCATTGATATTCAATTTAGCAACAGTGAATTGATCCCTCCGGCCTATCACTTATTTGCCTGGAGCTAGAAGTAGCATTGAAGAACTACTGTTTATGAAAGTAGTGCTTACATGACAGGTGATAAAAAGTGGTGCTTATTCTCTTACTTCAACAGGTGATAAATGTGAAGATTAAAAAACATATTTCTTTATGGTCAACATAACTGTACAAATTGTAATAGGGTAGATGAAAAATTGAGTAATACTAGTACCAATTATTTTCTTCAGTTCAGCATATCTTTTGGTATTAATATGAAATGTTTTTAGATATTTGTACATATCTTTTGTACAATAATCTGCATGATTTTGTGATAAAAAAGGAATATTTGGATTCTGATGTGGATTGTTTTGCAAAAGAATATTTTAACCCATAAAATGAATTTATACTCAAGGAAATTGGCAAGTGTAGCAGTAAACAGAGATGAAAGTATAAAAAAATTTGGGATACAGTTTGTTGAGTATATGATTTAAATGGAAATATCAGATTGGTATGTCCAGTGACTTGTAACATTTGAAACGTCGTCCCAGTGTTTAAATGAATAGATAGAACTATTTTATTTTGTACCCACGTAGGACAGTTTTATTGAATGGCAATTTTAACTTTTAAGTAGGCACTATTTAATTTCTTTGATTTATTTTCCTGCATGTTATTTTTAATGTTTCTTAGTATGCTTAAGTTCACATAATAACGAATTCATCGTTTGTTTCCCAGGTGAACGCCTTAGCCCCTGGGTAGCCATTGGGTGCTCTGTGATGGGCCTATCAATTTTGTTTTGGTGAGATAGGATATCTTTGGCCTTCATTGCTGACAATTACGACAGTGTACATAGCAAGAATCTATTGGCTCCCTTCTCTCTTATAATCATGTAACAAACTGCGGACTTATTGGTGGCTCTGTTGCACTCCAGAAAAAAAAAGAGAAGCATGCAATTTTTTGCAGTTCGATAGTTTGATTGGTTTCTTTGAGATGTTGCATGTCTTTGTAACCGTGGTGTATTACTGTGATATGATCTGTTTTGGGATGTTACATTTTAAGTACTGTCGCCCCTGCATTATCCCATTGTTTCGGCGCCCGTTGAATGTTGATTATCAACTCCTATGTCCACTTTTTTTCTGACAGAACTCTATGTTTTAGAAATCAACATGCGGTCCAATTCAGCCCTTGATCTACATTGTACAGTACAAATAACCACGTTTGTGGACAAGTGTTTTTATAGCCGGTTCCGTGGCTTCTGCCTAGTCATGGATGATTTCTTTCAAAAGTTCTCTCTAGAATAATTCTGTGAGAAAGAAACAGTATTGGAAACTTTCAGTAGAATAATAATCTCAAGCTAAATATCATTAACGATGTAAAATGTTTCCAACCATCATACTTTCTTATGTACCGTTTAGTACCATTGTTATATGTTTATGATAGACTGCTCCGTCAAAAATTACGATCAAGTAGAAATTAAAATGGATAGTAATTTGGGATGATAGGAGGATGGAAAGATAACGTTAACAGTGATGAATTGTCCAATGCTAGCTCATCCTATATTCCGGCGCTACCATGGCAGCATTTGGATGGGGAGCGAAAAAAAATTTCACCTAGGGAATCTTGCATGCACGGAATACCAAATGAAATTTATTTATAATTTTTTTTCACGGATGAGTGTAACTTTACGCGACGAATCATCACTTAAATGATTGTTCAAATTGGCAAGTTCAAAAAAGAAGGAAATTTTACAAAACATGATCTAATAAGTTGACAGCAATTAAGGGTAAAGGGCCTCAGTTTGTATTGAATGTTTCTACCATTGGGCAATTTCCGTGGCATCAAATCGCCCTATCCCTGGTCAGTGGGCACCAGCACCACAAACTCTCTGAACCCAACTGATTGCAATCAAACTAAGGTGATAGCCCCCAGTCTAACTCCACAGCCACCTCGTACCCGGAAGCCACCATTTCATCTTCCCCAAGGCCCCAGCCACCATCGCCATGATCCTTGTCGCGCCTCCGCTCATGTCTAACCGCAGCTGTGTCCAAAAGCCTGCAGTTGCTGCGCGACCATCTTCTTCTTTGCATTGGATAACCGGGGCACCAGGTGCAGGCAGAGGAAGAGCGACGGGTGAAGAGACACCAGTGCCGTCGCGGCTCCAGTCAAAGAAGCACTGGCAGTCCTCAGCGTCGTGAACCAATTCTGTCCAGACAGAGCCGCTGCCTCGCAACGTCGCTGCATTGCCCAGGACCCAGAGGCAGTGCCTGCAGTCGTGGAATAGCAGATGGCTTCATTATATTCTTCTGAACTAGTGGTTCATGGTCTGAGATCGGTGCAGCATGGTAGAAACCTACCTTGCCCTTGTCAATGCGACGTTCGTGCGCCGGCAATCGGAGAGGAAGCCGATGGATGCTTTGCCGTTGCACCTTACGGTTGAAAGGATGATGATGTCCTCCTCGCTGCCCTGAAAACCGTCGACTGAGTTGACACGCAGAGCCAGTGGATGCATCGCGTTCACGTTCCCGATTGCACGCTGAATTGCTTCCACCTGAGCGGCGTACGGGCATATGATGCCAACATAAACTCCTTGGCTCTTGCCTGCAAACGCTGGTATAGATGGCAAGAAATTGGTAAACACCACGCTAGTAGATCATCAAGGTCAGCATGATGCAGTCAAATGATACTAAAAACGGATAACATTTTGCCATTTTGGTAACAAAAACCTTGTTTCAGTCTATGCAGTATTTCCATGATGACCTCAAGCTCAGCCACGTTTCGTTTGCTCCGGCCTGGATCTTCCATTCCGTCTATGTTGATGAACGAGTATGGCCCAAACAAAGCACCATCAAGGTAACTATGCTCGTGCTCTGCCTGCATGACATTGTACCATCCAAGATTTTGTTGTCATAAACTCTTGTGTTTGGAAAGATGCTGATGGATGGGTGCATCCTGTACTGGATATTCAGAAGGTGCTTCTTGTGTCCCAGTAAGCTTAACCTCTCGAACAGGCTCCTACCCAGTAATGCTTTGCCTGCAAGCTGCAAGAAATCTGTTTGATCAGCAAGGGCACATCACTAGGTCCATGTGCCTACATCCAAAGAAGAGAGGGCACAAACGCCATACTTTGGGAGCGAAACAAATCGATACCTTGCTTTTCACGGTTGCTGGCAACTGGCACTCATCCCCAATAAGAACAGCATGCTTCAGCCCTTGGAGCTGCAACGGGATCAGAGACTCACATTCCTTCAGCTGTGCAGCCTCATCGATAAGAAGCAAATCCATTCTCTGACCTTTGAGCTTCGCCGATCCCGACACGGTGCAGAAAACCAGAGAGGCGTTGTCAATGCAGAATTCCTTTATCTGTGGCACGTAATTGGTGAGTGGAAGGCTGGAAGCTTGAGGCCCCGCTTGAGAGCTTCCGTCAGGAACAGGATGTCCACCTTGTATCTAACAAGATTTTGTCGATTGTCATCAGCTCCTATCTCATTGCCAGCAATCATTCGATCAAGCAAGGTGCTGAAACCTTGGAGCATGTCAATCAGGCGGAACATCTTGTTGTGGTTCTCCTCCAGAATGACTGCTCTGGGGACGTGAAGCGTGATCGTTCTGAAGCAGCTTCTCACCTCCTGGAAGATGCGATGGAAACTTGACCTGCCACTTATCCCCAGTCTCTCCGTCCTCCTAGAAATGCCTCAACTGAACGGAGGCACTGCAGCCCGTCGCCGGTGAGAAGCAGGTCCTCAGCCTATCCACACGAGTGTCCAGAAAGATCTCGTCAAGATTACTCCCAGCGCCAATGGCCATGCGCTGCCTGTTGCCGAACAGAAGCAGATCACCATGGCACCCACTGCTGAAGTCGTAGCCGTAGGTGGTGGTGGGGTGCTGCTTCCTCAGCTCGAGGAGGCGGGACGCGACCTGGCTGATGGCAGTGTTCGTCGGCACGCACGTCAGGACGCGGCAACCTCTAGTCTGGCTCGTCATCATCATCAGCAGCAGCACGCTGATGGTCTTAGTCTTGCCCGTTCCTGGTGGTCCCCATATTAGGCTGAAATTGATCTCCCCGCTGTGCGTCACCGAGCTCAGTATGGCGTCAGCCTGTGAGCCGTTGAGCCTGAACGCGGACAGCTTGTCGGCAGTGAAGCTAGCAACCTCTCGCCGGGGAGGTGGGGAACCCAGCAACGACGTGCTCTGCTGATCAAGATTCAAGACACCATCGATCCGTGAGTGCAGAATCTCAGGTCATGTTAGGGCAGTCCCAATGGAAGTTTCTATGTACACATTCCAAGAGAGAAAAATGGCAATTAAATTTCAATAGAAACTGCATCTCCCAATCCATAGTTTCTACGACGAAAGTTAATGCAGAAGATAAATTAAATGCAACACAAAATGGGAGTAGATCAACTGTGGCCATCAGCCTTGTAGGCTTGTAGCCAACATTGATGTCCACTACTTCAAACTGTTTACTTCAAACTGTGGCCATCAGCCTTGTAGCCAAATTTTGTTGCACCTCTGACTTCTTCTCACGGTCCTTTCTAACACTCATACTTACTTCTATGAACTTATCCATCTTCTCAGTAATAGCTGAATAAGCATCAGATGTCTTCTTACTTTTCCCATATAGCTCATTCTTAGCCTTCTTATGACCAATTGGACGAATGTTAGGATTATCAATCAAATTCACCACTTCAACAGCAGATTTAGGTGCACCCTTCTTCTCTTTTTCTAGTTCTTGTTTAACATATGCAGACCACTTTCTTTCATGTCGCACAACCTTCCAAATGTGCTTCAGCATAAACTCCTTGTCATTGTGTTGTGAAGCATACATCTTGTCAGCAATTTCCATCACTTGGTCATCACTCACACCACTTCTGTACACTTTGGTTGTGTTAGTCCAGCAACCATGAAAATCCATTACAGGTTTCTTGACACAATCTCAGCGGATCTTCAATTGGTTCCGGTTCCTCCTACGGCTAACCTCAGTGCCTTCATTGTATTCTTCAGTAACAGCTGCCCAAAATTGATCTGCCTTCCTATCAGTTCCATCAACTGGGTCCTTTGAGTTACTCAACCAAGCAGAAGCCTACATCCACAAAACAACAGCTTAAAGTTTACAACCAAGCAGTTATTTTCCCTCGAAGTTCACAAATTAGGAAAAATATGCTTACCAATCTAACATCTTCAGGTTTTGTCCAATTCAATCGCCTCTCCTTCCTCTCGTCTTCGTTGGTTTCATCCTCATCAACATTGATTGTCTCTTTGTCTTGTGCATCGCTTTCAACAGGTAGGCTTCTCTTCAAACTTGGTGTAGTTGGCGAACTTGCAGCTCGGCTTCTTGTATTGCCAACTAAATGAAAATTTTCTGGAGTAGCGTTTGACTGGAGGAAATTGGTAAACCCACCTGGTGGATACATCCTGAAAAACAAGAGATGTTTAATGCTTTAAGTAATGCACAACATTGTCTAAATTTTTGGATAAGAATTGGACCTAATTTTTGCTGTTGCAGGACAACTTACATAGCATCATGATTAAAATATTGTCTGATAGCTAAATGGTATATTGAAAAACAAGTTCATACATGGATATCATACATGGAGAGAAAGGCTTTCCCTTAATCCAAATACTATTTTCGGCCTTCAAATGACAAATTGTAATTCTATACAGTATATTAAACTAAGTTCAAAAATGGAGGTGTCTTGCAAGTCAATATACATAGCCAGAACTCAGTGACAGTTTCGTTTAGTTTCAAGGCAGTAATTCTATACATGAAGTTTCTGATACTGCTGACATATAAGTTCCAATTCATATCTTTACTGAAAGTAAATATGCTTCTACAGTTCTGGACAACAAATGAAGTTGTGTGAAAAAAGTAATCTCTGCTCATGTTCAAGTAATTAAAGTACCAAAGCATTAAGCAAAAAGTGTGACTTGACTCAATAGAAAACGTTAATAGAAAAAATGTTAATATCAAACAAAGGGAGCAATGCTAAATGACATGCAAACAGCACAGACTCACACTCACTTGAATAAACAGATTCAAACATAGTGGCATAAGGACATGACCTGAACAAATAAACGTAAGCAAGCTCAAATGTACTAATTCTAGACTAGGAAAACATTAATTAAGGGAATAAAAGTATCATTGGGATTGACATAAAGGTAAGATGGATGATTACCTATAAGCTCAAATTGCTAAGGATATATATAGCACCTTTTCTTTATAATTACCTATAAGCGACCATTTATGCAGTACAGTGACAGGAAGGTAATCACAATTGTGATCTGAGAGTGGTTGCCATATGCTAGTAATCTGTAACTATATGCATCTTGGACATTTAAAAGGTGCAAGAAACATATGAATTGAAACGGCTGTCCTACTATCATTTTGGAAATTGTTGCTGCAACGATAGGACTGCTTATCTTTTCAAAAATGGGTCAGACAAAAGAAAGAAAGAAAAATGTCCAGGACTGCTTATCATGCCAATGCAGTCCTATCGGTTTTTTTCATAACTTTGGTCAGACAAAAAAAAAACCATCAGAAGGTCATAACTTTGGCCCACATATGTTTTCACAATTCAACTTCTGATACAACAAATATTATTTTCAGAAGCATATATGAAGTATTTTTTTATACACAAGACTTGTATGAACTACAAGAATTCCTGACTTCATGAACCTAAATGGAACTATGGCTATTATTGCAAAATCAATTGCTACTCTAAATAGAAATATCAAAATGTCTACAAAGTGCCTTGTATTGTCATTCGATCTAATGACAGTCACAATTTTGCTAAATTTTGCAATCACAATAAAATGATAGTTACAATTGAATCTATTCAAACAATGGCACAATGATTCAATGTCAAATAGATCAACACAGCACAACCTAAATTTTGCACAAAGACCTGCCAAACTCAAAGTAAACATACCTTGCGTTGGAGTCCTTCGGAGAGGAACTAGTCCACCACGCAGGAAAACCGACGGATTGAAGGCTTGGAAGTGGTGGAGATGATGTTGCAGCCTGAGCCGGAGTGGATCCATCAGCAGGGGCGGTGGAAGTACCGGCGACAGAAGCAAATCGGGCAGTGAGGGCGGCAGGAGCACCTGTGCCTTGCCCTGCCCTGCATCGCCTGGAGCTTGAAGAAGGCGGCCACAATGGATTCATCTCTGCGCCACGACGAGGGCAGTGGTCTCGTCGGAGCCGGGGCCGCAGGTGGGGACGGTTTTGGAGCCGGCCGCGGGCGCTGTTGGAACCGGCGACTGCCTCGGCGTCGGCGCCGTGTGGAACCGACCTCCGAGACGGAGCTTCTGCGGGCGGATGGATTGCGGTCGATGGATTGGATTTGGGGGCTGATGGCTAGGGTTTGGGGCAGCAGAGAAGGGCGGCAAAGGAAGGGTGCGGGAGAGAGAGCGCGGTGGCAGGAGCAATTGGGGGCGTCGCGGGAAGGAGCGCGCGGGGGAGGGAGGGCGGAGCGCGCGCGGGGAGGGAGGGCGGCGGCGCGCGGGATCCGCTCGGCATCCTTGGAAACATCGTCGTTTCTCCCCAGTGCGACGGGACTCGTTTCTACGCGCATCGATTCTAGGGTAGAAGTCGTTTCCTGAGGAGGAAACTGTTTCTATGTTTTTTTCTCTCTCCTCTTTAATTCCTTTGCCACAACAGCAAAAAGATGAGGTGTCAACAAAATTAATGCACATAGAAACCGCAATAAATTTCCCATTAGGACTGCCCTTAGAGAAAAAAAATGTGCAACGTGCTGCAGAGAGCGCTCACCATGCAGGGGCGTAGCCAGGATTCAAATATTGAGGGGGCTAATTAGCCATAAGAGGGTCAAATAATCAATTTTTAAGTCAAAATAGCTTAATTTTACTGATTTTGCACTTTTTTTATTTTCACATTGGTGGTTCATTGTTTCTTGAAGCATTAGCGGGGGAAACCCCCCGGCTCCGCCCCTGTCACCATGGCATGCGTAGTTGCGTACCCGCGTCGCCGGCGACCACCCTGACAAGGGCAAGATTCCTCTCGACGGCGGCCGCGTAGTCGAGGCACTGCCAGATGCGCGAGTAGGGTGTCAGGCCAACCAAGCTGACGCGCCGTAACACCTCGCGGCCTGATCATCAATCCTCTCGGACGCTACCATATGAAAGACCAGCGCGCTGTCGTGGACGTACTCTACGTGCGCGAGGCAGCACGAGCGGCCGTTGCGCGTGATGAGGTCGGCAGGCCGCCGGCACGGCGGCGACGTCGCGCCCGAGAGCAGGACGATGGCGCCGGTGCACGGGAAGTTAGGAGCCCCGCGACGGCCGCGAGCGACGGTGAGCCGGTACCTCGACGGGGAGGTTTGCACGCCGGTTGATTTGTCTTTCTGGACCGGCAGCGCCCGTACATTGGCGATCGGGAAGTGGCTGCCGGATGACAGTGAGTACACTAAGTTGGCGCTTATCTCCGCTCGTATCTCCTCGAGCAGAGGGAGCCTGAACGCGGCCAGGTAGTCCATCAGCCCGGAGAACTTGTCAGGGATCGTCTTCACCTGCAGCGAGAAAGCACACGTAGAGAGGGATAATTTCGAGCAATGTATAATCATCAGTGCTGCAAGTCTAGGAGCAAAATCAAAGCACAATCATGAACAACAAGATAGCAGCTGCTGGCTAATGCCTACTGTGCAGAAGCAAGAGGATGCTGCAGGAATCCATGGAAATGGGACCTTGTCTGCGAAGAGCTCCTTGTTCATGACATCTTGGATGGACCAGGAGAAGATGAGCCTGAGGAGCTCGTCTTCCGGATCGGGGGAGCTCCCACGCCTCGGTGCGTTTCCGTTTCCGTTCCACATGATGTATCTTCACTAACCCCGCGTGAGCTTCTTGGTGATGTGAGCAAGATTACAGAGTTTTTTTTTTGAAAATAGAGATTACAGAGTTACAGGGGTAGTACCTGGAGTAACTATATGGCGCCGGCCGTATCGACTTCCGAGGACGAGGTGAGGCGGCGCCCTTCCGTTCGTCCCCTGGGCTTCCGCCAAGGTAATAAGTGCGACGGGCGTGCAGTGTGACTCGCATACTGTGCCACGCGCTGCTAGCATTTGTTTCAAAAAAAAGTAAAATAAATTCGGAGCACACACTTTGTTCCAGCCTTCTAGCTAGGCCTCTCTAGTACTTGATGATGCGGTCTTCTAAATTAAATTTTGATTATTCATTTATTTTATATTATATTATTTATGGTTATGAATTTATAGTCATTAGTATATTTAATTTCAAATCCAACCATATCAAATTTACATTAAAAATAAAAATATATTTGCTAAAGTATTATTCAAAAATTGTAAAGTTTGAATTTTTTTTGAAAGGAACGACAAAATCTTTACCGTAATTTTTATCAGCAGGAGAAAAAAACATAACAAGACATACAACTCGGACAACTCACCGTTTACAACCCCTAAATTCAACAACAACCTCACGCGGTCACACCACAGGCTGAGGACCGGAGTGTTCGACGGCCGGTGGTTGGCCACTCCTTAGTGATGAGTGATTGACAACGTTGTGTGGACTGACGCTGTGCTTTGTCTTGTGGATGTAAGTTGCAGCTTAATTTGCGTTGGTGCAGGTGAAGAACAAGCATGAAAGGTCTTAGCTTTGCGAGGCCTTCGAAGGACTAGAGGGACAAGTAGGCTTGGTTCGATGGACCCGGTGGCCAGACAGGATCAAGTGCGAGTCGCATGGTGTGAGAAGAGCAAGTCGAAGTCGGATAGCGAGTTCGTTGGTTGATCCGAAAGCCAATATCGAGCCGGGGCGAACGTAGCGGCCAAGTCGAGGAGCTCGGCGTGGAGGCTGCACCAAGCTCGCGGGGTTTGCAGTGGTTCATCAGAAAACCACTGAGTTCCTTGGTTGATCCTCAAAGCCAAGTCCGAGTGGTCGGCGGCTCAAGACTGCACTGGGCCGGTCTGACCGGTGGGCCGGACCGGTCTGACCGGTGGTGGACACCGGTCTGACCAGTGGCAGTCGAGGAGTGTCGGGTGACTCGAAGCGGAGGACACGCGTCGGGCTTGACGTCGAGGCTACACGAGGTGCGGTTGCTGGGCGTCCGTCCGATGGAAAGTTGTCAAAGTTTCCTAATTTACCCTTCAAGAGGTTGTATCGCCTAAGGGCATTTTAGTCTTTCATCCCCACCGATGGACGTCATATATAAAGAAGGTGGATGGGTGTTGGCAGCCATCTCTTGGTCTTTAGGGTTTTCATTTGCTCTTAGCATTTTCTCTTTTTAGCTACCTATTTTCCTTAGGACTAGTTTGAGAGCTTCATGGTGAGATCTTTAGAGAGGGTTGGATGCTAGGAAGGCAAGCTAGACCTTGTATGAATTTTTCCTTTGATGTATAGAAGGTTCGACGTGATTCCTCTAGTGTTTTTGGTTGTCTCTCCCACGGTGGATTTGAGGCCTCCCCTTTGTGGATTTGTTGTGGGATTCACACATGATCCCCTTGTGGTTCTTTCTTGGTGATCCCCCTTCCAAATCCATGGGAAAGGTGCTCGGTTTGGGATTTTCTTTGGAGTTTCGTTGAGAGGTGTTCTTGGTGTTCATCCTTCGATTCCTCTTGATTTAGTGGATCTTTAGGGACGATCTCTTAGGCATGGCTTGTCCATGAGGTGTTACACCTATCCCCAAAGTCTTACTTGAATCCATGGAGTGAATCGGGAGATCGGGGCATCGAAAGAGAGGAGTTGACCCGCGGGTGGAGTTCATCCCGAGCTGCCTAGGCGTGAGCGGTCTGACCGGTGCCTTGGACCGGTCTGACCTGTGCAGCTTGATGTGGCTTTTCTCGGGGAGTTCATCACCAGGCTGTTGGTTGTGCTATTGACTTGCTGCTGTTTCAGTTCAGTGCAGTTTGGGCCGTTGGAGATCGAGTTCGAGGCAGTTTGGGGTTTTTGAGCCAGACCGGTCTAACTGGTGCTGTCCATCGGTCTGACCGGTGCAGGGCTTCCAGGGGAAACTCAGCTGGTTCTTTGTTTGTTCTCACTACTTGCTCATAGAGTTCTTCTGGTGCAAGTTTGGCTTTAGTGTGTTTTAGTGTGATGTAGTTTTGGTGTAGTTTTCTCTAGCCTGGTTGGTTTTTGGATTTCTCCTTGTTGTTCCACATCCTAGAATTGCCATCTTGGCTTGCTGGACAATTTTGGACAGATTCAGAGGAAGTTGTTCTGGACCGGTCTAACCGGTGCCAGGGACAAGTCTGACCGGTGCTGCTGGTTGCTGCTCGAGTTGTTTGTTCTGCTGCGTTCTCGAGTAGTTTGGGTGTTTTGCTAGTTCCTAGGTCCAGTAGCACTCTAGTGGCTACGTGGATTTGACTAGCGGGGTGTCGAGGATCTTGGAGTTGCGTTTGGGACTATAGGCCGAGTTCGACTCTTCAGAGAAAAAATTTTATCGGCTCCCATTCACTCCCCCCCTCTCTGGTCGCCATTCTGATCCTTCACAGGCCACACTCTAGACAACTAGAGCTACAACTAAGAAAGTAGGATACAAAAGGAAACAATAAGAACTACTATGACGAACTGCTATGAAGAAGAAAAGGTGTTTGTTCCCGCATTCCTCCCGGTCTCGTTGTAGCTTGATAGTGTGTCTTCTTTGATTCGGTAGGCCACATCCACTTCTTCCTTGAAACCTTATTTAAAGACTCGCCGATTGCAACCCTTCTAAAATGTCCTCCCAACATACAAGACCATCAAGTCTTGTCCTTATTGTCAAACCTTAATCAACATCTTTTCCACCCTCTACGAATTAAGTCTGATGGATTGGCAGATAGTAATTGATGAGTATCAAACCAACTAACCACCTGTGATCACCGCACAGGTGAATGGACAATCTTGCACGAAAGAGATAGCGTTTCTGATGAGGTGTTGTACAAATTTCACACGGTCTTCCTGAAAGTGACTGCTGCGAGGATCTTCATGAAAGTGACCAACTTTGGGCTCTGCTGGAAAAAATGCAACATAAGCACCTTCCACATGTCAACTAGGCCACCTTTGGAGTTGGAGAAGGTGCCACCTTGGATCTCTTCTTGTTCCTAGATTTGTTTCCTACTTCCACCAGTGTCTGTAATGCTTCCATCGTGGTCTTGGCGAAGGGGCGGGGGAGGTGTTGTGCCAACGATTCAAAACTAGTGATATCTTTCTTTTGTACATCAAGTGTAATTCTCCAAGCTTATTTATGAGAACTCGTTGAGCCAACTGAATGCTATCTTTGCCTGGGTTAGCTTTAGCTTTATCAGCCAACCGTGTGCTCTTCCGTTGTTGTGTACTAGACTCGCTGCCAGCAGGGGCCAAATTACAAGTGTTGGGGGGAGGGTTAACTCGTGGTGGTGTATGCAAAAGAGGGGGACAAGAAGGCCCTGAAACAAAATCCAGGAATAAGGCCAAATCATCAACTTTCGATACATCACCTGGTACATTGGGGTTTGAATTTTAATACAAGTGCATCTCTGGATGCTAACACCGGGTATTTTCATGAGTAGCTAATGGTAGGAAGAGAAACTACATGAAGTCTGCAAGCAGATGGGGACATCATTACAAAGACAGAACAACTGAAGTGACATGTGACATACTTCTACAAGAAACTGTTTGGGAGTGAAGCAAACCCTCAAGTTCACTTGTCGGAAGATTTCAAGGAGGCATAGCAGATTGCAAGAAGAAGACATGCTGGAGCTGATCAAACCCTTTACAATAGCATACCTAGAAATTTTGGTTAAAGAGATGAAATCTAACTCAGCACCAAGCTCTGCTGGCTTCTTAATGCTTTTCTTCAAAGAATTCAGGGGACAAGTGAAAACTGATATTCTAGAAATGTTACAAAAACTTCACAGAGGAGAACTAGATGTAGCGAGACTAAACTATGAGGTAATCACACTTAAACCAAAGATCCAGGTTGCGTCAAATATCAAATAATTTAGATCGATCTGCCTATTGATGTAATATACAAAATCGTCACAGAAGTGCTAACCATCAGACTGACCAAGGTTGCACAAAAGGTAGTTGGAGTGAGTCAAATAGCTTTCATCCTTGGGAGGAATATTCTAGATGGAGTGGTTATCCTACATGAAGTTCTACATAATCTGAAGAACAAAAAACCGTAGGGGATAATTTTGAAGCGGGATTTCAAAAAGGCGTACGATAAAGTCGACTTGAAGTCCCTAAATGAGTTTCTAAGAAGGAAGAATTTGCCTTAAAAATGGTTTGAGTGGATGATGAGCATAGTTACATAAGGTAAAGTGGCTATTTACCTGAATGGTGAGAGGGGAAATTCTTTAGAAGCTATAAAAGGTTAATGCAGGGAGATCCGATGTCACCTCTCCTTCTTTAACTTGGTGAGCGATGCATTTTCATATATGCTTAACCACACAAAGGAAAAAGGGCTCTATAAGGTCTAGTACCAGATCTGGTGGAGGGGGGCTCCCACACTTGCATCACGCTGACGATACCGTATTATTTTAGAAGAATAATGAAAAGAACATTGCTATGCTGAAATTCATGTTATTCTGCTATGAGATGTCAGCGATGAGAACAAAGTACAACAGAATCTTTGTGGTGGGTGTGGAGGATCAAGAGCAAGAAGAGATTGCCAATGCCCTCAATTGTCACGTGGGGGTATTGTCGATGGTATATCTAGGGATCCTGGTAAGTATTGTAAGACTGTCAAAGGCAGAAATGAGCGATACAGTCACTAAAGCGGGGGGGGGCAATATTAGGTACATGGAAATGTGGCCATCTATCGTATGGAGGGGCCGCCATCCTAATCAACACAAGCCTCACTAGCATACCTATGTACATCATGGGGGATATATTGGCTTCATGAGGGGATTCACCAAAAGTTGGACTCAGTGGTGGGGACATTCTTTTGGCAAGGGGCACGCAATAATAAGAAATACCATATGGTGAAATGGGAAGGCCTGAGCAAACCAAAAGAATGTGGTGGTTTCGGTTTCATAGATACTAGGGCAATGAACAAAGCTAAGTGGATATACCGTATAGAGGGGGAACAACAGTGCATGCATTCAATTGCTTAAGAAGAAGTACTTAAGGGAGAAGGGCTTTTACCAAGAACAAGTAGAGGGGCATCACAATTTTGGTAAGGGACACATAAAGTGGGAGAATGGTACTAGTATGGCAGAACCATCAAGATAGGTGATGGAGTGAGGACCATACTTTGGTTAGATGTGTGGATGGGAGAATGTGCTATAAAGATTAAGTACCCAATTTGTTGGGACCAAAATATATCTATAGCAGAGGCACAACAGAGGGGTGGAGGTTCAGCTAGTAGGGGCTTGTGCTGGAGGCGAAAGATGAAGGGATTGATATGGGAGGTGACCTAGAACGGGTAGAAATACAAAGCAGAGAGGACTCAGTGGGATGGACTCTAGAAAGAAATGGCAAGTTCTCCACTAAATCGCTATACATGTTCATGATTAAATTGAGATGTGTGGACCAAAACATGGTGAGGGTGTGGAGCTCGAAACTTCCCCTAAAAATTGTTGATGGTTGTTAAGTACCACTTTTAGCCGTCAATATTCTCACATAATTGGAAGCAAATGCACTTATTGCATGCATTTAGTTAAGAATAGTGTAGTTCCACTTGTCCTTGGAGATTATTTGATTGTAGGTAAAATAAGCATGAAAAGGAGTAGAAACTCACCTTTTATGAAGTGATCTGTAACATCCCGCAATTTTTACGAGATGTTCTATTTATGAAAATGTGGATTTTAAAATTTTTGGGTGAATTATTGAGTGCTTAATTAATCTGTTAAGGATGTCTTCTCCTCTTTCCCAATTTTCCTAGATTTATTTTGGGCCAAATAATAATTCTAGGAACTATAAAATGCTAGTGTGATAATTTTGGAGGTTATTGGCTTTTATCTGGATTTTATTTGAGTGCTTAATTCAAATCTGAATTTGAATTCAGATTTGAATTCTAGATATTAGTATGAAGGAAATAGGAAAATAGGAAAGAAACCCTTAATCCTGTTCTGGGCCTTAACGTCACCGGGGAAGTCCTCCGGAGGTCCTTAAACTCGCCTTTGAATGCGCCGGCCCTCCCTAAGTTTTCGCCGGCCCAACTATCTCTGGCCCAGCTAGGCCTGCCGGCCATTCCTTTCACCTGAGTCGCCGACAAGTGAGACCCACGCGTCATCCGCCACCTCCCTCTCTTCTTTTTCCCCTTTTCCCCTTTCCACCACACCGCGGCCACCCCCGGCACGCCACCTCGGCGGAGCTCGCCGTACGCCCGTGGACGACGCTGTGGATGCGTGCCACATCAGCCCGCGTCGATCCGACCGTCCGTGCGTCTCCACGCTCGCCTATAAGAACCACCATCACTGCTCCCCTCGAACCCTAGCCACTCTGGGGTTTTCCCCATCCCGATCCGCCGCCGCCGTCTTGGGAGAAGGAGGAGAAGGGGGCGGGGAAGGCCGTCCGTGGGAGCCACCGCGCCGGAGCCGACGATGACCGTGACGAGGACGTCGTCCACCGCGAAGCTGGAGCCGGACCTGCTGAAACCCGCGCCGCACACCTCTGCTTCCTCTGCTCCGGGCTGCTCCACCGCCGCTCCTGCTTCACCGCCGCCTCACCGCTGCAACCAGGACCACCAGGTGAGCCTCACCCTTCTCGCTTGGATGCTGGTGAAAGGCCTTCGAGCCAAGATGATCCGCTGCGGCCAAGGCTTAACCTTGTGTCCGCGCTCTGTTCTGCTCGGCCCTGCTTGCACCGTGCCGCTGCCGCGAACTGTTGTCGCTTGTGTTGTTGGCCATCGCGCCATGCCTTATGCCTGCAGGTGCCGCTGCCTTCATCAATGCGCGCGCGCAAACCTCGCCTGGCCTTGCACCTTTTGCCCGATCGCCGTCGAACACGCCGCCCTGTCCGCTGCGCCGACGCGGCCAAGACGCCGGTTTGCACGCTCGTGGACGCACGCGCAGGGAGGCAAAAGGCTTTGGCTTTAGTTTGCCGCGCACCAACCTCCATCCGAGCGCCCACGCACCCACGCGCCCTCGCCGGCGACCAAGTCATGGCCTTTTTCGTCTTGCCGTTGCGCACGCTGGGCAAGGCGCCTCCTTGGCCCAAGTCCCGACCTGTGCACGCGCGAACTGGAGACAAAACCCCTCCTTTGGGGTCGAAATCCACACGTCGTTGCACTCGTGCATGCCCCGGCACACCTGCGCGTCCACGCGCCCATGCCGGCGACCGAAGCGCAGCTCTTGCCGCTGCTCTTCTTTCCGCCGCCGCCGCCGTTGAGCCGAATTCCGGCCAAAGGCCGCACCTTTCTTTGCCCAAACGAAACCATAGGAGCTCCTTAACTGCGCCGTGTCGCTTGTTGACCAACCGTCAGCGAGCCTTAACCGTCTCGCCGCCCCTTTGGAGCCTTTCGTCGAACACCTACCAGCCGGCCAAAAACCCTACTGGGGTTTTGTTACACACACACACACGAAATCGTGCTGAAGCAGATCCAGCCGGATATTGTGAGGCCAGCCGCTCACGGCCGAGCCACACGTGGGCCTGCACCGCCCCTAACCGAAGCCAATCCGGCCGGGATCCCGTGCGCCGGCCACACAAGCAGACCAGTCAGCCGCCACATGCGCTGCCGCTGGCTATAAGCCGCCCAGTTGGCAGCCACGTGTGCGCTTGGAGACAGCCAACAGCCAGCCTTTAGCCAAGCTAGAGACAGCTAGAGTCAACCTATAGATAGTTTATTGTTAACTGTATTGTGTATACATATTTTATTTTCGAAAATGTATTTTTCCATTGGAAATTCATAATAAATCTGTTTTAACTTTGAAAAATATAAAACCTTTTCCTAAAGCCTTCTAAAATCTCAAACTCTGCTCTAGCCTAGAGTTTGCCTCCTTTTTCGGTCTTATTTGTTTTTCTTCTGGAGTTATTGCTATAGAAGATGTGTTTATTTATGTTATTGCGGATCTAGAAGCTACCAGAGCCGGAGAGCTGACGCAGGACTACGATGACGACTTCGCCTTCGACGACTACCCGCTCGCAGGTTCACGCCCGACCGACTCTGAATACCCATTAGGCATTGCTTGTAGAACTACTAGCGCTTTACTTTATGCATGTTGACGGATATATTAAACCTTGCACTGCCTTCTTTATTTTACCCTATCCTTGATTGCCCTACTACTTCTACTACTACTTATATATGTGTGTATATACGCTGAGCTTCGCTATGCATGTGTATGGGAATTGTGGATAGATTCTTGGCGTGTGTGGGGGAAAAACTGGTAGGAGAAGCTGTTTTTGAGTGACTTGGCGGGGGTGAGCTCAAGACAACCCGATCTGGGATCGGGGGCCGGGGGTTCGTCTTCTCGGCCGTTCCCCATTTCGTCCCTATGGCAGGCACAATGTTTTCGGAGCACAGGTGTTAGGGTTTGTGACTACTTTGGAGGACAGGAGCTCGCCCCGATCTAAAACCAAGTGGGTCGCTTTGTTTCACAGGACTTTCGTACACACCACCTCGCCGAGAGTGGGGATAGGGCCGGGTCGACCCTAGCAAGTGCGATACCATACCTGCTGTAGGATAGGATTATCAGTGTAGGGGAGAGTGGGCTTGGACCCTTCGGCTCTCCGAGCGGTGCGTTCTCGTGTGGCCACACGGGGACTAGTTCACAGTTCTGGGGCGGTCTTCTGTGGGGAACTACGTCGAGACCCAGATGCAGGGTGGAATCGTAACTTCTAGGTGTTCGTCTGGTAGGATGGGCTCGGCCGGTCGTACACCGTCCGGGTGCCATTTCGAGCTGGGTACAGGTGTACACACTCTGCAGAGTTAGATATATACGTATAGCTGTGTCCTCAGTTATGGACATGCCCGATGTTTACTCTGACTCTCATGTTTTGGGATTTCTACCTCCCCTTTTAGGATTGAGTGCGGTGAGCCGTGGTTGCATTCGGGGAAAGGAGAGTTGCTCCCTCTGCCTCGTGGATCCGGGTGCAATCATTGAGGTGCGAGGAGTGGGAGTTCTCGCACCGACCCTAGATGGAGATAGGAATTGGTGACGGTGATCTGGGTGATCAGGTGTAACCGATTGTGGATGAGAGACTTGGGAATTGGTGGGATAAGGAGATTCTATTCTTTATGTGCTGCTGCTGCTTAGGAAACCCCAGCCTTTACCTTGTTACTTTTCATACCATTAGAAGTAGGCCACTTAAAGCTTGCATACGTTTGGTGATGTGGACCTATCCCAATCCTTGGGGATAGCCCCTGAGCTTGCAGGGTACGAGTCAGACTTCGACAACAACGTCGATGGATGGTACGACTGAAGGGCGTGACGCTTCGCTCAAGGATGCTTGTGGGAGAGAAAAATAAGCTGAAGACATCTTCTGGAAGATAGCTACCGTTGCGTAGGCTCTTAATCATGTTATTCAGCCAAGAGGCTTGTATTGATGTACTCCTTTGATGGACATGTAATAAAATTAATACTTGTGATGCCTATTTTCCGCTGTATGGTTGTGATATTATTCTGTGATGGAAACTGCATGTGATAGCGTCTGATCCAGGGACTATCACTAAGGTACAGGATGTTGGGTTTTCCTCTCTGAAAACCCGGGGTGTTACATGATCCATACCACCTCAGCTGAGGAGATTACTGCCACATGGATCTTAGGTGGCAAACACATCACTGATCCAAGGGAGGCACTCGTCGATGAATCATAGAGCGACACGTGGACATCACATGGATCCATGGGCCCACCAGGGACCCAAACCGCCTCCAAACTCGCCATGCACCTGGGATGGATCATGGGGCCCACATGTCAGCCACCTGGATAAAGCACAACATGAGGGGACGCCCGGAAGCGTCGGCCGATCCTAGGATTGGCCAAACCGCCTCTGGCTCGTCTCATCGTGGCCTTCCACGTGGTGCTTTCTCATTGGTCACTTGCTGCATCCCGACGTGTTTTGGAGACATTTGGTTCCCGAGGTCTCCATGTCCTTGGCCTATAAATAGAAGGGGAGGGGTTCCATTTCTCACACCCACACTTGACTCTCCTCTCTCACTTTTAGTTTCCAAGGTTAGGGGGTAGGCTAGAGTAGCTCTTATTCAGGTTCCAAGTCTACTTTGGGATCTAGGTATGTGTTCTCTTGTATCTTTATTTCTTTGTATGACTTTGATCTACTTCAGTTATTTATCTATTTCATATAAAGTTAGGGTAGTTCATATGATCGATATGTTCTTGAGTTCTTCGCTTGTCCATCATTTAGAGGCTCGTGTTTGTCATGAACACTACCTTTTGATCCACTTGATGAGGGATTTACTCATGCCTTTCGTGTTTGTTCATAAGTTAGAGGCTCGTGTTCTTCGCGAACACGACCCTTTGATACTATTGATCAGACATAGGAAAGACCGTACTCGTTTGTATGACTAGCTTGTGTTTGATCGAGTTAGATTACATTGTTGTGTTGCATGAGGTTTGTGTTTAAGCTATAGTACTCGGTCTAAGTTGACTAGTTATCTGGTGGCTTCGCCCTAGGTCACAATAGCCCGGCCCGGGTGAAGTCCAGCAGCAACGCAAGCATGGTGCCTAGGTTGTGTGGTCGCGTTAGTTATGAGCTTGCCCCCTGTATACATAGAGGTAGGTCGTGGTAGAGACAGCAGTTGGACCCTTTGTACTCCTCTGCGCTGAGGACGTACCTACGCCTACAGGACCACTGGTGCTTTGCACGGTGGCCATCCTACCTCACCCGGCGCTTCCAGACTTCTCGGGGATGGTGGAGCACAACACTGCCCTGACAGTGAGGACTGCCGTCGACATCGCCTGTAGCCCTGTACTGAGCCACCTGTTGGCTAAGTACCGCGATGTGTTTAGGATGGGGGACCTGCGGCTGATCCCCCAGGACTATTACAGAGTGGCGCCGCTCGTGGGAGGAGTGCCCGACCCTTTGGCACTTCACGAGGAGGAGGTTCGCCAGGCTCCACTATGAGACTCCGACGAGGTACTCGTCGCGACAACCAGCTACCTTGTGGACCTGGATGAGCACGCCCGCCGACTGGGGTACCAGACGAATGACCTCTACGGACGACTCGAGCAAGCTACTACAGGTGTTCGTCAGCTTCTACCCCGTTGCCAGAGACTGGAGGTGGAGAACCGTGCCCTACGCCAGCGAGTCCAGCAGCTTGAGCGTGGACTATACCACGCCAACGCTTTGGTGTTACAGGCAGAGGGAGAGAGGGTCACAACATGAGAAGAGATGCTTTACGCCAAAGAAGACTTGCGCAAGGAAGAAGCCAAGTTCAGCCGCCTCTGCGACAAGCTCGATCGGAAGGATGATCTGCTCACAATGCAGGGGCACCTTCTTGGTCGTGAGAGGATCAAGGTTGCCGAACTCTCCAAGAATAAGGACGTCAACATCGCCAACCTTGCAGCACTTACCCGGACTATTGTGTACCTTCTGGACAAGAGCAAGCAGATCCTGAAGACTTGGGAGGACACCGACTCCCTACGTGTGGACGAGCTTCACGAGATCAACAGTCAGCTACCGCCAGAGGACCAGCGAGAGATCCGTGCAGAGACCTTCAAGCTTCACCCGTCTGCTCTCAAGTTACACTTGTGTCCTATGGCAGGCATGCCTACCCCGGTTGAGACCGAGGAGGTGAAAGCCGCCCATGCCATGCTGACCAGGATGTTCCCGAAGGACTACCCCACCGACGACCGTTGCCCGGTGTCGTACAAGAGGGCTCGCACCGAGTAGGGTGCTGGAGCGAGTTCCATGTTAACGAATAAAAGTAGAGTTGTATGATACGTAGCTTCCATGAGTTGTTCCATGCATTCGAGAGCCTGTTCCGGTGCATGAGGAGTTATGAGTCTAGTCACACCTTAGATGGCACACCTTTTGAGATCATGTAACACTATTTTAGATCGTTGTTGTGTTGTGACCTCCAAGGCCTGAGTCAGCCTCGAGGAAACTTATGTACCCATAATGGATGCTGATTGTTTGGATCTTAATGGAGTTAATCGTTCTTATTGCTTTTTCTCTTTGATTGTTGGAATATGTTTGTAGTAATATTTCCATGCTTGTGTATCAGACTCAAATTGTTGGTGAGTGACGTTATCTAAAGTTTTTCTTGTCCCCGGTCATGTTTTCAGTAAGATGTCAATTAGGAGGTCTGGACGTCTATTGGCACGCCTTGAGGAGGCGGAAGCAGAAGAAGAAGAAGCCCCGCCAGTCTGTGGCCGTGGACGTGGCCGAGCTCCCGCACGTGGGCGTGGACGCGCTATCACTCATGGTCGCAGACACACACCTGTCTGGGGAGGAGGTCGAGGCCGAGGCTGAGGTGCTGAGGCACCACCGCCACCGCCTCCAACTATCGGTTAAGGCGATGCTGAAGAAGATGAAGAAGAAGCTGAGGCTGAGCCTGAACCTGAGCCCGCACCAGCTCCCCAGGGGCGTGGTCGTGGTTGTTGCCGTCAAGATGCACCGCCACCGCCACCACTGAACCTGGTTGAGGCGATGGATACTCAGACTCAGTTGCTGCAAAGAATGGCTGAAGTCGTCGAGCACCGAGTCAACGGTGGGAACCGCAACATTCCACCGGAATAGGACTTCGCCAAGAAGATCGAGAGGTTCCTCCGCCTGAAGGCCCCTACCTTCAGTTACTCGGATGACCCTCTCGACGCTGACGACTGGCTTCGGGTGATTGAGACAAAGCTCGACCTCACTGCCTACACTAATGAAGAGTGTGTGGCTCTCGCCGTCCACCAGCTCGAGGGCCCTGCCAAGTCTTGGTGGGACAACTACTCAGACAGCCACCCGAACCCAGCTTTCATCACCTGGCTGGAGTTTTGCGAGGCTTTCCGCGAGCAATACCTGCCGAAGGAGCTCATGACTCAGAAGGCCCAGGAGTTCCGCACCATGACACAGGGTGCGATGAGGGTGGAGGAGTATGAGAGGCACTTCATAAAGATGATGCGCTATGCCCCAGATGACACCAACACCGATGACAAGAAACAATTCTGATTTCTGCGAGGCCTTCATCACAGTCTCTGCCGAGGTTTGAAGGCAAGTGAACACAAGTACCTTCGCCACCTGGTGAACAGGGCGATCGCTCTCGAAGAAGAAAGGAGGGGTCACGAAGAACACATGAAGGGCAAGAAGAGGATGGGAGATCGGGATCACAGCGACCGATCCTTCCAGAGGCCAAGGAGTGCGCAAAGCAACCTGCTGAGGGGGAGCTACCGCCCGGGGCACAACCAGCCCGGACGTGGCTTCGGAGGAAGCCGTGCACCATTCCCAGGAGGAAGAAGCTCCAACTACCAGCAGCAGGATGGTGGTTACAACCGCCAGCAGCAGAACGCGCCAAAGATGAACACTAGAGGGTTTGTGGTGACGTGCTTCAAGTGTGGCAAGCCGGGCCACAAGTCGTACGACTGCCCTGACAGGAAGAACTTCGCTACAGCTGCTAAGACACCAGCTCCAGGATGGAGGCCTCCTCTGGCTCCTCCCCGGCAAGCCGCTGACCGTGGGAGACTCAACCTCCTGACTGAGGAGGAGGCTGCGGACGCTCCTGACGTCGTGATCGGTGAGTTTTTAGTTTGTGGTACAAAAGCTTTAATTCTTTTTGATACTGGGGCAACTAGTTCTTTTGTATCCTCTAACTTTATAAACAAAATGTCTCTCCCCATGACTCCCTGACCAAAACCAATTTTTACGTGCTCACCGCTCAGAGATATCCGGTGCACCTTATTATGCAAAGGTGTGGAAATGTTCATCAAGGGCCACAAGTTCCTCGGAGATCTGACTATGCTGAAATCCAACGGAATTGATATTATTCTGGGCATGGATTGGATCACCGCTCACAAGGGAGTTATCTCTACTGCACCGCACCAAGTGACACTGATACACCCCAAGGGAACAAAGATCACGTTTGAGCCAATGCAGTCGTGAGACGTACCAGCGGTGTACAACCTCACCACGAAGACAGTAGCAGATGTTCCTGTGGTTTGTGAGTACCCCGATGTCTTTCCTGATGACTTACCGGGGTTACCGCCGGACCGCGATGTGGAGTTCGTGATCAACCTCGTGCCGGGTACAGCACCCCTGGCGCAAAATCCCTACAGAATGGGCAAGCTGGAACTGGCAATGTTGAAGGAAGAATTGGAAGCGCTCCGCCAGAAAGGGTACATCCGACCGAGTGCCTCACCTTGGGCTTCACCGGTATGTTTGTACCAAAGAAGGATGGTACGCAATGACTGTGCATTGATTACCGTGCTCTTAATGCGGTAACCATCAAGAACAAGTACCCCTTGCCACGCATTGATGATCTACTGGATCAGTTGAGGAAGGCAAAGTATTTTAGCTAGATTGACCTTCGATCAGGTTACCATCAAATGAAGATCTGCCCAGAGGACATATACAAGACAACGTTTGTGACCCGGTACGAGCAGTATGAATACACTGTCGTATCGTTCGGTCTTACGAACACCCCAGCTTACTTCATGAATATGATGAACAAGGTGTTCATGGACGAGCTAGACAAGTTTGTCGTTGTGTTCATTGACGACATCTTGATCTTCTCGGAAACTGCCGAAGAGCATGAAGAGCATCTGAGGATTGTACTGGAAAAACTTAGGTAACATCAATTGTATGCCAAATTCAGCAAGTGCAAATTCTGGCTAGAGGAAGTCACATTCCTTGGGCATGTGTTGTCAGGTGAAGGAGTGGCTGTTGATCCATCGAAGATCGAAGCTATGTCAAAATGGCAATTGCCCAAGTCCATGACAAAAATCAGAAGTTTTCTCGATATGGTAGGGTACTACCGCCGGTTTATTGAGAATTTCTCCAAGATTGCTAAGCTGATGACTGAGTTGCTCAAGAACAACACGCCATTCGTTTGGTCAGAAAAGTGTGAAGCCAGCTTTCAGGAGCTCAAGACCCGACTCACCACAACTCCCGTGTTAACGCTCCCCGATGACTAGAAGGACTTTGTGGTGTACTGTGATACTTCAAGGTAGGGTCTTGGTTGTGTGCTGATGCAAGAAGGCAAGGTGATCGCTTATGCCTCACGACAGCTTCGGAAGCACGAAGAGAACTACCCGACACATGACCTCGAACTGGCAACTGTCATTCATGCGCTGAAGATATGGAGGCATTACTTGATGGGCAACAAATGTGATATCTACATAGATCACAAGAGTCTGAAGTATATCTTCACCCAGTCAGAGTTGAACTTGAGGCAGTGAAGATGGCTAGAGTTGATAAAGGACTAAGACCTCAACATTCACTATCACCCAGGCAAAGCAAATGTTGTGGCCGATGCTTTGAGCCGAAGAAGTTATTGCAACAACCTGATGGTGCAGAAAGAACAACCTGAGTTATACAGGGAGCTAGAGAGATTGAAGCTTGACATAGTAGAAAAGGGGCAACTCAATGAGATGAGGGTGAAGTATAGCTTGGAAGACCAAATTCGGCAAGCTCAGAAGGGGGGCCCAGAGATTGAAGAAGTGAAAGATCTTCTGACAAGAGGTAAGGCCCCTGACTATCGCATTGATGAGCAAGGCACATTGTGGTTGAATGATCGCATATGTGTGCCTAGTGTTGAGGAGACCCGGAAAGCAATTCTGAAGGAAGCTCAAGAATCTCGGTACTCTATTGTTGACGGCTGTTAAGTGCTACTTTTATGCCGTCAACTCCCGCATAAAATGAATGAAAAGTGATCATCAACACTAGAATAGGGCTTTATACTGACAAGTTCCACAAGTGTTGGTGTTTCTAGCTTTTGTTGTAGGATGCACCGGAATACGTGATAAATGATACAATTGAGAACAAGTGATCCAATGGCTTATATAGGACGTCATCCATAACAACCTCAAATGCCAATTTGGACTGCACCATTGCAACGGGCTCGTCGATACGATCGAAATGGATATATCATATGTCTACTTCTGAGTCTGGATGAAAGAGATATGCACAAGACAAGATCACCATCTTGAGATGTGGGCCCGGTGGGACCCACACCAGACCACGTGGCGACGTGTTGCCACGTTGGATGCCATGTGTCCATGACACATCACCAATCCAAGGAAGCACACCTTCGACCAATCAGGAGCCAGTATGCGGATTCAAGGGCCCACATCCCCACAGAAACAAGCTAAAAACACCGTATACACACCCATACACACCTGAGGACCCACCTGGCAGTCACCTGGACGAAAGGCGGTGGAAACAGACCCACCTGGGAGTCAACCGAAGCCCAGTTCGGCCGAACCCTTCGGAGGTCCTCTCGTCCCCAGCCGACGCGTGACAACTCTCCATTGGTTCCTCAAGGCATCCCGGGGTGTTTTGGAGTCGTTTGGCACTCCGAGCAAGCCACCCCCTTGCCTATAAATAGAAGGGGAGGGGGTAGGAAATGGGACACACTCCACCCATCCAAGGCTCCTCTCCTAGCTAGTGTTAGAGTAGAGAGGGAGAGAGAGAGGCATGTGCCTCTACGATGTTGCTTGTTCTTCAATTAGAGTAAAGTAAGTATTTCTGCATTTTCTATTTAGACTAAAGTGTTATTCATTCTTGAGTGATATGTTCTTGTGTTTTTCGCCTGTTCATCATTTAGAGGCGCGTGTTCTTCACGAACACGCCCCCTCAATCTAGTTGATTAAGTGCACAAGTTTGTATCCCGTTTGTATGACTTGTCTATTAGAATAAAGTGGAAATGATTGCATGCTCTGATTAGAATAAAGTGTGTTTGTGATTCCTTTCTAATAGTTTATGCTAGGTTGCATGAGTAGACTTTTTTCCTCTGCTAGTGCGTAGATCCTGGGTTTATGTGTTTGTCTGCTGCAAGTCGTTCGTATACGTTGGAAGCATAGTTCGGGGTCGAGTGCTCTCCTGTATGCCTTTAGTATAAGCTAGTAGTACCTATAGTGAGTGAGATCAGTTCTCTTCCGTGGTCGTAGTTCTATAAGTACAGAGTGTCGTAGTCCGTTGGCTACGGCAGTAACCACAGCGTAGACGTGGTGTCACGCTACCGGTTATCATTCGTTCGGCTTATCCCAAGGTTAGGTAGAGGCAATCCAGGTGGTGGTGACAGCCCGTCTGGCCCTCGTTGATCCTCCGCAGCTGGATATAGTCAGAGTTCCGTTCCACATAGATCCGCGTACCGGAATCGCCTGTTAAGTCAGGGCTAGCGGTACCCTAAGCCAAGTTCTATCTAGAGATTGACCTTTAATCTCATCTATAGTGCTATCTTTAGGAATCCTCTCTATCCTTGCCTCTTATCTGGGTGTGTCCTTGGACCGGCTAGTACGAAGTTAGTGCACACACGTTCCCTTGGATTCGATACCCTTGGAATACTCTGAGGTGAAAGCTACAACGGTATCCGTGCGCTTGTGGATTTATTTCGTGTGCCGCTAAAATACCCAACATCTATTCACCCTGGGTCCACCAAGATGTACCAAGACTTAAAGAGTTGATTCTGGTGGAAAAATATGAGGAAAGACGTCGCTGATTATGTTGCTCGATGCGACATCTGCCAGAGGGTGAAGGCGGAACATCAAAGACCCGCTCGGTTGCTACAGCCACTTGAGATACCAGTCTGGAAATGGGATGATATCAGCATGGACTTCGTGGTAGGCCCACCTCGCACTCAGAAAGAAAATGACTCAATTTGGGTAATTGTGGACCGTTTAACCAAGGTAGCACACTTCATACCGGTGAAGAACAGGTTCAGTGTAAGCCAGTTGGCCGACCTTTACGTGGAACAAATCTTGAGACTGCACGGAGCACCATGTAGCATCGTGTCTGACCATGGCCCTTAGTTCACCGCTCAGTTCTGGAAGGGTTTGCATGATTCAATGGGCACACACTTAGACTATAGTACATCTTTTCATCCTCAGACCGATGGACAGACTGAACGGGTGAATTAGGTTCTCAAAGATCTTCTGAGGGCTTGTGTGTTGACATACAACACTGATTGGGAGAAAAGCTTACCCTACGCTGAATTCTCTTACAACAACAGTTTTCAAGCAAGTCTGCAAATGGCATCATTTGAAGCTCTATATGGCATGAAGTGTAGGACTCCGTTGATGTGGTCTGAGGTGGGGGAGAGGACTTTCTTTGGTCCTGCTTCTATTGTTGAAGTCGAGGAAAATGTTGCAAAGGTGAGAGAAAACTTGAAGATAGCTCAGAGCAGGCAGAAGAGCTACGCTGACCCAAAACGTAGGGATATCTCCTTTGAAGTGGGTTACTACATCCTTTTAAGGGTGTCACCGCTTAGAGATACAAAAAGGTTCCATGTGAAGGGGAAGCTAGCCCCAAGATTTGTTGGACCATACCTGATCGTGGCGAAGGTTGGGAAGCTTGCTTACAAGCTAGAGTTGCCGCCCAAACTTGCCGGAGTGCATCCCGTGTTTCACATATCACAACTCCGAGAGTGCCTTGACCCAAAGCTAGACAAGCATGTCTCCACCGATGCAATTGATTTGGAAGACAATCTGGAATACCTGGAGTATCCGGTAAAGATACTGGATTGGGCCAAGAAATCTACAAGGAGCACCACCACTCGTTTCTGTAAGGTGCTATGGAGCAATCACACCGAGCGTGAAGCGACGTGGGAAAAAGAATCGGTCATGAGGGAGGAATACCCTCACCTCTTCGAGCCGGAGGTAACCTCTTAATCTCGGGGACGAGATTCTTATGAGGGGGGAAGTCTGTAATATCCCATAATTTTTACGAGATGTTCTATTTATGAAAATGTGGATTTTAAAATTTTTCGGTGAATTATTGAGTGCTTAATTAATTTGTTAAGGATGTCTTCTCCTCTTTCCCAATTTTCCTAGATTTATTTTGAGCCAAATAATAATTCTAGGAACTATAAAATGCTAGTGTGATAATTTTGGAGGTTATTGGCTTTTATCTGGATTTTATTTGAGTGCTTAATTCAAATCTGAATTTGAATTCAGATTTGAATTCTAGATATTAGTGTGAAGGAAATAGGAAAATAGGAAAGAAACCCTTAATCCTGTTTTGGGCCTTAACCTCGCCGGGGAAGTCCTCCGGAGGTCCTTAAACTCGCCTTTGAATGCGCCGGCCCTCCCTAAGTTTCCGCCGGCCCACCTATCTCTAGCCCAGCTAGGCCTGCCGGCCATTCCTTTCACCTGAGTCGCCGACAAGTGGGACCCACGCGTCATCCGCCACCTCCCTCTCTTCTTTTTCCCTTTTCCCCCTTTCCACCACACTGCGGCCACCCCGGGCACGCCACCTCGGCGGAGCTCGCCGTACGCCCGTGGCTGACGCCGTGGATGCGCGCCACATCAGCCCGCTCCGATCCGGCCGTCCGCGCCTCTCCACGCTCGCCTATAAGAACCACCGCCACTGCTCCCCTCGAACCCTAGCCACTATGGGGTTTTCCCCATCCCGATCTACCGCCGCCGTCTTGGGAGAAGGAGGAGAAAGGGCGAGGAAGGCCGTCCATGGGAGCTGCCGCACCGGAGCTGACGACGACCGTGCCGAGGACGCCGTCCGCCGCGAAGCCGGAGCCGGACCTGCTGAAGCCCGCGCCGTAGACCTCTGCTCCCTCTGCTCTGGGCTGCTCCACCACCACTCCTGCTTCACCACCGCCTCACCGCTGCAACTAGGACCACCAGGTGAGCCTTACCCTTCTCGCCTGGATGCTGGTGAAAGGCCTTTGAGCCAAGATGATCCGCCGCGGCCAAGGCTTGACCTTGTGTGCGCACTCTGTTCTGCTCGGCCCTGCTTGCACCGCGCCACCGCCGCGAACCGCCGTCGCTTGTGTTGCCGGCCATCGTGCCGTGCCTTACGCCTGCAGGTGCCGCTACCTTCGTCAACGTGCGCGCAAACCTCACCTGGCCTTGCACCTTTTGCCCGATCGCCGTCGAACACGCCGCCATGTTCGCTGCGCCGACGCGGCTAAGCCGCCGGTTTGCATGCTCGTGCACGCACGCGCAGGGAGGCAAAAGGCTTTGCCTTTAGTTCACCGCACACCAACCTCCAGCCGAGCGCCCACGCACCCATGTGCACTCGCCGGCGACCAAGTCGTAGCCTTTTTCGTCTCGCCGTTGCGCACGCCGGGCAAGGTGCCGCCTTGGCCCAGGTCCGGACCTGTGCACGCGTGGACTGGAGACAAAACCCCTCCTTTGGGGTCGAAATCCGCACGTCGTCGCACTCGTGCACGCCCCGGCACACCTGCGCATCCACGCGCCCGTGCCGGCGACTGAAGCGCGGCTCTCGCCGCTGTTCTTCTTTCCGCCGCTGCCATTGAGCCGAATTCCGACCAAAGGCCATACCTTTCTTTGCCCAAATGAAACCCTAGGAGCTCCTTAACCATGCCGTGTCGCTTGTTGACCAACCGCCGCCGAGCCACGCCACCGGCGAGCCTTAACCATCTCGCCGCCCCTCCGGAGCCTTTTGTGAACACCTACCGGCCGGCCAAAAACCCTACTGGGGTTTTGTTACACACACACCCACACAAAATCGTGCCGCAACAGATCCAGCTGGATCTCGTGAGGCCAGCCGCTCGTGGTCGAGCCACACGCGGGCCTGCACCACCCCTTACCGAAGCCGATCCAGCCAGGATCCCGTGCGCCAGCCACACAAGCAGCCCAGTCAGCCGCCACATGCGCTGCCGCTGGCTATAAGCCGCCCAGTTGGCAGCGACATGTGCGCTTGGAGAGAGCCAGCAGCCAGCCTTTAGCCAACCTAGAGACAGCTAGAGTCAGCCTATAGATAGTTTATAGTTAACTGTATTGTGTATACATATTTTATTTTTAGAAATGTATTTTCCCTTTGGAAATTCATAATAAATATGTTTTAACTCCGAAAAATATAAAACCTTTTCCTAAAGCCTTCTAAAATCTCAAACTCCGCTCTAGCCTAGAGTTTGCCTCCTTTTTGGGTCTTATTTGTTTTTCTTATGGAGTTATTGCTATAGAAGCCGTGTTTATTTATGTTATTGCGGATCTAGGAGCTACCAGAGCCGGAGAGCTGACGCAGGACTACGACGACGACTCCGCCTTCGACGACTACCTGCTCGCAGGTTCTCACCCGACCGACTCTGAATACCCATTAGGCATTGCTTGTAGAACTGCTAGCGCTTTACTTTATGCTTGTTGACAGATATATTAAACCTTGCACTGCCTTCTTTATTTTACCCTATCCTTGATTGCCCTACTACTTCTACTACTACTTATATACACATGTATATACGCTGAGCTTCGCTATGCATGTGTATGGGAATTGTGGATAGATTCTTGGCGTGTGTGGGGAAAAACTGGCAGGAGAAGGCGTTTTTGGGTGACTTGGCGGGGGTGAGCTCAAGACAACCCGATCTGGGATCGGGGGCTGGGGGTTCGTCTTCTCGGGCGTTCCCCATTTCGTCCCTATGGCAGGCACAATGTTTTCAGAGCACAGGTGTTGGGGTTTGTGACTACTTTGGAGGATAGGAGCTCGCCCCGGTCTGAAACCGAGTGGGTCGCTTTATTTCATGGGACTTTCGTACACACCACCTCACCGAGAGTGGGGATAGGGCTGGGTCGACCCTAGCAAGTGTGATACCATACCTGTTGTAGAATATGATTATCAGTGTAGGGGAGAGTGGGATTGGACCCTTCGGCTCCCCGAGCGGTGCGTTCCTGTGTGGCCACACGGGGACTAGTTCACAGTTCTGGGGTGGTCTTCTGTGGGGACTGCGTCGAGACCCGGATGCAGGCTGGAATCGTAACTCTTAGGTATTCATCCGGTAGGATGGGCTCGGCCGGCTGTACACCGTCCGGGTGCCATTCCGAGCTGGGTGTTGAAGTTTGATTATCGTTGCAAAGTTCGCTTGTACTTGCAAGCGGGCAAATCCTCCGTCGTAGTCAAGGGACCCTTCTTCCCTTGAGTGGTGATCCCAAGGTATCAAATCCGTGAAACAATGTGCAACGCAAGATCGATCCAATAAAGTGAGAAAGCACTTTGTTTAAGAGAGGTTTCAAACGCATCTAATCTACTAAATCATGAGAGGTAGCGAGAGAAAGCAAGAGGTAACCGATCTAGAGAGTTTAGATCTTGACTTTGTCGTAGTTCCAAGCGAGAGATGAAGATAGCAATAAGAATCTCATAAAAAGCATGTGGCTTCCGGTCCAATCCTCGAAGGCACCTACCGCACACGTGATCGACATCCTGTCACGATGCCCCGCTTCTTGTGTAGGTGAACCTAAGAGCACGCTCATGAAGAACGTGTTGAAAACACTTGGTAGGTCGGGTATGCACCTCTAGCCACCGTGGCTACAAGGGCACCCTAGGCGATCTATCTTAAGTATAGATCGAGGAAGAAGCAAAACCAATAGAAGACAAAACCAAAGAGGAAGCACTCGATTGCTAGTTATCGGATTCATTGAAACTCCATCATAAGTGTATACATGAATAAGATCCAACCGGGATCCTACCTTGATCTTGATTCAAGCCTTCGGAACTCCGACGTGGTCTTCCATGCAAGGTTCCCACGCCGGCTAGGCGAACCCTAGACGACTATCACGACCCTCCTCTTTGAGATGGCACTACGTAGTTTTGGGGATTTCGCGATCGATTTTTATGGTGACAGGTGGTTTTGGTTGTTATAAACCGTGTATAACGCGACAATAGTCGATATTGGTCGCGATAAGGGTTTGTGTTGCGACCAATTGTGTAGCGTTGCAATTTTAATGGCAATTGCGACAACGCATGGGCCTCTGTTGCGATTGCGGCGTCGGTATTGCGACACTTATTGGTAACGGTTGCAGTAGTTGCCCATATCACAACGACTATGACACGTCGCTATTAGTTGTGCCATGTGTTGCAAAACAGTATTACTTTTAGCGATGAAAATGCACTCGTTGCGACCTAAATATTTGATATTGCAACGTGCATCAAAATTGTTGCAAACTAGACAGGGGTATTGCGACGCTTATTGGTAATGGTTGCAGTAGTTGCCCATATCACAACGACTATGACACGTCGCTATTAGTTGTGCCATGTGTTGCAAAAGAGTATTACTTTTAGTGACGAAAATGCACTCGTTGCAACTGAAATATTTGATATTGCAACGTGCATCGAAATTGTTGCAAACTAGACAGAGGTATGGCGACGCTAACACGTAATCGTCGCGCTAGAGAAGATGCTACTGCGACAAAAATATCCCGGTTGCGATCAAATGCACTATTAGTCGCAATTGATGCATTCGTGTGTGTCTAGGCCAAGGCCTGTTTTGTAATCCTTGCAAAAAATCGAGGCCCATCAATGAAATTGACATTTGCTCAACTCTAAACCACTGTGTTGGGGAGAAACCCGTCCCCGAAGTGGGGCCAACAAATGCTAGCGAAAAGAGAACACAAACTCACGAACAAACCAAGGCGTGTCTTCGGGAGAGCCAAACGAGTCTCCCCTCAGACCACTCTCCCTTTTTCATTCCACCAGGGGTCGTTTAAATAGGCCCGCATCATTCACACTTTACATCTTTACCCTCGCCTTTCTACATCGTGTGAAGGATCTTTGAGGGCATTACAATATTTTTACACCAGCTCGCCCAACTACCACCCTTACAACTCAACACTTTACACCGTGGCACCAGGCATGTGGGCCCACACTCCTTCTTCCCCATTCGGGGAATCGTTACAGTCTCGAAGTCTCACGCCCGCTTCGCGTCGCGATCTTGCGCCGTTACCTTCGGGTGCTCGCCATCCTCTTTCGCCCCTCGAGCACCCTTGAGTTCCTTCCCAGTTAACTTCCGTCCTCCTCGCGAAGGTTCTCTGCACCTTCGCGTGTTCAGCGCCTTCGACCTCTCGGACTCCTGATGCCTTCCCACGCGAAGCTCTTGACACCTTCGCGTGACTAGCACCTTCGACCTCCTCGCGAAGGTTCTATGCACCTTCGCGTGTTCAGCACCTTCGATGCCTTGCTGTGCCACTTCCCGAAGATATCGAGCCTGCATAATCACCAAAGAGCAGAAGATGGCTGCTTCTCCTCGACGCGAAGGCCTGCAGACGAAATGGATAAAAATAGGGGGTTAGGTGCGAAATGGATTTCCCCAACATTAGCCCCTCGCCTGCGAAGGTTTGTCCCCCTAACGAGCCGAAGTAGCGAAACTCAAACGGGTAGAAATATTTTCGCACCGAAGCGCATCCCCATTTCGGCTCGTTCAGGTCTTCCTTTTCTTACACGTGTCCGGTTGTTTTGATTCTCCTGTTTTTTCGCGATATGATCTCTCTTCCCGATTTCCCGCTCATTTTGTTCCTATCTTATCGGGATATGCTTCCGTAACTGCTGTTTTGATTCCTCCTACATTTTCACGCCACATATTTCCTAGATTGCCGCGCCGCTTGTGCTATATAAGGCCATCGCGCCCCCCAGTGCCGAACCCCTCCTGCTGCTGCTCTCTGATCGCCTAGTGCCTGCTCTCTGCTGGTAACTTCTTGTTAACTTTGTTCTATACCTTCGTTTTTATTTCTTGTCCTGTATTTTTTTCGTACCTTCGCTCAACTAGGTTATACTTGTTATTCTTTTGGTTTTAGGTTGCTGCCTGTTTCTCTTGTTTCACTCTTCTTTGTGATGGCTCCGAAATCTGCTGCGTCGAAGCCCCCAAAGGCGACTACGAAGGTTTTTGGACGAAGTCGTGTGACTCCGCGGCTTCTTGCTGATTATGAAAAGCTTGGGTACTTTGAAAGTGGGCAAGCTAGAGCTCCTGGAAACGAAGTGACTCCTGCCCCGAGAGATGATGAGGTTGTAGTGTTCCGCGATCTTTTTGCTGCTGGTCTTCGGTTTCCTCTTGATCCTGTCGTCGTTGCAATCCTTCGCAACTTCGACATGTACGTTCACCACCTTACTCCGAATTCCATTCTTCGGTTGAGCTTGTTCATGTGGGTGTGCAAAACCATTGGTGTCAATCCTACCGTGGCCAACTTCGTACGCGCTCACACTATCCATCATCAACCACTGTATATGGAGCGCACCGAAGGTGATACATATATCAAGGAAGAGGCCCAATTTGCTTTGCTGAATTTCAGATATAGAACTGATGTTGATGTCCCTGTTGTGTGCTATAAAAATCGGTGGGAGGATGACTGGAACACCTTTTGGTTTTATCATAAGGTTGATGACACTGCTACATCGCTTGTTATCAAGGAGCTGCAAGATCTTCCGAAGGGTGTTGGCCTAACTCCCGATGATTCTGATCAATCTCGACTTTTCTTGGTTGTCTTTCGGGAGATTGCAAAAATTATGGGTACCCGCGATCTCGTTGAGGAGTATTGCTACTGCAAGATTTTTCTGGGTGAAGACTGGCTGGTCTGTTGTCGCGTGGAGCGACTTTACAAGCCCCATTAAAGTTCCGGATTTTACAAAAAGCTTCGGAGTTAAACTCGAAGGTTTGTGATCATTTTTTCCTTATACGTTTTTTGATTTCTATGCTTTGTATTTTTTTGTTTTCTTTTTTGCTTATTTTTCCCTCTTTACAGATATCGATGTTCTGCTTATCGAAGATGCTGCCAACGAAATACTTGGTCCTGCCAGCCTTAAAGAAGAGCATGATAGCATGAACCGAATTGGTGGTCTTCGCGATAACCGTGTTTTTCAATTCTTTGGCATTACTGCTGGTGATCGCCAAGTCACCGTTACACGATGCCAAGCTGCCGCTAAGCGTGCTACGGAGAAAGGGTCTAGCAGCGCTGCCGAACCTTCGGCTGCTGCTGCACCTTCTCGTCCTGCCAAAAGACGCGTGAAAGCCGCCAGCAACCGTCAAATTAAGCGCCGCCGGAAGCAAAGATCTGCCTCTCCTGAGACTGTGTCTTCTAGCCCTGATGGCAGCGATGGAAACCAATGTGAAAGGAACAAGAGCAACGAGAATGCGGCTGATCCTACGCTGTCCGGGCGAAGCACTCGAGCGTCTGACTTGGAGCGTGCAGAGGAACAAATTGATGTGACTTCGATATCACCGCGCCCAGACACCGGTGCCGGTACCATTGCTCAACCGTTCGATATTGACATCAGCGGCCGTGAACTAGAGAGTGATGAAGAGCTTGCTGCTCCTTCCAAAACAAGTGGTAAAGCACCCGCTGTTGGCGAAGACATCCCTAAAGAACCTGCTCCTTCTAAAGGGTTGGTTCCTTCTTCTTCGCGCAAAGTTATTGATGCCTTCGCTACTGGTGCCGGCGATAGTGACAGCAGCTCTAACACTGAGTCTGACAGTGGCCGGCGAAGTGGTGGTGTTTTTGTTAGTGCCGATTCTCCCTTAGTTGTTGCGCGCCGTCTCGGAATTTCTCAGAACTCCCGTTTCTTTGGTGATCGCAAGAAGAAATTACTCCAATTCTGCAGTGATGATCGCGAACGCGCTTTGCTCCAAGAGGCTGGTCAATCTTTTAGCTTCCCTATCATGGAAGAGGATCTTGGCCGTGAAGGCGCTGATGAAGCTTTAACGCAGGCTCAAGATCTTGCCATGAAAACCTTCGTTGCCTGTCGAGTTGCTCAGCGCCGGCATCACGAAGATGTCCGTCAATTCAACCTTCGTGACTAGACTACCTCTTCTACACTTGAGAAGGAAATTATCACTGTCAAGAATCTTCAGAAGGACAAAGATAGTCTTGCTATTGCTTTGGAAAACGAGAGAAAGAAAAATGCTGCTCTATCCTCGGAAATTGATTCTTTCTCGAAGAAAAATAGTTCTCTCGAAAACGAAGTTGCTAAGCTGAAAGAGTCTGTTGAAAACGAGAAAAAGAAGATCGAAGGTTTGAAGGGCCTGTACAAAGGTAAACTGAAGGAGCTCGATGAACTGCAAACCACTCATGCTGATCTTGTTGAAGAACATGAGGGTTATTGTGACGAAGTGGAAAAACATATTGTTCCTGTTTGCAAGAAGGTGCATGATCTTTTGACGGACTTTGGCACTGCACCTGGCTCATACATCATCGAAGGTCAATACATAGGCGACATTTTTAAGTGGCTGTCAGATGGCGTATCATCTCTAGCTTCGGCTGGCCGTTCTTTTGGTGAACTAAGCACTGGAGTTGTTTCACGGACCATTTGCCACTCCGTGTACTCTCTCTTGAGCACTCCTACTGACGGGTCCGAGCCTGCTATTTCCAAGACTGCTCTTCGCCAGATGCGCGATGGCTCCTTTGCCTGGCCCAAGAAACCAATGTTGACCGTATTCCTGCTCTGCCGAAGAATATTGCGAAAAACTTTATTAAAGAGTTTTATCGTAAGTTTGGTTTTGGCTATGCGGTTGCTGAAGCCCGTCGTGTTCTGCGCAAGGTTACATTGCTGTGCTCTTCGCTAAGTTATTACTGTCTTTTGCCTCTGTTTGCTTTTAACGTTTAGCTTCTCTTTTCCAGACTAGCCCCAGCCCCGCTACTTCTGGTCAAGTTGGTGTCACCTCCGGTGTTGGGACTGCTCTGCCTTCTTCGACACCTTCGGCTGATGCTGCTTCTCGTGGTGCTTCTACGGCTCCCTCCTCTTCGGCTGGCGGAATGCAAGGTGCTATTTCTTCTGCTGCTCCCACTACTTCAGCTGCTCTCCATACGACCGAAGAGGTGTGAAGATTGGTGCTGCGGTGACTAGTGTTAGGCTGGGAGTGCTGGGACACATTTTGTCTATGTAACTGAACTATTTTGTGAATCTGCGCAGGTGCCGAAGTTGTGCCCTGCGCAGATAGACGAAGATGAGTCGCCTGAAATTTTCTATATGGCGACTATTTTATAAACCGTGGCGACTATTTTATGTCTGGTTCTATATGGCGAAAGTTTCACCTGAAATTTCCTCACGCGTCCTTTGATGAATTTTGGTCTTACAAAATTAACCGATACGATGAACACAACAATGCGTCTAAGGATTTCTTCGAGCAATATAGCCGAAATCGGCTGATTCATGATTCAATTTCGCAACAACGACTGCGTGGAAGTGATTCTTCGGTTGATGTACAACCTTCGAGTAGCTCTCTGTATCGTGGTGGTTCTTCTGTTGCTGTCCCGAAGGTTGAGATAGTTGATCTTACCGAAGACGATATGCACGAGTACATCTACAAGCGTTCTAACTGATGAGTCGCGAGACTACCTCTTGTGTGTTTGGCTGTAACTTAGCTATGTTGTTACGTCTGTAACAGTGCTATTGTTCGAATACTTTCTTGTTGTAATAAACCACTATTTCCGTGAAGTTTTTGGTTTTGAAACTGTGGAAAAAAGGGAACTCAAACCGCGAAGCGCCTCCCCCTAGTTTCCTTTTTCGCGTTTCACAACCTGTATCGGCGAGTTTGTTTGCAACGAAACGTTATTTTTTCTCACGTGTTGCCTTCGCGCAGTTATACGTTTTGTGTTACTTTTGCTCGACATTTTCGATTGCATTGTCACACAATGTTTTGTTCCTCGAGATGACTCGTCAGTCGAATCTCGCATTTTGCTTCGCGCATACGGTGCCGAAGGTTTCTTTCCTTGCTAAAAAGGAGATGATTTGTGACTTCACCTTTTAACGAGTCGACTTATCCCTGCGGATTTTTTCCCAGGGGCTTCGCGCATTGGCCGCCGAAGGCTTTTTATTGTTTTCGTGCTCGACTTCGATGCGAGCACCCTAAGTGAACCAATTACGTTTTTGCGATTTGCCTAAAACATAATTGTTCACTTACGCGATATATGATGTATTTTGTGACCTGTGCCGAAAGTGACAACTCATTTCATTTGAGTTGCATCACTTTGGACTTCCTGATGCGCACCGATGATATTTTTGGGGAGTCCTTGTTATAATTTCCAAGGAGATATTACACATGAAGACCGCCTCATTAAAAACCTCGCATCCCTGTTGTGCCGATGATTACACAACTGGAGACTCTCCCCGCGAGGAAAAGAGTACGGCTTCGAAAACTTAAAAGGAAACGTTTGTTACAAAAGTACGAAATGAAAAGAAACTACTAAGAAAAAGAGCTAAGATACAACGAAGCTTGTTCCTCTTTCACAGCCAATATTTTTGCAGCATATCTTCATTCCACTAGTATGGATCCTCCGCCCCTTCTAGGTTGGTTAGCTTGAAAGCCACTTGCCTTGTTTTTGTTGCGATGAACGGACCGTCCCATTTCTCTTGCAGTTTTCCCACGCCTCGTGTCTTTTTCCTTAAGACCATATCTCCTGTTTTTATGTTCCTCCTTCGCACCTTCTTGTTTCCTCTTGATAAGTTTCAATGTTCTGCAATGCTTGGAGCCTAGCCTCTTCATTGGTGTTCAGTGCTGGTGCCATATCCTCATTTCCAGGTGAACCTTCAGTACGAATGGACCCTAGCTTTATCTCTTCTGGTACCATCGCCTCCTCGCCGTATAGCAACTTGAATGGCGTGAATTTTGTTGCTCTTGACTCTGTTGTGTTGTGAGACCATATGACTCTTGGTAACTCATCTGCCCACTTGCCCCTTGGCATTCCTGTGATGTTTCTTTTGATGCCTGTGAAAATTATCCTGTTTGCCCTTTCAACAGCTCCGTTGGACTGTGGGTGATATACCGAAGCAAAACACAACTTGGTGCCTAGGTGAAAGCAGAACTTGCGAAAGTCTGTTGAGTCAAATTGCTTGCCGTTGTCCACTATTACTTCGTACGGGACACCAAATCTGCAAACCACATTTTGCCAAAAGAATTTCTGTATCACTCCCGAAGTTATAGTCTATACGGCATTCGCTTCAATCCACTTTGAGAAGTATTCAATAGCCACTATTGCATATTTGTAATTTCCCGGAGCCGTTGGCAGAGGCCCCACGATGTCAATTCCCCATCTTGCGAATGGCCATACCGAAGGAAGGAGCTGTATTTCGTATGGTGAAAACTTGGAGTAATTTATGTGTTTCTGGCAGTTTTCGCATGTCCTTACAATCTCTTCAGCATCTCGTACTGCTGTTGGCCAATAGAACGCTTCGCGAAAAGCCTTGGCCACTAGCTTTCTTGTTCCTATGTGAGAGGAGCACATGCCTGCATGTATTTCTCTGTGCAGTTCTTTGCCTTCTTCACGCGATACGCACTTGAGTAATGGTGCGCACACGGCCGCCTTGTACAAGTTCCCCCCTCAACACAAATGACCTTGCTCTTGCTGCCATTCTCTTCCTGTCGACTTCGCTTTCTGGCTCGTAATGCCCTTTCAGATATGCCACTATTTGTGCCCTCCAATCTTCGCTGGTGATTGCGCTAACAAGCTTCGGCTCTGATTCCGCGAAGTGTGCAGTCATTTTCTTCAATGTTTCGTAGAACACATCTGGTGGCAGTGGTTGTTTTGTGGCCTTTTGCTAAAGCATCTGTCTCTTTGTTCTGCTCCCTTGGTATCTTCTTTACTGTGAACCCCAGGAAGTGTTTCTCCATTGCTCTTACTGCTTTCAAATATGAAGACATTTCGTCTTTCTTTGCTCTGTATGATTTGCCTATTTGGTTCGTGATGAGCTCTGAATCTGTGTTCAACACCAACCTTCGTGCCCCTACTGCTTTTGCCTTTCGAAGACCCAATAGCAATCCTTCGTACTTTGCGACATTGTTTGTGTATCCATCAAACTCTAACCTTACTACGTATCTCATTTTTATTCTCGAAGGTGATGTGAGAATTGCCGCAGCTGCTGCACCATCATTACGGTACGCCCCATCACAAAATATTTCCCATGAATTCTCTTCTTTTGGCGACTTCGCGTCATCTTCATCTGATTGAGCCCATTCTGCGACAAAATCTGCCAGCACTTGGGATTTTATCGCTGTTCTTGGTGCGAAGGTTATGTCGTATTGAGACAACTCTGTTGCCCATTTGCCCATTCTTCCTGAGGACTCTTTGTTCTCAAACATTTCGCGAAGTGGGAAGCTGGTTCACTATCACTTTGAAACTTTGGAAATAATGCTTCAACTTTCTTGCTGCCATTACAACTGCGTACGCCATTTTCTCTAGTTCTCAATATAATTTCTTTGCTCCCTTGAGCACTTCGGAGATGAAGTATACTGGCATTTGTTTCAGATTGTTGCCGTTCTGCTTCTCCTCAACCAGTGCTGCACTGACTGCATGAACTGACGCTGCCACGTACAACAACAATTTTGCTTCGGGCCCAGGACTTGCCATTACTGTCAACTTCTCTAAATATGCCTTTAGGTCTTCGAAGGCTTCCTGTTCCTTATCTCCCCATACTATGTTTTTCTGCCCCGCCAATTGCTTGAAAAACGGTAAGCTTCGCTCTGCTGATTTGGAGATGAATCGACTCAATGTTGCGAGCCTGCCGGTGAGCTTTTGTACCTCTTTCTTCGTTCTTGGCGGCCTCATGTTTCTTATTGCCTCTATCTTTTCTTGATTCGCTTGTATCCCTGACTTCGACACCATACATCCCAATAACTCCCCCCTACTGACCCCGAAGATGCACTTTTCTGGGTTCAACATAAGCCCATATTTTCTCATGTTTTGGAAAGTTTCCACCAAGTCTTCGATGGGACTTTCTTTATGTTTGCTGTGCACTACCACATCATCGACGTATGCAGGCACGTTTCTTTTCAACTGTGGACCAAGAACTATCTGCACCATTCTGTTAAAAGTTGGGCCTGCGTTGCGCAAGCCTTCGAGCATTCTTACAAAGCAGTACACCCCGAAGGGTGTTAAGAAACTTGTCTTGTCTTCGTCTTCTTTTCTCATCCATACTTGATGATATCCCAAAAAACAATCAAGAAGTGACATCCTTTCGGATCCTGCTGCCGCATCTACCAACACATGAATTCTTGGGAGAGGGTAGTCATCTTTTGGGCAAGCCTTGTTGAGAGACGTGAAATCTATGCACATTCTCTGATCTCCATTCTTCTTCGGCACCATGACTATGTTGGACAGCCAAGTCGTGAACTGTACTTCGCGTATGACGCCAGCCTCTAGCAACTTCTGTACTTCACGAAGTGCTGCCTTCTCTTTTTCTGGTGATACCACTCTTAGCTTTTGTCTTCTTGGCGTGATCTTCGGGTTTAAGTTTAGACTGTGCTCGATAACTTCATGCGGTATTCCCTTGAGATCTTTTTTGCTCCATGCGAAAACATCTTGGTTTTCACTCAAGCAGTTAAGCAAGTGTGCCTCTTCTTCTTCACTGAGGTCCTTCGCAATTATGACTGTTTTGTCATCCGAACTGCCATTCAGCTTCATTCTCTTCGTATGCTGCATGGGCTTGATTCTATTTTCTTCTTCCTTCCTCTTCTGCTTTATTAACTGCGACTCTTGTACATCACCTTCGCTTTGATGGTTCCCTTCGCTGATCCGCACTAAGTGTACTGGCTTGCGGTCAGTGCCTGTATTGTATTCTCTGTCCCATGCATCCTCCTGGTCCCCATAGACTGACAACACCCCATTGATCATTGGAATTTTCATACGCAAGAAGGGCATGTGAATTACTGCTGCGAATTTGTTTATGACTCCTCTTCCGAAGATGGCCTTGTATGAATAAGGGATGTCTACTACATCGAAGTTAACCATCTCTGTTCTCATTAGCGCCCCTTCGCCCATCGTAACATTCATTTCGATGGTTCCCAATGCTTCAACTCGCTTGTTGCCGAAGCCATATAGCGGTTTTGTGGACGTTTGCAATTGATCGTCCCTGAACTCCATTTTTCAAAACAGGTCGTAGGTGAGAACATCTGCGGAACTACCGTTGTCTACCAGAATTCCTCCTACATCATTTCCCAAAATGTACTTTGTGTTCTTTCCCAGTATTGCTCTGATCACCAGCGGGTCTTCGTGTGGGTATCTCCTCAATTTCAGATCAGCCTCTGTGAAAGTGATTGGGATATGCGACCACTTCGTGCGAAATACCTTACCCGAAGATAGATGCCTGACTTCCCTTCTGTCATCCTTCCTTTGCCTCTTCGATGGGAACTCAGGGAAACAACATCCCCCGGTTATTGCGTTTATGATGTTCACCCTCTGATATCTGTCATCTGGGTCATTGTTTATGATGTTTACTCTTTGGTACCTGTCATCTTGCTCTGACCTTCGGGCGTTTTGCTGCTGGGATTGTGATGGATTTTCTTTTGGCTGGTAGGGAGCACTTGGCACTGGGCCTTGTGCTGATGTGTAAGCTGGGTGAAACTGTGGTGGATATGGTAGGGGTTGGAAATATTGTGGTGGCGGTTGAAACATGGGTTGCCAGTTTGATGCTGAGCTGTTTGCTGCCGAAGGTACGGCGGGCGTCGCTCTGTTGAGGAGACCAACTTGGTTCTGCGCCATTTTCTTCTTTTCTTCTTCCTCTTTTCTCTTGATCTCCACTCTGCATTCATATGTCCAGTGACCTTTGTTCCTTCCATGTATGGAGCAAACTGTTTGCGGAGGTGGTGTTGAGTATTTTGCAGACCCCTGTTGGTTTGACTGCGAAGGTGCCTGACTGTTATTTGCCCCCTTGGACGATACATTGTTCATATCCCCTCTGTTGTAATTTGAGTTGTTTGTTGTGTTTCTATTGTTCACGTTTGGCCTTCTATTCCATTCCTCTTTAGCCTTCGCTGTATTTTTCCTTGCGTGACAATCCTCAATTCTCCTTTGCTTTCCACGATCCGATAAGCAATATGATTGTCAGACTTCGAACAATCTTTTTTCCGACGCTGGCCTTCGCCTGTCTAGGTATTCCCCACAAGGCCCCACCTTGAGCCCGCCTATAACGGCGTCAATGACACTTGACTCTTCGACATGTGGTGCTTTTGCCCTGGCTTTTGTAAATCTCTTTATGTACTCTTGCAATGGTTCCTTTTCCCCATGTTTGATCTGATGAAGGTCATTGGCTGTGAGTTCTTGTGCCTGAAACCCCTGAAAGTTACTTTCAATTTTCTCCCGAAGCTGGCTCCATGAACTTATGCTTCCCCTTGGCAACGATGCATACCATTGCTGAGCAGAGCCTTTTAATGCCATGATCATAGCTTTCGCCTTCGCAGTGTCATCACCTCCCCCTGAAGAAATTGCCACGCTGTACCGAAGTATGAACTACCTTGGATCTGACTCACCATCGTATTCTGGTAGCGAAGATGGTAGTTTGAACTTGTTCCGCCAATCTGCCTGCTCGAGCTCGAATGTTAGTGGGGTGGATGGCTTGTCCTTGGAAGAATGTGAACCTTTGCTCTTGTGATGTGGTCTACGTTCCACAAACGCCTCTTCGTCAGAATCAAACACCCATGATTCCTCAGAGTCGTACGAAGACTCCTCCACAACAACTGGTCTGCTTCGCTTTTTTCCCTGAGGCGAAGTTGCTCTGTGTTGCTTTTCAGGCCTTGGCTCAGATCATACTGAATGTTCTTGTAGGGAATTAAGCTGTGCTTGCAATATTGCCATCTGTTCTTGAAGCTGAACAGTTTTCTTCCTGATTACTTGTTGCTCCTGCTCCTTGCGAAGTTGCTGGAGAAGAGATTTCTTTTTCTGTATTTCTTTCAGCATTTGTTGGTACTTTTATTGCTCTTGGCTTGGATCACCTGCCTGTGGCCCCTTAGCTTTGAGGAATGCCGCTTCTGCCTGAGCCCTTGTCCGGACATTGGACGAACCTGGCATTTGACTGAGCCTTGCTGCTATTGTCGCCTCTACCCTTCTTAATGACGCAATGTCTTCGTCGAGTATCCCCGCATCCAAGAGGTCGACTTCGAAGTTTCCGTTTGTGATGTCTTCTAGTGCCCCATCACGACTGCCGGGTGCCTGGCTAAGCACTATGTCTCTATCTGCGTTTGCATTCGCCCCTTCGTTGACTGGGCCTTCAGACTCTACTGCCGATGGGTCATCGGTAGCTCTTTGTGGATTGGTACTGGTGTTCCTTGGTGCTCTCTTCGGTGCCATTGAGCTGTGGTGGGATGAAGCACGGTTTGCGCCAGAAATGTTGGGGAGAAACCCGTCCCCGAAGTGGGGCCAACAAATGCAAGCGAAAAGAGAACACAAACTCACGAACAAACCAAGGCGTGTCTTCGAGAGAGCCAAACGAGTCTCCCCTCAGACCACTCTCCCTTTTTCATTCCACCAGGGCTCGTTTAAATAGGCCCGCATCATTCACACTTTACATCTTTACCCTCACCTTTCTACATCGTGTGAAGGATCTTTGAGGGCATTACAGTATTTTTACACCAGCTCGCCCAACTACCACCCTTACAACTCAACACTTTACACCATGGCACCAGGCATGTGGGCCCACACTCCTTCTTCCCCCTTCGGGGAATCATTATAGTCACGAAGTCTCACGCCCGCTTCGCGTCGCGATCTTGCGTCGTTACCTTCGAGCGCTCGCCATCCTCTTTCGCCCCTCGAGCACCCTTGAGTTCCTTCCCGGTTAACTTCAGTCCTCCTCGCAAAGGTTCTCTACACCTTTGCGTGTTCAGCACCTTTGACCTCTCGGACTCCTGATGCCTTCCCATGCGAAGGCTCTTCGCGCCTTCGCGTGACCAGCACCTTCGACCTCCTCGCGAAGGTTCTATGCACCTTCGCGTGTTCAGCACCTTCGATGCCTTGCTGTGCCACTTCCCGAAATTATCGAGCCTGCATAATCACCAAAGAGCAGAAGATGGCTGCTTCTCCTCGACCCGAAGGCCTGCAGACGAAATGGATAAAAATAGGGGGTTAGGTGCGAAATGGATTTCCCCAACACACTGGCAAAATTGGAGGCCTAACGGACCCACAGATGGGTCGGCCGAACCACTGGTTGGGCCGAACCACGTGGGTTTGTTCGATGGCCTGTAGGCCTGGACCATGTCCTGCACAGGACTATCTATCATATCTTTGTACACCGAGTCCTAACCCAACTCTATTCGTTTCACCGAGTCCTAACCCAACTCTATGTCGTATGACCCATCGTAACACAACAATATATATTGACCTGTAATACGAGGAACGAAGAATACCCAAACAACACATCCTTGCTTGTTGTCGTCACGCAATCCGCCGGGGTGACGCTGCAAGCTGTGATCATCTCGAACCACGAGCGCAAGTGCGATCACCTGCATCACGATAGGAAAAAGTCTATTCTTCGGATCCAATCCGCCAAGGTATAATCGATTATGAGATCCATGTGCATGGAATTTTATTTGTTTGATAATTAGTTTGTATATACATCTAATTTTAATACAACAATATGTAATACTGATCGAGCACGCCCTTTGTCCTCACTGTTCTAGGAGATTAAAATCTGCTGTAGTTGGTTTTCTTGCAATGGCAAGTGAAGAGGACTGTAGTTGGATGGAATTGCCGGCTACAGATGATGTGTGGCAACGCGGCTTCGAGAAATTTATGGATGATCTGTTTGAAGTAGAAGAGGAAGGAGAGTCTCAGCAATGTCCGTGTTTTAAGTGTCGTCACATGGCATATCATAACAGAGACACTATCGAAGGTCACTTGGTTAGATCAGGGTTTGACAGGAATTTCATAAAAGAGCAAAAAAATGTCATCGTCTTGCTGCTGATCCTATCGTCTGTGTGGATGATTACGACGATCTTGACGGTCATGACGATCATGACGATGGGGGGGCACCAATAAATTGTTTACCTCGCTGATCAGTGGTGCCATACATGGTGGAATTAAAGGTGGTAATGAAGAGGAGCCAAATGAGTCAGCACGCAAAATTTTCGATTTATTGGAACAAGCTAAGATAGAGTTGTACCCTAGTTGCAAGGAGGCTTCGAAGGTTTCTTTCATTGTCAGGCTATATCAGATCAAGTGCATGTGTGGTCTTAGCAACGCTGCAATGGAGCAAAACTATTATTATTCCGTCTTGTGCTGCCTGAAGGGCATTGTCTCCCGGATTCCCTGGACAAAGTTCGAAAGGTGGTTCGAGACCTTGGCTTGGACTACCAAAAGATTCATGCTTGTGTCAATGATTGTGTGTTATTCCGTGGAGTGTACACAGACATGGAGAACTGCCCAACTTGCGATGCCAGTAGGTGGAAATTTACAGATTCAGAACAGGGGACTGGCGTGGTTGTCACTGATGCAGCAAAAAAGAAGCGGTTACCTCGTAAAATACTGAGGTATTTTCCATTGATTCCTCGACTGCAAAGATTATTTATGAACGAGGAAACAACGACATATATGCGTTGGCATGATGACGAATTGGTTGATGACCAAAAACTGAGACACCCAGCTAACTCAAGGGCATGGAAGGTCATGAATGAGATGCACGAGGACTTTGCAGAGGATCCACGTAATGTCAGGCTGGGACTTGCATCAGATGGCTTCAATCCATTCGGGATGTTGAGCTTGGCTTACTCTACATGGTCAGTTATCCTAATTCCTTACAACCTACCTCCTTGGTTGTGCTTGAAACAATCCTATTGGATCATATCCATGCTAATTTCTGGGCCAAAATCTCCAGGGATTAACATTGATGTGTATTTGCAGCCTCTGATCGATGAGCTCAAAACACTTTGGAGTAAAGACGGAGTTGAAACTTGGGATGCGAAGGCTAAGCGCAATTTTAAAATGCGTGCCATGTTACTCTGGACAATAAACAGCTTTCCTGCTTACGTGATGTTATCTGGCTGGAGCACCAAAGGGAGGTTTGCTTGTCCTTATTGTCACAAGGACACTGAGTGCATGTGGTTAACATTCGGTTCGAAGCATTGCTACATGGGGCATCGGCGTTTTTTGCCTACAAACCACAAGTGGCGAAGGGTCAAGCCCAGCTTCAATAACTTGGTTGAGACGAGGGAGGCACCAGTGCCACTCAGCGGTGAACAAGTTCGGCAGCAGCACACTACATTTGAGCAAGTCATCTATGGAGCCACTACCTCTAAGAAGAGGAAGCAGCGTGATGAAGATACTAGATGGCACAACTGGAGGAAGAAGAGTGTTATCTTTGAACTTCCATATTGGGATTCATTGCTCATACGCCATAATCTAGATGTGATGCATATTGAGAAGAATATTTGTGAGAGCTTGCTTGGGACTTTGCTCGACATATCTGGTAAAAGTAAGGACAGTGAGAAGGCTCGACTTGATCTGCAAGAATTGGGTATAAGGAAGGATCAACATCCAGTTCTCAATGAGGAAGGTAAATGCGAAATGCCACCAGCATTGTACACATTAAGTCGTGGTCAAAAGAAAATCCTGTGCAACTTTCTACAAGGTGTTAAGATGCCCGATGGTTATGCCGCTAATATCAGGAGATGTGTTGATGTCGATGGGTGCAAGGTTTCTGGCTTGAAAAGTCATGACTACCATGTTATCTTACAAAAGTCCTACCTTTTGTGGTACGTGACATATTGCCTGATCAAGTAGCGCTCCTGTTAATCCAGCTCAGCAGGTTTTTTTAACTTGGTATGTTCAAAGGAGATTGACGTGACCGAGATGCAAGAACTTAGCAAATCGATTGCAGAGACCCTTTGTCGTTTTGAGATGATTTTCCCTCTAGTATTTTTGATATTATGATGCACTTACCAGTTCATCTTGCTTGGGAGGCTGAATGCGGAGGCCCTGCTTGCTATAGGTGGATGTATCTAGTTGAGAGGTACCTACGTACAGTCAAAGGATATGTGAGGAACAAAGCATACCCAGAGGGTTCAATAGCAGAGGGATATATTTCGGAGGAGTGCCTTACATTCTTTACTCAGTTCTTTGAAGGTGTTAGTACGAAGATTGATCGACCAGAGCATCAAGAAAAGAGCGCTGTTAATGAACCACCTGCTGGTCTGAGTGTATTTGCGAGCAGGGACATGAACAGAAAGAGAACTACTTCTATGCATAATATGGAGGTACTAGGTTCTGAAGTTTTGCAGATGATGAGGCACTACATAATATCAAACTGTGATGAGGCCCTTCCATGGATAAAGTAAGTAACACATGTAAATTATTTGAATCTTGTTACATGGTCCACACTACATATCTCACCTGCATAGCGAGGGGAAAGAAGATGCCATGATTTATTCTCTATCTCGTGGTCCTGAAACAAATATAGCTACTGTGAAGAATAGGTGCTCAATCAATGGTTTCTATTTTCGGGCATCGCATGTGGAGAAAAATCTAACAACACATAACAGTGGTGTTGTCGTCAAGAGTAAAGATGGCATGGAATGGTTTGGACAGATTAAAAAAATCTACATCCTTGACTTTCATGAAAGGTAGGAAGTCACATTGTTCCAGTGTGAGTGGTATGATGTTCCTAGACCAGGAACAAACAGATCAAAAGGGTACAGTAAAGATAAATTTGGGATTATCCATATTGATACTTCTCAACATCGCTATTCAGGTGAGCCTTACATTCTGGCGACACAAGCAGAGCAAGTGTGCTTTGTGAAAAGCGGGAATCCGAAGAAAGAAAAGTGGTGCAGCGTCTCAGAATGAAACCTAGGAACCTGTTTGCCATGCCTGAAGGAGAGGAAGACACTGACATTAATGTTGGTGATACTGATATGGACGAGGTTGTTATAGGTTTTGAAAAAATTTCTGTTGTGGAACAAGAGGATGTGTCAACGCCAGATGTGGAAGGGACAAGTGTTGATGATTCTGTTGTTGATCTTGCTAAACCGATGCCTGAACCGGATCACGTAGACATACCTGAAGACGACGACGATGCTGATGACACCTACACTGGCGACGGAGTGGTTGCTCCAGCCAATTCAGATGGACAAGACGACGACGATTTTTTTTTCATAATTAGGGGTAGCTATTTTTCTTAATAATTAAGGGTTGCTTTGTTTACTTTTTTTGAAGTAATAGGTCCAAAGTTTGTGTGCAATAAATAAATTTTGGTGAAGATTGGACTTTTGTATGCAAGATTGGCTTGAGTCTTGTTATATAGTATTTCTGTGCGTTCATGTTTATGTTTATGATGACAGCTTCATGGCCTTAATTTGTATATCACCATTATTCTCATGAAAAAACATATCAAAAGCAACAGTCAAAAGACAATATATGTGTGAAATATTTAAGATAGCATAATTCAGTAGACTAAGGACACATCTGCATCTTCTTATTAAGGTAGCATCATACCCCCAACATATTTGTTCATCACAGAGATAAAATAGCAACAGACAAAAGACAGAGAAGAAGATATCATATCTACTTCTTTAGTTCAGATCACTTCATCCTCCGCTTCATTCCCCATCAGATTCCTGGGTGTAGAACTCACCCCTCTGATGCTTCCGCTTCACTGCAACGCGAAGATCTTCAGCCATCTGAAAAATCTGACATTTCACAAGGGTGTCACAGTAAGCATTTACAGAAAGTCATCAACTGCATTCATGCCAGTAGCAATTTATGTTTTCAGAAAATCTCTAACTGATGTTTAACTTGAAGGATAGTAACATCACCTCACGAAGAGACTTAGTAGGTCCATCGTATTCATCTTCATCGCTGTCGTAATTCAACATCATCTTGCACTGAATCTTTGGGAAACAAAACTCATACTTCTTTCCTTTTGACTGAATTACATGCAAATCTTGATCAGAACATAAGGCACACACAATAATTACGAACCAAATTTACTCCGTTTCATCTAAACAATTAGTGTTGCACCCTCACCTCATACAAGCTTCCTCGCAGGCCAAAATCGTCGATGCCCATTTCCGCGTCCGATTCAGTAGTGGGCCAAGCCGGGGTGTATAAGTGGCGGCTCTTTTGCTACATCGAAACAATTTTTTTTCAATTTGTCATTGACAGATTGTATAAATATGCTGGCACGAAAATTACTGCCACTACGTAACATTGCAAACTATCATTCAATGATAAAGACGCAGGATAGGGTCTGGCTCACCTTGTTCTTCCTGCGCGACGACGAGGCTTTGGCGACGATAACTATTCTTCCATTCTTCCTGGGGCGGTCATGGCAGATCAGAAACCCGTTGGGACGAAGGGGACTTCTACATTCACGGCGTGGTCCAGGTAGACTTCGACCCGCGCCTCCACGACATGCCGACGGCTCCTTCGTGGTCGTGGGGTGGATGAGGAGTGGCGGCGGCTCGATCGAGTCGACGATGTCGATGACGGAGTTCGCGAGAAGCGACCAGCAGTGTCACGCGGCTGCTTGCGAGATGTGTGCGTGCGTTTGGCCATCGTCGGGTGAGACGGTGGAGGCGGAGATGGGAGGGGTGGAAGTTATAGTTGGCGAGGGAGGAAGAAAGCGCGCGAGATTTTTGGGACCTGATGAAATGGCCAGGCAGCAAAATTGCAACTTGGTGGCTTCGAATATCGCAATGGGAATTGGGCCGCACTTTTCTTGATAGTGCTCCGATTTTTGTAAACACAAAAAGGATCCTGGTACATGATGAATCAGTTGCTTGACCAAACAGATGTCAAATTGACTAGTGTTTCTCGAGAATTTTTCCTATTGCCTTATAACAAAGTAATGCGGCTTATAACAGATGTCAAAACACATGATAGAATTATGCCACTGAAGATCACAAAGTAATGTGTTTATTAATTTATTTATTGCTTTGCTGATTTGTACTTAAAAAAACAAGAACACAACCACTGATAGAATTCTGGTAGAGCTCCATTTTAACTCAAATAATATTGACTTAACTAATGATAGGATTATGACACTTAAGATCACAAGCACTCACCATCGACAAATAGTTAATTTAAATATAATATAACAAAAGCCCCATTCATCAAGGGTCGTTACACAAGCATTCATCAGGGACCATATATTTCCACTTAAGTAATGCCACTTCACAAGGGTCATTACACAAAAGCCCCATTCATGAAACCTACTTGTTCATCTCTACCTCTTTTTTCTAATATATGGAGGGAGTAGGTCACTACACAAAAGCCAACATTAGAACTGACCAAACAAAGTCATATAAAATAATTACCAAAAACAGTCATATAGAAATGACCATATCAATAGTGGTAGACGAAGTCATCAAATAAACATGCATCACACACTGGCATTCAGTCACTTAGTGCATTACAGATAGACATTACACACAATATCACACATTGCAATAAAGTTCTCAAGTCTAACACATAGATAAGATAGATTATTACAATCCAAGTCTCTCATGATACTTAAGATAAGGCAAAGTTCTCTCTACAAAAGTTAAGCTAGCCATTCATCCTTCTTTTTCTTCTTCTTCCTCTAGCCATCACAAAGCTTTAATGCTTCTTCTTCATGTCCTGCAAGAACTCTTTGGCATCAAATTGAGTTATGAAGCAATTTGCCTAAATGCCTATTTTTTACCTAAACAATGTGTGCAAGACTAGCATTCAACATTTTCTATTGTTATTGACAAAAAATACCAAAAACAAACGATGATTCTGTTATAAAAACTACCAACTAAATCAGCATATGAACTAGTTTCTATTTGACCAAAGAACAAGCTAACCATATGAGCTAGTTTATGTTATAACAACCTACGATTAAGTTAACTCGCACTAAAAAATACATCATGCAGAGCGATACAGACCTAAACAAAATATGAGGAATTAACAATACGATGGTTCGAGGGGGGACTAGTTCACCTTCTTCTGCTGCTTCCCCTTCTCATTGTCATACCGTGGCAGCTTTCTAACTCGAAAGCCTGCTGCCCAGAGTTCGTGGCAATACGAACAATGAAACGGGTCTATCTCATCATCAAAGCCAATGCTTCCAGGGTAGGTGCACATGTCCCCTCGCAACCAAGCGGCAGGAAACTCTGGAGGTTCGATCTAACAGAAATAGTGCTTGAATCATGTTACCACAACAAGAGATCTAGCACAAGAAACAAGAATCTACCAAAAAGGTACTCACAAATGCGTAAATTGAGATTGTTTCATGCTTCAAAAAACTAAGTTATCTAGCATATGTAATATACCTACCAAAAGTGGATCTTTATCTAGTATCAGGGAACCAAGCAAAAGTGAATCTTTGTCTACCAAAAGTGAATCTTCATCTAGATTCAGAGAACCTAGCACACTTACCTCATCGACCCTGCTTGGGCCTGGGGTGAATCCTATATTGCTTGGTGGCGCAGTAGGATCCTCGTGCTGCACGTCCTCATTGACCACCATGCGGGGTATCGAGTGGCTGTACCGGCCTTCCGCGCGGCCGCCTGTAGATGAGCCCAGGGTGGTAGAGCGGCGGCGGATTGGAGAAGGAAGTAGCACCACCAGCCCGCGTGTGGACGGAAGCACCGAGGTCGCCGGTGTTGACGGTGGAAATTCACCATTTCCAACCCTCAATATTCTCACATAAATGGAGGCATATGCATTATTTACTAGCATTTAGGTTTGAATAATGTAGTTCCACTTGTCCTTGGAGATTATTTGTATGTAGGTGATTTATCCCTTAAAAGAGATGGAAACTCCACTCCTATGAAGAAACCATGCCAACTCAGCTGAGGAGGTGGCTGCCACCAAAGGAAACATGGCAAGACACGTCATTGATCCAGGGGAGGCACTCACCGACGAATCAGAGGATGCCACATGGACTTCACATGGATCAAAGGGCCCACCTCGGATACCAAATCAAGCCATGCACCGGGGATGGATCAGAGGGTCCACAAGGCAGTCAACCAGAGGAAGCACACCAGGTGGGGCCGCCCTAGGGGGTCGGCCGATCCTAGGATCGGCCGAACCACCTTAGTGGCGTCCCATCCTGGCCTTCCACGTGGTTGCTCCTCATTGGTCACTTGCTGCAGTCCCACGTGTTTAGGGGCCATTTGGGCGTCCGAGCAAGCCTTGTCTCCCTCTATAAATAGGAGGGGAGGGGCTCCCATTTCTCACACACCACTCTCTCATTCTCCTCTCACTTTTAGTTTCCAAGGCTAGGGGGTAGGCTAGAGTAGCTCTTCTTCAGGTTCCAAGTCCTCTTGGAAGTTTAGGTATGAGTTCTCTTTTATCTTTATTTCTTTGTATGACTTTGATCTACTTCAGTTATTCAGCTATTTCATATAAAGTCATGGTAGATCATATTCTTGATGTGTTCTTGAGTTCATCCTCTGTTCATCATTTAGAGGCTTGTGTTCTTCGTGAACACTACCTTTTGATCCACTTGAAGGATGATAAACTCCTTCCTTATGTGTTTGTTCATAAGTTAGAGGATCCTGTTCTTCACGAACACGACCCTTTGATCTTGTTGATTAGACATAAGAGAGTTCATATCTGTTCGTATGTCTAGCCTTAGTTGATCTTGTTAGATAGCATGAGAGTGTTGCTTGGGGTCTGTGTTCAAGCTACGGTACTCGGTCTAGTTGACCAGTCTTCTGGTGGCTCTCACCCTGGGTCACAATAGCCTGGGCCGGGTGAAGTCTAGCAGCAACATAGGCATGGTGCCTGGGTTGTCTGGCTACGATAGTTATGAGCATACCCCCCGTAACGAGAGGTCGGTCCTCAGGTGGTGACAGCCCTGTTGGATCCTAGGGCAACCTCCGCGTTGGGGTACCTGCTGTAGGAGTCTAAAGTCTAGTTTCGCAGAGTGCTGGTCGTCGCGGGCTAGCTCCCCGTTTGTACCTAGGTGCTGAACCATGTTTCTCTCAAGCAATACTCATGCCTATCTCTTGTATCTTCTAGCTTTGTATATTTAGTACAATAGAACCTAGAGCTAACTCGTATGTTCCCCCTAAGGCGTAGTGTGCTAGAGTAGAGGTAGATTTGAGGTGTGTGTGTCACACTACCCCTATTATCTTTTATCTTACCCCTGCCTTTGAGTGTGTTTATCCCTATATCTATCTCTTGGTTTACATTCAGAGCAAAAGCATAAGTCTAAGATATCCGCCATTGCCTTCCTTGGATTCGATACCCTTGGAATACTCTCTTTCCTTGGAGAAATGCTACAATGGTTTATCTGTGCGCTTGCGGATTCGTTCATGATCGCTTAGATTAACCTATGGCAAGTCTCAATGTTCATGCTAACTGCGCCATTAGTTGTGACATTGGGAAATGCCAACAAGCATTTCTAGCGCTGACGCTAAGGATGGATTTCCAATCTGTTCTTAAGTGATCGACATTTAGAAATGTCAACAAGCATTTTTGGCGCCGTTGCCGGGGAAGGCACATGATTATCATGACTATGCTTTGCATCTGTTTATAAACTCTGAGTAGGTTAGGACAACCCTCAATGCAGGCTAACCTTGATTGTCTTCTTTTATCTTTGGATAATGAAGACAGGTAGTGTATGACTGGTTTCGACCTACCGAGGAATTTTACTGAAGATCCCTAGTCACTTGTGAGGAAAGCTCAAATTCATTTCGGCTCACCTCGTCGTACTCATCCGGGGGACGAACCAGCTTCCTTCGTACCATCCACGTCTAACGCTATGGCCCAGAAGACACTTCGTGAGTACTCAGCTCCTTCTGCTGACTAGGTGCTGCAAGGCCCTGAGGTGGCAATGGGGACTGAAAATTTCGAGATCAAGACGGGTTTAATCACGATGGTACAGGCTAGCCCATTCTGTGGCAAGCCAAATGAGGATGCCAATGCTCATCTGCAGCAATTCCTAGAGCTGTGCAGCACTTTCGTCATCAGGGGTGCAAATATGGATGCCGTTTTGCAGATGATGAGGCACTACATAATATCAAACTGTGATGAGGCCCTTCCATGGATAAAGTAAGTAACACATGTAAATTATTTGAATCTTGTTACATGGTCCACACTACATATCTCACCTGCATAGCGAGGGGAAAGAAGATGCCATGATTTATTCTCTATCCCGTGGTCCTGAAACAAATATAGCTACTGTGAAGAATAGGTGCTCAATCAATGGTTTCTATTTTCGGGCATCGCATGTGGAGAAAAATCTAACAACACATAACAGTGGTGTTGTCGTCAAGAGTAAAGATGGCATGGAATGGTTTGGACAGATTAAAAAAATCTACATCCTTGACTTTCATGAAAGGTAGGAAGTCACATTGTTCCAGTGTGAGTGGTATGATGTTCCTAGACCAGGAACAAACAGATCAAAAGGGTACAGTAAAGATAAATTTGGGATTATCGATATTGATACTTCTCAACATCGCTATTCAGGTGAGCCTTACATCCTGGCGACACAAGCAGAGCAAGTGTGCTTTGTGAAAAGCGGGAATCCGAAGAAAGAAAAGTGGTGCAGCGTCCTCAGAATGAAACCTAGGAACCTGTTCGCCATGCCTGAAGGAGAGGAAGACACTGACATTAATGTTGGTGATACTGATATGGACGAGGTTGTTATAGGTTTTGAAAAAATTTCTGTTGTGGAACAAGAGGATGTGTCAACGCCAGATGTGGAAGGGACAAGTGTTGATGATTCTGTTGTTGATCTTGCTGAACCGATGCCTGAACCGGATCACGCAGACATACCTGAAGACGACGACGATGCTGATGACACCTACACTGGCGACGGAGTGGTTGCTCCAGCCAATTCAGATGGACAAGACGACGACGGTTTTTTTTCATAATTAGGGGTAGCTATTTTTCTTAATAATTAAGGGTTGCTTTGTTTACTTTTTTTGAAGTAATAGGTCCAAAGTTTGTGTGCATTAAATAAATTTTGGTGAAGATTGGAGTTTTGTATGCAAGATTCGCTTGAGTCTTGTTATATAGTATTTCTGTGCGTTCATGTTTATGTTTATGATGACAGCTTCATGGCCTTAATTTGTATATCACAATTATTCTCATGAAAAAACATATCAAAAGCAACAGTCAAAAGACAATATATGAATGAAATATTTAAGGTAGCATAATTCAGTAGACTAAGGACACATCTGCTTCTTCTTATTAAGGTAGCATCGTACCCCCAACATATTTGTTCATCACAGAGATAAAACAGCAACATACAAAAGACAGAGAAGAAGATATCATATCTACTTCTTTAGTTCAGATCACTTCATCCTCCGCTTCATTCCCCATCAGATTCCTGGGTGTAGAACTCACCCCTCTGATGCTTCCGTTTCACTGCAACGTGAAGATCTTCAGCCATCTGAAAAATCTGACATTTCACAAGGGCGTCACAGTAAGCATTTACAGAAAGTCATCAACGGCATTCATGCCAGTAGCAGTTTATGTTTTCAGAAAATCTCTGACTGATGTTTAACTTGAAGGATAGTAACATCACCTCACGAAGAGACTTAGTAGGTCCATCGTATTCATCTTCATCGCTGTCGTAATTCAGCATCATCTTGCATTGAATCTTTGGGAAACAAAACTCATACTTCTTTCCTTTTGACTGAATTACATGCAAATCTTGATCAGAACATAAGGCACACACAATAATTACGAACCAAATTTACTCCGTTTCATCTAAACAATTAGTGTTGCACCCTCACCTCATACAAGCTTCCTCGCAGGCCAAAATCGTCGATGCCCATTTCCACGTCCGATTCAGTAGTGGGCCAAGCCTGGGTGTATAAGTGGCGGCTCTTTTGCTACATCGAAACAATTTTTTTTCAATTTGTCTTTGACAGATTGTATAAATATGTTGGCACGAAAATTACTGCCACTACGTAACATTGCAAACTATCATTCAAAGATAAAGACGCAGGATAGGGTCTGGCTCACCTTGTTCTTCCTGCGCGACGACGAGGCTTTGGCGATGACAACTATTCTTCCATTCTTCCTGGGGCGGTCATGGCAGATCGGAAACCCGTTGGGACGAAGGGGACTTCTACATTCACGGCGTGGTCCAGGTCGACTTGGACCCGCGCCTCCACGACGTGCCGACGGCTCCTTCGTGGTCGTGGGGTGGATGAGGAGTGACGGCGGCTCGATCGAGTCGACGATGTCGATGACGGAGTTCGCGAGAAGTGACCAGCAGCGTCGCGCGGCTGCTTGCGAGATGTGTGCGTGCGTTGGGCCATCGTCGGGTGAGACGGTGGAGGCGGAGATGGGAGGGGTGGAAGTTATAGTTGGCGAGGGAGGAAGAAAGCGCGTGAGATTTTTGGGACCTGATGAAATGGCCAGGCAGCAAAATTGCAACTTGGTGGCTTCGAATATCGCAATGGGAATTGGGCCGCACTTTTCTTGATTGTGCTCAGATTTTTGTAAACACAAAAAGGATCTTGGTACATGATGAATCAGTTGCTTGACCAAACAGATGTCAAATTGACTAGTGTTTCTCGAGAATTTTTTCCTATTGCCTTATAACAAAGTAATGCACCTTATAACAGATGTCAAAACACATGATAGAATTATGCCACTCAATCTCACAAAGTAATGTGTTTATTAATTTATTTATTGTTTTGCTGATTTGTACTTAAAAAAACAAGAACACAACCACTGATAGAATTCTGGTAGAGCTCCATTTTATCTCAAATAATATTGACTTAAATAATGATAGGATTATGACACTCAAGATCACAAGCACTCACCATCGACAAATAGTTAATTTACATATAATATAACGAAAGCCCCATTCATCAAGGGTCGTTACACAAGCATTCATCAAGGACCATATATTTCCACTTAAGTAATGCCACTTCACAAGGGTCATTACACAAAAGCCCCATTCATGAAACCTACTTGTTCATCTCTACCTCTTTTTTCTAATATATGGAGGGAGTAGGTCACTACACAAAAGCCAACATTAGAACTTACCAAACAAAGTCATATAAAATAATTACCAAAAACAGTCATATAGAAATGACCATATCAACAGTGGTAGAGGAAGTCATCAAATAAACATGCATTACACACTAGCATTCAGTCACTTAGTGCATTACAGATAGACATTACACACAATATCACACATTGCAATAAAGTTCTCAAGTCTAACACATAGATAAGATAGATTATTACAATCCAAGTCTCTCATGATACTTAAGATAAGGCAAAGTTCTCTCTACAAAAGTTAAGCTAGCCATTCATCCTTCTTTTTCTTCTTCTTCCTCTAGCCATCACAAAGCTTTAATGCTTCTTCTTCATGTCCTGCAAGAACTCTTTGGCATCAAATTGAGTTATGAAGCAATTTGCCTAAAAGCCTATTTTTTACCAAAACAATGTGTGCAAGACTAGCATTCAGCATTTTCTATTGTTATTGACAAAAAATACCAAAAACAAACGATGATTCTATTATGAAAACTACCAACTAAATCAGCATATGAACTAGTTTCTATTTGACCAAAGAACAAGCTAACCATATGAGCTAGTTTATGTTATAACAACCTACGATTAAGTTAACTCGCACTAAAAAATACATCATGCAGAGCGATACAGACCTAAACAAAATATGAGGAATTAACAATACGATGGTTCGAGGGGGGACTAGTTCACCTTCTTCTGTTGCTTCCCCTTCTCATTGTCATACCGTGGCAGCTTTCTAACTCGAAAGCCTGCTGCCCAGAGTTCGTGGCAATACGAACAACGGGACAGGTCCATCTCATCATCAAAGCCAATGCTTCCAGGGCAGGTGCACATGTCCCCTCGCAACCAAGCGGCAGGAAACTCTGGAGGTTCGATCTAACAGAAATAGTGCTTGAATCATGTTACCACAACAAGAGATCTAGCACAAGAAACAAGAATCTACCAAAAAGGTACTCACAAATGCGTAAATTGAGATTGTTTCATGCTTCAAAAAACTAAGTTATCTAGCATATGCAATATACCTACCAAAAGTGGATCTTTATCTAGTATCAGGGAACCAAGCAAAAGTGAATCTTTGTCTACCAAAAGTGAATCTTCATCTAGATTCAGAGAACCTAGCACACTTACCTCATCGACCCTGCTTGGGCCTGGGGTGAATCCTACATTGCTTGGTGGCGCAGTAGGATCCTCGTGCTGCACGTCCTCATTGACCACCATGCAGGGTATCGAGTGGCTGTACCGGCCTTCCGCGCGGCTGCCTGTAGATGAGCCCAGGGTGGTAGAGCGGCGGCGGATTGGAGAAGGAAGTAGCGCCACTGGCCCGCGTGTGGACGGAAGCACCGAGGTCGCCGGTGTTGACGGTGGAAATTCACCATTTCCAACCCTCAATATTCTCACATAAATGGAGGCAAATGCATTATTTACTAGCATTTAGGTTTGAATAATGTAGTTCCACCTGTCCTTGGAGATTATTTGTATGTAGGTGATTTATCCCTTAAAAGAGATGGAAACTCCACTCCTATGAAGAAACCATGCCAACTCAGCTGAGGAGGTGGCTGCCACCAAAGGAAACATGGCAAGACACGTCATCGATCCAGGGGAGGCACTCACCGACGAATCAGAGGACGCCACATGGACTTCACATAAATCAAAGGGGCCACCTCGGATACCAAATCAAGCCATGCACCAGGGATGGATCAGAGGGTCCACAAGGCAGTCAACTAGAGGAAGCACACCAGGTGGGGCCGCCCTAGGGGGTCGACCGATCCTAGGATCGGCCGAACCGCCTTAGTGGCGTCCCATCCTGGCCTTCCACGTGGTTGCTCCTCATTGGTCACTTGCTGTAGTCCCGGGTGTTTAGGGGCCATTTGGGCGTCCGAGCAAGCCTTGTCTCCCTCTATAAATAGGAGGGGAGGGGCTCCCATTTCTCACACACCACTCTCTCATTCTCCTCTCACTTTTAGTTTCCAAGGCTAGGGGGTAGGCTAGAGTAGCTCTTCTTCAGGTTCCAAGTCCTCTTGGAAGTTTAGGTATGAGTTCTCTTTTATCTTTATTTCTTTGTATGACTTTGATCTACTTCAGTTATTCAGCTATTACATATAAAGTCATGGTAGATCATATTCTTGATGCGTTCTTGAGTTCATCCTCTGTTCATCATTTAGAGGCTTGTGTTCTTCGTGAACACTACCTTTTGATCCACTTGAAGGATGATAAACTCCTTCCTTATGTGTTTGTTCATAAGTTAGAGGATCGTGTTCTTCACGAACACGACCCTTTGATCTTGTTGATTAGACATAAGAGAGTTCATATCTGTTCGTATGTCTAGCCTTAGTTGATCTTGTTAGATAGCATGAGAGTGTTGCATGGGGTCTGTGTTCAAGCTACGGTACTCGGTCTAGTTGACCAGTCTTCTGGTGGCTCTCACCCTGGGTCACAATAGCTTGGGCCGGGTGAAGTCTAGCAGCAACATAGGCATGGTGCCTGGGTTGTCTGGCTACGATAGTTATGAGCATACCTCCCGTAACGAGAGGTCGGTCCTCAGGTGGTGACAGCCCTGTTGGATCCTAGGGCAACCTCCGCGTTGGGGTACCTGCTGTAGGAGTCTAAAGTCTAGTTTCGCAGAGTGCTGGTCGTCGCGGGCTAGCTCCCCGTTTGTACCTGGGTGCTGAACCATGTTTCTCTCATGCAATACTCATGCCTATCTCTTGTATCTTCTAGCTTTGTATGTTTAGTACATTAGAACCTAGAGCTAACTCGTATGTTCCCCCTAAGCCGTAGTGTGCTAGAGTAGAGGTAGATTTGAGGTGTGTGGGTCACACTACCCATATTACCTTTTATCTTACCCCTGCCTTTGAGTTTGTTTTCCCTATATCTATCTCTTGGTTTACATTCAGATCTAAAGCATAAGTCTAAGATATCCGCCATTGCCTTCCTTGGATTCGATACCCTTGGAATACTCTCTTTCCTTGGGGAAATGCTACAATGGTTTATCTGTGCGCTTGCGGATTTGTTCATGATCGCTTAGATTAACCTATGGCAAGTCTCAATGTTCACGCTAACTGCGCCATTAGTAGTGACACTGGGAAATGCCAACAAGCATTTCTAGCGCTGACACTAAGGATGGATTTCCAATCTGTTCTTAAGTGATCGACGTTTAGAAATGTCAACAAGCATTTCTGGCGCCGTTGCCGGGGAAGGCACAGGATTATCATGACTATGCTTTGCATCTGTTTATAAACTCTGAGTAGGTTAGGACAACCCTCAATGCAGGCTAACCTTGATTGTCTTCTTTTATCTTTGGATAATGAAGACAGGTAGTGTATGACTGGTTTCGACCTACCGGGGAATTTTACTGAAGATCCCAAGTCACTTGTGAGGAAAGCTCGAATTCATTTCGGCTCACCTCGTCGTACTCGTCAGGAGGGCGAACCAGCTTCCTTCGTACCATCCACGTCTAACGCTATGGCCCAGAAGACACTTCTTGAGTACTCAGCTCCTTCTGCTGATCAGGTGCTGCAAGGCCCTAAGGTGGCAATGGGGACTGAAAATTTCGAGATCAAGACGAGTTTATGTGAGACATGGGTACCCCTGGGTCCCCACCGACTAGGCTCACGGCCGTCCCCGACAAGTGGGTCCGACCTAACAGAAGACCCGCCGACCTATCAGTGGGCCCAACCGACCTAGTTGGCAGCCCACACGACCTCCTGAAGACTTTCCAGAAGATCCCAGACGACCTCATCCCGAACGATTACAAGACTTGGCGTGCAAGACAAGACATCGGTGGATTCCGACCAAGCAGGTCGACGGATATGGCAAGTGATGTAATCAACTAGATTTAGGTCTCCTAGTCGTAACCGACCAGGAATCTGGGAACCGACCTTGTCCGCTGGCCAATATAAGGCGGGCAAGGCGACCCCTTGTACAATCAGGCAATCCCCAAGCAATCCACTCCGACAACTGGACGTAGGGTTTTACTCTCCGGAGGCCCGAACCAGTATAAACTCGCCGTGTTCTCTGTGTTTCGTGTGCTCATGCGCAACCTTCGAGTTCTTAGCCTTAGATTCCCCCTCGCCGAACAACTAAACCACCGGGGTTAACCCCCGTGTGGGCTGTCCAGATCTAAACATCTGACAGTTGGCGCGCCAGGTAGGGGAGGAATCCAAGGTTCTTCGTGTAACTCGATGGCTTCGACCAACGGCGTCATCTTCCCGGAAAGAATGGCGGACATCCTTGCCAACCCCGTCGACATCTGCTTCGGCTCTATGCCGGCGGAATCCACCACTCCAGCCGCTTGCCTCGTCATCGAGAGCAATGCGGTCACCTCCATCCAGCAGGTCACAGGTAGGGGTGCTGGGCACCAAAACTGCATCTCTCGAGCCTACAACAGACAAGTACCAAAGAGTAAGATCAATGTAAGCAAAGAAACAAGACAAATGACCTAGTAGTCTCAGGACTTACAGGGTCAGCCGGTCGGGACAAGGAATATGCCTTTGGGCACTTCTTGATTCGTGCACGCCCGGCATAGATTTGTGACACCCTGGCCATCATCTCCTCTTGGGAGACCTTGCGGTTGACCTCGCGAGTGGGGTCCGACTGCCCCCAATATTCATATGCCGGATGCACCCGATCTTTGATTGGCTGAATCAAGCGACGGCAGAAAGACATAGCCACTGAGCCTCCCGTCACGCCTCTCTGTTTGAGGTCGCTCACCAGTGCAAGAACCTCCTTGACATCGTCCATCTCGTGCGAGGATAGCTGCAGATCCCACTCCGGTATCTTCACGGGCTTGTGCCCAGTACGCTTCGGGAGCGCCGGCTGCTGATCGGCGATGTAGAACCAGTCCGACCTCCATCCAACAGTGTTGTCCGGCAGGTCCGTATCAATCCATTCTGTCTTGAGACCCGACCTCAAGCAGAACATGACAGCCCCCACAACACCGGCGCGCTTGCCGGTGGACTTGACGCAGAAGAGATGTTGCCAGAGAAGGAAGTGGGGCGATATCCCCAGAAACGCCTCACAGAAATGGATGAATGTCGATACTACTGTAATGGAGTTGGGGACAAGATGTACCATCTCCAATTTGTAGTAGAAGAGAAGACCCCTGAAGAAGTCACCCGCGGGAACGTTGAACCCACGCTCGAAGAAGGAAACGAAGACGACCTGCTTCTTGTCGTCCTCCGTTCGAAAGGCTTCGCCCGTAGGCGCCTTCCACTCCACTTCCGCCTTCGACCTCAGCAACCCGCGGTCCACCAGTGCTTGGATCTTCGCCTCGGTGACTGTCGAAGATTCCCACACCGTCCGCGGGTCTGGGATTTGACGAGCCATCGCCGCCATTTCTTGAGCTCGAGCGGATTTGGATCTAAAGCTTACTAGGGTTTTGATGCGCATGCGCAGCAGAGCGGCGCGCGAATGGCGGAGCTGGCGCACGGCCTGCTATAGATGGTGGTGGACTGCGAGTTCTAGGGCAGAGGTTGGATGCGAAGTGCGCGGCGGCTAAAGCATGGCGATTCCGGCGGTGATGGCGAAAGGAGGAAGAAGGCGAAAGGGGGCGGTCAACGCTGGTCCCCGCCGCTCTATTTATAAGGGCCCCACCGGGTCCGCCCGCTGCGGCTCCTTCCACAGTAAGGAGCTCGCCCTAACGGCTCTGTGCCGATAATTTCGCGAGTCGATCTCGCCGGAATTTGCGCCAACGGATACATATTCAACGGATACTCTAGCGACCTATACCCTGAGTTTAGGTCGTAAACACAACAAAGTTATCAGGTCGTCCTGATAAACACATTTCGATCTTCATAAGGTCGACAAGCCCCCAAATTATGTCACTTTAGGTCTTTGATGAATAAATTCGTCAAAATGACCATTACAAGACAGAAGAGAGCGAACATTACACGGGAACTTCGAAGGTACACAAGTCGCCTGCGACCTTATTGGATCCAGAACCCGTCACAAAAATACAAATGTACTCGAAGACCTGATCTACCTAGAGCAATCCTTGAGGTGCACTCTGCTATAGCCGAGCACGTCGCAAGAATTCTTCTAGCCTCAGGACCTCGATGGTGGCCTTGCGGTAAATAGCTGTGCGACACCGACACCGCACATAGCAGGGCATGCTCTGTGCCGGACTATGGAATGCAGACACGAGCTTGCTTTTCGACGCGGGGCGCAAGCCTCCGACGAGCATCTGATGCTCCCAGCGACTTGCAGCTGCACCTTGAGCCTCTACAGCATCACCTCCAAACTCTCCTTGATTCCTTGCTGAGGCAAGGTACAAAGAGTGGGTGTGCTGCCTACATCTCGCAAGAGTTCTTCTAGCTTCAAGCCTCTACAAACACAGCACCCTACAATCTGGCGGACGAACACATGCCCATGGCATGACCCCAATACTACCCTGCGGCTTCATAGCTCAACAATGCTCGGTGCTTGCCTCCTTCAGCCTCACGGTGCTATTTATAGCTTCTAGGAATCAAAAGATATGACTGATTCTTCGTGACGGTTCTGCCAGGCCGAACTGACTTGACGTGGTTCTTCTCTCTGGTTCAATCTTGGTGTGTTCTTGTCATCCTCCTTGGTGAATCTGAGTAATAGCAACATGCACGATTTAGGAAGTATATAATTCTCATTAATAAATGGAATTTCACAAAGTAGCGCGTGCACCTCTTGTTGTAGCTTTTTAGCTCGGCTACGGGTAATTGGTCCATCGAAGACATGAGTTGGTGCAGCTTGACTTGACGATTGTTCCATCTTACTTGATGTAGTTGGCATACTTGATGGTGTGGTCGGCGTGGTCATATCATCCTCCCCCCTTCAAAAAGAGTCGTCCTCGACTCTTCCTGTCCAAAGAATGGAGAGAGATCGGACACGTTGAAACTGGTACTCACACCATAAGTACTTGGCAGATCAATTTCATAAGCGTTGTTGTTGATCTTCATAGAACTTTGAATGGTCCGTCAGCCCGGGGTTGCAACTTTCTCTTGCGCCGCTCTGGAAAACGATCCTTTCGAAGGTGCACCCAAACCAAGTCCCCTGGTTCAAACAGCACCTTCCTGCGACCCTTGTTAGCGTGCTTCTCATACTTCTTGGTCATCTTTTCAATATTGGCCCGAGCTCTATCATGAATGTTCTTGACAAATTCAGCTCGCTTGCTTGCGTCGAAGTTCACACGTTCCTGCATGGGTAAAGACAAAAGATCTATGGGAGCAGTGGGTTTGAATCCATATACAATTTCAAATGGATAAAATTTAGTGGTCAAGTGTACTGCCCTATTGTATGCAAACTCAACATGTGGCAAGCTTTCTTCCCATAGTTTCAGGTTCTTCTTAAGGACAGATCGCAGCAACATTGATAGTGTTCGATTCACAACTTCAGTTTGTCCGTCCGTTTGCAGATGACATGTTGTGGAGAATAGCAGTCTTGTCCCAAGTTTGCCCCACAATGTCTTCCAAAAGTAGCTCAAGAACTTGGTGTCATGATCCGACACAATGGTATGTGGCACTCCATGTAGTCACACGATTTCCCTGAAAAATAATTCAGCAATATGGGAAACATCGTCGCTCTTGTGGCAAGGAATAAAATGTGCCATTTTGCTGAAACGATCAACCACGACAAAAATTGAATCCCTTCCCCTTTTGGTCCGTGGTAACCCAAGAACAAAATCCATTGAAATGTCCTCCCAAGGTGCATTAGTAATAGGAAGAGGAGTATATAAACCATGAGGGTTCAGACGAGACTTAGCTTTGTGGCAGTTTTCACAGCGAAGAACATGTCTCTCTACATCTCGTCTCATTTTTGGCCAAAAGAAATGGTCGGCCAGCACTTGCTCCGTCTTCTTGGCTCCAAAATGGCCCATAAGTCCACCTGCATGAGCTTCCTGCACGAGTAAAATTCGAACAGAGTAATCTGGAATACAAAGTTTGTTAGCGCGAAATAAAAATCCATCATGCACATGATACTTTTCCCATCCTTTGCCATTACCGCACTTGGCATATGGTGTAGCAAAGTACGAATCAGTGGCATATAATTCCTTTATACTTTCCAATCCGAGAATTTTACCATCAAGTTGTGTGAGCAAAGCATGACGTCGAGATAAAGCATCAGCTACAATATTGTCTTGACCTTTCTTATATTTGACAATATAAGGAAAGGACTCAATAAATTCACTCCACTTAGCATGTCGTTTATTCAGTTTAGTTGTCCCTTAAGATGTTTCAATGATTCATGGTCTGAATGTATCACAAATTCTTTAGGATAAAGGTAGTGTTGCCAAGTTTCCAAACTCCGAACGAGAGCATATAATTCTTTATCATAAACTGAATAATTTAAAGTTGGACCACTTAGCTTTTCACTGAAGAATGCAATTGGTCTCTTGTCTTGCATCAGCACGCCTCCAATCCCAACTCCACTTGCATCACATTCAATTTCAAATGTCTTGTTGAAATCTGGAAGTGCAAGGACTGGGGCTGTTGTGAGCTTCATCTTTAATTCTTCAAAAGCCTTTTGTTGTGCTTCTCCCCATTTGAAAGGTACGTCTTTCCTGGTCAGCTCATTGATTGGAGCAGCGATTGTGCTGAAATCTTTCACGAATCGTCGGTAGAAACCAGCAAGTCCAAGGAAGCTTCTCACTTGGCTCACGTTCTGTGGAGGCGTCCATTCGTGTACAGCCTTGACTTTCTCATCATCCACCTCCACGCCTTGTCCTGAAACAACAAAACCAAGGAAAACTACCTTGTCGGTTCAGAAGGTGCACTTCTCAAGGTTAGCGTACAATTTTTGTTCACGCAGGACAGCAAGCACGCTCTGGATATGTGCAGCATGTTCTTCAAGAGTCGTGCTGTAGATTAGGATGTCATCAAAATAAACCACAACAAATTTACCAATGAAAGTTCTAAGCACATGATTCATTAATCGCATAAATGTACTAGGTGCATTGGTTAAACCGAAGGGCATTACTAACCATTCATACAATCCAAATTTTGTTTTAAAGGCTGTTTTCCACTCATCACCTTCTTTCATACGAATCTGATGATAGCCACTTCTTAAATCAATTTTAGTGAAACAAATAGCACCGCTAAGTTCATCAAGCATATCATCTAAGCGAGGAATGGGATGCCTATATCTTACTGTGATGTTGTTAATTGCACGGCAATCCACACACATTCTCCAAGACCCATCTTTCTTAGGCACTAAAAGAACAGGGACAACACAAGGGGAAAGACTTTCCTGTACATACCCTTTTTTCATCAATTCCTCCACTTGTCGTTGAATTTCTTTTGTCTTCTCTGGGTTGGTGCGGTATGCAGCCCTGTTCGGAAGTGACGCACCAGGAACCAAGTCGATTTGATGCTCGATCCCTCTCTTAGGTGGCAGCCCTGGTGGTACGTCGTCCGGAAAGACATCTTCATATTCCTGCAAAACATTCAAAATAGCACTCGGCAGGGTAGAGGGTAAGGCATTAGTAGAAAGAAAAGTGTCCTTGTACAGGAGTACAAAGAACATGGCATCGGGTTCACTCAATTCTTTGATATCCCCCTTCCTAGCCATCATTACTAAACCCTCGTTACCCAGTTTCTGGGTTCTTTGCAGCTGTGGGGTTTGATTAGGCTGTGGACACTCGTCCTCACTAGTTTTGTTGCTCACTCGCAAGTGGTTCTCACTCTCGCGCTGTGTCTTCTTGATATCATCCAACAAAATTTCTTCCGGTGTCAAAGGAAGCAAGGAAATTCGCTCTCCTTTGTACACAAAAGACAGCTTGTTGGTCCTTCCAAAAATCTGGACATCATGATCATATAGCCATGGTCGACCTAGCAGCAACTGGCACGCTTGCATAGGCATCACGTCGCACTCCACATGATCATTGTATTTACCAACAGAGAATGGTACAGTCACAGTATGACTGACACGCAGCGCACCACAATCATTAAGCCACTGCATCTTGTATGGACTAGGATGACGCCGTGGTTTCAGTCCCAATCTGTCCACCAATTCTTGGCTAGCAATATTGTTGCAGCTGCCATTATCAACAATGATGCGACACACCTTATCTTTGATCAGTCCACGGGTATGGAACAAATTATGTCGCTGCCCTTTTTCCTCTTGCTATGTTGTTACACTAAGCACACGAAGAGAAATAAAACAATTATGGTCTCCCTCTTCCGGCTGAATCTCATTCCCTTCCTCCTCAATTTCTTCATCAAATATCGGTCCAGCATCTTCCGGATCACTTTCGGATTCCCATTCACCTTTCTCATTCAACAACATGGTCCTCTTGCTTGGGCATTGGGCAGCAATGTGCCCACGGCCATGGCATTTATGGCACACAATTTCTCTGCTCCGAGAAGAAGATGTAGCTCCCGAGATATTGCTTTGGGCTGCTGAACTTGCAGCGGGACGCTGCTGAGTTGTTGGTGATGACGCTGTGGAGGCTACCATCTTCGATGGAACAAATGATGGAGAAGACTTGGCTGCAGCTCCTTGAGATCGTCCACCACCATAGGAAGTACTTGACTGCTGTTTGCGCCGTGGGGCAGCAATAGAATGACTGCCATAAGATTTTCCACGTGACTCTTGCTGAATCTTCTTCTCTGTGCGCATAGCTTGATCAACAAGATCCTGCAAGGTACGATATGGAAACATCTCCACAAAACCAGAAATTTCTTCATTAAGACCTCCTAGAAATCTTGCCATTTTTGACTCTGCATCTTCTCTTATTCCAGCCCGCACCAACAGTAGCTCCATCTCCTTGAAATACTCATCAACTGACCTCTTCCCTTGCTTGAACATTTGCAACCGGTTCCTGAGATCACGCTGATAGCTGGATGGCACGAATCGCCTTCTCATCACTTGCTTCATCTCTTCCCATGTATTGATATATCCTCGACCCAAATCAAGTTGATTCTCCTGCACTTGGTTCCACCAAGTGAGAGCGTATCCAGAGAATTCTACCGAAGCAAGATTCACACGGCGCTGATCTGAAAGATTATGGACTCGGAATATTTGATCACACTGCTCAGCCCATTCAAGAAATTCATCAGCATTCTCCTTTCTAGTAAACTTTGGAATACTCAACTTGACACGAGCGATGTTATCTAGGTTGTCATGAGGACGACGACCACGACAGTATTCCCTTTCTTCAAAATCAGCATGCCGGCGATGATGACGCCGATCAAACCTGCCACCTTGACCGAAAGGATTTTCATCATCATGAGATCCTTCTTCATGATCTTGATCTTCAAACTCTTCGTCTTCAAAATGCACGCGGCGACCATCAGCATGACGCCTATGTGCGCGACGCCCACCATGGTGATTATTAAAATCAGCACGGCGACCACCACCAGATCCTCCAGGGCCATCTCCGAAGCGATTGAATCCATGGCCGAAACCAGAATTCTCATCGCCGGACTCCTCTCGATGACGGTCCTCTTGATCACAATGTGCTCTACGTCCTCCAGCCGGAGGAAGACGCTCATCGAGCAGCCTGCCCATGGCCTCCATGAGTGAATCAGCCATGCGACGCATCTCATCCCGTGAGACAGGGGGTTCCCTATCACCACAGTGTCCACCATGAACACTTGAATCTGAGTCTGCCATGTTAGGAGCAGCAAGAAAAAAAAATGTGGAAGGAGAAAAAAAAATATGTGGAAACACTCGATCTCACCTCTTACTTACCCAAGTTCTTGCCTGATCTCAAGAACTGTGATGGTGCTGGTGTGACAGCTTCAACGGAGGTGGTAAAGAGGTCGTAAGGATTACAAATCGAAAGTCCCGGTTCAGGTTTGTGGTGGAGCTATAGGTGGCTGAAGAAGGAGGGCTACGGTACTGCCAATCAAGTGAAAAAAGATGTGCTCAAAAGATAAAAAGTTGCTGCTATCAAGATTACCACCAACTTGGATATGAAAACTGAAAATTTCAGCAACCAACCGTAACACCAAATTCTTCAGAATCTTTTCACTTGTGTTCTCTTTTTTTTACTATATTCTTTCTTTCTTCTTTTTTTATAACACTAACAGGGGTGCTGATTACAAGAGATATATGTAAACAGTGGTGACTAGCAACGGGAAGAACACAAACACAAGATAACAGTACCGTCAAAAGGGCTATAGGTATTTCTTTAGGCTTTGGACTATAGGACAAACAAATATATGTAAAAGAGAAACACAGGGATGAATATGTGGATGGTGAAAACTGTAACAGATTGAAAAGGGTGGGAGGGTGGGTAATAAAAACGAACCTACCGTGACAACGATAGCTCTGATTACCACATGATATGCACCGAATTGGATCGGCGAAGGATGGCCCGATCTTCACGACAGTAGGTTTCGGTAACGGGGATAACTTTGCTGAAGAAATCAGCATGGTAAAAGGCTTTAGGGTTGGATGCAACCAAGCGATGGGGAGAGAGACACCCAAACCGCGAAGACTTCGACTCGATCTCCGAACGACCGCAGAACCACAACCGGAGCTAATCCACACAAGACGGGGCAGCCATACTGGAACCCGCAGAGCATGAATTAGTGGAACTCAGAGAGATCTCTCCACAAGTTCAAGAAGAACAAGGAAGAACTAGGTTTGAGTAAGACACTCATGCAGCTCGGCTGCAAATATGACTGGGATAATCTCAATTTATCAAAAGTTGTTTATGGCTTACACATAAGGGGTATTTATACTAAAAACAAATCTCTAAGATAGATGTGAACTGAAAGAGCCACGTGAGAAGATGGAAGGCCAACTGGCTTTGAGCATTCACGAAGTGGTCTTCAGTTCCCGCACGTCTTCTGGCCTTTTGAGTGGACTTCAATGTTTTGATCATAACTCTCACTAGGAACATCCAAAAGACACGGGTCCGGATGCGTTGGAAAGCTAACTTGATCACCTTTCACACCATGTATAATATGTGCCACGAAATATTGTAGAATGATACAGTTTTGCACACGAACTTGAGCATTAGTCTGACTGTTGATCTTCTGACCAGTCTGCACCAAAACCACTCGGCTGCCAAACTGGTACCTCTAAACCACTCGGCATTGGTGTCATTAGAAAGTTGACTTCAAGATCTTTCCAACGTGTACTCATGGACCTTCATAGCTTCTAGGAATCAAAAGATATGACTGATTCTTCGTAACGGTTCTGCCAGGCCGAACTGACTTGACGTGGTTCTTCTCTCTGGTTCAATCTTGGTGTGTTCTTGTCATCCTCCTTGGTGAATCTGAGTAATAGCAACATGCACGATTTAGGAAGTATATAATTCTCATTAATAAATGGAATTTCACAAAGTAGCGCGTGCACCTCTTGTTGTAGCTTTTTAGCTCGGCTACGGGTAATTGGTCCATCGAAGACATGAGTTGGTGCAGCTTGACTTGACGATTGTTCCATCTTACTTGATGTAGTCGGCATACTTGATGGTGTGGTCGGCGTGGTCATATCATTTCTACAACCAACCGGGTCATCGGCCCCAACAAATCGTCACACCACTTGGGGAAGGAGTGCCCCCGAGGTAAGTATATTCGATCTACTTATTTATATTTATGTGATAAAATAAAATGTGAAAAAGTATGCTCTATGGACATGATAGATAATTGCTCTTCAATGCTTCAATGCCTAGATTACCATCTTTAAATTCTCCCAAGACATGGATACAATTGTTTAGATTTTAAAACATGCTTTGAGCTTGAGATTTTTTTGTGGGAGTATTTTCTTAATCTAAATCTAGGTGGTTGATTGATATGATATGATAGAGTTGAGTTGCTATTTATCTTGTTCATAGTGACACTAAATTCTAGAGATTTACTTTTAAAATCATAAATTTACATGACGAGTCTCCTGTATGAAACAAGACCTTATGTCCTGTTAAAAAAAAAGAGAGAGCCTTGTTGTAAATATGCTCAGAGTGTTCCTGTTATATATCTCTCTATACTTCTAAAAAGAGACTTGGGCATGCCATAAAAAAATGAAAGAGAGAAAAGTGAGACGAGAAAGAGGGAGAGAAATGAACAAGTGTTCTACTAGGCGAGAAGGGCCTACCTCCCTAAATAAAAGAGATGAAAAATGGACAAGTGTTCAGGGCGAGTAGGGCCCACATCTCATAAAAAAGAAAAGGAGAGAGAAAAATGAACAAGTGTTCGTGGCGAGTAGGGCCCACCTCTCCAATAAAGTGTTCATGTAACCCAAGGGTCTCTCAATTTTATTGCTAAAGAGAGATATATTTCAGGAACAAAAGAAGCAAAGAAAGGCTAAGGCTAAAAGTATTAATATATCATCACACCGTTGTCATATGTCATACAGGAATACTCTGAGTTCTATCTTGAAAATCTTTTGCAAAGCTCCAGAATTATAGTGAAACCAAGAACTTGAGACATGGTGCTTGACTTAATTGTTCTATCTTTTCAACTGCTCAAGACCCAAGTACAGATAAAAGCCCCATGTTCTCAAGCATATATAAGCAGGTTTAAAAGTCTGTCTTTTCATCCTACCTTGGAGAAGAATTTAATTTCGTAACAATGAGTCTTGCTAGTGACTAGCAAGAGGTAAGCTTGGGGCAGTTTGTTGATACTCACTGTTAGGGAGAAACCCGTCCCCGAAGAGGGGCCAACAAATATGACTAAAGTACTCACTCAAACTCCCATGAAAAACTCATGCGTGTCTTCGGGCAAGCTAGAGAAGCTTCCCTCAAACTCCTACTGTCCCCTTTTCATTCCTCTCGGGTCCGTTAAATAGGCCCGTAACATTTACACTTTACATTCTTATCCTTGCTTTTTACATCGTGCGAAGGATCTTCGAGGGCATTAATGTATTTTCACACTAACACGACCAACTTCCCCCATTACAACTCATCACTTTACACCATGGCGCTTTCCACGTGGGCCTCGATTTCCTCATCCTCCTTCGGCGAAACCTCGCTGTCTCGAAAGTCCACTCCACTCCGTGATGTGGTCGTCGTCGTAACCTTCGTGTCGTGAAGCCACCCTTCGTTCACCTTGTGCTTCCGCACCTCTTCTTGCGCCTCTTCGGTCCCCTGCCCAAAGGTTTCCCTCGTCTTCGGGCGACTAAAAGCTTCGGCTCCTTGCTTCCTCAAGCCCCGAGAATGCCAAACCCGCACAACCATCGGACACAAAGCGTCGTCATTTTTCTGACCCGAAGGTCTGTAGCCAAAATGGAAAATAAGGGGGTTAGGTACGAAATGAATTTCCCCAACACTCACTAACTCTTATTTTTATGCATCAAAAAGCATGAAAAAGGACCAAAAAGATAATTCAACAGTAGTATAGGGCTTTAGACTAATGAATTCCACAAGTTTTGGTGAATTGTATAACTTCAGGGACTATTCAGGAAAATACGAAAGGAATCAAGTCTAGAAGGCTCCGGAAGACTCCTGAACTTAACCAACGTGATCTACAAGAAAAGAAGCATCTAGAAGGAACGAGAAGACACCACGTGAAGGCGGGGACCAGATGGGGCCCACCACAGGCCGATCGGCCCTATGGTGGGGCCGACCGGCCCACCACCGATGCCACGTTAGCCCTGCTTCTGGAATGTTCCTCCACCGCCTATGAGGATCAATCTAAACCACATGTTTAGGTTGGTTTGATCCTATGATGACGGATTACCTCCTTCGGACTATATAAGCAGCCCCAGACCCCCTGGTAAAGAGAATCATCATTAAGGAGATCATTATTATCATCATCAGATCAAGACGCCAAGGCAGGAGAAGAAGAGGAGACACAAGAGATAGGATAGCTACTTCATAGTTCTAGAACTAGCTTCTTGTGGACTTCTGCACCACTCCTGGCCCATACAGCATCAAGGATCAATACATCAGTGATATTTTTAAATGGCGGTCTGATGGTGTTTCCTCTCTAGATTCGGCTGGCCGCTCTTTTGGTGAACTAAGTGCTGGGGTCGCTACTCAGACTATTTGCCACTCTGTGTACTCTCTTCTGAGCACCCCTTCTGACAGATCCGAGCCCGTCATTTCTAAATCTGCTCTTCGACAGATGCGCGATGGCTCCTTTGCATGGCCTCATGAAACCAATGTCGATCAGATACCTGCTCTTCTGAAGAATATTGCAAAAAACTTTGTCAAAGAGTTCTATCGTAAGTTTGGATTTGCTTACGTGGTTGTTGAAGCCCGCCGTGTTCTGCGCAAGGTTATCTTACTTTGCTCTTCGCAAAATTATTCTTTTATGTTTCTGGTGCTGTTAGTATATTTTTTTATTACCTTCGTTTGTTTTAACATATAATTTTTCTTTTCCAGACGAGGCCCAGCCCCACTGCCTCTGAACAAGTTGCTGGCATCTCCGGCGCTACGACGACTCCTTCCTCTTTCACTCCTTCGGTTACTGCTGATGCTTCCGGTACCGGTGGTCAAGATGCTGCTCCTACCGCGCCCTCACCTTCGGCTGGTGGAACTCAAGGCGCTACTTCTACTGCCGGGCAAACCCCTTCGGTCGTTCCTCATACGAGCGAAGAGGTGTGAAGATTGAAGTTGTGATGATTAGTATTATGCGGGGAGTGTTAGAACATATTTTGCTTGTGTAGCTGAACTATTTTGCGAATCTGCGCAGGTGCCAGAGTTGTGCCCTGCGCAGATAGATGAAGATGCTTTCCCAATTGTTATAAACTGTGGTGACTATTTTATGTCTGGTTCCATTTGGTGAAAATTTCACTTGAAATTTCCCCACGTGTCCTTCGACGAGTTTTGGTCTTACAAAATTAACCGATACGATGAACGCAATATCGCGTCTAAGGATTTCTTTGAGCAGCATACCCGGAACTGGCTGATTCATGATTCAACTTCGTAGCGACGCCTTCGTGGAATTGATTCTTCTCTTATTGTGCGACCTTCAACAAACTCTTTGTCTGGTGGTGGCTCTTCTATTACTATTCCGAAGGTTGAAATTGTTGATCTCATCGAAGACGACATGCACGAGTATATCTACAAGCGTTCTAACTGACGAGTTGATAGGCTGCTTTGTGTGTGTTAGCTGTAATGAAGCATGCTGTTGTATCTATAACTCTGTTACTGCTTGTATGTTTGCTTTGTTGTAGTAAATTCTCATTTCCGCGAAGTCATTGCTTTTGGAACTCAGGAAAAAGGGAACTCAAACTGCGAAGCGCCTCCCCCTAGTTTCCTTTTCCGTGTTTCACAACCAGTCTTGGCATGTAAGAACAAAAATTTTTATATATTTTTCCTTGCTTAACGACAATTGCACTTTTTTCTTTCACGTATTGCCTTCACGCGCTTTTGCGTTCTGCAGTGCTATAACGCGATGTTTTTTGTTGGGCTAGTGAAGAACATTTTTACCCTCGAGATGACTCGTCAGTCAAGTCTCGCATTTTGCTTCGCGCATACGGTGCCGAAGGCTTCTTTCCTTGCAAAAGAAGGAGATGATTTGTGACTACGCCGTTTAACGAGTCGACTTATCCCTGCGGGTTTTTCCCGAGGGGCTTCACACATTGGCCGCCGAAGGCTTTTTGTTATTTTTGTGGTTGACTTCGCTGTGAGCACCCTAAGTGAACCAATTACATTTTGCATTCTCCTAGAAATCCAAACGTAATTGTTCACTTACGTGATGTACATTTTTTGTAACCTTTGCTGAAAGTGACAACTCATTTCATTTGAGTTGCGTCACTTTGGACTTCCTGATGCACACCGATGATATTTTGGGGAGTCCTTGTTATAATTTCCAAGGAGATATTACACAAGAAGACCGCCTTGTTAAAAACCTCGCATCCCTGTCGTGCCGATGAATACACAACTAGGGATTCTCCCCATGAGGAAAAGAGTACGTCTTCGCGAACTCAAATGAAAATGTATGTTACAAAAATGCAAAACGAAAAGAAACTACGAAAAAAACATGAGCTAAGATACAATGAAGTTTGTTCCCCCTTTGCGTTTCCGCCTTTCACAGCCAATATTTTTGCAGCATGTCTTCGTTCCATGAGTATGGGTCCTCCAGCCCCTCTAGATTAGTCAGCCTGAAAGCCCTGGTCTTGTTTCTGTTGCTATGAACGGACCATCCCATTTTTCCTGCAACTTTCCCACTGCTATTGTCTTGTTTCTTAAGACCATGTCCCCTGTTTTTATGTTCCTCCTTCGGACTTTCTTGTCCTTCCATCTTCTGGTTTCTTCTTGATAACACTCAATATTTTGCAGTGCTTGTAGTCTGGCTTCTTCGCATGTATCCAGTGCTAGTGCCATGTCATCATTCCCAGGTGTGTCTTCGGTACGAATGGACCCCAGTTTTATTTCCTCTGGTACCATCGCCTCTTCGCCATACAACAACTTGAAAGGTGTGAATTTTGTAGCCCTTGATTCTGTTGTGTTGTGAGACCATATGACCCTTGGCAACTCTTCTGCCCACTTGCCTCTTGGCATGCCAGTGATGTTTCTTTTTATCCCTATGAAAATTATTCCGTTGGCCCATTCCACGGCTCCGTTGGATTGTGGGTGATACACTGAAGCAAAACACAACTTGGTGCCTAGATGGAAACAGAACTTGCGAAAGTCTGTTGAGTCAAACTGCTTGCCATTGTCCACTATTAACTCGTATGAGACTCCAAATCTGCAGACCACATTTTGCCAAAAGAATTTCTGTATAACCCCCGAAGTTATTGTCTGCACTGCCTTCGCTTCAATCCACTTTGAGAAGTAATCTACAGCCACTATTGTGTATTTGTAATTTCCTATCACCGTTGGCAGAGGCCCAACAATGTCAATCCCCCATCTTGCAAATGGCCATACCGAAGGTAAGAGTTGAATTTCATATGGTCAGAACTTGGAATAGTTTATGTGCTTTTGGCAGTTATCGCATTTTCTTACAATCTCTTCGGCGTCTCTTACTGTTGTTGGCCAATAAAATGCCTCGCGAAATACCTTCGCTACCAGCTTCCTTGTTCCCCGCATGGATTTCTCTGAGTAACTCTTTCCCTCTTCGCGCGAGACGCACTTGAGTAACGGTGCGCACACGCCTGCCTTGTACAAATTTTCCCCTCTCAAAACAAATGACCCTTTCCTGTCATCTTCGCTTTCTGGCTCGTAATGTCCTTTCAAGTACGTGACTATTTGTGTCCTCCAATCTTCGCTGGTGATTGCACTAACAAGCTTCGGCTCCGCTTCTGTGAGGTGTGCAGTCATTTTTCTCATTGTCTCATAGAACACATCTGGTGGTAATGGTTGCTTTGTAGCGCCTGCTTTTGCTAAAGCATCTGCTTCCTTGGTCTGCTTCCATGGTATCTTCTTAACTGTGAACCCAAAAAAGTGTTTCTCCATTGTTCTGACTGCTTTCAGATACGAAGACATTTCGTCTTTCTTTGCTCTGTATGCTTTGCCTATTTGGTTTGTGATGAGCTCTGAATCTGTGTTCAATACCAACCTTCGTGCCCCTACTGCTTTTGCCTTTCGGAGTCCCAATAGCAACCCTTCATATTCTGCGACGTTATTTGTATGTCCGTCGAACTCTAGCCTTGCCACGTATCTCATTTTTATTCCCAAAGGTGATTTGAGGATTGCCGAAGCTGCTGCGCCGTCATTGCAATACGCACCGTCGCAAAATATCTCCCATGGTTTTTCTTCATTTGGTGGCCTCATTGCGTCTTCGTCTGCATGAGCCCATTCTACCATGAAATCTACCAATACTTGAGATTTTATTGTTGTTCTTGGCGCGAAGGTTATATCGTATTGCGACAACACCGCTGCCCACTTGCCAATCCTTCCCGAAGATTCTTTGTTCTCAAACATTTCGCGAAGTGGAAAGTTGGTTGGTACTACCACTTTGTAGCTTTGGAAGTAATGCTTCAACTTTCTTGCTGCCATTACGACAGCATATGCCATTTTCTCTAACTCTGAGTAAAATTTCATTGCTCCATTGAGTACTTCAGAGATGAAGTATACTGGCACTTGCTTCAAATTACTGCCAACCTGATTCTCCACAACCAATGCTGCACTCACTGCATGAATTGACGCTGCCACATATAACAACAACTTCGCTTCGGGCCTTGGGCTTGCCATTACCATCAAGTTTTCCAAATATGCTTTTAGTTCTTCGAAGGCCACCTGCTCATTTTCTCCCCATGTTATATTTTTCTACCCCGCCAATTGCTTGAAAAATGGTAAGCTTCGTTCTACTGATTTGGAGATGAAACGACTTAGCACTGCGAGTCTGCCGGTGAGTTTCTGGACTTATTTTTTCGTTCTTGGTGGTCTCATGTTTCTTATTGCTTCTATCTTTTCTGGGTTTGCTTGTCTTCCTGACTTTGACACCATGCATCCCAACAATTTGCCCCTAGAGACACCGAAGATGCACTTCTCTGGGTTCAGCATGAGTCCATACTTTCTCATATTCTGGAAAGTTTCTGTCAAATCATCGATGTGATTCTCTTTATGTTTGCTATGCACCACCACATCATCGACGTACGCAGACACATTCCTCTTCAACTGCGGGCCAAGAACTATCTGGAGCATTCTGTTGAAAGTTGGGCTTGTGTTGCGCAGACCTTCGGGCATTCTTATGAAGCAGTACACCCCGAATGGTGTTATGAAACTTGTCTTGTCTTCGTCTTGTTTTCGCATCCACACCTGGTGATATCCTGAAAAAAAATCCAGAAGTGACATTCTTTCGGATCCCGCTGCTGCATCTACCAACACATGAATTCTTGGGAGCAGGTAATCATCTTTCGGGCAGGCCTTGTTGAGAGATGTGAAATCTAGGCACATTCTTTGATCTCCATTCTTGTCCGGGACCATAATGATGTTAGACAGCCAAGTAGTGAAATGCACTTCACGTATGACTCCCGCGTCTAGCAACTTCTGTACTTCTCGAAGTGCTGCTTTCTCTTTTTCTGGTGATATCACCCTTAACTTTTGTCTTCTTGGCGGGACCTTTGGATCTAAGTTTAGACTATGCTCAATGACGTCATGCGGTATGCCCTTGAGATCTTTTTTCTTCCATGCGAAGACATCCTGGTTATCTCTCAAGCAATTAAGAAGTTCTGCCTCTTCTTCTTCGCTGAGGTCCTTCGCAATTATCACTATTTTGTCATCTGTATAACCATTCAACTTCATTCTTTTCGTGTGCTACATGGGCTTGATTCTATTTTCTTCTTTCCTCTTCTGTTTTAGGATTTGTGACTCTTGCATGTCATCTTCGGTCTCTTATTTGCCTTTGTCTAATCTCACTAAGTGTACCGGCTTGCGATCTGTGCCTGTGTTGTACTCCCTGTCCCATGCATCTTCCTGGTCACCATAGATTGATAACACCCCATTAATCGTTGGATTTTTCATACATAAAAATGGCATGTGAATTACTGCTGCGAATTTGTTTATGACTCCCCTTCTGAAGATGGCCTTGTAAGAATAAGGGATGTCCACTACATCGAAGTTGACCATCTCTGTTCTCATTAATGCCCCCTCGCCCATCGTAACATTCATTTCAATGGTTCCCATAGCTTCTACCCTCTTGTTACCAAAGCCATACAATGGTTTTGTGGACGTTTGCAGTTGATCATCCCTGAATTCCATTTTCTTGAACAAGTCGTAAGTGAGAACGTATGCGGAACTGCCATTGTCTACCAGAATTCCTCCTACATCGTTCCCCAGAATGTACTTTGTTTTCTTTCCCAATATTGCTCTGATCACCAATGGATCTTCGTGGGGTATCTCTTCAATTTTAAGTCATCCTCTGTGAAGGTAATTGGGATATGCGACCACCTTGTGCGAAACACCTTACCTGAAGATAGATGGCTGACCTCCCTTCGGTCATCCTTCCTTTGCCTCTTCGATGGGAACTCTGGGAAACAGCATCCCCCTGTTATTGCATTTATGACATTCACCCTCTTGTATCTATCATCTGAGTCGTTGTTTCTGACGTTGACTCTTTGGTATCTGTCATCTTGCTCTGCCCTTCGGGCATTTTGCTGCTTAGATTGCGGTATGTTTTCTTTTGGATGATATGGAGCACTTGGCGCTGGGCCTTGTGCTGGTGTGTACGCTGAGTGGAACAGTGGTGGATATAGCAAGGGTTGGAAATATTGCAGTGGTGGCTGATACATGGGTTGCCAATTTGATGCTGAACTGTTTGCCATCGAAGGTACTGCGGATGATGCTCTATTGAGAAAACCAACTTGGTTCTGCGCAGCTCTGTTCTTCTCCTCTTCCTCCTTTCTCTAGATTGCCACCCTGCATTCGTATGTCCAATGACCCTTGTTTCTTCCATGTATGGAGCAAACTGTCAGCGGAGGTGGGGTTGAGTATTTCGCGGATCCTTGCTGATTTGACTGCGAAGGTGCTTGGTTGCTCGTTGTCCCCTTGGATGAGACATTGTTCACGCCCCCCCTATTATATGTTGGGCTGTTTGTTCTGTTTCTGTTGTTCGTGTTCGGCCTCCTGTTCCATTCTTCCTTAGCCTTTGCTGCATTTTTCCTGGCATGATAATCCTCTATTCTTCTTTGCTTCCCTCGATCAGATAGACAATATGACTGCAAGACTTTGAACAGTCTTTTTTCTGACGCTGGCCTGCGCCTATCCAGGTATTCCCCGCAAGGCCCCACCTTGAGCCCGCCTATAACGGCGTCAATTACACTTGACTCTTCGACATGTGGTGCTTTTGCTCTGGCCATTATGAATCTCTTTATGTATTCTTGCAATGGTTCTTTTTCCCCCTGCTTTATCTGATGAAGGTCGTTGGCCGTGAGTTCCTGAGGCTGAAATCCTTGAAAGTTGCTTTCAATTTTCTCCCAAAGCTGGTTCCATGAACTTATGCTTCCTTTTGGCAGCGATGCATACCATTGCTGAGCAGAGCCTTTTAATGCTGCAATCATAGCCTTCGCCTTCGCTATATCATCTCCCCCTCCCGACGAAATTGCCACACTGTACAGAAGAATGAACTGCCGCAGGTCTGATTCACCGTCATATTCTGGTAGTGAAGATGGTATTTTGAATTTTGATGGCCAATTCGCTTGCTCGAGCTCGAATGTGAGTGGTGTGGACGGTTTATCCTTGGAAGATTGTGAACCCTTGTGCTTGGAGCGTGGTCTACTATTTACGTTTCTTAATGTCACCACTAGTTGCGCACCTAGAGGGAGCGTATAAGAACAACCGGGTATAACGCAAGCGCACGAAAATACCGCTGTAGCACTTAACCAAGGAAGGAGAGTATTCCAAGGGTATCGAATCCAAGGAACGGTGTGCACTATCTCCTACTCTAGTATAGATGGTCCAAGGACACCGAACTCCAGCTGGGATAGATATGGGTTGAGAAGCACTTCCTTAAGGGACTTAGCTCTCAAGATGTATTCTGTCAGATCTTGGTCGTCCCCGCGGGGCGACAGCACATCAAAGTGCTGGCAAGCGAGCCCAACTCGGTACGCGAGACAAAGGGTCCAACAGGCTGTCACCACTGCGGCCTACCTCTACGCTACGATCGTACGTGGTCTTCGCAGGAAAATCAGGGCCCAGACACCACGTCTGTGCCCCCGATAAATAGTATAGTGCGGTTACGTATGCTAGCCCGCTAACTACACTATAGCAACCGCATAGATACGGTCCCATGAACAAGGGAAAGATCGGAATCAGATCTAGTCATTGAGCTATGGAGCAGAAAGAAAGCTATGGATGCAGCTGAACGAGATACAACAGACTTACTTAACTAAACAGGATCAGAGCATGCAAACAAGTAAATGAACTACAGCTCTGGCTCTAAAGGATCGAAGCCTTGTGTCATGAAGAACACAAGCCTCTAACTTATGAACGAGCCACGAACAAAGAACAAATCAATCATGCATGATGTCCACTATAGTCTAAATAAGAAATGCTGAAATACTCACTTTGATCTAAATGAAGAATAGACATCCACGAGGACATCAACTCACTCCTCACCGTATCCTACCTAGCACTCTAATCACACATACAACTCATGGGAGAGGTGAGAATTCACCTGTCTAAGAGAGAATGAGAGGAGAGGGAGAGAGGAATGTGTTCCAAAATGGAGCCCCTCCCCTCCTATTTATAGAGGAGGGAGAGGCTTGCTTTTGGCACCATTTGCCTCCACTTTTTCAGCCATCCTTGGTCGCCACCAATAGGAGAGCGACACATGGCGAGGAATCTTGCAATGCACTCTTCTCTAGCTTCCAGGGAAAGGAACCAAACCGACCTTGTACCAGCCAATCAGCAAGCGCCATGTCACCGATCCACCCCGGAACTTTGCAAGGGATCAACTAGGAAGCAACACGTGGAAGCAGATGGCGAACGGAGGCCAGAAGGGAGCGACCAATCCTGGGTTCGGCCGACCCTGGCCCTCCTCCTTTTGGCCCGTGCTTCCTCTGGGTGACAGATGTGTGGACCCTTATGACGGTTCCAGGTGCATGCCGAGTTTTGAGGTGGTTTGGGTCCCTGGTGGGCCCTTGGATCCTTGTGCTGCACACGTGGTGGTGTCTGATTCGTCGGGAGTCACTTCACATGGATTGATGAGGTGTCATGGACACATGGCATCCAGTGTGGCACACGTCGCCACGTGGCCTGGTGTGAGTCCCACCGAACTCACAAGATATCTTGTCTTGTGCATATCTTTCTCATCCGGACACCGAAGTAGACAAATGATATATCCATTTCGATCATCTCGACGAGCCCGTTGCCATGGTGCAGTCCAAGTTGGTACTTGAGGATGTTTATGATGATGTCCTTTAATAGCCATTGGACTACTTGCTCTCAACTGTACCATTTGACACGTATTTCGGTGCATTCTGCAACAAAAGCTAGAAACACCCACACTTGTGGAAATCATCAGTATCAAGCCCTATTCTAGTGTTGATGATCCTTTTACATTTATTTTATGCAGGTATTGACGGTGTAAAAGCAGCACTTTTCGACGGTCAACAACACCCCCACACTTGACCTTTGCTCGTCCCGAGAAAAGGGAGTCAGGTCAAGTGGAGACATGATATCCAAAGGTCTGAAACAAGCATAAGAGATATTCCAAACCATACCTTGTACTTGTGAACTCTGAAGTGTCTATCATACTATCTTGGGCAGTTGAGGAATGGAACAGTCATGAATCAAGTTACTCCTGCTCATCATGTTAAGCACTTGGGGTTTTGCAATAAATTTTTAAAACAAACCTTGCTTAGCTCCTCATTTGATTCTCTCACATCGCTTAATGTGTATATGTCCTCACCAAGACATTAGACTGCCTTTCTTCACCCTACTTATAATGATGGCTATATGTGGAGCTCAGGGTAGGATAAAAGATAAGGCATACTTGTATCACATATATTGCAAAGTTAAAGACTGGATCCACAGAGAAAATCAAATCGTACCATCAGATCAAGATGTGCACGCGTATGGATATGGTGAGTATGGTAAGGTGGATACTAGGCCCGGAATGGGTGCTAGATATTACCATACATATATGATGAAAGCTGAGTTGATGGTAAGGTGGACACTAGCCCCAGAATGGACACTAGTTATTACCATCAAAATTATGGAACTCCTTTTTGCATGATCTCATCTCTCTCCTATTTCTCCTTTATTTTGGACATGGGCTATTCTTTCTTCTGCATCTCTTTTTTTTCATCATGCTTTGAGCATGTGTGTTTCTCTCTTTTTTTTCTTTCTTTTTTTTCATAGCCCATGTCTCTTTTGAAGGATACTTTTGGAGAGAGATGTCACACCACATATGGAGCTTTATTTTTATGAAATGGATAAATGATACAATGCTAACTTCTAGTGTAGAAGCATAGCAAGGGGAAATAGGTGGTGTGCACATGAATCTTGATCATGAAAGTAATGAAAAGAATTCTCACAAGGGTCACAGATTTTGACAAAGCTCAATGCAATGACAAGCAGCATATGAGTAGAAGGTTTCCAACTATGAATATCATATGGCTCTAGTGGGACGGTGGCAAATCAAAGAGGAGCTTTGCAAAGGGTTTTATGATTTTCAAATAAAATTCCAAAGCACTCAGACATTTAGAGAGAAGATCATATCATCAAACCATATCACAAACGTCAACTACTTAGATAAGCATGAGTTCCCTAATGATATTTGTTCACAAGCATCAAGATGATAAGTAAGGAATAAAACATATGCAAGCCAACCACAGGAATCATGTAGAGCAAGCATAGCACCAACCACTGAGTTTGATGTAAAGGATATGAATTAAAATTCAATCAAACTCATGGATAGAGTAGAGTGAGATAGAGGGTGCACATACCATCGCTTCCGAAGGATAAGAGATCAAGGAAGACCAGTGGTGATTTGGCTGACCAGAGGGCAGCCAGGTCACTCTAGTTTACCTTGCTCTTATCATGAAGGCATAGTCGATGTTGTGCAGCGCCTGTGTGGGAGTTCTCTAATGGAAATGTCGATGATGAGCTTGAGAGAACTCCCCCACACTAGTGGTTGAACCTGGTGCTGTTCTTCAAATGACAAACGAAAACAAATGAGGGACTCTACTGGTTCGAGAACCATAGAGCCTTTATTCAAATTCAAATATTTTTGGTTTTTTCTTTTTTTTTATTGTCACCATGTCATTTGCTCGAAAGGGTTAGACCAAGATTACACTTCATATATAAAGGGGAATATACTTACCTTGGACCTTTGAGAGGTCATATGTACCACCTTTGCATGATGTGCAACATGAATCTGACACCTCAACTTACCTTCCCATTTGAATTTAGCTCAATGACTTACCCATTCAAATTTGACAATTTTCTGCAGGGGTTAGTCAGCAGACATGCAACCAAGATCTATGCAGATATAACTCTAAGGTTCATCCGTCAAAACTTGACACCATATCTTGTTTTGACTGAAGAAGACAGTTTTAACCTAAGCACCATGCTTAATTTAAAACAGTCTATGGATACACGATATATCATATGCATTCAAACCAGAGCATATAAGCAAAGATAAAGGAAGCATGAAAGCATGATCAAGCTATCATCAACAAGGGACATCAGCATGAACAAAAGACGGTGAACCTCGGGAACCTCCCGGAAGGGCTTTGTTTAATGTCAAAAGCAGGACTTACCTAGCTAGTGGGCAAGATGCAAGAGCTAACATCATCACCACACCAGGATAAGATTTGGTAGAGGAGGAACTTTACTCAGGATGCTCACATACCTCCCCCACACTTGAAGTTTGCATTGCTAGGCAACGAAACTCAAGTGTGTGGTGATCAAGCTTCCTTTTGTAAATGTTCCCTCACCAAAGTGTATCTAGGTGTTGCAGCTGATGTGGCTCACATGTTCGTCGGCATCACCTGTCCATCTTCCTTTTCAATTTCCATCTAAAAGGTTAGTGACCAAAAATACCCGAAGGACAACTTACCCTAAAAACATGTTCTTGCTTTTATTCAAAAAGGGAAATAAAACCTAACCTAATCCAGGCTATCTCCTGGGAGTGCTTTGTTTATTTAAGGTCATAAGCTCGACCATGGGAACTTCATCTTGCAGCTATCGTTGGTGGTGTCGTTCCCGTCTCACCACCAATCCTTGATGTATCAGTGAAGCTTCAGCTGCCACAGTGCAAGCACGAAATCTGATATGCTTATGATAGACATCTACATCTACAACCAACCTTCTGAACTTTCTAGAAAAGAGGACCATAAGGTGGTTGTAGCCCTCATGCATGCTCAGCGCACTAAGCATGTCTGACTCTGGAGGGACATGATGCGAGCATGGTCTGTATGATGAATCAAGAATCAAGCTACAATGCTCATGTGTGGAACCCTTTTCTACGAACTCCAGAGTCAGTGCCTCGAAAGGTTCCATGGCCCATGAATTCTCCATCTCAAGAGAGTCATAATGGAAGCTCGATGTTGACTCTCGATCAAGATCGAAAGCAACATGATACGGGCCAGCGGGAAGAGGCTGAAACTCAGTCGAGAGTGGTGACGATTGTTCGCCTTCACAAAACTGAAGAGAGTCTCCCGAGTCATTCTCATGAGGGGTAGAACATTCTACAACCTTAGTGAGAATGGGCTCGGATGATGTGAACGGAGATGTATGCATCGTCTTCTCGAGCATGTTTCGCCGAGGAAGAGGCTTTGCCATAGGATGCCCCGAACAAGGGGTAGCAGTGGCAAAAGCAACTCCCCTAAGCTTATCATCTAGGCTCCCTAAAGATGTATCGAAGAGCTGCTCTAGAGGGGAGCCTAGGAGAAGATCGAGATCAAGAACATCGAAGATGTGAAAGTCTAAGGTAGCCTCAATCCCGTCTACGATAAGCGGCACGACACTTGCAATCCCCCGACATTCAAGAAGATGTCCGAAGGGACAAGTCTTGAGGAGCATGTCGGATGGTGTTAGCGAAACTTTGCCCAGAAGAGTTTCCGCTAAGTGCCATGGCAAAATGTTGACCTCCATGATGGGGTTACAATGGGCCTCTATGACAGTGCCTCTAATAGAGCAAGGGACAACCAGAGATGGTGAGCTATTCCAAGTTGCCTCGAAAATCGTGTCACTCCCTCTGACCATTCCTCTCTCATAGCCTCCTCAGGATATGCCGCGTCAGGAGGATCAGGAGGTAGAGGAGGCACCGCAGGCCGAAGGGAAGGTTCTGTTGAAAGATTTCTAGAATGATCGGTACGAACAGAATAAGGTTCCTCCCCTAATTGGGCATCAGCAGAGTTCGAGGTGTCTAAGAGATTTCTAGATGGGTCATCCTCGAATTTGCAAGTGGACACCGAAGGTGGAATTTCTTCTTCCTTTGGTGTTCGGGGTTCAGGAGAGGGCTCAACAGACAAGTCTTGGAGTATGGAAGATGAAGACTCAGACTTGGATGTTGAGGGGCTCTCATAGATAGGCTCGGATTCCTGGCGGAGTTTGGGCCCGACAGCATGGTGGTAAGTGGAAAGACTATCTAGGAGTTCCCTACCTTCAGTCAGATCCTTATGGAGAAATGGCTCTCTAATATCAAGGCAACAAGCAGAGCGCTTGTTGAGACCGTTATAAAAGTTGCGAAGCAACTGAGAGTCAGGTATCCATAAATGAGGTCCGCAATTGAGCAGGCATGAAAATCTATGCCAGGCGTCCTCTAACGATTCCTTCTCTTTATACCAAAAACGGTGGATACGTTCCCGTAGAGCAGCAATACAAGGAGGAGGGTAGAACTCAAGACAAAACTTATCTCTAAGCTCAACCCAACTATCGTTCATGCTACCTACGGAGCATGTGTACCATCGCTCCGCTTTCCCTACAAGGGAGTACGGGAACAACTTCCACATGAAGGTATCCTGTGTCATGCCCGCGGTAGCAAAGCACGAACACAAGTACTCGAAATGACGCAGATGAGCATATGGGTTCTCGCTCGGTAACCTAGAGAAGGACATGTTCTGAACCACCGTGATGGTTCTAGGAAGGAACTCTAAGCCAGATGTGAGGAAAACTCGCACAGAAGGCGTTGACTCTGGGAGCTCATCCCTAGGGGTAGTGATGCTTTTACAGGAAAGCTTCACCATGGGTAGCGGGGGTAAAGGTAGAAGAAAAGGAATAAAAAGGATATCTGATGGGTAACTGGGTAACGGGGGTGAAGGTAGAAGAAAACGAAAAAGATAAATATGAGGACCACTAGGTTCAAAGATAGATACGGCAACCGTTCCCCGGCAACGGCGCCAGAAATGCTTGTTGGCGTTTCTTAACGTCACCACTAGTTGCGCACCTAGAGGGAGCGTATAAGAATAACCGGGTATACCGCAAGCGCACGAAAATACCGCTGTAGCACTTCCCTAAGGAAGGAGAGTATTCCAAGGGTATCGAATCCAAGGAACGGTGTGCACTATCTCCTACTCTAGTATAGATGGTCCAAGGACACCAAACTCCATCTAGGATAGATATGGGTTGAGAAGCACTTCCTTAAGGGACTTAGCTCTCAAGATGTATTCTGTCAGATCTCAGTTGTCCCCGCGGGGCGACAGCACATCAAAGTGCTTGCAAGCAAGCCCAACTCGGTACGCGACGTAGAGGGTGGACAAAGGGTCCAACAGGCTGTCTTCGCAGGAAAACCAGGGCCCAGACACCACGTCTGTGCCCCCGATAAATACTATAGTGCGGTTACGTATGCTAGCCCGCTAACTACACTATAGCAACCGTATAGATATGATCCCACGAACAAGGGAAAGATCGGAATCAGATCTAGTCATTGAGCTACGGAGCAGAAAGGAAGCTATGGATGCAGCTGAACGAGATACATCAGACTTACTTAACTAAACAGGATCAGAGCATGCAAACAAGTAAATGAACTACAGCTTTGGCTCTAAAGGATCGAAGCCTTGTGTCATGAAGAACACAAGCCTCTAACTTATGAATGAGCCATGAACAAAGAACAAATCAATCATGCATGATGTCCACTATAGTCTAAATAAGAAATACTGAAATACTCACTTTGATCTAAATGAAGAACAGGCATCCACGAGGACATCAACTCACTCCTCACCCTATCCTACCTAGCACTCCAATCACACACACAACTCATGGGAGAGGTGAGAATTCACCTCTCCAAGAGAGAATGAGAGGAGAGGGAGAGAGGAATGTGTTCCAAAATGGAGCCCCTCCCCTCCTATTTATAGAGGAGGGAGAGGCTTGCCTTTGGCACCATTTGCCTCCACTTTTTCAGCCATCCTTGGGCGCCACCAATAGGAGAGCGACACGTGGTGAGGAATCTTGCAATGCACTCTTCTCTAGCTTCCAGGGGAAGGAACCAAACCGACCTTGTACCGGCCAATCAGCAAGCGTGATGTCACCGATCCACCCCGGAATGTTGCAAGGGATCAACCAGGAAGTAACACGTGGAAGCAGATGGCGAAAGGTGGCCAGAAGGGAGCGGCCGAACCTGGGTTCGGCCGACCCTGGCCCACCTCCTTTTGGCCCGTGCTTCCTCTGGGTGACTGATGTGTGGGCCCTTATGACGGTTCTAGGTGCATGCCGAGTTTTCAGATGGTTTGGGTCCCTGGTGGGCCCTTGGATCCTTGTGCTGCACACGTGGCGGTGTCTGATTCGTCAGGAGTCACTTCACATGGATTAATGAGGTGTCATGGACACATGGCATCCAGTGTGGCACATGTCGCCACGTGGCCTGGTGTGGGTCCCACCGAGCTCACAAGATATCTTGTCTTGTGCATATCTTTCTCATCCGGACTCCGAAGTAGACAAATGATATATCCATTTCGATCATCTCGACGACCCGTTACCATGGTGCAGTCCAAATTGGTACTTGAGGATGTTTATTATGATGTCCTTTAATAGCCATTGGACTACTTGCTCTCAACTGTACCATTTGACACGTATTTCGGTGCATTCGGCAACAAAAGCTAGAAACACCAACACTTGTGGAAATCATCAGTATCAAGCCCTATTCTAGTGTTGATGATCCTTTTACATTTATTTTATGCAGGTATTGACTGTGTAAAAGCAGCACTTTTCGACCGTCAACATCTACATTCCATGAACGCCTCTTCGTCAGAATCGAATACCCATGATTCCTTAGAGTCGTATGAAGACTCTTCCACAACAACTGGCCTGCTTTGCTTTTTGCCCTGAGGTGGCGATGCTTTGTGTTGCTGCTCCAGCCTTGGTTCAGACCTTGCCGATTGTTCCTGCAGAGAGTTGAGCTGCGCCTACAAGATTGCCATCTGTTCTTGAAGCTGAGCTGTCTTCTATCTGATTGCTTGTTGCTCTTTCTCCTTGCGAAGTTGTTGTAGGAGAGATTTCTTTTTCTGGATATCTTTCAGCATCTGTTGATACCTTAGTTGATCTTGGGATGGATCACCTATCTGTGGTCCCTTGGCCTTGAGAAATGCCGCTTTTGCTTGAGCTCTCATCCGGATGTTGGATGAACTTGGCATCTGACTCAATCTTGCTGCTATAGTCGCTTCTACCCTTCTTAATGACATGATGTCTTCGTCCAGAATCCCTGTGTCCAAGAGGTCCACTTCGAAGTTGTCGTCCGTGATGTCCTCGAGTGCTCCATCTCGACCGCCTGGTGCGTGACTGAGCACCATGTCTCTATCTGTGTTTGTGTTCGCCCCTTCATTGACTGGGCCTTCGGACTCTGCTGCCGACGGATCATCGGTAGCTCTTTATGGATTGGTATTGGTGTTCCTTGGTGCTCTCTTCGGTGCCATTGAGTTGTGGTGGGACGAAACACGGTGGGCACCAGAAATGTTGGGGAGAAACCCGTCCCCGAAGAAGGGCCAATAAATACGACTAAAGTACTCACTCAAACTCCCATGAAAAACACATGCGTGTCTTCGAGCAAGCTAGAGAAGCTTTCCCTCAGACTCCTCATGTCCCCTTTTCATTCCTCTCGGGTCCGTTAAATAGGCCCGTAACATTTACACTTTACATTCTTATCCTTGCTTTTTACATCGTGCGAAGGATCTTCGAGGGCATTAAAGTATTTTCACACTAACACGACCAACTGCCCCCATTACAACTCATCACTTTACACCGTGGCGCTTTCCACATGGGCCTCGATTTCCTCATCCTCCTTCGGCGAAACCTCACTGTCTCGAAAGTCCACTACGCTCCATGCTATGGTTGTCGTCGTAACCTTCGCGTCGTGAAGCCACCCTTCATTCGCCTTGTGCTTCCGCACCTCTTCTTGCGCCTCTTCGGTCCCCTGCCCGAAGGTTTCCCTCGTCTTCGGGCGACTGAAACCTTCGGCTCCTTGCTTCCTCGAGCCCCGAGAATGCCAAACCTGCACAACCATCATACACAAAGAGCCGTCATTTTTCTGACCCGATGGCCTATAGCCGAAATGGAAAACAAGGGGGTTAGGTACGAAATGAATTTCCCCAACACTCACTAACTCTTATTTTTATGCATCAACAAAACATGAAAAAGGACCAAAAAGATAATTCAACAGTAGTATAGGGCTTTGGACTAATGAATTCCACAAGTTTTGGTGAATTGTATAATTTCAGGGACTATTCAGGAAAATACGAAAGGAATCAAGTCTAGAAGGCTCCGGAAGACTCCTGAACTTAACCAAGGTGATCTACAAGAAAAGAAGCATCTAGAAGGAACGAGAAGACACCACGCGAAGGCGGGGCCCACATGGGGCCCACCACAGGCCGATCGGCCCTGTGGTGGGGCCGACCGGCCCACCACCGACGCCACGTCAGCCCTGCTTCTGGAATGTTCCTCCACCGCCTATGAGGATCAATCTAAACCACATGTTTTGGTCGGTTTGATCCTACGATGACAGATTACCTCCTTCGGACTATATAAGCAGCCCTAGACCCCCCTGGTAAAGAGAATCATCATTAAGGAGATCATTATTATCATCATCAGATCAAGACGCCAAGGTAGGAGAAGAAGAGGAGACACGAGAGATAGGATAGTTACTTCATAGTTCTAGATCTAGTTCTTAGATCTAGAGCCTAGTTCTAGATAGAAAGTCAGATTCGAGTAGATTTGAGCTTTGCTCCAGTTCCAGATCTGTAAATCATCAAGATCTAGTCCTTATATTGTTTCTCAATGACTGTGTGTTATTTCAATATTATGTGTGCAATTGCTAAGTTCTTACTTTGTTCTAGTAGTATATTTGATATAGTCATGATTAATGATAAATTCACGCACTTATTCGTAGAGCTCCTAGTACATTATGTGCTTATGCTAGGTAGTAGAATGTATGTAAGCATGGTGCTTAGATATGATTTACTTGCGGATTCACCTTATGCTCTGGGTCGTGTGGTAGATCGTAGGTGTGACAGGCCTATTGAGTCCTTTGCAATCCATCCCCCGAGTGTAAGCCTAGTCGATAATGGTTCTTGGGAGGATCATGTTTCGTTCTTGATCTTCTTGGGTAATCTTCGGGGTGCACACATTTATCCATGACTATGCTATATGTGATGATATGCTACAATAGAATAGATGAATAACTAAGTCTTTGTATGCTACATAGAATTTGTGCCTCTTAAGTAAATCCAATTCTAATCTAACTAGGAAGTATGCTCCACGTGTGCCTCTACCTGTCTAAGTTATCATTATATTATCATTTGGCTTACCCCTATTAAAGTATGTGCCATACCATCAAAGTCTCATAAAGTAGTCTACTGTCATCCCTAGTCAACCGATACATCCATCCTATCTTCCCTGTGAATACGATATTCTAAAACCCATCTCCCCGGGTGAAGTGCTCACTGGTATCCGTGCGCTTGCGGATCATTAATTTTCTCTGTAGGCTTAGCAAATACCGATACTTGTTCTTCACCTGCACCAACAGGAGTCAAGCCGCAATCTGTACCTGCGCACTGAGCCAGGCATCAGTCCACACAACATTGTCAATCACTCATCACTAAGGAGCGACCCTCCACTGATCTTCGAACGCTTCTGGTCCTCACGCTAGCATGTTAAATTCTATGAGCCAACACAAGCCCATTCTAGTGTAGTGGAAACAGAAACAACACTAAAGTGACCATAATGCCATATGTTACTATCTCAATAGTATGCACTTAAAGGGCCAAAACCCGTAGATCGTCCATAGTTCAATATATAAATAATGATCATGAACAGTCAGAAAAACACCCTAAGTACTTTCATTAGAGTATTTTCCGCTTGGGAATGGGAGCGGGAGTGGGAATGCTGGTCGGGAAGCACAATCAGACATACAGATGTCGAAAGATGAAACTATTTGATCAGGAACATGTCAGTTATGGGTGCGAATTGGTAATTGAAATCAGTAATGTGGCGCTGCAACATAACAACTTTTCATTGGTATATCTACATCAAAAGAGAATATGATTAGAATAAGGATTTGTGGGTGGATTCCCCTATAAAACCTAATTTCCATGTTTAATTGAGTTGCCTCAACTGATAATCAACAATTTATAGCTGAAACGATTAAAATCTAACAACAAGAGTGTGGACAACACAGTTACTTCCTTCAATAACAATATAAATAGTTTTAGATCTCTTCTAAATCAAACCTTTGTACAATACTACAACTTTGATAAATAGTTTTAGTAAAGTAGCCCCATAGTTTCGGGGAATGGCCCAAGATTCTGGTGCTTGCTCGGGCCCGCCCATAGTTGACGCGCTGGACCAGTCGGTTCTGTTTGCTCTGTCTGTTGTCGAATTCCTTGTTCTCCGGCAGCATTATTTTAGAGCAAGTACATTGGTACACGTCAACAGTCTTATAGGTCATCACATGCAGTGCCACATAAGATTTTTGATGATGTGGAGGAGAGAGAGCGAGAAGAGAGAAAGAGGTTGTTGCTTCGTGAAACAACTACCTCATGAGCCAAACACCACCTCACGATACAACTTCATAACTATTGTATGAGCTGTTGTTGTCATGCAACTCATAATATTCCTTTTTGATGCACAAATTAATTAAGGAATCATGTAACTCTACCAGACGACTTAAAACACAACTCATTGTACAGGTTGTTTGTTAAGTCGACCTAAAATTACATGTCAATGCATGAGACGACCTATCAGACGATACCAATGTATGTACCTACCCTTAGGAGTTTGGATCCATGTGACGACTTACGTTGCAGATCATTCAGAGTATATGCAGCTTGTTGTGCCACAATACTAGTAGTTAGTAACTCTCCAATAGCACCTTTGTTTTCTCTAGCTGCTTTGAACTTTATAGCTTGGTTGTGCTTGCTCGTTATGATTTTTCTAATTTCGCGCGGGCCTTGCTACATAATTGGACTATTCAGCTCTTCATAAACCAACATTCAATTCACTCTACACACTTCACCGGTGACACTAACCTTGGTTACTTTCGCATCCAATATTGGCACTAAGCATGATCAAGCTGGATCAGCCGGCCAGATTGGTTCCTCTGAGTGGTGTGACCAGTATGGATTCTATAGCCGGTCTTAATTATAAGAACGATTGGGCTGATGTTTTGTTCAAAGTAGTTCTCTTTGTTGCCAAGTAGTTTCCACCAGGTCAAGATGATCCTCTGCCAAGTTAAAGTGTTTCACAGGTTTGGTCGTTGGTTTCAATCAGAACTAAGTAACTGAAGGACCAGAATGGCGACCAGAGAGGGGGGAGTGAATGGGAGCCGATAAAAAATTCTTCTCCGAAGAGTCGAACTCAACCTATGGTCCCAATAGCAACTTTGAAGTCCTCATCACTCCGCTAGTCAAATCCACGTAGCCACTAGAGTGCTACTGGACCTAGGAACTAGCCACACACCCAAGCTACTTGAACACGCAGCGGAAAACAAACTCGAGGAGCAACCTACAGCCACCGGTCAGATCGGTCCCTGGCACTGGCCAGACCAGTCCAGAGCATCCTGCTCTGAATTCTCTCGAACTTGCCCAACAAACCTAGATGGAAATTATAGGATGTGGAGCAGCAGGGAGAAATCCAGAAATCTGCTTGGCAAGAGAAAACCAACCAGAACTCGACCACACCGAAAACTCTCCACAGACAAACATGCACTAGAAGCACTCTGCGAGCAAGTAGCAAGAACCAACCAAGAAACAGTCGAGTCTCCACTGGGAGCCCTACACCGGTCTGACCGGTCCTCTGCACCGGTCTGACCAGTCTGGATCAGAAACTCGCAACTGCCAAGAACTCGATCTCCAAGAGCCAAAACTACATGGAAAAGAAACAGCAGCAAGCCACGAGAACCATCAACACTCCGGTGAAGAACTCCCCGAGAAAAATCACAAAAGGCTTGCACCGGTCTGAACAGTCCAAGGCACCGGTCTGACCGGTCCCGTCGGGGCAACTCAGGATGAACTCCACCAGCGAGTCAACTCTCTCCTTCCGATGCCCCGATCTCCCGATTCTCTCCACAGATTCATGTAAAACTTTGGGGATAGGTGTTGGCGTTTCTTAACCTCAACGCTAGGCGCCGTAATAGCATGAGCGTGTAAGAGACTCCCGGGTACACTAACGAGTGGGAACGAATCCGCAAGCGCACGGATACACCGTTGCAGCACTTCTCTCTAGGAGATAGAGTATTCCCGTCGGGTTTCGTTCCTAGGATGGAGGAGTAACCAGAGAGGGTCTTTCGAAGGACACCAGCTACTGCTGGGATAGGTAGGGATATGAGAAGCACTTTCTTGAGGGACTTAACTCTCAAGATGGATCTGTCCGCTATTTGTCCTCCCCGTGGGGCACCAGCCCATCCTAACTTTTTAGGGAGAGGCCAATGTACTATCAATGGGGCCCAACTCGGTACGCAGGCGCGGACGGTTCCAAAGGGTCCAACAGGCTGTCACCACTGCGACCTACCTCTATCATTATGCGAACGCACGTGGTCTTCGTAGGATAACCAGAGCCCAGACACCATGTCTGCACTCCGGATAACTACTATAGCGCAGTTACGTCTATCGACCCGCTAACAACACTATAGCAACCCATATAAATACAATATCATGATCTAGAGAGAGAACGGATCAAATCATACTAGTCATCAAGTTACAGAGCAGAAAGAAAGGTATGGATGCAAATAAACGAGATACAACAAACTTACTCAGCTAAACAGGATCAGAGCATGCAAATAGATACTGGAACTAATGGACTAGCTCTAAAGGATCAAAGCCTTGTGTTACGAAGAACACAAGCCTCTAACTTATGAACGAGCTAAGAACACAAGAACAAATCATTCATGCATGATGTCCACCATAGTCTAAATAAGAAATGCTGAAATACTCACTTTGGTCTAAATGAAGAATGAGCATCCACGAGGACATCAACTCACTCCTCACTCCTACTCTATCTCTCAACTAATCCTAGTCTAGATATCTTCTCAACCCCATTCTACCGTATAGAGGTGAGAATCACCTCACATGGGCAGAATTAGAGAGGGAAAGAGAGCTACACAAGAGAGAAGTGGAACTTCAGAGCTTGGAGGTGTGTGTGAAATGAGGCCCCTCCCCTTCTATTTATAGACGAGGAAGTGGCTTACTCCGGGGCTCCAAATGCTCCAAAACACCTTGGGATGCAGCCAAGAGCCAATGGGCGAGCAACACGTGGAAGGAGGGGATCAACCGACCCTAGGTCGGTTCGTCGATCCTAGGGTCGACCGAAACCCTCGGCTAGCCATTTGGCCCGTGCTTCCTCTGGCTCACTTCCATGTGGGCCCTAATGCCCCTCCTCCGTGCATGGAACATTTCCTAGCGGTTTGGTTAGCAAAGTGGGCCCATGGATCCATGTGATGCTGATGTGGCAGCGTATGATTCATCGAGAGTTCTTCACATGGATTGGTGACATCATGGATCCAGGAGAATCCATGTGGCAGCCCCTCATTGGCCAGCACTTGTGTGCTTTGGATTGGAGTGGAGTGAATGTGCATGGATTCTTCTCATTTCCTATGCTAAATACCTGCATTCGAATAGACATCGACACTGGTGGAAAGTATTAGTTTAAGCTCCAATTGTGTGGATGTGCAATTCATGCTTCAATTTGCAGGAGTTGACGGCCATGAAAATGGTACTTAACAGCCGTCAACAACACCCCCACACTTGACCTTTGCTCGTCCCGAGTGAAGGGGAAACAAAGCCAAGTCGGGCATGGATGCACTGGGTTGAGGAAGGTGAAGTGGAGGAGATGGATTCTACGCGACGCGAAACTCGTCGTGTGGCAGGGAGAAGGTTTCTGGAGGAGGAAGAGACGCACACGTGAAAGAAGAAGGGAGGCGGCAGCACCAGGGTTTCGGCCGAACTAGGGTTCGGCTGACCCTAGGTGGGCACCTCTGGCCTTTCTCCTTCACGTGAGGGCTCAAGTAGGCCTCAATACCAAAGGCCCAGGTGGATGCCCCGAGATGGAAAGATTGGCTTAGGCTAAAGCTAGGATAAAGTTGGGGTTGAATAATCAACCTCTACTATATAATAACTTTGGCTAAGCCACTAGTATAACCATAGATAATCTGGGGGAACTCACCTTGACAACATACCTGGTCCATCGAAAGTGTAGAAGTCTCTGATGGGGATCATGAAGGGTTCACCGTGTCACCACGATGGTGTTGTCTTCCTGTGGTCCGCTGCCTTACTCCTTTCAATCTTGGCAATTTCTTTCTCCTGCATAGTCAGTGTTCACGAGATACCCGAAGGATAATTCTTCTTAGGGAAACAAAATGAGTCCCAAGAATACTCAAAATGTGGGTGTCTTGTGATCTCCTGTCTCAACTCATGGCCATCTCCCTTATAGATAGTGTGATGTGATAATAAGCTTTGATCTACAAGGTTAGTGCATATATGAACACGAGCCCAAAGGATATAACAAGGTTAAACGCAAGCATGATCATCCTAGAGAGCCGAGGCAGCCCTGAGGTGGTCACGGGACTCGAGAGCTATAGCACTAGGGTGGCGGAACTCGAAGATGAAAAGATCGAGCACTGAGGCTAGTGCTCCCACAACAGGAACCGATCTACGAGTGAACTCAAGCTCAGAAAGACACTCGGCCTCCAAAGAGGATAGAGCATGGACTTCCAAAGGCCGGTGTACGATCGAGAACCAGAGTTCGGATGAAGAATGAGATTTAACTCACTCTCGCCTTAGGCAGAGGGTCCGATATTCTCATCAGAACGATGGAAACATCCCGTCTGGCCTAAGCTTCCAATGGGAGGCTAGGATAAGCTGGAAAGTGCAACTCCCATTGGGCATCGATCAAGTTAGGCATAAGGTATGAAGTTTAAGCTTCTCCTGACTGATCGGCATCGATCGATGGGCTTAAGACATGAAGCGAATGCACTCCATTCGATTGGTAAATGATCGTGCTCCTTCAGTCTGATGAATGAATCCGATGGATTATAAAGCAGAGACTGATGTCTTGGTTTATACAAAACTTCAGTGCAAGGCACTTCAGCTCAAACCTCAACGTAGGGACACGTTAAACCTCTCATACCCTCCTTAGGAGATAGTAGTTAGGATCGAGCAAGTCTTCCTGGTTGGGAATGATCATTCTTTCCAAACCACTCTCTCCATCCTCCTGTGAGACAAAGTCTCGGGGAGAAGGTCTAAGAAGATGCATAAGAGGGGAACCCAAGGGTAGATTTCATGCTACAAAATCCTTCCCTTAGACTCCTACTATTCAGGAATTGTATCTTGAGCCATAGCTCAGAAAGAGTGGATGTGAAATCTCGGGCTCGGCTGATGATGGATCTATGTGGCTCAACATTTCCTCTGGTAGGTACCTCATTGACCGGGATGCTAGGTGAGCTGAAATCCTGGAGATTCTCCACGATCTCTTTTCCCTCAACAGCATCCCAGTGCACAAAGGATCCTCCGAAGAGAGCATTAAGCCTCATGGCATCATCCTTCCACAATCCAAACCAGAAGTGCAGGAGCAGCATCCAATCGGGAATGTGGAGGACTGGGCAATCTTCCACCGCAGAGGCGAAATGATTCCATGCCATTCCTAGTGATTCCTCCTCACATTGTTTGAAACTGAGAATCTTGGTCCTTAACGAGACACTACTAGGAATTGACCCTTAGAGCACCATTTTTTTGCAACACCACACATGTGGTTGCAATATTTGGTTTTGTAGCAACCAACGTTTTAATGGGTTGCAATATCTGGATCTTATGGCCACCAAAAATGTGGGTTTCCTTTGTTGAAACATTCGTTGCAACATGTTGGTTTTAATGCCACGATGAAAAAAGTGGATGCCTTTATGGGTATCTATTGCCACAACTAATTGTGCATTGCGATAGTAATGATTTAGTGTTGCGATAGATGTGTGTTTCTTGCCACGAAAATTTATTTGGTTGCAAATAGGCATGCCTGTGGCCACGATGAAAGAACGTTCTATAAAACATAACCTTTGTTGCGACAGCTCATGTGCCTGTTGCATCACGAAAATCATTCGTTGCATTTGATGTGTCTTTGTTGCCACGAACATTTAGTTGGTTGCGAATAGGCATGGTTGTGGCCACAATGAAAAAACGTTGTCTAAATTTTAACCTTTGTTGCGATAGCTTGTGTGCATGTTGCAACCATAAAACAGTTCGTTGCATTTGATGTGCGTTTGTTGCGACGAACATTAAGTTGGTTGCGAATAGGCATGCATGTGGCCACGATGAAAAAACGTTGTATAAAATTTAACCTTTGTTGCAATAGCTTATGTGCCTGTTGCATCCAGAAAAAGTTCGTTGCATCAAGTAAGTTTTATTGCCACCAATAATTTCTGTGAATTCATTAAATTTTTTTGGTTGCCCTAGAAGGAAACTAAAGACGTGATTTGAAGCAAAAAAAAGAAAAAAACGCAGACCACCCATCCACCGGCGCATGAGGAGAAAAAAAGGCCCGCCCTCGCGAAGGAAAAATAGATCGAGTCCTTCTCAATTCGCAAAAAAAAAGATCGAGTCCTTCCCAATTCGCAAAAAAAAGATCGAGTCCTTCTCGACTCAGGTAGGTTGCAACGCATGCGTACCTCCTTGCAGTGCCGGCACTGCCGCCACGGCGACAAGGAAAAACGGCGACGGCGCAGCGGCGTGTCCCCATCCTGCGGCTGGTTCCTCAACCCTCCTCTCATTCTCGGCGCCAAGGAGACGCCGACGGCAGCGGCTGCGCAGCGGCAAAGAGGCGACCACCCTTGTTTCCCTCCGGCCTGCAGCGATCCGGCTCCGGCGACCCCGGCTTGGTCCATCGACCCTCGTCTGGCTACTAGTGTGCTTCAAACAAGGTGAGCAGCCAACACAGGGTCCTACTTAATTTTCCTTTGCTTGGTGAACTGTTTGAGGGAGCTGGTACGGCAAATGATGGTCATTAGCAAAATAGCTTGTGAATTCGTAATGTTAGCTTGATCGCAGGTATTTATTATATGGATTTGTGCTCTATCTAGGCATACTGTGAAGGATGTCTAATGAAGATAAAAGCTGGATGCGCATGTCCAAATATACTTCAGAATGGCAGGCAGGATTCAAGAAATATTTACGAAGTGTTTTTGGGGGCACATCTAGTGAAGAAACAGCTCCATGTCCTTGTACTCGATGCCGCTGCATGTCTTATCGAAGTGAAAAGGAGGTTCAAACTCACGTGGCACTGAGAGGGTTTGATGAGAGTTTCATTCAAGGAGAAGGTAATTGTGAGCCTCTGTTAGTTCACAATGAGATCGATGATGGCGCTGCACTAGATCATGCTGAAAGTTCTCATGAATTAATTTCTTCACAGATCAGAGGTGTTATACATGGACAAGTCACAGGAAGAGAAGAGGATGAGCAAACTGCAACTGCAAAAAAACTTTTTAGGTTACTAGATGAGGCAAAGAAGGAGTTGTATCCAGGTTGCAAAGAGGTTACAAAGATTTCTTTCATTGTCATGCTATTTCAGATTAAATGCATGGATGGTATTAGTAACAACAGTCTAGAACGCATACTTCGGTTGTTCTTGCTTGTGCTTCCTGATGGTCATTATCTGTCAACTTCCTTGGAGAAAGTGGAGAGGGTTATTCGTGATCTTGGCCTGCATTACGAAAAGATTCATGCCCATGTCAATGATTGTCTGTTATTTCGTGGGGATTATGCTAAATTGGATAAGTGCCCAACATGCAGTGAATCTAGGTGGAAAGAGACAGGCGGTACTGAAAAGGATGATCCTGTTGACAGTGATTGTGGAAAGAAGTAGAAGCGTTTTCCACGTAAGATCCTTCATTATTTTCCACTTATTCCTCGATTGCAAAGATTGTTTATGAGAGCATCAACTTCGAAGATGATGCATTGGCATGATGAAGAACTAGTAAATGATGGGAAAATGCATCACCTGGCATACTCATTGGTACAGAAGCATGTGAATAAAGAGTATAAGGATTTTGCTAAGGAACCTCGGAACATACGGCTCGGTCTTGCAGCTGATGGCTTTAATCCGTTTTGGATGTTGAGTCTTGCATATACTACATGGCCTATCATCCTAATCCCTTACAACTTGCCTCCTTGGTTGTGTTTGAAGCAACCCTATTGGATGATGTCTATGCTGATTCCAGGGCCAAAATCACTTGGTATGAATATTGATGTCTATTTGCAACCCCCTAATGGATGAGCTGATAGAGTTATGGGTGAAAGGTGTTGAAACATGGGATGAGGATAAGAAGGAGAAATTTACTCTTCATGCGCTTCTGTTGTGGACCATAAATGACTTCCCTGCCTATGCCATGCTATCTGGTTGGAGTACTAAAGGAAAGTTTGCATGTCCATACTGCCACAAAGATACAGAGTACTTATGGTTGAAATTTGGGTCGAAGCATTGTTACATGGGTCATCGTCGATTTCTCCCTCAGAACCATAGGTGGCGCAAGAGCAAAAGCAGCTTCAACAACATGAAAGAGATGAAGAAGGCACCTGTTCCACTGACCAATGCTTAGGTTCTACAACAGTATAATAGTTTTGAGCAACCAAAATTTGGGACAACAACAAAAAAAGAGGAAGCAACGAGAAGAAGACATTAGGTGGCACAACTGGAGGAAGAAGAGTATATTTTTTCAGCTTCCTTACTTGGAAACATTGCTTATAAGGCATAACTTGGATGTTATGTACATCGAGAAAAATATTTGTGAAAGCATTATTAGGACGTTGCTTCACATAGATGGTAAGTGTAAGGATAGTGAAAAGGCGCGACTTGACATGCAACATCTTGGGATACGGCAGGATCAACATCCAGTGGTGGAGAATGGAAAGTATACTTTGCCACCATCATTGTACTCCTTAGACAGGGATCAGAAGAAGATGCTATGCACATTCTTAGAAGGAGTGAGGATGCCTGATGGTTACGCGTCTAATATAAATAAATGTGTGGATGTGAATGGATGCAAGGTATCTGGGGTGAAATCACATGACTATCATGTTATTTCCCAGAAATTGTTGCCCTTAGTTGCAAGGCATATCTTGCCTGAAGCTGTTGCTAGACCATTGATTGAGCTTAGCAGGTTTTTCAATGGGCTGTGTTCAAAGGAGGTGGTGAAAAGTGATATGGAAACACTAAGCGCGTCAATCGCAGAGACTTTATGTAAGCTTGAGATGATATTCCCACCAGCATTCTTTGACATTATGATGCATTTTCTGGTTCATTTAGCTGAGGAGGCTAGAGTTGGTGGACCGGTGTGTTATCGGTGGATGTATCCAATCGAGAGGTATCTACGTACACTTAAAGGATATGTTAGGAACAAGGCACATCCAGAAGGTTCGATAGCAGAGGGATATATTTGAGAGGAGTGCATGACATTCTGCTCTCGCTTCCTATAAGACATTGAAACGAAGCTGGATCGACCAATGCGCCATGAGAGGAGCATGGTAAATGAACCACCGGCTGGGTCTAGCATCTTTGGCAGCATCGACTACAGCAAGAAAGGCTGCAAATTACATCATCTTACTAAATGTGAAATATTGCGGATGCGGCACTATATGTTATCATACTGTGATGAGGCACTGAGATGGATCAAGTAAGCTGTTTTTAACATTTTTTTTTGTTTTTACATATTTTTTAGTTCGTTGTATAGTAATACTATTTTCCCATAAAAATGTATAGTGAGCATAAGGCACTGTTGAAAAGATCTAGCACACAAGGCGTTGATAAGCGTCACATGGAGCATTTTGTTGGATGGTTTGAACGTAAGGTGAGTAATGTTTTAATATTCATGACAAAACAATATTGCAGTTGTGCACTTTTAAAATATATCAATTTTATTTTCTTGGGTGCAGGCTAAGGTACTTTATGAAGAACGGAAGATCAGTGAAGAGCTATATGACCTTTCACAGGGTCCTCATTATGTGGCTCGGGTTTTCAACAGATGCGTAATTCATGATTTTTTTTCCGAACGGCTACTATAGAGGCGAAGTATAATACACAAAATTCTGGAGTTGTAGTGAAAAGTGGTGCTGAAGCGAGCGAAATGGATTGGTACAGTGTCCTTAAGAAGGTAATCACACTAGATTTCCGAGGTGAAAAAGAAGTCATATTGTTTGAGTGTGATTGGTTTGATGTTCCTGCCGCATCCAAGAGTAAAAGTAGAGGGTTTAGTAAGGATCAATATGGGATTATAGATATTGATACAAGTCGTCGTCGATATAAGGATGAGCCTCACATTCTGGGTACTCAAGTGGAGCAGGTTTTTTATGTTAAATGAGCAAATAAACCCAACTAGAGCAATGTTGTGAGAATGAAGCCTAGGACCTTGTTTTCCATGCCAGAAGAAGGAGAAACTGAACAGCAGGGACAGGGACAGATTGATATTGACTCAGTCGATGTAGGTGTGGAGGACATGGACATTTGTAGCCAGCTTAGGGAGTTGACAAATTGGACAAGGAATGACCTCGATGGAGTGACTGGAGATGCCAACATTATTGAAACTGCTATACCTGTGCCAGAACCAGATCTAGATGACATACCTGATGATGATGATGAGAATGATGACACCTACATCAACGACGGGCATGTTGCACCTGTCAACACTTTAGGCCAGGGAGAGGAAGGTGAGCTATTTAGATAATTGTGACCCTATATGTATTAATGTGATATTTGTTTCTATTTGGTACCTAGTTTGCAAACTTTTGTTTAATTTGGTCAGTGCACTGAGCTTGGATAATGATTTAAATTGAATTCTGCGTCTGCATGACCCTTTTAATAGAAATCTACAGAAATAAATTCGGGATGCGCTTATATTTTCTTTGCTTCGTCACTTTTCCTTTCTGCAATTATATAACTTATTTACACTAGGGTTGCCTTGCCTAGTGTTTTATTTTGAATACAAATACAGTTAACTTAGGCCATCAGATAGTCACATTGACAGAAAGGAGTCAGTTTTATTTTACATTCTCTTGTTTATATCTTTGACTTGTTTTAGTAACTTCATTTCTTTAAAAAATGTAAATGTGTACCTTTTTGCAGGAACCAATGCAGCGAGCTCTGTTTCTTTGAAAAGTTGCTCGGAACAAAAAAATAAAAAGGTTTTGCTTGTATACTTTTTTCAACTGCTTTCAATGCAAGGTGAACATTGTGATGTTTTTTAGGTACCAATGGGAGTTCTTTGCTTGAATTTTTTCAGAATGAAATTCTACAGGTTTGCTTAGATGCTCACAAGATCAGCACACAAGACCAGCATACACAACCATACTTAGACGAAGTACTGTAATTACAATAAAGAAGTTCGACCTAAGTTATTACTTAGATGTTGCCATACTTAGATCATGACACATATAGAACCATACTTAGATGTTCCAAAAGCAGCTTCACGATTAACCTACATCTGCATCACATCCACCTAAGACCTGGTTATGCTAATTACTACGCCTTTACTACTTCTTGCGATTGACATTCTGCTCAACCTTGTGGATCTTCTTCCCCATCTCTTCTAACTTGTCAGCAACACACTCCATGAATTACTTTAGGCTCATTTCTATGCCTTCCTGTTTTCCATCAACGTGGAGGCTTAGGTCCTCAATCTGCTCACGCAAATCATCACATCGATCCTTCAGCTGCCTAACCATCTGGCGCAAGGGCATTTTCTACAGCAGGTAACAAACATAAGTTATTGACATGAAATGCATCAGGAGTCGACAATGCAGCCATACAATGCAGTCGAAATTCACCTTTCTTTTCGATGGTCCCGCAGCTTCCGATGGCGACGGTTTCTTGCTGCTGTCTTGTTCATCATCCGAGTCTGGAATGATAATTCTCACCTGATTCACAGGATTGTTCACTTGCCTGAGCAAACAAAACAATTTCAATGTTATGTCTGAATCCTCAAAGTTGAAAAAAGATCCATCAGATTTGTAATATAAATTTCATTTAAATAACTTCAAAAATTATTTCTGTTAGAGCCACACACAAGGAAATGGCAAGAATCTTTATACAAGTATAAAACAACATAAAAGAGCTACTGCCCAAAATTCACATCAAACCAAGCTATATTCTAGGCATAATAAATATAACAAGATACATCTAGCAAAAACAAGAATTATTTGTACATCAAAATCTACACACAAGGTAACAACAATAAAAATCACACAAGGAGATGAGCTCATATCAAAGGTACTAGCAAAAATTCACATCAAGTTGAGTTAATTACTGCACATGAAAAACAAGCAAGATCTAGCTGATATAACCAATATTAATTTATCCAGGAGAATCTACACATGCTCTAACATTGACAATTTGTTCACAACATCTCTAGAACAAATCTAGGCTACACACAAATTTTCAGATTCATAGAAGATTTGTGCATGCTCTGGGGTTGCAAATTTACACACAACAAGATATGATCCAAATTCAGCAGCACACCTAAGATTAGCTCCAGAAGCTATCGAGATTCATTCATACAAAAGATCAAATTTATGCTTTCAAACACTTTACCAAGCCTAAACATGAATAAAATATACCAAGCAATACATGACGAGTTTATGGCTACAACTTCTACCACAAGCCAAGTCATACCATATCTAGCTCACACCAAAGATATCAAGCCAAAAATTACAAAGGATCAAATTTATGCTTTCAAACACTTTACCAAGCCTAAATCAAAAACATACATCTACACAGGTACTAAAATTCCGCACATTTTTCCAAATGTAAATCTACTTACAAACAGGCTATAGCAAAAGTTTGAGAGCAAAGAAAGCTACAGATTGAGCATGCAAAATCTAACAAGATTCATTCAACATGATCATACATAAATCCTACAGGAAGATCTACACATGGACTGGAGCTAAAATTTTGCACACAACATCTATAAGCATACACAAGGTTTCATACCAAAATTTATGCAGGAATATATATAAGTATTTTTTATCTAAACTTTGTACCACAAATCAATTATGCCACAAGTGACACATAACACAAGTGACTCATGGATGTACTAGTCAAAAGGGTGCTATGCCTGCTAGCCTACTCCAGGGGCCTGTAACTGTAAAACACTACGGTAACAAATGGTATACTAGTCTTCCTCAATTTTCAGTTGAAAGCTCAAGCATACATGTCAACAAATTTGCATCTGGATGTTGGGGAGCAAGAGCACAAACACTTTACCTCACTTCACATCGGGAACGCTTGCATCCCACTAGTGCCTGCCTCCTCTGACCCGATGGCTGCACTAGGGGATGCTGGCCTTCGGACGACGTCGAGGAGGTGGCTGCGCCGTGCATTCCGGATGACGACGAGGAGGAGTTGGTGGTGCCGCGCGTACCGGAGGACGACGAGGAGGAGGTGCCGCCGTGCGTACCGGAGGACGACGATGTCGGCGGTGTAGTAGCCTTGAAACGCCCGTGTGCATCGCGCTTCTGCGTGGCGGCGCTGTGGCCCCTCCCTCCACCGCCGCTGCGCGCCGCGGATCCCTCGGTGCGGCCCCTCCCTCCGTCACCGCCGCGCGCCGTGGATCCCTCGATGCGGGCCCTCCCTCTGCCGCCGCCGCGTGCCAAGGATCCCTCGATGCGGGCCCTCCCTCCACGACCGCCGCTCGCCTGGGTTGCGGTGGTCCGGCCCCTCCTTCCGCCGCCGCCGCTCGCTGTGGATCCCTTAATGCTCGCCATCTCGAAGTGGAGGCGTCGGAGACGCCGAGGTGGATAGGGGGACTGGGGGAGATGGAAGGGGACTCAGAGACGCCGAGGTGGATAGGGGGACCGAGGGAGATAGGAGGTGTCGGACACGCATCAGGCCAGCCCATCATGAGTTTTTTCCCCTCTCACCGGCCCATTATGCTTGTTTGCAGCAGTGTCACACTCATCTCCGTTTAGTACCACCCCGGAAACAGAGCAGGGCATAACACTGCTTAAAAGTGCAGGCGTATGGGCACTCACGAACTCCGATTGAATCATCCATCAGTGCTTGCTTATCCTGCTATGGGGCTTAATGGGCTGGCCAGCCCACTCGGGCTCCCGCTCGCTGGGTTTCACGCTCGCCGATTGACGTTGTGTGGGCTGGCTTTGGCCCTAGAGCCCCATAGCACAATTTTTTGTCATCTAAACAAATCCTCTTTTTTTCATTATACCTATAGCCCATAGCATTTTACATATTTTTAATCACATGTTTTTCATAATAACATTTACCATATTAAATCACATTGTAAATTTCCCTCTATTTTTTCTTGTCCTATGGTATGTTTTAAGTATACAAACTCGAATTTGTGCCTACTGAGTACACCTATTTATGTTTGTATCTTCTAGACGGCATAATGGCTCTAATTAGCAGTAACTCATAACAAGTTTAGGCCCACATCCTCTATTTTTTATTTTATTCAAAAGCTGTTGCTTCTAATGTCTTAGAGGTTCACTTGTGTCTAGCTACGCACGGCTGGATCTCGCTCTCACACAACTCCTCACTCTGTCTGGTCCACCCCGGTGCTCGGGCTACTTCTCGTGTTCCTCGCGACGATGTGCGAGCAAGGACATGACCCAAATTTTCCGAACCACCCAAATTACCTGAACCCGATCCCGAAGTACCTGAACCCGATATTCCTGATCACTAGTTCGGGTATGAAGATGAGAAATCCGAATGTATTTGAAGGACCGATTAGGCGAACCAGAGAGGGGGGAGTGAATGGGAGCCGATAAAAATTCTTCTCGAAGGAGATGAGAACTCCAACAAGACGAACACGGCTTCCAACTCACGTCTCCGACCCAACTACCCAAGTTGGTCAAGACCACGCAGCCACTAGAGTGCTACTGGTCCTAGGAACCAACACTCAACCTTCCTAGCCAAAACTCACCAAAACACACAGCGGAAACTTGCACGGCTTGCTGCCTGTGCTACACCGGTCAGACCGATGGCCTGCGCCGGTCAGACCGGTGACACCGGTCAGACCGGTGGACAGAGCCGGTCAGGCCGGTGGCTGCAGCAGCCGCACAGCAAACGTTCCAGGAAGCCTCAGTGACTTCTCTAGGCCCTGGAACAAAAACCACCCCGAAACACAACCTGTGAGGAAGAAGAACCCCTCACAAAGCCTAGCAAAACAACTTCAAACACGCCAAGAACTGATCAGCAGGACCACGGGACAAAACCACACGGATAAGGCTATTCCCCGAGACAAAAACCCACCAAGGGCTAGCACCGGTCAGACCGGTCAAGAGCACCGGTCTGACCGGTCGTGCCTGGGCAGCTCGGGATGAACAGCACCCGTGAGTCAACTCCTCCAAATCCAACTCCCGATCTCCCGATCCGCTCCACGGTTTTGCATAAGACTTTGGGGATAGTAGGAACACCTCATGGGTACTCCATAGCCAAGATTTGGTCCACCAAAACTTGTCAAATCAAGAGGAATCGAAGAAATCCCACCAAGAACGCCTCTAACCCTAGAGCCACGAAAACCCCAAAAACGAGCCTCTTTGCTCACGGATTTGGAAGGGGAATCAAAGGGAAAAGAACCACGAAGGGTTCATGCATACATCCCCCACCAAATCCCAAAGAGAAAGGCCTCGAAATCGCTCCAAGAAAATCGCCAAGAAAGGGCTCCGAAAATCACCAAAAAGGAGAAACGGGAAAGACACATCCAAGCCTTGAGGAACCACGCCGAATCATCTATACATACCAAAGAGGTTCATACAAGGTCTAGCTTGCCGCCCGATCATCCTTCCCTCTCACAAGATCTCACCATGAAGCTCTCAAGCTAGTCCTACGAAAATCCTAAGAAAATAGGAAGGAAAAAATAGGAAAACCAAATGAGCTAGGGTTCCAAGAGATGGCTGCCATCCTCTCACCCCTTGGGTTATATGGAGGCAACCGAAAGACTAAAATACCCTTACTAGCTAACTAGGGATACATGCCCCTCGAGGGCGAGATTGGAAGTCTTTGTCTTCGCACCATCGGACGGATGCCCAGCGACCGCAAACTTGCTTAGCCTCGACGCAAGCCTTGCGATCCCGACGCGTGTCCTCCGCTTCGAAGATTCCGGACTGCGTCGTCGCACACCGGTCAGACCGGTGCTCCTCACCAGTCAGACCGGTACCCACCGGTCAGACCGGTCTGGAGCTGCTGCACCTCCGTCTTCGGTTCTTCGGTCTTGGCTTTGTGGATCAACCAAGGAACCCAGTGGTTTTCTGGTGAACCACCGGAAACCCCGCGAACTCGGTGTAGCCTCCGCCAATCACCACTCATGACTCGGCTCCCACGTAGTCCCGGCTCGACCTTGGTTTTGAGGCTCAACCAAGAAACCGTCCATGACTTCATCTTGCCGTTCTTGCCACCATGCGGCCCGCACTTGACCCCGCTGGCCACCGGGTCCCTCGAACCAAGCCTACTTGTCTTCTCCACACCTGGAGGCCTCACCGGCAACGACCTTTCACGCTTGTTCTTCACCTGCACCTGCACTAGTCAAGCCGCAACCTGCACCTGCAATACTTAGCCAAGAATCAGTCCACACCACGTTGTCAATCACTCATCACACCAGGAAGCGACCATCCACCGGTCCTCGAACCACACCTGGCTCTCAATCTCCCCCTTGATGAGTGCATTGACAACACACACGTTTTGGTAACCAAGAGAAAAGGAAAAGAAAAGAAACAACTAAAAGGAACTCCATCAAGCGATCGAAAGCCAAAGAAAAGGCAAAGAGCAAGATCACTTGAAGAAGACAAGTCTCGGACCCCTTAGGCAAGGGCAACGGCTCGACACATCCGAGACAAAACATGCTCAAGCAAAGAGCACAAACCATCAAACCAAAGCTCGAAAACCACAAAGAGCTCCCTCTGCACACATGCAAGCTCCCCCTGAACCAATGGAACTCCCCCTGGACAAATGCATGCAAACCACTTCACGAAACAGAGCAGCTGCAACAGCTCAGCTCTGACCGGTCAGACCGGTCGATAGCACCGGTCAGACCGGTGGGCAACATGTGAACAGGACCAGCACTCTGACCGGTCAGACCGGTGACCTCAACCGGTCAGACCGGTGCACAACAGAGCCCAAAAATAGCTCGAAACCACCTTAAAACCTTCCAAATGCATTCAGTAGGCCAAAACATGCTCAAACTTCTCCCCCTTGTTGACAATGCATGAATCAAGCCAAAAATGCAAAAAATGCAACCTAGAGCTTCTCAAATAGACAAAATTCAACATAGGATGCTACACATGTCCAAACGAGCAAGTTAGATACTCTATAGCTTCGTAAAGACATAAACTTCATGATCACCAAGTTTCACAACCATTGGGCGAAGCTAAGATAGAATTTAGCAATTTTGCGAAAAATCACCCTCTCATGAGCAAAGTCCTAAACATGAGCAAAACATGTCAAAATGGCAAAGCCACACAAACTTCATGCTAGGACAACCATTCTAAGCATAAGACCATCATAAACACCCACAAGCACCTCATGTCATGTCAAAGCCACCGAGCCATGTGCCTACTTCTATATATGAGACTTCTCATTGGTAGGCATCATGCAACGATTTAGCACCCAAAGCAAATTAAAATTAGCACATATGACATGGGAGCACATTTTTCAAGCAATTTACATTTCATTTTCAGATTTATAATTGGTACATGAAATGTCTTTGCGACAAAAAGGAACTTATGCCCCTCCACAAGATGAAGCATGGGGGCTAAACATTCATGATGGCAAATTAGCCTTTGGCCCCATATGATCAAAATAAGCTATCCAACCACAAATTAAGCATAGCCAAGTCACAAAAACATGTCAAGATCATGGAAAGGCATTTACTCACAAGAGAGCATACATATGAAATTTTCAAAAACATAGCCATCAACCATGGATACAAACCAAGATTATCAAGAGCTAAGCCAAACTAACCATAGCTTACCAAATTAGCTCACAAAGACATATATGTCATTCCATGGTGAATAATGTATATAGGAGAAGCCTTTCCTAAATAATGCATATGATACAAAATGCATGCAACCTAAGATACAAAGATGCCTATACATCATGTTACATATGCCATGCCAAATGCAAGAAATGCACAAAGGAAAGCTATACATATGCTACAAAGGAGCTCCCACACGCCAACTCAAGAAATCAAACAAACACCAAGCTCCCCCCGCAAACAAGTGAAAGTTGCTTGATCTAGGGGTTTGGTGAAAATATCGGCTAGTTGTTCATGTGTGGGTACATGGATCAAAGCTATCTTCCCTTTCTCTACGTTGTCTCTCAGAAAATGATACCTCACTTCTATGTGCTTGGTTTTGGAATGGAGCACTGGGTTCTTTGCAACGCTTATGGCACTGGTGCTATCACATTGAAGTGGGACATGGGTATACTCCTCACCAAAGTCACTCATGGTGTATGTGATCCAAAGGAGCTGAGAGCAACAACTAGCTGCGGCCACATACTCTGCCTCGGTAGTGGATTGAGCAACACTCGACTGTTTGCGGGAAGACCAAGATACCAAAGAAGAACCCAAGAACTGGCAAGTCCCAGAAGTGGACTTCCTATCCAACCGACACCCGGCAAAATCCGCGTCTGAAAATCCATGAAGCGCCAAAGAAGAAGACGCAGAGTACCAAAGGCCGAAGTCGGGAGTGTGTCGCAAATACCTGAAAATGCGCTTGACTGCTTGCCGATGCGAAGTCCTCGGAGAAGCTTGAAAACGAGCGCACAGACACACCGAGAATTGAATGTCCGGCCTCGTCGCCGTCAAGTAGAGGAGTGACCCGATCATGCTCCGGTACTCCTTCTGGTCCACGTGTTCACCTTCCTCGTCCGCATCAAGAACTGTAGTCGTACTCATAGGCGTCGCCATGGCCTTGGAGTCCTCCATCTTGAACTTCCTCACAATGTCCTTGGTGTACTTAGCTTGGTGCACAAATGTTCCTTCCTTTGATTGCTTGATTTGTAGCCCGAGGAAGAACTGCAACTCGCCCATCATGCTCATCTCAAATTCCCTGCTCATGTCTTCTGCAAACCTTGCAACAAGAGAGTTAGACGAGCCACCAAAGACAATATCATCCACGTATACCTGCACAATCAGGATATCTCTGTCCTGCCTGAGGAGAAACAAGGTCTGGTCGACCTTCCCCATCTCAAACCCTCTCTCAAACAGGAACCCCCTCAACCTACCATACCAACCTCTAGGCGCCTGCTTCAACCCATACAGCACCTTCCTCAACTTGTATACCCGGTGAGGGTACTTCTCACTCTCAAACCCCGGTGGTTGCCTCACAAACACCTCTTCCTCCAATACACCGTTCAGAAAAGCACTCTTCACATCCATCTGGTACAACTTGAACCCTTTAGCCACGGAAAAGGCTAGAAGGATCCTGATCGCCTCCAAACGAGCTACAGGAGCGAAAGTCTCCTCGTAGTCGATCCCCTCTTTCTGACTGTACCCCTGAGCAACAAGTCTTGACTTGTTCCTCACCACTTCTCCTTTCTCTCCCTCTTTATTTTTCCACACCCATTTTGTCCCAATCGGCTTACACCCTGGGGGAGGGTCAACCAACACCCAAACTTGGTTCCTCTCAAAATTCTCCAACTCCTCATGCATCGAGTTAACCCAATTATGATCAGATAACGCATGTCCAATGTCTTTGGGCTCAAAAGTGGCAACAAAAGCAGCATGAGCGAAATGAGAATTGTTCCGAACCCTCGACCGTGTAGTACGTTCATTCATGTCGCCGATGATTCTCGAAGCTGGGTGATCCACTTGCACTCGTCGGGGAGGTTCTCGCCTTGATGCTACCTCCCCCTCAACAGCAGCTTCGCCTTGATCTGGGTTTGTCGTTGTAGGTGTGGGAGAGGGTCCATTCTCGATTGTCGTCGAAGTAGTAGGTACATGTTCAGCCGCGGGCATCACACCGCCATCTTCATCATCTCCATGTTCATGCTCCTCCTCCTGAAAGATCTCCTCGCCAAGTTCGTCGTACCCAAATTTCCTGAACCACCCGAATTACCTGAACCTGATCCCAAAGTACCTGAACCCGATATTCCAGGTAACTAGTTCTGGTATGAAGATGAGAAACCCGAATGTATTTCAGGAAGTTTGGGTATTCATCTTGGGTACCCAAATTTCCCGAACCACCCGAATTACTCGAACTCGATCCCGAAGTACCTGAATCTGATATTCCCGATCACTAGTTCGGGTATGAAGCTGAGAAACCTGAATTTATTTCAGGAAGTTTGGGTATTCATATTCGGTTCCCAAATTTCCCGAACCACCCGAATTATCTGAACCCGATCCCGAAGTACCTGAACCCGATATTCCCGATCACTAGTTCGGGTATGAAGATGAGAAACTCGAATGTATTATAGGAAGTTTGGGTATTCATCTTCGGTACCAAAATTTCCCGAACCACCCGAATTACCCGAACCCGAACCTAGCATGATGGCGGTTAAGGACATAAGAATGTAAAATACCCGAATTTCCCGACTCGAATTTCCCGAATTACCCGAATGCCCACCCCTACTCATGCCTTTTCATTGGACAATGATATTCGATTTTGTAAGAAAGTAAATTGTTTTGCGCGGAATTGTACATATGAAAAATCGTTATTTTGTAAATTGGCATATGAAAATTTCGTTATTATTATACCAAGTCCCGTAGTCAAATTCCCTGTGTTTTTTACAGGCCGCCAAAGCATCGTTTAGATGCCAAATTACCGCGCCTAATCCCCACGTACCGCACGCCTCACATCTGTGTACCGCGCGCCACCGTGGCCTCATGGGCCTTTTGCGTCGAAACGCATCAAGGGCAACTCCTCAAACCGCGCAGCACCTCGAGTCGTCGTCTTCGCTAGTTAGGTCAAGCAACGGCGACACCGCCACTCCTCAAACCCTGGCCCTCCCTCTTCCACCACAACGGCGCCGGCGACGGTGAGCCACCACGGCTGGACACCATGAAGAAAACTGGTGCATCTTCGAACACCGCCACACGCAGAAGCGTCAGCTTCGCCGCGCCTCCTTCCTCCATGCAAGAAACTTCGGATGAACATGATGACGAACTTGGCGATGATGGCTCAGGGGTAATTCGCTTCCTAGAAACGAGGTACTACATAAATCTGCTACCTACCTTCATTTGGATTACCCCTAGTTGTTCTTGTTCTTAGGGTTACCACTTTTTTCCGTTCAAGCCATGACGTTCTTGGGACTGTCATCAAGCCTAGACGATTTTAGGGTTTAGGGTTAGCACCTTTTTTTATGAATTAATAATTGACCATGTATGTTCATGCATGCATAGATCAGATATGTTTATGCATGCACTTTTTTAATTTGGATTGACCAGATATGTTCATACACTTTTTTTGTTTAAGAGTTAATAATACACCACATAGGTTCATGCATGCACTTTTGACCATATATATTCAATTAACCAGATATGTTTGTGCAAGTTTTTTTGTTTAAGAGTTAATAATAGACCAGATATGTTCATGCATGCAATTTTTTTATTTAAATTGACCATATATATTGAAATAACCAGATATGTTCCTGCATTTTTTTTTGTTTAAGAGTTAATAATAGACCAGATATGTTCATGCATGCATAGATCATAAATCAGCCTTAACTAGCATATACCAGGACTATATTCAATTTATATTAGCCTTAACAGTAGGTGCATAGATCATCATCATCCTTCCTGTTTTGTTTATTATAATTCACCTTTATGCTAAACTTAATTGCTGAATGCATGTCCTTATTAAACCTAATTTAATTAAAGTTTTATTTTTAGATCATATTGTGAGAACTCATAGTATAATAAGCAGCACGTGCTAATGTTTCTATGTATTATATGCAGTGAACCATTGACGGATGAAATGTGGACAATTTATTTCCAATTGAAGGGGCATGCTGAAGAGGAGGATGAATTTATCGACTTTGAAGTCGATAGAGTTCACCTCACATTCCATAACCTGATCTATTTCAAGGAACAATTTGGCTATGGATCAAGGGACTATTTATACTACAAGAAGCGTTGCGGAGATGATGTAGCTACAGTTGAGCCCATCGAATATTCACGACACGCAGAACACATGCTACAAGACAATGCTAAGGAAAAGGAAATCAGGTTGATAATGTCTACTGATCAGAGACTTTGTTTTTTTTCCATGTTTATAGTTAGTTTAGTCATATACAGTTCTAAATTCACCCTTTTATACTAGACTTAGTTGTTGCATGCCCTTGTTCAACCAATTTAAATTGTTGTTTTTAAATATAATCAAGTTGATAATGTCAAAGGAGCCCAAAGTTCAGGGTAATGTCAGCATAACGCCAATTAAACAATGGGAGGGGAAGCGAAGACATGCTGAGACTAGTACAGATAAGCTGCTTGATGCCTACATGGTTTGGTTAGTACGAATGCAAGAGGAAGACCTAGAAATAGGTATACTCAATATTTGCATAACTCCTTCAATTGGTTAGGATGATATAATGTTGTTTTGACAATTGCATTTGGGGATCATAATTCACAGACTTTAGGGATGACTTCAGGGACGAAACAATCAATACATACAAGGAATGGCTCAAGCACACAGGCCGGCGTCGCCATATGCGTAAAGAAATTTCTTTCATATCACATCATCACATACTTGTTCATTGAATAAATTAATAGATATATGTTGTTTTTTTTGGTTCTGTGTAGTATCATTATTAGAAGAACAGACAGATACAGATAATGATCAACAAGGTCAGGGAGGTGAGGGAAATCAGGAAAGGAGGACAGCAAACAATAATAATAGGCCATCTCATGCAAGAAAACCAAAAGAAGGGAATGGTATTTGTTTTCCTCTCTTCTTTTTAAGATGTATGTTGTAAACTATTTTGATGATCATGCGTGATATATATGTCTCAAATGTGAAATAGGTGCATCCAAAACCTGTCGACGTGGGTGTCTCAAAGGTTATAAAGCAACTGCAAAGAGAATCAGGAGTGGAACTCAGAAATTAAAAAATTCATTTGATGCATTGACGGGTGGAGTCTGTGGTGACAACAGCCGTACATTTGTGGTTGAGATTGTAGTGTTCACTAGGAAAAAGACTCCACTTATAGGAGTGAAATCTTGGAAGAATGTCAAGCAAATTGTAAAACAAAATATAGTAAAAGAGATGATGGTAAGTTAATTCTGAGCTTTAGCCAAATCTAATGAATTAAATGCATCTACTTTACTGTTATATTGATCATTACGTTGAAACAAAAAATTTGGGACTTAAACGATGTTGAAGATGCTAGTGAAAAGATATTGACAGTTGCCCAAGAGAGGTACAAAGGATGGAGAGCTTCATTTAGTTCTACATACAAGGCATACTCCACTGATGCTGAACGTATGAAGCATAAGCCTGAGGACTTAGACATCATGGAGTGGTACTACTTGATCCAATACTTTGGATGTGAGAGCTTCCAGGTTAGTTTGAGACCAAATTCGTTATTAATTCCAGTTTTGTAATGCAATTGACCACGCTTTGCTCATACACGTTTTGCAGAAAATTAGCACAAAGAATTCAGGAATCCGAAAGAAACAAAAGACTAAGCATGTCTCGGGAGCAGAACCATTTTCTCAGATTCGTTTCGAACAGGTAATAACTACATTAACTCATATTACTTTCGGAATTATATGTTCACCACCTAATGCTACTTTTTTCCACCTTAGACAAACCGTGCTAATGGTCAACAACCTACTGATCTGCAACTTTGGATGACTACTCACACCAATAAGAATGGGGAATGAACATCTGATGAAGCTAGGGATGTTTATGTGAGTCATTGTGTATGTTTCCATGATTAAAATTTCAGCATCTTTACCTTAAAATTTGAAACTGTTGAATTTGACATTCTCCTAATTTCTTTGACATGTTACACCAAGGAAAAAGCTTGCATCGAAGTTAACAATGTAGAAAGAGGGAAGGATAGGCCTTTCCTTACGACTGAGGAGGAAAACTTAGTTTTCCAAGTCAACTACTCAAAAACTCTTGGAATAAAATCATCATACAAGTCTCATGGACGTGGATACATGGCGAAATATCCAACACAAATCACTGTAATGAAACAAAGAGAAGAAGATGCAGCCCGTGCTGAATCTTGTGCCCAAGAAGAAAGAATGCAGCGCCAAGAAGAGGTTCGAGAACTGAAAGAATAGCTTGCAAATGAAGCTTCAGCAAGGGAAAAAGATAAGGAATAAAGTAAGAAACAAATGGAAGAAATGAGGGTATAATTTCGTCAGCTTTTGCAACAGGTACCCCTTTAAAACATGTTTCAACTATTGTTTAACCATTGTACTCCTTTAATTTCCCTCTCCTTCTGTCAAGAACAGGCAATGTCTAGAACCAGCATCCCCACACAGGTTTCAAATGGACCTGCTGAAGAGAACTTCATCACACCACCACGCTTAGAGGCTGATGCTGTAGTATAGGTAATTTTGTTGTACATTCTAATCCCCACACATGCATCCAAATGAACTGCATTTTGTTTACACCAAAGTTCGTTTGTGGTAGACTGCTGAACCACAAAGCATGATGACTACAAAAAAGGAAGTTGTTGCACCTCAGATCATAAAACCAAAGAGTACTTCAGCTAGGAATATTTTTTCAAAAACTAATGCTCCTGCTGGATCGGCATTGATGAATTTTGTTAGTTCCGATCAACTATTGAGGACTCGTAATCAGAAAAAAAGGTATGAATAATGTTTTGACTTCAATCCTAATAACTTGATCTGCTCGTGAAGTTCACCATGTCATTGCTAGATTTTTGCCTATGCCTTGTGTTGTGTATGCCCTCCAGTAAAGAAACAAGAGATGTTTACCATGTGTATTTAATAAACTTCACCATTCCAATTTCTTTACTACCTACAGTTGATTTGCACTTTACATTCAAGATGATCTAATGTGGTGTATTGTCACACTTGTTTTTCCAAAGAAAACCAAGTACAGGTCTATATGCATGCCAGGATCAAGTTTCATGCATATAGTTGACAATAGTGAATAACAGAAACAATATCACGTAAGGAAAAGAAAGATTATCAGAGTATTACGCTTAAATCCTGGAAACGAAGGTTCCAAACATCACAGGCAGTCGACTGGGGGTTGCGTACGCCTAGCACCAGCAACATCTTCATAGCGCCTTCATAATAGCTTCCTCTTTCTGAGCAACATTGTTTATAGCAAGGGTGAGTACATGCCGTACTCAGCAAGTGTGGCGAAAGTATGAATGCAGAGGCTTGACAAGGAAAGGTAGGTTAACTGCATTAAGCAATTTTAGTTGGTCAAATTTTATTAGCACCTGATTACTAATAATATATAAGTATATACCAACCCACAATAACATATAGAGATACGCCATAAACATATGGCTAACATAACCACAAACGACAATTTAAGTCCATCTTCAAGTTCAATTATCATGTGAGGGTCCAGGCCACTCTTGACCGTGAGCACAGCTAATCAATTAGTTTTACACTCTGCAGAGGTTGTACACCTTCACCACAAGTCGCGTAAAAGTCCTGAAGAACTTTGAACCCAACCATGCGATGCCAGCCAAGCATCATACCACACTACCTAGGTGTGATTGCATAGGGACGCTACGAGGCCTTTACAAAGAGTCCTCCCATGTGTATTAGTCCATAGTAGCATATGCCATAGAGGCTATCTTTCGTACCTCACTTCTATTCACGGACGGTCAGCCATAGAGTACTTCTGTTCCAATACCTATCCAGAATAGAAGAGCCTTAAAAGCATTCCTCCGTACCCAAGCTACTATGCGAGTAATGGCCACACAAGACTTCCCTAATTACTCAGCCAAGTCCAGAGCCATTTAGTCCTTGTGGTTGCACTGTTGTCCTGGGTGGTTCTCCATGTTCCAATTTATTATTGTGGTCTTGTATTAACCAGAGATATAACATAAAGGTAAAGCAAGTTCATCATTATTTTTGTTCATTAGAACCACCATAACCCAAGGTAGCGCAACTAAGCATAGCTACCCAACAGAAAGGTAAACCCAGGTTGACAAGGAATAAAGGTAATAAAGACTAGGATAAACCTTAATAGGACCCATCAATATTAATGCAAGCACATGCAATGTAATTAAACACAGTTATTGGGACAAAAGAACAAGGACACACTTGAGAACAAGGACACACTTGCCTTTAACCAGTGTAATGATGTTGCTCAGAATTCTTCAACTTCTTGCTCTTCACTGCTCTCAAACCACGTTCCTTCTACTTGCATCAATCATCGGGCATAAGCATACAAAGCAAACATACAAGCAAACTAAGAACAATGCACCAATCAAAAGAAAAGCTTTAAAAGAACGCACTAAAGGATAGGCTCGATTCTATGGATCACTGAAGCACACAGACCGTGCTGAGAAAAGGAAATGCTTGATTAGCTTTATGAAGACACTAGGTCTGAGCAACAAAAAGATCTAGAGCTTGAAAGAGGATTAGCTCTACAACAGAGACACACTGAGACAGAGAGCTTTGATAAAGAACGACTAACGTTCGATTTGCATATGTGAGAGATCAAACTATGAGCTAGGTTTATTTTAATTAGTAAAAGATATGTAAAGGATATTTCATAGGAAAATACCCTAAATTGGAATTAATGCAGCATTATATTTTATTTGCAAAAGACCGAAGTAAAGAACTAGTCAAGTTTTATTTATAAAGATTCATATATATAAATTATATCAATTAAACATTTAATTTAGAAAACTAAACTATATTAATCATCTAAACGTAACTTTATGATTCGAGTAAACTAATAAAGTAATAATTAAAAATTCATTCATGTTGGTATTTAAACAAATTAACATTTATTTATAAAAGCCGGTGTAAAAGCCTATCAACTTTTAATTAGAAAAGTTTAAATAAATATTAAACAAATTAATATTTGGGTTATGAAAAACTGGGTAAAAATCTAATTAGATTTTATTTACAAAAGCACGTGAAATAATCATTAATCAAATTAATATTAATTATGAAAAACGGTGTATAGCACTATATTGCTTTTATTTATAAAAGGCATGTATAACTAAGTATTAATCAAAATTAATATTAAATTAATTTTCAGAAAACATTCATAAAGAGAACTCACCACTAACGTGTTCTTTATATTATTATGAACCTAACGCAACTTGAACGGATAAAAACAGAGCTAAAATGTGGAAGATATGGATTAAACAAGATGTAGGAACCTAGATGCAAAAACTGCATATTCCAGGGCTAAAAGAGAAGTTATGCAAGACACATAAAACAGTGCTCGCGAAAAGATTAAAAGACAGGGTTAGATTTATAAAAATCTTGGGTGGGCTTTATGTGTGAAAGGTGATATCTTTCTAGGGGGTTATCTGCAGATTTACATAGACATAAGAAAACAAGATAAAGATTAAAAGAAAAACAGGGGCCTATGTGCAAAACAGGGAGGTCATCTTCCTCCTGCGGTTCGTGACGGACAGGAGCGTGGAGGAGCTCCTGGCTGTTCCGGTCGCCGGGGCTAGGGGTGTCGAGGGACTCGGGTGAAGCGTGAAACGGAAAGAGAAGAGGAAAGGGATCACGATGACGTGCTTACCAGCGGCGGATACGAGAGGAGGTGGCCGGATTTAGGAGCTGCGGCGGCGGAGAAGACGGCTGGCGACACTGCATAGAACGGTAGGGACGAGCAGAGCAGAGGCGACGGGTGCGGCACGGCAGCGTTGGCACGTGAGACGAGGAGCAGCGAGTGGAGGCTAGGGACACACGCCCGAGCATACGTGAGGGAACAGACATCCGCAGGGACGAGCGAACACACTAAGAACCATCGACCTGGACCGGAACAGAACAGAAAGAGAAAGAGAGGGTGAAGGGATTCGATGAGAACGATCACGAAACTGTAGATTGAACGGCAAAACGGAAAGGAAATGACGAGACGAACGCGATGGTGTGCTCACCTTCGGCCAAAGATGAATGATGGTGACAGAAGAGATCGCCGGAGTTGGAGAGGAGTCGCCGGAGTTGGGGAAGACGACGGAGTCGACGTCGGAATCGAGCAATCCACCACACCAAGGTGTAGAGCTCAACGAGGGAAACTCCCTAGTGGTGTCTATTTGCACCGGAAGTCTACGGTTTCGCCGGAAAAGCTCGTCGGAAAGTTCGCCGGAATTTAGTAGATGCGAAAGTTCGGCGGCGGTTTGTGGAAGCTAGGGTTCTCGAAACGAGATGAGGTTGGCGGCATTGGAAAGAGGACGTGAAGGAGATAACCGGCAACTATTTATTGGCTGAGATAGAGTCTGGTTTTATTTTCACTTCTTTTTCTAATTTCGGAATTAATTTCGGATTAGAAAACAATTTCAGAAAACCCTAAAATCGTAATTAAATCACGAAAAATACTCCGAAAATTTCAAAAATTCCACAAAAATTCTCAGAGATAGATTGAGACACCAACAATCCAAATAAAATATTTGGAGCTCATGAAAAAGATTTTAGAGCCTTCTAATAAATAGAATAAACTCAAGGTAAATGAGAATAAATTCCAGAAAAAGTTGGAAAATTCTCGGAAGGGTTTGGTCAACACCTAAGCGTGTTTTCAAATCATTTTGCACTCAAAAACACTCAAATGCATTGGCATGAATACAACACACATAAACATTTTATTTAATTTCAGAAAAACAAACAATGCCTTTTCCTGTACTATATTCCCTGTAAAGAAAATAAATGTTGGAAAAATTTTAAAATTGAGTGAAAATCATTGCTTAATTATTCTTTCTATTCACATCCTGAAATTGGAAATTTCAGGGTGTGACATGTATGGATCTGATGTGTTGCTATTGATTATGTTTAATGTGGGGGGACAAATAAACTATATTTCACAACTATAGTGTCCCATTGGATTCTCATAGAATTTATTTATATAATGAATTGTTAAACATTTTTTCCCAGCAGTTTTTTGCCCCAGTATGGCTGAATGTGCTTGGAATTGTTTGATCTCAATTGCACTTGTCCAATAATTGCTAATTACTCCATGATTTTAAACATATTTATTTTCATGAATCACATAGAAACTCGGACAACCAAAACAATTAGAGAAAGCTTCTATGGCTGCAAGTTGATAGCCGGCACCAACAAGAATGACAAGTTACAAAGTTATTTAAGATGGTGTAGCTGATGGGGGATGGAGCAACCAACGAACTCATTTTTGGATCAATTTATTTTATGCTAAACAATGCAGTGAACTTAGTTAAATATGATGTCCTTATTTAGTTAGTTGTGGTCATGTTCTTTAAACAAGAATGTTGGTCATTGTGTGATACTTCAGTTCGAGACAAAATTTAAATTAATGAATGTATCAATTATTATATGTGATATTCTCTACCTGCGAAAATAATTTTAAAACTACTTTCAATTTCTCCTCGTTGCGATAGAATAATAGGCGACCATTGATTTTGGTTGCAATACGCATTATTGCGACAAACTTTATGTGTTGTGTTATCATATCATATATTACTACCAACAATTGTTTGTTGCATGTGCCCTCTATTGCCACCAACACAAATTCGTTGCAACTTCTATATATTACCTCGAAGACCTGTTCGTTGCATTATCATATCAACTATTGCCACCAACAATTGTTTGTTGCATGTGACCTCTGTAACCACCAACACAAATACGTTGCAACCTATGTATATTACCTCGAAGACTAGTTTGTTGCATTAACATATCATCTATTGCCACCATATCTGATATGTTGCAAAAGCAATGTAATGCAATGGATCATACTTTGTGGTAATATGATCATATGCCCACGTAGTTTTGGAGTGGCAATACTTTTCTATTGCAACTCATTCATTGGTGGCAACCATGAATATTGCACCTAAGTGTTTCGTCGCAATAGAACCTTAGGCAACCAATCTAATCGTTGCAATATTTGTTCTTGCAACCAAGTATTAGTTGCATAAGGCTATTTTGTTCGTTGCAATATTTGATCTTGCAACGAAGTGTTGGTTGCATTAGGCAAATTTGTTCATTGCAATGTTTGTTCTTGCAACCATGTATTGGTGGCATTAGGTTTTTTGGTTTGTTGCAATAGCAAAATCTGTTGCAACGCTGAGGACCAGGTGTGTCCGAAGGCCAGTGGAGGGTCACTCCTTAGTGATGAGTGATTGACAACATTGTGTGGACTGATGCTTGGCTAAGTGTGCATGTACAGGTTGCGGCTTGACTCGTGTCGGTGCAGGTGAAGAACAAGCGCGAAAGGCCTTAGCTGTGGCGGTCTCCGGGTGATGGAGTGGCAAGTAGGCTTGGTTCGATGGACCCGGTGGCCGATGGGGTCAAGTGTGAGCCGTGAGGTGCAAGACTGGCAGGCTGAAGTCGTGAACATGGGCTGGTGCAAGGTAGAGGATGGAGCCCAAAGCTTACACGCGGGGTTTGTTGGTTTGCCCACAAAACCATCAATGGACGGTTTCTTGGTTTGGGCCTCAAAACCAAGCCCGGAGGCCCGAGGCGACGGAGACGGTGATCTGGGAGCTTCAGGAAGCTTCGAGGCGGGGGGCACGTGGCGTGATCGCGGGGTTTGCGTCGATGTGAAGCGAAGCCGCGGTGGAAGCGTGTCCGTCCGATGAAGACTTGACCAAAATGCCCCTAAGGGGTTGTATCTTCATTTCAAGTTGTAGGGGTAGCGTGGTCATTTACCTCCCTCCGATAGACTTCGTATAAATAGCGGAGAGGTGGATAGCATCCCTCTCTTGGACTTTAGGGTTTCCTCCCCCGGTAGATTGCTCTAAACTGCTTCTTTTCCCTCTGTATTCCTTAGGCTAGATTCTTGTATAGACTCTGACCTCTGGATGTATGGAAGCATTCGGCGTTGCGGTGATCTCCTAGTCCTCTATGATTTTCGTGTCATTTTCGGGGCTATTATTGGGGAGTTTTGTTCTTCACTCGATTCAGGGATTTGAGGGCGTTTTCCTTCGGATTTCTTTGAGGAGATCATGGGTGGATGCCTTGTGCATCTTTGTGTGTGATCTTGACTCCTCAAACGCCGGGGAAAGCCTTCGATTCGTGAGTTTTTGGCCGGAGTTCGAGTTCTTGGTGGTGGTTCGTGTGATCCGCGATTTCCGACGATTTAGTGGCTTAGAGGTCGAGATTTTTGGGGCATAGCTTCCTCTTGTGTTGCTTATCATCTCCCCCAAATCTTGTCTCAAGAGCTTTTGGCATTTGGGAGATCTGGTGATGGATTTGAAGAGTTGACTTCGCGAGCTCGAGCTAGAGCTGCTCTGTCCAGGGCTAGCAGACATACCGCAGGGACCCCACGAACATTCCGCGCGTTATGGTTCGTCACATGTTCGTCGTCTGTTTGTGCGAACTCGCGTTTTGATCCCTCGTGGCCCAAGGTTTCTGTTGCAAGGTGTTTGCGGACAGTACGTGTGTCGCTCACGGACTGTCCGCGTGGCTGAGTTTTCGTCTGGGGTGGAGCTGAGTTTTGTCTGGGGTTTCCAGCAAGCTGGACAGACGGTCCGCGCTGCCTTCACGGACGGTCCGCGACACTGGCGGATAGTCCGCGAGGCATAGCCGAATAGTCTGAATTTCGGGGTTCATCTCTGGTGGTTCTGCTGCTTATTCCGGACAACCCGAGCAGCACCCGCGGACAGTCTGCCGTACTCTAGCGGATGGTCCACCTGTACTGCACGGACAGTCCGCGCCTGGCGTTTCCAGAATTTGCCAAGTGCTTTGATTCTTGTCTTGTGCTTCCGCGGTTTGCTTCTAAGGGTGTCTCTTGATCTTGTGGGCTTGTTTCTGCCTTGTCTTGAGATTCTTTGGTGTGTGTGAGAACTCGGAGTGGCAATCAGGGTATAGGCTGAGTTCGACCTTCGGGAAGAATTTTTATCGGCTCCCATTCACTCCCCCCTCTCTAGTTGCCTATTTGGTCCTTCAATTGGTATTAGAGCCGGTTACGAATCTTCTTGATTCTAACCAGTCTAAGATCCAAAGATGGGCGATTATGGCAAGGGGTCGGGTCCTCCACACTTTGATGGCAAGAATTACCCAATGTGGGAAAGGCGTATGGGCGCGTTTTTGTGAGGGAAGGAAACTCTGATCTGGGAGGTCACTCAGAATCCTCATTATGTCATCCCAGACAGTTTTCTGCTTCCAGGATCATGGGACATGTGTGAGGCCAACAGCAAGGCCATTGATTACTTGTTCCGTGCTCTCTGTGCCTCGAAGTTCGAGCGAGTGTATGGAGAGAATGTGGCCGGAAAGATTTGGCTCAAGTTGAGAAATGCTCATGTTGGCAATGCCCAAATGCAAGCCCATTTGTTTTCCACTTACCGGAGAGAGTACGAGAACTTCACTCATCTCCCCGGTGAGTCGACCGATGCTATGTTCCAGCGCTTCACTAGCATAGTCAACAACATGAGGGCCAATGTGACAGTGCTCCCATACACGGATCATGATCAAGCTATCAATCTTTTGCATGCCCTGGATAGGTCAGTGTGGAGTGCCAAGGTCGAGGCCATTGAGGAGTCAAGCGTGTATGATACACTGACGCTGGACGAGCTGTTCTCCAAGCTCAGGTCTTCAGAGGTTGATCGTGGCTTGAGAGCAAAGAGCGAGAGCCCCACTGATGGTTTGGTTCTTGTCTCAGGATCAAGGTCTAAAGCTAACTCTGGTGGTTTCTCTTTGTCTTCTCTTGTGTCTTTGCCTGATGAGGACTTTGAGGTGCTGAGTGAGGACGATCTCGCTTTGTTGAGCAAGAGGTTTGGGCGGATGTACGAGAACCGCAAGAATGCAAGGCGGAGCTCGGGGATGTGCAATCGGTGCGGGAAGCACGGGCACTTCATCGCCGAATGCCCCGAAGCCATGGAGATCAAGAACGACTACAAGGGCAAGCCCAAGCACGACTACAACAAGCACCGGAACGACTACAAGGACAAGCACAAGGACAAGGGCGAGAGAAGGCACAAGAAGAGTAGCGGGTACAAGAAGAAGACCGCTCGAGCGATGGTGGCCGGAGCGAGCGACATCATCTCAACATCAAGCGATGCTTCTTCTGACTCGAGCAGCGAGGAAGAGCAAGAGAAGCGCAAGGACAAGTGCCACACGGGCAAGAACTTCACCGGCCTAAGCTTCGTCGCACAAGGAGGCTTTTGCGGCATGGCGCACTCCAAGAAGGGTGGGAAGCACAGCTCGGATTCAAACTCTGACTCCGAGGAAGAGGTACGACACGATCCCAACTTCTTGCTAGTGGAGAATGCTAGGCTTAATGAGTTGCTTGATAACCGTGATGATGTGCTTAGAAAGAACAACAAGGAGAAGAGGGAATTTAGGTCTTTGTTGGGTGATGCTAAGCACAAGGTAGCTGAGCTTGAATCCTTGCTTGTGGATGCTAGAAATGAGATAGTCTCTTTGGTGGATGGATTGTGGTGATTGCTCAGTTTTTCTTGTTGATTTGACTGCTGTCAAGGAGAAGCATGCCTCTACTTTGGAGGAACTATATGTGATTAGGATTGAGTGTGATGAATTGAAGTCTAGGCCAACTTTGTTGGGCGCTTGTACCTCATGTCCTGTTTTAAATGCTAGGCTAGATGAGTCTCACACTAGAATTGTTTCTCTTGAGGCAGCATTGAAGGCTCCTCTTCCTACATCATGTTCAACCTGTGAAATGCATGCTTTAAAAAACATGGAACTTGCACACTATGTTGATCGTCTGTAGGATGAAAATAATGAATTGAGAAAAATGATGGGGTGTTTGTCTGGGCATGAGCCACAATTGAGTTTGATGTTGGCTCAGTTTAAGAGGTTTGATGGTCAGGCGTTGGGGGCTGACAAGTGTGGTGAGAAGAGTGGTGAGGGAGAAGAGAAAGCGGGAGAGATTCCCATTCCACCACATACCACACCAATCAACAAATTTGCACCCAAGACAAAAAATCTCAGAAACAAGCTAGACACAACACCAGATCCACCAGTGTTCCCCCACAAAGCTAAGAACTACCAAAAACCCATCAAGTTTGTGAGCACCCAGGGTAGTGTCTTTGATGGGAAGTCAGGAGAGAAAGCTGGAGAGAAGCTTGTAGAGAAGCCACAGCCTAAGCCATAGCCGATCCGCTTCCATTGTGAGTATTGTGGGAGGGATGGGCATAAGGATGAGTTCTGTTTCTGGAGGAAGAGAGATGAGAGGTTTGCTAGGGAGATGGCAAACAAGGACAGGAACCACCTTGCTCGTGGTGTGCCTGAGCCTCGTAGAGGGCCTCTACCTAGGGGTAAGGTTTATGTGCGTACAGTTCCCACTCATGGAGGTGGTGGTGGAGGTGTGCTTCCTCAAAGAGATAGGCATGTTGGGTTTGGGCGTGGTGAGTTGGCTCGACGTGCTCCTTCTCATGACCGTTACGAGTTTGGGAGGCACGATCAGAGCTTTGGGTCACATATGGACTACAGGCCACATTTTCCCCCTCGTGGTGCGCGTACTCTTCCAGTGAGACGTGACAGGTCCTTTGGTGGTAGGCGTGAGAGGGCTCCGCCTAGAGGTTTCGGTAGGATGGACTTTGCTAACCATTCTTTTGAGCAAATGGCTCGACACTGGTTTGACTCTTTTGGTACTAACCCCAGTGTTGAGTCGCTTGCTCATTCTCAATCTCGTTTTTGATTGCAGGTGGAAGGCTTGGAGAACTTTTGGTTGATCGACTCCGGTTGCTCACGACACATGACCGGAGATCGTGGGTGGTTCTCCAGCCTCACCCCGGTGAGTACGAGGGAGTAAATCACTTTCGGGGACAATGGGAGAGGACGAGTGCTTGCTGAAGGTATGGTGAAGGTGAGTAGCAAGGTGACCTTAAGAAGTGTGGCCCTAGTCAAGTCACTTGGTTTTAACCTATTGTCAGTATCTCAGTTACTGAACGAAGGTTTTGAGGTTCGTTTTAAGTTGGGTGCTTCTCGTGTGCTTGATTCTCGAGGCAATCTTGTCTGTACGATCATCCCCGAGGGTCAAATCTTCCGTGCCGATTTTTCCCAGTCTGTTGGTCCTCCTCGGTTCTTTGTTGCTGGCGTGTCGGCCGAGCTTTGGAAATGGCATAGGAGGTTGGGACACTTGAGCTTTGAGTTGCTTTCCCGCTTGAGCGGTCTTGATCTTGTCCGAGGATTGCCTAAGTTGAAATTCGAGAAGGATTTGGTTTGTGCTTCTTGTCGGCATGGAAAGATGGTTGCTGCTTCTCACACCCCTCTGACTGCGGTCATGACCGAGCGACCTTGTGAGCTGTTGCACATGGATTTGGTTGGGCCAGCTCGTGTTCGTTCTGCAGGTGGAAAGTGGTATGTTCTTGTGGTTGTTGATGATTTTTTGAGGTACTCTTGGGTTTTCTTTCTGGAGGATAAGAGTGAGACATTTGGCTTTGTTCGAGACTTGATCTTGAGGTTGAAGAATGAGAGACATGGTGATGCCATTCGAGCTATACGCAGTGACAATGGCACAAAGTTTAAGAACTCTCATTTTGATGCTTTTTGCAGTGATCTTGGTCTTAATCATCAGTACTCTTCTTGATACGTCGCTTGCCAGAATGGCGTAGTGGAGAGGAAGAACCGGACCCTGTGTGAGATGGCCAGGACGATGCTCGATGAGCATAGGACTCCTTGGCGTTTCTGGGCCGAGGCAGTCTATACCACTTGCTATGTCTCGAATCGCATCTTTCTGCGTGCTTTCAAGAAGAAGACCTCTTATGAGCTGATGCATGGACGACAACCCAAGGTGAGTCACTTTAGAGCCTTTGGATGCAAGTGCTTCATTCTGAAGAAGGGCAAGTTGGATAAGTTCGAGTCTAGATGTTTGGATGGTATCTTTCTCGGTTATGTGATTCACTCTAGAGCATATCGTGTGCTCAACCTTGACACTAACCGAATCATGGAGACTTGCGAGGTAACCTTCAACGAGACACAGCCATGTAGCTCTTCTGCTTTTGAGTGTGCAGGTGACGAGGAGATTGGAGCGAGGATCTTTGAAGATGAGCAAGATGGAGATGGAGATGAAGACGATGATGGAGGTGATGCTCCCGTGGCTGATCGTGTATGTGCTACTTCCACTACTACGACGACAATCGAGGATGGTCCATCTCCCACACCCACTACGACTGAGGCTGTTCGAGTGGAGGCTATTGCTGAGGGGGAGATCGTGTCCAAGAGAGAGGCTCCGCGGCGGGTACAAGTTGATCACCCACCGACGACGATCACAGGTGACCTTCATGAACGCACTACACGGTCGAGGTTAAGGAATTCTTCTCAATTCGCTCACTTTGCTTTTGTCGCGTCGTTTGAGCCCAAAGATATTCGACACGCTTTGTCTGATGAGAATTGGGTGAATTCCATGCATGAGGAGTTGGAAAACTTTGAGAGAAACCAAGTCTGGGTGTTAGTCGATCCACCACTAAATTGTTGTCCCATAGGTACCAAGTGGGTGTGGAAGAACAAAGAGGGTGAGAATGGGATGGTTGTGAGAAACAAGTCGAGGCTGGTGGCTCAGGGGTTCAACCAGAAGGAGGGGATCGATTATGAGGAGACATTTGCTCCTGTGGCCCGTTTGGAGGCAATTAGGATCCTTCTAGCCTTTGTCGTGGCTAAAGGGTTCAAGTTGTACCAAATGGATGTCAAGAGTGCTTTCTTGAATGGGGTGATAGAGGAAGAAGTGTATGTGAGGCAACCCCCGGGGTTTGAGCACGAGAAATACCCACACCGTGTATACAAACTCTAGAGAGCGCTCTATGGGTTGAAACAGGCACTGAGGGCTTGGTATGGCAGGTTGAGAGGGTTTTTGCTAAGTAAGGGGTTTGTGATGGGCACAGTTGATAAGACCTTGTTTCTCCTTAAGCATGGGAATGACCTTTTGATTGAGCATCTTTGTGTGTGATCTTGACTCCTCAAATGCTGGGGAAAGCCTTCGATTCGTGAGTTTTTGGCCGGAGTTCGAGTTCTTGGTGGTGGTTCGTGTGATCCGCGATTCCCGACGATTTAGTGGCTTAGAGGTCGAGATTTTTGGGGCATAGCTTCCTCTTGTGTTGCTTATCATCTCCCCCAAATCTTGTCTCAAGAGCTTTTGGTGTTTGGGAGATCCGGTGATGGATTTGAAGAGTTGACTTCGCGAGCTTGAGCTCGAGCTGCTCTGTCCAGGGCTAGCGGACAGTCGCAGGGACCCCGCGGACATTCCGCGCGTTAGGGTTCGTCGTGTGTTCGTCGTCTGTTCTTGCTAACTCGCGTTTTGATCCCTCGTGGCCCTAGGTTTCTGTTGCAAGGTGTTTGCGGACAGTCCGTGTGTCGCTCACGGACCGTCCGCGTGGCTGAGTTTTCGTCTGGGGTGGAGCTGAGTTTTGTCTGGGGTTTCCAGCGAGCTGGACAGACGGTCCGTGCTGCCTTCACGGACGGTCCGCGACACTGGCGGACAGTCTGCGAGGCATAGCCGGACAGTCCGAATTTCGGGGTTCATCTCTGGTGGTTCTGTTGCTTATTGCGGACAGTCCGAGCAGCACCAGCGGACAGTCCGCCGTACTCTAGCAGACGGTCCGCCCGTACTGCACGGACAGTCCGCGCCTAGCGTTTCCAGAATTTGCCAAGTGCTTTGATTCTTGTCTTGTGCTTCCGCGGTTTGCTTCTAGGGGTGTCTCTTGATCTTGTAGGCTTGTTTGTGCCTTGTCTTGAGATTCTTTGGTGTGTGCGAGAACTCAGAGTGCCAATCGGGGTATAGGCTGAGTTCGACCTTCGGGAACAATTTTTATCGGCTCCCATTCACTCCCCCCTCTCTGGTCGCCTATTCGGTCCTTCAAACGCCACATCAAATAGTTGCCCGAGGCTAATACACCGTTCCAATTGCATCCATCTGTCGACCAAAAAACTTAGATGCAATTGATTCCATTTGCAACCAAAATTGCCATATTGCAACCAAATATAGGCATTAGCCAAGGCATCATTCCTAGTAGTGAGATGACACGTCGTATCGGGAAGAATCGGGAGCAGAAAGCTGCTCTCAAACTTTCCCAAGTAAGGTAGTCTCTACCAAAACAACGGTGCCAATCCCGTGCTTTCCCAGAGAGGGATAGCAGGAAAAACTCTCTTTTCCGAGCATCCGGTGACTCTACGGTTTTACCCCGAGTTTCAATCTGAGAACCAGGTGTGTCCGAGGACCAGTAGAGGGTCGTTCCTTAGTGATGAGTGATTGACAATGTTGTGTGGACTGATGCTTGGCTAAGTATGCAGGTAAAGGTTGCGGCTTAACTCGTGTCAGTGCAGGTGAAGAACAAGCGCGAAAGGCCTGAGTCGTGGCGGCCTCCGGGTGATGGAGTGGCAAGTAGGCTTGGTTCGATGGACCTGGTGGCCGATGGGGTCAAGTGCGAGCCGTGCGGTGCCAGACTGGCGGGCTGAAGTCGTGAACATGGGCCGGTGCAAGGTAGCGGTTGAAGCCCGAAGCTTGCACACGGGGTTTGGTGGTTTGCTTAAAAAACCATCAACTGGACGGTTTCTTGGTTTGGGCCGCAAAACCAAGCCCGGAGGCCCGAGGCGACGGAGACGGTGATCCGGGAGCTTCGGGAAGCTTCGTGGCGGAGGGCACGTGGCGTGATCACGGGGTTTGCGTCGAGGTGAAGCGAAGCTGCGGTGGAAGCGTGTCCGGTCGATGAAGTCTTGACCAAAATGCCCCTGAGGGGTTGTATCTTCATTTATGCAGTAGGGGTAGCGTGGTCATTGACCTCCCTCCGATGGACTTCATATAAATAGCGGAGAGGTGGATGGCATCTCTCTCTCTCTTGCTTCCTAGGGCTTTCTCCCCCGGTAGATTTTTCTGGACTGCTTCATTTTCCTCTGGATTCCTTAGGCTAGACTCTTGTACAGACTATGACCTCTGGATGTATGGAAGCATTCGGCGTCACGATGATCTCCTAGTCCTTTGTGATTTTCGTGACATTTTTGGGGCTATTTTTGGGAGTTCTCGTACTTCGCTCGATTCGTGAGTTTGGAGGCGTTTCTTCATGGATTTCTTTGAGGGGATCATGGGTGGATGCCTTGCGCATGTTTGTGTATCATCTTGACCCCTCAAACCCTGTGTAGAGCCTTTGATTCGTGAGTTTTTGGCCGGAGTTCGTGTTCTTGGTGGTTGCTTGTGTGATCCGCGATTCCCGGTGATTTAGGGAGTTAGAGGTTGAGATTTTTGGGGCATAGCATCCTTGTGGGACGCATATCATCTCCGCAAAGTCTTGTCTCTAGAGCTTCTACCGTTTGGGAGATCCGGTGATGAGTTCTTGGAGTTGACCTCGCGGGGTCGGGCGTTTTCTGCTCTGTTCGTGTGGTGCGGACAGTCCGCAAGTTAGCCGCGGACAGTTCGCGTGAGCTAGGGTTCGTCCCATGTTCTTCGTGTTCTTGCTCGTCTTCGTTTCAATCCGTTTCAGTCCTAGGGTTTGGTTGCAAGGGGTTTGGCGGACAGTCCGCGAGGGGCTCACGGACAGTCCGCGTGGACGATTTTCTGGCGGACGGTCCGCGAGTCCATCACGGACAGTCCGTATTTTCGGGGTGCATCTCTGGTAGCTCTGGTGGTTATTTCGGACAGTCCGCAGGGCAGGTCCGGACAGTCCGCCGTACACCCGCGGTCAGTCCGCCCGTGCCTACCGGACGGTCCGCACTGGTCGTTTCCAGAATTGACCGAGTGCTTTGATTCTTGTCTGGTGCTTCCGCTCTTTGCTCCTTGGCTTCTTGGTTGATCCTCTAGGCTTGTGTGTGCCTTGTTTGGAGCTTCGCTTATCTGGGAGGTCACTCAAAACCCTCATTATGCTATCCCAGATAGTTTTCTTCTTCAAGGATCACGGCACATGTTTGAGGCCAACAGCAGGGCCGTTGATTACTTGTTCCGTGCTCTCTGAGCCTCAGAGTTTGATCGAGTGTACGGAGAGGATGTGGCCGAAAAGATTTGGCTCAAGCTAAAGAATGCTCATGTTGGCAATGCCCAAGTGCAAGCCCGGATGTTTACCACTTACCGGAGAGAGTACGAGAACTTCACTCATCTCCCCGGTGAGTCGACCGATGCTATGTTTCAGCGCTTCACTTGCATAGTCAACAACATGAGGGCCAATGTGACAGTGCTCCCATACACGGATCATGATCAAGCTATCAAGCTTTTGCATGCCCTGGATAGGTCCGTATGGGAAGCCAAGATCGAAGCCATTGAGGAGTCGAGCGCGTATGATACACTTTCTCTTGATGAGCTGTTTTCAAAGCTCAGGTCTTCAGAGGTTGATCATGGCTTGAGAGCCAAGAGCGAGAGCCCCACTAATCCTCATAGTTTGGCTCTCGTCTCAGGATCAAGGACTAACGCTAACTCTGGTGGTTTCTCTTTGTCTTGTCTTGTGTCCTTGCCAGATGAGGACTTTGATGTGCTGAGGAAGGATGATCTCGCCTTGTTGAGCAAGAGGTTTGGGCGGATGTACGAGAACCGCAAGAATGCAAGGCAGAGCTCAGGGATGTGCTATCGGTGCGGGAAGCATGGGCACTTCATCGCCGAATGCCCTGAAGCCATGGAGATCAAGAACGACTACAAGGGCAAGTCCAAGCACGACTACAACAAGCACCGGTCCCGGAACGACTACAAGGACAAGCACAAGGACAAGGGCGAGAGAAGGCACAAGAAGACTGGCGGCCACAAGAAGAAGACATCTCAAGCGATGGTGGCTGGAGCGAGCGACATCGACTCGACATCAAGCGATGCTTCTTACGGCTCGAGCGGCGAGGAAGAGCAAGAGAAGCGCAAGGACAAGCGGCACACGGGCAAGAACATCACCGGTTTGAGCTTCGTCGCACAAGGAGGCTTTTGCGGCATGACGCATTCCAAGAAGAGTGGGAGGCACAGCTCGGACTCGAACTCCAACTTCGAGGAAGAGGTACGACACGATCCCAACTTCTTGTTAGAGGAGAATGCTAGGCTCAATGAGTTGCTTGATAACCGTGATGATGTGCTCAGAAAGACCAACAAGGAGAAGAGGGAATTTAGGTCTCTGTTGGGTGATGCTAAGGACAAGGTAGCCGAGCTTGAATCCTTGCTTGTGGATGCTAGGAATGAGATAGTCTCTTTGGAGGATGGATTGTGGTGACTGCTCAGTTTTTCTTGTTGATTTGACTACTGTCAAGGAGAAGCATGCCTCTACTTTGGAGGAACTAGATGTGATTAGGATTGAGTGTGATGAATTGAAGTCTAGGCCAGCTTTGATGGGCGCTTGTACCTCATGTCCTGTTTTGCATGCTAGGCTAGATGAGTCTCACACTAGAATTGTTTCTCTTGAGGTGGCATTGAAAGCTCCTCTTCCTACATCATGTTCAACCTGTGAAATGCATGCTTTAAAAAACATGGAACTTGCACATTATGTTAATCGTCTGCAGGATGAAAATGATGAATTGAGAAAAATGATGGGGTGGTTGTCTGGGCATGAGCCACAATTGAGTTTGATGTTGGCTCAGTTTAAGCGGTTTGATGGTCAGGCGTTGGGGGCTGACAAGAGTGGTGAGAAGAGTGGTGAGGGAGAAGAGAAACCTGGAGAGACACCCACACCATCCCACACCATACCCATGAACAAATATGCACCCAAGCCAAACCACCTGAGAAACAAGCTTGATACAACTCCAGACCCACCAGTGTTCCCCCAGAAAACAGAGAATTACCAGAAACCCATCAAGTTTGTGAGTAACCTGGGTAATGTCTTTGAGGGGAAGTCAGGAGAGAAAGGTGTTGAGAAGCCCACAGAGAAGCCACCACCTAAGCCAGTGCCAATCCGTTTCCAGTGTGAGTATTGTGGGAGTGATGGGCACAAGGATGAGTTCTGTTTCTGGAGGAAGAGGGATGAGCGGTTTGCTAGGGAGATGGCAAACAAGGACAGGTACCACCTTGCTCGTGGTGTGCCTGAGCCTCGTATAGGGCCTTTACCTAGGGGTGAGGTGTATGTGCGTACAGTTCCCACTCGTGGAGGTGGAGGTGGAGGTGTGTTCCCTCAGAGAGACAGGCGTGTTGGGTTTGGGCGTGGTGAGATGGCTCGACGTGCTCCTTCTCGTGACCGTTACGAGTTTGGGAGGCACGATCGGAGCTTTGGGTCTCAGATGGACTACGGGCCACGTTTTCCTCCTCGTGGTGCGCGTACTCCTCCAGTGAGAAGTGACAGGTCCTTTGGTGGTAGGTGTGAGAGTGCTCCGCCTAGAGGTTTTGGGAGGATTGATTTTGGTAACCATTCTTTTGAGCAAATGGCTCAGCACTGGTTTGACTCTTTTGGTACTAACTCCAGTGTTGAGTCTCTTGCTCATTCTCGTCCTCGTTTTTGATTGCAGGTGGGAGGCTTGGAGAACTTTTGGTTGATCGACTCCGGTTGCTCAAGACACATGACCGGAGATCGTGGGAGGTTCTCCAGCCTCACCCCGGTGAGTACGAGGGAGTACATCACTTTCGGGGACAATGGGAGAGGACGAGTGCTTGCGGAAGGTATGGTGAAGGTGAGTAGCAAGGTGACCTTAAGAAGTGTGGCCCTGGTCAAGTCACTTGGTTTCATCCTGTTGTCAGTATCTCAATTACTTGACGAAGGTTTTGAGGTTCGTTTCAAGTCGGGTGCTTCTCATGTGCTTGATTCTCGAGGCGATCTTGTCTGTACGATAGTCCCCGAGGGTCAAATCTTTCGTGTCGATTTTTCGAAGTCTGTTGGTCCTCCTCAATGCTTTGTTGCTGGCATTTCGGCTGAGCTTTAGAAATGGCATAGGAGGTTGGGACACTTGAGCTTTGAGTTGCTTTCCCGCTTGAGTGGTCTTGATCTTGTCCGAGGATTACCTAAGTTGAAATTCGAGAAGGATTTGGTTTGTGCATCTTGTCAACATGGAAAGATGGTTGCCGCCTCTCACGCCCCTTTGACTTCAGTCATGACCGAGCGACCTTGTGAGCTGTTGCACATGGATTTGGTTGGGCCAGCTCGTGTTCGCTCTGCGGGTGGGAAGTGGTATGTTCTTGTGGTTGTTGATGACTTTTCGAGGTACTCTTGGGTTTTCTTTTTGGAGGATAAGAGTGAGACATTCGGTTTTGTTCGAGACTTGATCTTGAGGTTGAAGAATGAGAGACTTGGTGATGCCATTCGAGCTATACGCAGTGACAATGGCACGGAATTCAAGAAATCTCATTTTGATGCCTTTTGCAGTGATTTTGGTCTTGATCATCAGTACTCTTCTCCATACGTCGCTTGTCAGAATGGCGTTGTGGAGATGAAGAACCAGACCCTTTGTGAGATGGCCAGGACGATGCTCAATGAGCATAGGACTCCTAGGCGTTTCAGGGCCGAGGCGGTCAATACCGCTTGCTATGTCTCAAATCGTATTTTCCTTCGTGTCTTTAAGAAGAAGACCTCTTATGAGCTAATGCATGGCCGACAACCCAAGGTGAGTCACTTTAGAGCTTTTGGCTGCAAGTGTTTCATTCTGAAGAAGGGCAAGCTGGATAAGTTTGAGTCTCAATGTTTGGATGGGATTTTCCTTGGTTACGCGATTCATTCTAGAGCATATCGTGTGCTCAACCTTGACACTAACCGAATCATGGAGACTTGCGAGGTTACCTTCGACGAGACACAGCCATGTAGCTCTTCTGCTTTTGAGTGTGCAGGTGACGAGGAGATTGGTGCCAGAATCTTTGAGGATGAGAAGGATGGAGATGGAGACGAGGATGATGATGATGGTGGTGCTCCCATGGCTGATCGTGTACACGCTACTTCCACCACTACGACGACGATCGAGGACGGACCATCCCCTACACCCACTATGACTGAGGTTGTTCGAGTGGAGGCTGCTGCTGAGGGGGAGGTTGTGTCCAGACGTGAGGCTCCCCGGCGAGTACAAGTTGATCACCCACCGACGACCATCATTGGTGACCTTCATGAACGCACTACACGGTCGAGGTCAAGGAATACTTCTCATTTCGCTCATTTTGCATTTGTCGCTTCTTTCGAGCCCAAAGATATTCGACACGCTTTGTCTGACGAGAATTGGGTGAATTCCATGCATGAGCAGTTGGAAAACTTTTAGAGAAACCAAGTCTGGGTGTTAGTCGATCCACCGCCAAATTGCCGTCCCATAGGAACCAAGTGGGTGTGGAAGAACAAAGAGGGTGAGAATGGGATGGCTGTGAGAAACAAGTTGAGGTTGGTGGCGCAGGGTTACAACCAGAAGGAGGGGATTAACTATGAGGAGACATTTGCTCCTGTGGCCCATTTGGAGGCAATTAGGATCCTTCTAGCCTTTGCCGTGGCTAAAGGGTTCAAGTTGTACCAAATGGATGTCAAGAGTGCTTTCTTGAATGGGGTGATAGAGGAAGAAGTTTATGTGAGGCAACCCCCAGGGTTTGAGAGTGAAAAATACCCACACTGTGTTTACAAACTCCATAGAGCGCTCTATGGGTTGAAACAGGCACCTAGAGCTTGGTATGGCAGGTTGAGAGGCTTTTTGCTGAGTAAGGGGTTTGTGATGGGCACAGTTGATAAAACCCTGTTCCTCCTTAAGCATGGAAATGACCTTTTGATTGTTTAGATATACGTGGATGACATAATCTTTGGTGGCTCTTCTCATGATCTTGTTGCCAGATTTGCAGATGACATGAGCAGGGAATTTGAGATGTCCATGATGGGTGAGCTGCAGATTTTCTTGGGTCTCCAGATCAAGCAGTGCAAGGACGGGACCTTTGTACATCAGGCGAAGTACGCCAGGGACATGGTGAAGAAGTTTGACATGAACGACTCCAAGCCGCTGACTACACCGATGAGTACGACTACGGCTTTGGACACGGACGAGGACGGCGAACCAGTGGACCAGAAGGAGTACCGGAGCATGATCGGCTCCCTCCTCTACTTGACGGCGACGAGGCCAGACATACAGTTCAGCATGTGTCTGTGCGCTCGTTTTCAGGCTTCACCGAGAGCTTCACATCGGTAGGCCGTCAAGCGGATCTTCAGGTACTTGAACTACACTCCTGAGTTTGGTCTTGGTACTCTGCCTCCTCGACACTCCGGCTTCATGGTTTTTCTGATGCGGATTTCGCTGGGTGTCAATTGGATCGCAAGTCCACTTCTGGGTGTTGTCAGTTCCTTGGTTCTTCTTTGGTCTCTTGGTCATCTCGCAAGCAATCGAGTGTAGCCCAGTCCACCACCGAGGCTGAGTATGTAGCTGCTGCTAGTTGTTGTTCCCAGCTGCTTTGGATGACCTACACCATGAGTGACTTTGGTGAGGAGTGCTCCCAGGTTCCACTTTTCTGTGACAGCACCAGTGCCATAAGCGTAGCCAAAAATCCTGTTCTCCACTCCAAAACTAAACACATAGATGTGAGGTACCATTTCCTGAGAGACAATGTGGAAAAAGGAAACATATCTTTGTCCTATGTCCCTACCCAAGACCATCTGGCTGATATTTTCACCAAACCGCTTGACCGAGCCACTTTCACTCGCTTGCGGGGTGAGCATGGGGTTTTCTTTCTTTTTTAGCTGGGTCTTGGAGCTTCTCATGTATATATGTGGCATATGTTCATTCTGTTGCATTCCCTCCATGCATTTTACTTTATGTACAAAACCTGGTAGGATAGCCATCTTTGGATCACTTGAGCTAGGAATGAGCTTCTCTGATATACATTGATCACTGATGTCCTATGGATGAGATATGTGCATGTTTGGTAATTTGTGGATGTAAATGCTATGCTCTTGATGGTTTTGCTATATATGTATGATGAGATAGCATTTTGGTTGTGAAAATGATAAAACTGCCTCTCTCAAGAGTAGAGATACACCGTTGCAGCACTTCTACCTAGGAGAATGAGTATTCCTGTCAGGTTTCGTTCTTAGGACGGAGGAGTAACCAGAGAGGGTCTATCCAAGGACACCAGCTACTGCAGGGATAGGTAGGGATATGAGAAGCACTTTCTTAAGGGACTTAACGCTCAAGATGGATCTATCCGCTATTAGTCCTCCCCGTGGGGTGCCAGCCCATCCTAACTTTTTAGGGAGAGGCCAATGTACTAGCAACGGGGCCCAACTCGATACGCAGGCGCAGAGGGTTCCAAAGGGTCCAAGAAGCTGCCACCACTACGGCCTACCTCTATCGTTACGCGAATGCACGTGGTCTTCGTCGGATAACCAGAGTCTAGACACCACATGTGCACTCCTGATAACTACTATAGCGCGGTTACGTCTGTCGACCCGCTCACAACACTATAGCAACCCGTATAAATACGGGACCACGAACTAGAGAGAGAACGGATCAAATCATACTAGTCATCAAGTTACGGAGCAAAAAGAAAGGTATGGATGCAAACAAATGAGATACAGCAAACTTACTCAGCTAAACAGGATCAGAGCATGCAAACAGATACTGGAACTAATGGACTAGCTCTAAAGGATCAAAGCCTTGTGTTACGAAGAACACAAGCCTCTAACTTATGAACGAGCTAAGAACACAAGAACAAATCATTAATGCATGATGTCCACCATAGTCTAAATAAGAAATGCTGAAATACTCACTTTGGTCTAAATGAAGAACGAGCATCTACGAGGACATCAACTCACTCCTCACTCCTACTCTATCTCTCAACTAATCCTAGTCTAGATCTCTTCCCAGCCCCATTCTACCACATAGAGGTGAGAATCACCTCACATGGGCAGAATTAGAGAGAGGGAGAGAGCTACACAAGAGAGAAGTGGAACTTGAGAGCTTGGAGGTGTGTGTGAAATGAGGCCCCTCCCCCTCTATTTATAGACAAGGGAGTGGCTTGCTCCGGGGCTCCAAATGCTCCAAAACACCCCGGGATGCAGCCAAGAGCCAATGGGCGAGCAACATGTGGAAGGAGGGGATCAACCGACCCAAGGTCGGTTCGGCCGATCCTAGGGTCGGTCGAAACCCTCAGCTTGTGATTTGGCTCGTGCTTCCTCTGGCTCGCTTCCACGTGGGCCCTAATGCCCCTCCTCCGTGCATGGCACGTTTCCTGGCAGTTTGGTTAGCAAAATGGGCCCATGGATCCATGTGATGCTGACGCGGCAGCGTATGATTCGTCGAGAGTTCTTCACATGGATTGGTGACATCATGGATCCAGGAGAATCCATGTGGCAGCCCCTCATTGGCCAGCACTTGAGTGCCTTGGATTGGAGTGGAGTGAATGTACATGGATTCTTCTCATTTCCTATGCTGAATACCTGCATTCGAATAGACATCAACACTGGTGGAAAGTATTAGTTTAAGCTCCTATTCTAGTGTGGATGTGCAATTCATGCTTCAATTTGCAGGAGTTGACGGCCATGAAAATAGTACTTAACAGCCGTCAATAATAGGTGTATCACCTCATGGACAAGCCAGGCCTAAGAAATCGTCCCCAAAGATCCACTAAATCAAGAGGAATCGAAGGATGAACACCAAGAACACCTTTTCCCAGAATCCAAAGAAAACCCCAAATTTGAACACCCAAATCCACATATTTAGAAGGAGGATAACCAAGAACCACAAGGGGCTCATGTGTGCATCCCACAACAAATCCACGAAGGGAAGGCCTCAAATCCACCAAGAGAAATTCACCAAGAAAAGACTCCGGAAATCCACAAAAAGAGAAGCGGGATGAACCATCACAATCACTAGAGAAATCACGCTCAGCCTTCTATACATCAAAGCAAAGATTCGTACAAGGTCTAGCTTGTCTCCCTAGCATCCATCCCTCTCTAAAGATCTCACCATGAAGCTCTCAAGCTAGTCCTAGAGAAAATAGGTAGCTAAAAAGAGAAAATGCTAAGAGCAAATGAAAACCCTAAAACCCAAGAGATGGCTGCCACTACCCTTCCACCAAGTTTATATATAAGGTCCTCCGGTGGGGGTAAATGACTAAGATGCCCTCTAGGTGATACAACCCCTCGAAGGGCAAATTTGGAAACTTGACAGCCTTTCCATCGGACGAACGCCCAGCAACCGCACCTCGCGTAGCCTCGATGCCAAGCCTACGATCCCGACGCGTGTCCTCTGCTTCGAGTAACCTGACGCTCCTCGGCCGCCACCGGTCAGACCGGTCCGGCCCACCGGTCAGACCGCCCCGTGCAGACACGAGCCACCGACCACTCGGACTTGGCTTTGAGGATCAACCAAGGAACCTAGTGGTTTTGTGGTGAACCCCTGCAAACCCCGCGAGCTTGGTGCAGCCTCCACGCCGAGCTTCTCGACTTGGGCACCACGTCCGCTCCAGCTCGATGTTGGCTTTCCGATCAACCAACGAACCCGCTATCCGACTTCGATTTGCTCTTCTCGCACCATGTGACTCGCACTTGATCCCGTATGGCCACCGGGACCCTCAAACCAAGCCTACTTGTCTCTCCACTCCTCGGAGGCCACACAAGGCTAAAACCTTTCGTGCTTGTTCTTCATCTGCACCAACACAAATTAAGCCGCAGCCTACATCCACAAGATAGAGCACAGCGTTAGTCCTCACAATATTGTCAATCACTCATCACTAAGGAGTGGCCAACCACCGGCCATTGGACACTCTGGTCCTCAATCTCCCACTTGATGAGTGCATTGACAACACACCACATAATCGATACATAAAGAAAAGTAAAAACAAAAGACAAACTAAACAAACCAAACAAGTGATCCAAAAGCCAAACAACACAAACCCTGATCACTTGCAATCCAAAGTCTCAGTCCCCTAAAGCAAGGGCAAAGACTCAACACAACCGAGACAAAAAAACCACAAAAGCTCTCAAAGAGCAAAACAAAAGGTCGCATAGAGCAAACCAACCAAAGCAAGAACTCAGACGCCGCAAGGAGCTCCCCTTGAACATATGCAGCTCCCCCTAAGAAAATGCAACTCCCCCTGAACCAAACCATGCAACTTCTCCCCATACTTGGAAGATCCGAGCTCTCATCTGCACACCGTTCAGACCGGTCTCAACACCGGTCAGACCGGTTGCAACAACTGCAACAAACCTCCTGACCGGTCAGACTGGTACCCCACACCAGTCTGACCGGTGGCCACCTGGGAAATGCACCTGCACAAATTTCATCTGGAATTCCACCAAAACTTTATAAATGTATGCAATAAGCTATTCCATTCCCAAATATCTCCCTCTTGTTGACAATGCATGAAATAAGGCATTTTTACAAAAATTTAAACTAGAGGCTTCTCAAATGGACATAGAGCCATAAAATGTGCTAGGAACAAGCAAATAAACCACTTAGACTTGACAAAGGTTCAAAATAGCATAGCCATCAAGAATGTTCAGTTGCATATACACAAGTTCAAGCCATGGTAAAAATTAGTATTTTTGTGAAAAAATTCCCTCTCATGAGTTAAAGACCTAAACATGAGCAAAGCATACCAAAGTGAATCTAGATCACACAAACTTCATGATAGGTCACATATACTCATCACAAGATCATTACAAACACCCATAAGCATCTCATGTCATGTTAAAGCCACCGAGCCATGTGTCTACTTCTTAAAATGAGACTTCTCAACGTAGGCATCATGCAACTGTTTAGCACCCAAATTATAGCAATTTTAAAGCATTTATGACATGGAACAAGTGAGAGCATAACTTCAAGCATAAGCATTTCATAACAAATTCATTTTTCACTTTTAAGCATAAAATGGTACATGAAGTGACTTTGCGGCAAAAAGAAGCTTATGCTCCGCCACAAGGTATCACATGGGCTATACATTCATAATGACAAATGCGTCTTTGACCCCAAGTGAAAAGCACATGATACCCAAACATGAATTAAGCATGATATAAACTACAAAAGCACACTAAGATCATGCAAAGCCTTATACTCACAAGAGAGAGCCTATCTAGCATTTTAGACAAAAGTAAGCTATCTCATCATGGATATACGACCAAACTATTAAGAGCATAACTTATCATCCCAAATATCAATCAAGTACATGCACAAGCTCAAATATAGCATATCATAGGGATCAGTGTACATAGGAGAAGCCATTCCTAACCAAATGCATTTGATACAAATGCAACATGCTTATCTTACAAAGATGCAAAACTATACATCAAGATACAAAGATGGCTATCCTATGAATTTAAACATGCATGCTATACATCAAAGTAAACATGTTGATACATATGCTACAATGTGAGGTCCCAAAGACCAACTCAAAAAGGACAACACACACCAAGTTCTCCCCGTAAATGAGCAAAGGTAGCTTGGTCAAGTGGTTTTGTGAATATGTCGGCTTTTTGTTCTTGGGTAGGTACATGGCTTAACACTATGGTTCCCTTCTCAACATTATCCCTCAGAAAGTGGTACCTCACTTCGATGTGTTTTGTTCTGGAATGGAGCGCTGGGTTTTTGGCAATGCTAATGGCACTGGTGCTATCACAAAGAAGTGGGATCTAAGTGCACTCCTCATCAAAATCTCTCATGGTATAGGATATCCAAAACAGCTGGGAACAACAACTAGCAGCTGCAACATACTCAGCTTCTGTGGTAGACTGAGCTACACTTGACTATTTACGGGAAGACCAAGAGACCAAAGAGGAACCAAGAAACTGGCAAGAACCAGAGGTAGACTTGCGCTCCACATGACACCCAGCAAAGTCAGCATCAGAAAATTCGTGAAGAGTGAGTGTCGAGAAGGTAGAATACCAAAGACCAAACTCAGGAGCGTACTGCAAATACTTGAAAATCCTCTTGACGGCCTGCCGATGTGAAGTTCTCGGGGAAGCCTAAAAACGAGCGCAGAGACACACACTGAACTCTATGTCCGGCCTCGTCGCCGTCAAGTAGAGGTGGGAGCCGATCATGCTCCGGTACTCCTTCTGGTCCACTGGTTCACCATGCTCGTCCGCATCCAAAATTGTAGTCATACTCATCAGTGTTGACACGGGCTTTGCATCATTCATGTTGAACTTCCTCAGCATGTCCTTGGTGTACTTGCTCTGGTGCACGAAGGTCCCATCCTTGACTTGCTTGATCTGGAGCCCTAAGAAAAACTACAGCTCGCCCATCATAAACATCTCAAATTCCCTGCTCATGTCATCTGCAAACTTGGCATCAAGGTCATGAGAAGTGCCACCAAAGATTATGTCATCCACGTAAATCTGTACATTTAGTAGGTCATTTACATGCTTAAGGAGAAACATGGTCTTATCAATATTACTCAGCAAAAACCCTCTCAACCTACCATACCAAGCACTCGGTGCCTGTTTCAAGCCATAAAGCGCTCTCTGGAGTTTATACACACGTTGTGGGTATCTCTCACTCTCAAACCCCGGTGGTTGCTTCACATACACTTCTTCCTCTATCACCCCATTTAACAAAGCACTCTTCAAATCCATCTAGAACAACTTGAACCCTTTAGCCACGGCAAAGGCTAGAAGGATCTGAATCGCCTCTAGATGGGCCATAGGAGCAAATGTCTCCTCATAATCTATACCCTCTTTCTGGTTGAACCCCTGAGCCACCAACCTCGACTTATTTCTCACAACCATCCCATTCTCACCTTCCTTATTCTTCCACACTCACTTGGTACCTATAAGATGGCAATTTGGCAGTGGATCAACTAACACCCAGACTTGATTTCTCTCAAAGTTCTCTGTTGACAGTTCAATAACATGTCAAGGTTCACCGCAAGCGCACGGATCGCTTGTAGCCTTTTTCACCTAGGGGAGTCCCAAGGTTCTTATCAACCCAAGGAGCAAGGGGATTACTAGTGTTTAACCTAACACTGACTTAGTTGATTAAAGACTTTATGATGTAAAGATTAATCTATAAAGTAAAGACATGAGATGAGAGGTTCACAAGTATGAAGAACGTATGCCCAAGGAGTCTAGGTACTTGAAGATGCAATCACCCAAAACACGATAAAAACCTCGATCCAATCTATCTAAGCATGTGAACAAAGAATTAGACGTTTCCATTCCCTCGTACATGTCACTACGCGAAGGTAATCGATACTAACCGTAATGAACATGGTATGTTGACATGATCTACGGGAGCAACCCCGAAATCATGGTAGCTAGCCTTAAACATTAAGCGTCTTCAACAAAGGTATGATAGACATATGATCTAAACAAGAGTGGGTGACTACACATCAAGATCCATTACAACTCGATGGACAAACGATAACTTTACCCCATCAAGACGCTAGTCATGGCACCATTGAGCATGGTGGATGCCTCTGATGGAGCTCATTTCTTGGTGTCCTTCAACTCCGGCGGCACCGTGGCAGGGCCTCGGCGTCCTCCGTCCTCGTCGTGGCCTCCCTTGACCTCGGTGATGATTCTCTTGAATGCTCACTCCCTCGATCAACCCTCTCCCTTGTGGTCGATCTCCCGAGGCTTCTATGTTTGTCTTTCGCGAATGGCTCCCCTTGGCAAGCGATTACGGTTCCACGTACTTAACACCGAAGAAAGGGGACCACGAACCGACATCAGAAGGGGGTGGGCCGGCCGGCCTGGGCCCTCTTCGGCCCGGTTCCGGTCCATCTTGCTCCACACTCCATCTTTTGCACTTTGGGTCTTTTGTTCCTTCAATTGTGGTCTTTGGACGTCGTTATCCCTCGACCAAGTTAAGGGGTCTTTACGCATGATCTTCTGGTATTTTCAACTTGGTCCTCGAAGATTCTTTATTGAAGTATATTGGTCCTTGCACACGGTCGAAGCTCCTTGATTGACTTGCAAAACATCCTCTGAACTAAGTGCTTCTCTCCTCATTTAGCACATGAATTCCTGCAAAAACACTATACTCCAAAATGCACATCCAAAGGTGAACTTGTTATATCATTAGTATGCCTAGAGGCAGGTTAGTTCCAAAATGTTGTTCAAACTATAACATAACAAGAGTTCTAGGTTGACGGAAATCGACTGCCAACATTCTCCAACTCCTCATGCATGGAATTCACCCAGTTTGCATCAGAAAGTGTGTGTCCAATAACCTTGGGCTCGAAAGAGGCAACAAATACGGAGTGAGCAAAGTGAGAAGTATTTCATGACCTCAACTGTGTAGTTCTCTCGTTGATGTCGCTAATGATCCTCGAGGGAGGGTGATCCACTTGTACACGCCTAGGAGTCTCTCGCCTGGAGACTACCACCCCCTCCACAGCAGCTTCCACCCTTGCTTGCGGTACATGTTGATGCGTAGTAGTCGAAGTAGAAGGCCCGCCATCAACAGTCTTCATCGTCGTGGAAGTATTGTGTACACGATCCGCAACAGGTACACGATCCTCGCCATCTGCATCACCATCTTCTTCTTCCTCCTCAAAGAGCGTCTCAGCCATCTCCTCATCACCTGCACATTCAAAACCAAGAGAGGTACATGGCATTGTCTCGTTGAAGGTCACCTCGCAAGTCTCCATGATTTTTTTAGTCTCATGATTAAGCACCCTATAAGCTCTAGAATGGTTAGCATATCTAAAGAAAATACAATCACTAGATCTAGCCTCAAACTTATCAAGCTTTCCCTTCTTGAGAATAAAACATTTGCAACCAAAGACTCGGAAGTGACTCACCTTGGGAGCTCTACCATGCATGAGCTCATAGCTTGTTTTCTTCTTGAATGCTCGAAGGAAGATCCTATTCGACACATAGCACGCGATGCTCACCGCCTCAGCCCAATACCTCCTAGGAGTCCTGTGCTCATCAAGCATCGTTCTAGCCATCTCACACAACGTCCGGTTCTTCCTTTCCAAAACTCCATTCCGAGGGGGCACATAAGGAGTCGATTACTGATGCTCAAGACCAAGATCACTGCAAAGGTATCAAAATGAGAGTTCCTGAACTTAGAGCCATTATCACTGCGGATTGCTCGAAACATGTTCCCATGCCTCTCATTTTTCAACCTCATAATCAAGACTCGAACAAAACCGAAAGTCTCACTCTTATCGTCCAAGAAAAACACCTAGGCATGGCGAGAATAATCGTCCACCACAACTAGGACATACCACTTCCCACCCACCAAGCGAACTCGAGCTGGCAAGGTCCATATGCAATAGCTCTGTCGGACGTTGTGTCATGACAGCAGTCAAGGGTGGATGAGAAGCAGCGACCATCTTATCATGCCTACAAGGCGCACAAACAAATTCCTTCTCAAACCTCAACCTCGGCAATCCTCGGACCAAATCAACACCACTCAAGCAGGAAAGCAGATCAAAGCTCAAGTGTCCCAACCGCCTATGCCACTTCCACAAATCAGAAGAACCAGCAACCAAACACCGTGCAGGACCATCGAACTGAGACAAATCAGCTCAAAAGATCTGACCCTCGCGAACGATTGTACAAACAAGGTCACCTCGAGAATCGAGCACTTGAGACGCACCCAACTTAAACTGAATCTCAAACCCCTCATCATGTAGCTGAGACACAGAAAGCAAATTGAACCCCAGCGACTTGACAAGGGCAACACACCTCAGAGACACCTTCCTGCTTACCTTTACCATTCCTTCACCAAGAACTTGGCCCTTACCATTATCCCCAAAAGTGATGTACTCCCTGGTACTCACTGGGGTGAGGCTTGTGAACCACCCCTGTCTCCGGTCATGTGTCGTGAACTACCAGAGTTCAACAGCCAAACGTTCCTCATGCCTCCCACCTGCAAATCAAAAAACGAGGACAAAAATGAGCAAGCGACTTAACACTCGGGTTACTACAAAAGGAGTCAAACTAGTGTCTAGCCATTTGCTCGAAGGAGGGGTTAGCAACATCCATCCTACTATGTCCACCAAAGCTACGACCCCTACCAAACTGAACCACCTTACGTCTCGCTGGAGGAGTATGATCACCACGAAAGGAAGAGCGTGGCCCGTACCTTCTTTGAGACTCAAAGCTGCGATGACCTCTCCCATCCTCATATCGACCATGAGATGCAGAACGTCTAGCAAACAACCCACGACCAGACTCAAAATGTCTACCACCTGCACCACGACCACTAGAACCAAATCTATCACCACAACAGCCTCGAAACTTGAACTGAGGACCTCTTGGGGTGCACCGGTCTCACCGGTGCCCCTGACCGGTCTGACCGGTGCCTCCCTAGCAGCAACCTAGTCCCGATCAGCAACCCTCCTATCTCCCCAAGCAGGTATAGACCTCACCACAACCTCTCCCCTAGGTAGTGGCATACGAGGCTCAGGAACACCATGAGAAGGGTGGTACCTGTCCTTGTTCACCCACTCCTTAGCCAACCTCTCATCCCTCTTCATCTTGTAGCAAAACTCACCAACGTGACCATCTCTCCCACAATACTCACAATGGAATCGGACCAGTTTTGGCTTTGGTTGTGGGTTCTCAATGGGGTTTCTCTTCCTCTTTCTTCTCTACCTTCCCCTCAAACACATTCCCCATGATGCTCACAAATCTCACTGGTTTTTGGAAATTGTTTGTTTTGTGGGGCAACATAGGTGGATCTGGAGTGGTGTCAAGTTTGTTTCGTAGGTGATTTGGCTTGAGTGCATATTTGTTCGTGGGTGTAGTTTGTGGTAGCACTAGGATATCTCCAATCTTCCCCTCACTCTCACCACTACACTCACCAATCTTCTCCGACCCCAAAGCCTAGCCATCAAAGTGCTTAAAAGCGGCCATCATCACACTCAACTGAGGTTCATAACCTGATAACCAACTCATCATTCTCATCCTGCAAGCGATCAACATAACGTGCAAGCTCCATATTCTTGATAGCATGTAATTCACAAGTAGAACAACTAGTAGCAATAGGAGCTTTCAACTCAGCCTCTAGGGAAACAATCCTAACATGTGAATCATCTAGTTTTGCATGCAACACAGGTCAAGATTTGCAAGCACCAAGCAAACTAGATCTAGCTTTCAGCTCATCCAACTTAACCCTAGCCACATCTAGTTCCTCAACTGTGAGGGCATGCTTTTCTTTCAGAGCAGTCAAATTAGACAGGAAAACAGAGCAATCACTACAATCATCCTCATTAGTAACAATAGGAACAGACTTCAAAGCATCCAAAGCAAGCATATCATCAAGATGCCTAGCCTCTAACTCAGCCACTTTTTCTCTAGCTTCCTCAAGAGAGGCCCTAAGATCATTCCTCATCTTCTTAGCGTCTCTAAGCACACCATCATGATTGTCTAGCAATTCATTCAATGTAGCATTCTCCTCAAACAACGAGTCAATGGTGGGAGGAAGTACCTCATCCTCGGAGTCGGAGTTCGAGACCTCCTTGTTGCTCTTCTTGCTACCCGAACTGTGTGCCATGCCGCATAAGCCACTTGCCGCCATGAAGCTCAACCCATTAAAGTTCTTTCTCAAGTGCCTCTTGCTCTTGTGCCTTCCATGGTCTTCATCTTCACTACTCGAGCTCGACGTGGTGTAGTAGGAATAAGAAGTGTCCACATCGCTCGCACCGGCCACCATCGCTTTGGACTTCTTCTTGTGGTAGCCTCCCTTCTCTTGCCCTTGTACTCGTCCCGGCTCTTGTGCTTGGAGTGGTGGTTCCGGAATCGATACTTGTGCTCGGTCTGCTTGTACTCGTTCTCCGGGCGATGCTTGTGCTCTTGCTTGTTGAAGGACCGAGTAGGGCGACCAGAGAGGGGGGGAGTGAAAGGGAGCCGATAAAAATTCCTCCCGAAGGTCGAACTCGGCCTATACCCTGATTGCCACTCCAAATGCCCGCGCACACAAAGGAAGCTCCAAACAAGGCATACACAAGCCTAGAAGAACAAGAGACGAGCCTAGGAGCAAAGAGCGGAAGCAACTAGACAAGAAGCAAAGGACTTAGGCAACTCTGCGAAGTCCCTGGCGGACTGTCCGAGCCGACTAGGCGGACCGTCCGCGATGACTGCGCGGACCGTCCGCGATGACTGCGCGGACCGTCCGTCAGGTCTTGGCGGACCGTCCGAAAATGCAACCCGAACCTCCAGTAGTGCACCGGGAAAAACGGACTGTCCGACGGTTCACTGCGGACCGTAGGAACGTCACGGACCGTCCGGCCCTACCACGCGGACTGTCCGCCAAACTCGTTGCCACCGAACCAAAGCAACTCAACGGATCGAAACTCAAGCGCTCAAGAACTTGCGAAGAACACGAAGAACACCAACGCTGCCAGGGCCTCGCGTACCATCTGCACGGGCCTCGCGGACCGTCCGCCAAGCACGAACAGAGCAGAAAAATGCTCGAGCTCAGGAGTCAACTCCACCTTTCCATCACCGGATCTCCCAAACGGCTAGAGCTCTTGAGATAAGATTTTGGGGAGATGAGAAGCGTCACACAAGGAAGCTATGCCCCAAAAATCTCGACCTCTAACTCCCTAAATCACCGGGAATAGTGGATCACACGAACCACCACCATGAACTTGGGCTCCAACCAAAAATGCACGAATCGAAGGTGTTTCCCGGCGTTTGAGGGGTAAAGATCACACACAAAGATGCACAAGGCATCCACCCATGATCCCCTCAAAGAAATCCGAGAAGAAACGCCCTCAAATCCACGAATCGAGCGAAGAACGAAACCCCCCAAAAATAGCCCCGAAAATGACACGAAAATCACAAAGGACTAGGAGATCACCGCAACACCGAATGCTTCCATACATCCAGAGGACAGAGTCTATACAAGAATCTAGCCTAAGGAATACAGAGGGAAAAGAGGCAGTTCAGAGCAATCTACCGGGGGAGGAAACCCTAGAGTCCAAGAGAGAGAGACGCCATCCACCTCTCCGCTATTTATACGAAGTCCATCAGAGGGAGGTAAATGACCACGCTACCCCTACTGCTTGAAATGAAGATACAAACCCTCAGGGGCATTTTGGTCAAGTCTTCATCGGACGGACATGCTTCCACCGCGGCTTCGCTTCACCTCGACGCAAACCTCGCGATCACGCCACGTGACCTCCGCCTCGAAGCTTCCCGAAGCTCCCGGATCACCGTGTCCGTCGCCTCGGGCCTCCGGGCTTGGTTTTGAGGCCCAAACCAAGAAACCGTCCACCGATGGTTTTGTGGGCAAACCAACAAACCCCACGTGCAAGCTTCGGGCTCCATCCGCTACCTTGCACCGGCACATGTTCACGACTTCAGCCCGCCAGTCTTGCACCGCACGGCTCGCACTTGACCCCATCGCCCACCGGGTCCATCGAACCTAGCCTACTTGCCACTCCATCACCCGGAGGCCGCCACGGCTAAGGCCTTTCGCGCTTGTTCTTCACCTGCACCGACACGAGTCAAGCCGCAACCTGTACCTACACACTTAGCCAAGCATCAGTCCACACAACGTTGTCAATCACTCATCACTAAGGAGCGACCCTCCACTGGTCCTCGGACACACCTGGTCCTCAATCTCCCCCTTGATGAGTGCATTGACAACACCCATAGAAATCACATAGAGAAAAAGAAAAGAAAACAACCACGAACACCAACATCAAACAAGTGATCCAAAGCCAAAGAACAAGCGAAAACAAGATTACTCGCCAGACCAAGTCTCGACCCCCTAAGACAAGGGCAACGGCTCGACACAGCCGAGACAAAACAAAGCTCTCAAAGAGCACATCACAAAGCACAAAACTCAGGCAACTCCAAAGGAGCTCCCCCTGCACATATGCAAACTCCCCCTGAGCAAATGCAACCTCTTCTTCTTAATTTTTCTCCTCACATGCAACATCTCACAAATGCATCCCAAATTTCCACAAAATTCTCCCAAAACATACATATTCTCCCCCTTGTTGACAATGCATGAATCAAGGTATACGAAGCTCTTCCCCTTGTTTTCATGAAAAATGGATGTCAAAGCATATATACAATCTACCAAGCTTCTCAAATATACAAAGAGCACAAAAATGCTACAAATGAGGCATAGAGCAAGCAAAGTAGATATGGTGTAGTTAGCACATTACCATCAAGAAGGTAGAGACATATAAGCATGTGACATGGCTAAAAGCAAATTTCAAGCAATTTTCACAAAGAAATAGTCATCTCATGAGCAAGATCCTATCCATGGCAATTTGAGCACAAATCCACTAGATCATCCAAAGTTTATGCAAGATCACAAATTCTCATCACAAGATCATTATAAACGCCCACAAGCTACTCAAGTCATGTTAAAGCCACTGAGCCATGTGTCTACTTCTTAAAATGAGACTTCTCATGATAGACAACACACTACGGTTTAGCACCCAAGATATGAATATCACAAACATAAAAACATGATTAGGAGCTCATTTTTCAAGCATAAGGCAATTCATACACCAACTTCATTTTCAAGTTTAAACAAGGTACATGAAGTGCCTTTGCGGCAAAAAGAAGCTTACGCTCCTCCCCAAGCAAGCAAAAGGGCTAAACATTTACAATGACAAAAAGGTCTTTGACCCCAAGCAAAGAGTACATGATTCTCAAGCACAAACTAAGCATGATATAGGCATTTAAGCACAAATTGAGCATCGACAAGCATCTACTCATGAGAGACATCAATTTAGCATTTTCATCAAAAGAAAGCTATCTCAACATAAATATATGACAAAACCATCAAGAGCATAGCATTCACATCCACAATTTGCCAAACATGCACATATCTCACAAATAGCACATCGGTGATCAATGTATATAAGAGAAGCTCATTCCTAGCACAAGTGATCCAAAGATGGCTATCCTACCAGGTTTTGTACAGAAATTAAAATGCATGAAAGCAATGCAACAAAATGAACATATGACACATATATACATGAGAAGCTCCAAGACTCAGTTAGAAAGGAAAGCACACCCCAAGTTCACACCACAAGCAAGTGAAAGTGACTTGATCAAGCGGTTTGGCGGAAATGTCGGCTAGCTGATCTTGGGTAGGGACATAGGACAAAGATATGTTTCCCTTCTCAACATTGTCCTTCAGAAAGTGGTACCATACTTCTATGTGTTTCGTTTTGGAGTGGAGGACATGATTTTTGGCTACGCTTATGGCACTGGTGCTGTCACAGAAAAGTGGAACCTGAGAGCACTCCTCACCAAAATCACTCATGGTGTAGGTCATCCAAAGCAGCTGGTAACAACAACTAGCAGCAGCTACATACTCGGCCTCAATAGTGGATTGGGCTACACTGGATTGCTTGCGAGATGACCAGGAAACCAAAGAAGAACCAAGGAACTGACAACACCCAGAGGTAGACTTGCGGTCCAATCGACACCCAGCAAAATCAGCTTCGGAGTAATCGTGAAGTCTGAGTGTCGACGAGGCAGAATACCAATGACCAAACTCAGGAGTGTAGTTCAAGTACCTGAAAATCCACTTGATAGCCTGCTGATGTGAAGTCCTCGGTGAAGCCTGAAAACGAGCGCACAGACACACACTGAACTGTATGTCCGGCCTCGTCACCGTCAAGTAGAGGAGGGAGCCGATCATGCTCCGGTACTCCTAGTCCACGGGTTCGCCATCCTCGTCTGCGTCCAAAGCTGTTGTGGTACTCATCGGTGTAGTCAGCAGCTTGGAGTTGTTCATGCCAAACTTCTTCACCATGTCCCTGGTATACTTCGCCTGATGTACAAACGTCCCGTCCATGCACTGCTTGATCTGGAGGCCCAAGAAAAACTGCAGCTCGCTCATCATGGACATCTCAAATTCCCTGCTCATGTCATCTGCAAATCTGGCAACAAGATCATGAGAAGAGCCACCAAAGATTATGTCTTCCACGTATATCTGAACAATCAACTGGTCATTCCCATGCTTAAGGAGAAACAGGGTCTTATCAACTGTGCCCATCACAAACCCCTTACTCAGCAAAAAGCCTCTCAACCTGCCATACCAAGCTGTAGGTGTCTGTTTCAACCCATAGAGCGCTCTCTGGAGTTGGTATACACGGTGTGGGTATTTTTCACTCTCAAACCCCGGGGGTTGCCTCACATACACTTCTTCCTCTATCACCCCATTCAAGAAAGCACTCTTGACATCCATTTCGTACAACTTGAACCCTTTAGCCACGGCAAAGGCTAGAAGGATCCTAATTGCCTCCAAACGATCCACAGGAGCAAATGTCGCCTCATAGTCTATCCCCTCCTTCTGGTTGAACCCCTGCGCCACCAACCTCGACTTGTTTGTCACAACTATCCCATTCTCACCCTCTTTGTTCTTCCACACCGACTTGGTACCTATGGGACGACAATTTGGCGGTGGATCGACTAACACCCAGACTTAGTTTCTCTCAAAGTTCCCCAACTCCTCATGCATGGAATTCACCCAATTCTCGTCAAGCAAAGCGTGTCGAATATCTTTGGGCTCAAATGACGCGATAAAAGCAGAGTGAGCGAAATGAGAAGTGTTCCTTGACCTCAACCGTGTAGTGAATTCATGATGATAACATATGATCGTCGCCGGTGGGTGATCAATCTGTACACGCCGGGGAGCCTCTCGCCTGGACACAACCTCCCCCTCAGCAGCAGCCTCCACTCGAACAGCCTCAGTCGTAGTGGGTGTAGGGGATGGTCCATCCTTGATCGTCGTCGTAGTAGTGGAAGTAACGTGTACACGATGAGCCGCGGGAGCACCACCATCATCATCATCGTCGTCTCCATCTCCATCCTTCTCATCCTCAAAGATCCTGGCACCAATCTCCTTGTCACCTGCACACTCAAAAGCAGAAGAGGTACATGGCTGTGTCTCGTCGAAGGTAACCTCACAAGTCTCCATGATTCGGTTAGTGTCAAGGTTGAGCACACGATATGCTCTAGAATGAATCGCATAACCAAGGAAAATACCATCCAAACATCTAGACTCAAACTTATCCAACTTGCCCTTCTTTAGAATGAAACACTTGCAACCAAAAGCTCTAAAGTGACTCATCTTGGGTTGTCGTCCATGCATCAGCTCATAAGAGGTCTTCTTCTTTAAAGCATGAAGGAAGATGCGATTTGAGACATAGCAAGCGGTATTAACCGCCTCGGCCCAGAAACGCCTAAGAGTCCTATGCTCATCGAGCATCGTCCTGGCCATCTCACGAAGGGTCCGGTTCTTCCTCTCCACTACGCCATTCTGGCATGTGACGTATGGAGAATAGTACTGATGATCGAGACCAAGATCACTGCAAAGGCATCAAAATGAGAGTTCTTAAACTCCGTGCCATTGTCACTGCGTATAGCTCGAATGGCATCACCATGTCTCTCATTCTTCAACCTCAAGATCAAGTCCCGAACAAAGCCAAATGTCTCGCTCTTATCCTCCAAAAAGAAAACCCAAGAGTACCTCGAAAAATCATCAACAACCACAAGAACATACCACTTCCCACCCGCAGAGCGAACACGAGCTGGCCCCACCAAATCCATGTGCAATAGCTCACAAGGTCGCTCAGTCATGACAGCAGTCAGAGGGGCGTCAGAAGCAGCAACCATCTTTCCATGCTGACAAGAAGCACAAACTAACTCCTTCTCGAATTTCAACTTGGGCAATCCTCGGACAAGATCAAGACCACTCAAGTGGGAAAGCAACTCAAAGCTCAAGTGTCCCAACCTCCTATGCCATTTCCAAAGCTCGGCCGAGACGCCAGCAACAAAGCATCGAGGAGGACCAACAGACTGGGAAAAATCGGCACAAAAGATTTGACCCTCGGGGACCATCGTACAGACAAGATCGCCTCGAGAATCAAGCACACGAGAAGCACCCGACTTAAAACGAACCTCAAAACCTTCGTCCAGTAACTGAGATACTGACAACCGGTTAAAACCAAGTGACTTGACCAGGGCCACACTTCTTAAGGTCACCTTGCTACTCACCTTCACCATACCTTCAGCAAGCACTCGTCCTCTCCCATTGTCCCCGAAAGTGATGTACTCCCTCGTATTCACCGGGGTGAGGCTGGAAAACCACCCATGATCTCCGGTCATGTGTCATGAGCAACCGGAGTCGATCAACCAAAAGTTCTCCAAGCCTCCCACCTGCAATCAAAAACGAGAACGAGAATGAGCAAGCGACTCAACACTAGGGTTAGTTCCAAAAGAGTCAAACCAGTGTCGAGCCATTTGCTCCAAAGAAGGGTTAGCAAAGTCCATTCTACCAACACCCCTAGGCAGAACCCTCTCACGCCTACCACCAAAGGACCTATCACGTCTCACTGGAGGAGTTAGCGCACCATGAGGGGGAAAATGTGGCTCGTAGTCCATCTGAGACCCAAAGCTCCGATCGTGCCTCCCAAACTCGTAACGGTCACGAGAAGGAGCACGTCGAGCCAACTCACCACCCCCAAACCCAACACGCATGTCTCTCTGAGGAAACACACCTCCACCTCCACGAGTGGGAACTGTACGCACATACACATCACCCCTAGGTAGAGGCCCTCTACGAGGCTCAGGCACACCACGAGCAAGGTGGTACCTGTCCTTGTTTGCCATCTCCCTAGCAAAACCTCTCATCTCTCTTCCTCCGGAAACAGAACTCATCCTTATGCCCATCCCTCCCACAATACTCACAATGGAAGCGGATCGGCACTGGCTTAGGCTGTGGCTTATCTACAAGCTTCTCTCCAGCTTTCTCTCCTGACTTCCCATCAAAGACACTCCCCTGGGTGCTCACAAACTTGATGGGTTTTTGGTAGTTCTCAGCTTTGTGGGGGAACACTGGTGGATCTGGTGTTGTGTCTAGCTTGTTTCTGAGGTGGTTTGGTTTGGGTGCAAATTTGTTCATCGGTGTGGTGCGTGGTGGAATGGGGATCTCTTCGGTTTTCTCTTCTCCCTCACCACTCTTCTCACCACACTTGTCAGCTCCCAACGCCTGAACATCAAACCTCTTAATCTGAGCCAACATCAAACTCAATTGTGGCTCATGCCCAGACAACCACCACATCATTTTTCTCAATTCATCATTTTCATCCTGCAGACGATCAATATAATGTGCAAGTTCCATGTTTTTTAAAGCATGCATTTCACAGGTTGAACATGATGTAGGAATAGGAGCTTTCAATGCTGCCTCAAGAGAAACGATTCTAGTGTGAGACTCATCTGGCCTAGCATGCAAAACAGGATATGAGGTACAAGCACCTAGTAAAGCTGGCCTAGACTTCAATTCATCACACTCCATCCTAATCACATCTAGTTCCTCCAAGCTAGAGGCATACTTCTCCTTGAGAGCAGTCAAATCAGCAAGAAAAACTGAACAGTCACCACAATCAATCTCATCCGACACCACAGGAGCAGATTTCAAAGGGCCTATCTCATTTCTAGCATCCACAAGCTAGGATTCAAGCTCGGCTATCTTATCCTTAGCATCACCCAACAAAGACCTAAATTCCCTCTTCTCCTTGTTGGTCTTTCTAAGCACATCATCACGGTTATCAAGCAACTCATTGAGCCTAGCATTCTCCTCTAGCAAGAAGTTGGGATCTTGTCGTACCTCTTCATCGGAATCGGAGTTCGAATTCGAGCTGTGCTTCCTACCCTTCTTGGAGTGCGCCATGCCGCAAAAGCCTCCTTGTGCGACGAAGCTTAGGCCGGTGAAGTTCTTGCCTGTGTGCCGCTTGTCCTTGCGCTTCTCTTGCTCTTCCTCGCTGCTCGAGTCGGAAGAAGCATCACTTGATGTCGAGTCGATGTTGCTCGCTCCGGCCACCATCACTTGAGCGGTCTTCTTCTTGTAGCCGCCACCCTTCTTGTGCCTTCTATCCCCCTTGTCCTTGTGCTTGTCCTTGTAGTCGTTCCGGGAGCGGTGCTTGTTGTAGTCGTGCTTGGGCATTCCCTTGTAGTCGTTCTTGATCTCCATGGCTTCAAGGCATTCGGCGATGAAGTGCCTGTGCTTCCCGCACTGATAGCACATCCCCGAGCTCTGCCTTGCATTCTTGCGGTTCTCGTACATCCGCCCAAACCTCATGCTCAACAAGGCGAGATCGTCCTCGCTCAGCACCTCAAAGTCCTCATCTGGCAAAGACACAAGACAAGACAAAGAGAAACCACCAGAGTTAGCGTTAGTCCTTGATCCTGAGACAAGAACCAAACTATGAGGATCAGTGGGGCTCTCGCTCTTGGCTCTCAAGCCACGATCAACCTCTAAAGACCTGAGCTTGGAAAACAGCTCATCCAGCGTCAGTGTATCATACACGCTCGACTCCTCTATGGCCTCGACCTTGGCACTCCACACAGACCTATCCAGGGCATGCAAAAGCTTGATAGCTTGATCATGATCCGTGTATGGGAGCACTGTCACATTGGCCCTCATGTTGTTGACTATGCTAGTGAAGTGCTGGAGCATAACATTGGTCGACTCACCGGGGAGATGAGTGAAGTTCTCGGACTCTCTCCGGTAAGTGGAAAACAAACGGGCTTGCACTTGGGCATTGCAAACATGAGCATTTCTCAACTTGAGCCAAATCTTTCCGGCCACATTCTCTCCGTACACTCGCTCAAACTCCGAGGCACAGAGAGCACGGAACAAGTAGTCAACGGCCTTGCCGTTGGCCTCAAACATGTCCCGCGATCCTGGAAGCAGAAAGCTATCTAGAATGTCATATTGAGGATTTTGAGTGACCTCCCAGATAAGAGTTCCCTTCCCTCGCAAACACGCGCCCATGCGCCTCTCCCACATCGGGTAATTCTTTCCATCAAAGTGCGGAGGACCCGACCCCTTGCCATAATCGCCCATCTTTGGATCTTAGACTGGTTAGAATCAAGAAGATCCGTAACCGGCTCTGATACCAATTGAAGGACCGAGTAGGGCGACCAGAGAGGGGGGAGTGAATGGGAGCCGATAAAAATTCTTCCCGAAGGTCGAACTCGGCCTATACCCCGATTGCCACTCCAAATGCCCGCGCACACAAAGGAAGCTCCAAGCAAGGCACACACAAGCCTACAAGAACAAGAGATAAGCCTAGGAGCAAAGAGCGGAAGCAACTAGACGAGAAGCAAAGGACTTAGGCAACTCTGCGAAGTCCCTAGCGAACTGTCCGAGCCGACCAGGCGGACTGTCCGCGATGACTGCGCGGACCGTCTGTCAGGTCTTGGCGGACCGTCCGGAAAAGCAACCCAAACCTCTAGTAGCGCACCGGGAAAAATGGACAGTCCGACGGTTCACTGCGGACCGTCCGACCGTCACGGACCATCCGGCCCTACCACGCGGACTGTCCGCCAAACTTGTTGCCACCGAACCAAAGCGACTCAATAGATCGAAACTCAAGCACTCAAGAACTCGTGAAGAACACGAAGAACACCAACGCTGCCAGGGCCTCGCGAACCGTCCGCACGGGCCTCATGGACCGTCCGCCAAGCACGAACAGAGCAGAAAAATGCTCGAGCTCGGGAGTCAACTCCACCTTTTCATCACCGGATCTCTCAGACAGCTAGAGCTCTTGAGACAAGATTTTGGGGGAGATGAGAAGCGTCACACAAGGAAGCTATGCCCCAAAAATCTCGACCTCTAACTCCCTAAATCACCGGGAATCGTGGATCACACGAACCACCACCATGAACTCGGGCTTCAACCAAAAACGCACGAATCGAAGGTGTTTTTGGGCGTTTGAGGGGTCAAGATCACACACAAAGATGCACAAGGCATCCACCCATGATCCCCTCAAAGAAATCTGAGAAGAAACGCCCTGAAATCCACGAATCGAGGGAAGAACGAAAACCCCCAAAAATAGCCCCGAAAATGACACAAAAATCACAAAGGACTAGGAGGTCACCCCAACGCCGAATGCTTCCATACACCCAGAGGACAGAGCCTATACAAGAATCTAGCCTAAGGAATACAGAGGGAAAAGAAGCAGTTCAGAGCAATCTACCGGGGGAGGAAACCCTAGAGTCCAAGAGAGAGAGAGATGCCATCCACCTCTCCGCTATTTATACGAAGTCCATTGGAGGGAGGTAAATGACCAGGCTACCCCTACTACTTGAAATGAAGATACAACCCCTCAGGGGCATTTTGGTCAAGTCTTCATCGGACGGATACGCTTCCACCGCGGCTTTGCTTCACCTCGATGCAAACCCCGCGATCACGCCACGTGCCCTCCGCCTCGAAGCTTCCTGAAGCTCCCGGATCACCGTCTCTGTCGCCTCGGGCCTCCGTGCTTGGTTTTGAGGCCCAAACCAAGAAACCGTCCACCGATGGTTTTGTGGGCAAACCAACAAACCCCGCGTGCAAGCTTCGGGCTCCATCTGCTACCTTGCACCGGCCCATGTTCACGACTTCAGCCCGCCAGTCTTGCACCGCACGGCTCGCACTTGACCCCATCGCCCACCGGGTCCATCGAAATAAGCCTACTTGCCACTCCATCACCCGGAGGCTGCCTCGGCTAAGGCCTTTCGCGCTTGTTCTTCACCTGCACCGACACGAGTCAAGCCGCAACCTGTACCTGCACACTTAGCCAAGCATTAGTCCACACAATGTTGTCAATCACTCATCACTAAGGAGCGACCCTCCGCTGGTCCTCGGACACACCTGGTCCTCACTTGTACTCGGGCTTCTTGTACTCGATCTTGTGCTTATCTCCCTCTAGACACTCGGCGATGAAGTGTCCACACTTCCCGCACTTGTAGTACGTCCTTGAGTTCCTCCTGATGTTCTTCCTGTTCTCGTTCAGGCGCCCGAACTGCTTGGTCAGCAAAGCAAGATTCTCATCATCCAGGACCTCGAACTCCTCATCTGGCAAAGAAGCAAGAGTAGATAGAGAGAACATCCTAGAAGAGTGATTAGAGTTAGTTCTCGGTCTAGAAACAAGAGCCAGACTATCATCAGCAAGGCCCTTGCCCTTCTTGGCTCTCAGGTCACGATCCACCACGGACGACTTGAGCTTAGAGAACAGCTCGTTCACTGTCAAGGTCTCATACACACTGGACTCCTAAATAGCCTCATCCTTCGCTCCCCATACATCAAGATCCAACGTGTGTAAGAGCTTGATAGCTCTATCATGATCATCGTATGGAAGCTCGGTGATGTTGGCTCTCATGTTGTTCACAATCAGCGTGAAGCGCTCAAACATGGCATTTATAGACTCTCCGGGGAGATGAGTGAAATTTTTGTACTCTCTCTGGTAGGTCATAAAGTGATGCGGCTTTAGCTAATTGTTTCCACCATGGGCATTCCTCAACTGGGTCCATATCCGATGTGCCAACTTCTCCCCGTACACCTTACTGAACTCGGATGCACAGAGAGCACAATAGAGATAGGCCACGGCCTTGTTGTTAGCATCGAACATATCCCTACCCCCGAGCAAAATGAACGACTCGAGTATGACATAGTTCTCATCAACCGTGACGTCTGAAGGACCGAATAGGCGACCAGAGAGGGGGGGAGTGAATGGGAGCCAGTAAAAATTCTTCCCGAAGGACGAACTTGGCCTATACCCTGATTGTCACTCCGAGTACTCGCACACACCAGAGAAGCTCTAGATTTGGCACACACAACCCTACAAGTCCTAGCGACAATCCTTGAATCAAACCGCGGAAGCACAAGACAAGAATAAAAGCACTTGGCCAATTCTGGAAAAGCCAATGCGGACTATCCGTGCAGTACGGGCGGACCGTCCGCTATGGTACGGCGGACTGTCCACAGGGACTGCTCGGACTGTCCGGAAAACGCAACAGAACCAACAAAGATGCACTGGGAAATTTGGACTGTCTGAAGGTGCCACGCGGACTGTCCGCCAGTGTCGCGGACCGTCCGTGAAGGCCTTGCGGACCGTCCGTCAAACTCGCTGGAAACCCCAGACAAACTCAGCTCCACCCCAGGCAAAATCTTGGCCACGCGGACCGTCCGTGAAGGACTCGCGGACTGTCCGCAAACCCCCTGCAACAAAACCCTAGGGCCGAAACGAATCGAAACACAGACGCGCACGAATACATGACGAACTACGACGAACACAAGTCCTGCGGACTGTCCGCCACAGCCACGCGGACTGTCCGCGGCTCACAAACAGAGCAGGAACAGCATGACCCCGCGAAGTCAACCCTCCAAATCCATCACCGGATCTCCCAAACGGCTAGAGCTCTTGAGACAAGACTTTGGGGAAGTGAGAAGCGTCACTAGATGAAGCTATGCCCCAAAAATCTCGACCTCTAACTCCTTAAAACACCAGGAATCACGGATCACACGAACCTCCACCAAGAACTCGGGCTCCGACCAAAAACTCACGAATCGAACGTGTTTCCCGGCGTTTGAGGGGTCAAGATCACACACAAACATGCACAAGGCATCCACCCATGATCCCCTCAAAGAAATTCGAGAAGAAACGCCCTCAAATCCCCGAATCGAGCGAAGAACGAAACTCCCCAAAAATAGCCCCGAAAATGACACGAAAATCACAAAGAGCTAGGAGATCACCCCAACGCCGAATCCTTCCATACATCCAGAGGTCAGAGTCTATACAAGAATCTAGCCTAAGGAAAGCAGCGGATAAGAAGCAGTCCAGAGCAATCTACCGGGGGAGGAAACCCTAGAGTCCAAGAGAGAGAGATGCCATCCACCTCTTCGCTATTTACACGAAATTCACCGGAGGAGGTAAATTACCACACTACCCCTACAACTCAAATAGAAGATACACACCCCTCAGGGGCATTTTGGTCTAGTCTTCATCGACCGGACATGCTTCCACCACGGCTTTGCTTCGCACCGACGCAAACCCCGTGATCACGCCACGTGCCCCCCGCCTCGAAGCTTCCCGATGCTCCCGGATCACCGTCTCCGTCGCATCGGGCCTCCGAACTTGGTTTTGCGGCCCAAACCAAGAAACCGTCCACCGATGGTTGTGTGGGCAAACCAACAAACCCCGCGTGTAAGCTTCAGCCTCGATCCGCTACCTTACACCTGCCCATGTTCACGACTTCAGCCCGCTAGTCTTGCACTGCACGGCTCGCACTTGACCCCATCGGCCACCGGGTCCAGTGAACCAAGCCTACTTGCCTCTCCATCACCCAGAGGCCTCCACGGCTAAGGCCTTTTGCGCTTGTTCTTCACCTGCACCAACACGAGTCAAGCTGCAACCTGTACCTCCACACTTAGCTAAGCATCAGTCCACACAATGTTGTCAATCACTCATCACAAAGGAGCGACCCTCCACTGGTCTTCGGACACACCTGGTCCTCAATCACCCCCTTGATGACTGCATTGACAACACCCATAGAAATCACATAGAGAAAAAGAAAAGAAAAAGAACCACGAACACCAACCTCCAACAAGTGATCCAAAGCCAAAGAACAAGCGAAAAACACGATCACTCACCAGACCAAGTTTCGCCCCCCTAATGCAAGGGCAACGGCTCAACACAGCCGAAACAAACAAAGCTCACAAGGAGCACATCACAAAGCACAAAACTCAGGCAAACCAAAAGGAGCTCCCCCTGCACATATTGCAAACTCCCCCTGAGCAAATGCAACCTCTTCTTCTCAATTTTTCTCCTCACATGCAAAAATATCACAAATGCATACCAATTCTCCCCTTATCATACATATTCTCCCCCTTGTTGACAATGCATTAATCAAGATATCATGATGCTCTCCCCCTTGTTTTCATGAAAAATGCATGTCAAAGCATATATATAATCTACCAAGCTTCTCAAATATACAAAGAGCACAACAAAATGCTACAAATGAGACATAGAGCAAGCAAAGTAGATATGGTGTAGTTAGCACATTGCCATCAAGAAGGTAGAGACATATAAGCATGTGACATGGCCAAAAGCATTTTAAGCAATTTTCACAAAGAAACATTCATCTCATGAGCAAGACCCTATCCATGGCAATTTGAGCACAATTACACTAGATCATCCAAAGTTTATACAAGATCACAAATTCTCATCACAAGATCATTATAAACGCCCACAAGCTACTCAAGTCATGTTAAAGCCACCGATCCATGTGTCTACTTCTTAAAATGAGACTTCTCATGGTAGACATCATGCAACGGTTTAGCACCCAAGATATGAAAATCAATACATGATTAGGAGCTTATTTTTCAAGCATTAGGCAATTCATACACCAATTTCATTTTCAAGTTTAAACATGGTACATGAAATGCCTTTACAGCAAAAAGAAGCTTATGCTCCTCCACAAGTGAACAAATGGGCTAAACATTTACAATGACAAATGGGTCTTTGACCCCAAGCAAAGAGAACATGATACTCAAGCACAAACTAAACATGATATAGGCATTTGAGCACAAATTGAGCATAGACAAGTATCTACTCATGAGTGAAGCGAATTTAGCATTTTCATAAAAAGAAAGCTATCTCAACATAAATATATGGCAAAACCATCAAGAGCATAGCATTCACATGACCATTTACCAAACATGCACATATCTCATATATAGCACATCCGTGATCAATGTATATAAGAGAAGCTTTTCCTAGCACAAGTGATCCAAAGATGGCTATCCTACCAGGTTTTGTACATAAAGGTAAAATCCATGCATGGAATGCAACAAATGATACACATATTTCACATATATACATGAGAAGCTCCAAGATCCAGCTAGAAAGGAAAGCACACTCTAAGTTCACCTTGCAAGCGTGTGAAGGTAACTTGGTCAAGTGGTTTAGTGAAAATGTCGGCTAGCTGATCTTGGGTAGGCACATAGGACAAGGATATGTTTCCTTTCTCAACATTGTCCCTCAGAAAGTGGTATCTCACTTCAATGTGTTTTGTTTTGGAGTGAAGGACTGGGTTTTTGGCTACACTTATGGCACTAGTGCTGTCACAAAAGAGTGGAACCTGGGAGCACTCCTCACCAAAATCGCTCATAGTGTAGGTCATCCATATGAGCTGGGAACAACAACTAGCTGCGGCTACATACTCGGCCTCTGTAGTGGACTAGGCTACACTGGATTGCTTGCGAGATGACCAAGAGACCAAAGAAGAACCGAGAAACTGGCAACACCCAGAGGTAGACTTGCGGTCCAATCGACACCTAGCAAAATCAGCATCGGTGTACCCGTGAAGTCTGAGTGTCGAGGAGGCAGAATACCAAAGACCAAACTCAGGAGTGTAGTTCAAGTACCTGAAAATCCGCTTGACGGCCTGCCAATGTGAAGTCCTCGGTGAAGCCTGAAAACGAGCGCACAGACACACTGAACTGTATGTCCGGCCTCGTCGCCGTCAAGTAGAGGAGGGAGCCGATCATGCTCCGAAACTCCTTCTGGTCCACGGGTTCGCCATCTTCATCCACGTCCAAAGCCATAGTGGTACCCATCGGTGTAGTTAGTGGCTTGGAGTCGTTTATGCCAAACTTCTTCACCATGTCCTTGGTGTACTTCGCCTGATGTACAAACGTCCCGTCCTTGCACTGCTTGATCTGGAGTCCCAAGAAAAACTGCAACTCACCCATCATGGACATCTCAAATTCCTTGCTCATGTCATCTGCAAATCTGGCAGTAAGATCATGAGAAGAGCCACCAAAGATTATGTCATCCACGTATATCTGAAAAATCAAAAGGTCATTTCCATGCTTAAGGAGAAACAGGGTCTTATCAACTGTGCCCATCACAAACCCCTTACTCAGCAAAAAGCCTCTCAACCTGCCATACCAAGCTCTAGGTGCCTGTTTCAACCCATAGAGCGCTCTCTAGAGTTTGTATACACGGTGTGGGTATTTTTCACTCTCAAACCCCGGGGGTTGCCTCACATACACTTCTTCCTCTACCACCCCATTCAAGAAAGCACTCTTTACGTCCATTTTGTACAACTTGAACCCTTTAGCCACGGCAAAGGCTAGAAGGATCCTAATTGCCTCCAAACAGGCTATAGGAGCAAATGTCTCCTCATAGTCACCAACCTCGACTTGTTTCTCACAACCATCCCATTCTCACCCTCTTTGTTCTTCCACAACCACTTGGTACCTATGGGACGGTAATTTGGCGGTGGATCAACTAACACCCAGACTTAGTTTCTCTCAATGTTCTCCAACTCCTCATGCATGGAATTCACCCAATTATCATCAGACAAAGCGTGTCGAATATCTTTAGGCTCAAACGAAGCGACAATGCAGAGTGAGCAAAATGAGAAGTGTTCCTTGACCTCGACCGTGTAGTGCGTTCATGAAGGTCACCTATGATCGTCGTCGGTGGGTGCTCAAGCTATACTCGCCGGGGAGCCTCTCACCTGGACACAATCTCCCCCTCAGCAACAGCCTCCACTCGAACAACCTCAGTCATAGTGGGTGTAGGGGATGGACCATCCTCGATCGTCGTCGTAGTAGTAGAAGTAGCACGTACATGATCAGCCACGGGAGGATCACCTCCATCATCGTCTTCATCTCCATCTCCATCTTGCTCATCCTCAAAGATCCTCGCTCCAATCTCCTCGTCAGCTGCACACTCAAAAGCAGAAGAGCTACATGGCTGTGTCTCGTCGAAGGTTACTTCGCAAGTCTCCATGATTCGGTTAGTGTCAAGGTTGAGCACACGATATGCTCTAGAGTGAATCGCATAACCGAGAAAAATACCATCAGGACATCTAGACTTGAACTTATCCAACTTGCCCTTCTTCAGAATGAAGCACTGGCAACCAAAAGCTCTAAAGTGACTTGCCATGGGTTGTCGCCCATGCATCAGCTCATAATAGGTCTTCTTCTTGAAAGCACGAAGGAAGATGCGATTTGAGACATAGCAAGCGGTATTAACCGCCTCGGCCCAGAAACGCTTAGGAGTCCTATGCTCATCAAGCATCGTGTTGGCCATCTCACAAATGGACCAGTTCTTCCTCTCCACTACGCCATTCTGGCAAGCGATGTATGGAGAAGAGTACTGATGATCAAGACCAAGATCACTGCAAAAGGTATCGAAATGAGAGTGTTTAAACTCCGTGCCATTGTCACTGCGTATAGCTCGAATGGCATCACCATGTCTCTCATTGTTCAACCTCAAGATCAAGTCCCGAACAAAGCCAAATGTCTCGCTCTTATCCTCCAAAAAGAAAACCCAAGAGTACCTCGAAAAATCGTCAACCACAAGAAGAACATACCACTTCCCACCCGCAGAGTGAACTCGAGCTGGCCCCACCAAATCCATGTGCAATAGCTCTGAGAAACCAAGTTGATATGTGCCTTGGTTTGTATATGATGAGCGATTGACCGGATGTTTTGTGACTTTGTGTTGAGTGAGTTTCGTTGGGTTGTGTTGTCGGTTGTGTAACTTGATATGTTTATGTGGTGTGTTGTCAATGCACTCATGAGGAGTGGTTGACAACATTGTGTGGACTGACTCTTGGCCTAGTATTACAGGTGTTGGTTGCAGCTTGGTTTGGGTTGATGCAGGTGAAGAACAAGTGGGAAAGGTCTATGCCTGTGTGGCCTCCGAGGAGTGGAGAGACAAGTAGGCTTGGTTCGAGGGACCCGGTGGTCGACGGGATGAAGTGCGGGCCGCATGGTGCAAGAAGAGCAAGATGAAGTCGTGGACATGGAGCTGGTGCATCGGTGGCAGCCAAGTCAAGGAACGAGGCAAGACTGAGTAGACCGTCTGGGCGTCAGAGGTGAAAGGCTTGACGGGCTCGACGCTTGGTGTGGTGAGGCCGGGCCGTGTACACGGGGTTTGGTGGTTTGGCCACAAAACCATCGGAGGACGGTTTCTTGGTTTGGGCCTCAAAACCAAGTCCGAAGGCCCAACGCGACGGAGACGGGGATCCGGGAGCATCAGGAAGCTTTGAGGCGGGCGACACGCGACATGATCGAGGTGCTTGCGTCGGGAGGACGCGAAGGCCCGATGGATGCGCGGTCATCCGATGGTGAACTTCATGTGTTGACCAAAATGCCCCTGTGAGGGCTTGTATTGTATCTCCTAGTGTAGGGGCACTTCGGTCTTTTCCGAAGGGCCTATATATTGGAGGAGGGGGCTGAATTTTCAGCCAACTCTTTGGCTTAGTTGGTGGGAGTGCTCTTTCATTTTGGGGAGCTCTTGGGGAGAGATGTAGAGGAGAGTGTGTGGCTCTTTGTTTGGAGCTTTTTGCCATCCAAGATTTGCAATTCTTGGAGTGGCTTGTAACCAATTGAACAAGAGATTCATAGTGAATTCTTCCTCTTAATCTTGTGCTAATTCTTCTATTCCCGAGTTCCTTTTGTTCCATTTTCGGAGCTCTTTTTGTGCCTTTTTCGTGCTTGGCTCGATCCATCGTTTCTAGGTCGATTTGTCTCAGATTTCTTTGGAGGGATCATGGGTGAGTGCCTTGTGCCTCTTTGTGGATGATCTTCACCCCTCAAACCCCGGGAATCGGGCTCGATTTGGTGAGGTTTGGATGAACTCGAGTTTATGCTTTGAGCGCACGAGATTTGCGATTCTGGTTGATTGGATAGGTTTGGGGTTCCAAGATTTTGGGCATAGCTTCTCTTAGAGACGCTTCTCATCTACCCAAAATTTGAGCTCAATCCATCCAGCGGTTTGGGAGATCCGTCGATCAGAATTTGGATGTGTTTTCGCGGGGTTCGCGGCTCTGCTTCTGCGTGCAGGGCGGACGGTCCGCGAGTGCGAGGCAGACGGTCTGCGAGGACAGTGTTCAATGCGTGTTCGTCGAGTTATTTGCGAGTTCTTGCGTGCTTGTGTTTCGATCCATTGGTTCAGGAGCTTTTGGTGGCAAGAGGTTTGCAGATAGTCCGTACTTGAGTGTCAGACGGTCCGCGTCGTGGCGGACAGTCCGCGGGTCCCTCACGGACAGTCCGATTTTTCGAGGTGCGTCTCTGGTGGTTCAGTTGCCTTTTTCGGACAGTCCCACCCGTCTGTGCGGACAGTCCGCCCAGGCCTTGCAGACGGTCCGCACGTACCAGCCGGACTGTCCACCTGGTCTGTTGCAGACTCGCTTCCTTTCCTTCGATTCTTGTCTAGTGCTTCCGCTCTTTGATTCGAGGGTTGTTTCTAGGACTTCTAGGTTTGTGTGTGCCTAGTTTAGAGTCGCTTTTATCTGTGTGAGTGATTCGAGTGGCAATCGGGGTATAGGCCGAGTTCTCTCTTTGGAGAAGAATTTTTTTCGGCTCCCATTCACTCCCCCCCCCTCTCTGGTCGCCTATTCGGTCCTTCAATTGGTATCAGAGCCGGTTGCGGATTCGTGTGACTCTAATGAGTCTAGGATCCATAGGGTGACAAAAGAGAAGGGGCGCTTTGCTTGCGGTTTTGGTTTGCGCGTTTTGAGCCCGACGATTAGGTGTTGTGCCTTTGAACACCATAACTTGAGATACCTTCCTTGAAATAGGCATAACTTTTCGCTCGGTGCTCCGTTTGAGCTCAAATTTTTACAGCGGTTAGGTGACAAGATTTGGGTCATACCCCATACAAACAACATCGGTTTGGCAGTCTCGAAAAATTCAGAAAAAATCGGGAACATAAAGAAAAAATTCGTTGAATCTTTTTCAAGGCTTTTAGTGAACGTTCCTGAATTTCTCTACACCGCAATTCACCTCCGTTTGAACTGAAATTTTGTGTGCCTCTATCTTTTGTGCTCCTTGTTCAGTGGTAAAATTTTGGGAAATAGATAAGGTTCTTTGCTATTGAACTCGTGAGTTCTTTTCAGAAAATTGAGGCAATTCGAGTGCTTTCTTTGCTTCTTTGCTTTTTGCTTGAGCTTGTTTTTGGCTAACCCCAACCGGTGCTTTGATTATGGCACCAAGCTCTTCTCCTTGTGATTCTTTGAGTAGGAGATGTGTGGATGTTGAGATGGAAGCCGGAGTGGAGAAGATGATGTCCCTCATCGAGGACTATCAAGATGGTGATATCAAGAAGGGAGAGCTCTACCACAAGCTAAGGGACATGAACCAAGGTATGCTTGCCAAAGGCATCTTGATCCTATGTGATAGGTTGAATGATTGTGAATGTGATTGTGGGGATTTGCATAGGAGAAACATAGATTTGTGTGATGCCTTGCGTAGGAAGAATGAGAAGATGAAATGCTCCCTTGCTAGGTTGATACTTCTTGTTCTAAGTCCCAACGGACTTCTCACTTACAAGAGAATGGTGATTCGTCCACTCGGACTGTGCCTCTCGATAGGCCTATGTACCATTGCTCTCATTGTGGGAAGGATGGGCATCAAGAGAGTTTGTGCTACCGCCAGGCAAGGAGAATGTGGTGAGGAGGTGCTTCTAGGCCGTTGGTTGTTCATAGCCCTTCTCATGGCATGAACACTTGTGAGTCTAAGAAGGCACGATTTGTGGACGGGTTTTATGACACTGTTTCTAGTGAGTTAGGCCATGCTCGTGGACATGCTTGTAGTGTTTCTTGTGTTGGTCCGCAACATGCTTCCCGTGGTGCTTGTGTTGGTTCTTCTCCTATGACCTCGAGAGACCTTTGCCTTTTTGCTTGTGGTAGCTCTCGGTTTTCTTCGCGAGTGGCTCCTTTGAGGCATGGTTCTAAGGGTGTTCGAAAAACTTTTCATTTGAACCGGCATTTGCATCATGCTAACCCACATGATAACTTGAGTGCATCACTTACCCGTGTAACCAAGTATTGGATTCCCAAGTATGTGCTTGCTAACCCTTTGGGATCCACGGCTCGGTCTTTTTCGTCTCCTTGTGTGTAGGTATGGAGACGCGGTTGGAGAACATGAGTTGGATGGTGCTTGATCTTTACCCGTGAGGTGATCAAGACAAGATGGTTCTCCACACCGCTTTGGATGGCTCTTGAAAGCCTTTGTACACATGTATAGTGAGTTTTATTTTCCCCTTGTGCTTACTTGTATATATGATAGCTTTATGATCTTGTATATCTATCTTTCTATCTTTTGTTTGATATTGTGGTGGATGATATTTATGAACATCATGCTTTATGGTTGCTCTTTTTGGTTATGTCATGTTGTTCATCTATATCATGTTTGTCTAGCTCTATGGTATCCTTTCTTGTTAGCATGTTTGTCCCACATGTATATCTAGTCATGCTAGCTTTGTAATATCTTGGTGGTTGATCCAAATGAACTTGTATCATGCCTTTGTTTAGTTCTTGTATCATGGTTGGCATGTTGTTATTTGGTATCATTTTGGTTTAGTATCCTTGTATAGGTTTACACCTTGTTGACATGCTTGCTAGCCCATGCTTATTCATATGTGGAATCATGTTACAATGCTTTATTTATGTTAATTGATATTGTCAATGCATTGTGTAGCATGTTTTGAGCTTTCCTTGGAGTTTTGGGCTTGTCTTGTCTTCGGGTTGTGTTTTTGTTCCTCCTTTGGTTTTCTCCCTTTTTCGGTTGGTTTTAGAGCTTCTCTTTTGCTCTTTCTTTTCTTAGCTTTTGCTTTGTTAGTTGTGTTTGGTTGAGGGGGGCTTGGCTTCATTCGAAGGGGAATTTGTTTTTAGGAGTGTTGTGGCTTTTGGTAGCCATTTGTGATCCTTCAATTGGTATCCCTTCTATGGTACTCAATTGGGATCTTTGACGGTCTTGCAATTGGTATCTTTCCTATGGTACTCAATTGGGATCTTTGGTGACTCTTCTCTCACTTGGAGCGGTTCTTGGTCGGTGTGTCCACTTGTGAGCCTTCTTGTTGTTGAGTCAAGATTCCGTGTCTTCCCATGCATTTTGCATTGCATATGTTTCATATATCATGATGTATAGACTTCGGTAGGTTTGACATTCATGTCTTGCATTGTGTTATATATCATGTTGCATTTGATGTACATATGTACCTTTGTTGCATTTGTATCATATGCATGGTAGGTTGAGCTTCTCCTATATGCCATGAATACTATGATATGCTATTTGTGAGCTTTTGAGCATGTTTGATATGATTTGGTGATGGATAGCTATGCTCTTGATAGTTTTGCTATATATGCATGTTGAGATGGCTATTTTTGGAAAATGTTAGGATAGGCTCTCTCTTGTGAGTTTAAGGCCTTGCATGATCTTAGTGTGCTTTGGTGGTCTATATCATGCTTAATTTGTGCTTGGATATCATGTGCTTTCCACTTGGGGTCAAAGACCCATTTGTCATTATGAATGTTTAGCCCATGTGTTACCTTGTGGGGGAGCATAAGCTTCTTTTTGCCTCAAAGGCACTTCATGTACCATTTTGTTCTTAAATATGAAAAATGAAATTGGTATGAAATGCTTATGCTTGAAATTATGCTCTCACTTGTTCCATGTTATAAATGCTTTAAAATTGCAATAATTTGGGTGTTAAACCATTGCATGTTGTCTACCATGAGAAGTCTCATTTTAAGTAGACACATGGCTCGATGGCTTTAACATGACATGAGATGCTTATGGGTGTTTGTAATGATCTTGTGATGAGGATATGTGACCTAGCATAAAGTTTGTGTGATCTAGATTCACCTAGGCATATTTTGCTCATGTTTAGGTCTTTGCTCATGAGAGGGAAACTTTTCACAAAAATGCTTAATTTGATCATGCCTTTGTCATATGCCTATATAGCTTTACTATCTTGATGGCTATGCTTTTATGGAACTATCAACTATCTTGCTTGCTCATTATCTCACTTGTAGCATTTTATAGTGCTCTTTGTATGTTTGAGAAGCTAGTAGTTGAATTTCTTGCAAAATTGCCTTGATTCATGCATTGTCAACAAGGAGGAAAAGTTACATTTGGGGGACAAAATGTTTCAGTTTTCATGCATTTGTTGCATCCAGAGGGATACTCAGTTCAGGGGGAGAACTAGAGTTTGCATGCACATTTCAGAGGAAGTATGCATTTGTGTAGGGGGAGCTTTGGTGAGTTTCCTTTGTTTGCCTGAGTTGTGCTTTGGTGTTTTGCTCTTTGCTCTATCACATACATTCAGGGTGAGCTTTGTATGCTCTTTGGCCCTAGTGTATGTGCTTAGGGGGAGCTTGTGAGCTTGGTGTGCTCTTGGCTCTATCGCACGTGTTTAGGGTGAGCTTTGTATGCTCTTTGGCCCTAGTGCATGTGTTTAGGGGGAGCTTGTGAGTTTTGTGCTCTTTTGCGGTGGTGTTGAGCCCCTTTGCCTCTTCTTGAGGAGCCGGTGGTTGTTTTGAGTTTTTGATCATCACATGATTGTGTTGAGCCCTTTGTGCCTCTTCTTGAGGGATCATGTGCTTTCGTTTGTCCATGATCGGTGTTGAGCCCTTTGTGCCTCTTCTTGAGGGATCATGCGTTCTTGTCTCGGTTGTGTCGAGCCATTGCCCATGTCTTTGGGGACCGAGATATTGTTATGGCCTTTGTGGTTTCTCTCATGCCAAGTGACTTTCTTCTCTGCCCTTGTGTGGTTTTCGTTCACTTGGATGAGATTTTTAGCCTTTGCCCTCTCAAACCATTTTTGTGCTCATATGTTGTGAACACACTCATCAAGGGGGGAAATTTGGAAAATCAAGTTGATATTAACCTTGATTTGATGGTGATGAGTGGTTGACGAGTGCTTTGTTAAGAGCTGAAATTGGTTTGATGGATTTCAGGATTGCTTCTAGCTCTTGTGGATTGCTTGACTCTTCTGTGGTGTTTAACATGTGTGCTTCCTTTGGTTCCGAGAGTTTTTAGTTGGAGCTCTTCTCATTTCAAGTTGCCTTGTGTTTGCTTTTTGTTGGCTTTTGGGCACTTGAATGAGTTTTCCTTTTGCTTTCAAACCATCTGTTGTCAATGCACTCATCAAGGGAGAGATTGAGAAACCAAGTTGATATGTGCCTTGGTTTGTATATGATGAGCGATTGACCGGATGTTTTGAGACTTTGTGTTGAGTGTGTTTTGTCGGGTTGTGTTGTCGGTTGTGTAACTTCATATGTTTATGTGGTGTGTTGTCAATGCACTCGTGAGGAGTGGTTGACAACGTTGTGTGGACTGACTCTTGGCCTAGTATTGCAGGTGTTGGTTGAGGCTTGGTTTGCGTTGATGCAGGTGAAGAACAAGTGCGAAAGGTCTATGCCTGTCTTTTGAGGGGTCCCAAATCGAAGGTGTTTCCCAGCGTTTGAGGGGTCAAGATCACACACAAAGATGCACAAGGCATCCACCCATGATCCCCTCAAAGAAATCCGAGAAGAAACACCCTCAAATCCCCGAATCGAGCAAAGAACGAAACTCCCCAAAAATAGCCCCGAAAATGACACCAAAATCACAAAGAGCTAGGAGATCACCGCAACGCCGAATGCTTCCATACATCCAGAGGTCAGAGTCTATACAAGAATCTAGCCTAAGGAAAGCAGAGGAAAAGAAGCAGTCCAGAGCAATCTACCGGGGAAGGAAACCCTAGAGTCCAAGAGAGAGAGATGCCATCCACCTCTCCGCTATTCATATGAAGTTCACCGGAGGAGGTAAATGACCACGCTACCCCTACAACTCAAATAGAAGATACACACCCCTCAGGGGCATTTTGGTCTAGTCTTCATCGAGCGGACACGCTTCCACTGCGGTTTCGCTTCGCTTCGATGCAAACCCCGCGATCACGCCACGTGCCCCCCGCCTCGAAGCTTCCCGACGCTCCCAGATTACCGTCTCCGTCGTATCGGGCCTCCGGACTTGGTTTTGTGGCCCAAACCAAGAAATCGTCCACCGATGGTTTTGTGGGCAAACCAACAAACCACGCGTGCAAGCTTCGGCCTCGATCCGCTACCTTGCACCGGCCCATATTCACGACTTCAGCCCGCTAGTCTTGCACTGCACGGCTCGCACTTGACCCCATCGGCCACCGGGTCCATCGAACCAAGCCTACTTGCCTCTCCATCACCCGAAGGCCTCCACGGCTTAGGCCTTTCGTGCTTGTTCTTCACCTGCACCAACACAAGTCAAGCCGCAACCTGTACTTGCACACTTAACCAAGCATCAGTCCACACAACATTGTCAATCACTCATCACTAAGGAGCGACCCTCCACTGGTCTTCGAACACACCTGGTCCTCAACGTCCCAAATCAACTCCTTTTCCTCACATGAATGCGATCATCCGAGCTTCCCACATGTGGTAGTTCTTCCCATAGAAGTGGGAGGACCTGAGCCCTTCCCGTAGTCTGCCATCTTTGGATCTCAACCGGTCAAGGTCTCAATGATCTGTTTCCGGCTCTGATACCAATTGAAGGACCAGAATGGAGACCAGAGAGGGGGGAGTGGATGGGAGCCGATAAAAATTCTAGGATGTGGAGCAGCAGGGAGAAATCCAGAAATCTGCCTTGCAAGAGGAAACCCACCAAAACTCGACAACATCGAAAACTATCCACAACCAAACTTGCACCAGAAGCACTCTGCGAGCAAGTAGCAAGAACCAACCAAGAAACAAATGAGTCTCCACTGGGAGCCCAACACCGGTCTAACCGGTCCTCTGCACCGGTCTGACCGGTCTGGCTCAGAAACTCGCAACCGCCAAGAACTCGATTTCCAAGGGCCAAAACTGCACGGACAAGAAACAACAGCAAGCCACGAGAACAACCAACACTCTGGTGAAGAACTCGCCGAGAAAAACCACAACCAGCTTGCACCGGTCTGACCGGTCCCGCCTGGGCAGCTCGGGATGAACTCCACCCGCGAGTCAACTCTCTCCTTCCGATGCCTCGATCTCTCGATTTGCTCCATAGATTCAAGTAAAACTTTGGGGATAGGTGTATCACCTCATGGACAAGACATGACTTAGAAATCGTACCCAAAGATACACTAAATTAAGAGGAATCGAAGGATGAACACCAAGAACACCTTTTCCCGAAACCCAAAGAAAACCCCAAATTTGAGCACCCAAATCCACAGATTTAGAAGGAGGATCACCAAGAACCACAAGGAGCTCTTGTGTCCAACCCGCAACAAATCCACAAAGGGAAGGCCTCAAATCCACCAAGAGAAATTCGCCAAGAAAAGGCTCCGGAAATCCACAAAAAGGGAAACGTGATGAACCATCCCAATCGCTAGAGAAATCGCGCCGAACCTTCTGTACATCAAAGGAAAGATTCATACAAGGTCTAGCTTGCCTCCCTAGCATCCATCCCTCTCTAAAGATCTCACCATGAAGCTCTCAAGCTAGTCATAGAGAAAATAGGTAGCTAAAAAGAGAAAATGCTTAGAGCAAATGAAAACCCTAAAGCCCAAGAGATGGCTGCCACAACCCTTCCACCCAATTTATATATGAGGTCCTTCGGTGGGGGTAAATGACTAAGATGCCCTCTAGGCGATACAACCCATTGAAAGGCAAATTTGGAATCTTGACAGCCTTTCCATCGGACGGACGCCCAGCAACCGCACCTCGCCTAGCCTCGACGCCAAGCCTGCGAACCCGATGTGTGTCCTCCACATCGAGTTACCCAGCCTCCTTAGCCGCCACTGGTTAGACCAGTGCTCACCACCGGTCAGACCGGTCTGGCCCACCGGTCAGACCGGCCCCGTGTAGACACAAGTCGCTGACCACTTGGACTTGGCTTTGAGGATCAACCAAGGAACCTAGCGGTTTTGTGGTGAACCACTGCAAACCCCGCAAGCTTGGTGAAGCCTCCACGCCGAGCTTCTCGACTTGGCTGCCACGTCCGCTCTGGCTCGATGTTGGCTTTCGGATCAACTGACGAACCTGCTATCCGACTTCGACTTGCTCTTCTCGCACCATGTGACTCGCATTTGATCCCGTCTGGCCACTGGGTCTCTCGAACCAAGCCTGCTTGTCCCTCCACTCCTCGGAGGCCCCGCAAGGCTAAGACCTTTCACGCTTGTTCTTCACCTACACCAACGCAAATCAAGCCACAGCCTACATCCACAAGATGGAGCACAACATTAGTCCACACAACGTTGTCAATCACTCATCACTAAGGAGTGGCCAACCACCGGCCATTGGACACTCTGGTCCTCAGTAATCCTTGAATTTTGGGCCAAGTGGATTAGTACTTTATGTAGACATCCAACAATGATAGCAAGCCGATTAGGTTAGGACCAGCCGGTCATACTAGATTATCTAGGCGGTATGACCAGTCTGAAGCCCTGTAGGCTGTAGCTAGTCTTGCAAGGTTAACCGTCTGACTAATATAATGAGCTCGATTGGTTAGACCGGTCCACTCTTAAGTCTGAGTAGATTTGAGGAGTTCTAGTAGATACAGGATTGTAAATGATTTCTTTGTAAGGCAAGGCTCTCCCACCCTAAAAATATATATAAAGGGTCACTGTCGATCAAGGACTATCATCAAATCGATCATAACTTTTATCTACTTTTATCTCCAAATCCTAACTTTTCCAATCTTTTGCTTTCCTTCATCTCGATGGCGTTAAAGACGTTTCGAGTGACCTGCCAATCTCTGAGCAGCTTTAGGATCGCTATCCTTGATAGGTCTCTACTATGGTGGTGGACGTAGGTTTTCCCAGTGCTTATGTGCAAACCGGTCTGACCGACTTCCTTGACTGATTTGACCGGCCAAGGGTACGAGCTTCAGCCAGGTGCAATTTCAACGATAGCGTGATCTAGTGCACTCATGTGTTGACAAAAAAGCATCAACAGTTACAAAATAGCTTGGGTGACATTCCCATGTCCTTCCTGCTCACATGTAAAAGTGACAAGAGAAAAACAAAATTCTAGCAGAGCTCCTACTTGAATCCCTAATGTAGGAATGCATCCAATTCCCTCAAATCCCTTCTGCCACGGGTGGCTAGGGGCCTCCCTACTTTTCTATTGGCCGGTTTCTTCCTTCGTGCACTACAAGGGAACCCACTATCCATCCTAGGGCCTTTTTCACATTAGTACCAGGTATTTTGCACCCCGGTACTATTGTGAACAAAGCTCGATACTAATGTGAGCTGGGAAAGGATAGCCCCGCCGCGCCGTTGTGAGAGCACATTAGTACCGGGTGGAGCCTAGCCCCGGTACTAATGCAGACACATTAGTACCGGGGCAAAACAAACCGCGGTACTAATGCCTTGGACCCCGTCGGCACTTCACACTTAGAAAAATCATGGCATCCTTTTCTCCTTAACTCCTCCACACCGTACCGCACAAACTGTCTCGTTTATCTCCTCTTTCTCCTATTTCTTCTGTCTTTCTTCTCTCAATTCTGGATCTCAGCTCACCCGAGCTCTCCCTGCATGCACATCGCCGGCGCGGAAGCCTGGAGGCGGGGGCAGGGTGGGGCGGGGCCTGGAGGCTGGGCCGGCGGCGTCCCGGCCGGCGCAAGAAGAGGCGCGGCTTAGCCGGCGCTACTCCTGGCCAGCGTACGGGGGCGGGAGGTCAGCCTGGCCTGCATGACATTGCTTGGAGGCGGGGCCGGAGGCGTACCGACCGGCGCGGGACCCTAGCGGCAGCGCGGCTTGGCCGGTGCTGCTCCTGGCCGGCGCGCGTGGGCAGGAGGCCATGGCCCTGGAGGTTTGACGTGCATGTTTGAGATACTTGCGAATTTGTGAGATGATTTAGATGCTTGTAAATCTTGAGATACTTGTGAATTTGTGAGATGTATGTGTGATTGGTTTTGTGATTTGTGGTTCTTCCTTGATTGTTTTTTGGAAAATCTATGTTGTTATTCTTGTTGTTTGTTGTGAATTTGTTTTTGTGCAATAATTGTGATACTCTAGATGAGATGAGATGAGATGTGAGATGAGAGGAGATGAGATGAGATTGAGATTGAGATTGAGAAAAGAAAAAAGAGAAAAAAGAAAAGAAGGAGATGGAGACGGGGAGAGACGGACGGAGGGGGCTGGGGGTGACGGAGACGACGGGGAAGGGGCATTGGTACCGGGTATGTTGTTGGGGTTTCGTAACATCGTCATCCTAAGAACAGATCTGGGACCCATCCTTAGCGACAACACTAGGAAACGCCATTAGGTCCCTCTCAATGTCACAACTAATGGCACCGGGTTAGCGTGAACATCGAGACTTGCCAAAGGTTAATCTAAACGATCATGAACGAATCCGCAAGCGCACAGATAAACCATTGTAGCATTTCCCCAAGGAAGGAGAGTATTCCAAGGGTATCGTATGCGTGGAAGGCAATGGCGGATATCTTAGACTTATGCTTTTGCTCTGAATGTAAACCGAGAGATAGATATAGGGAACAACAGACTCAAAACAGGGTTAAGATAAAAGATATAAGGGTAGTGTGACACACACACTCAAATCTACCTCTACTCTAGCACACTACGGCTTAGGGGAGCTAGCCCGTGACGACCATCACTCTGCGAAACTAGACTTTAGACTCCTACAGTAGGTACCCCAGCACGGAGGTTGCCCAAGGATCCAATATGGCTGTCACCACCTGAGGACCGACCTCTATCATTACGGGGGGTATGCTCATAACTATCATAGCCAGACAACCCAGGCACCATGCCTACGTTGCTGCTAGACTCCACCTGGCCTGGGCTATTGTGACCCAGGGTGAGAGCCACCAGAAGACTGGTCAACTAGACCGAGTACCGTAGCTTGAACACAGACCTCATGCAACACTCTCATGCCATCTAACAAGATCAACTATGGCTAGACATACGAACAGATATGAACTCTCTTATGTCTAATAAATAAGATCAAAGGGTCGTGTTCGTGAAGAACACGAGCCTCTAACTTATGAACAAACACATAAGGAAGGAGTTTATCACCCTTCAAGTGGATCAAAAGGTAGTGTTCACAAAGAACACAAGCCTCTAAATGATGAACAGAGGATGAACTCAAGAACATATCAAGAATATGATGTACTATGACTTTATATGAAATAGCTGAATAACTGAAGTAGATCAAAGTCATACAAAGAAATAAAGATAAAAGAGAACTCATACCTAGACTTCCAAGAGGACTTGGAACCTGAATAAGAGCTACTCTAGGCTACCCCCTAGCCTTGGAAACTAAAAGTGAGAGGAGAATGAGAGAGTGGTGTGTGAGAAATGGGAGCCCCTCCCCTTCTATTTATAGGCAAGGACAAGGCTTGCTCGGACGCTCAAAGTGCCCCTAAACACCCGCGAGTGAGGCAATGGACCAATGAGGAGCAAACACGTGGAGGGCCAGGATCAGAGGCCACTAAGGCGGTTCGGCCGATCCTAGGATCGGCCGACCCCCTAGGGTGGCCCCCTGGCCTGTGCTTTCTCTAGGTGGCTGCTCTGTGGGCCCTTTGATCCTCCCCCGGTGCATGGCTCGATTTGGTATCCGAGGTGGGCCCTTTGATCCTTGTGAAGTCCATGTGGCGTCCTCTGATTCGTCGGTGAGTGCCTCTCCTGGATCGATGACATGGATTGCCATGTTTCCCGTGGTAGCAGCCACCTCCTCAGCTGAGTTGGCATGGTTTCTTCATAGAAGGTGAGTTTCCATCTCTTTTAAGGGGTAAATCACCTACATACAAATAATCTCCAAGGACAAGTGGAACTACATTATTCAAACCAAAATGCTAGTTAATAATGCATATGCCTCCATTTATGTGAGAATATTGAGGGTTGGAAATGGTGAATTTCCACCATCAACAAACTCCCCCAAGCTAACCTCTTGCTCATCTCGAAGCAAGACATTAGACTTAGGTTGGTTGATCAGGAGTTGCTAGAATGTTGTATTCTCAACTTATGGCAAACATACAGCAAAGTATTCTACCAAGAGTTGAACAAGTTGGCAATATTCTTACCTTTCACCTGATACGTGGGGCATATAGCTTCACCTGCCTTGGGCGGTTGAGAGACAGAATGGTTATATAGCATATGCATAATCACTCATACCTTGATCAGCTATCAATCCGGAGGTTTTGCAAATTTTTCAAAAGAAAATCAGAGTTCCTCAAATGATACTCTCAGATCGCTCAAAAGTGTATGGTTCCTCACCAAGACATCAGTGCTGCCTTTCTTCACATCCTACTCCTAATAGGCTGTATGTGGAGCTGTAGGTAGGGAAGATGTGGCATACTTGTCTCTCATATTTTGCTAAGTCAAAAATCGGATCCTTTGAAGAAACAAACGTACATCCTGATCAAGATGTGCATATGTGTGTGATGGATATGAGCATGGCAAGGTGGATACTAGGCCCGGAAATGGGTGCTAGATATTGCCATGCTTTATATGAGGGCATGAGGGATTGATGGTATGGTGGACACTAGCCCCGGAGTAGGTACTAGTTATTACCATCTATATGGTGGAACTCTTTCTCTTGCACATATCAATATCTTTTTCTCCTTTTGAAATTTTCGAGACTTGGGCTAGCTCTCTTTATTTATTTATGTATTTATTTATTTCCATGCTTTTGAGCATGCTTTTCTCTCTTTTTTTCAGCTAGCCCCTTTGTCTCTATTGGAGATATTTGGAGAGGGATGAATAATGCAAAGATACATAGAGTTTTATTTATGGAAGAATGCATAAGCAATATGGGGCAAATGATGAATGCTAACTTCTAGTGTAGAAGTTTTAGCATGAACGTGTACGTGATCTTGATCAGGGGAGTATGAGTTCTAGCAAGGGTCACAACAATTTGACAAAGCTCAATGAGAGAACAAGCTGCATATGTGGAGGCTAAGAGCTAGAATCTACATATGGCCTTGGATGGAAAATTCTCATCATTGAGGAACTCATCATGTTTTGATTTTTCAAAAAGGAAAACTCCGGATGTCAAGCATCACTAAGCACAAGATCATAGCACTCCATTCTACCATATCATGTCTCACAACAACTTAGGCAAGGATCATGCTTTTTGCTACCCATAGTTTCCCGGCTAAGGTTTGAACATACAAGCCAACAAGCTCAAAACTTAGGTAGGATACAAAGTTGTAAGCAAGACATACGAGGAGAATAAACAGAGCAACTATTCATAATTTCAACCATAGAGGCAAAGCATTCTTACTAAGCATATCAAAGCAAACTAAGCAAACAATGATGATGAAAGCAAATAACTATTTTTGGTCTTTTTATTTTTGCAGATTTTTTTTGGATTTTCGTTTATAAGATATTCTGAAAACAAAGGAAGATACAAGTTACCTCAGAATGGGGGTCCTCCGCCAAGCTAGCTTCAGGCTCACTGCGGAGGAGGGTAGAAGAAACCTTGACTCGCGTAGTAAGCCCTCTGTGCCTCTATGTATCGCTGCTGATCTTGCTGCATGGCTGCTATCCTCTCACCAGCGTGACGCTGCCACGCTGAGGTAGACTCGATGTGGGTGTTTAGCGTCTCCTCCAATCCCGTAACCTGGACGGTGAGCTCTCCCATCTGCTGTGCGAGCTAAGCATCACGTGCAGAGGCTGAGGAGTGCCACCGGAAGGACGAAGACGGAGGTGGACCACCGGAGCTGGAACTAGCGGGTGTGGCCCACTGAGCTCTGCTCACGCCTGCCCAAGCTGTGCCACTCGCACTCGGCTAGTAGGTGGGCTGATCCTAGCCAGGTGCATACCCAGGGGTAACCCCGGACATGTACCCCACAGGGGCCCCTCCTGCAACTGGTGGCGTAGCAGGCTGTGGCTGAGGCTGTGGCTGTGGTGGTGGTGGTGGCTGTGACAAGTTAATACCATGGTGCAAACCCAAGGAATGTCCGAATGGACATCACTCCTGAGCTCATCACAGCGAGAACGCAGAATACACAAAGCAGAAGTAGATTGCTTTTCCTTAACCAGAATTTTATTGTATAGAAAATAAGGATAACTTACCGAACTTACCTGTCGGTGCAGAGCTCATTATTTTGAGTCTTTAGAGCTAGACTTGGTTCCAAAGTTGTCACCTGGGCAGTGGGGCAGCTGCTTCCTTCGGAAGAGAAGTCGGCTTCCTACTCACCCTCCGCCACATCTTCTGACTGTTGTGTGGGTTGTGATGTGTAGGAGGTGGTCTCTTGGACTGGGACTGAGACTTCCAATACCGTTTCTGTCCCGTGCCCATAAGTTGGCATTCTTCCCTCCAAAAATTCTTCATGAATGCAATGAGGCTGTCCACTTGCCGCGGTGGCACTTCGACCTCTCGTGCCGGGGTGTCAGAAGTTGGTAAATCCTTGATCATCGAGCATTGTTCTTTTCTTGGACGAAACTCGAACTTCTCCTCTTTGCCATTGATGTAGAGGCGGATCACACCAGCCCCCACATCAATTTGTGCATCAGCTCACCTCTTTGGCGATTTCCATGTCCAGTGCCACAAAGTCAACGGGAATAAAGCAGTCTCGGACTTTCACTGGAATGTCCTCAGCTATCCCCGCTGGGTATCGAACTGAAGAATCGGCTAGCTGTAGCTGCAAAGTGGTTGGAGATAGAATCGTGTAGTTAAGTTGATCAAAGACTACCTTAGGCATGACACTGACGTTGGCTCCCAAGTCACAGAGAGCATGGTCGAAATGTTGGGTCCCAATCATACAAGTGATTGTGGGACACCCTGGATCCTTTTTCTTCTCAGGAAGGCGGTTGAGTATAGCAGCACTGCACTCCTCCGTGAGTCGTACTACTTCGGTTGTGGGAAGAGCTCGCTTCTTGGTTAGGATGTCCTTGAGATAACGCACGTAAGTGGGAACGCATATTGCCTCAAGCAATGGGACGTTGATATAAACTTTCTGAATCATGTCCACGAAGCGATTGAACTGTTCATCTATTGTTGCCTTCCTGCTCTTTTGAGGGAACGGCATCACATTGGCTTCTATGAAACCCGGATGTGCCGTCACTCCTACAGGTGCTTTATCTATTGGTGGTACCTTCCTTACCTGGGGGAATCCTTCCGAGTCGGATGAATCCCCATGGATATTCTCAACTTTTGTTATACCTTTCTTATTTGCCCCTGCATGGTTAGGATATGGTGGATCCCGAGTGGATTTACCTCCTCTCGTGGTTACCACATTTGCATTCTCAACAGAGGGAAATGAAGCGGCCAGCTGGGCCAACTGAGTTTCTAACATTTTGTTGAAACCCAACTGACTCTTTTGGGCAGAAGAGAAGCTATCAAGCTTAACGTTGAGGCTTTCCACAGTTTTATGAAGGGAAGCTAACTTCTTGTTAATACCTTCATTAATCTTAGCTTGCCCAAAAATGAGATCTCTCAAGGAGGGTTGGTTAGGATTGTACGAATTACCTTGGTTACCTCCTTGGTAATAAGGGCGTTGTTGATTCCACGATTGGCCTCCTTGTTGAGGTGGACGATAACCATTGTTGTTGCCATTCATGTACATCACTTCCTCTTGAGTCTCCGGACAGTAGATGCCTGAGTGCCCAGTGTTGCCACAGACTTCACAAGTCATGTGAGAGTCCATAGGCAAAATAGTGGTGGCCATGGCAGCCTTCTCGCTGGTGTAGCCATCCAATCTCTTCATAAGAAGATCCATCTTGGCAGTAATCATGTCTGCTTCCTTGACAGTATGAGTACCCCTCGGTCGTGGTTGGAGTCTTTCATCACTCCACCCTTGATTGGAGACCATCTTCTCAATGAGTAATTTAGCATCATCAACAGTGAATGAGAAGAATGCTCCTTGAGCAGCAGCATCAATATGGCCTTGGGCTGTTGGAGTCAACCCATTATAGAAGCTTTAAAGAATAAGCCAATCCTCCATCCCATGGTGAGGACAGGCCAGGACATACTCCTGAAGCCTCTCCCAAGCCTCTGGAATAGATTCACTTGCTGCTTGTTGAAAACCAGAAATCCTTCCACGAAGAGCATTGGTTTTACCCAATGGGAATAACTTCTTGAGAAATGCCTCTGAACACTTACTCCAACTGTTAATAGCTTCACAATTCGCATAGAACCATTGCTTAGCTTTCCCCAGGAGGGAGAATGGAAACAGCCGTAAACGAACAGCATCCATATTTGCACCCCTGATGACGAAAGTGCTGCATAGCTCTAGAGATTGCTGCAGATGAGCATTGGCATCCTCATTTGGCTTGCCACAGAATGGGCTAGCCTGTACAATCGTAATTAGACCCGTCTTGATCTCAAAATTTTCAGACCCCATTTCCACCTCAGGGCCTTGCAGCACCTGGTCAGCGGAAGGAGCTGAGTGCTCATGAAGTGTCTTCTGGGCCATAGTGTTGGATGTGGATGGTACAAAGGAAGCTGGATTGCCTTCCGGACGAGTACGACGAGGTGAGCTGAAATGAATTCGAGCTTTCCTCACAAGTGACTCGGGATCTTCAGTAAAATTCCCCGGTAGGTCGAAACCAGTCATACACTACCTGTCTTCGTCATCCAAATATAAAAGAAGACAATCAAGGTTAGCCTGCATTGAGAGTTGTCCTAACCTACTCAGAGTTTATAAATAGATGCAAAGCATAGTCATGATAATCCTGTGCCCTCCCCGGCAACGGCGCCAGAAATGCTTGTTGGGGTTTCGTGACGTCGTCATCCTAATAATAGATCTGGGACCCATCCTTAGCGACAACACCAGGAAACGCCTTTAGGACCCTCTCAATGTCACAACTAATGTCACCGGGTTAGCGTGAACATCGAGATTTGCCAAAGGTTAATCTAAACGATCATGAACAAATCCGCAAGTGCACAGATAAACCATTGTAGCATTTCCCCAAGGAAGGAGAGTATTCCAAGGGTATCGTATCTGTGGAAGGCAATGGCAGATATCTTAGACTTATGCTTTTGCTCTGAATGTAAACCGAGAGATAGATATAGGGAACAACACACTCAAAACAGGGGTAAGATAAAAGATATAAGGGTAGTGCGACACACACACTCAAATCTACCTCTACTCTAGCACACTACGGCTTAGGGGGAACATACAAGTTAGCTCTAGGTTCTAATGTACTAAACATACAAAGCTAGAAGATACAAGAGATGTGCACGTGTATTGCATGAGAGATATGGTTCAGTACCCAGGTACAAACGGGGAGCTAGCCCGCGACGACCAGCACTCTGCGAAACTAGACTTTAGACTCCTACAGCAGGTACCCCAGCGCGGAGGTTGCCCAAGGATCCAACAGGGCTGTCACCACCTGAGGATCGACCTCTATCGTTACGGGGGGTATGCTCATAACTATCATAGCCAGACAACCTAGGCACCATGCCTACGTTGCTGGTAGACTCCACCCGGCCCGGGCTATTGTGACCCAGGGTAAGAGCCACTAGAAGACTGGTCAACTAGACCAAGTACCGTAGCTTGAACACAGACCTCATGCAACACTCTCATGCCATCTAACAAGATCAACTAAGGCTAGACATACGAACAGATATGAACTCTCTTATTTCTAATCAATAAGATCAAAGGGTCGTGTTCGTGAAGAACACGAGCCTCTAACTTATGAACAAACACATAAGGAAGGAGTTTATCACCCTTCAAGTGGATCAAAAGGTAGTGTTCACGAATAACACAAGCCTCTAAATGATGAATAGAGGATGAACTCAAGAACATATCAAGAATATGATCTACCATGACTTTATATGAAATAGCTGAATAACTGAAGTAGATCAAAGTCATACAAAGAAATAAAGATAAAAGAGAACTCATACCTAGACTTCCAAGAGGACTTGGAACCTGAATAAGAGCTACTCTAGCCTACCCCCTAGCCTTGGAAACTAAAAGTGAGAGGAGAATGAGAGAGTGGTGTGTGAGAAATGGGAGCCCCTCCCCTTCTATTTATAGGCAAGGACAAGGCTTGCTCGGACGCTCAAAGTGCCCCTAAACACCCGGGAGTGAGGCAATGGACCAATGAGGAGCAAACACGTGGAGGGCCAGGATCAGAGGCCACTAAGGCGGTTCGGCCGATCCTAGGATCGGCCAGTCCCCTAGGGTGGCCCCCTGGCCTGTGCTTTCTCTGGGTGGCTGCTCTGTGGGCCCTTTGATCCTCCCCCGGTGCATGGCTCGATTTGGTATCCGAGGTGGGCCCTTTGATCCATGTGAAGTCCATGTGGCGTCCTCTAATTTGTCGGTGAGTGCCTCCCCTGGATCGATGACATGGATTGCCATGTTTCCCTTGGTGGCAGCCACCTCCTCAGCTGAGTTGGCATGGTTTCTTCATAGAAGGTGAGTTTCCATCTCTATTAAGGGGTAAATCACCTACATACAAATAATCTCCAAGAACAAGTGGAACTACATTATTCAAACCAAAATGCTTGTAAATAATGCATATGCCTCCATTTATGTGAGAATATTGAGGGTTGGAAATGGTGAATTTCCACCGTCAACATATGTGAACCGGCACTAATGCCTCTCCCACATTAGTACCAAAAGAACAATATCGGTTTGGAAACTAGTACTAAAGGGGGGTTACGAACCGGTATAAAAGGTTGTTTCCCTAGTAGTGGTGTGTGACGAATCTTCTGATGTGTTGTTCTAGTGTCCGCTCGCCAACTTGCACGCCGATCCATTGCAGGCCACCCTCCGGGTGCCTTCGACATCCTCCAAGCAGTAGAGGTAGAGCTCCCCCAAGCGGTCAAGATGTGGCTACGATGACAGACGTGGTGAGGTGGACTCGAACGGTCAGGGCAGCGAGCTTTGAGGTTCGGGGTGAGGGAGTGACGTTACCCGAATCTACCTTGGTGTGTGGCGTCATGCGGTGAAGATAGTGTTGAAAACGGACGGGTAAAATCTCGTCCTGACCCGACCCGTTTTCTACATTAAACCAGCCCGTTTTCATTTTTCCGGAAAAAATCGGGTGCGGGACGGGTCACGGGTCGACTACCTGCGGGAGCAGGGCGGAAACGGGAGAGGCTCCACCCCGGTGGGATTCTCGGGATCTCGTATTTGGTCGGGATGAATCCGGATTAACCCGGATTTGACCCGGTTATTCAGCCCATCAACCATTCAACCTAAGCAACAGCCCATGCATTTCGTCACCAGCCCTTCACCTGTGCGGCTGCACCGCCCTCTCAGTTGCAAACTCGCCGTCACCCCGTCCCCTGTGCATGTACGACGCATGGCCGCCAGCCGTCCTGCAGCTCCATTTATGTGGAAGGCAGCACCAGCGGCTATTCCAGGTATTTCGTAGACTCTACCTCGTAGTCATAGGCAGTAGCAGACTAGCAGAGTATAATTAGCAAATAGCAAGTAGCGGACTAAGCTTGCTCATTCATTATTCAGTAGCAGACTAAATGCATTCCTTCAATACTTGTAGCTGCACTTTAACAATTCCAAATACTCATAAACATAAGTGTTGTAAAATATAGGAACAAGAAGAGGTGCGTGTATAACTATCAACAACCGTGTATGTATAACTATAGTTGTTGTGTCTATGTCCCTACTAAAGTTCCAAGTTTCCGTCCGTTTTCGTCGCTAGGTGAAGAGATCCATTGGTGCCAAGTCGTCCTTAGGGAGTGACAATTAATTACTTTTTGTTTACATTTAATATTTTAATTTTGTTAAGTATTCAATGTGATGGTTAAAAAAAATTGCATGAAGAACTGAACTAAATGTAGTTGTTTAGTTCACAAAATTCCCCTCCAATTTATGATCTATTTCAATGTATTCCCACCACTTTTTTCAAACCAAAACCCCAACTCTAACTTTGCACTATTCACCACTTTTTCCAAACTAAACAACATGACTCTAACTTCCTCACCTACTATTCATTTCCATCCCATTTCACCAACTAAACTGCCTCATTTTAATTCGTATTTTAATGAAGTTTATTGTTCATCCCTTCGTATTTTAATGAACTTTACTCCCTCCGTTTCAGAATATAAGAATTTGTTGACTTTAATTTGCTGATCACGTTTGACCAATCGTCTTATTAAAAAAATTATGAAAATATTATTTGTTTTTTATGACATGTTTTAACATCATATATATTTTAAGTATATCATAATTATTTTTTACATTTTCATAGATTTTTTAAATAAAATGAGTGGTTAAATATGAATTGCATATATTTTGACACGGAGAGCATGGTTCATCCCGAAAGCGCATAGTGCAGTTTGTCTGTCACCATTTATGCTACCGGTCCAACATGTCACATGCTTCAGCAGAAATGCCATACGGATCAGAGAATCTTTCCCTCATCACACTGGTCTTGTTCCATCGGACAATACCAATCCAGTCTACCACTAGTCACTAGTCATATCCAGTCGTTCTCCTCCACCCAAAAGGAGCACGAGAGGAAGCAGTGTCATCAATGGCGATCCAGCCAGCACGACCCTTCCTCCTCCTGCTCCTCATTACCGGCGCCGCGGCGAGGCGCGGTGGCCGGACGCTGGTCTTCATCCTGTCGGGGCAGTCCAACATGAGCGGCCGCGGCGGCGCCACCAACGGCATTTGGGACGGTGTAGTGCCGCCTGAGTGCGCACCCTCACCGCGCATCCTCCGCCTCTCCCCGTGCTCCTATGGGAGGAGGCGCGCCAGCCGCTACACACCGGCATCGACGTGGGCAACGTCGTCAGCGTTGGGCCCGGCATGCCCTTCGCCCACGCCGTGCTCGCCGCTGTCAAGGCCGCGGGGGCCACCGTGGGGCTCGTCCCTTGCGTGAAGGGCGGCACTCCCCTCGCCAACTGGACCCGAGGCATGGAGCTATACGAGCGGATGGTGACGCGCGCCAGGGCCGGCTGCAACGGAAGCAGCGAGCTAGCCGCCATGCTCTGGTAGTAGGGGGAGGCCGACACCATGAAGCGCGAGGATGCCGAGCAGTACGAGCGGCACATGGAGACCTTTGTTAAATTATGATTCAAATTATGATGCACAAGAAAGAGACCAACTTCTGATGGGGCGTAGCGGAGGCCCGTCGCCGGGAGGCTCATTGGGTTGCACCCCGTTATGCCAGATCGCAACTGGGGGTGGAGGGCAACCCCCTCGGTACGGTATGAGCCATATATCCTATTAGGGTTTCCCACAGAGGCGGATTTCATCATATTTTTGTAAGCTGCTGCCGTTGGCGTTGTAACCTGACTCCTATCATAGTGAAGTTCTTGTTGGCTGACGCCCGTGATTTTTCCCTCTCGTGTTGGGAGGGTTTTCACGTTAAATCTCGTGTCTCTTTTGCGGTTGCATTCTCTTGCGTTTCGTTGTTGATTCGCCATCGTTTATAACAGCCTTCGTGCGTGACGTCCGCCGCAACCTCGGACGGCCGGATCTACTCGTCATCCAGGTCACTCTCTCCTCTGTCATATAGCTTCTTCTTAGCCACCATTTCTGTAGAAGACCAGGATTGGTTATGGTCAAGCTAACTGTTTGTGCTCTGCATTCGTCGTTGGTGTGTAGCTCGGGATTGCGACTGTGCAGTACAACGACAAGTTCCTCGGTCATGTGAGGGAAGCTGAAGGACCGAATAGGGTGACCAGACAGGGGGGAGTGAATGGGAGCCGATAAAAATTCTTCCCGAAGGTCGAACTCGGCTTACACCCCGATTGCCACTCCAAACGCTCGCGCACACAAAGGAAGCTCCAAACAAGGCACACAAGCCTACAAGAACAAGAGACCAACCTAGGAGCAAAGAGCGGAAGCAACTAGACAAGAATCAAAGGACTTAGGCAACTCTGCGAAGTCTCTGGCGGACTGTCCGAGGGGACCAGGTGGACCGTCCGCGATGGCTGCGCGGACCGTCTGTCAGGTCTCGGCGGACCATCCGAAAAAGCAACCCGAACCTCCAGTAGCGCACCGGGAAAATCGGACTGTTCGACGGTTCACTACGGACCGTCCGACCGTCACGGACCGTCCAGACCTACCACGAGGACTGTCCGCCAAACACATTGCCACCGAACCAAAGCAACTCAACGGATCGAAACTCGAGCGCTCAAGAACTCTCGAAGAACACGAAGAACACCAACACTGCCAGGGCCTCCCAGACCGTCCGCACGGGCCTCGCGGACCGTCCGCCAAGCACGAACAGAACAGAAAAATGCTCGAGCTCGGGAGTCAACTCCACCTTTCCATCACCGGATCTCCCAAACGGCTAGAGCTCTTGAGACAAGATTTTGGGGAGATGAGAAGCGTCACAAAAGGAAGCTATGCCCCAAAAATCTCGACCTCTAACTCCCTAAATCATCGGGAATCGCGGATCACACGAACCACCACCATGAACTCGGGCTCCAACCAAAAACGCATGAATCGAAGGTGTTTCCCGGCGTTTGAGGGGTCAAGATCACACACAAATATGCACAAGGCATCCACCCATGATCCCCTCAAAAAAATCCGAGAAGAAACGCCCTCAAATCCACGAATCGAGGGAAGAACGAAACCCCCCAAAAATAGCCCTGAAAATGACACGAAAATCAAAAGGGACTAGGAGATCACCGCAATGCCGAATGCTTCCATACATCCAGAGGTCAGAGTCTATACAAGAATCTAGCCTAAGGAATACAGAGGGAAAAGAAGCAGTTCAAAGCAATCTACCGGGGGAGGAAACCCTAGAGTCCAAGAGAGAGAGATGCCATCCACCTCTCCGCTATTTATACGAAGTCCATCGGAGGTAGGTAAATGACCACGCTACCCCTACTGCTTGAAATGACCACGATCTCCGGTCATGTGTCGTGAGCAACCGGAGTCGATCAACCAAAAGTTGTCCAAGCCTCACACCTGCAATAAAAACAAGAACGAGAATGAGTAAGCGACTCAACACTGGGGTTAGTTCCAAAAGAGTCAAACCAGTGTCGAGCCATTTGCTCAAAAAAAGGGTTAGCAAAGTCCATTCTAGCAACACCCCGAGGCGGAGCCCTCTCACGCCTACCACCAAAGGACCTGTCACGTCTCACTGGAGGAGTACGCGCACCACGAGGGGGAAAACATGGCCCGTAGTCCATCTGAGACCCAAAGCTCCGATCGTGCCTCCCAAACTCGTAACGGTCACGAGAAGGAGCACTTCGAGCCAACTCACCACGCCCAAACCCAACACGCCTACCTCTCTGAGGAAACACACCTCCACCTCCACCTCCACGAGTGGGAACTGTACGCACATACACCTCACCCCTAGGTAGAGGCCCTCTACGAGGCTCAGGCACACCACGAGCAAGGTGGTACCTGTCCTTGTTTGCCATCTCCCTAGCAAACCTCTCATCCCTCTTCCTCCGGAAATAGAACTCATCCTTATGCCCATCCCTCCCACAATACTCACAATGGAAGCGGATCGACACTGGCTTAGGCTGTGGCTTCTCTACAAGCTTCTCTCCAGCTTTCTCTCCTGACTTCCCATCAAAGACACTCCCCTAGGTGCTCATAAACTTGATGGGTTTTTGGTAGTTCTAAGCTTTGTGGGGAAACACTGGTGGATCTGGTGTTGTGTCTAGCTTGTTTCTGAGGTGGTTTGGCTTGGGTGCAAATTTGTTCATTGGTGTGGTATGTGGTGGAGTAGGAATCTCTCCAACTTTCTCTTCTCCCTCACCACTCTTCTCACCACACTTGTCGGCCCCCAACGCCTGACCATCAAACCTCTTAAACTGAGACAACATCAAACTCAATTGTGGCTCAAGCCCAGACAACCACCCCATCATTTTTCTCAGTTCGTCATTTTCATCCTGCAGACGATCAACATGGTGTACAAGTTCCATGTTTTTCAAAGCATGCATTTCACAGGTTGAACATGATGTAGGAAGAGGAGCTTTCAATGCCGCCTCAAGAGAAACAATTCTAGTGTGAGACTCATCTAGCCTAGCATGCCAAACAGGACATAAGGTACAAGCACGTAGTAAAGCTGGCCTAGACTTCAATTCACCACAATCATTGACTGCTCTCAAGGAGAAGCATGCCTCAAGGAGAGCAGTCAAGTCAGCAAGAAAAACTGAGCAATCACCACAATCCATCTCATCAGACACCACAGGAGCAGATTTCAAAGCACCTATCTCATTTCTAGCATCTACAAGCAAGGATTCAAGCTCGGCTATCTTATCCTTAGAATCACCCAATAGAGACCTAAATTCCCTCTTCTCCTTGCTGGTCTTTCTAAGCACATCATCATGGTTATCAAGCAACTCATTGAGCCTAGCATTCTCCTCTAGCAAGAAGTTGGGATCTTGTCGTACCTCTTCATCAGAGTCAGAGTTCGAATCTGCACTGTGCTTCCCACCCTTCTTGGAGTGCGCCATGCCGCAAAAGGCTCCTTGTGCGACGAAGCTCAAGCCGGTGAAGTTCTTGCCCGTGTGCCGCTTGTCCTTGTGCCTTTCTTGCTCTTCCTCGCTGCTCGAGTCGGAAGAAGCATCACTTGATGTCGAGTCGATGTCGCTCGCTCTGGCCACCATCACTCGAGCGGTCTTCTTCTTGTGGCCGCCACTCTTCTTGTGCCTTCTCTCACCCTTGTCCTTGTGCTTGTCCTTGTAGTTGTTCTGGGAGCGGTGCTTGTTGTAGTCGTGCTTGGGCTTGCCCTTGTAGTCGTTCTTGATCTCCATGGCTTCAGGGCATTCGGCGATGAAGTGCCCGTGCTTCCCGCAATGATAGCACATCCCCGAGCTCCGCCTTGCATTCTTGCGGTTCTCGTACATCCGCCCAAACCTCTTGCTCAACAAAGCGAGGTCGTCCTCGCTCAGCACCTCAAAGTCCTCATCTGGCAAAGACACAAGACAAGACAAAGAGAAACCACCAGAGTTAGCGTTAAACCTTGACCCGGAGACAAGAGCCAAACTATGAGGATCAGTGGGGCTCTCGCTCTTGGCTCTCAAGCCATGATCAACCTCCGAAGACCTGAGCTTGGAAAACAGCTCATCCAGCGTCAGCGTATCATGCACGCTCGACTCCTCAATGGCCATGACCTTGGCACTCCACACGGACCTATCCAGGGCATGCAAAAGCTTGATAGCTTGATCATGATCCGTGTATGGGAGCACTATCACATTGGCCCTCATGTTGTTGACTATGCTAGTGAAGCGCTGGAACATCGCATCGGTCGACTCGCCGGGGAAATGAGTGAAGTTCTCGTACTCTCTCCGGTAAGTGGAAAACAAATGGGCTTGCACTTGGGCATTGCCAACATGAGCATTTCTCAACTTGAGCCAAATTTTGCCACGTTCTCTCCGTACACATGCTCGAACTCCGAGGCACAAAGAGCACGGAACAAGTAATCAACGGCCTTGCTGTTGGCCTCACACATGTCCCGCGATCCTGGAAGTAGAAAACTATCTGGGATGACATAATGAGGATTCTGAGTGACCTCCCAGATAAGAGTTCCCTTCCCTCGCAAAAACACGCCCATGCACCTCTCCCACATCGGGTAATTCTTGCCATCAAAGTGCCATGGACCCGACCCCTCGCCGTAATCGCCCATCTTTGGATCTTAGACTGGTTAGAATCAAGAAGATCCGTAACCGGCTCTGATACCAATTGAAGGACTGAATAGGGTGACCAGAGAGGGGGGGAGTGAATGGGAGCCGATAAAAATTCTTCCCGAAGGTCGAACTCGGCTTATACCCCGATTGCCACTCCAAACGCTCGCGCACACAAAGGAAGCTCCAAACAAGGCGCACACAAGCCTACAAGAACAAGAGACCAACCTAGGAGCAAAGAACGGAAGCAACTAGACAAGAATCAAAGGACTTAGGCAACTCTACGAAGTCCTTAGCGGACTGTCCGAGGGGACCAGGCAGACCGTCCGCGATGGCTCCGCGGACCGTCCGTCAGGTCTCGGCGGACCATCCGAAAAAGCAACCCGAACCTCCAGTAGCGCACCGGGAAAAACAGACTGTCCGACGGTTCACTGCGGACCGTCCGACTGTCACGGACCATCCAGACCTACCACGCGGACTGTCAAACACGTTGCCACCGAACCAAAGCAACTCAACGGATCGAAACTCGAGCGCTCAAGAACTCGTGAAGAATACGAAGAACACCAACACTGCCAGGGCCTCCCGGACCGTCCGCACGGGCCTCGCGGACCGTCCGCCAAGCACGAACAGAACAGAAAAATGCTCGAGCTTGGGAGTCAACTCCACCTTTCCATCACAGGATCTCCCAAACGGCTAGAGCTCTTGAGAAAAGATTTTGGGGAGATGAGAAGCGTCACACAAGGAAGCTATGCCCCAAAAATCTCGACCTCTAACTCCCTAAATCACCGGGAATCACGGATCACACGAACCACCACCATGAACTCGGGCTCCAACCAAAAACGCATGAATCGAAGGTGTTTCCCGGTGTTTGGGTGGTCAAGATCACACACAAAGATGCACAAGGCATCCACCCATGATCCCCTCAGAGAAATCCGAGAAGAAACGCCCTCAAATCCACGAATCGAGCGAAGAACGAAATGCCCCAAAAGTAGCACCGAAAATGACACGAAAATCACAAGGGACTAGGAGATCACCGCAACGCTGAATGCTTCCATACATCCAGAGGTCAGAGTCTATACAAGAATCTAGCCTAGGGAATACAGAGGGAAAAGAAGTAGTTCAGAGCAATCTACCAGGGGAGGAAACCCTAGAGTCCAAAAGAGAGAGATGCCATCCACATCTCCGCTATTTATACGAAGTCCATCGGAGGGAGGTAAATGACCACGCTACCCCTACTGCTTGAAATGAAGACGCCATTTCACCTCTTCATCGGACGGACATGCTTCCACCGCGGCTTCGCTTCACCTCGACGCAAACCCCGCGATCACGCCACGTGCCCTCCACCTCGAAGCTTCCCGAAGCTCCCGGATCACCGTCTCCGTCGCCTCGGGCCTCCGGGCTTGGTTTTGACGCCCAAACTAAGAAACCGTCCACCGATGGTTTTGTGGGCAAACCAACAGACCCCGCGTGCAAGCTTCGGGCTCCTTCCGCTACCTTGCACCGGCCCATGTTCACGACTTCAGCCCGCCAGTCTTGCACCGCACGGCTCGCACTTGACCCCATCGGCCACCGGGTCCATCGAACCAAGCCTACTTGCCACTCATCACCCGGAGGCCGCCACGGCTAAGACCTTTGCGCTTGTTCTTCACCAGCACCAACACGAGTCAAGCTGCAACCTGTACCTGCACACTTAGCCGAGCATCAGTCCACACAACGTTGTCAATCACTCATCACTAAAGGAGCGACCCTCCCCGGGTCCTCGGACACACCTGGTCCTCGGAAGCTCAGAAGGCGGTCGCGGCCACGGTCACGAATGTCAATTACGTCAACGCCATGGGGTTACACATTGCGAGCCATAAGGCGCATCTTACCACTGAAGCTCAGGTCCAGCTCGGCCACATGCTAGCCAAGTCATATACCTTGAAACACTATAACTTTTCGATCGACATGTATCTTTTTTTAAAATGGACATGTATATTTTTATAAAGAACATGTGCCTATATGCAATTTAGCAATGCATCTGATTTTTCTTTTTGAAAAGAACAATGCATCTGATTAGAAAATAGACTGAGCAAGGCTTATGTGTATTTTTTAAATAAAAGACAGGAGCACTCCTCATCATATAAGAAGAAGAACTATTCATACACAACGCATCGAAGCGAACACCACCGTCTCACAAACAACACACGCAAACAACACACTCAACAAAATAATACACCACCACAAACTGGGAGAGGAAGCGAAAGAAGCCGTTGCGAACTACGTCATCATTGCCAACGTTATGCCACGCCAAAATCCGCGTCCGCTGCAAGCCTGAGTGACATCTCGAACTCCTCTACCATAGGAATCACCCTTAAGCCACACACACAATCGTCGATCCCCCTGTCCTAAAGGAGCATCAGCAGAACACCCTCGTCGCAGCGCTGATTAAAATCACTGATCCTGGCCACTCTGCATGGAGGCCTTGCCTCTCCCACTACCTCGCACTTCTCCGCAAAGACTCAGTTATATGAAGTCGCTATGAGAGTGACACCTCTACCCAGTTGACACCAAGGTCACCACATCACCATGCGTGCCAGCTCAAGACTTCCAGCACCCATGGGTCCTCTGCACCTCCCTGCCAACACAGACCAGGCACACTTCCTTTGCCCATACGTGCGAGCAACACCACCAACCAACCACCGCCACTACCTGACCAAGACGGGATTCAGATGCGGCACCTCCAAGGAGGGCACCACGCCAATGGCGCTGCCGTCACATGTCCAGAGGTGGACAGGGTTCACACCCTCGAGGTCCTCGTGCAGTACGGGACATGATGCCTCACAATGGTGCCCCCAATAGGTAGAATGGTACCACAAGGGCGCCACCACCATCGCTAGTGACAGTGAAGGCTTACGCCGGACTCAGCACCATGTTTGTTACATGTTCTTGACCAAGCCACTATAGCCCGCTCCTCCTCGCCTCCGCATCGGCTCCACCGATGGAAGCCCGACACAACCCGAAGCACCACCACAGGGCCACCAACATGCACCAGCCAGCCCCCAACCCCACTACCAAGACGGTGCCAGACCAACATCACCGTCAAGAAGCACCAATTGCCTCACCTCATATCTCGTCGCCTGTGCAGCAATCCCAGCCAGCCACAACCTACCACAACCAATCACGGCCTCCCACAACCAGCCACTACGTGAAAACCTCAAATAGGTCACGCAGCATTTGTAACGAGCTCTTAACACCCGTTACATGGACCTCCATCTGTAACGGTTGTTGTTTAGCGCCCGTTACACATAAGCGCGGCAGGCTCGACCTCGATCTCGCCCTGACCTCACCACCACAACGCTCGTTACCAATGAGGACTTCTGGTAATGGACTTCTTAAACGCCAGTTACATGTTTTCTTTGTAACGGACGTTAAAATGCGTCCGATACGAAAGTGAATCCTATCGGTAACGGGCTCTTTAAGTCCATTACCGATGACTTTCCTATTGGAGACGCGTGGTTTTTAGGACGCGTCTCCTTTTATGATGACCCAATTGGCGACGCATGTTTGGAGCTAGCATCTCCTTTGTTTTCTCACATCAGAGACGCGTGTTGTTATTACGCATCTTTGTCTTTGTGTTCCAACCACTCTGCTATCTCCGACAACTACACTCGCTCTCTCTCCTCTGAAGGCCCCACTCGCTCTCTCCTCGCCGTTGCTGCAGCAGCATGTGCGCGCGCTCTCTGAAGGCCCCACTCGCTGTGCGCGCTCTCTCTCCTCAGAAAGCCGGCGCTGCAGCAGGCCGGCAGGCTGCGTGCGCGACGGTGAAAGGGGCTGGCGGACGTTGACCGCGGTGCGACGTCCCTCCGCGCTGTACGTCACTGTCCTCCAATGCAGTAGCTGATCCTCCTCCTTGGGCTCGGTGCTGTCCTCCGCGCCGTCGCCGTCGCTGCGGCCGCGACGCCTCGTCCTCCTCCTCAGAAGCGCTCGCCTTGTAGACAGTCCTCATCAAGGTGGAAATTTCCCCCTTTTATTGAACTTCGCTGTCCTAATCCTCTTACTCATCGGTTTTGGTGATGAATTATGCTCATTTGATCTATGGAAATTGTAGAGGGTTGCTGCTGCTCGGGCTTGGATGTATAATAAGTCCCGAGATTGGGATAGTTTCTTAAGGGGGTCAATTGTTTTCTAGATCAAGCAAAGGCAGATATGAGAAACAGTGGTGTTCAGGCAATGCTTTGCCCCTGTATATATTGTCTCAACCAGAAGAAGTTCGAACAACGGGACAACATTTTTCATCATTTGATCACACATGGTTTCAAAGAAAATTACACATGTTGGAATAACCATGGTGAGGAAGGCCTTAATGAAGTCGAAGCAGGATGCCTAAATGAAGGTGACGTGCGACACCATGCTACCGACCTTAATGAAGGGGCAGCGCTATGCCATGATGAAGAGCTTGATGAAGGTGGAGTTTTTGAGGAAAATGAACCATTCCCACCAATTGTGATGAGGCCTGAGGATATCACTGATCAAGAAGTTACGGGCTTCAATGATGGTGAGATGTTGCAATGTGTGCACAATGTTGATCAAATGTTGCAGGATGTTGAGTTTCAACGAGTGTATAGGGCTTCTGAATTAGCGAGGCTGAAGCAGTTCGTTGAAGATTTAAAGAAACCCCTCTATCTTGGTTGCAAGAAGTACTCTCGCCTTTCTGGTGATCTAAAACTTGTGTAGCTTAACGCAGATCATGGTTGGAGCAACAAAAATTTCAAACAACTATTGGATCTCCTTAAGGACATGCTACCCGAGGGAAACCAAATGAAGGACCGAATAGGCGACCAGAGAGGGGGGAGTGAATGGGAGCCGATAAAAATTCTTCCTGAAGAATGAACTCCGCCTATACCCTGATTGCCACTCCGAGTACTCACACACACCAGAGAAGCTCTAGACTAGGCACACACAAGCCTACAAGTCCTAGAGACAAGCCTTGAAGCAAAGCGCGGAAGAACACGAATAACACGAGCACTGTTCAGTAGCCCGCGGACTGTCCGCCAAGGCACCGCGGACTGTCCGCGTGTTGCGAACAGAGCAGAAACTACCCGACCCGCGGGGGTCAACACCACAAAACCATCACCGAATCTCCCAAATGGCTAGATCTCTTGAGACAAGATTTGGGGAGGTGAGAAGCGTCACAAGAGGAATCTATGCCCCAAAAATCTTGGCCTCTAACTCACAAAATCACTGGGAATCGCGGATCACACGAACCACCACCAAGAACTCGGGCTCTGACCAAAAACTCATGAATCGAAGGTGTTTCTCGGCGTTTGAGGGGTCAAGATCACACACAAAGATGCGTAAGGCATCCACCCATGATCCCCTCAAAGAAATCTGAGAGAAAACACCCTCAAATCCCCGAATCGAGCGAAGAACAGAACTCCCCAAAAATAGCCCCAAAAATGACATGAAAATCACAAAGAGCGAGGAGATCACCGCAACGCCAAATGCTTACATACATCCAGAGGTCAGAGTCTATACAAGAATCTAGCCTAAGGAATACAGAGGAAAAGAAGTAGTCCAGAGCGATCTACCGGGGGAGGAAACCCTAGAGGCCAAGAGAGAGAGATGCCATCCACCTCTCCACTATTTATACGAAGTTCTCCGGAGGAGGTAAATGACCATGCTACCCCTACAACTCAAATAGAAGATACACACCCCTCAGGGCAATATGGTCCAGTCTTCATCGAGCAGACACGCTTCCACCACGGTCTTGCTTAGCACTGACGCAAACCTCGCGATCACGCCACGTGCCCCCCGTCTCGAAGCTTCCCGACGCTCCCGGATCCCCGTCTCCGTCGCATCGGGCCTCCGAACTTGGTTTTGCGGCCCAAACCAAGAAATCGTCCACCGATGGTTTTGTGGGCAAACCAACAAACCTCGCGTGCAAGCTTCGGCCTCGATCCGCTACCTTGCACCGGCCTATGTTCACGAGTTCAACCCACTAGTCTTGCATCGCACGGCTCGCACTTGACCCCATCGCCCACCGGGTCCATCGAACCAAGCCTACTTGCCTCTCCATCACCCAGAGGCCGCCACGGCTAAGGCCTTTCGCGCTTGTTCACCTACACCGACACGAGTCAAACCGCAACCTGTACCTGCACACTTAGCCAAGCATCAGTCCACACAATGTTGTCAATCACTCATGACTAAGTAGCGACCCTCCACTGGTTTTCAGACACACCTGGTCCTCAATCTCCCCCTTGATGAGTGCATTGACAACACCCATAGAAATCACATAGAGAAAAAGAAAAGAGAAACAACCACGAACACCAACCTCCAACAAGTGATCCAAAGCCAAACAACAAGCAAAAAACATGATCACTCGCCAGACCATGTCTCGGCCTCCTAAGGCAAGGGCAACAGCTCAACACAGCCGAGACAAACAAACCTCACAAAGAGCACACCACAAAGCACAAAACTCAGGCAAAACCAAAGGAGCTCCCCCTACACATATGCAAACTCCCCCTGAGCAAATGCAACCTCTTTTCTCAAATTTCTCCCCACATGCAAAACTCTCACAAATGCATACAAAATCTCCCCAAATTCTCATACACATTCTCCCCCTTGTTGACAATGCATGAATCAAGATATCATGATGCTCTCCCCCTTGTTTTCATGACAAATGCATGTCAAAGCATATATAATCTACTAAGCTTCTCAAATATACAAAGAGCACAACAAAATTCTACAAATGAGACATAGAGCAAGCAAAGTAGATTGGAGTGTTGTCGCCCCGCGGGGATGACTTAGACCTGACAGAATAACATCTTGAGAGCTAAGTCCCTTAAGGAAGTGCTTCTTGTATCCCGACCTATCCCAGCGAAAGCTGGTGTCCTTGGATAGACCCTCTCTGGTTACTCACCGTCCTAGGAACGAAACCCGACGGGAATACTCATTCTCCTAGGGAGAAGTGCTACAACGGTGTATCCGTGCACTTGCGGATTCGTTCGCACTCGTCAGTGTACCCGGGAGTTTCTTACACAATCATGCTAGTACGCCAGTGGTGGTGACATTAAGAAATGCCAACAAGCATTTCTGGCGCCGTTGCCAGGGACGGCTGTTGTTAACCTTCGAGCCCGTCTATCCTCGTATTTATCTTTCTCCTTTTTTCTTCTACCTTTACCCCCGCTACCCTTTTTGAAGATATCCCTTTTATTTTCTTTACTTCTACCTCTATCCCCGCTACCCATGGAAGGTTATCCTTATAAACACCTTCCTCCTTCGAGGAGTGAACCCTCAGAGCCATCTTCGTCAAGATCCACTCTTACATCTGGCTGTAGGCTTCACCCCTCTCTCATGAAACTAATTCAGGACCTATCCTTCTCGGGGTTAAGTCATGAGAACCCCTTTGATCATGTGAGAGACTATGAGCATCTGATTGAAACTCAGGGTAAAACCGAAGAATCACCGGATGCTCGGAAAAGAGAGTTTTTCCCGCTATCCCTCTCCGGGAAGCACGGGATTGGCACTGTTGTTCTAGTAGAGACTACCTTACTTGGGAAAGGTTGAGAGTAGCTTTTTGCTCCCACTTCTTCCCAACACGACGTGTCATCTCGTTAAGGGCAAAGATTCTCTGTTTCAAGCAATGTGAGGAGGAATCACTAGGAATGGCATGGAATCATTTCGCCTCCGCGGTGGAAGATTGCCCAGTCCTCTACATTCCCGATTGGATGTTGCTTCAGCACTTCTGGTTTGGATTGTGGAAGGATGATGCCATGAGGCTCAATGCTCTCTCCGGAGGATCCTTCCTGCACCTAGATGCTGTCGAGGGAAAAGAGATCCTGGATAATCTCCGAGATTTCGGCTCCCCTTGCATCCCGGTCGATGAGGCACCCCCAGAGGAAATGTTAAGCCACCTAGATCCATCGTCAGCAGAGTCTAAGGGAAAGATTTCGTGGCGCGAGATCTACCGTTGGGTTCCCCTCTTGTGCATCTTCTTAGACCTTCTCCCCGAAACTTTGTCTCGCGGGAGGACGGAGAAAGTAGTTCGGAGAGAACGACCATTCCCGGCCAGGATGACTTGTTCGATCCTCACTACTATCTCCTAAGGAGGGTATGAGAGGCCTATCGTGTTTCTACGTCAAGGTTTGAGCTGAAGTGCTTTGCACTGAAGTTTCGTATAAACCGAGACATCAGTCTCTACTTTATAATCCATTGGATTCATCCATCAAGACTGAAGGAGCACGATCATCTACCGATCGAATGGAGTGCATTCACTTTTTATCTCGAGCACATCGATCGATGCCGATCAGTCAGGAGAAGCTTGCACTTCGTATCTTATGCCTGATTTGATCGATGCCCAATGGGAGGTGCACTTTCCAGCTTATTCATAACCCCCCATTGGAAGCTTAGGCCAGACTTCGGAATGTTTTCATCGCCCCAATGAGAACGTCGAACCCTCTGCCTAAGGTAAGAGCGAGTTAAATCTTGCTCTTCGTCCGAACTCTGGTTCCTGATCGTACACCGGCCTCTGGAAGTCCATGCTCTATCCTCTTTGAAGGCCGTGTGTCTTTCTAAGCTTGAGTTCACTTGGAGATCGGTACCTATTGGTGAAGCACTAGCCTCAGTGCTCGATCTTTTCGTCTTCGAGTTCCGCGACCCTAGTGCTATAGTCCTCGAGTCCCGTGACCACCCCAGGGGATGCCTTGGCATCTCTGGGATGATCACGCTTGCCCTCAGCCTCGAATTACCTTTTTGGGCTCGAGATCGTATACGCACTACCCTTGCAGAACAGAGCTTATCATCATATCAACATTGTCTGCAAGGAGATGGTCATAAGTTGAGACAGGAGATCACAAGACACCCGCATCCTGAGTACTCTTGGGACTCATCTCATTTCCCCAGGAAGAATTATCCCTCGGGTATCTTGTGGACCACGGTCATGCAGGAGAAAGAATTTACCAAGATAAAGAGGAGTAGGCAGAAAGTCCACAGGAAGGCAGCACCATTGTGGCGACACGAACGCTTCGTGACTACCGTCGGCAGTGCCTACACTTTTGACAAACCAAGTATGTCACCAAGGTTACTTCCCTCGGATTCTTTATGGATATATCATGGTTTGGCCAAGGTTGGTGTATAGTGGAGGATGAATTTTCAACCTCAACCTTATCTTAGCCTTAAGCCTAAGCCAATCTTACCATCTCGGGGAATCCACCTGGGCCGTCGGTCTTGAGACTTGCTGGAGCCCACACGAGAAGGGGGAGGACCAGAGGGGCCCACAGGGGGCCGGCCGAACCCAGGTTCGGCCGAAACCCTGGTGCCGCCTCTCCCCTTCTTCTTTCGCATGTGCGTCTCATTCTCCTCCAGAAACCTTCTCTCTGCCGCCCAACGAGTTTTCCCATCGCGAAGAGCCATCTCCTCCACCTCACCATCCTCAGCTCATCACCGCATCCATGGCCGGCTACGATTTCACTCGGCTCCGTAGGGAGGTTTCACCCCTCACTTCAGGGGAAGGGAGCCCCTCTCGTTTCATCAACTTCAGCAACCTGGATGAGGTGATGGGGTCGCCGGAGGCCATGACTCCTGAGAGAGGCAGGAGTGTAGAGAGCACTCGCAGGATGCGCACTGACTCTCCGATGCAGTCGTCTCGGCGAGGCTCCTCCTCCGCGCCTTCTTTCCCGGTCAGGATGGCCACCATGGGGAGCAAGACCGTTGCCAAGCGCGTCTTGTTTGATGATCCCCCTGGGCCACCTCTGAAGCCAGGAGAGCGCTACCTTGGGTCTGACTTCAACAGCTACGGAGAAGCTTTTTGTCATACTTATGAGCAGGATGTGTGGGACGAGTTCCCGCTTCCACAGACCCGGTGCCAAATCTTCGGAGTGAAGACAGCCACTGGAGGCTATGGTACACCCTACCATAAGCCGCCTCAGTGGGATCGAGTCCTCACCAAGATCATTGCAGACATCCGGGTAAATGGCGCCAAGAAGACCCCGGCCCTGGCGAAGCTAGCAAACAGACTAGCTGAACTGTTCTTAGAACATGAGAAGCTAGTTGAAGAGCTGGCTAAGCAGAGGGACGAGTATCATAAGCTCAGGCTTGAGTATCACCAGCTGGAGGAGGATATGACCCAGAAGCTGCAGAGGCTGGCAGTTGCTGAGAGAAAGGAGCAGATCCTTTTCGAGTAGTGGGGATTAGCCCCAGTTTTAGTTCATTAGGCGCTAGTCTAGGTCTAGGTTTATTTCCCTTTATTTCATTTATTTCTTTTGCATGTGTGTAAGCGCCTAACAATTTCGTTTGAAACATTTGGATTTGAATAAAGTGGCTCACCAGTCATGTAACCCAATTTAGCCACCATTGTGTCATTACTTTGGTATCTTTGATTTAGAGGACATCTAGGTTTGAGACAGTGTGGGGGAAGAGCCACGACTCTCCCAATGCAGGCACGACGTTTTCCATACGTACCCACTGTGAGCACTCCGCGCTAGCTGATCGATCACCTACCGAGAACCTGAATGGGACCCACACGAGTTCACTCCTGTGGAGAGCGTCTCACGGTTCATCTCCCATGCATAGCGCCGGTTTGCAACTCGACAACTCACTCTCTCTCATTCCCGAGTTTTATAAGCTATATCTATCTATCTCTAAACTAAAACTCGAATGATGATGCTAAATGATCACCTAGCTTGCCTATACCTGAGTAGACTTACATATGTTCTATTCCTTGTTATCTACCTGATGCTTGTGAACCATAATCTCCTTAAGGACAAGCATGTTCACCTAAGTAATTGATGAGTATGATATGGCTGGATGATATGATCTGTTGCTCTGATGACTAACTCTCTTGGGGAATTTATTTTTGAAAACTCAAAACCTCTTGGAAAGGCTCCTCTTTGATATGCCTCTGTCCCATTAGAGCCATATGATCTTTGTAGGTAAAAACCTTCGATTCATATGCTGCTTGTTATTACTTTGAGCTTTGTCAAATTCTGTGACCCTTGTGATAATTCTTCTCATTACTTTCATGATCAAGATTTATGTGCACCCCACCTATTTCCCCTTGCTATGCTTCTACACTGGAAGTTAGCATTGTATCATTTTTTCCATTCCACAAAATAAAAGCTCCGTATGTGGTGTGACATCTCTCTTCAGAAGTGTCCTTCAAAAAAAAGAGACATGGGCTATGAAAAAAAAAGAGAAAGATACATGCTCAAGGCATGATGAAAAAAAAGAAAAGAGAAAGAATAGCCCATGTCCAAAATAAAGAAGGAATAGGAGAGAGATGAGATCATGCAAAAAGGAGTTCCATATCATAGATGGTAATAACTAGTGTCCATTCCGGGGCTAGTGTCCACCTTACCAACAACCCAAAGTTCTCACCATATATGTGTATGGTAATATCTAGCACCCATTCCGGGCCTAGTATCCACCTTACCATACACACCATAGCCATACCGGTGCACATCTTGATCTAATGGTATGATTTGATTTTCTATGTGGATCCAGTCTTTGACTTTGCAAAATATGTGATGCAAGTATGCTTTCTCTTTATCCTACCCTGAGCTTCACATATAGCCATCATTAGAAGTAGGATGAAGAAAGGCAAATGCCTTAGTGAGGACATATACACATTGAGCGATCTGAGAGAATCAAATGAGGAAGCCATCAAGAGTTTTGTTTATGAAAAAACTTGCAAAACCCCAAGGTGTTTATCATCAGGTGCAAAAGTGACTTGATTCACAGCTGTTCTACTTTTCAATCACTCAAGGGGATATGATAGCCACTACACAGAGGTTCACAGGAGCAAGGTATGACTTGGAATATCTCTTATGTCTGTCTTACTCTTTGGTATTCGTGACCCACTTCGCTTTGTTTCCCCTTCACTCGGGACGAGCAAAGGTCAAGTGTGGGGGTGTTGTTGACGGTCGATATTTGCCATTTTCAAGGCCGTCAACTCCTGCAAATTTGAGCATGAATTGCACATCCACACTAGAATAAGAGCTTAAACTCATACTTTCCACCAGTGTCGATGTCTATTTGAATGCAGGTATTTAGCATAAGATATGGGAAGAATTCATGCACTTTCACTCCACTCCAATCCAAGGCACTCAAATGCTGGCCAATCAGGGGCTGCCACATGGATTCTCCTGGATCCATGATGTCACCAATCCATGTGAAGGACTCTCGACGAATCATACGCTGCCACGTCAGCATCACATGGATCCATGGGCCCACTTTGGTAAATAAACCGCCAGGAAACGTGCCATGCACAAAGGAGAGGCATTAGGGCCCACATGGAAGCGAGCCAGAGGAAGCACGGGCCAGATCGCCGGCCAGAGGTTTCGGCCGACCCTAGGATCGGCCAAACCGACCTAGGGTCGGTTGATCCTCCCCCTCCACGTGCTGCTTGCTCGTTGGCCCTTGGCTGCATTCCCGGGTGTTTAGGGGCACTTTGAGCCCCGGAGCAAGGATCCTCCTTGTCTATAAATAGGAGGGGAGGGGCTCCATTTCACACACACCACCAAGCTCTCAAGTTCCACTTCTCTCTTGTGTAGCTCTCTCTCCCTCTCTCCAACTCTGCCCATGAGAGGTGATCCTCACCTCTATGTGGTAGAATGGTGATGAGGAGAGATCTAGATTAGGATTAGTTGAGAGGTAGAGTAGGTGTAAGGAGTGAGTTGATGTCCTCGTGGATGCTTGTTCTTCATTTAGATCAAAGTGAGTATTTCAGCATTTCTTATTTAAACTATAGTGTATGCATGATTGATTTGTTCTTGTGTTCGTGGCTCGTTCATAAGTTAGAGGCTTGTGTTCTTCATGACACAAGGCTTCGATCCTTTAGAGCTAGAGCCGTAGTTCATTTACTTGTTTGCATGATCTAATCCTGTTTAGTTAAGTAAGTCCGCTGTATCTCGTTCAGCTGCATCCATAGCTTCCTTTCTGCTCCCAGTTCAATGATATGATCTAATTCCAATCTTTCCCTTGTTCGCGGGACCGTATCTATACAGTTGCTATAGTGTAGTTTGCAGGTCGACAGACATAACTGCACTATAGTGTTTATCTGGGGTACAGACGTGGTGTCTGGGCCCTGGTTTTCCTGCGAAGACCACGTACGATCGTAGCGTAGAGGTAGGCTGTAGTGGTGACAGCCTATTGGACCCTTTGTCAACCCTCTTACATCGCGTACCGAGTTGGGCTCGCTTGCCAGCACCTTGGAGTGTTGTCGCCCCACGGGGATGACTGAGACCTGACAGAATAACATCTTGAGAGCTAAGTCCCTTAAGGAAGTGCTTCTTGTATCCCGACCTATCCCAACGAAAGCTGGTGTCCTTGGATAGACCCTCTCTGGTTACTCACCGTCCTAGGAATGAAACCCGACGGGAATACTCATTCTCCTAGGGAGAAGTGCTACAATGTGTATCCGTGCACTTGCGGATTCGTTCGCACTCGTCAGTGTACCTGAGAGTTTCTTACACGATAACGCTAGTGCGCCAGTGGTGGTGACGTTAAGAAACGCCAATAGTGCAGATCCCTGCTGTCATGGTTTTGCAGCTTCGGAGGTGCTCTACCTCGTCCTCTTCCTCTTCCTGTTGTGGAATGGCCACCTCGCTGAGAGTTCTGGTTGTGGTAATCTTGAGTTTGAGACGGATTGTTTGATGCATTGTCTTGCACGTTCATGATGGATTGGTGTCCCGTCCAGTTGTTGCCTTTTTGGGATTTCCTTTGCTGGTATCTTTCTGCCACTCTTCTTCTGTGATCTTCATCAGATTTGCAGTATTTTTCCAATTCCTCAAATAGCTCATCCATGGATTTAGGGTCCAATCTGGAAAAATGACCGGCTATTTGCCCTGGAGTCAAACCACTTATGAGAGCGGAGATCGTTGCCTTGTCATCGGCATTTGGAGTTTGAGATTTTAACTGCATGAATCTTCTTACGAATTCCGCTAGCGGTTCCTTGTCTCTTTGTTTGCACTGATACAAATCTGCTATTTTTGTGGTTGTGTGATGGAAGGCTTGGAAGACTTGGAGGAATTTGGCTTTTAGATCCAGCCAACTGTACACCGAGTGCGATGGTAAAAGCGAGTACCAATTCAGCACCGGACCTTCGCATGCGATGACGAAGGATTTTGCCAAAGCGATGTCATCTCCGCCTACCGAGGCTACTGAAGCTTCATAACTCATTAGGAACTGTCTGGAATTGTCGAAGCTGTTGAACTTTGGAAGTGAGACTGGCTTGTACTTGGACGGCCAAGGAGCTGTTTGGAGGCCTACGGAAAGTGGAGAGTTTAGCTCGTTGAACTGGGCAATCCCATTGTTTGTGTGCTCTAGGTTTTCTGGAAGGATGAAGTTTTGCTTGATTTGCTGGTTTTTGGTTGTGGAATCTGGGTCTGGTGTGAATCACCGGAAAGAATTGTTCTCTGTCTCAGCCATGTCATCGATTTCTTTCTGTAGCTGCATTATCTCCCATTTCGCTTGTTCCAATTTTTGCAATTTGTCAGTGGCTTGCTTCTTGGCCTTGAGCTGCATGGCTAGCTTGTCTTTCTGCCTTTTCAAAGTTTGGACTTGCTTCAACGCCGCCTCTAACTCTTTATCAGGTACTTCATGTTCATTATGCTCATTGCTGGCTTTTGGAATTTCTTCCGGCTCTATACTTTTCTCATTTCTGTTGCTTTGCAGGTCTTGGACTTGTTCTGGATCTTGTGTGATGTTGGTTTTGGGGTGGAGGACAAGGCCTTGCTCTGTGTTTTCTTGGTTGTCTTCGCTCTCAGGATCTTGTGCGGTGGATTTCTTAGTTTTCTTTGGTGGTGCCATCGTGGGTTTCTAACGGCTAAGAACACGGTGGGCGCCAATGTTGGGAATTCGAAAATCCCCAGACAATAAAGCGGAAAGGTGCTCAAAAGTTCTTCCACTCTGAAAAAAGGTGATCCCTTTACACGGAGGCATGGGAGCTCCTTTTATAGTGCCTGGAGGTCACTTTTACATTCCATTTCTACCCTTGACTATTGTATAAATAAATAAAAAACGAAGGGTACATTCGTCCCCGCCAATTGAGGGGGCTTCGCTTGTATTACAGATTTGCCATTTACGTCTAACAACTTCTTTGTTCTTGCGTAGTCAAGCTTCTCACGTTTCTTTGTGTCTTCGCGTTGACGACATTGACCGATTCAACATCGAAGCATTTCTCCTGATTCAGGCTTTCTTCCTCTCTCTTTCTTCATCTTCACTCGGGCTCGTTCTCTTTCTCATTTGTGTTAGCACCGTTCTTCGACTAAGCTTATTCCCGCCAAACCTTGAGCTTCGTGGCGCTCTTCGTAGAAAACCATAACTTTGGGAGATGGTTTTTATGAATACTCTTCATCTACCAACTTCGCTCCCTGAAAAAAGCAACCAACGAAAACACCATTCTGCTTTTGACAAGAACCTCTATTAGAGGAAACGGTGCTATTTTTCCGGATCAAAGGAGAAAAATATCCTTTTCTTAACATCCGAAGTTTACCACATCAAGAGAAATATAAAAGAGAGGGTCTTGTGATCTTCGCTAAGCAAAAATAATCTTCACTCTTTCACAGACTCAAGTATCATAACAACCTGTTTTCTTGCAAAACTGAATTTGTGTGAAAACCATTTTTCCTCCGAATGAGCGAGGGTGACTGGAGAAAAGGTCGATTCCCCCACATCATGACAAATGGGTCTTTGACCCCAAGCAAAGAGAACATGATGCTAAAGCACAAACTAAACATGATATAGGCATTTGAACACAAATTGAGCATAGATAAGTATCTACTCATGAGTGAAGCATTTTTAGCATTTTCATAAAAAGGAAGTTATCTCAACATGAAAATATGACAATACCGTCAAGAGCATAGCATTCACAACACCATTCCCAAAGCATACACATATCTCACATATAGCACATCATAGTGATCAAAGTATATAAGAGAATCCTAGCACAAATGATCCAAAGATGGTTATCCTACCAGGTTTTGTACAGAAATGTAAAATGCATGCTTGGAATGCAACAAAAGATACATATATTGGCGTTTCTTAACGTCACCACCACTGGCGCACTAGCGTGAGCGTGTAAGAAACTCCCGGGTACACTGACGAGTGCGAACGAATCTGCAAGCGCACGGACACACCGTTGTAGCACTTCTCCCTAGGAGAATGAGTATTCTCGTCGGGTTTCATTCCTAGGACGGAGAGTAACCAGAGAGGGTCTATCCAAGGACACCAGCTTCCGCTGGGATAGGTCCGGATACGAGAAGCACTTCCTTAAGGGACTTAGCTCTCAAGATGCATCTGTCCGGTCTCAGTCATCCCCGTGGGGCGACAACACATCCTAACTTTTTAGGGAGAGGCCAATGTACTGACATCGAGCCCAACTCGGTACGCTGGCGCAGGGGGTTTGCAAAGGGTCCAACAGGATGTCACCACTGCGGCCTACCTCTACGCTACGAGCATACGCAGTCTTCGCAGGAAAACCAGGGCCCAGACACCACGTCTGTACCCCAGATAAATACTATAGTGCGGTTACGTCTGTCGACCCGCTAACTACACTATAACAACCATATGAATACGGTCCCACGAACTAGAGAAAGAACGGATTCAGGTCACACTTTGTTCATCGAGCTACGAAGCAGAAAGGAAGATATGGATGCAAACAAATGAGATACAGCGGACTCACTTAGCTAAACAGGATCAGAGCATGCAAACAGGTATATGAACTACTGAGCTAGCTCTACAGGATCGAAGCCTTGTGTCACGAAGAACACAAGCCTCTAACTTATGAATGAGCCAAGAACACAAGAACAAATCAAGCATGCATGATGTCCACTATAGTCTAAATAAGAAATGCTGAAATACTCACTTTGATCTAAATGAAGAACAAGCATCCACGAGGACATCAACTCACTCCTCACCCCTACACTACCTCTCAACTAATCCTAATCTAGATCTCCCCTCATCACCATTCTACCAAATAGATGTGAGAATCACCTCACAAGGGCAAAATTAGAGAGAGGGAGAGAGAGCTACACAAGAGAGAAGTGGAACTTGAGAGCTTGGTGGTGTGTGTGAAATGGAGCCCCTCCCCTCCTATTTATAGACAAGGGAGTGGCTTGCTCCGAGGCTCCAAGTGCTCCAAAACACCCCGGGATGCAGCCAAGGACCAATGAGTAAGTGCCACGTGGAGGGGGAGATCAACCGACCCTAGGTTGGTTCGGCCGATCCTAGGGTCGGCCGAAGCTCTCGGCCCTCCATCTGGGGTGTGCTTCCTCTGGCTCGCTTCCATGTGGGCCCTCGTGCCTCTCCTCCGTGCATGGCACGTTTCCTGGCAGTTTAGTTGGCAAAGTGGTCCCATGGATCCATGTGAAGCTGATGTGGCAGCGTATGATTCGTCGAGAGTCCCTCACATGGATTGGTGACATCATGGATCCAGGAGAATCCATGTGGTAGCCCCTGATTGGCCAGCATTTGAGTGCCTTGGATTGGAGTGGAGTGAAAGTGCATAGATTCCTCTCATTTCTTATGCTAAATACCTGCATTCGAATAGACATCGACACTGGTAGAAAGTATGAGTTTAAGGTCCTATTCTAGTGTGAATGTGCAATTCATGCTCCAATTTGCAGGAGTTGACGGCCATAAAAATGGCAATTATCAGCCGACAATAGATACACACTCCAAGTTCACCTCGCAAGCGTGTGAAGGTAACTTGGTCAAGTCATAGGCCCGGAATGGCTATGGTGCGCACAGAGAAAATCAAATCATACCATCAGATCAAGATGTGCACCGGTATGGCTATGGTGTGTATGGTAAGGTGGATACTAGGCTCGGAATGGGTGCTAGATATTACCATACAAAAACTTGATCCACAGAGAAAATCAAATCATACCATCAGATCAAGATGTGCACCGGTATGGCTATGGTGTGTATGGTAAGGTGGATACTAGGCCCGGAACGGGTGCTAGATATTACCATACATGTATATATGGTGAGAACTATGGGTTGTTGGTAAGGTGGACACTAGCCCCGGAATGGATACTTGTCATTACCATCAAAATCATGGAACTCCTTTTTGCATGACCATCCCTCTCCTTTTTCCTTCTTTATTTTGGATATGGGCTATCCTTTCTCTCTTTTTTTTAAATATGCTTTGGGCACGTGTATTTATGTATATATATATTTTTCATAACCCGTATCTATTCCTTGAAGGATACTTTTAGAGAGAGGGAGGTCACACCACATATGGAGCTTTTACTTTTGTGGAATGGATGAATGATACAATGCTAACTTCCAGTGTAGAAGCATAGCAAGGGGAAATAGGTGGGGTGCACATAAACTTTGATCATGAAAGTAATGAAAAGAATTCTCACAAGGGTCACAAAATTTGACAAGGCTCAATGCAATAACAAGTAGCATATGAATCGAAGGTTTTTGCCTACAAAGATCATATGGCTCTAATGGGACGGAGGCAAATCAAAGAGGAGCCTTTCCAAGAGGTTTTGAGATTTCAAAAATAAACAACCCAAGAGAGTTAGTCATCAGAGCAACAGATCATATCATCCAGCCATATCATACTCGTCAATTACTTAGGTGAACATGCTTGTCCTTAAGAAGGTTATGGTTCACAGGCATCAGGTAGATAACAAAGAATGAAACATATGTAAGTCTACTCAGGTACAAGCGAGCTGGGTGATCTTTTAGCATCATCATTCGAGTTTTAATTTTAGAGATAGTCAGATATAGCTTATAAAACTCAGGAATGAAAGAGAGTGAGTTGTCGAGATGCAAATCGGCGCTATGCATGGGAGATGAACTGTGAGAGGCTCTCCACAGGAGTGAACTCGTGCGGGTCCCGTTCAGGTTCTCTGTAGGTGATTGATCAGCTAACGCGGAGTACTCACAGTGGGTACGTATGAAAACATCATGCCTGCATTGGGAGAGTCGTGGCTCTTCCCCCACAATGTCTCGAACCTAGATGTCCTCTAACTCAAAAGACCAAAGTAATGACACAATGGGTGGCTAAACCGGGTTACATGACCGGTGAGCCACTTTATTCAAATCCAAATGTTTTCGAACAAAATGATTAGGCGCTTACACACATGCAAAAGAAATAAATGAAATAAAGGGAAATAAAGGGAAACAAACCCAGACCTTGACTAGCGCCTAATGAACTAAAGCTGGGGCTAATCCCCACTACTCGGAAAGGATCTGCTCCTTTCCCTCAGCAACTGCCAACCTCTGCAGCTTTTGGATCATGTCCTCCTCCAGCTGGTGATACTCAAGCCTGAGCTCATGGTACTCGTCCCTCTGCTTAGCCTGCCCTTCAACTAGCTTCTCAAGCTCTAAGAACAGATCAGCTAGTTTGTTTGCTAGCTTTGCTAGGGCAGGGGTCTTCTTGGCGCCATTCACTCGGATGTCTGTGAGGATCTTGGTGATGGCTCACTCCCACTAAGGTGGCTTATGGTAAGGTGTGCCATAGCCTCCAGTGGCTTTCTTCACCCCGAAGATCTTGCACCGGGTCTGTGGGAGTGGGAACTCATCCCACACGTCCTGCTCGTACGTGTGGCAGAAGGCCTCTCCGTAACTGTTGAAGTAGGAGCCAATGTAACGCTCTCCTGGCTTCAGAGGTGGCCCAGGAGGATCGTCGAACAAGACGCGCTTGGTAGCAGTTTTGTTCCCCATGGTGGCCATCCTGACCGGGAAAGAAGGCAGGGAGGAGGAGCCTCGCTGGGACGACTGCACCGAGGAGTCGGTGCACACCCTGCGAGTGCTCTCTACACTCCTGCCTCACTCGGGAGTCATGGCCTCCGGCGATCCCATTACTTCATCCAGGTCGCCGAGGTCGACGAGATGAGAGGGGCTCCCTCCCCCTGAAGTGAGGGGCGTAGCCGCCCTACGGAGCCGAGTGAAACCGTAGCTGGCCATGGATGCGGTGATGAGTGAGGATGGTGAGGTGGAGGAGATGGATTCTCGCGACGCGAAAACTCGTCGGGCGGCAAAGAGACGGTTTCTGGAGGGTAATGAGACGCACACGCGAAACAAGAAGGGAGGAGGAGACACCAGGGTTTCGGCCAAACCAGGGTTCGGTCGGCCCCAGGTGGGCCCCTCTGGCCTTCCCCCTTCTCGCGTGGGCTCCAGCAAGTCTCAGGATCGAAGGCCCAGGTGGATTCCCTGAGATGGAAGGGTTGGCTTAGGCTTAAGGCTAGGATAAGGTTGAGGTTGAAAATTCATCCTCCACTATATAACAACCTTGGCCAAGTCATGATATAACCATAGAGAATCTGGGGGAGCTCACCTTGGCAACATACTCATTCACTGTGTCGCTATGATGATGTTGTCTTCCTATGATCCTGGCTTACTCCTCTTTATCTTTGACAATTTTGTTCTTCTGCATAATCACGGCTCACAAGATACCCGAAGGATAATTCTTCCTGGGGAAACGAGATGAGTCCCAAGAGTACTCAGGATGCGGGTGTCTTGTGATCTCCTATCTCAACTCATGACCATATCCTTGCAGACAATGTTGATGTGATGACAAGCTCTGATCTGCAAGGGTAGTTCATATACGAACTCGAGCCCAAAAAAGTGTATCAAAGCTGAAGGCAAGCATGATCATCCCAGAGAGGCTGAGGCATCCCTCAGGTGGTCACGGGACTCGAGGATTATAGCACTAGGGTCGCGGAACTCGGAGACGAAAAGATCAAGCACTGAGGCTAGTGCTTCACCAATAGGTACCGAACTCCGAGTGAACTCAAGCTCAGAAAGACACTCAGCCTTCAAAGAGGATAAAGCATGGACTTCTGGAGGCCGGTGTACGATCAAGAACCAGAGTTCGGATGAAGAATGAGATTTAACTCGCTCCTACCTTAGGCAGAGGGTTCGATGTTCTCATCGGGGTGATGGAAACATCCCAAGGTCTGGCCTAAGCTTCCAATGGGAGGTTATGGATAAGCTGGAAAGTACAACTCCCATTGGGCATCGATCAAATCAGGCATAAGATACGAAGTGCAAGCTTTTCCTGACTGATCAGCATCGATCGATGTGCTCGAGATAAAAAGTGAATGCACTCCATTCGATCAGTAAATGATCGTGCTCCTTCGGTCTGATGGATGAATCCAATGGATTATAAAGCAGAGACCGATGTCTTGGTTTATACGGAACTTCAGAGCAAGGCACTTCAGCTCAAACCTCAACATAGAAACACGATAAGCCTCTCATACCCTCCTTAGGAGATAGTAGTGAGGAACGAACAAGTCATCCTGGCCGGGAATGGTCGTTCTTTCCGAACTACTCTCTCCGTCCTCCCACGAGACAAAATCTCGGGGAGAAGGTCTAAGAAGATGCACGAGAGGGGAACCCAAGGGTAGATCTCGCGCCACGAAATCTTTCCCTTAGACTCCTGCCGTTCAGGAATGACATCTTCAGCTAGACCTCAGAAAGAATGGATATGAAATCTTGGACTTGGCTGATGATGGATCTAGGCGGCTCAACATTTCCTCTGGTGGGTGCCTCATTGACCGGGATGCAAGGGGAGCTGAAATCCCAGAGATTATCCATGACCTCTTTTCCCTCGACAGCATCTAGGTGCACAAAGGGTCCTCCGGAGAGAGCATTAAGCCTCATGTCATCATCCTTCCGCAATCCAAACCAGAAGTGTTGAAGTAACATCCAATCGGGAATGTAGAGGACTAGGCAATCTTCCACCGCGGAGGCGAAACGATTCCATGCCATTCCTAGTGATTCCTCCTCACATTGCTTGAAACAGAGAATCTTGGCCCTTAGCGAGATGACATGTCGTATTGGAAAGACAAAAAGCTGCTCTCAACCTTTCCCAAGTAAGGTAGTTCCTACCAAAACAACAGTGCCAATCCCGCGCTTTCCCGGAGAGGGATAGGGGGAAAACTCTCTTTTCCGAGCATCCGGTGATTCTCCGGTTTTACCCCAAGATTCAATCAGACGCTCGTAGTCTCTTACATGATCAAAGGGGTTCTCATGACTTAACCCCGAGAAGGATAGATCCTGAATCAGCTTCATGAGAGGGGGGCGAAGCCAACAGCCAGATGTATGAATGGGTCTTGACGAAGATGGCTCTGAGGGTTCACTCCTCGAAGGTGGAAGGTGTTTACAAGGATAACCTTCCATGGGTAGCGGGGGTAGAGGTGGAAGTAAAGAAAACAAAAGGGATATCTCAAAAAGGGTAACGGGGGTGAAGGTAGAAGAAAAAGAAAAAAGATAAATACGAGGATAGACGGGCTCGAAGGTTAATAACAACCGTCCCCGGCAATGGCGCTAGAAATGCTTGTTGGCGTTTCTTAACGTCACCACCACTGGCGCACTAGCATGAGCGCGTAAGAAACTCCCGGGTACACTAACGAGTGTGAACGAATCCGCAAGTGCACGGATACACCGTTGTAGCACTTCTCCCTAGGAGAATGAGTATTCCCGTCGGGTTTCGTTCCTAGGACGGAGAGTAACCAGAGAGGGTCTATCCAAGGACACCAGCTTCAGCTGGGATAGGTCGGGATACGACAAGCACTTCCTTAAGGGACTTAGCTCTCAAGATGCATCTGTCCGGTCTCAGTCATCCCCGTGGGGTGACAACACATCCTAACTTTTTAGGGAGAGGCCAATGTACTGACATCGAGCCCAACTCGGTACGCTGGCGCACAGGGTTTGCAAAGGGTCCAACAGGTTGTCACCACTGCGGCCTACCTCTACACTACGGGCGTACGCGGTCTTCGCAGGAAAACCAGGGCCCAGACACCACATCTATACCCCAGATAAATACTATAGCGCGGTTACGTCTGTTGACCCGCTAACTACACTATAGCAACCATAGGAATATGGTCCCACGGACTAGAGAAAGAACGGATTCAGGTCACACTTTGTTCATCGAGCTACAGAGCAGAAAGGAAGCTACGGATGCAAACAAACGAGATACATCGGACTCACTTAGCTAAACAGGATCAGAGCATGCAAACAGGTATATGAACTACTGAGCTGGCTCTAAAGGATCGAAGCCTTGTGTCACAAAGAACACAAGCCTCTAACTTATGAACGAGCCAAGAACACAAGAACAAATCAAGCATGCATGATGTCCACTATAGTCTAAATAAGAAATGCTGAAATACTCACTTTGATCTAAATGAAGAACAAGCATCCACGAGGACATCAACTCACTCCTCACCCCTACTCTACCTCTCAACTAATCCTAATCTAGATCTCCCCTCATCACCATTCTATCACATAGAGGTGAGAATCACCTCACATGGGCATAATTAGAGAGAGGGAGAGAGAGCTACACAAGAGAGAAGTGGAACATGAGAGCTTGGTGGTGTGTGTGAAATGGAGCCCCGCCCCTCCTATTTATAGACAAGGGAGTGGCTTCCTCCGAGGCTCCAAGTGCTCCAAAACACCCTAGGATGCAGCCAAGGACCAATGAGCAAGTGCCATGTGGAGGGGGGAGATCAACCGACCCTAGGTCGGTTCGGCTGATCCTAGGGTCGGCCGAAGCTCCCAGCCCTTCATTTGGGGTGTGCTTCCTCTGGCTCGCTTCCATGTGGGCCCTAGTGCCTCTCCTCCGTGCATGGCACGTTTCCTGGCGGTTTAGTTGGAAAAGTGGGCCCTGTTGATATTTCTTAACGCAATCGCCTAAGAACAGGTTTGGAACCCATCTTGGTAACAACACCAGAAATGCTGGTTGGTAAATCTTAATGTTACAGAGATCCGCAAGCGCACGGAAGTACCATTGTAGCATTTCCCCAAAGGAGTATTCCAAAGGGTATCGAATCCAAGGAAGGTGTTGGCGGAATGACAAGATCAACTCTATTGCAATGAGTATAGATCATAGACGGAAATAAATCAGACACTCAAGTGCAGGGCTAAGAATATGATAATGGGGGTAGTGTGATCACACACACACTCACTCTCTCTCTAAGGGGTCCTAGGCATAGGAGGCGACACACGAGTTAGTTCTAGGTTCTTATGTACTATACACATAAAGCTGGTCGGAATGAGTTAGATACACTAGCGTTGAAGAACATTGACTTAAGCACCCAGGTACCACGGGGAGATAACCACCCGCGTTGCTTCCGCACAACTCCAGTTGTTATATTTTAGACTCCTACAGCTTATCCGAACGTGGGGGATTTCAAAGGACCAACGGCTGTCACTACCGCGGCCTACCCCAAGACAAACCGTGGGATAAACTCATAAGTAAGGTAGCTACGCAACCCAAGCACCATGCTTACGTTGTTAGCCGGACTTGACCGGCCCCGGCTATTGTGACCCAGGTCAAGCCACCAGATAAACCAGCCAATTACACCGAGTACCGTAGCTCAAGCACAGACTTCATACAATGCAATCATGTCATCAAATTAGATCAAACCAGGTTAAGTACTCAAACGGATTCATGTTTTCCTATGTCTGTTCAACTGGATCAAAGGGTCGTGTTCGCGAAGAACACGAGCCTCTAACTTATGAACAAACACCAGAAACATGTAAAAGTCACCCGTCAAGTGGATCGAAAGGCCTTGTTCATCAAGAACAGGAGCCTCTAAATGATGAACAGGTGAAGAACACATGAACAAATCACTCATGTATACTAACACAACTTTATATGAAATAGATAAATAACTGAAGTAGATCAAAGTCATACAAATGAAATAAGACACAAGACAACTCATACCTAGATCCCAAAGTAGACTTGGAACCTGAATTAGAACTACTCTAGCCTACCTCCTAGCCTTGAGACTAAAAGTGAGAGAGGTGTTGCAAGTGTGGATGTCTCATAAGTGAGCCCCCTCTCCTTCTATTTATAGGCCCGTGCACCGGCGAGGAATGGAGGCAAACACCCCGGGGATGGCGCATAGGACCAATAGGGAACCACCACGTGAAAGCCCCTGAGTGGCAGCCACAAGGTCGGTTCGGCCGACCTGTCGGGTCGGCCGACCCCCTGTGGGCCCCACTCGGGGTGTGCTTCCTCCTGGAGGCTGCCCTGTGGGTCCTTAGGTCGGTTCCCGGTGTCCACCCTGTTTTGGCGTGATTTGCTTGCCTTTGTGGGCCCATGGATCCATGTGAAGTTCACGTGTCACACTCTGATTCGTCGGGGGTTGCTTCACTTGGATTGCTTGCATGGCATGCATGCATGGCTCCCTAGTTGGCAGGTTTGCATGCATGGCATCCTTGTTGGCAGCCCAATAGGATAAGGTGATGTGGCATGGACCATAGAGCGCACCTAGCGGGAGCGTAAGATCCTATCTGTTGGTATTTCTTAACGTCACCACTAGTTGCGCACCTAGCGGGAGCGTAAGATCCACCTGGGTATACTGACGGGTACGAAAGAATCCGCAAGCGCACGGAAATACCGCTGTAGCACTTCACCTTAGGAGTATTCCAAAGGGTATCGAATCCAAGGAACGATGTGCACTACCTTCTATCCTAGATGAACGGTCCAAGGACACCAAGCCCCAGCTATGGTAGGGAGATGATGGGGTGCTTCCTGTAGGTTCTTGACTCTAGAGAGGAACAAGCTCAAATAAGATCTCGCTTCGGACACCGGCCCCTCCTAGCTATAACAGTTGGTTCACGGCAAAGGGTTGCCTACACGCTGTATCCGAACCTGGGGGATTTCAGAGGGTCCAACAGCTGTCAGTACCGCGGCCTACCCCAAGACAAACCGTGGGATACAGGGCATTCGAAGGATAACCCGTAGTCTAGACACCACGTCTACACCACCGATTACTACTATAGCACGGCTACGTCTGATATCCCGTAGAAACACTATAGCACTCCATATAAATGCGGAGCGACGAACCCGCGAGGTTGAGCTAGACCTTACTCATCATTAAATCGATTGGCGTGAGGAAGAACGACTAGTCACCGATTTATGTATCCCAACAAGATCTAACGGGATAATTCACACAAACGGAATGCAAACTTATGCGCTTATAACAAAAGATCAAGGGTCGTGTTCATGAAGAACACGAGCCTCTAACTTATGAATAAACACAAAAGTGTGAGTAACTTGTTCGTCAACTAGATCAAGGAAGCGCGTTCATGAAGAACACGAGCCTCTAACTGATGAACGAACGAAGAACTCAAGAACATGTTACTCATGCATGAACATCACTTTAGTCTAATTGGAAAATACAAGAATACTCACTTTGCTCTAAATGAAGAACAAGTTGAGATCTCACCCACACCACCATCTACATAGCCATCCCCTCAACTCATTTGATCCATGAGAGATCAAATGAAAGGAGAAACAAGTGTTTCTAAAGAGAGAGAGGGAGGAATGGGATGTGTCTCTATTCTAGCCCCCTCTCCTCATATTTATAGGCCAAGGGGGGTAGGAGGAGCTCCCTTGGCTGCCTTGGGCGTCACCAATAGGGTGGTGACATGTGGCAAAGAGGAGTGGAGGCCAAGTAGCATGCAAGAGAAGGAGCTTTCCGGAAGGATCCTGAAGGAATATTCGGGCACACACCTAGAACCGCCTTTGCCTCCTCACGACAATCCGACACGTGGAAGGACGACACGAGAGGCCGCAAAATGGGGTCGGGCGACCTGGGGGGCCGGTCGATCCCCGGGTGGGTCCTCTCGTGCCGCCTTTCGTCCAGGTGACTGCTAGGTGGGTCCCAAGGTGGGTATGGGGGTGTATGCGGTATTTTTAGCCATTTATCTCGTGGTTGTGGGCCCTAGATCCGCGTACTCGCTCCTGATTGGTCGAGAGTGCGTTTCTTTGGATCGATGATGTGTCATGGACACGTGGACTCCTGTGTGACAGCACGTCGCCATGTGGCTTGGTGTGGGTCCCACCGGGCCCACATGTTATCTTGTGTGTATCTCTTTCATCCGAACTCCAAAGTAGACAAATGACATATCCATTTTGATCGTCTCGACGAACCCATCGCATTGGTGCATACCAATTTGGCATTTGTGATTGTTCATGATGATGTCATATCTATGCCATTGGTGCACTTGCTCTCAACTGTGTCATTTAACACGTATTTCGGTGCATCCTACAACAAAAGCCAAAAACACCAACACTTGTGGAAATTGTAAGTATCAAGCCCTATTCTAGTGTTGATGATCCTTTTACATTTATTTTATACAGGTATTGATGGTGTAAAAGTAGCACTTAACAGCCGTCAACACTATCTCATTTCTAGCATTAACAAGTAAGGACTCAAGCTCAACTATCTTATCCTTAGCATCACCCAACAAGGACCTAAACTCTCTCTTCTCCTTGTTGGTCATGCTAAGCACATCATCACAGTGATCAAGCAACTCTTTTAGCCTAGCATTCTCCTCTAGCAAGAAGTTGGGATCATGTCATACCTCTTCCTCGGAGTCGGAGTTCGAATCCGAGCTGTGTTTCCCACCGTTCATGGAGTGCGCCATGCATCAAAAGCCTCCTTGTGCGACGAAGCTGAGGCCCGTGTGCAGCTTGTCCTTGCGCCGATCTTGCTCTTCATCGCTACTCGAGTCGGAAGAAGCATCGCTTGATGTGGAGTCGATGTCACTCGCTCCGGCAACCATCACTCGAGCCGTCTTCTTCTTGTACCCGCTACTCTTCTTCAGCCTTCTCTCGCCCTTGTCCTTGCACTTGTTCTTGTAGTTGTTCTGGGAGCGGTGCTTGTTGTAGTCGTGCTTGGGCTTGCCCTTGTAGTCGGTCTTGATCTCCATGGCTTCAGGGCATTCAGCGATGAAGTGCCCGTGCTTCCCGCACCGATAGCACATCCTTGAGATCCGCCTTGCATTCTTGTGGTTCTCGTACATCCGCTCAAACCTCTTGCTCAACAAGGCGAGATCATCCTCGCTCAGCACCTCAAAGTCCTGATCAGACAAGGACACAAGACAAGACAAAGAAAATCCAACAGAGTTAGCATTAGTCCTCGATGCGGAGACAAGAGCCAAACTATGAGGATCAGTGGGGCTCTCACTCTTGGCTCTCAAGCCACGATCAACCTCTGAAGACCTGAGCTTAGAGAACAGCTCATCAAGCGACAACGTGTCATACACGCTCGACTCCTCAATGGCCTCAACCTTGGCACTCCACACAGACCTATCCAGGGGAATGCAAAAGCTTGATAGCTTGATGATGATCCATGTATGGGTGCACTGTCACATTGGCGCTCATGTTGTTGACTATGCTGGTGAAGCGCTGAAACATAGCATCGGTCGACTCACCGGGGAGATGAGTGAAGTTCTCGTACTCTCTCCGGTAAGTGGAAAACAAACGGGCTTGCACCTAGGCATTGCCAACATGAGCATTTCTAAGCTTAAGCCATATCTTTCCGTCCACATTATCTCCGTACACTCGCTCCAACTCCGAGGCACAGAGAGCACGGAACAAGTAATCAACGGCCTTACTATAGGCCTCACACATGTCCCGCGATCCTGGAAGCAGAAAACTGTCTGCAATGACATAATGAGGATTTTGAGTGACATCCCAGATCAGAGTCCCCTTCCCACGCAAAAACGCGCCCATGCGCCTCTCCCACATCAGGTAATTCTTGCCATCGAAGTGCGAAGGACCCGACCCCATACCATAGTCACCCATCTTTGGATCTTAGACTGGTTAGAATCATGAAGATCCGTAACCAGCTCTGATACCAATTGAAGGACCGAATAGGCGACCAGAGAGGGGGGAGTGAATGGGAGTAGATAAGAATTCTTTCCGAAGGATGAACTCAGCCTACACCCCGATTGCCACTCTGAGTACTCGCACACACCAGAGAAGCTCTAGACTAGGCACACACAAGCCTACAAGTCCTAGAGACAAGCCTTGAAGAAAAGCGCTGAAGCACAAGACAAGAAACGAAGCACCTAGTCAATTCTTGAAAACCAAGCGTGGACCGTCTGTCTGGTATAGGCGGACCGTCCGCAATGAAGCGGCGGACTGTCCGGACCGTCGACGCGGACTGTCCGAAAACCTCAATAGAACCTCCAGTAGCGCACCGGGAAAATCGGATTGTCCGGTAGAGCCACGCGGACCATCCGCCAGTGTCGCGGACCGTCCGCTAGTGTCGCGGACCGTCCGTGAGGGCCTCACAGACCGTCTGGCAAAGCCACTAGAAAAACCAACTCAAACTCGCCCACGCAGACCGTCTGTCACTGACCGGCGGACTGTCCGCAAAACCTCCTGCAACAAAACCCTAGGGGAGAAACGGATCGAAACACGAACACGAAAGAACTCGCGAAGAACACGAGCACTGTTCAGCAGCCCGCGGACTGTCCGCCAAGGCACCACGGACTATCCGCGTGTTGCGAACAGAGTAGAAACTGCTCGACCCACGGGGGTCAACACCACAAATCCATCACTGGATCTCCCAAACGGCTAGAGCTCTTGAGACAAGATTTGGGGGAGGTGAGAAGCGTCACAAGAGGAAGCTATGCCCCAAAAATCTTGGCCTCTAGCTCATAAAATCACAGGGAATCGCGGATCAAACGAACCACCACCAAGAACTCGGGCTCCGACCAAAAACTCACGAACCGAAGGTGTTTCCCGACGTTTGAGGGGTCAAGATCACACACAAAGATGCGCAAGGCATCCACCCATGATCCCCTCAAAGAAATCTGAGAGAAAACTCCCTAAAATCCCCGAATCGAGCGAAGAATGAAACTCCCCAAAAATAACCCCAAAAATGACACGAAAATCACAAAGATCTAGGAGATCACCGCAACGCCGAATGCGTCCATACATCCAGAGGTCAGAGTCTATACAAGAATCTAGCCTAAGTAATACAGAGGAAAAGAAGCAGTCCAGAGCGATCAACCGGGGGAGGAAACCCTAGAGTCCAAGAGAGAGAGATGCCATCCACCTCTCTGCTATTTATACGAAGTTCTCCGGAGGAGGTAAATGACCACGCTACCCCTACAACTCAAATAGAAGACACACACCCCTCAGGGGCAATATGGTCCAGTCTTCATCGAGCGAACACGCTTCCACTGCAGTCTTGCTTAGCATCGACGCAAACCCCGCGATCACGCCACGTGCCCCCGCCTCAAAGGTTCCCGATGCTCCCGGATCCCCGTCTCCATCACATCGGGCCTCCGGACTTGGTTTTGCGGCCCAAACCAAGAAACCGTCCACCGATGGTTTTGTGGGCAAACCAACAAACCCCACGTGCAAGCTTCGGCCTCGATCCGCTACCTTGCACCGGCCCATGTTCACGACTTCAGCCCGCTAGTCATGCACCGCACGGCTCGCACTTGACCCCATCGGCCACCGGGTCCATCGAACCAAGCCTACTTGCCTCTCCATCACTCAGAGGCCGCCACGGCTAAGGCCTTTCACGCTTGTTCTTCACCTGCCCCGACATGAGTCAAACCGCAACCTGTACCTGCACATTTAGCCAAGCATCAGTCCACACAACGTTGTCAATCACTCATCACTAAGCAGCGACCCTCCACTGGTCTTCGGACACACCTGGTCCTCACCAAATAGCCGAGTCTATCTATGAGGTAAAGAAGATAATTTGTCCTCTGGGAATAGAGGTTGAAAAATTCATGCTTGTAAGAACAGTTGTGTATTGTTCCGTGGAGATTATGAAGACCTTGACAAGTGCCCCAAGTGTGGTTTCAATCGGTACAAGAGGAAAAAAGATTGTGGAGATGATAACAAAGCTGGTGATGACGAGAACGAGCCCGTGGAGATCAGAGGCAAGAAGAAGAAGAAGAAGGTTAAAGGGGCTCCTGTGAGGGTAGCATGGTATTTTTGCATCATTCTTCGGTTGAGAAGATGGTTCGCCACATGAAAGGAGGCCCAACTCTTGCGTTGGCATAAGGCACGAACGAAGGAAGTTGGCAAGATTAAGCACCCCGCAGATGGCCAACAATGGCAAACCATTGATTCCCACTTTAAGGACTTTGCTGGTGAAAGCAGGAACATTCGGTTCACTATGAGCACAGATTGCGTGAACCCATTCGGTAACCAGAGCTCAACACATAGCACCTGCCCGTCGTGTTGTCACTATACAACCTTCCACCCTGGCTATGCAAGAAACGAAAATACATGATGCTGACAATATTGGTCTCCGGGCCAAAGCAACCTGGCGACCGTATTAATGTCTACTTGAGTCCACTAGTTGATGACTTGAAGATACTTTGGAAGCCTGGTGTGAAGGAGGTTTGGGATGAGTTCGGCTGTGAGGAGTTCACATTGCACGCCATGTTGTTCACCACCATCAACGACAACCCGGCTCTTCGCCACCTTTCTGGCCAGAGTAAAAGTAAAGGTGCAGCTTGCCACACTGCTTGGAAGAAACTTGTGTAGTGTGGCTAAGAAATTCTCATTTATGGGGCATCATCGTTTCCTCAGCAAGAAACATGCCTACCGGGACATGGATTGTCAGTTTAATGGGGAAAAGGAGAATCGACAGGCGCCAATGCATGTGACTGGAGATCTGCTCCACTTGGAAGTCAAGGACGTCAAAACTATCGAGGAGTTACCCAAATTGTCTGAAAAGAAACTTGGCAAAAGAAAGAAGCGAGATGGTGAAGAAGAAGAAGATGGGCGAGGAATGTGGAACAAGAAATCAATTCTATGGGAGGTAGAGTATTGGCCCTTTTGGATGTGCGTCATTCGATTGACAACATGCACGTCAAGAAGAATGTGTGTGAAGCTACTTTGGGAACATTTCTACAACAGAAGTCGAAAGGAAAAGATCATAAAATGCAAGGGAGGATCTTAAAGATATGGGCATTAGGCCGGAGCTCTATACAGAGGAAACAGACACAAGGATGGTCCTTCCAGTTGCTACACCCACCTTGTCAAAGGCAGAGAGAAAAGAAGTCTGTGAGTTTTTGCATGGTTTGAGAGTACCTTCAGGCTAGTCATCAAACTTCAAGAGGCAAGTGTCGGTGAAGGACATGGAAATGAATTTCAACTTGATGAAATCTCATGATTTCTATGTGTTGATGACATCTATTCTTCTTGTTGCACTAGGAGGTATCAAGACAGAACTTGTTCGCGACGTGGTCACAAGCTTGTGTTTATTCTTCAATGAAATAGAACAGAAGGTGATTGATGAGGAAAAACTATTGGACTTAGAGAGGAGGCATTTCGAGACCCTATGCCTGCTTGAAGCTACCATCCCACCATCATTCTTTGATCTCATGCTACATCTAACAGCACACCTCGTGAGAGAGATCTGGTACCTTGTCCCATCTTACCTTCATCAGATGTTTCTATATGAGAGGTACTTTGTATTCCTCAAATCATTGGTACATAACAGGTCATTTCCGAAGGGAGCCATTGTTTGTGGCTATGAGACCATCGAAGCAGTGGAGTGGGCCATGGGTTATATGGACCCCCAAAACCCCATTGGTGTGCCTCGTTCACGGCATGAAGGTAGGCTTTCAGGTGTTGGGACCTTGGGGAAAAAGTCAATCACTCCGGACCCATAGGCCTTCAACAAGGTGCATTTCACCGTGATAGAACAGAGCGTAGAGGTTACACCATTTGGCAATGAGCACAAGCAACAACTACGTGAACAAAACCCTGGCTGTATTGAGGATTGGGTTGCAAAGAGGCACATGCAAGGCTTCAACAGGTGGCTCCAAGATTATATCTAGAGTGGCAGTGCTGCTATAACCGACAATCTGGTAAGAAAACTAGCAGCATGGCCATTATTCACTGTTACAACATATCAAAAAATGGATATCAATGGATACACGTTCTACACCATGGCCCAGGATGCCAAGAGCGCCTATCAAAATAGTGGTGTGCGTGTACGAGCCGTCGACAATAAGAAGAACACAGCCACATATTATGGTCAAATAGAGGAAATTTGGGAGCTTGATTATGTAGGATTGAACGTAGCCTTGTTTCAGTGTAGATGGGTCACCAATGCGTAGAGAGCAATGACCAAGGACAAAAAAAGATTGTTGGGGTTGAAAATGTTGTTAAGGAGGAGGAATACAACCAGTTTGATGAAAGTCCATCCTTTCACACTTCATACATGCCCCGAGTCTTGGGAGCTGACAAAACACCATACTTGCGAAGCGACCATCGTGAAAAGATCAATATACAAAAATCAAAGAAGAAAAAGAAGAAAGATTGATTTCTGCTGAATCCGATCCTTTTTGTAAAATGCAGGGATGTCTATTGCAGGAAATGGAATCCTTTTTGTAATATATATAGGATGAGTATTGGCGGTATTTGAATCTCCTTTCTGTAATATATGATGCCTATATATTCTGCCTAAGATATATTCGGTATATATTCTACTTGAAAAACTATGTGAGAAATGTAGCCTATATAAAAAAATACAACCTGCCCGCCCGACAAAGAAGACGCGTGTTCACAAAACCCGCGTCGCCGATAACTCTCCAAAGAGTTTGGTCAAACTTCAAAGAGTTTGACTCCTCGATAAGCGAGATGTGCAATTAGTAGTACCACTCATCGGAGAGTATTGATATTATTTTGTCTACGTTTGGTCAAACTTCAAAGAGTTTGACTCCTCGATAAGCAAGATGTGCAATTAGTAGTATCCACTCATCGGAGACGCGTCTCCTGTATCTTCTGTGCAAAATAAATAACCGTTGCCCCAGCCCCGTCATCTACCCGTGAAAGCACCACAGTCCCTTCATCTACCCGTGAAAAAACCACAACTGCCTACACTCCTCGTCGTGCCCCTCCGCGCGCCCCTCCGATGTGCCTCCTCCGCTCCACGTCGCGCGACTTCCCCTTCCACGCCGGCACTCATAGCATCGAGGGAGCACCTGCGGTCGCTCGTGGAACTCCCGGAGGAGGTGCTGGCGATCATCGTTGGCTGAGTCGGTGCGACATCGAATCGGCCTATGGAGGACCTCTGCAGCCTACGGGCAACCTGCAAGAACATGCTCCGCCCCTGCCGCTATAGAGACGTCGGTAGGCGCCTGGCACTGGATCAGGTTCCAGTCAAGCAGATGCAGAACAATGACCCTGTTGGCTACGACGTCTTCATTCGTAGCCTGGCTGTAGCCAGCAACCCGGTGGCCTGCTTCCTCACTGGGATGGATGACATCTTAGGCAGGAACCGCAGCCCTCAGCCTCCCCTCGATGAGCTCCCTCGCGCTGCCAAGGATGGGCACAGAGGGGCGGCCTATGTGGCCGCCATCTTCCTCTACAGAGCCAACAGCGGGGCCGACGCCACTTCAATTGCGTACATGAAACAAGTTGAGGGCGAGGAGCAAGGGCAGTGGTATCCGTGTTTGATCAACAATGTGCAATCCCTCAATTTCCGGCATCGTGGGGTCAATCTGGGTTGGCAAATTAGGAGTGTCACCCTCCGCCGTGGCCTCCACTGGCTGACGCTGCCAACGGCGGTGGCGCGAGGCAACATTCAACATTGCGCAGGCAAAGCATTCTGCGGTACGGATCCGAGCTGGAGGGGGTTTTGCATGTATTTCTGTAGTGATGAATGTAGGATTCGTTACGAATGTAATGTCTTCTATCGTGTAAAGTATCGTCTAATCGGTTATTGATAGAAAATATTTGATTTCTCACATTTCTGAGTCAAATCGAAGGTTGTGGCGCCCTCTACCTCCTCCTCTGTTCTATTGGAATGAAGAATAGTTTGTGTGGGCAAATGAGATGAGGATTAACCATCCCGCGTCTCTAATTAGGGTGGGACCCAGTTCAATTGGAACGAAGAACAATTCTCATTACTCCTTTTAATCTGCAGTCAAATTTTGTAACATGTATTTCTCCGTCGTGCTTAGTCCAAATTTGATGATTTTTTTCCTATTTTTTCTAAAATCCCCATCTCTTTATTAATTTCATTGTTTAGTGTATATTCCGTTTCATGAATAATGTTTATATGCCTTATCTTGTTCTTTGTAAGTACAACATAGAAATAATATTTGTTTTCCACAACCATTAGTAATGAAACTTTGCATTTCGTAATCTTAAGGTGAACACAAGCTTGTGTTAAATTTTCAAATGCGTACGAGATCGAACATGTTGCAAAGTGTGGAAAATTTCAATGTTCAAGCAACATTCTATGAAACTATGTGAGAGATGTAGCCATTTGTACACAAGTATATTCTTTCTTTATCGAAACCATTTGAATTTTTTATGACAAGTTTAGGTACTCAAATTATGTTGCTATGTCAATTTGTAGAATTTTTGCAGCAAACTAAGATGTTATTAGAATTATTATATCACAAGCATGAGATGTATATTTGAATTATAAGAATGTTGGGTACACAAGTGTGACTGTTGATATTTTATTAAAATACTAAATGTCAAAATATGAATTGATGTTATTTTTAATGAAGTTTTAGGTGCTATTTTACCGGCTCTAATATTTGATGGATGCAAGTTTCATTTCTAAAAAATAGTGTCGGGCCCACACGTCAGTGTCAGCAGCCTATATAAAGAAGATAACCACCCGGACCTACCTGCCAATGAAGGCGACGCGGGTTTACTAACCAGCGCCGGTGATGACTATCCATTTTCAGCGTTAGCAGGCAAACCTTGCACGCACTGTTCAAAAATTCCCACCTATATTGACTATAATGCCCATGGAATTCCAATTCCACCAGAGAGCCGTTCAAGGGCATGCCAGTAATTTCTGTGAACACGGTAATGCGTGCGTAGGGTACATATATTCAGGAGTCTAATTCCTAGACAGATCCACCATGCCCGCACCCTCCCCGCCGCAGCCCTGCTCTTCTCCAGCCCCACCGGTCCCGGCGTGACGTCGGCGAAGCGGCTCCAGCCGTGATGACAGTGACGAGGACGTGGTTACTGGCGTGCAGGCGGCGTCCCGGCCAACCTAAAGACAGTGACGCAGATCCGGCATCGCCACGACAATGAGCCGGCCACCTCAGGCAATGAGGTGACGCGGATTGGGCCTCTCCGACCACCACGAGAACAACTACTTCATTGGCGACAGAGGTTAGTGCTGCTTGAACCCCCAACGCCCTCTCTCTGCTCGGCCACCCAATCTGCTATTCTTGTCAAGGTGGATTAGGGAGACATGCTACTTTACGGTTGTTTATGGCCTTTAGGGTCAGTTCACATAGGATTATTCTCCTAAAATTGCCTGCATTAGTACAACATGCCTTAATAGTTCTTTTTTAATTGATTGGCTGTGGATTTGACGGATGAATTTTGTTGCTCCAAGTCTGTTTCAATAAATTGTTGCTAACAGATAAACTTATATGAACTGTTGAAATTCATTTTCATGTTCCTAGTGCGCCAATTTTTGTTGTGCTTTAATTCTGTTATACTTCGAATGTACCAGATCGACAGTTATGCTTTGGACCTGTTAGCATTCTTTAATTCTAATTGCTTTGTCCTCTTGTTGCATGTACACATGGAACACACAATTCATTGCTGCTGAAGTTGGACAAGGAAGCAGTTGAAGGAATTTAGTCTCTGCTTTGATATATAAGCATATTGCTTCACCCTGTCAAAATGATTAGCACCTATCCCCAACCTCTATGCTAATATCAACTATTTTGCCTGTCAGAGAATAAGAATTTATCTAATTTTGTTTAGGTTTTCAGTTTAGCTTATGTTGCTCTACTGACAACCTAACATATCATCTATGCAGTCTCCCACAACACCAAACTCCTCTACCTCCAGTGAACCATCACAGCCCATCGACGGTGAACCTTGTTCACAGCCTATCGACGGTGATCCTTCTTCACAGGGTCACTCAGCACATACTGCTGTGAGTAGTACTCGATCCCGCGGGTCAAGGACACAAACCAAATGGCCAGAAGATAAGTTGACCACAACTGGACTTGATAACAATCTTTGGCCTACCCTAGATGCTGCGAGGGACAGATTTTTATTGGTCTGTGGCCTCATTGCTCGAGAGAGGGTGTCAATTAACAAGGCAGCTGAAGATCTCTCACCAATTGAGAAGGAAGAGCTGTTCACAGTTTTAGAGGAAAAGCTAGATTACCCAGCCAATCTGGTTGAATCTATTCGCAAGAAGGCAGTTAAGGCAGCTATGTCAGAGATTGCAACCTTACTACAGCGGTTCAAGACCCATTTAAGAAAAAATATGTGAACCAAGAGGAGACTCCCTTTGTGAAGTATGCCTTTTTGGAGCCAGAAGACTGGATCGTGTTTGTGCAGGAAACCAATTCTCCCAGATTTCAGCTATTGAGCCAGGGGATGAAAGAAAAGAGAGCATTGCATAATAAGCCACACAGGATGGGCAGAAAAGGTTATGTTTGTAAAAGGAAAGAGTGGGAGGAGGAGGATGCAAAGCTAGCTGAAGAAGGAAAACATAACCCTTGGGACCAATTTCCTGGACATTCGAGGCCTTATCTGCAGGCAAGGGTAGGGAAGAGGAAGACCACTAGTGAAGGAAGCGGGGACATAACATTTAGTAACCCTGCGGTGGTGGGGGTAGCAACTAGGGTGAAAACACTTGCAGCTCAGGCTAGAGATGGTCCTTTCCATGGGGTTAGGAAGAATGATATCCTCACCGTAGCACTTGAGACTCCAGAGCATCGAGGTCGGGTCTGAGGCGTGTCTAGTTCACTTGGCTGGGGTAAAAGGTTTGGTGAAGAGTTTGCTGGAATGTACAGGAACAAGAGGAACAAGAAGTCTGTACCAGAGATTGAAGAGATATTTGGTAAAGCATTCACCAGAGTTGTCGACATGCTAAGACAATCAAGCATGGTCCATATACCAGAAAATGTACTTCATCCTCTCCAATCACCACCTGTCAGTAGCAACGAGGAAGAAGATGTGCATGGCCTCGAGGAAGAAGATGCGCATGGCAGTGAGGAAGAAGAAGCACGTGGCAGAGAGGAAGACCATTGGCATGTCAATGAGGACGAAGGTAGTCAACAGCACATTGATAGCGATCACCTATGCTGGACACAATAGATAAGCTGACAGAGCCAACCAAGTGCAGCCTTTTAGATGGCACCAGGAATAAAGTGGAGCTCGCACTAGCCACTATCTTTTCATTGCAAAAGACTCTCCATACAGTACTGGTGCAGGATGGGTATGTTGTGGTGCAACCTAGTTATGTGTGGGGCAATACGGGTCAGTACCCTCTGCCTGTACCAATTGGGGGGACGAAGTAACAACCCTAGCTGAGGCTCTCTGTCTAAGGATCTAATAGTCAAAGAACAGGATCCATGTACCACCCATTACGAGAAATACCAACCCTGCACCCACATCAGGTAGCAGGGGTACAACATCATATGGAGGTACTGCAGCTCAGCGTCAGCAAGAGAAAGCTCAGCAGCAGCAGATCAGCAAAACTACGCAGCAAGAGCATCGACAACAGCAGGAGGAGCCTAGGCAATCTCTGCCTAAGCAGCGGCAGCAGATCAGCAAAACTACGCAGCAGGAGCATCGACAACAGCAGGAGGAGGACAGGCAATCTCCACCTAAGCAGCAGTAGCAACAGCAGCCTCTGCAAGAGGAGGAGGACATGCAATCTCCGCCTAAGCAGCAGCAGCAACAGCAGCCTCTGCAACAGGCGGATGACAGGCAATCTCCGCCTGAGCAGCAGCCACCGCGGAAGAAGGGGGCTAGGAAACATCTGCCTAGAGATGAGCTTCTTAACTGTATTGGGACAAAACCGGATCCAAAATACAAGCCTGCTGTGCCTATGTTGTCAAAAGCGGACTTACAGGCTGCTGGACCGAATTGTGCCACGTTGCATGCTTACGCCATGGAACACAGTAAGGATAAACTTAGTTTTCCAGCAAAGTTGCCTAAAGACTCCTTTCATGGTGCTGATGATTTAATGTTAAACATTGCATTCAGTGACGTGTATGACCTTATAACCCTAGTTGCTCTGGATGAGACCTTCTTGAGGTTGTGGACATTGTAAGTGCCTTAAAACCAAAAAAGATATTTCTTTGATTTTGACCACAAAGTTCATGCATGCTAACATTTGGATTTTTTGTAGGAAAATGATGGACAAGGCAGCAAAGATGAAGATTAGTGTTGGGTTTTTGAATCCACAGGTTCTCACGACCAAAAAGATTGATAAGAAGGCTACGCTTGTAGTACAAGCATTGAGAAATGCAATGACGAATGACTGTGGTGGGTGCCTTCTGCAACGGTGGCCATTGTGTAACACTGATCATCTGTATGAAGTACAAAGAGGTTTGGTATCTAGATTCTGCTAAACATCATCCCGTGTGAAAGTTCGATGACCTCCGAGCGCTTGTGAATTGGTCCGTATCTTGTAAGTTTTGTTCACAAAATTCAATCTCTTAGTGTTTCTAATTGGTATTGCTGATCATACAGGGCCTTTGAAAATATATACCCAAAGGACGGAGTGATGAAAGGAAAGAAGAAAAAGCTAAAACCAATCAGACATTCAAGCACAAGCCAAGTACCACTGTAAGACCGATGTTTTTTTATGGTCCCTTCATACCAATTTGGTACTGCATTAACTTGTCATTTTGGTACCTCGATGCGCAGTGAACTCAGCAGCCATCGGGGTCCTTTTTGCATGGATTCCATGTGGCATTCAATATGTTCAAACTACTCGAAGACATACCTCACATCAAGAAGGCTGTTGTAAGTAGATAATACTCACCCTTGTCTCTGCTCATATTCTCTAGTTGATTTTAGAAACTGATTTGTACTTGTATTCTCATAATGATTGTATTTTGCAGGATTTCAAACCTGCCCTAAATGTTTCTACAGAAGATCTAAAGCCGGTCCGGGAGATGCTGTGCGAGTACATTGTTAAGGAGATCCTCGACCCAAACGGCAACTTTGATGGTGCACCGTGAGTTCATTGTACTGCCTGACAAACTTGAAACTTGCTGCATTCAGGCTTGTTTAGTACTGCCTGAGAAACCTGCTTGGCTGGGGTCAGATGTCTGGTTTATGCAGTTTTCTCAGGAGTCCATCCAAACAAATCACCGATGAGGAACTTGAAACTTTAGCATGCATGTCGATCTGATGAGGAACTTGATGTGATCTTGCATTGTATATATATATGTGATCTTGCTTGTGTATATATATGATGAGAATCTATTTGTGATGTCTCCTTGCATTGCTGTGGTGGCTGCCAAATCCTGGCTGTTTCCAGGATGCAGCCCCTGATCTGGTGGCTGCCAAATCCTGGCTGGTTCCGGGATGCAGCCAGAAAACAGACAGGTTATTGTAGGTGCTCTACGTATCGGTCACGGGCCTTAGGTAAGGCACGTTACAAAAACTGATCCGTGAGTAACGGGCTTCACATGGAACGCCCAATACAAGTATGACAACACTGTAACGGGCCGCATAAAGGCTCGTTACTAATACTGACCGGTGGGCCCCAGAAGTTGACACTTTCGTGGAGACAGAGGAGACACGCGTCCAGAGCACGCGTCTCCTTTCGTCGAGACAGAGGAGACGCACGTCCAGAGCACACGTCTCCTTTCGTCGAGACAGAGGAGACACACGTACAAAAAATGCGTCTCCTTTCATGGAGACGCGTGTCCACAGCAAACGTTTCCGATATTGAGTTCATGTAACGGGCTCGGTTTCTGTGCCTGTTACCAAAGGTCCATGTGGGCCCAGAGAAACAGACATTTCAGGTGACTAGTAACTAGTTTCGGTAATGATCTTTGTGAGACGCCCGTTACTAATATGTGTTATGAGTAACGAGCTCAGTGTCTATGCCTGTTACCAAAGGCCCCGGTGGACCGGAGAAACAGTCATTTCAAGTGACCGGTAAGTAGTTGTGGTAACGGTCTTTGTTCGACGCTCATTATAATTACGTGTCATCAGTAACAGGCATCGACCCGTTACCTTTGTTGGCTCATTTGTAACGCTTGATCGGTAACGGGCGTTTTGCCCGTTACCAATGGCCATCCGCGCCCGTTACCAATGGCTATCCGCGCTCGTTACCAATACATATAGGCATCCGTGGTTTTTCCCTCTCGTGTTGGGAGGGTTTTCACGTTAAATCTCGTGTCTCTTTTGTGGTTGGATTCTCTTGCATTTCGTTGTTATTTCGCCATCGTTTATAACAGCCTTCGTGCGCGATGTCCGCCACGACCTCGGCCGGCCCGATCTCCTCGTCATCCAGGTCACTCTCTCCTCTGTCATATAGCTTCTTCTTTGCCACCATTTCTGTAGAGGACCAGAATTGTTTGTGGTCAAGCTAACTGTTTGTGCTTTGCATTCGTTGTTGGTGTGTAGGTCGGGATTGCGACTGTGCAGTACAACGGCAAGTTCCTCGGCCGTGTGAGGGAAGCTCAGAAGGCGGTCGCGGGCACGGTCATGAATGTCAAGTACGTCGACGCCATGGGGTTGCCCATTGCGAGCCATAAGGCGCATCTTACCACTGAAGCTCAGGTCCACCTCGGCGACATGCTAACCAAGTCATATACCTAGAAACACTACAACTTTTCGATCGACATGTATCTTTTTTTCAAATGGACATGTATATTTTTATAAAGAACATGTGCCTATATGCAATTAAGCAATGCATCTGATTTTTCTTTTTGAAAAGAACAATGCACCTGATTAGAAAACAGACTGAGCAAGGCTTATGTGTATTTTTTAAATAAAAGACAGGAGCACTCCCACATCATATAAGAAGAAGAAGCATTCGTACACAACGCGTCGAAGCGAACACCACCATCTCATAAACAACACACGCAAACAGCGCACTCAACAAAACAATCCACCACCACAAACTGGGAGAGGAAGCGAAAGAAGCCGCTGCGAACTGCGCCATCGTTGCCAACGCTATGCCACACCAAAAGCCGCATCCGCTGCAAGCCTGAGTGACATCTCGAACTCCTCTACCATAGGAAATCACCCTTAAGCCACACACACAGTCGTCGATCCCCCTGTCCTAAAGAAGCATCAGCAGAACACCGCCTCGCACTCCTCTGCAAAGACTCAGTTATATGAAATCGCTATGAGAGTGACACCTCCACCCAGCCGACACCAGGGTCACCACATCACCATGCGCGCCAGCTCAAGAATTCCAGCACCCATGGGTCCTCTGCACCTCCCTGCCAACACAGACCAGGCACACTTCCTTTGCCGCTACGTGCGAGCAACACCACCAACCAACCACCGCACTACCTGACCAAGACGGGACTCAGATGCGGCGCCTCCAAGGAGGGCACCGCGCCAATGGCGCTGCCGTCACATGTCCAGAGATGGACAGGGTTCACACCCTCGAGGGCCCCGTGCAGTAGGGGACATGATGCCTCACAATGGTGCCCCCAACAGGTAGAACGGTACCACAAGGGTGCCACCACCATCGCCAGTGACAGTGAAGGCTTACGCCTGACTCAACACCATGTCTGTTACATGTTCTTGACCAAGCCAGTATAGCCCGCTCCTCGCCTCCGCATCGGCTCCACCGAAAGATGCCCGACACAACCCGAAGCACCACCATAGCGCCACCAACATGCACCAGCCAGCCCCCAACCCCACTACCTAGGCGGTGCCGGACCAACATCACGGTCAAGAAGCACCAACTGCCTCACCTCATATCTCGTCGCCTGTGCGGCAATCCCGGCCAGCCACGACCTACCACAACCAGCCACAGCCTGCCACAACCAGCCAGGACCAACCACAGGTCACGTCCTGCCACGGCCGGCCACACCCGGGCCACAGCCCGCAGCCACCACCAGCAGCCCCCTGCACCCATTCTCACCGGCCGCCGCAACCGCCTCGACCTACTCCGGACGCCGCCAACGCCTGTGCCGTGCACGCCGGCCGCTGCCCCTCCGACGCACAAACACGCGCCCCTGCCGTGAGCCCCCGGCCACCGCAACCGCCTCGACCTGTGCCGGACGCCGCCCCTCCCACGCACAGACACGCACCCCTGCCGTGAGACCACCGATCCGGTCGAGGCATTGCTAGATCTGGGGGCCACCTACCCCCACTGCCGCGAAGGTCCTCTCGCATTGCCGAGCCGTCTCCCGGGAGCCGAGGCGACCGCGCCAGCCTCAACCAACCACAGGACAGGGGAACGGCCACGCCGCCGCCTTCCCCATGGGCCGTGTGATGTTTCGGCGGCCTGTTCAGGCGGCAGCGCAGCGGGAGGGAGTGGGAGGGAGGGACGGTGGTGCTTGGGTTTCAGAAACCTACGTCGCCCCGCGCAAGAGCGGCGTGAGGGGTACCGTTTCGCGTTTTTGGGGGCGCTGCACCCGGACGGGATGGTTTGCAAATTGAAACATTGTGTATCTTTTTGAACTCTTGAGGTTTTAATATAGGTAAAGGCTTCCTATCAGAGGCTCGATTTTAGCACAATCACAACTGGTGCTGCACTGCTGCTCAACATCTCTCTCCCACCACCATCGTGGCCCTATCTTATCTCTTTATCCCTTCCCCATCCCGCCACGTCCATTCTCTCTCTCTCTTTCGCACTCCGGGTTGGCCCTCCCACTCGTGTCTCTCTCTACGCCGAGGATGGTGGCAACTCAAGGGCACATGGTGGAGGGACCTCGGTGGCGGTGAGGGACCTCTTCTTCTTTTTCCACGATGGTGGGAGGCGGCCGATCATGTCAAATAAAGTCATCAACATTTTAACAAATCAGTTTCAATGTTATGTAAAAGTTAAATCAACGTTTCAAAAATACCAGATTTAACATTTCTCTGAGATATAGATCAACATTTAGCACATTCAACAATTTTTATTAACTACTTGAACATTTTGGCAAACTGATTCAACATTTTGACAAATAAGATTCAACATTTGAAAAAAACAGTTTGAGCTTCTTCAAGCATGGTGGGCGGCAGTGGCAGGAGTGCAGGACGGCTGGGGGTGCTCTTACCGCAGGCACAGCAAGCCACGCACGAGCAGAAATTGCTTGCGCGAATCTCAAACAATAATAGAAGCTGTTCTCTCGTACAGTTTTGAAGAACATGAAGGCTTATTCATTCGTTTCGATCGGGGTTAGATGGGTGAGATTGCAGCCCGGACCTGCTTCTGGATCACCCAGGCGGCCAGGCCTAGATAGGATTTCTGCCCCACGGTTGTTAAGGCTTTCAGTATGTCCGCTCTAAGTTCTTGGTCTTCACACGTTTAAGCTTGCATGATGCACAAGCACCAGGGTGCATCAAGATTTTGCCATTAAGTTGACTAATTTTCAACATAAAATGGACAACATTTTATTTGTGCTTAAGTTGTGCACCACCAACATTTTGAAGCTGATTTCGCCTCTGGTTTCATACCCCACCCGGAAATAGGAAAATCTATCTAACATTCGGAATTTTTTTCTCTATACGACTTCTACTCTTTGAGATTCGTGCACCTAATAATACCTTTTTGGATCATCATCCTCAACCTTAGGATCCTCTCCACTAGCTACCGCAACCGCCCCTGCCTGCACGTGCTGCTGGCAACACGCCGCGCGAGCTCCGCCAGTCGGCCTCCGTTTTCTGAGGAAGAAGAAAATGAAAAAAATGATGAATCTTGTTTGTTTTAATGTTGAATCTTATTTTTTCAATGAAATAGATGCTAAAAAATGTTAAATATTGTAAAGATGTTGAATGTTGAATCAAGTATCTTTAAATGCTGAAAGTAAATTTTGAAATGTTGAATTTATTTGAACCTATTAGTTGAATCTGTTGGACTTTAAAATCAGCACAAGGTACATAGGAGCCCCTGAAACCCACCGCCGCTCCGTCAGGGCAGTCCCAATGGAAGAAACTGGCACGGTTTTCATAGTCTAAGAAATCATCTATAGAAACTATCTTTCACAGTGGTAGTGTTTTCGAGTAATAATTATTTTCTCTTTCTCTCTCTCAACTCTAACTTCTTCATCCAATGAGAGAGTGCCATGAGTCCCTAGAAACTAGTAGTTTCTTCCCAATACCAATTTCATGATTTCTTGGTGTATTGGTTCAAGAGAAGACTTGATTTCTTCATGAAGAAATCACTATGATTCTCTATCTTTTTCCTTATTAATTAAGCTGCCACGTCACCATTTTGATTCATTGACAAGTTATTTAAGAGAGATAGAAACTACTATTAATGCACCATTGAGAGTGCCCTTACTGATCACAACTGCTTGACTCCTGTAGTTGGTTGAAATTTTGGTGAAATGAGTGAAATTTTTTGCATTAAGTTGCGTGTACAGAGAGAAGAAATGAACTAACATGGTCTTCTAGATGATAATTTTAATGAAAATTCAGTGAACTAAACAGGGCCCCGCTTCGGACATCAAAATTAGAGACGTCTTGTGCATTACCCTTTGTTTAAATGTGAGGGTCCTACCATTGACTAAAGTTTATGCGCAGGTGGTATAACCGGACAGCTTTTGCTAAAAACTAAATAAACCTTGGGCTGCGGCTGTATCCATATTTCATCATAAAAAGAATTATGCAAAATATTTTTCTTTTTTGTAAATTGTTTTAATAATATTTTTTAAATGACATATATTTGACTATTTACAATTTTTTTATAAGATGAACGATCAAATTTGAAGAAAAAAACAAATGAATTATAATTTAGAACGAGGATAGTGGTTGTAAAAAAAAGTTGATGACTTGTCCAAGTTGTCATAGCTCCCTTTCTAGTTTGGTTTTATAATCCAGAGTAAAATGTGTGCCCGTTCTCAAACTTCGAACAAAGTGTCATCCAGGTTTTCAAACTTCTAAAACGTACATTCAAATTTTCAAACTTGCTAACCACTTCATCTGAGATTCAATCTTAATAACCCTCGCGTTAAATTGCTCACATGGCAGATATTGATGTGGATCTCACATGTGTCGCAACCGAGTCGCACTTGGTGTCAGCCTACGTTGTCAGACTACACAACAGAGGTAGTCTCGAACTCCATGCCGCAACCGAGTCGGATTGCACGAACTCCTCTGCCTCTCCGCCCGATATAAGTCGACTTGCAGATACCGCCGCCTTCCATCAACTCATCGATCGTTCGCACAACAAGCAACTCGATTGATCTGCCACGATTCCCACACGACCCATCAATCCATACCGCGCTAGAACCAAGAAACTGCCGTTGATCTCCAAGAACGCCGCCGCCCCAGCCATGTACCCGCGCGGGCCTCCGCGTCCTTGGCGCGCCGGCACGCCGCCCATGGTCCCCTACCCTCTGCCGGCGCCGTACGCCGGCGCGCTGCCCATGCTCCCGTACCCGCTGCCGGCGCCGTACGCCGGCATGGTACCGTTCGCTGGACCTCCGCCGCGGTTCCCGGCGCCCCACTTCGCGGCCGCCGTCAGCCACCCTGCGCCGCGGTTCGTGCTTCCGTCAGTCCAGCTGCAATCTGTCACGGCGGTCAACTCCGACGCCGAGCTGGACCAGATCACCGCCCTGCTCGACCACTACTCCTACGTCACCGTTGACACGGAGTACCCAGGAACCGTCCACCGCCCGCCAGCCGGCACGCGCGACTCCGAGCTGACCGCCGACGAGCGGTACGCTTTTATGAAAGACAACGTCGACGAGCTGCCCATCGTGCAGCTCGGCATCACGCTCTGCGACGAGCACGGGAACCTCCCCGTCGTCGTCGACTACGCCACCGGCCACCTAACCGAGCGCGCGTGGGAGTTTAACTTTTCCGACTTCGACGTCGGCAGCCACCGCCACGCCCCGCAGTCCGTCCAGTTCCTGAGGTCGCAGGGGATCGACTTCGAACGGGCGCGCGAGTGCGGCGTGAGCTCGGCGGCGTTAAAGGAGAAGCTCGCCGCAATCCTGTCGTCGCCCAGGGGGAACGCGCTGACCTGGGTGGCGTTCGGCGGCGCCTACGACCTGGCGTACCTCGTGAAGATGCTGGGCGACGGGCAGCCGCTGCCGGCGACGAGGCAGGAGTTCATGGCGAGGGTGAGGGAGCTCCTCGGTGGGAGGGTGTTCGACGCCAAGTACATGGCGGAGAACTGCGGTCGCGGCGACCTGCGCAACGTCGGCCTCAGGACCGTGGCCGCGAACCTGGGCGTGGCGCGATCAATGGTGGAGCCGCCATGCCTTGCCGGACCCAAGAGCCTCACGGCGTGCCGCATCCACACGGTTTTTAGGATTCACGTTCTGTCCCAAGACGACGTCGCAAGCTATGAAGGACGCATCGACGGACTGCACTGATCGATAGAATTAGGGATTTTTAGCTACGAAATTAACTAAATGAAATTATCTGATTTTCTTTAACAGGTGTCATTAAGATTAGTGATTTATGGATGCACCCGTGTTTATGACGGTCTGCATCTTGTACTGTGTTTCAAATTAAAAATATAAAAAATATTTATTTTATTTTTTAATCGGTGGCGACATGAGTAGTTTTCCAGAGTGTTCATGATTTTACTTAGCTTGTTGCCATGTTACATTTGATAAGCGTGCAATCTTTCAATCATCCCAATGCCAGCGGCTCCGGTCCTTTGCAGATTTCTTTTTTTATCGGTGATTATGCTGACTAGTAAAGTGCACGTGCGAGACGCACGTATAGTAAAAGATATCATCATTAACAAAGGATCGTGGATGACACTACCAATTGTTTACTCAGGAATCCAATATTTGCAATAGTGTCCCCCCCCCCCAACCCCCCCAAGATGGTTTTCTAAAAAAATGCTTGTAGGCAGCAAGGAAAATGCAAGTTCTATTAATACACAAAACTAACAAAGAATTTATTTTGAACTTGGGGCTGCACAGCGTCTTGTGAATTTTCCATCATGCACTTCACCGTCAAGAGATCTCGATGCTGCTGTAATGCAATGACCAACTTTGAAAAGAAATATGAAACAAATTGGAAAAGAACAGAAGAAAGAGGTATCAGCTATAACTCATGTTATGTTCATAATGTGATTTCTTCTCAATCATCTCAGTGTTGCTCTCCAAATCTGATTGGAACATGAACAAACAGGTCGTCAACTCATCGGTAACCGTTTCAAACACAAGCAATTCTTCTGGAGGTATTTGTGATGCTCAGACATTAAACATACTCCTTTCACAAATGCCTCTAATTTTAATTTGTGAAAGCAGAAAATATTGTTACCTGTAATTTCATATGCAAAAGTTTCAGAATGGAAGTCAACTTTTTTAATGTGAGGTTGACCTCTTGGCACATTTTCTAGACATTAAGAACAAGGTTCACCTAGTGTAGTAACCACCTCTACTGAGTAGTTCCCCTCCAAAAATGTGAATCCAATACTGCTTGGATGTTTCTGCCTTCACGATGTCAAGTGCATATGTGCAAGGAATGTGTATTATCAGTGGCACGATTAAGAATTATGCAGGGTCTCATATCCAGGCCGCTTCTTGGTCACGACCCCTGCTTATAGATACAAGATATTCGATCTAAATTCAAAAGTAGGAAATAGCATACCATTAGCTGATATATGTATGGGAACCTCTACTGAGTAGTTCCCCTCCAAAAATGTGAATCCAATACTGCTTGGATGTTTCTGCCTTCACGATATCAAGTGCATATGTGCAAGGAATGTGTATTATCAGTAGCACGATTAAGAATTATGCAGGGTCTAATATCCACAATGCAGGTTGTGCTCAAACTATATGGGCTAAAAAGGTGCAAGACGGTTAAAGAAGTAATTTCACTGCAATTTGCAAGTATGGGTGTCCGATAATATCAAATTGGCATGTGTATTCCTGACAGGACTTGCACTGTTGCACATAAGAGGGTGTAATACATTTCTAGCAAGAAACTTACATGTGAAGGAGGTGTAGTTTTCCAATGAGAAGGTCGAGGAGTACAATGCTAAAATTGAATATGGCACTTTCTGGAGTAACCCAGCCTGAAAAAAAACATAACTTGTCTAAAAAACTACACTTGAAGTGCTTCTTGTTGTTTCATTTGGTCATTATTTTTCTCACTTCAATGACATGAAAATAAAATGTAGCAAGTGCTAGGGAGTGTCCTTTTTGTTGGAGTACATACTTTTGGGGCATAGTAAATTAACTCGCTCAATACCTCTCTGATTATGATGATTATGGTATCAGCAATTTGGTTGAAAATGTTAATAATCTCGATCTAGTTAAAACAATAGTTACTTCAACATTCTTCAGTCCTCCCTCTTGTTAATATCAAACAGCACTAAACAAATTCCATGAGACACTCTACACACCAATCTGTAAAGGTAAAGTTGAAAGTGGAAGAGATGAAAAATTCACCGGTTCTCTCCGCTTCAGATATGATTTCACTTTCTCCCTTTAAGCCCTATATATTAGACTGCACCCAGATCATGGATTAGCAGAAGAAAATAGCTGAAGGTATGCAAATAGAAAACAAATTGTATATTAGCACCAAAATTCCACCAAACTCTGTAAACTTATGCAAATGTGATGCACAACACGCCAAGGAAAACTACATTATAGATCAAATCAGATGTAATCCCAATAAACATACCTAGTTTGTAAAGAATCAACAACACTGGGAACCATGTGACCATTTAAGTAGTATCATGACCTAAACAGAGCCTTATTTTTCTCACGGTTAAATAGCCATTAAAAAAGACCATTTAAGTAGTATCATGATCTAAACAGAGCCTTATTTTTCTCACGGTTAAATAACCATTAAAAAAGCACGTTGTTCAGGTCGACATTCACGGATTCACCATCCGCAACATCTAATATGGAAATTTCATAATCTCTTCGATCTAATCTCAGAAGCAAAAACAACAAGAAGGTAGAGGGCATTGTACCCACCTTCACATACGAGCAGGGCTGCAGGTAAAATCCAGAGCATGTCGTTTAGAATTTAGAAACTGATTCACAGGACTCACAGGTAGAGATGGATGCACCGGTCCACGATGACCAAAACCTTAAGGATAGTGGCCTCCTGAAACTCCCTACGCAGTGCACCCCTGCACGAGTGTGATGGACACCAAATTTAGCTCAGGCATTATGTCGAACATCACGCCAGCACGTAGTGGTTCAGGATATTGCCGATGAAGGAAATAAGACACACGCATGAAGGAGAGCAGATTTACCGGTGGCCGCAGCAGCGACGATGTCTCGGCACAGGACAGGAGAGGCTGCATCTGCAGAAGACGCTGTCCAAGCTCACTTTAATGGATGGTCCAGCCAGCCGTCCAGGAGGCAGGAGCGGGTGCAGTCCATGATTGATGCCACCGCTATTTTAGGATGCGCGACTCCGCCGTGCCGTGTCCTGGGCGAGTTTGCCGAGGGGGCGAGGGCTGGCCCGTCCACTGCCTCTCCACCAGCATCCACGCGCGCTCCTGACCGGCTCTAGATTCGGGAGGGGAGACTCAACGCCGCCGCAGCTGGCCCCTACAAGCATGCACGCGGGACATGTACACCCGGAACAAAAAAAACAGAGGAGACGGGATGGACAGGGACAACAGGAATAGACGGGCGGGGTGGGCCCAAAGCGGGTACAGAGGTGGGTAGACACGGGGTGGGTGAGAAAAACATTACGTTTTTGGCAGAAACACTCTCCAAATTGCGATTTTTTGGTCCTTCCATGTCCTTCCATCTTATCTACTCCTAAAAACATATGACGGGTGGGTCCGGCGTGAGGGGTACGATGGACCCGATTTGAGTGAAAAAGTTTTCAATTGTTTTCGCTCCTTATAGTATAGATAGATATGACTTATTTGTTGGAAGGCTAACAGCAATGTCAGATTGATTAGGTAGCTCTGAGTTTAGAGTAATCTCTCTGCTTCATCTATTCCTTGAGCACAATGGCCCTTAAGTAGCAAAGCAAATCTCCTAGCTAACAAACCAATCTTTTGAAAACTAGCTAACAAATCCTGTCTCCAAAACATAACTTTGAATGAAATATGTATACTTCTATAAAAGTATTTTTCAAGACAAATCTACTCATATAATTTTCATATTTTTAAACTTAATAATTAAAAAGTTATTCATGATTTATGTTCCTAATATTTAACCAAAATGTTATCTCAACCTTTTTTATGAGTATTGAGGGAGTACACTGTAGCAAGTAGATCAATCTAAAAAATGATCTGCATAGCTGGTCAATGGCGTGGCCTGACCCTGAAAGTCGCTCGATTTCTAGGGATGGCTCATTCCATCTTGAAAATGAGCTCGATGCAAGCTCGCTGAGGGTCGTTGGGTGAGCAAGCGAGCATGTGGCCGGTGAAAGGGTTGCCAATGCTTAGAAATTGAGTTTGCAAGGGTGTCTTGCGCGGGAGTGAATATGTGGAACCACTACCAGAAAAACAACAATTTGTACTCGTTCTCAAGTGCTGTTAGTACCGATTTTCAAACCGGTATTGTTAAGTCGGTACTAATATGAAGTCACATTAGTATCAGTTTAAGAAACCAGTACTAATGTACACATTAGTACCGGGTAGGGATGAGACTCGGTACTAGTGTGCCTCCCCCCGCGACGTTGCAGGGGAGGCATTAGTACTGGGTGTATATCCCACCTAGTACTATTTTTTCCTTTTTTCTCTTCTTTTCTGGTTTATTTATTCTATCATATTTGCTTTATTTACGTATACTAATCCTAATACAAATACGCTATAATATAAAGTCGTGTGCCATATAAAATATTTGAAGATAATATTATACATGCATACGTATATATGTATTAGTATAATATTATCTCTAATATTATACGAATACATATATACGTATGCATGTATTATCTCAAATCTTGTAATTGAAGAACATATATAACAGTGTGCATACAGAAATACGAAAAAATATATTAGTATTTATAATACATTGGATCAAATCTTAGCTAGAGTTTAATATTATTTTTTTGCTCCCTGACTGGTCCCTTCCAGATCCTTCTCCTCCCTTAGAATTCCATAGTCGTTGTCATTGCTTCTATTGACTCCCCCGTCACAATCACAGACGATAAACCTGCAAAATACTCTCCACCTGGCATAAACACCTCATCTAGAAGAAATCCACATAATTGTTATTGAATTAACCGGATTCTTTCTGACTCGAGGAATCCCTGCTTGATGGAGTCAATCTACGAAAGAATATGAACAAATAATAAGAACTGGTACAACAAAGAATACAAACAATAAGAACTACATGCATGTGTGGTTCTAGTTTTGTGTCCGCACCTTTTCTTCGAGGTCATTACCGTAAGCGCGGTTTGGAAATGAATGCATGAACTCGCATACATAGTATTCGCATAGATTGGTGCCTGAAGGTTGTGTCAAGCACTACACATACGCGAAAACAATGTTATGAGATCTTTTTAATTATATTGTAAGAAGTGACATGAGATTCGCGAACAAGAACACACATACTGAGAAATCATAGTGCAAATAAAGGTTCTCATTGAATTTTCCTGGGTGCTCTACACAGAGACGACTCCATGCAAGGTTTAACATCTCTACGACATCTTGGTATTTTATCAGAAGTTTTCCTCAAAGAGTCAAAGATGAAGACCTTACTTCGAGACGGAATGAAAACAAAGAGAACCCATTGGAAGCTGTCCATACATGCAGAAGTATTAGTTTCTAGAAATATATATGTCATTTGAAAAAGATAAATAGATGAGACACACGTTGCTCACTCGAAATTGTATGGCAGAAGTATGGCACTCTTGGAATGGTGTTTGCTTAGAAACGAATATAAAGTATCCAATGTGTCAGTGTCCCATTTTCTGACCGAATACTCATTTATCATTAGAGGATCCATGAAGCCGACGTCATGTATTCCTTTCCTCCTGCACTATTGCATCTCCATTCTGCATGATTCAAATTAAATACAAATTAAACAAAAATTCAAATACGGTAGAATGGCTGGAGCTTTGATTTATAGCTTACAGTAGAATCAAGACTTACAGAGTCCAGCAAGAGATGAGTCCAACGTCAATTGAATCTTGATTGAATAAGAACAATAATTGGTCAAATTCCACACGAAAAGAGAATCAACCACGAAAATAATGACGGTCCTCAATGGCAACTTCGAAAGACACTTCTCCTTTGGATGATGCATCCATGTACCACTTATGCAGTTCATACATCCTCGTTGGTAGATGCGCCAGCAACTGCGGCCACACAAGTGATTTACCACACTCAAACGGTGGTCTATTTGCCCCTTTATGCCTTGGGATTTCATCGTCCCGACGAAGTTGAGCAGGAGTTAGACCTGTTTCCTTATTGAATATGAGCATTTGTTGGTCAAACTTTGAAAGCACCTTGTTGACGGCTGTTAAGTGCTACTTTTACACCGTCAATACCTGTATTAAATAAATGTAAAAGGATCATCAATACTAGAATAGGGCTTGATACTGATAGTTTCCACAAGTGTTGGTGTTTCTAGCCTTTGTTGCAGGATGCACCGAAATACGTGCCAAATGGCACAATTAAGAGCAAGTGATCCAATGGCTGTTAAAGGACGTCATCATAAACAACCCCAAATGCCAAATTGGACTGCACCATTGCGACGGGCTCGTCGAGACGGTCAAAATGGACATATTATATGCCTACATCAGAGTTCGTATGAAGAAGATGAGGAAATGACGAAACAGATGATGTTAGCAGGACCCACGTCGGCCGATTGACGTCCGCATGAGCACCACATGGCGGGATGTCATTGGATCCCTGCCGCTGCCGCGATCACCGCACTGGCAGGAGCGGGCGCGTGGCATCGTCCCCTGCCCGGCCACGCGTCGGCACCCCATCGGCCGCCCGCGGCCCGGTTTACCACACTCGCGTGCGCGCCTGCCTTTCGCGGGAAGGAGCGCGGGGCCGTGGACACGCGTCGCCAGCAGGAGGGGCGCGGGAAGGCGGTGCCGCGGTCTACGCGGCCGGGGCCGGTTGGTTCGGTCGGTTCACCTGGTTTTCCTATTTTCAGCGCTGGTTTTCTCCCTTTTGCACCGGTTCAGGCATTGGATTCTCCGGTTCTGTCAGATTCTCAACTCCAGAAGCCCGGTTCTACCCTGCCAGGTGTCAACATGCCATTAGATGCGACCACAAAGCTGCACAACTCACCCCTCTTGTCAGGCCACCCCTCCTCTATAAATAGGAGGGGAGGAGCTCCCTTTTGGAACACATCCAAGTTCTCCTCTCCTCTCATTCCTCATGTAGGGTATGTGTGTGTGAGTGCTAGGTAGAGAGGGAAGTGAAGGTGAGATGAAGTGTTCTTCTTTGTTCTTCATTTAGACCAAAGTAAGTATTTTGACATATCTCATTTAGACTAAAGTGTGTTCATTCATGATTGATGTGTTCTTGTGTTCTTGAACTAGAGTCTTGTGTTCTTCATGAACACAACCCTTATACTCATATGCTGCTTGTTATTGCATTGAGCTTTGTCAAATTCTGTGACCCTTGTGAGAATTCTTTTCACTACTTTCATGATCAAGATTTATGTGCACACCACCATTTTCCCCTTGCTATGCTTCTACACTGGAAGTTAGCATTGTATTAGTCATCCATTCCACAAAATGAAGCTTCATATGTGGTGTGACCACTCTCTCCAAAAGTGTCCTTCAAAAAGAGACATGGGCTACGAAAAAAAGAGAAAGAAAAGAGAGACACATGCTCAAAGCATGATGAAAAAGAAAAAGAAGAAAAAAAAAGAGGAAAGAAAGAATAGCCCATGTCCGAAATAAAGGAGAAATGGGAGAGAGATGGGATCATACAAAACGAGTCCTCTAATATAGATGGTAATAACTAGTGTCCATTCTGGGGCTAGTGTCCACCTTACCATTAACCAACTTTCATCAAATATGTATGGTAATATCTAGCACCCATTCCGGGCCTAGTATCCACCTTACCATACTCACCATATCCGTACACATGTACATCTTGATCTGATTGTATGATTTAATTTTCTCTGTGGATCCAGTCTTTGACTTTGCAATATATGTGATACAAGTATGCTTTATCCTTTATCCTACCCTGAGCTCTACATATAGCCATCATTAGAAGTAGGATGAAGTAAGGCAATTTAATGCCTTGGTGAGGACATATACACATTGAGCGATCTGAGAGAATCAAATGAGGAGCTAAGCAAGGTTTTGTTTTGAAAATTTATTGCAAAACCCCAAGTTACTTGACATGATAAGTAGGAGTGATTTGATTCATGACCGTTCCATTCCTCAACTACCCAAGATAGCACGATAGACACTTCATAGAGTTCACAAGTACAAGGTATGGTTTGGAATATCTCTTATGCTCGTTTCATACCTTTGGATATCATGTCTCACCTTGATCTGACTCCCTTTACTCGGGACGAGGAAAGGTCAAGTGTGGGGGTGTTGTTGACGGCTGTTAAGTGCTACTTTTACACCATCAATACCTGCATTAAATAAATGTAAAAGGATCATCAACACTAGAATAGGGCTTGATACTGATAGTTTCCACAAGTGTTGGTGTTTCTAGCCTTTGTTCCAGGATGCACCGAAATACATGCCAAATGGTACAATTAAGAGCAAGTGATCCAATGGCTATTAAAGGACATCATCATAAACAACCCCAAATGTCAAATTGGACTGCACCATTGCGATGAGCTCGTCGAGACGATCAAAATGGACATATTAGATGCCTACATCGGAGTTCGTATGAAGAATATGAGGAAAAGACGAAACAGATGACGTCAGCAGGACCCACGTCAGCCGGTTGATGTCCGCATGAGCGCCACGTGGCGGGCTGTCATTGGATCCCCGCCACTACCGCGGATCACCACACTGGCAGGAGTGGGCGCTCGGGATCGTACCCTGCTCGGCCACGCGTCGGCGCCCCATCGGCCGCTCGCGGCCCGGTTGACCACGCTCGTGTGCGCGCTTGCCTTCCGCGGGAAGGAGCGCGGGTCCCGGGACACGCGTCGCCAGCAGGAGGGGCGCGGGAAGGCGGCGCCGTGGTCTGCGCGGCCGGGGCCGGTTGGTTCGGTCGGTTCACCTGGTTTTCCTATTTTCAGCGTTGATTTTCTCCCTTTTGCACCGGTTCAGGCATAGGATTCTCCAGTTCTATCCGGTTCTCGACTCCAGAAGCCCGGTTCTGCCCTGCCAGGTGTCAACACACCATTTGATGCGACCAGGAAGCTGCACAACTCACCCCTCTTGTCAAGCCACCCCCTCCTCCATAAATCAGAGGGAGGGCTCCCTTTTGGAACACATCCAAGTTCTCCTCTCCTATCATTCCTCATGTAGGGGGTGTGTGTGTGAGTGCTAGGTAGATAGGGAAGTGAAGGTGAGATGAAGGTGTTCTTCTTTGTTCTTTATTTAGACCAAAGTAAGTATTTTGACATATCTCATTTAGACTAAAGTGTGTTCATGCATGATTGATGTGTTCTTGGGTTCTTCATGTGTTCTTGAACTAGAGGCTTGTGTTCTTCATGAACACAACCCTTCAATCTAGATGAATACATACACAAGTGCATTTATCTGTTTGTCTGTGGATCACTCTTTTGATCTAGTTGAGGCTCATAAATATGTCAGTAGTTGTTCTTCCTAACCTATCCTGATCTGATAAGGTATGATCCAGTCCACACTTGCTTTACGTTCGTGTTTCTGTATTTATACGGATTGCTATAGCGTTGTAGGTGGGCCGGGCAGACGTCACCGTGCTATAGTAGTTATCGGGAGTGTAGACGTGGTGTCTGTACTATGGTTATCCTACAAAGACCAAGTGCATTCGCGTAACGATAGAGGTAGGCCGTAGTGGTGACAGCCTGTTGGACCCTTTGAAACCCTCCGCGCCTGTGTACCGAGTTGGGCCCCATTGCCAGAACATATGCCTAGCCTTAAATAGCTAGGGTGGGTTGGCGCCCCGTATTGAGTTCCATACCGTGAGACGATACGACCTTGATCGATACATTTAGGAAGTCCTTCACCTTCTCCCGTACCATAGCTGAGCTTGGTGTCCTTGGACTGTCCATACCAGAATAGAAGATAGTGCACATCGTTCCTTAGAACGAAACCCGACGGGAATACTCATTCTCCGAGGGAGAAGTGCTACGACGGTGTATCCGTGTGCTTGCGGATTCGTTCGCACTCATCAGTGTACCCGGGAGTTTCTTACACGCTCACGCTACCCACGGTGCCTAGTGGTGACGTTAAGAAAAACCAACACACCTTGAGGGGGAGACATATTTTTTTGACTGGGTCCCTAGATGTGGAATTGTAGATCCAACTTTCTTGAGTGCCTACTTCTTCTGTCTGTGTGTCTTGAGTGCCTGTCGGTCATAGTCACTCAATGGAGGTTTCTCGAGTTCTTTTATTTTATCCGCCTGTATTTGCCTCATGAAACGATGAAATTTAACCCGGTCTATTGGTTTCTCAACCGGACGCTTCTTCTTTTTGAATATCTGTGTATCCATTTCTTCCCGCACTACCTCCGCAAGTTCCTCCTCTGTCATGTCGTAAGCTAGCTTCGGTTGAGGCTTCTTCTGCCTGGGTTGGTCCTGCTTCATTTTAGGAGGAGGAGGAGGAGGATGAGGATGATGAGTAGCTCATCGTTTGGAACCCTTGGCCTTAACAGGCGGTGGACTCTCTCGCTTGGATCCCTATCAACTACATGACTCATGCTGCGTTCTGCCCTTCCAGTTGGTGTAGACGGCGAATGTAGGCCTGCCAGTTGTAGGAGGTGCCGGTTGCGTAACCTTTATGTCAGCCTTGGGCCAAAAAACCCAACCGTGAACTCAGTTGATAAAATCTTTGGAGTAATATCCAACTAAAAGATCGTGGCACATGAAAGTTTTCCTCGGTGCCAGTATCTCAACCACACCGTAAGCCACCACAATCTTCTTGTTTCTCATTTGAGCGAGAAGCTCACATGCCGACCTCACGGTGATGTAATCCACGGGGTAGTGTCGTTGTTCTTCCGGTGAGGTTGGGGGTGCTTCCTTAGCTAGGGCTGCTGCTTCCGTGGTTGCTAGTGCTGCATCCGTTGAAGCGATGCTGCTTTTCTTCTTAGTCGATGGGCTCATTTCATCTGAAGGCCCTTACTGAGATTGTTGTTTGCTAAGAGCAATCGTCACACGCTGGTCAATGATTTCGTCCATTCTTGCCTCAGCCGTCTCTATGCACTCTTGCAACGCTCTTATTTACCTAGCTTGTTCGTCCTTGGTCCTTTTGCGCTTTCTATAGGACTCAATGTGCTCATGCCATGTGACTTTCCATGGAATCACACCTTTGCCTCAGTAATGTCTGTCGTGCTCTTTCGTGCCTATTGCAATAGAAAGCTCGTCCTTCTCTTGATCAGGCACGGAATTTCCTTCAGCAGTAGCCTTGATCAACTCAACAAGCCTTGCAGCTGTCTGCCTTAGTTGCTCTCACGGTATTGTTCACGGTCCTTATGGAAAACATTTAATTGTCAACATCATTCCAATAAGAAGGGATTAGCATCTCTAACTAACATATTATCTATCATTCTATCAATAATGTATTTCAGGGATGAGAAGCCGGAAACGGGGGAAAACCATGCCAAATTACCAGACTTACATGAAGACCAAGACACGGTGATTCTACATGGTCAAGAATGGGCCCAAAACCAAAGCTAAACAACTCAATACAAGCGGGGTCCACAAGATAAGGCGGCTACAGTAGCCCACTAGCCCACAAGCCAAAGGCGGCAGCCAAATGGGCCAGGCCTGGTTCGACCGACCCACTGGTTCAGTCGAACTAGGGCCATGGTGGTTCGCGCCCATTTTTCCCGCCAAGATCTCTCGCGCGAAGCCAACACTACAAGGAATGTGCCGACTAGTGACGCAAAAAAGGGCGATTCTCAACATAAATCATGATTAATGAAGCCAGGTGTTACGAAAACCCTCTGTCATTAATCGAGCATCACAAACCACGATTAATGACGAGACCTTATTTCGCGACGTCATGAGTTTAATGACACATATAAAATCGTCCTTACTAAACGTCATAACTTCGTTCCTGCATCTTTGCCACACTGGACATAGTCTGATGTGGCATTCGATGTGGCATGCCAATTGTGACGAACCGTTTGGGTCATAAAACGAATTTGGCCTGTTTAAAGCTGGGTTGAGCCCAACACTATTACTGTCGGCCGGCGTTGCGCAGATAGCCCAAAAAAGATTTTGTTGGGCCCATTTATTGTTTTTCGACCACAATTTTAATTAGGTTGGGCCCATTTTTGTTGGGGAGTCTAACAATTGCGCACATTGTTTGCGGCCTTATATGTCACGTTAATTTCAATGAAATTGACTTTTGGCCCAATAAATAGTGGGCTAAGCCCACTGAAGGCCAACAGAAAATTAACTAATCGTGATCAATATTAATTGATTTCATTTCAATTCTGATCTTTTTTTAGAATAATTCCGATCTGGTTGGCAAAATAGTAATCAACACATATTTCTTTATACAATAAAACAAACTGTTGTTTACTATCAAGCACGACCATATTGTTCATCACATATCACAAACTATTACAAGATAACAGTCTCACAAGGAACAAAGATTAACAAAGCTAAATCCACGCCATAATCACAAGAGATATTGGAGATTTGATCTAAGTATCTTAACCTCTTCATCTTTTACTGCTAAGCAGTAGACGAAGGAGGTCTTCACTGTCTTTGGTAAGCTTCTGCAACCTCTTAATCTCAACCGACTGCATTTTCAGAGTTGATTCTGATTCTTCAGTCTTCTTCTTCAAGCTACGTAACTCTTTCTGGTGAGCAACAAACCGTTGTCGAAGTTGTACCCTGTCCTAATTGGGAGCGTCAACTCGCTCTTCATCAACACTAGTACATAAGGATTTGGTACCCATTGTTGAGTACTCCTCTGTTTTAATTTGTTCGGGAAGAAGCATCATTGACTTGGTAGCTTCCATCTAGCAACAGTGGACCCAAGTCAGATTAGGATCTTGCAATTGATTCGAACTAAGGAAACAAAGGTGTTAAGGTTGTTACCTTGGAGCAGGTCTGAACAGGAGCGACTACAGATGTTGACCCTTTGGCCCGCTGAAACAAGTACAAGAACAACAGGTAAGGGTTGAGATAATTCGCAATCAAAAACAAAGAAGGTGTTAATTAAGTTTATTACCTTGGAGCAGGTCTGAACAGGAGCGACTACAGATGTTGACCCTTTGGCCCGCTGAAACAAGTACAAGAACAAGAGATAAGGGATGAGATCATTGGCAATCCGAAGCAATTTCATCTATTAAGTACAATGCGGTACATGAACGATAACACCCAATCCATAATCACCCAAGCATGCAACAAAAATATGGAAAGCCAAAGAGCATGGGTAAGCAATATAATAATTTTATCATTTAATTTCTACAAACCTCAAATAAGTCGGCTTCGAACAATCTCTTGCAATAGGGAACAGAAGATCCACAATCACCCAAGCATGCAACAACAATATTCAAAGGCAAAGAGCATGGGGAAGCAGTCTAATAATTTCATCTGCAAATTTCTACAAACCTCAAATAAAATGACTTCTAACAAACTCTTGTGATAGGGTACAGTAGATCCACAATCACCCAAACATGAAAGAATATTATAGAATGCCAAAGAGCATGGGGAAGCAATCTACTTGAATTGATCAATACAGGGAGGAGCCTGCAGACCCGACGAATAGGAAGGGAAGAAGGTGCTGAATGCCATCTCGATTTAGCAGCCCGAACTTGCGCCTTGAACACGTTGTTCTTCACAACTGTTGCAGATCTGCGGCCGGCAGGGTGAGCCTCAGGGGCGCCGACGGAGCAATAGGTTTGAACCATCTTGCAGCTTCAAGGACGTTGCCGAGGAAGGCTGTCGCTCGTAGCAGAGGAAGGCCACCACTCGTAGCAGAGGAAGCCGACCGCTTGTAGCAGAGGAAGGCATCGTCGGTAGCTAGGTCGCCATTGCTGCTTCCACCGCAGATCTACTAGGTCTCTTCGGAGGTAGAGGAGAAGATCCCCTGATTTTGGAAAACTTCAAGGAGGTAATTGGGAGGCCTGGTTTCCCTCTTTGTTTTATATATAACGGGGAGGACCAGGTGGAGGAGCGGGGAATTCAAATTTTCAAGTCCCATCTCTCTACTCTAGAGCGGGAAACGAAAGACTTTGGATCATGGACCCAAACGTTAGTGACCCAAACGAAAGACCGCTTGGGTGTCGGACCCAAATGTCTGTGACCATATGCAGAGAGGCAAGTTGTTGACTGTGGGTTGTCCATGCCACCATGGATCATGGAATTGACAAACACACACAGGACTATACTCTACTTCATATTCACGTTCGACAAATGATCCGATTATTGCATTACAAATGTACTCACTGCAACAAATTAACGTACCTATTTCAACTATTTATTACATGACTAAACACACTTAAATAAAACATTAAAACTACAAACTACAGGGGACCCTTGTAGAACCTTTCAGGTAATCTTCTACGAAGATCGTGCATAAATTCAGGGTGATCAGTGCATACGACTGCCCAGTCATATGTGAGTATTCCGTGAGGAAAGATTCGCTCTAAGAGAGACATGCACTTGTCTTGCAATTGTGTGCAGTTAGCCTGAATTTCCCATTGTAGAAATGAGGTCATAGTCTCCTCGCTTGCCATGTCCCACATCTTTGACGCACAGTGCAGCTTCAACCTTTCGACTTGGTACATGTCGGCGACCCAGAGTACATAAGGCCAGGCGTTAGCAGGAGTGTCCCATAAATCAGCCTCCTCCGGGAGTGATCCTTCCCTAGCATATTTGATCAGTAGCGAGAAGCTATTAGGGTTTGCTTCTATAAGTGGAACAATTTCAGAGTGTGACTCCCTTCCTTGGCCGTAGAGCATTGGCACATCGACACGTTTCGCTCGTATCACCCGGCATTCTGCACCTACGTGGAAGACAACATCAATAGGGCTTGGGCTGCAACACTTTCGCATATGCTTGTTTGTACTGATGGAGGAGTAGGAACTTCAATGCAGTCGTCCTCCAGTACTGTAACACAACACGATATGTGTATGCGATCTTCATTGGAGGTCACGCGATCAATGTCATGATGCTCCACCAGACATTCAAAGCCTCATTCTTGTAGATCCCGATTAGTGAAAACCACTTCATTTGTAGCTTGAACTCGAAACGTATCATCTTCATCATTTGGGTCTCCAGCCGTCGCACGCAACAATACTCGCACCTACGTCGAAGGAAGCAGTCACATGCTTGACATAATGCGGCTGTATCGCCATGTGTGAGTGTGTGTACTCATAGCAGTAACAAGACACGTACCATTCGAAATTTGTGCAGAGGAATGAGGACGACGACAATGTCGTCTGGAACATCCATCCACTGGTGATCATTCATACCTGTAGGATAGTAATGTAGCCTCCATTGACGGCCTCCCACCATGAACGTATCAGATTCCTTGTACTGGCTCGCGGTTCCTTCTGCTTTCGCTTACTAGCTTGAGAATGAGAAGTCAAATTGCATGGAAGGAGACATTTTAGCATCTAAAGCAATGAACGCAAATGGCCTGCAATGATCGTCTCGTGCATAAAGTGTCTTATATTATAGTAGCGGGAGTGAATGTGACGTTCCGAAATGTCCGTTCGTGGACATCAGTTACCACCCAGAGAATGGACGCGTCCCTTTAGTGCGGGTGTCACCACGTTTGGGTCATGAACTTCACGGTTCTAGACCTTAAGTGCAATTCACAATGTTCGACACGTCCGTTCATAGCGGGTGTGCACACAAGTTCGTCGGTTAACACCCAGTGTCAGTCCTTAACTACAATTCTCAATGATCGACACGTGGAACAACTTGTGAGAGCGTGTCATCCCCAAATGCCCATTCGAGATGCCCTTCTGTGCTTATATGCATGTTGTTAATATTACACACACACACACAAACATATATTGCTTTTCCAATTCCCATCTTATTCCGTTTTGGCCTTATCGCATCAACAAGTTCATCACATTTCTCAGTCTCCAAGGCCTATGGGAATCCAGACCAGTCGTAGACCTTTTCAGTCACGACTCACATAGCGTACCTGATCGAGGAGGACTTGTCAAGTCACCCTGCACCGTGCATATTGCAGCGCAAGGACCATCCGGTCGATCTAATTGCCTTGTGCAGCCTTACAACACCCAATCTATTTCTCCAGATGCAATTGACGCCTAAAACTTTTCATAAACAAATGGTAGAGAGTTCTCTCGCAGTTGATGTGGTATAAGCTGATGCAGTTGAGATGGCCATTAGATGCAGTTGATGCGGCTTGAGTTGTCTGTAAGACTTTCTTGTGGTCTAGACCGGAGAGTCCGGAATTGAACACATACCTAGACACGGCGGGCTCATCCCGTGATACCCATCGTCCACACATGTAATCGATGTGCGCCACTAAAGATTCTGACCTAGATAGATTCGTATCAAGCATAGGCCTGACTATATTCTGACATTCTCACATTTTCCATAGTAACTTTAGCAATGCTACACCGAGCTCACGTGCCCGCCGTAGTCCTCGATAAATAGGCGAGTGCGGCACACCGTTCGTCTTGCATTTCTCAACTTCAGTAGAATACAAGGTTGAGATCATTTTCTTGGCTAATCTTGTTTACTTTATGTATGCATGGTATTGAGACGGTCTCATTATATTGTTAGCTTATGTAGGGTTTGTTCTTCGTTTGTGTGTGCAGTACGTGGAGAATGGCCGGGCAAGGAAGGGACGGAGCATGGAACTTGGAGGAGTCGGGGAAGCAGGAACGGTCGGGCATAATGGCACCTCACCAGCACTCGGTTCAGTCACTGCCATCAGCACCACAGGAGCAGCACCCTTCCCCAATGGCACCTCCACTTCCGCTGGCATAGACACCGCAGCAGCACCTGAACCTCATGGCACCACCTTTTTGCCCATGGCCCAGGCCGCCACCTCTGCTGTTGCCCATTGAAATGCCACCTCCGCGGCCAGTGCTCATTGAACAAGATGAAGCGCATGACCTGAAATGGTCTGTGTTGCTTTGGCTTCAGCAGGCCGGTCCAGCCTGTGTTTTTCACGAAGGAATGTGGGTGTGCCCTTTTTGCCTGAGGGGTCACAGGCAATGGACCATTCGTGACCTGCTGTTACACATGTGTAACATCGCCATTTCGCCTGCCTGGCTGTGGGATTCAAGGGCGAGGCATTACGCTTTGGAGGAGTATCTGCTCCAGGATACACGTTTTGCTGCACTCCGTGCAGCGGCAGGATTGCCATGAGGTCATGATGGTAGTAGTATGGTAGTAGTATGTCATGATGGTAGTAGTATGAGCCGTGATGGTAGATTGCTAGTAGTATGTCATTAAGAGTATGTCGCTGTACTTCCACCGATAGTGAATCGATCCATCCTCATGTGTAATCAATGCGTATGCATGCATTTATCTCGTAATGTCGTGAAAACGGAAAGTCTGTTCCCTTCATTCCTTAAATACCGGATGAACACAAGGCGAAAGTTCGTTTTCTAGCAAATATCATAAGATGATCAGGTTGCTACAAGTTTCTCAACTCATCACAACAAAGTTCACACCACAAAGTAGCAAACATCAACATATCGGCAGTTCTCCCCGCATATGATAAAACCCAACATCTTGAAAAAATAGTAGTAAAAGAAAAGATAAAACAGAGCCGAACAGTAGTCGTTCTACGCAATGAGACTGTTGGTATTTCTTAACATCACCACTATGGCGCCGAGTTAGCGTGAGCGTGTAAGAATCACCAGGGTATACTGACGGGTGCGAATGAATCCGCAAGCGCACGGATACACCGTTGTAGCACTTCACCTCAGGAGTATTCCCAAGGGTATCGAATCCAAGGAACAGTATGGGGGACTCTACGAGTGACTATCCAAGGGCACACAGTCCCTGCTGAGGTAGGTGAGAGATGTGGAGTCTCCTGTAGGTTCTCGACTCTAGAGAGGAACAAGCTCGGATAAGATCTCGCTTCGGACACCGACCCCTCCTGGCTATAACAATTGGTTCACGGCAAATGGTTGCCTACACGTTGTATCCGAACGTGGGGGATTTCAGAGGGTCCAACGGCTGTCACTACCGCGGCCTACCCCAAGACAAACCATGGGATACAGGGCATTCGAAGGATAATCAGCAGCCTAGACACCACGTCTACACTGCCGACTACTACTATAGCACGGCTACGTCTGACATCCCGTAGAAACACTATAGCACTCTGTATAAATACGAAGTGACGAACCCGCGAGGTTGAGCTAGACCGTACTCAACATTGAATCGATTCGCACGAGGAGATATGATTGATACTTGATCTAAATCAGATATGCATGAGCTTCAATATATTCTAATAGACAGGCAATCACACAAACGGAATGCAAACTTATGCGCTTATAACAGAAGATCATGGGTCATGTTTGTGAAGAACACGAGCATCTATCTTATGAACAAACACAAAAGTATGAATAACTTGCTCGTCAACTAGATCGAGGAAGCACATTCATGAAGAACACAAGCCTCTAAATGATGAACAAATGAAGAACTCAAGAACAAATCAGTCATGCATGAAAGCCACTTTAGTCTAATAGGAGAATACTAAAATACTCACTTTAGTCTAGATGAAGAACAGCATCGCTCACGAGGTACAAGGGGACGATGGATGATGAACGGATCATCACCACCTCACCTCTACTCATCCACACACTCCTCTCTACCTAGCACCACCTAGTCTAGATCTTCCACACACACACACTCATGGTGGGATGAGGTTTCACCTCCACCAAGAGAGAATGAGAGAGGGGGAGAGAGGCAAAGGTGAGAAATGGCTTCAAGTGTGTTCATCCTCTTCTTACCCCCCTCTCTCCTCCTATTTATAGGCTTGAGCAACCGGCGTGGGACCACCCAAACACCCCGGGGATAGCTTCTAGGACCAATTACCGAGCACCACGTGGAAGCACCTGAGTGCGCGCCACAAGGTCGGTTCGGCCGACCAGTGGGGTTGGCCTACCCCCTGTGGGCCCTACTCGGGGTGTGCTTCCTCCTGGTGGCTGATGTGTGGGTCCTGAGGTCGGTTCCTGGTGTCCACATGATTTGGAGGTGGTTTAGGCGCTCTGGTGGGCCATGGGATCCATGTGATGCCTGCATGGCGGCTTCTGATTCGCCGAGGCTTCCTCCCTTGGATTGGTGGCGTCATGGATCCAGGGGATGCTTGCATTCAGCCCCTCATTCGCTGAGCCTGACTTGCTAGGATCATGAGGGTGTCTTTTCTCTCCATTTCTTATGCTAATCACCTGCATTCAACTTAGCATGGCCACTTGTGGAAATTATTAGTTTAAACCCCTATTCTAATGTGGATGCTTAGTTCTTATGATAAAATGCAGGGTTTGACGGCCTTAAATTAGGTACTTAACAGCCATCAACAACTCCCCCACACTTGCCCTTTGCTCGTCCCGAGCGAAAGGGAAGATCACATGGGTTTAAACCAAAGTTATAAGACAAGCATAAGAGTTATTCCAGGTCATACCTTGCTCTTGTGAACTCTGTGGCTTGGCTACAATGCCATCATGGGTTGTTGATAAGGAGAATGACCATGAGTCGAGTCTCTTAAGCACCTGTTGGTCAACACTTGGGGTTTTCTTAATAATTTTTAAAAGAAAAATCTACTCTGCCCTCCTTCTTTGATTCTCTCGGATCACTCAATGTGTATATGTCCTCACCAAGGCATTAGATTGCCTTTCTTCAACATACTTCTAATGATGGCTATATTTGGAGCTCAGGGTAGGATAAAGGTAAGCATACTTGTATCACATGTATTGCAAAGTCAAAAACTAGATCCACAGAGAAAATCAAATCATACAATCAGATCAAGATGTGCACAGTATGGGTATGGTGAGTATGGTAAGGTGGATATACTAGGCCCGAAGTGGGTGCTAGATATTACCATAGATATATGATGAATGTGGGTAAATGGTAAGGTGGACACTAGCCCCGGAGTGGACACTAGTTATTACCATCTAAGTTATGGAACTCCTTTTTGCATTGATGCTCCCTCTTGTATAAAAATCTTTCGAGAACATGGCTATCTCTATTTTTTTTCTTGTGGACCTTCATGTGTCCATATTTTTTTTCGATAGCCATGTCTCTTGTGTAACAAAACTAAGAGGGAGAGATCAACACATATGGAGCCTTATTTACACGGAGTGGATGAATGATACAATGCTAACTTCCAGTTAGAAGCATAGCAAGGGGAAAATGGTGGTGTGCACATAAATCTTGATCATGAAAGTAATGAAAAGAATTCTCACAAGGGTCACATGATTTGACAAAGCTCAATGCAATAATAAGCAGCATATGAGTATAAGGTTTTCAACTAAAAACATCATATGGCTTTGGTAGGACGGTGGCACATCAAAGAGGAGCTTTGCAAGAGCATTTTTTTTCAAAAACAAAATTATCCCAAGGACTAGAACCAACAGAGTTAAGATCATGTCACCAAGTCATATCTCACTTGCCAACTACTTAGATGAGCATGTTGTCCTTATGACGATATTGTTCACAAGCCTCAAGGTTATAAACGAGGAATAAAACTTAAGCATGCCAACCCTAGGTATGGAGTAAGAATTACCATAGATTACTTGAGTTGATTTATGGAGAATTTATCAAGCATGAGCGTACAAACTCAGAAATCATGGTGAAATGAGGAGGAGATGCAAACCAGCGCTGGTTTCTGTGTGGACCAGACGGGGATTCCTGTGATGCGCACGAATGCATGTCCCGTTCAGGTTCTCTAAGCGTAGTCAATCGCAAGCGCTGTGTGAGCGTAATGTGGGTGTACAATAATCTAGCGTCTTCGTGACTGGAGAGTACAGCTCTCCCCCACACTGTCTTGTACCTAGGTGCCGTTCTTCGATACAAACAAAAACAAAAATAGCTAACACACATGTGACTCAACCGGGTTACATGACCGGTGGAGCCAAAATTATTCATTCAAGTTCACTAATAAAGAAATAGGCGCTTACACAAATGATGGAAATAAAGGAAATGATTGGAAGGAAAAAATTAAGGGAAATAAATTAAACCTAACTAAGCGCCTATAAAGGGAAATAAGAGCGGGGCACGACCCACTACTCAGCATCATAGAGGTCCTCGTGCCCCATGGCCACGAAGAGGCGCCTCATCTTGGCGCACAGGCCATGGTGAAGGTCGCGGAGGTCATCCCTAAGCTCAGCGAGATCCACCTTCTGCTCTGCAGTGATGGTCTTCAGCTTCTCACACTCCCTGCCTAGTTCCTCCACTAGTGGGGTCATCCTGGCTGCAGTGGGAGTCTTAGGAGATTGCTCGGGCGCCCGAGTCCTCTCCCTCGACTTCCTGGATGCCTGTGGTGTGGAGCTGCTGCCCAACTCGAATTCTTCATTGGTTTCCTTCAAAGTTGAAGGTGCACGGCTGCTCTTCCTGCAGGTGCTATCTGGGCTAGCGAACCTAGGCTTCCCAGGCTGAGAGACTGGTGGAGGCGGCTATGGTACAGCAGGGGCCGAACGGCCTCTCACCCCTGAGGCTCCTGGAATGTTGAGCCGAGGCGGTGGAACCACCGGACGCAGCGGAGTTGCTGTGGGTCGTGGCCGGACATCCACCTTCCTCTGGTAGGGGCTGCTGGCACGCCCCCGTGGCTTCCTCGCTTTTCCGGGCGAGGCAGAACGGCCGGAGGTGCGTGGAACCGGGGGTGTGAAGGGTGGAACAGCCATCCCCTTGGCCTCTGAAGTCCCGTCGATGGCAGCCCTCGGTCCTTGGTTCCCAACCAGAGGACGAGAGGCAAGCGGCGACACCTCGAAGATGCACGCGACCTCCATAGGTGCTACCCCTGTGCGAGATGCAGCAATGGTGGGGACATCGCCCTTGACGGGTTCACCGGAGGAGGGTGCTGTGGTGAAGGGGACAAGGCTTTTGTCGGCCATGAGGACTACAGCGGTGGCATGCGAGGGTGGCGAGCAGGGAAGGCAGGGGTTCTGTGCGATGCAAAACTCTGTCACGCGGCGAGGAGAGGGTTTCTAGAGGACGAAGGAGTGTGCACACGAAACACGAGAGGCGGCGGCGACCCTAGTGGGTCGGCCGACCTAGGGGGTCGGCCGAGCCCAATTGGGCTCCACTGGGCCTCTGCTTTGGCGTGTGGCCTCCTGCGGGGCTCAAGGTCTCTGGGTCAGGTGTCCCACCAATTCTAAGGTCGGAGGCTTCAGCAAGGGCTAGAATGGGATTTTGGGCATATAATTGCCTTTGACCCCAAACAACTTTACTTAAACCTCTTTATACTTTAATAGCTCAACTTGGGCACTTTACCTGGACTCATACCTAGATGAAGAGTTATTGTTGCCCTGTTGCTCATATCGTCCATTTTCTCCTGGTGATATCCTCCTACTCTGCCCTGTGGTCCTCCTTGCAGGTTTCTTTATGATAGAATGTATTTTTCCTCCTGCATGGTTAGTGCATATGTACGATGCAAGCTGTATATATGGTGAAACGGAGGTGATCCTCACAACCATCCTAAGGGACTATGATGGGTAACCTTAGGGGGGAAGCGCAGCTAGCAAGGCTATAGCACTACGGACGAGAGATGATAGAGGTGATGGAGTTGAGCACAAGATCCGGGCCTAAAGCCTAGAGTGCTCTAAGAGTGAAGCTTTCACCTCTAGAAACAGAACTCGAGAATGATTGGACCCCAGATTAAGTGAGTGAAAATTTTATGGGTCGAATGATCATTCGAGTTGTAGGTTGAGAGTGACGAACTTGCTAGTTCATCCTCTCCTTGGGTTGACAAAGGACCTCACCCTCACCTAAGTGGGATGACACATAAGTTAACCCAAGCTTCCAACGGAAGTGTAAAGGATAGGTGTGTAACCACACTTCCGCAGGGCATCGATCAGGTCAAGAAGTGGAGAGTAGGATTTACATCCACCTGACTTGATCGGCATCGGTCTTAGCTGAACTTAGGATAACGAGATGGATTGTTCAACTAGACCGGATATAAGATCGTGCTTCCGTAAGCCAAAGATATGGAAGTTTCACAGCGCCAGGGCCCGTGTCTTGGCCTAACCCTCAGTGTGGCGGCCCTTCGGATTGAGCCTTGACATGAAGCACGAAAAACATCCATCGTGACCTCCCCTGGAGAGTTGCGGGCAAGGTTGAAGTGATCGTCCCCGCCACGAAAGACTATTCTTCCTCGACTGCTCCTCTCCTCCTTCCCTCGAGACTAAGTCTCGAAGGCTGGGTTTTAAGAGAAGAAACGATAGGGGAATCTAGGGGCAGAATTTGCACTAAGTGCTCTTTCCCATAGATTCCTGCCAGTGAGGAGTGATATCTTCGACCAGAGCACAGAAAAATTTGGCATGTAAGCTCGGGCTCTCTCGAAGATGGGCTTAGGCAACTCGACATTTTCTCGTTTGGCTACCCCATCACTCAAGTCAGGTGGGGAGCTGAAATCTTGGATTTCTCCTAGAATTTCCAGTCCTTGTTCTGGCTCTAAGAACACAAAGGCGCCTCCCGAAATGGCATCAAGCATCATGCCACAATCTCTTCGTAAACCAAAACCGGAAATGCTACGAGAGCACTGGGTCAGGCAGACCAAGGACTGGGCAAGCTTCAATGAAAGAGGCAAAATGATGCCATGCCATGCCTAAGGTTTCCTTCTCTCTTTGTTTGAAACTGAGGATCGTCATTCTTAAGGAAATGACACACCGCACAGAAAGAATCGAGTGCAAAAAGATGCTCTCAATTCCTCCCAGCGTAGGTGGTTGCAACCAAAACAACGGTACCAAGTTCTCGCTTCCCCGGAGAGGGAGAACAGAAACATGTTCCTCTTAAGAACATCTTGTGTTGCCCCGGTTTTACCCTGGGTAGAACACAATTGCTCAAAGTCTCTTGCGCGATCATAGGGTTTCTCATGACTCATTCTCGAGAAGGGTTTTTCCTCAACTAGCTTCATGAGAGATGGGTGAACCATACAAGGTGTTAGAAGAGTGGGTTGTCTCCAGAAAGTTGATTCCATGGTTTCACTCATAATGGGCGGAAGGTGTGTACAAGGATAACCTTCTTGGGGTAGCGGGGGTAAAGGTAGAAGTAAAAGGAAAACAAAAGATACGAGGATAGTCGGGTTCGTAGATTCTCGACAACCGTTCCCCGGCAACGGTGCCAGAAATGCTTGTTGGTATTTCTTCACGTCACCACTATGGCGCCGGGTTAGAGTGAGCATGTAAGAATCACCCGGGTATACTAACGGGTGCGAACTAATCCGCAAGCGCAAGGATACACCATTGTAGCACTTCACCTCAGGAGTATTCCCAAGGGTATCGAATCCAAGGAACAGTATGGGGGACTCTACGAGTGACTATCCAAGGGCACACAGTCCCTGCTGAGGTAGGTGAGAGATGTGGAGTCTCCTGTAGGTTCTCAACTCTAGAGAGGAACAAGCTCGGATAAGATCTCACTTCGGACACCAGCCCCTCCTGGCTATAACAGTTGGTTCACGGCAAATGGTTGCCTACACGCTGTATCCGAACGTGGGGGGATTTCAGAGGGTCCAACGGCTGTCACTACCGTGGCCTACCCCAAGACAAACCGTGGGATACAGGGCATTCGAAGGATAACCAGCAGCCTAGACACCACGTCTACACCGCTAACTACTACTATAGCACGGCTACGTCTGACGTCCTGTAGAAACACTATAGCACTCTGTATAAATACGAAGTGACGAACCCGCGAGGTTGAGCTAGACCGTACTCGTCATTGAATCGATTTGCGGTAGGAGATATGATTGATATTTGATCTAAATCAGATATGCATGAGCTTCAATATATTCTAATAGACAGGCAATCACACAAACGGAATGCAAATTTATGCGCTTATAACAGAAGATCAAGGGTCGTGTTCGTGAAGAACACGAGCCTCTAACTTATGAACAAACGCAAAAGTATGAATAACTTGCTCGTCAACTAGATCGAGGAAGCACATTCATGAAGAACGTGAGCCTCTAAATGATGAACGAACGAAGAACTCAAGAACAAATCAGTCATGCATGAAAGCCACTTTAGTCTAATAGAAGAATACTAAAATACTCACTTTTGTCTAGATGAAGAACAACATCGCTCACGAGGTACAAGGGGACGACGGATGATGAACGGATCATCACCACCTCACCTCTACTCATCCACACATTCCTCTCTACCTAGCACCACCTAGTCTAGATCCTCCACACACACACACTCATGGTGGGATGAGGTTTCACCTCCACCAAGAGAGAATGAGAGAGGGGGAGAGAGGCAGAGGTGAGAAATGGCTTCAAGTGTGTTCATCCTCTTCTTACCCCCTCTCCTCCTATTTATAGGCTTGAGCAACCGGCGTGGGAGCACCCAAACACCCTGGGGATAGCTTCTAGGACCAATGACCGAGCACCACGTGGAAGCACCTGAGTGGGCGCCACAAGGTCGGTTCGGCCGACTTCTGGGGTCGGTCGACCCCCTGTGGGCCCCACTCGGGGTGTGCTTCCTCCTGGTGGCTGATATGTGGGTCCTGAGGTCGGTTCCTGGTGTCCACGTGATTTGGAGGCGGTTTAGGCGCTCTGGTGGGCTATGGGATCCATGTGATGCCTGCATGGTGGCTTCTGATTCACCGAGGCTTCCTCCCTTGGATTGGTGATGTCATGGATCCAGGGGATGCTTGCATGCAGCCCCTCATTGGCTGAGCCTGACTTGCTAGGATCATGAGGGTGTCTTTTCTCTCCATTTCTTATGCTAATCACTTGCATTCAACTTAGCATGGCCACTTGTGGAAATTGTTAGTTTAAACCCCTATTCTAATGTGGATGCTTAGTTCTTATGATAAAATGCAAGGTTTGACAGGCTTAAATTAGGTACTTAACAGCCGTCAACTGGGACTGCATGAACAACAAGCGAAAGTCCGTTGTACAGTATTCAGTCAGACCAGATTAAAGTGTCACTGGTACACAACATTTTATAAGGAAAACCCAACATCTTACAATTTAGTAGTACACAATGATAAAACCCAACATCTTGAGAAAATAGTAGTAAAAGAAATGATAAAACAAAGCTGCTGCTCTACTTCTTCTTGTCCATCTACTAGTAGCAGTTACCACTAATTGTGGTGCTACTTCTTGGTCAGTGGTGCACCCGACACCTTGTTGCAGCTGCTCACGGACGAGGTAGTCGTTCTGTTGCCGCCGCCCACGGAAGATGGTTGCGGACCACCCCGGGCATCAACCGTAGATGAGGTCGTCCCTCCATTAGCGCCTCCTGGGGATGATGGTGCCTGTAACATCCGGTTTTTAAAGGACAAACCGAATGCACCATTTATGCATACCCAGGATCAAATTCATGCATAAAGTGACATCATCAGTGAATATCACAACATATATCATTACAAGCGTATAACTATTACAAAATGACCAGAGGGTCTAAACAGAAAGTTACACATCGTACATCTATCGCAGCGGAGTAGGCACCATCTTCCACAGGAACGTCAACTGGGGGCACGCCAACCAAGATCTCCAGGTCTTCAAGGTCTTCATGTTCCATTTCCTCTTCAAGCTTCTTACTATCTGAGGAGCAGTGGGGAGAGAGCAGCAGGGGTTGAAAGGGAAAACGGTGAGTACACCTGGAGGCATGTACTCCGCAAGTGGAGGGAAAGTATATGCATAACATGCAAGCTTAGAGCAAGGAAGGCTTTATTTGGTGGACTGCAAAGCTCAAGTTTTAGTTGGTCAAGTATTAATTAAGAACCTAGGATTATTGTGTATAAAGCTTCCCAAATCATTCAAGGCACAGGCACCCGCCTGTCCTGATCCTAGGGTTAAAACATCTCATAACTACCACCTGATCCCAAACCACAGTTCCACCACTATGATCCAACCAAACCAAACTAACCATGTGAGGATCCAGGTCACTCTTGACCGTGAGCACGGTTGTCATGACAATTTTAGTAATACTCTGCAGAGGTTGTACAACTTTACCCACGAGTCGCGTAAACGTTCAGAAGAACATTAAACCCAACCATGCTGTGCTTGCAAGGCACTTTCACACTTCCTTAGGTGTGATAGCATAGGGACGCTATGAGGCCTCTACAAAGGATCTCCCAGTCGCAAGATCGCCTAGCTAGGTTTCCTCGGTCCGGCGTACATGGACAAGTCCGTAGACGAGCAGATACCCATAGGGCCCCATTTGCATCCATGCGGTTCCACTCCGCCTCACCAATGGCTCTTACAAACTAGGAGAGGTCCTAATTAATTGGCCAAGACCAGAGCCATATAGTGCTCGTGGTTGTACGGGTAAACCTGGGTGGTCGCTCCATAGATCGATCCTTTATAGATGACTCGAGGAGTAAAAAATATGCACTTGTTTGACTTCGGTTGTCATGGGTTATTGGCATGAGCAACTCTTCTCTACTCGAAGCTATGCATAATGTGGATCTTTGATTATGTAACCATCTGTAACACATTTCTATATATAACATACAAATATCTATATTATTAGTCTTCCTCAATTATGCAATGCATTAGTTTTAAATGGTAAATATGATTGAACAAGTTGCTACCACAATCAAATTTGCAATCATAGCTACTCATCAGCACAAAGTCACACCACATATAATAAGCAGCAAATATCATAAGATGATCCGATAGCAAACACCAAAATACAACCATGATACAAATCTGAACCGTCTACCTAGGAATAACACCACGAATCACATTATGCCTCATTGTTGTCCTTGAGTGACCTCTTATAAGAGGCCTGTCGCAGCAATTCCTTAACCTCCTTCACCACAATCGTGGCCATATCCAGGTGCTTCTTCACCGTTTGCAGCTCAGAGACAGTCTCTTGAATCTCCCTGTTAGCCTTTGCACATTCTACCTTCCACATCCTTGCCTCGCTTTCAGCTTTTCTGTACCTGTTGGCTTCACCCTTTTCTGTAGGAGACAACAGAGCATCATTTCTCATTTTATTTCTTGTCTCAAACAGGTTATGGGTGTTGACATTTCTTAACGCAATCACCTAAGAACGGGTTTGGAACCCATCCTGGTAACAACGCCAGAAATGCTGGTTGGTAATTCTTAACGTAACAGGAGTCCACAAGCGCACGGAAGTACCATTGTAGCATTTCCCCAAAGGAGTATTCCAGAGGTTATCGAATCCAAGGAAGGCATTGATGGATTGACAAGCTCAACACTATTGCAATGAGTATAGATCATAGACGGAAATAAATCAGACACTCAAGTACAGGGGTAAGAAATGATAATAGGGGTAGTGCGATCACACACACACTCACTATCTCTCTCTCTAAGGGGTCCTAGGCATAGGAGGCAACATAGAGTTAGTTCTAGGTTCTTATGTACTATACACATAAAGCTGGTAGGAACGAGTTAGATACACTAGCATTGAAGAACAATGACTTAAGCACCCAGGTACCACGGGGAGCTAACCTCCCGCGTTGCTTCCGCACAACTCCAGTTGTTAGATTTTAGACTCCTACAGCTTATCCGAACGTGGGAGATTTCAGAGGGACCAACAGCTGTCACTACCGCGGCCTATGTTGACGGTTGAAATTCACCATTTCCAACCCTCAATATTCTCACATAAATGGAGGCATATGCATTATTTACTAGCATTTTAGTTTGAATAATGTAGTTCCACTTGTCCTTGGAGATTATTTGTATGTAGGTGATTTACCCCTTAAAAGAGATGGAAACCCACCTTCTATGAAGAAACCATGCCAACTCAGCTGAGGAGGTGGCTGCCACCAATGGAAACATGGCATTCCACGACATCGATCCAGGGGAGGCACTCAGCGACGAATCAGAGGACGCCACATGGACTTCACATGGATCAAAGGGCCCACCTCAGATACCAAATCAAGCCATGAACCGGGGCTGGATCAGAGGGCCCACAGGGCAGCCAACCAGAGGAAGCACACCAGGTGGGGCCGCCCTAGGGGGTCGGCCGATCCTAGGATCGGCCGAACCGCCTTAGTGGCGCCCCATCTGGCCCCTACACGTGGCAGCTCCCTATTCGTCCATTGCCTCACTCCCGGGTGTTTAGGGGCACTTTGAGCCTCCAAGCAAGCCTTGTCCTTGCCTATAAATAGAAGGGGAGGGGCTCCCATTTCACACACACCACTCTCTCATTCTCCTCTCACTTTTAGTTTCCAAGGCTAGGGGGTAGGCTAGAGTAGCTCTTATTCAGGTTCCAAGTCCTCTTGGAAGTCTAGGTATGAGTTCTCTTGTATCTTTATTTCTTTGTATGACTTTGCTCTACTTCAGTTATTCAGCTATTTCATATAAAGTCATGGTAGATCATATGTTTGATATGTTGTTGAGTTCATCCTCTGTTCATCATTTAGAGGCTTGTGTTCTTCGTGAACACTACCTTTTGATCCACTTGAAGGGTGATAAACTCCTTCCTTATGCGTTTGTTAATAAGTTAGAGACTCGTGTTCTTCACGAACACGACCCTTTGATCTTATTGATTAGACATAAGAGAGTTCATATCTGTTTGTATGTCTAGCCTTAGTTGATCTTGTTAGATGGCATAAGAGTGTTGCATGAGGTCTGTGTTCAAGCTACGGTACTCAGTCTAGTTGACCAGCCTTCTGGTGGCTCTCACCCTGGGTCACAATAGCCCGGGCCGGGTGTAGTCTAGCAGCAACGTAGGCATGGTGCCTGGGTTGTCTGGCTATGATAGTTATGAGCATACCCCCCGTAACGATAGAGGTCGGTACTCAGGTGGTGTCAGCCCTGTTGGATCCTTGGGCAACCTCCGCGCTGGGGTACCTACTATAGGAGTCTAAACTCTAGTTTCGCAGAGTGCTGGTCGTCACGGGCTAGCTCCCCGTTTGTACCTAGGTGCTGAACCTTATCTCTCTCATGCAATACTCATGCCCATCTCTTGTATCTTCTAGCTTTGTATGTTTAGTACATTAGAACCTAGAGCTAACTCCTATGTCCCCCCTAAGCCGTAGTGTGCTAGAGTAGAGGTAGAACTGAGTGTGTGTGTCACACTACCCTTATATCTTTTATCTTAACCCTGTCTTTGAGTGTGTTGTTCCCTATATCTATCTCTTGGTTTACATTCAGAGCAAAAGCATAAGTCTAAGATATCCACCATTGCCTTCCACGGATTCGATACCCTTGGAATACTCTCCTTCCTTGGGGAAATGCTACAATGGTTTATCTGTGCGCTTGCGGATTCGTTCATGATCGGGTAGATTAACCTTTGGCAAGTCTCGATGTTCACACTAACCGCGCCATTAGTTGTGACATTGAGAAGTGCCTACAAGGTGTTTCCTGGTGTTGTCACTAAGGATGGGTCCCAGATCTGTTCTTAAGATGACGACGCTATGAAACGCCAACAAGCATTTCTTGCGCCGTTGCCGGGGAAGGCACAGGATTATCATGACTATGCTTTGCATCTATTTATAAACACTGAGTAGGTTAGGACAACTCTCAATGCAGGCTAACCTTGATTGTCTTCTTTTATCTTTGGATGATAAAGACAGGTAGTGTATGACTGGTTTCGACCTACCGGGAAATTTTACTTAAGATCCCAAGTCACTTGTGAGGAAAGCTCGAATTCATTTCGGCTCACCTCGTCGTACTCGTTCGGAAGGCGAACCAGCTTCCTTTGTACCATCCACGTCCAACGCTATGGCCCAGAAGACACTTCGTGAGTACTCAGCTCCTTCCGCTGACCAGGTGCTGCAAGGCCCTGTGGTGGCAATGGGGACTGAAAATTTTGAGATCAAGACGGGTCTAATCACGATGGTACAGGCTAGCCCATTCTATGGCAAGCCAAATGAGGATGCCAATGCTCATCTGCAGCAATTCCTAGAGCTAAGTAGCACTTTCGTCATCCGGGGTGCAATTATGGATGCTGTTCGTCTACGGCTGTTTCCATTCTCCCTCCTGGGGAAAGCTAAGCAATGGTTCTACGCGAATCGTGAAGCTATTAACACTTGGAGCAAGTGTTCAGAGGCATTTCTCAAGAAGTTCTTCCCATTGGGTAAAACCAATGCTCTTCGTGGAAGAATTTCTGGTTTTCAGCAAGCAGCAAGTGAATCTATTCCGGAGGCTTGGGAAAGGCTTCAGGAGTATGTCCTGCCCTGTCCTCACCATGGGATGGAGGATTGGCTTATTCTTCAAAGCTTCTATAATGGGTTGACTCTGACAGCCCGAGGCCATATTGATGCTGCTGCTCAAGGAGCATTCTTCTCACTCACTGTTGATGATGCTAAATTACTCATTGAGAAGATGGTCTCCAACCAAGGGTGGAGTGATGAAAGACTCCAACCACGACCGAGGGGTACTCATACTGTCAAGGAAGCAGACATGATTACTGCCAAGATGGATATTCTTATGAAGAGATTGGATGACTACACCAGTGAGAAGGCCGCCATGGCCACCACTACTCTGCCTATGGACTCTCACATGACTTGTGAAGTATGTGGCAACACTAGGCACTCAGGCAACTACTGCCCGGAGACTCAAGAGGAAGTGATGTACATGAATGGCAACAACAACGGTTATCGTCCACCTCAACAAGGAGGCCAATCGTGTAATCAACAACGCCCTTATTATCAAGGAGGTAACCAAGGTAATTCATACAATCCCAACCAACCTTCCTTGAGAGATCTCGTTTTTGGGCAAGCTAAGATTAATGAAGGTATTAACAAGAAGTTAGCTGCCCTGGATAAAACTGTGGAAAGCCTCAACGTTAAGCTTGATATTTTTCTTCTGCTCAGAAGAGTCAGCTAAGTTTCAACAAAATGTTAGAAACCCAGTTGGCTCAGCTGGCTACTTTGGTTCCATCTCCTAATAACGGGAGGATCCCAGGGCAACCCGTATCCTATTGTGAAAATGTTAGTGTAGTGTCAACCAGGTGGGGTAAGCCACCTAGGTAGACACATGCCCCTAACTATGCAGGAAAGCCCATACAACAAATTCTTGATCCATGGGAGGAATCAGCAGTGGTGCACAAGAAAGATCCAGGCTACCCGACTATTACTTGCGCAATCTATTATAAGAAGATCAGGCATGCCCTTTGTGACCTTGGTGCAAGTGTTAATCTCATGTCCAAGGCTATGTTCGAGCAACTAGGATATCTAGCTCTCTCTCCTACAGCACGGACTATCCAACTCGCCGATTCAACGATACGATATCCAGAAGGAATTGTTGAGAGCATATTGGTTAAGGTCAAGAGTTCTTATGTCTTCGCAGATTTCGTGGTGCTTGATATGGATGACGAGGGAGGAATGCCGCTCATCCTTGGGCGACCATTTCTCAGTGATGTCCGAGCTAGAATCAATGTGGGGTCCAGAATCATCCGCTTCTGCATTGGGAAGAGTAACTTGAAGTTCAAGTTTCAGGACAAAGAACAGCAATGCTATTTGGTGCAAGATAGTGTTGAGCAACTTGGGGGAAGGACGGAGCCTTTACCCCCGAGGAAGGAATCTCCGTCAAAGAGGTTAAAGAAAATTCCGAAAGAATGACGGAAGATTGAGATGGCACCACCCTCTACTTCTCAGGAGTGGGGTGCTGAATGGAATTGATCACTGAGAAGAGTCCAATTCGTGGGACTGAAAATGATGGGTCCTTTCTACCAAAAAGGTTAAAACTGGTACTTATCTCATATTTCCCTTTCCAAAATTTTATTTCCAAAACTGCATATTTGATTTTCCAAAACTCTGCATTTGCATGCTAGATTTATCTAGCCCTTTTCCCTTTTCAAAATAAAATTTTTGAAAATAATTTCTGAGTTTGAAACCATAGAAAATTCATTTGGGCAATTTCTAGAGTAAACTTTAGCCAGTGCACCTTGGAATATCTTCATATAGCCGTTGGTGGCACACCTGCCAAAGGGGGCCAGCACCGGGCCCACCATTGGGCCGGCCGAACCAGGGTACGGCCGAACCCTAGCAACGGTTGTGTGGGCCCAGCTTTGGCCAACGGCTCCTAGCCGTTGCCCAACGGCTAGTCTGCAGTGTGCTGCCCCTTTGCTCTATAAATTGGACCCGAGAGGGGGTGTTCTTCACCCATTCAACTCATTTCACTCACACTCCCCTCTCTACTCCTTGCTCTCTTGGTTTTCTTGGATTTCTTGCTCGAGATTGGATCATCAAGTATTCTCTCTATTGTGTTGCTGAAAGTATTGTTATTGGTGGAGCAAGCTCGGTAAGAACTTCATTCGATTTTACTAACCCATCACCGAGTTGCTCTTGTTGTCTCTTGTTGTTGTGATAGCATGAATTGGGCAGCGAACACTCTCCGGAGGGTGACACGCTCACGCTCCCGTTCGCGGGCAAGCACGAGTGCATCCATCCCCGCCGAGCCAACGCCGAGACCGTCGACGATGGATTATGAAGAAGAGCAAGCCGAGCCACAAGCCGTGGAGGAGGTCGTCGACGACACCCCCTACCTCAGCTTGTGGGGCGCTCGAGAGGAGCAAGCCTATGCTCTCTTGAAGGACCGAGTCTTCGCCCACACCCGGGACTTCGACCCGGCCCTCATGGAGAAAATAGGTATGAATCTCGAGTTCGCTTCCATTTGGAATGATCTTGGTTGGTAGGAGTTTGCGCCGGTTACAGAGCTTGGCTCTCGACCCCTCACCATCCAGTTTCTTTGCTCTCTTACCGAGATCTCGGATGTCATTGAGTTTCGTGTTTTTGGGACCGACTATCGTCTTTCTTGGAAGGATCTTAGTCGTCTTCTTGGTTTTAGTCCTCGAGCTATTTCTTTGAAGCGAGCTTGTGAGGGTTATGTTCGAGAATCTTTCTTGGCAGATATCTCTGGTCTTGTTTACAGTGGCAAGTTTGTACCTCGGTGCAACGATATTGTGCATCCCACTCTCCGTCTGTGGGACAAGTGGCTCGCCATTACTCTCTTTCCACGAGAGGATGTTCGGCCCGTGCGCAGCGATGAGATGATGCTTTTATACGCCACTGTTAACCGGATCAAGGTCTCCCCCATTAAAGCTATGATTCGGCAATGGTAGATGAATTTCAAGATGATAGGTCCTATTGAGTGTACGTCTTTGGTGACTCGTATTGTTCTCAGACTCGGGGTTCTTAGCGGGAATCCTGTACCCTTCATCGGGACGCCCCGAGTTCTCATTGATGAGGCGTACTTGATCCAAGGGCATATACTCAAGAGGGGCCCAAATGATTCTTTGACTTTCTTCTTTCCGGGCTATGCAAATCAAATCCCGTTACCTAACCCGCGGTTTGGATTGTATAATTCGGAGTCATTAATCATTCCCCTTGTTACACAAGTGGAAAGCCGTCGTGCTAGTGTTTCAGGCAGGTCCACCAGAAGCGCGGTGAAGAGAGCACACATGTAGCAGCAGCAGTCACAGGCGACACCACCACCACAGCCTCAGCCTCAGCCACAGCCTGCTATGCCACTGGTGGCAGGAGGGGCCCCTGCGGGGTACACGTTCGGGGTTACCCCTGGATATGCACCTGGCTGGGATCAGCCCACCTACCAGCCTAGTGCGAGTGGCACTGCTTGGGCAGATGCGAGCAGTGCTCAGTGGGCCACACCCGCTAGTTCCAGCTCCGGTGGTCCACCTCTGTGTTCGTCCTTCCGGCGACACTCCTTAGCCTCTGCACGCGATGCTCAGCTCGCCAGCGGATGGGAGAGCTCACCATCCAGGTGACGGGATTGGAGGAGACGCTGGACACCCACATCGAGTCTACCTCAGCATGGCAGCGTCAGGCTGGTGAGAGGATAGCAGCCATGCAGTAGGATCAGCAGTGATACATGGAGGTGCAGAGGGCTTACCACATGAGTAAGGGTTTCTTCTACCCTCCTCCGCAGTGAGCCTGAAGCTAGCTTGGGGGAGGACCCCCATTCTGAGGTAACTTGTATCTTCCTTTGTTTTCAGAATATCTTATAAATGAAAATCCAAAAAAATCTGCAAAAGTAGAAAGACCAAAAATATTTATTTGCTTTCATCATTATTGTTTGCTTAGTTTGCTTTGATATGCTTAGTAAGAATGCTTTGCCTCTATGGTTGAAATGATGAAAAGTTGCTCTGTTTATTCCCCTCATTTGTCTTGCTTACAACTTTGTATCCTACCTAAGTTTTGAGTTTGTTGGCTTGTATGTTCAAACCTTAGCTTGAAAACTATGGGTAGCAAAAAGCATGACCCTTGCCTAAGTTGTTGTGAGACATGATATGGTAGAATAGAGTACTATGATCTTGTGCTTAGTGATGCTTGACATCCAGAGTTTTCCTTTTTGAAAAATCAAAACATGATGAGTTCCTCAATGATGAGAATTTCCCATCCAAGGCCATATGTAGATTCTAGTTTTTAGCCTCCACATATGGAGCTTGTTCTCTCATTGAGTTTTGTCAAATTGTTGTGACCCTTGTTAGAACTCATACTCCCCTGATCAAGATCACGTACACGTTCATGCTAAAACTTCTACACTGGAAGTTAGCATTCATCATTTGCTCCATACTGCTTATGCATTCTTCCACAAATAAAGCTCTATGTATCTTTGCATTATTCATCCCTCTCCAAATATCTCCAATAGAGACAAAGGGCTAGCTAAAAAAAGAGAAAAAAAAGAAAAGCATGCTCAAAAGCATGGCAAAAATAAATAAAGAGAGCTAGCCCAAGTCTCGAAAATTTCAAAACGAGAAAAACGGATTGATATGTGCAAGAGAAAGAGTTCCACCATATAGATTGTAATAACTAGTACCTACTCCGGGGCTAGTGTCCACCTTACCATCAATCCCACATTTCCTCATATAAAGCATGGTAATATCTAGCACCCATTTCTGGGCCTAGTATCCACCTTGCCATGCTCATATCCATCACACACATATGCACATCTTGATCAGGATGTATGTTTGTTTCTTCCAAGGATCCGGTTTTTGACTTAACAAAACATGAGAGACAAGTATGCCACATCTTCCCTACCTACAGCTCCACATACAGCCTATTAGGAGTAGGATGTGAAGAAAGGCAACATTGATGCCTTGGTGAGGAACCATACACTTTTGAGCGATCTGAGAATATCATTTGAGGAACTTTGATTTTCTTTTGAAAAATTTGCAAAACCTCCGGATTGATAGCTGATCAAGGTATGAGTGATTATGCACGTGCTATATAACCATTCTATCTCTAAACCGCTCAAGGCAGGTGAAGCTATATGCCCCACGTATCAGGTGAAAGGTAAGAACATTGCCAACTTGTTCAACTCTTGGTAGAATACTCTGCTGTATGTTTGCCATAAGTCGAGAATACAACATTGTAGCAACTCCTGATCAACCAACCTAAGTCTCTAATGTCTTGCTTCGAGACGAGCAAGAGGTTAGCTTGGGGGAGTTTGTTGACGGTTGAAATTCACCATTTCCAACCCTCAATATTCTCACATAAATGGAGGCATATGCATTATCCACTTGTCCTTGGAGATTATTTGTATGTAGGTGATTTACCCCTTAAAAGAGATGGAAACCCACCTTCTATGAAGAAACCATGCCAACTCAGCTGAGGTGGTGGCTGCCACCAAGGGAAACATGGCATTCCACGTCCTCGATCCAGGGGAAGCACTCACCGACGAATCAGAGGACGCCACATGGACTTCACATGGATCAAAGGGCCTACCTCAAATACCAAATCAAGCCATGCACCGGGGATGGATCAGAGGGCCCACAGGGCAGCCAACCAGAGGAAGCACACCAGGTGGGGCTGCCCTAGGGGGCCGGCCGATCCTAGGATCGGCCGAACCGCCTTAGTGGCGCCCCATCTGGCCCCTACACGTGGCAGCTCCCTATTGGTCCATTGCCTCACTCCCGAGTGTTTAGGGGCACTTTGAGCCTCCGAGCAAGCCATGTCCTAGCCTATAAATAGAAGGGGAGGGGCTCCCATTTCACACACACCACTCTCTCATTCTCCTCTCACTTTTAGTTTCCAAGGCTAGGGGGTAGGCTAGAGTAGCTCTTATTCAGGTTCCAAGTCCTCTTGGAAGTCTAGGTATGAGTTCTCTTGTATCTTTATTTCTTGGTATGACTTTGATCTACTTCAGTTATTTAGCTATTTCATAAAAGTCATGGTAGATCATATGTTTGATATGTTCTTGAGTTCATCCTCTGTTCATCATTTAGAGGCTTGTGTTCTTCGTGAACACTACCTTTTGATCCACTTGAAGGGTGATAAACTCCTTCCTTATGCATTTGTTCATAAGTTAGAGGCTCGTGTTCTTCACGAACACGACCCTTTGATCTTATTGATTAGACATAAGAGAGTTCATATCTGTTTGTATGTCTAGCCTTAGTTGATCTTGTTAGATGGCATGAGAGTGTTGCATGAGGTCTGTCTTCAAGCTACGGTACTCAGTCTAGTTGACCAGTCTTTTGGTGGCTCTCACCCTGGGTCACAATAGCCCGGGCCGGGTGGAGTCTAGCAGCAACATAGGCATGGTGCCTGGGGTTTCTGGCTACGATAGTTATTAGCATACCCCCCGTAACGATAGAGGTCGATCCTCAGGTGGTGACAGCCCTATTGGATCCTTGGGCAACCTCCGCGCTGGGGTACCTGCTGTAGGAGTCTAAAGTCTAGTTTCGCAGAGTGCTGGTCGTCGCGGGCTAGCTCCCCGTTTGTACCTGGGTGCTGAACCTTATCTCTCTCATGCAATACTCATGCCCATCTCTTGTATCTTCTCGCTTTGTATGTTTAGTACATTAGAACCTAGAGCTAACTCGTATGTCCCCCCTAAGCCGTAGTGTGCTAGAGTAGAGGTAGAACTGAGTGTGTGTGTCACACTACCCTTATATCTTTTATCTTACCCCTGTCTTTGAGTGTGTTGTTCCCTATATCTATCTCTTGGTTTACATTCAGAGCAAAAGCATAAGTCTAAGATATCTGCCATTGCCTTCCACGGATTCGATACCCTTGGAATACTCTCCTTCCTTGGGGAAATGCTACAATGGTTTATTTGTGCGCTTGCGGATTCGTTCATGATCGTGTAGATTAACCTTTGGTAAGTCTCGATGTTCACACTAACTGCGCCATTTGTTGTGACATTGAGAAGTGCCTACAAGGTGTTTCCTGGTGTTGTCACTAAGGATGGGTCCCAGATCTGTTCTTAAGATGACGACGCTACGAAACGCCAGCAGCCTACCCCAAGACAAACCGTGTGATAAGCTCATAAGTAAGGTAGCTACGCAACCCAAGCACCATGCTTACATTGTTAGCCGGACTTGACCGGCCCGGGCTATTGTGACCCAGGTCAAGCCACCAGATAAACCAGCCAATTACACCGAGAACCGTAGCTTAAGCACAGACTTCATACAACGCAGTCATGTCAGCTAATTAGATCAAACCAGGTTAGGTACACAAACGTATTCGTGTTTTCCTATGTCTGTTCAACTGGATCAAGGGGTCGTGTTCGCGAAGAACACGAGCCTCTAACTTATGAACAAACACCAGAAACATGTGAAAGTCACCCGTCAAGTGGATCGAAAGGCCTTGTTCATCAAGAACAGGAGCCGCTAAATGATGAACAGGTGAAGAACACATGAACAAATCACTCATGTATACTAACACAACTTTATATGAAATAGCTGAATAACTGAAGTAGATCAAAGTCATACAAATGAAATAAGATACAAGAGAACTCATACCTAGATCCCAAAGTAGACTTGGAACCTGAATTAGAAATACTCTAGCCTACCTCCTAGCCTTGAGACTAAAAGTGAGAGTGGTGTTGCAAGTGTGGATGTCTCATAAGTGAGCCCCCTCTCCTTCTATTTATAGGCCCGGGCACCGGCGAGGAATGTATGCAAACACCCCGGGAATGGCGCTTAGGACCAATAGGGAAGCACCACGTGGAAGGCCTTGAGTGGCGGCCTCAAGGTCGGTTCGGCCGACCCCCTGTGGGCCCCACTCGGGGTGTGCTTCCTCCTGGTGGCTGTCCTATGGGTCCTCTGGTCGGTTCCCGGTGTCCACCCTATTTTGGCGCGATTTGCATGCTTTTGTGGGCCCATGGATCCATGTGATGTCCACATGTCACACTCTGATTCGTCGGGGGTTGCTTCACTTGGATTGCTTGCATGGCATGCATGCATGGCGCCCTGGTTGGCAGCTTTGCATGCATGGCATCCTTGTTGGCAGCCCACCTAGGATGAGGTGATGTGGCATGGATCATAGAAGGTGAGTTTGCCACTCTTTTCCTACTTATTTTCCTGCAATAAAATAATCTCTAAGGACAAGTGGAACTACATTATTCTTAACTAAATACGTGTAAGAAATGCCTTATGCTCCTTTATTCATGAGTATATTGACGGCTAAAGTAGGCACTTAACAGCCGTCAACAACTCCCCCAAGCTAGCCTCTTGCTCGTCCCGAGCAAGAGATTAAGGACTTAGGTTGGTTGATCAGGAGTTGCTACGATGTTGTATTCCTAATGTATAACAAGTTACAACTAGGTACTCTATCAAGGATTGAAGAAGTTGGCATTGATCTTACCTTACACTCGATTGATATGGGGCGTGTAGCGTCACCTTCCTTGGGCGGTTGAAAGATAGAATGGTTGTATAAAGATTACTAATCACATGTACCTTGATCAGTTATCAATCCGGAGGTTTTGCAGGTTTTTCAAAAAGAAATCAAAGTTCCTCAAATGATACTTTTGGATCGCTCAATGTGTATGATCCCTCACCAAGGCATTGTTTTGCCTTCTTTCACCACCTACTTCTAATAAGCTGATATGTGGAGCTACAGGTAGGAAAAACATGTGGCATACCTGTTTCTCATGTATTGTCGAGTCGAAACTGGATCCTTGGGAGAACAAGTCATACACCCTGATCAAGATGTCCAAATGTGTGTGTATGGTGGATGGATGATGAACTCCTCTTTGCATGATTTTACTCTCCTCCTTGAAATTTTTGAGACTTGGGCTATGTCTCTTTATTTTCTTTCTCTTTTTTTTGAACATAGCCAATAGTCCTTGCTGAATATTTTTGGGGGGAGAGTAATCATGGAACATGCGCAGAGCTTTATTTTTTGGAATGGATGGGGGATGGATGAAATGATGGTTACTAACTTCCAGTGTAGAAGTTTCGCATATGGTGGTGCGTACGTGATCTTGATCATGGGAGTAATGACAAGTTTACTCGCCTAGGGTCACAACAGTTCGACAAGACTCAACAAAAAAATCAGGTAGCATATGTGGAGGTTAACAGAAGCTAAGATCTACATATGGCCGTGGATAGGAATTTCTTATCATTGAGGAACTTATCATTTTAACATTTTTCAAAAGAAAACTCCGGATATCAAACATCACTTAGTACTAGCTCATAGCAACTCTATTATACCATATCATACCTCACAACAACTTAGGCAAAGATCATGCCTTTCCTACCCACAAATTTCAAGCTCAGGTTCGATCATACTAGCCAACAAACTCAAAACTTAAATAGGGTACTAAGTTGTAAACAAGGCATACAAGAGGAATAAATAGAGCAACTATTCATCATTTCAACCATAGAGAATAAGAACACTCTTACCGCGCATATGAAACAAACTAATTTAAGAAAGCAAATAAATATTTTTGATCTTTTTAAATTTTCATGGAGGAGACAATGCACCAGCAGGCTGAGTCTACTCGAGACTGGCCCCACGAGTGGATGTTGAGCTTGCTCATCTGCTGCATGAGGGTGGCCCCACGAGATGACGAGCGCAACCCGGGCGATGAAGACGAGTCCCCGTAGGTCGCACCGGCGGGCCTAACCCACTCGCCACTCCCTGCACTAGCCCAAGTCGAGCTACTCGCACCCGGCTGACACATGGGCTGGTCCCAACCGGGGGCATATCCGGGTGTAACTCCAGACATGTACCCGGCCGAGGCCCATGCGCCAGACAGCGGTGTGGTATGCTGAGGCTGTGGCTGAGGCGACGGCTGTGGTGTCCGCTGTGACGGCGGATGTTGTGGTGGTTGCTGTGCTGTCGCTACCCTCCTCGATGCACTCCTAGTGACCCTATCTCCAGAAACACTAGAACGACGAGGTTCCTCACGAGGAACAGTCAGTGGCCCTTGGCCGTACAAATGGAAATCCGGGTTAGGTAACCGAATCTGGTTTGCATGGCCAGGGTAAAAGAAAACCAATGAATCATCCGGGCCCTTCTTAAGAGTATGTCCTTGAGTCAAATACGCCTCATCTATCATGGCCCGGGGAGAATCAATGTAGGGAACGTTAGCCCCCTGTGTAATCCCGAGACTCGAAATGATACGTGTGATCAAAGACGTACACTTTATAGAACCCGTCATCCTAAAATTTGTTAACCACTGCCGAATCATAGCTTGCACTGGGAGATTCTGATCCGTCTGACCACGGCATACAATATCCTCATCTCATCTGTGCGCACGGTTCGAACATCATCCCTTGGAAAGAGAGTGACGGCGAGCCACTTGTGCCACAATTGGAGAGTGGGATGTGTGATATCGTTGCACCGAGGTGCTAACTTGCCACGGACAGGCCGACCAGATAGCTCTTCCCAAAAACTATCTCGAATAAAATTGCTACAAGCTTGATCGAGAGAAATAACACAACGATGATGAAAACCAAGAGCGCGACTAAGATCTGGCCATGAGACTCGATACGACGTTCCATGGAAACGAAACGTAATACCGGTCTCATCCTCCCGAAGAGTACAGAGGAACTGGATGGTGAGAGGCCTAGAACCGATCTCCTACACTGGAACAAAGTTCTCCCAACCAAGAGCATGCCAAATGGAATCGAACTCGGAGTCCATTCCTGTTTTCTCAAGAAGGGCCGAGTCGAAATCCTTGGTGTTGGTGAAGACTCGATCCTTGATGAGAGCGTAGGCTTGTCTCTCCCGGTCTTCCCTCAAGTCAATGAAGGTGGCATCGGCGTTGAACACTCCTTTGGCTTGTGGTGTGGATTGCTCCTCTTCTTCCTCTTCTTCACGGTCGGTTGGCATTGGACTCAGTGTAGCTCCGGAGTGGTGAGACGAGCCCTCCCCGTCTCTCGAACGGCGTGAGCGGGTCACCTTCCGGCACGCACAGGCGATCCAACTCATCTTGCACAACAATGGGACAACACGAGCCACTCGGTGATGGGTTAGTGAAATCAAAATGAAATCCTTACCGAGCTTGCTCCACCAATATTCAATTTTCAACGACAAATTGGAGAGAGTGCTTGACACTTCCACTTGAGCAAGAAATCCAAGAAAACCAAAGAGCAAGAGCAAAGAGGAAGGGAGGGTGATGGAAATGAGTGAATGGGTGAAGAAACCCCTCAATCCCCCTTCTATTTATAGGCAACCGATCTAGGCACCGGGGGAAGGGACAAGAGCAACGGCAAGGAGCCGTTGGAGGAGGCCGGGCCCACATGACCGTTGGCCTGAGTCGGCCGACCCCAGGGCTCGCCTGCCTCCAACTTTTTGCAACGGCTCTCTAACGGCTACCTGATGTCCTGCCCAGATGTCTAGGTCTAGATTCGCCCAAAATTTTGCTCGAACAATTTTTCTAGGATTTTCCAACTCAAGAATTTATTTTCAAAATTTTTATTTGAAAAGGGAAATTTGGCTAGAAAAATCTAGCATGCTGATGCAAGGTTGGAAAACTCAAATATGCATTTGGAGAAATCAAATAAAATTTTGGAAGGGAAATATGAGATAACTACCAATTTTACCTTTTGGCAAAAAGGACTCATCTTTTTAAGTCTGAGAGCGAGACTTTTCTCGGCGATCAATTCCACTCGTCACCCCATTCCCGAGAAATAGATGGAGATGACCTCTGTATTTCCCACCACACTTTTCTTGTTTTCTTAGGCTTTGTTGGAGTGGTGGGAAGTCGCTGGGGCTGTGGCTCCGTCCATGCCCCTGATTGCTCATTTTTTGCCCTGCAGTGTATAACATTTCTCTTCTACTGCCTGGAATCAGAACATCAAGTTCCTCTTCCCAATGCAAAATCGGATCGTTCTGGCTCCGACATTGATCCTTGCATTGGCGTCACTTAGGAATGGTCTCCCAAGAATGAGGGGCATTCCCTCATCATCTTGCATATCAAGGACCACGAAGTCCGCGAAGATGCATGAACTTTGGATGAATACCAATAAGTTCTCTACTATCCCTTCTGGATATCGGATCGATGCATCAGCAAGTTGGATGGTCGTCGCAGTTAGAGTTAGAGCTGGATATCCCAATTGTTCAAACATGGCCTTGGACATAAGATTAACACTTGCACCAAGGTCGCAGAGAGCATGCTTAATCTTCTGGTAATATATCTTGCAGGTGATAGCCGGATAACCAGGATCTTTCTTATGTGTGATTGTTGAAGATTCCCATGAGTCCAGTAATTGCTGTATAGGCTTCCCTACATAGTCAGTGGCTCGTGCCCGCCCAGATGGCTTACCCCATCTGGTGGACACTACACAAACATTTTCACAGGAAGACACGGGTTGCCCCGGAATCTTCCTGTCTTCAGCAGAGGGAACCAAAGTAGCTAATTGAGCCAACTGGGTTTCTACCATCTTATTAAAGCTCAACTGGTTTTTGAGAGCAGACGAAAGGCTATCAATTTTAACATTAAGGCTCTCAAAAGCCTTATCATAGGCAGTCGTTTTCTTATTAAAGCCTTCATTAATCTTAGCTTGCCCAAAGACTAGATCTTTCAAGGAAGGTTGGTTTGGGTTGAAGGAATTACCTTGATTACCTCCCTGATAATAAGGGCATGATTGATTCCACGTTTGACCTCCTTGTGGACGATAACCGTTGTTGTTGCCGTTCATGTACATCACATCCTCCTGAGTAGCAGGGCAGTAATTCCATGAATGCCCAGTATTACCACAGACTTCTGTTGGCATTTCGTAGCGTCGTCATCCTAAGAACAGATCTAGGACCCGTCCTTAGCGACAACACCAGGAAATGCCTTTAGGCACCTCTCAATGTCACAACTAATGACGCCGGGTTAGCATGAACATCGAGACTTGCCAAAGGTTAATCTAAACGATCATGAACGAATCTGCAAGCGCACAGATAAACCATTGTAGCATTTCCCCAAGGAAGGAGAGTATTCAAAGGGTATCGTATCCATGGAAGGAAATGGCAGATATCTTAGACTTATGCTTTTGCTCTGAATGTAAGCCCAGAGATAGATATAGGGAACAACACACTCAATGACAGGGGTAAGATAAATGATATAAGGGTAGTGTGACACACACACTCAAATCTACCTCTACTCTAGCACACTACGGCTTAGGGGGAACATACGAGTTAGCTCTAGGTTCTAATGTACTAAACATACAAAGCTAGAAGATACAAGAGATGGGCATGAGTATTGCATGAGAGAGATAAGGTTCAGCACCCAGGTACAAACGGGGAGCTAGCCCGCGACGACCAACACTCTGCGAAACTAGACTTTAGACTCCTACAGCTGGTACCCCAGTGTGGAGGTTGCCCTAGGATCCAACAGGGCTGTCACCACCTCAGGACCGACCTCTATCGTTACGGGGGATATGCTCATAACTATCGTAGCCAGACAACCCAGACACCATGCCTACGTTGCTGCTAGACTCCACCCGGCACGGGCTATTGTGACCTAGGGTGAGAGCCACCAGAAGACTGGTCAACAGGACCGAGTACCGTAGCTTGAACACAGACCTCATGCAACACTCTCATGCCATCTAACAAGATCAACTAAGGCTAGACATACAAACAGATATGAACTCTCTTATGTCTAATCAATAAGATCAAAGGGTCGTGTTCGTGAAGAACACGAGCCTCTAACTTATGAACAAACACATAAGGAAGGAGTTTATCACCCTTCAAGTGGATCAAAAGGTAGTGTTCACGAAGAACACGAGCCTCTAAATGATGAACAGCGGATTAACTCTAGAACATATGAAGAATATGATCTACCATGACTTTATATGAAATAGCTGAATAACTGAAGTAGATCAAAGTCATACAAAGAAATAAAGATAAAAGAGAACTCATACCTAAACTTCCAAGTGGACTTGGAACCTGAATAAGAGCTACTCTAGCCTACCCCCTAGCCTTGGAAACTAAAAGTGAGAGGAGAATGAGAGAGTGGTGTGTGAGAAATGGGAGCCCCTCCCCTTCTATTTATAGGCGAGGACAAGGCTTGCTCGGACGCCCAAATGACCCCTAAACACCCGGGAGTGAGGCAATGGACCAATGAGCAACCAACACGTGTAGGGGCCAGATGGGGCACCACTAAGGCGGTTCGGCTGATCCTAGGATCGGCCGCACCCCTAGGGTGGCCCCACATGGTGGCCTTCCTCTGTTTGGCTGCCCTGTGGGCCCTTTGATCCATCCCCGGTGCATGGCTTGATTTGGTATCCGAGGTGGGCCCTTTGATCCATGTGAAGTCCATGTGGCGTCCTCTGATTCGTCGGTGAGTACCTCCCTTGGATCGATGACGTGGATTGCCATGTTTCCCTTAGTGGCAGCCACCTCCTCAGCTGAGTTGGCATGGTTTTTTCATAGAAGGTGGGTTTCCTTCTCTTTTAAGGGGTAAATCACCTACATACAAATAATCTCCAAGGACAACTGGAACTACATTATTCAAACCAAAATGCTAGTAAATAATGCATATGCCTCCATTTATGTGAGAATATTGAGAGTTGGAAATGGTGAATTTCCACCGTCAACAACTTCGCAAGTCATGCGAGCATCCATAGCTTGAGTAGTGGTGGCCATGGCGGCCTTCTCATTGGCTAGATCATCCATTCTTTTCATCATTAGGTCCATCTTGGCGTGTAGCATATCCGCTTCCTTGACGGTATGTGTACCCCTTTGACGTGGCTGGAGTCGATCATCACTCCACCCTTGGTTGGTAACCATCTTCTAAATCAGTGTAGTAGCTTCAGTAATAGTAAGATAGAAGAAGGCTCCTCCAGATGCAGCATCGATATGGCCTCGGGCTGTCGGAGTCAGCCCATTATAGAAACTCTGAAGAATAAGCCAGTTGTCCATCACATGATGAGGACAAGCCAGGATGTACTCCTGGAGTCTCTCCCAAGCTTCTGGGATAGTCTCATTTCCTGCTTGCTGAAAACTTGAAATTCGCCCCCGAAGGACATTGGTTCTGCCCAACGGAAAGAACTTCGCGAGGAATGATGCGGAGCACCTTGCCCAAGTGTTAATTTCTGCACGGTTAGCATAGAACCACTGCTTCGCCTTTCCCAGGAGTGAGAAGGGAAACAGTCGCAGACGAATAGCATCTTCCTCCACTCCTCGTATAGTGAAGGTACTGCATAGTTCCAGGAACTGCTGCAGGTGGGCGCTCGCATCTTCATTAGGCTTGCCACAAAATGGGCTAGCCTGTACCATCGTGATTAAGCCAGTCTTGATCTCGAAGTTTCCATTCCCGGTGTTGATTGCAGGGCCTGTCGGCACCTGGTCAGCAGAGGGAGCGAAGTAGTTGCGGAGAGTCTTCTCAACAACAGCGTTGGCCATGGAAGTTGATGCGGATGGCACAAAGGAAGCTGGATCGACTTCCGAACGTTCACGCAAAGGAGAGCCGAAATGAGTTTGTGCCTTCCTTACTAGTGACTCAGGATCCTCAGTAAAATTCGGTGGTAAGTCGAAACCAGTCATGCACTACCTGTCTTCATCGTCAATAGACAAAGAAGACAATCCAAGTTAGCCTGCATTGAGAACTGTTTTATTCCTAGCATGATAATAAACATATGAAAGTGTTGATATGTCATCCTTAAGCCTTCCCCGGCAACGGCGCCAGAAATGCTTGTTGACATTTCTTAACGCAATCACCTAAGAACTGGTTTGGAACCCATCCTGGTAACAACGCCAGAAATGCTGGTTGGTAATTCTTAACGTTACAGGAGTCCGCAAGCGCACGGAACTACCATTGTAGCATTTCCCCAAAGGAGTATTCCAGAGGGTATCGAATCCAAGGAAGGCATTGGTGGATTGACAAGCTCAACACTATTGCAATGAGTATAGATAATAGACGGAAATAAATCAGACACTCAAGTACAGGGGTAAGAAATGATAATAGGGGTAGTGTGATCATACACACACTCACTCTCTCTTTAAGGGGTCCTAGGCATAGGAGACAACATACGAGTTAGTTCTAGGTTCTTATGTACTATACACATAAAGCTGGTAGGAATGAGTTAGATACACTAGCGTTGAAGAACGTTGACTTAAGCACCCAGGTACCACGGGGAGCTTGTAACATCCCTGATGTTTATGCTGCTTAATCACATGTTCAAGTGCTAAGTATGATCGCAAGTTGCTAATTATAATTGCAAATTGCTAATTGTGGTCAACACTTAAGGCTAAACCCTAATCACCTTGGTCAAACCCAGTCAAAGGAGTCAAACACCCTATACCCTTTTGATCTTGTTTTGGTGTCTCAAATAGATCTCCAAATTTTTCTTAAATACTCAAAAATCTGCCAAACTAAAAGTTGCTCAGATTTTGATGGGACACTTTTCATCTAATTAGTGGCATTTCAAATTTTGAGAGGAAAAGTTTCAAAAACTGGTTTGAAGTGCAGAATGCACTGTTCTCGGGGCCGAGAAAATCTCCAAGTTCAAGCCCTTCTCCTACTCAAACCTTTGATCCAAACACTGGTCAACCTTTGCAAAAGTTCTAGAGCTATACCTCCTCTACAACTTCTACATTGGCTGATTTTGAACTTGTATTCAAGTTTAAATTGTTGTGGCCGGTCAAAGTAGCTTACTCTGAAATGGTTTACTGCATTCCCGCTCTGCGTACGCGCTCTGGCCGCAACATCGCCTCGCGACCGCGCCGAGAACGCGTCCCGGCGTCCGTGCCTGGCACGCGCGCCTCCAGCCGTACGCCGTCGTCCGGTGGGCCCGCGCCGAGCCGTCCCGTCACGTGTATACGTGGCATACAGAACCACAAGCCGCCCACCGTTTTGCCCCGCGCCTCCTTCCTCCTCCGTGATTCCCGTCGACACGCGCCGTCGCATCACCGCCGTGGCGCCACCCCGGACAGGAAGCCTAGGCACGCCGGGGAAGCACGCCGTCGAAGCCTTGGACGTTTGCTCGTGTCACCGCATCACCTCCCCGCCCAGGCACTCGATGCCCCTTGCCCCTAAGCTGGCTAGCATGCGCACGCGCCGCTCCGCCGAGCGTCATGGCGCCATGCGTGCTGCGCCGCCAGCCAGCTGGCCTGCTCGGTGTAACAGCCGCATGGCGGACACCTCACGCCCCTCTTCTCCCTCTGCTCAGCTATAAAAGGGCAGCCCCGGTGCGCTCACGCGGAAGCTCTGCTCCACCACCCGCCATGGCCGCCGTCTAGGTGAACTCACTCGTCCGCCCCACCCCAAACCGCTCCAGCAGCTCGAGCCTCTCCCCTGTGGACCCGTGAAGCTTACCCCGAGCCCGCATTGCGAGGACGCGCCGTCGGCTCGCCGGCATTTGGACCAAGGCGGCCGCTCCGCCTGCTCCTTGCCGCCGGCCATCGCCAGAGTACGCTCCGCCACCACCGACCCCGCCAAGCAGTCGAGGGTAAGCCCAAACCCCCTCCTAGCCCTTCACCCGACCGAGCCCGGCCACCAGTTCGCCGCCAGCAAACTCCCATGGCCGCGGGCCTAGATTTGTGAAGGCCCAAATAATTCTAGGGTTCAAATCATAAAAAGTCAGGACCTATATGTAAAAATAAGGGTACACTTGTAAATAAGAAACTTTGACCGAGGACCCAGGTGAAAGAAGATTCTTCAGTTTTAGTTTTAAAATCCCGTGACTTGTAAAATTCGTAGTAAATCAAATAAAAATCGGAAAAATACAAACTCAACTGATCTGTGATCCTTGTGAAGAGAAGCAACTTTTCTAGAAAGGATGGTTGTAAATTTATTTATAGTTTTTGAATAATTATGAAATGATTAGTTTGTCTAGATTTGAAATAATTTGAAATCTATAACTGCTCTGTATGTGAATTTTGGATATGTTGCTAGTATGGTCACTCTTGACCCTGTGTAGAAAAATGGCACATAGATCTTTTATAGTTTTGTAGATATGAATTTATTTTGATATATGGCAGTTTAAATGTTCCTGTTTAATATGTAATTTCTGTTTCAGAAACTAGGGTTGATCTTTTTGCAGTAGCATGTGTATGACTAGATGTACCCAGGATAAATAGAAGGATAGCTTTTGACATATCTAAATAGTTCAAATTAATTTAGGGATTAAATATGAGTTATTTTGATTATGCATGTTATGCTATGTTTCTGGCCCTGGTCATTTTTGAGTAGCTCAGATAAGTCATAGTATAGCTCTGTGTGAAATTCTGATCCTAGATTGTATATATATCTGCCTGTAAAAAAATGTTAAGTTTATGCTAGCTAGTGCTTTATAGATTTTTCAGGTGCAATCTATAGCTTAGTTTAAAGTAATTTTTGGTCAGTAGCCTGATCAGTATGTTATGTGCTTGTGTGAATTTTATCTCGGTTTATTGATGTATGAAACATCTAGAAATAAATTCCAAAGTAAATCAAGCTTTATAAATGAAAGAAAAGGTTTAACCAATCATACTTTTAATGTAACTTAATTTCAAAAAATGAAGCTTCACCAAGATACACCCTATACAGCACTCTTACTTTGGTGAAGTAAAATAAATTAAACAATTTATATGTGCACACAATCATCATCAAATAAGAATAATAACCTTCACCTAATTACCCACTTTTCTAGTGTAAAGAAAAGATGTATAAAATCTTATCCAGGTGAATGTGCCCAACAATACACCCCCTGTTTATCTCTGAAATTTCAGAAGCACTTTACTCCCTAAATTTGAATAATTAAAGTCATGCATATGCATATCGTGTAGAACTTCCGGATGGGAACTACGAGCTGGTGCTGGACGCTGAAATAGAACCAGCTGAGGGAGAAGTGAACATCGTAGAAGTGCAGCAAGACCCGAACTCAGCTTCGGAGGACTTCCCTACTGACTGTGCTAGTGAAGGCAAGCCCCGGAGCATAACCTATGTTTTTAACTTATGCAACTCTCTTTGTTATGATTGTGCATTTACGTTTAGGAGTTGATTTGAAACCCTAGATGCATGATCCTAGGTTCCTATGATCAAGTTACTAGTATGCTATGATGCTAGTTGCCATGCTCTAAGGACCCGGTAGAAGTCGAGTGATGTTCGTCACTCGCGAGTTATACGTGTCTTATGTTGGAATCATAAGATTGTTGAACCTACCCGCTCATGTGGTAAGAGCATGGGACCGGCTCCGGCCAAGTAGGTCTGTGGTTAAGCGTTTGAACGTACTAAGCATTTGCCGGGAGTGGGACCGGTAAGCCTAGTACCTTTTTGATCCGGTAAGGGAACTCTCTACCACTACCCCGGGAGTAGTCCCCAGGTTCTAGGCAGTGGTGCATGTGTGGATCCGGGCAGCAAAAGATGTAAGTCCGTGACCTGACCAACTGTACCAGGGACTGTGGGCTTTGATCCCGAACCGAGGATGATTGGGAACCGCCTGGTTGGTGTGTACCCCGTCCTGTAGGGGCTGTGGTCGGATGATGGGGTATGCATTCTTCCGTGTGTTTAGCTCCACCTTGCAAGGTTATTAATCGATCGATCGTCGGCCTCTCACCGTTATCCGAGAGTGCTTAACCATACACTCTATGTCCCTAAATGATGGAATTGAGGAATAATACTGTTGTATGCTTAATTGTTTGCACAACTTATGCTTGCAGTAGTGCTTACCTAGTAATGGATAATCAACTAGAATTTTGAGCTAAAACTTGAAAGTAAGGACATACTCTTTGTTGCTTTTCAGCAAAAAGGAACCCACTTGCCATAAAGCTTTCATGTCTAGAGAGTTGGTGATGTTCTCATCAACCGACGGTTAAGACCTGCTGAGTATTAGTATACTCAGCTTTGCCTTGTTGATGTTTTTCAGGTATTGATGTGTTTGATGATGGGATTCCGTGCCCTGGTTCTCTCCCACCCAGTTGGGAAGTTGAGTGGGAGGAGGACAGTGCTTAGTGGCATCACTAATGGCCTCTAGTGATGTTACCTACCTTGTAGTAGTTGAATTTCCGCTGTGTTTCGAACTCTGAACTCGTTTACTTTATGCAAAAGACTTGGTTTGTAATAATGAACCTATGTTGGTCATGATGTAATAAATTAAGACTTGTTTATCTCTGGACTCGCTTTCGTGTGAGTTTTGATGTACAATCTTTCGATCCTTTGTCGTAAGTGATTTACCGGGCTTGACCCGGCAGATATCGACAAGTTAACTCCTCTCTAACGCATAATAACCGAGTGGATAGGTTATGTGTGTTAAATGGGAATTAATTTGGACGGTTCTGTCACAGCTGGCATCAGAGCTCGATTGTACACCAGGGATCTTAATACACCCTTAATTTCATGTTTTTAAATTAAAACTTGCAAGATTAAGGTGTGTTTTCAAAAGGAGGCGTTAGGAACGCTAAGGATTAACTAGTCCGAGAGGCCCTAGAGGGATTTTCGGGTTCTTTCAGGTGGCTAGTAATATATGGTGTATCTAAACTAACTACCAGCACATTCTTAACCCACGTGTCTTATACGTGGTTATGCCGCATCACGAGTTTGCGAGGGTCGATAGGGCAATCTATTCAACGGATCCTATCTTCTCGGTTGGATGCCCATGTGTTTCATACGTGCGCTTTCCGTATGCAATGCATGCGAAGGATGATATGTTCTACTCCACATGAATATATCATGGGTTGTGATGTCGCCACGTTTTGCCATACGTGTGTATGATTCCGCATTACGAACATGTGAAGGGGGATACCCTCCATTCAAAAGGAGCGTATCTCAGGTTGGACGCTGTCCATGCAGCGTTAAACGCATGAGTGCCGTTTCTATAGTGAACAGTAATGTATGAGGATGCTTCCGTGACGTGCTGGCACGGGAGGTTCATTTTCTGCAGGTACACTAACCGCGATTCGTAAGAACGAGCATCGAATAGATATTCGATTAGCTATTATAGGGAGAGTCGTACTTTGTGCCAAGCCACCGGCATTAACTTCGATTTTTAGGCATGGATTTGCCTTGTGAGAATGGTTAGGACATTTTTGCATCATGCTAAGTCTACCAACAAAATATAAATCGTTCCTAAAATACATGACAAAAATCACCTCACCCAAAGGTTAATCCAACCCTTCCCTATCTTCCTGTCTTATCTGCTCGAAGTCAGGTCACTCTGCTGGTCCGAATTTTTGGACCCTCTAAACAGATCCTTCTGGAGAAAAGTTAGATAGGAAAGTTGTAGAAAACTTAGTCAAGGTCCTGCTGTAAAAATTTCAGAATTTTTGGGCAAGAGAATCTGGACATATGCTCAGTTGGGCGCCGGTCTGTTTGCTGTTTTTCCTGGGAGACAGCAAACTGAACTTAGGTCTTTTTGAGCATGTTCCTGTGATTTTTAGCTCAACTCTTGAATACCAATTCTGGTCCAAATAATGTAACCAAGTAGCTATTAAAATTTGAGCACCTTTGTCCTATCAGTTTGTGAGTTACATGCATTTTTATGCACTGGACGGAATCTGTCATCTTCTCAACTCACGCTAATCAGTGGGACTTTTGTAGATGCAGATGGCTGGACAGGTGTTCTGGGAGGTACGCCCGGATGGTAGGATACGCACCGACGGACTGCACGTCGAGGGGTTTGCCCGCATTTTGTGGGACACGCTTCGCTCTTCGGGTTACACCGCTCCTCCGGCGTACGAGGCTTTGGAGACCACGCAGCTTGGAGTACCTCGTTGCTGTGTTCGTGTTACCATGCAGCTTCACCCCGCTCACCCCGAGTGGAAGGACCTGAGCATAGACGTGAGGAGTGTTCAGTTGATGGAGACCCTTGAGGTTGCCTCCTTGAGTGTGTTGAACACCTTCAGTGATCAGCACCCTCACGAGGTGTCGTCGACCCCAGTGGGACTACTTCCGACCGTGGACCTTGAGGACCCCGCGTGGAGGGGCCGTATGGGGAACATGGCCACACTTCTGACAGACAGTACCCCACTTGACGTACTGCAGGAGATGACTCGGTGTGTGCAGGAACTGCACCATCTTCAGGCTCTTCGCAGTACGGCTACCACCGCTACGTCTTCTGTTGCTCTCGACACCGCTGGGTGTTGGGAGTGCGCACTCACCACGTTCGCTCTATCTCCATTAGCCACATGGGGCTAGAGCGAGACCTTGTAGAGGCACGTCTGAGGATCACCGCACTAGAGGAGAGAGTGGCTCACTGGGTGAACCGTGAGTCAGAGTGGGTGGATCAGCTTGCTGCTCGTGTTCAGACCATTGTGGACCTTCAGGAGCAGCGAAAGCAGATGAGAGGGGAGATGGACCAGATGAGAGATGAGCGTTTTCATCACATACAGGCACTGGCCCAGATGCAGGAGCAGCTGGAGCTTATGGACAACGACTTAGAGGCCGCTAATGGCCTGATCCTTGTGTTGCAGCAGCCACCACCGCCGCCACAGCCACCGGTTCCGGGAGCCATGGAGGGCAACCTGGAGGATGCTCAGTCTATGGTGGATAGTGAGCGGGAGTCACCGCAGCCCGCACCTATGGAGATTGGTTCGCCCGCTGTGAGCGTTTCTTCAGTAGGTAACCTAGATGACTTCTAGATGCTAGTAGTCAGTGTAGTGTGCATACTCCTACGGGTGGCCTGATTTTGGTCCCGGGAGGATAGGCTGACGTAGACAGAGTATCTCTCTTGTGTGGCGTGTGCTACACGTTAACCACTATGTATGTGAACCAAGGATTTGGTTTGTGTTGTAACCATGTGTTGTACAAATATGGTGTGACATAAATGTTGCGAGACATTCTGCAGCAGCTTGTGTAATGTGTAATTTGAACCTTCTTATGGTCAAATATGGTTTGTGCAATGAATATCAATGTTGTTGGAAATTTCATGATGTACATGCTCGTAAAATTTCAGCCTCTTTGCCCCTATGAACTGAGAGTTATGTATATTTTTGTAACCCTTGGTTTTCTGAAAATCAGACTGGACAGAGAGGCAAGGAATGAATTTTTCGGACATGTTAACTTAAAAATTGGAATTTCAGTTGAATACCAATGTTGTAGACCACGAAATTATGCTCCTTGTGTCCAAAATTGAGCATTATCCATTAAGGGAGTTGGGTGTTATGAATTTTATAATTCAGCATGTTGTTGCTAACTCCTCTGAAAAAATTCTGCGGTTGAGAGGAATTATTTCACATGTTCTTATTGATTATGCTTATCGGCAAGATTATGAGTATGTGACTAATCCCTGCTCCAACGATTTTTCAGATGGTTAGTCACACTCGCAACACTCCCCACGGGTTTGGTGATGCCAGTGGTAGCAACCCACCGCCACCACCCATGACGCCTATGGAGACATATCTGCTGGCTCAAGCGGATATGATGCGCCAGATCCTGCTCAACCGGCAGCAACGCGCCCCTCATCGGGATGATCAGCCCAATGTGGCCAAGAATGAGCATTTCATGGCGTTGAAGCCGCCGATCTTTTCCAAGGCTGATGAACCCCTGGAGGCAGATGCCTAGATTCGTGCTATTGAGGCTAGGTTTGATGCTCTCACCGTTCCATGCCCGGAAGAGCGCAAGGCCAGCTTTGCAGCTCTGCAACTCCGTGGCCCTGCCTTGATCTGGTGGGAACATTTCAGGATGACCTAACCTGCTGGACATGCCATCACCTGCAATGAGTTCAAAACGGCATTCAAGACTCATCACATTCCTCAGGGGTGGATAGGAAGATCAGTGAGTTACTGGCATTGAAGCAAGGTTCTGATTCTGTGTACCAGTATGCACAGAAATTCAACAATCTGTGTCAGTATGGGGGATACCATGTGGACAACGATGAGAAGAAGATGGATCGTTTCCGACGTGGTCTGGATCCCAAGTTTTATGAAAGGCTCAACCCCATCAAGACCGAGACCTATCATGAGATAGTGAACTTGGCCATTTCTCAAGAAGATGCTATGAAGAAAGTGAGGAATGACAAGAAGAGGAAGGCCCCTTCCAGCTCTAGCCACACACCCAATAGGAAGTTCCGCATAGTGAAGAAGGTTTCCCAGACTCCAATGGGAACCAGCATTCTGGACGTTGGGTGGCCAGGCCTCCCAAGAATCAGCAAAGGGGAGACTACCGTTCTCCTGCTTCCCAGCAGCAGAACTACAAGTCCAATGCTTTCTAGCAAAACCGCAATGCTAGAGATGGCAAGTGCTACAACTGTGGAGAGCCAGGACACTATGCTAGTGAGTGCACCCGTCCTAAGAAGCAGAACCAGTCCAACCAGCAGAATCAAGGACGTGGAGCGAACCAGAACAACAAGGACAAGGGAAAGAAGCAGACCGTGCAAGTCAAGCAGGGTCGCCTCAACTTCACCACCATGATGGGAATTCCTGAGGGAGCAGCAGTCATGACTAGTACATTTTCTATCCAAGGCAAACCTATTAAGATATTGTTTGATTCTGGTGCTACGCATAGTTTTATGAACAAGCAAACACAAACTAAGTTGGGTTTAAAGGTATTCCAGATTAAGAGCAAATATCAGATTGCAACCCCAGGGGGGAAATCTTTACCAACACCATAGTTCGTGGGGTACCACTGAAATTGGGTAGCAAGGTGTTCCCGACAAAACTTATAACCTTGGGTTTAGACGGGATTGATGTCATTTTAGGAGTGGACTGGATTACTCAACATAAGGTGACCCTGGATATTGCCGAGAGGCGAATAGAAATCAACTCACCGGCCATAGGAGTGTCAATGCTCTACTTGCCCCATAGAGAGCCTGCGAGCCCTTGTGCCTATGTGGCCATCACCTTACCAGTAGAGGAAATTCCAGTGGTCTGCGAGTATCCGGATGTGTTTCTTGATGAACTGCTGGGTATGCTACCAGACCGCGATGTTGAATTCGTTATCGAATTGCATCCTGGTACGACTCCTATCTCCAAAAGAGCCTACCGAATGCCACCCAAGGAACTGGCTGAGTTAAAGACACAGCTTCAGGAATTATTGGATAAGGGTTTTATTCGCCCGAGTTCTTCTCCTTGGGGATGCCCCGCTCTTTTCATTAAGAAGAAAGATGGCAGTTTGAGGCTATGTGTGGATTACAGACCCCTCAATGCGGTGACCGTCAAAAATAAGTACCCCCTTACCTGCATTGATGTGTTATTTGATCAACTATCGGGAGCAAAGGTCTTCTCCAAGATTGATCTTAGGTCTGGTTATCATCAGATAAAGATTCGACCTTGTGACATCCCTAAAACTGCTTTCTCCACACGCTATGGACTCTATGAGTACTTAGTCATGTCCTTCGGGTTGACTAATGCACCTGCCTACTTCATGTGCCTCATGAATTCCATATTCATGAACGAGCTAGACAAGTTCGTGGTGGTATTCATTGATGACATTTTAATCTATTCCAAGAATGAAGAAGAACATGCTCAACATCTTCGCATTGTTCTACAACACTTAAGAGACCACCAGCTTTATGCTAAATTCTCAAAATGTGAATTTTGGTTGGATAGTGTGAAATTCTTGGGTCATAATATTCCTAGCGATGGTATTTCAGTAGATCCAAGTAAAGTAGAAGAAGTGATGGATTGGAAACCACCTAAGTCCGTTCATCAAATTCGAAGCTTTCTTGGGCTAGCTGGTTACTATCGGCGATTCGTTCCGGATTTTTCCAGAATTGTGAAACCTATGACTGAACTTTTGAAGAAAGGGGTGAAGTTTGTGTGGGATGAGAAATGTGAGAAAGCCTTCCACACCCTTAAGCAACACCTGACTTCAGCACCTGTGTTGGCTCAACCAGATAACTCTAAACCATATGAGGTTTATTGTGATGGCTCAGGTACGGGTGTTGGTTGTGTGCTCATGCAAGAAAATAGAGTCATTGCATATGCTTCCCGAGCACTTCGACCCCATGAAAAGAATTACCCCACCCATGATCTTGAATTAGCAGCAGTTGTTCATGCTCTCAAAATTTGGAGGCATTACTTAATGGGAACCCGATGCAATATATTCACCGATCATAAGAGCCTCAAGTATATCTTCACCCAAGCTGATTTTAACATGCGACAACGGAGATGGTTGGAGCTTATTAAAGACTATGATTTAGAGGTACATTATCACCCCGGAAAAGCAAATGTTGTTGCAGATGCTCTTAGCTGCAAGGCTCACTGCAACTGCTTGTCCGTGGAAGCATATAATGATACCTTATGCAGCGAGTTGAGTAAACTTCGTTTGGAGATCGTTCCACAAGGCATGATAAATGCTATAACCATTGAATTTACCTTGTGGGATAGAATCATCACGGCTCAGTCTAGTGATGAAGGAATCAAAACCATTAAGCAGAAATTGTCAAAAAATAATCCCAAGGTCAGTTGCTTTCGCCAAGATCCTAATGGGACGATCTGGTTTGAAAAGCGCCTTGTTGTTCCAGAGAATCCGGATCTTTGCAAAGAGATCATGGATGAGGCACATCTTTCTAAATTTTCAATTCATCCTGGAAGTAGTAAGATGTACCAAGACTTAAAGGAAAACTTTTGGTGGTCCAACATGAAAGTAGACATCGCCAAATATGTCTCAGAATGTGACACTGGTGCAAGAATCAAAGCGAGTCATTTGAAAATAGCGGGTACTCTTCAACCTTTGCCCATACCCTCCAGGAAATGGGATGGCATAAGTATGGATTTCATAGTTGGCTTACCTCTTACCTCTAAGCACCATGACTCAGTGTGGGTTATTGTGGATAGACTCACAAAAACCGCACATTTTATTCCAGTGCACACTTCATATTCAGCCAAGCAATATGCAGACATTTATTTTGAACGCATTGTGAGATTACACGGAGTTCCTAGGACTATCATTTCAGATAGAGGCTCACAATTCATGGCACTTTTTTGGCAACACCTGCATGACTCCATGGGAACTAAGTTAATTCACAGTTCTGCTTATCATCCTCAAATGGATGGTCAAACTGAGAGGGTTAATCAAGTCCTGGAAGACATGTTGAGGGCTTGCATTATCCATTTCGACAAGAATTGGGATTCTTGCCTAGCCTTAGCTGAGTTCTCTTATAATAACAGCTACCAAGCTAGTTTGAAAATGACACCGTTCGAAGCTCTTTATGGACGGAGGTGTCGCACCCCATTGAATTGGTCCCAAACGGGAGAACGAAAATTCTTTGGCCCTGCCTTAGTTAGGGAGGACGAAGAGAAGGTGGAAGTGATACGTGAGAACTTAAAAGCCGCACAAATGAGGCAGAAGAGTTATCATGACGAAGGGAAAGCCCTTAGAGAATACCATGTTGGCGAAAAAGTGTATTTGAAAGTCTCACCCACCAAAGGAGTATAGAAATTTGGTGTCAAAGGGAAACTGGCTCCACGATACATCGGACCCTATGAAATCATTGAGACATGTGGACCGGTTGCTTATCGCATCCGTCTTCCGGATCGACTTGCCACTATCCACAATGTGTTTCATGTATCTCAATTAAGGAAATGTGTCCATGAGGCGGAGAAAAGAGTTATAAATGAAGCAAACACGTGGATCGAGCCCAATCTTTCAGTAGTGGAACACCCTCTGAGAATCCTTGATAGGAAGGAGAGAAAAACCAGGAGAAAGTCCGTAACCATGTACAAGATACAATGGAGTCACCATTCCGAAGAGGAAGCTACATGGGAAACGGAGCACTATCTAAATACCAACTACCCCGGTTTTCTCCAAGCTCGAAATCGTAAGACCTTTACCCTACCTTTATCTTTAATTTCTGAATCTCGGGACGAGATTCTGTTTAAGGGGGGTAGGTTGTAACATCCCTGATGTTTATGCTGCTTAATCATATGTTCAAGTGCTAAGTATGATAACAAGTTGCTAATTATAATTGCAAATTGCTAATTGTGGTCAACTCTTAAGGCTAAACCCTAATCACCTTGGTCAAACACAGTCAAAGGAGTCAAACACCCTATACCCTTTTGACCTTGTTTTAGTGTCTCAAATAGATCTCCAAATTTTTCTTAAATACTCAAAAATCTGCCAAACTAAAAGTTGCTCAGATTTTGATGGGACACTTTTCATCTAATTAGTGGCATTTCAAATTTTGAGAGGAAAAGCATCAAAAACTGGTTTGAAGTGAAGAATGCACTGTTCTCGGGGCCGAGAAAATCTCCAAGTTCAAGCCCTTCTCCTGCTCAAACTTTTGATCCAAACACTGGTCAACCTTTGCAAAAGTTCTAGAGCTATACCTCCTCTACAACTTCTACATTGGCCGATTTTGAACTTGTATTCAAGTTTAAATTTTTGTGGCCGGTCAAAGTAGCTTACTCTGAAATGGTTTACTGCACTGCCGCTCTGCGTACGTGCTCTGGCCGTGACGTCGCCTCGCGACCGCGCCGAGAACGCGACCCGACGTCCGTGCCCGGCACGCGCGCCTCCAGCCGTACGCCGTCGTCCGGTTGGCCCGCGCCGAGCCGTCCCGTCACGTGTATCCGTGGCATCCAGAACCACGAGCCACCCACCGTTTTGCCCCGCGCCTCCTCCCTCCTCCGTGATTCCTGTCGACACGCGCCGCCGCATCTCCGCCGTGGCACCACCCCGGACAGGAAGCCCAGGCACGCTGGGGAAGCACGCCATCGAAGCCTTGGACGTTTGCTCGTGTCACCGCATCACCTCCCCGCCCAGGCACTCGATGCCCCTTGCCCCTAAGCCGGCTAGCATGCGCATGCGTCGCTCTGCCGAGCGCCATGGCGCCATGCGTGTTGCGCCGCCAGCCAGCTGGCCTGCCCAGTGTAACAGCCGCATGGCGGACACCTCACGCCCCTCTTCTCCCTCCGCTCAGCTATAAAAGGGCAGCCCCGGTGCGCTCGCGCGGAAGCTCTGCTCCATCGCCCGCCATGGCCGCCGTCTAGGTGAACTCACTCGTCCGCCCCTCCCCAAACCGCTCCAGCAGCTCGAGCCTCTCCCCTGTGGTCCCGTGAAGCTTACCCCGAGCCCACATTGCAAGGACGCGCCGTCGGCTCGCCGGCATTTGGACCGAGGCGGCCGCTCCGCCTGCTCCTCGCCGCCGGCCATCGCCGGAGTACGCTCCGCCGCCACCGACCCTGCCAAGCAGTCGAGGGTAAGCCCAAACCCCCTCCTAGCCCTTCACCCGACCGAGCCCGGCCGCCAGTTCGCTGCCGGCGAACTCCCCTGGCCGCGAGCCTAGATTTGTGAAGGCCCAAATAATTCCAGGGTTCAAATCATATAAAGTCAGGACCTATATGTAAAAATAAGGGTACACTTGTAAATAAGAAACTTTGACCGAGGACCCGGGTGAAAGAAGATTCTTCAGTTTTAGTTTGAAAATCCTGTGACTTGTAAAATTCGTAGTAAATCAAATAAAAATCAGAAAAATACAAACTCAACTGACCTATGATCCTTGTAAACAGAAGCAACCTTTCTAGAAAGGAAGGTTGTAAATTTCTTTATAGTTTTTGAATAATTTTGAAATGATCAGTTTGGCTAGATTTGAAATAATTTGAAATCTATAACTGTTCTGTATGTGAATTTTGGATATGTTGCTAGTATGGTCATTCTTGACCCTGTGTAGAAAAATGGCACATAGATCTGTTACAGTTTTGCAGATATGAATTTATTTTGATATATGGCAGTTTAAATGTTCCTGTTTAATATGTAATTTCTGTTTCAGAAACTAGGGTTGATCTTTTTGCAGTAGCATGAGTATGACTAGATGTACCCATGATAAATAGATGGATAGCTTTTGACATGTCTAAATAGTTCAAATTAATTTAGGGCTTAAATATGAGTTATTTTGATTATGCATGTTATGCTATGTTTCTGGCCCTAGTAATTTTTAAGTAGCTCAGATATGTCATAGTATAGCTCTGTGTGAAATCCTGATCCTAGATTGTATATATATCTGCCTGTACAAAAATGTTAAGTTTATGTTAGCTAGTGCTTTATAGATTTTTCAGGTGCAATCTATAGCTTAGTTTAAAGTAATTTTTGGTCAGTAGCCTGATCAGTATGTTATGTGCTTGTGTGAATTTTATCTCGGTTTATTGATGTATGAAACATCCAGAAATAAATTCCAAAGTAAATCAAGCTTTATAAATGAAATAAAAGGTTTAACCAATCATACTTTTAATGTAACTTAATTTCAAATAATGAAGCTTCACCAAGATACACCCTATACAGCACTCTTACTTTGGTGAAATAAAATAAATTAAACAATTTATATGTGCACACAATCACCATCAAATAAGAATAATAACCTTCACCTAATTACCCACTTTTCTTGTGTAAAGAAAAGATGTATAAAAGCTTATCCAGGTGAATGTGCCCAACAATACACCCCGTGTTTATCTCGGAAATTTCAGAAGCACTTCACTCCCTAAACTTGAATAATTAAGGTCATGCATATGCATATCGTGTAGAACTTCCGGACAGGAACTACGAGCTGGTGCTGGACGCTGAAGGAGAACCAGCTGAGGGAGAAGTGAACACCGTAGAAGTGTAGCAAGACCCGAAGTCAGCTTCGGAGGACTTCCCTACTGACTGTTCTAGTGAAGGCAAGCCCCGGAGCATAACCTATGTTTTTAACTTGTGCAACTCTCTTTGTTATGATTGTGCATTTACGTTCAGGAGTTGATTTGAAACCCTAGATGCATGATCCTAGGTTCCTATGATCAAGTTACTAGTATGCTATGACGCTAGTTGCCATGCTCTAAGGACCCGGTAGAAGTCGAGTGATGTTCGTCACTCGCGAGTTATAGGTGTCTTATGTTGGAATCATAAGATTGTTGAACCTACCCGCTCATGTGGTAAGAGCATGGGACCGGCTCCGGCCAAGTAGGTCTGTGGTTAAGCATTTGAACGTACTAAGCATTTGCCGGGAGTGGGACCGGTAAGCCTAGTAACTTTTTGATCCGGTAAGGGAACTCTCTACCACTACCCCGGGAGTAGTCCCCAGGTTCTGGGCAGTGGTGCATGTGTGGATCCGGGTGGCAAAAGATGTAAGTCCATGACCTGACCAACTGTACCAGGGACTGTAGCCTTTGATGCCGAACCGAGGATGATTGAGAACCGCCTGGTTGGTGTGTACCCCGCCCTGTAGGGGCTGTGGTCGGATGATGGGGTATGCATTCTCCCGTGTGTTTAGGTCCACCTTGCAAGGTTATTAATCGATCGATCGTCGGCCTCTCACCGTTATCCGAGAGTGCTTAACCATACACTCTATGTCCCTAAATGATGGAATTAAGGAATAATACTGTTGTATGCTTAATTGTTTGCACAACTTATGCTTGCAGTAGTGCTTACCTAGTAATGGATAATCAACTAGAATTTTGAGCTAAAACTTGAAAGTAAGGACATACTCTTTGTTGCTTTTCAGCAAAAAGGAACCCACTTGCCATAAAGCTTTCATGTCTAGAGAGTTGGTGATGTTCTCATCATGCGACGGTTAAGACTTGCCGAGTATTAGTATACTCAGCCTTGCCTTGTTGATGTTTTTCAGGTATTGATGTGTTTGATGATGGGATTCCGTGCCCTGGTTCTCTCCCACCCGGTTGGGAAGTTGAGTGGGAGGAGGACAGTGCTTAGTGGCATCACTAATGGCCTCTAGTGATGTTACCTACCTCGTAGTAGTTGAATTTCCGCTGTGTTTCGAACTCTGAACTCGTTTACTTTATGCAAAAGACTTGGTTTGAAATAATGAACCTATGTTGGTCATGATGTAATAAATTAAGACTTGTTTATCTCTGGACTCGCCTTCGTGTGAGTTTTGATGTACAATCTTTCGATCCTTTGTCTTAAGTGATTTACCGGGCTTGACCCGGCAGATATCGACAAGTTAACTCCTCTCTAACGCATAATAACCGAGTGGATAGGTTATGTGTGTTAAATGGTTCTGTCACAGAGCTAACCTCCCGTGTTGCTTCCGCAGAACTCCGGTTGTTAGATTTTAGATTCCTACAGCTTATCCGAACGTGGGGGATTTCAGAGGGACCAACGGCTGTCACTACCGCGGCCTACCCCAAGACAAACCGTGGGATAAGGTCATAAGTATGGTAGCTACGCAACCCAAGCACCATGCTTACGTTGTTAGTCGGACTTGACCGACCCGGGCTATTGTGACCCAGGTCAAGCCACCAGATAAACCAGCCAATTACACTGAGTACTGTAGCTTAAGCACAGACTTCATACAACGCAGTAATGTCATCTAATTAGATCAAACCAGGTTAGGTACACAAACGTATTCGTGTTTTCCTATGTCTATTCAACTGGATCAAAGGGTCATGTTTGCGAAGAACATGAGCCTCTAACTTATGAACAAACACCAGAAACATGTGAAAGTCACCCATCAAGTGGATCGAAAGGCCTTGTTCATCAAGAACAGGAGCCGCTAAATGATGAATAGGTGAAGAACACATGAACAAATCACTCATGTATACTAACACAACTTTATATGAAATAGCTGAATAACTGAAGTAGATCAAAGTCATACAAATGAAATAAGATACAAGAGAACTCATACCTAGATCCCAAAGTAGACTTGGAACCTGAATTAGAAATACTCTAGCCTACCTCCTAGCCTTGAGACTAAAAGTGAGAGAGGTGTTACAAGTGTGGATGTCTCATAAGTGAGCCCCCTCTCCTTCTATTTATAGGCCCGGGCACCGACGAGGAATGGATGCAAACACCCCGGGAATGGCGCCTAGGACCAATAGGGAAGCACCACGTGGAAGGCCCTGAGTGGCGGCCTCAATGTCGGTTCGGCCGACCTATGGGGTCGGCCGACGCCCTGTGGGCCCCACTCGGGGTGTGCTTCCTCCTGGTGGCTGTCCTGTGGGTCCTTAGGTCGGTTCCCGGTGTCCACCCTATTTTGGTGCAATTTGCATGCTTTTGTGGGCCCATGGATCCATGTGATGTCCACGTGTCACACTCTAATTCGTCGGGGGTTGCTTCACTTGGATTGCTTGCATGGCATGCATGCATGGCGCCTTGGTTGGCAGCTTTGCATGCATGGCACCCTTGTTGGCAGCCCACCTAGGATGAGGTGATGTGGCATGGATCATAGAAGGTGAGTTTGCCACTCTTTTCATGCTTATTTTCCTGCAATCAAATAATCTCCAAAGACAAGTGGAACTACATTATTCTTAACTAAATACGTGTAAGAAATGCCTTATGCTCCTTGACGAGGGCCTGGATTAGGGCCCCTTAAGCAACGAGATAATCAACTTGAAGATGGAGTTCTCTGACACCATTGACAATGTGAAGGCTAAGATCCAGGACGGGGAGGGATGCAGATCTTCGTGAAGATCCTCACTGACAAGACTTCCCCACTTCCGAGTATCTTCCGCCTCGCACGAGTACGCTTCGGCTCCGAGTACCCTCCGCTTCGCACGAGTATTCACCACCTCGCACGAGAACGCTTCGTCTCCGAGTACGCTCTGTCTCGCCTCCGACTACTCGTTCGCACGAGTAACCTCCATCTCTGACTAAAGTGGGGTCCACACGGGGGAGCCGGAGCGTGGGTCTGGGGCCCCACATGAACGTTGCGCCGCCCCAGCCCCCCAAGCTTCTTCGCAACGACATGCGTGACGCCGTTTTCCACGCCATGCAATGACCACAGCTGGCGCGACGGGAGGATGGCTGGGTCTGACAAGGGCTGTAATGGCGCACAGTACACCCCCACGACCTCCAACACGCCGTCACATCCAACGCCAGCTGCACACCACCCCATCAGAGTGCGTACTCGATTACCGTCTACTGGCGCTTAGGCCATAACGTGGAAGGCCTAAGCCACACTCAAGAAGGCTGAGTCACCATGTGAACTACTCGGAGGAGGTGCCATGTGCTCGGAATCAACAGTGACAATAGCACACGCGGCGGCCTCCAATGACACCACAGCTCAGCACCCTCCCACACTGCCTGACGGACATCAATGACGGAAAAGACTTCACAACGCCATAACACTGTAGCTTATTTTTGTTTTCCCTCTTTGCCCCTCGCCCTTGTGACTATAAAAGGGGGAGGAGTGCAACCGATGGGGGGACTGACCGATCACAAAGTTTGTAACCCCTACTACAGACATTCCCGGCATAGGAACACGAGTAATCAGAACTGGACGTAGGGTATTACTCCCCAGAGGCCCGAACCAGTATAAAACCCTTGTGTCTCCTGTGTCAACCATCCGGATCCGACACACGATTCGATACAAATCTACTGCCAGTGGTTGAGAACCCTGACAGTTGGCGCGCCAGGTAGGGGCACATCGTGTGTCTCACCGAACTACACCAGCAATCCAGATGGAGGGCCGCGGAGTTTCGCTGACTCCCGGCACGACCGTGCATTTCGGCTCCCTCGGCTTCGTCTACCCCGGGCCGGCAGAGTCCGTTGTCGGGAGGACTTTCTCCCGACCCGCACGCCCCATCGCCACGACGGCGACGGCGGCACGAGCAGCTTTCGTCTGTGGTTTCATGGACGAGTCGATCATGGCCCTTTTAGGGCCAAATCCGACGCAGGAGCGCTTCAGGCTCGCTGCCTTCCACATTACCGACCTCGCCTTCCGGGTCAGCGGGTCCGAGCCGCTGACCTGGGGGGATTCATGGAGCGGTACGGCATCCTGCACCCCTGAGGGCAACCAGGCCTCCCGAACGACCTGGTGACGGCCTACGTGAACAAGCTGAGGGCGTCGTACGTCACCCTGGGCTCTGTGGGTGCACGACGGGGGCCACCGGCGCCCGCACCGGACTTCATGCGGGAATGCAACGTCCTGGAGGCCCGCACCGCCGCTAGCTCGACAGACGGTGAGGAGAACCCTCATCACCGCAACGGGGACGCCCAGTGTTGGGTGCGCCTTGACGAGATTGCCGAGGCCCAGCGCCAGCTCGACGAAGAGCTGGCAAACCTCCACCGAGCACTCGGCGAGGAGGACGGGCCACGAAACCCTCCGCGTGACCAGCAGCAGGAGCAACATCGTGAGCAAGAAGCAGAGCAGCCAGCGCCGCAAGCTCGCGCTCGGGCATGGGACGTGAACTAGCGCATCAACAAGGATGCCGCCGTCGACGATGATGGCACGCCGCGCTTCAGGCGTGCATCGCAGAACCTTGCGGTAGCAGCCATGCTCCTGCGTGGTTGCCCCAAGCCGGCCACGCCTGAGGAGAAGAGGGTTCGCCAGCAGGTTAAAACCCTTCTCGAGACGGCGGCCGCACAGCAAGCCGAGAGCTCGGCATCACGCTACTGCGAGGTGCACCATCCGTATGACGCCATGATCGATCCCCGTCAAGGCACCGAGGCGCTGGCGAACCGTCAGTCAAGTCGCGGCTGGGGCACAACCGCGATGCTCACGACACGCTCGAGGCTCGATGTCGGGCTGCTGGCGACGACAACTACGACTACGGCTATGGCAGCAATGACGACGGCCGTGACAAGCGTGATGAGCACCGCTCACGCCGGCGTCATAGCCAGAGGCGTGGAGGACGCTACGACAGTGACGAAGATCGTGACCGAAGCTGGTCACCCGATCCGAAGGGCCCGCGCGCTTTTGGTCGGAAGGTGCAAGACGCCAAGTTCCCCTCGCGCTTCCGAGCTCTGAGAGCAGTGCCCAGATATGACGGAGAGACCAACCCTAGCGTGTGGTTGGAAGACTACAGGCTCGCGTGTCAGGCGGGCGGGGCGACGGACGATCTGTTCATCATCAAGAACCTGCCGCTCCACCTCGCCGACTCTGCGCGGACCTGGCTCGAGCACCTGCCACGTGGCAGGATCAATAGCTGGAAGGACTTGCCGGAGACGTTCATCGGCAACTTCCAGGGCACGTACACCCGGCTCGGCAAGTAGTAGGAGCTGCGCAATTGCAAGCAGCAGCCGAGGGAGAGCCTGCGCGACCACATCAGGCGTTTCTCTAGGCAATGCACCGAGCTTCCCACCGCGACCGACAACGACGCCATCTCGGCGTTTCACTATGGCACCACATGCACCACCCTCATCCATCAGCTAGGGCGGAGGACCCCGAGGACTACTCGGGAACTCCTGGACATCGCGACCAACCACGCCGACGGGGAGGAGGCGGTAGCAGCTACGTTGGTTCCCCCACCGAGCAAGGGGAAGCAAGTCATGGATAGTGGTGAGGGGCCCTCCTCGCGGTCCAAGAAGAAGAAGAAGGGCGACAAGTGTGGCCACGACGACAACGTTGTTGCAGCGGTCGAGCGCAAGGCGACGCGCCCCAAGAACGCTTAGAACGGTCTCCCGAAGGATCATTTCGAGAGGCTCTTAGAGGCGCCATGCACCCACCACGAGACACCTGTCAAGCATGCGCTCAAGGACTACCGTTTGATGAAGAACTACATCAACGGCACGCTCAAGCCCAAGACGGCGGATGCCCCAAAGAAGGCGGCACCACCCCTCGAGAACGACGACGACGAGGAGGAGGTGGTCTTCCCCCGAGAAGATGGCGCGGTCCACATGATCTTTGGCGGGGCACCGACGCGACTGTCGAGGCGCAAGGAGAAGTTGATCCGGCGCGAGATCTACAACACCGAGCCTGCTACACCGTCGTACCTCAAGTGGTCGGAGACTCCGATCACCTTGGACCGAGCAGACCACCCCGACCATGTATCGCAACCGGGAAGCTACCCCCTCGTGGTGGCTCCACTGATCGGGACCAAGCGGGTCCACAAGGTGCTGATGGATGGAGGGAGCGGGCTCAACATCCTGTACATGATGACGCTCGACAACATGGGCATCTCGTGGTCCCGACTGCACCCTTCGCCAACTCCTTTCCACAGGGGTCATCCCCAGGAAAGATGCACTTCCGATAGAGCAGATCGATCTGCCCGTCACGTTCGGGACGTCGCGGAACTTCCACATAGAAATCCGCACCTTCGAAGTGGTGGGGTTCTCGGGGACGTACCACGCCATCCTCGGGAGGACGGCCTACGCGAAGTTTATGGCCGTGCCCAACTACACGTATCTCAAGTAGATGATTGCCGGTCCGAAAGGGGTCATCACAGAGGGGACTACGTTTCAGCACGCATACAAATGCGATACTGAGTGCTTTCAATTCGCTGAAACACTCATCCGGTCCGAGAAGCTCCACGCCAAGCCTCCCTCCGAGGACCAAGATATCCCCGAGTCATCCAAGCGAGCGGCCTGCTCCTTCGAGCCCGCCAAGGATGTCAAGGATGTGGCTGTCACCGATGATGGCCGCACGCTCCGTATCCGGACGGCGCTCTATCCTAAATAGAAAAGCGCGCTCGTCGACTTCCTCAAAGCGAACCTCGACGTGTTCGCATGGAAACCCTCCGACATGAAGGGGATCCCAAGAGAGGTTGCCTCCCACAAACTGAACATCAAGCCGGGATCGAAACCGGTCAAGCAGCGCCTACGCCGCTTCAACGACGACAAGTGCAAGGCCATAGGCGAGGAGATCAAGAAGCTCCTTAGTGCAGGGTTCATTCAGGAAGTGTTCCACCCCGAGTGGCTAGCTAACCCTGTACTTGTAAAGAAGAAGAATAAGAAATGGAGGATGTGTGTTGACTACACGAGCCTTAACAAAGGCATGTCCCAAGGATCCGTTTCCTTTGCCTCGCATAGATCAGGTAGTTGATTCAACGGTAGGGTGCGAAACCCTCTGTTTTCTCGATGCGTACTCCGGGTACCACCAGATCGCGATGTGCACAACGGACCAACTCGCAACGTCCTTCATCACTCCCTTTGGCGCTTATTGTTACAACTCGATGCCGTTTGGGCTCAAGAACGCGGGCGCTACGTTTCAAAGATGCATGCGATGCGTTTTCGGTGATCTCATAGGACGAATAATCGAGGCATATGTCGATGACATCATGGTCAAGTCAAAGAAGACGGGCGATCTGATTCCCGATCTTATGGAAGTGTTCACGAAGCTGAGAGAACACGGGGTGAAGCCAAACCCTGAGAAATGCATTTTCGGGGTTCCGAGGGGCATGCTCCTTGGCTTTGTCGTGTCCGAACGCAGCATTGAGGCTAGTCCCGAGAAGATCTCAGCCATTACTAACATGGGGCCGATCCAGAACTTGAAGGGCATGCAGCACGTCACATGCTGCCTCGCTGCTCTCGGTCGGTTCATCGCTCGACTCGGAGAGCGTAGCCTGCCACTGTACCTACTGATGAAAAAGTCCGACCACTTCACCTGGACGCCCGAGGCTCAGGAAGCGCTCGATAAACTCAAGAATCTCCTGAAGAGTCCACCAGTGCTCACGGTGCTGATGCTGGAAGAGCAAATGCTCCTGTACGTGGCTGTAATGACGCAGGTCGTGAGCGTTGCTCTGGTCGTTGAACGAGAAGAGCCGGGGAAATCACTTAAGGTCCAGCGGCCTGTTTATTTCGTAAGTGAGGTTCTCTCCGACTCGAAGACCCGCTACTCTCAGATTCAGAAGCTCGTATATGCTGTCTCGATCACCAAACGCAAGCTTCGGCATTACTTCGACCAGCCCCCCATCACAGTGGTGTCCAAGTACCCCCTTGGGGAGGTGATCCAGAATCCTGAGGCTAAGGGGAGGATAGCTAAATGGGCCCTCGAGCTGATGGGGCAAAACATGACTTATGTGCCGTGCAGTGCAATTAAGTCACAGGTATTGGCGGATTTCGTCGCTGAATGTACGGAGATTCAGACTCCGCCGGCACCAATCAAGCACGAGACATGGATAATATATTTCGATGGCTTAGTTATGAAGGAGGGAGCAGGGGCAGGCCTTGTCTTCATCTTGCTCTGGGCGTGCGTATGGAGTACATGGTCCGACTGCATTTTCCTGCCTCCAACAACGTGGCTGAGTACGAAGCGCTCGTCAACGGCCTTCGGATCGCGGTCGAGCTCGGAATCCGCCGGCTCGAGATCCGTGGGGACTCTGAGCTTGTCGTAGATCAAGTGATGAAGGAGAAGAATTGTGTCGACCCCAAGATGGCAGCCTATTGTCGAACTGTGCGTCAGCTGGAACACAAGTTCCATGGGCTCGAGCTCCATCATGTGCTACGCGATAACAACAAGGCTGCAGACATCCTCGCCAAGGCAGCATCAAGCCGCAAGCCCGTACCGTACGGTGTGTTCGCTAGCGATCAGCACGCACCGTCCGTCCGAGTAGCTGAGGAGCAACAACCAGAGTCGGAGGAGCCGGAAGTCATGGAGATTGACCAAGAGCCGAACTTAGAAGATCCTGACTGGCATTTCCCAATCCTCGAATGGTTAGTCAAGGGGAGGTTGCCCTCCGTCCAAACGGAAGCACGTCACATCTCGCGGCGAGCCAAATCTTATGTCCTTATCGACGGCGAGCTCCACAGGCAGGGCGCAGCAGATATACTGATGCACTGCATTCAGAGAGATCAAGGACGAGACCTGCTTCAGGAAATTCATGCTGGCACATGCGGACATCATGCCGCCGCAAGAACTTTAGTCGGAAAAGCATTCCGACAAGGTTTTTATTGGCCCACGGTGCTGGCGGACGCCAAGGATATCATGAGACGCTGTGCAGGCTGCCAGTTCTACGCTCGACAGACTCATCTTCCTGCACAAGCGCTTCAGAACATCCCCATCACGTGGCCGTTCGCCGTATGGGGGCTGGACATAGTTGGACCATTCAAGCAAGCGCCCGGGGGCTTCAAACACCTGCTCGTCGCTGTTGATAAGTTTTCAAAATGGATTGAGGCTCGACCGGTGGCCAAGATCCATTCCGAAGAAGCCGTGGCATTCTTCACCGACATTATTTACCGCTTCGGGATCCCGAATTTGATCATCACCGACAACGGCACACAGTTCACGGGAAAGAAGTTCCTCAAGTTCTGCGACGACAACAACATCCGCATGGACTGGACTGCTGTTGCACACCCGAGGGCCAACGAGCAGGCTGAGAGGGCCAATGGCATGATCCTACAAGGATTAAAGGCTCGAATCTTCAGACAACTTGAGAAGTTCCGAGCAAGATGGGTCACCGAGTTGCCATCCGTTCTGTGGAGCCTGCGCACCACACCGAGTCGGTCCACCAGTGCAACGCCATTCTTCATGGTGCACGGGTCGGAAGCAGTTCTCCCGACAGATATCGACTACGGCAGCCCAAGAGTCTGGGCCTACACTGAAGAAGGGAATCAAGTCGCACTCGAAGATGCGATCGACCAACTCGACAAAGCTCGTGACATGGCGCTCCTACATTCAGCCCGGTACCAGCAAGCCCTACGACGCTACCACGAGCGCAACATCCACGAGCGCCAGTTCCAAGTCGGAGACCTGGTACTCCGACGTGTCATGAGCAACAAGGACCAGCACAAGCTCGCGTCCCCGTGGGAGGGACCATACATCGTCGACCATGTGCTCCGACCAGGAACGTTCAAACTCCGGCACGACGACGGCACAATCATCGCCAACGCATGGAACATAGAACATCTACGGCATTTTTACCCTTGAGTAACATTCTTTGTTTCAGCTTATGATCAATGAATAGTGGCATGTGCCATTGTTCCCATTTCATAAGTTCTCGGTATCTTGTGTTGGCATCTTTTATGTATGTTTCAACGCTGTCTAAAGGCTGAGTGGCAAGTGTCCTTGCGCCCATGCAAAAACACTTACCACTCGGGGGCTACCCGGGGCACGATGCCCCCCTTTTCATTTTTCCATTTTCAAAACAAAACTCTCCGTGAACTTTGTCGTGACCAATCGCACGAGCAAGCGGTTCTTTTTGGCGGAACACCTTTTACCTCGCGAGGGGCAAGGATGTTGATCTGCGAGCGTTTTGAGGTTGTTGCTTGTCCAAGTCTTTTAGCACTTACACCCCCGCGGCTATGGTATGAAGACTTGCAAGTGCAGCTCGGACCCATAGGTCGACGTCCGACTACTTTCAGAAGGCACTCGGATAACCGCTCGGGCTCCGGCTCAAAACGTCTTTTACGAAAAACACGCGAGTCATTTCCTGAACATTCCTAAGTACTCGAGGGCTACGAACACATGGCGTCACTTCGTGGCTCAGGTCGACCTTTCTGACTCTTACGCCCCCGCGGCTCCAGAGAAAAGTTCGATCGGCTTGAGCGTCTAAGTGCTGCCACTTCGTTCTATAGTCATCCGCGAGTACTCGAGAAGTGCTTTGGCAAGTGACGATTTCGAAACAAAATAAAACTATTTAAAAGAAGTATGCATACAAATTTTGTTTAACTGATTATACAATTCGATGCATCTAATGGGAAGGCCTGGAGCCGTCTTCTGGTGTGTCTTTTGGGATCAGCTCTAGGTCTTTCATCACGGTATCGGCCATGGCTCGGGCAAGGGTGGCACAATCCTCTTTGATCTGGTCGAGCTCCTCGTTCGAGTAGCTGGGGGCCCAACCACCACTCAGCGCCTGAAGGTCCAGCCCCTGGTAATGCAAGCTGAACATGGAGAGGACCTGGTGCACCACCTGCCGAGAGGTCGATAGTTCTCTCTCCTTGAGGAAGCCCGGCAGAAGATTGATCCGATCGCCGAGCACCTGGGTAGGCATTTGCACGGGCGGGGCGCCGATTTCTGTCAAGATCCTGTCAACATGACGGTCGAGCTTGGCGCGGTCCAGTATGCCCTTTTTGCATGCCTCCTCCATCTCGTGCTGAGCTTTCCAAGAATCCTCAAGCTCGGCTTTGACCTCTGGAAACAGAGAATGAATCAAAGCTGAGCCATGAGAAGCACAACCAAGAAGAAGGAAGGGGCCGGGGTGAAAAGAACATACTCGAAAGCTGGTCCGCCAAGTTCTTGGCCATCTCAGACATCTCGTGGATGTTGAGCTCAGCGGCGATGACCTCTAGAGCCTTCTCCGCTAGCTTGACAGCCTGTGCAGCACGAGCTGTGTGAATCCCTATTAAAACCAAAGAGCAAAGCAGCATCAGCAACGACTAACGCGGGGAAAGAAACATCATGAAAGCTGAGAACGTGAAGATGCTCACCCTGAATTTCTCACGCCAGCTTGCTGTTCTCTTCACAGAGCCGGGTCCCCTCGTCGGTGGCCTCCGGCAGCTTGGTGGAGAGGTTGCAGACCTGGTTGTTCGCCGTCTTCAGGTCTACCTCAGCATGCACCAGGTCCTGCTGCAGGTCCACCACCCACTTCTCAAGCATCGCCTTCTCTTCGGCGGCGGTCTGCAACGCGGCCTCGGCGGCAGCAGTGGCGGCAGCTGCGTTCCGAGCTGTCTCGGCAACAGTTGCGGCAGCAGTTCGCAGCTCCGTGGTGGTGGCTTCCGCCTGGGCGAGCTTGGCCTCGAGGGCTACTTTCTCCGACACGACGGCATCCGCGGCAGACTACGCGGCGACTGCGCGGTCCTCTGCCGACTTTGTCGCAGCCTCAAGAGCGGTCCTCACCGATGCCTCGCCCACCACTGCTTCTACAGCCGCCAGTCGGGCGGCGACCAGCTGCATCTCCAGCTGGGTCTTCTCGACCCGGAGCTCCTCGATGGTGCGCGTCTTCCCGACGCTGCAGCTAGCAAGCACCTGGGTTGAGAAGAAGGTCAACCGCAGAAACAACCCGGAGATCACAATACAAAACCAAGAATTGGGGTTGGCCAACTCACCAATGAGGCTGGAACGATGAGCTCATTGATCGCTTGCTCCGCCCACCATAAACCCCACCCGAGGCGGTGACGGGCCGTGGCTTCCTCGTCCTTGCCGTCGTGCGCCTCGGCGTCATGGGTTCCGCCCCACGAGGCGTGCCCGAGGCCAAGGCCATGCTCACCCCCCTCGGGGGCCGAGAAGGGACGGGCTCTCGAGCTCTCACCAATCTCTCGGACGGTGATTGGGGAAGCGCTCCCCACCACGTCCTCGAGGGAAGCAGGTGCCTGCGTGTCAGGAAGTGGCGAATCCGTGATCTCGACCACATCTACAACATCGGCGGCGGGCTGGTATGGCGGCTCCGACGGCGCGATGGAGACCGGTACCGTTTCTGCCGTCTTGGTCCTGGACGCCTCAGGAATCACCACGGCTTCCTCGACCGCCACAGTGACCTCCTGGGCGGGCGAAATGGGTGCCTTGGCCGGCAGCTCCTCCGGTGCCAGCAGGCACCGTTCCAGCTTGGCCGCATAGGCGGCTGCATCACCACCTGGGAGGTTTGGCCCCCCCGCATCGGCAGCCCCCGGGAGCTGTGTGGACGACAAGGGGGCCTCCACCTCCGCGGTCTCGCCGTCACCGGTGCCAGACATCGGGGGTAGGACCACCTCTGGAGCTGCCTGCGCGACAGCACCTTGATCAACGATGGGCGCCGTCGGGGGCTCGGATCGCTCGGGGGCTGCTTGTCCCCCAACCACGACTCCATCCCCCAACAAAGATGGAGGCGCTACCGCTTCATGAGTCTCAACCGCCTTGGCGATTGGGTACACGGCTGGGGCTGTCTCCGGCGCGTGAGAAGGAGTTGAGGGGCGAGGAACGGACGAAGGAGTGAGCGCGCTCAGGGCCGCGCGCTTCCGCGGTGCGAGGCTGAGCGCACCGATGTCAGAACGACTGACACGAGAAGGGCAAATCAATAAGGTGAATGAAAATCGAAGAATAAGATAACGAGATAGCGCGAAACAACACTTACACGGAGGAGGTGATACGGGCCCGCTTGACAGGCCTGGAGGCTACGCCCGATGACTCGAGGGCTGACCTCTTGCCCCCGGCAGGTCGGAGGGCGGGCTTCGACTGTCACTCTGGGCGAGGGGGACCTGCACGGGCGGGGCCCTGCCACCACGGATGACCAACGACTGAAGACGCCGCGAGGGAGCGTTCGCACTCTCCCCGTGCGGCGCGGTCAGAGCGGGCGTCAGTGACGTCGATCTCGCCTTAGGGGGCGACCACCTCCTCAGGGAGCGCGACCCCCGCCGCGATGAGTCGCTGGAGGGACGGCGAGCGGATGAATCACGGTCCACCGGACGCCTGGAGGAGTCGTCCCGCCGTGGGGACCTTCTCCTCTCCCTCTGCTGCTCTTGGCTGCCGGGGCTTGACCGGGAGCGAGTCACCCTCCGATCCTCTTGGTCCGGGCGTGGAGACAGGCACGAGCTGGAGCTCATTCCCTGTTCGTGGGCAGTGGGCTCCGGCCGCTGCCTCGAGCTGGACCCCACGGCTTACCGCTGCGGAGGAGGCGACGGAGACGACAGCGCGCTCCAGTCGACGCCGGCACCACCATCATCACCAGACCATGGCGGCGACGACGAGGGATCCTCATCCGAGGAGACGTCGGTCTCCTTCATCTTCCTACGCTTGGCGCGGCCGTCGTTCCACTCGTGCTTCGCGATCTCCTTGTCCTTGTGCTGGGCCCTACAGTCGGCCCTCCTCTTATCCGCGGCGGCCTGGGTGCGATTCGGCATCGCGTCATCAGGAAGAGGCGGTTTCGCGGGGAGAGGGTCCGCGGGCCTCAACTAAGAGCAAGGAAGAAGACGAGAATCAACACAAAGGATGCGAGATAGTCAGAGCGTTATTCGGAGGGAAGAAGGACTTATGTATCTTTTTGTCCCCTCTTGGGGTAGCATGGGTAAGAGTCAGGACGGCGGCCACGAGTAGGTGGCCTTCCCGATCGCCTGCCCGACGCGGCGCTGGATCTCGTCCAACGAAGGGAGCCGGGGTGCGGACACGGACCCATCGAAGGGAGCCTTGTCCGGCATCATCTTGCAGATGCACAGGCGACACCGCTGGAGCGGAATGACCCCCAGCGCATGGTACTGGCCAATGACGGCCGCCAAGTCAACCCCGGCGTCATGCAGCTTGGTCAGCACCGCCCAACAATCCCCGAGTAGCCTCTCCTGCTCCGTCTCCGGGGGCCCGTAACTCCAATTCACCAGCACCTCAGCGATTGAGGAGCCGGTGTACTTCGGCAGTGGGTTCTCGGGGTCGTCCTTGAGGTAGAACCACCCCTTTTGCCAGCCGCTGTTGGAGCTCGTCAGCGTGCCAGAGATGTACTCGTCGCTCCTCTTCGTATTCATCTGAAGATTGGCGCACCCGAGGGTGGCCAGGAGCAACTTGTCCTTCAAGCACACGAACTTGAAGAAATACTGGAAGAGGTGCCAATGAGCACCCACTCCCAGGTACCCTTCGCACAACGCCTCGAACGCTGCCATTTGTTGAATGCTGTTCGGGTTGAGGTGGTGGAGCTACAGCCGATACTCCGCGAGAACGGCGCGGATGAATCGACCGGCGGGGACAGAGAAGCCTCGCTCGTGAAACGTCACGAACGAGATGATGTAGTCGGGCGGCGGGTGCGGAACCGACTCGTTGCCCGAGACCTTCCACTCCTCGGTGGCGGTGAGGACCGGCAGCTGTCCAGCGGCGACGACTCGCTGGAGGATCGAGCGAGAGACGTTGGAGCGCGTCCAGTTCGACATGGTGTTTGTCGAGCTCGGTGGCGTGAGGTAGATGCAAGAAGCGGCGGCGGCGGCGCAAGGGTTGAGAGCAGACGAGCAAGCGGTGACGGTAAATGATAGGCGATGGCCCGATCTTCCGAGAGGTAGAGGATAAGTCGATTGGTGGAGACTCGACGTTGACGATTTTGGCTTCGAATCAACACATGATTCGGACCCCGCAACTATTACACCACTGCTCCATTGGTAATCAACTAAGAACAACTTGATTGACCTCGCCACGAAGGCTTTTCCCTGCAAGCGAATCGAGGACACAAGCAAGAAAGTAAAGCACGCAATCTGACAATTGCAAATATGGATTGAAGTGAAAGAGTATGGGGTTCAAGTTCTGATCACAAAAGGACTAATCGACACAGTGGTGACGAACAAGAACGGGGGCCCTGAATCACAGCAAAAGACCTCGGCGGTACAGTGGCTATGACGAAAGTTTGATCCTCGACGGAAATCACAAACCTATTAAACAAAACCCAAGTCTAAATGATGGCGGCTACTGAATTTTAACCCCTAAGGGGCGACCTAGGGTTGAGGGGGCGACCAGGGGGGGCGTCCTCAACCTGGGCTTAAGGCCCGACACGATACACAGCCCAATTGGCCGAAAAAGGTGATGCAGCACCTTGTCGTGGTCACACAGCATGATCCACGAACCTTTTGGAGCTGGGACCATAACCAAAATGACGGCGTCATCATCCCCTTTCTAACGCATCCTTATATGCCTTGTTTCGATGCCGGATGAGGGAGATATCGCTGAAACCGTGCAGGGATGTCGACTGAATCTGAACCGAACGTGGCAGCTGAGTTGGAGACGACTTGTAGCGTGGGGAAGGACGTGGCGTGCGCGTATCCAGCGTGGCGATGTCCTCATCTGTAGAGGCAAGGAATCGAGGGAGAAAAGTATGGAGCTCAACCGGCGCGCTGTTTATAAGGGGCGAACGTGGCTACTGGCATTTAATGCCGGCCCCACCACGCCGTAAAACCGCCCGCTCGGTGGGCGCATCCCCCGAGGCAATAGAGGCACGCCCGCGTGACAGTTCGATACCGGGTGGGCCCGCAGGTCTGAACTTGCATCACGCCGTCCCCTCCAACCATCACAATCGCCACGTCGGCCACGACCAGCGGAGCGGACGCAGCTACCGATGCGGCCACAACCGCCATGACAAGAGACTTCGAAGGAACGTCAACATTTCAAGATTCAAAACCCCATAAACAAGTCTACAACTCCTTCGTGGGCTCAGGGGCTACATCCGGCGGATGCGCTCGCGCGCACCCACCGAGTAAATCAAAGAACAAAAAACTACAACATTTCCCTGACACTAAGCCTGCGAGCGAGTCCTTGACTCCCACCACAGGCTCGGGGCTACTGACGAGGGCCTGGATTAGGGCCCCCTAAGCAACGAGATAATCAACTTGAAGACGGAGTTCTCTGACACCATTGACAATGTGAAGGCTAAGATCTAGGATGGGGAGGGATGCAGATCTTCGTCAAGACCCTCACTGACTAGACTTCCCCACTTCCGAGTATCTTCCGCCTCGCACGAGTACGCTTCGGCTCCAAGTACCCTCCGCTTCGCACGAGTATTCTCCACCTCGCACGAGAACGCTTCATCTCCGAGTACGCTCCGCCTCGCCTCCGACTACTCATTCGCACGAGTAACCTCCGTCTCCGACTAAAGCAGGGTCCACACGGGGGAGCCGGAGCGTGGGTCTGGGGCCCCACACGACCGTGGTGTCGCCCCAGCCCCCCAAGCTTCTTCGCAACGACACGCGTGACGCCGTTTTCCATGGCATGCAAAGACCACAGCTGGCGCGACAGGAGGACCACAGCAATCAAGGATTTTGGGCCCATTCTTGTTGGTTCTTAGCCACTTCATAATTTGATATCCATGAGGTACAATTCATAAGAAGACAGTAGCTGCGATATAATAAATTCAAGCAAGTATAAGTTGGATATGGAAAGAAACAACGCATGTAGTTCCTAGCTTGTAGTGCACATCTTTGTGTGAAGAAAAAACAATGAATTAGTTTCTAGTGTCTAGAGCATACTGGATAGAAGATATTGAGATATCTAATTTTGTAACACTAACTACAGGTTCTTGTAATAATCCATAAAAGACCAGTTGAGAATCTAGTCAAAATTTCCATCCGAAGCCCTACAATGCTCCATGGTGCTAATTTGGTAATACAAACAGGAACCAGTTCACAGCACGCAGCTATGCTGCTCACCCAGATACCTTGCCGACTACAGGATTACAACAGGGACAGTAATCACACATAAACCAAGTGATCTCCAGTGTCTCCATTGTGAGGTTCTAGATCGTGCAGGCCATGTTCTCCGACAACATATCATCCAGAAGTCTGATTTGAGGTTGGGAAAACAGATCTGAAAGGGAGGTCAGGGGAGAGAGAGGGCACCTCATCATACTGGCGGCAGTGGAGCGGCTTGGCCCCGTGCAGTGGTAGCGGCAGGGGTGTGGGAGATGCTGCTGCGCACGGCGGCGACGCAGGTGGCCAGCGGCCCTTGGGGGGCGGTGGCTCGGGCGTCGAGGATGTCACTTGGTGTGAAGGTGCGGTTGGGGAGGGCCCTGGGGCCGGCGGCGGCATGGCTGTCGATGGCACTGTGGGTGGCGGCACCTTTGGTGAGGGCCCCAGGGCGGCGGCGCGGGCGTCGAGGGAGGAGTTCTCCATTGCAACGGTGCTTTGCGGGAGCAGGATTTAGGGTTGGGACAGAAACGAATCGTGCATGTCTTCTACCTGGTTCCACATCTGTTGGATGCATGTGTGCGTGAGTTGGGGCTAGGTGCGTGTGTTAGGGTTGTGTGCGTGAGTTGCCTGGGTACCTGGGCCTGTGCGTGAGTTGGATGGCAACTTCCTCTTTTTACTTCCAATTACTTTAACAGAGATTTGGTATATTGCTAAAAAATTGGGAGTTTGGATAATTAAAAATTAATCTATCTATAAACAGAGATATGGTATATTGCTAAAAAAATTGAGAGTTTGTGCGTGCGTGGCATTTTCATTTTTCTTTTCTTGTTAATGAAAAATTTATCTATATATATACAGATGGTCAGCTATGAGTTTCGATAAGCTAAAAATTCATCTATCTTATACCTGAGTATTTTTCGGGCCGAAAAACCCGGTTATTTCGGGCTGAGAAAAACATGCCCACGACCGTCCCACTAGACATGCCAGGCCTCAATTTTCGGGCTGGGTTCAGGCTGGACACGGGCTTGGGCGGGCCGCCCATGCATTTTGTAGTGTAAAATAGTTAAAAACAACATTTCGAGCCAGGTTCGTTCGACAAATTTTGGACCATTCAAATTTTGGGCCAACTTTTCATTCGACAAATTTTGGACCATTCAAATTTTGGATTTTTAAAGTTTGACGGCTCCAAACAAGTTTTCGAAGCCCTAGACGGTCTCAAATTGAAAAGTCATGAATACCAAAAATTCATAACTCATCAAGATATACAAACTTTATTTAGATCATTTTTACATTTGAGAAAGTGTTAGGAAAGTGGAGTTCTAAATGGACAAGTCTCTCACATAGTTTTATAAATTCTATGTGAGATACATGATTTTGTGAGTAGTGTTTACCAACACTTTCTCAAAAGGAAAATGATCTATACAAAGATTCTAGATCTTGATAAGTTCTAATACCTTTGTATTCAAAAGTTTTTCAAACGAGAAAGTGTTAGTAAACACTTCTCACAAATTCATGGATCTAACATAGAGTTTATGAAACTATATGAGAGACATGTCCATTTAGAACTACACTTTCCTAACACTTTCTCAAATGTAAAAATGATCTAAATAAAGTTTGTATATCTTGACGAGTTATGAATTTTTGGTATTCATGACTTTGCAATTTGAGACCGTCTAGGGCTTCGAAAACTTATTTGGAGCCGTCAAACTTTAAAAAATCCAAAATTTAAATGGTCCAAAATTTGTCGAACGAAAAGTTGGCCCAAATAAAAAATGGTATGCCTGACTTTTCCATATGAAACCATTTACAGTGTCAAATACTAGCGTGAATGTGTCATTGTTTTAAAATTCAAAGTATGTCTTCGTCAAACTTGGTCAAACTTTGACCCAGATGAAAAACGTTTGAATACAAAGGTGTTAGAACTCATCAAGATCTACAATCTTTATGTAGATCATTTTTCCTTTTGAGAAAGTGTTAGTAGACACTACTCACAACATGGATCTCAAATAGAGTTTATGAAACTACATGAGAGACTTGTCAATTAAGAACTATAATTTTCTAATACTTCATCAAATGGAAAAATGTGCTAAATAACAATTGTAGATCTTGACAAGTTATGAATTTTTGGTATTCATGACTTTTGAATTCGAGACCGTCTAGGGCTTCGAAAACTCGTTCGGAGCTGTAAAAAATTCAAAATTTAAGACGTCAACACTTTGAAAAATGAAAAGTTGACCCTAATACCAAATGTAGATCTTGACGAATTGTACAATTTTGTTGTTTCTCACTTTTTCATTTGAAATAATTTACTGCTCCAATAATTACCTAATCAGTAAAAAATAAAAAATAAAATAATAGTAAATGACAAGTTAAATTATCACTGCTTAGTCAAAGGCCCAAGGCCCAGCAACTCTATCCATGTCTCCACCATTGGATGGACCAGATCGATGGTTTATATGAAACTGAAACTCTAGATGGCTCCTATTCTCTTTACGTTACACACTTCTCTCAATGAAGAAAAAAGAAAGAAAATAAATAAATAAATAGAGAGAGAAGACTACCGCATCCTTCTCTTGGTCTCCCGATAGGGTTTCCCGGCTCCACCGCCGTCCGCACCCCCCAACCCCACGGTGCGGACGAACCCCACTCCCGCACGGCCGCACCCCACAGGCCTCGCTCCGAGTCTGAGGGAGCCCATGGTGCTGCACTCGAGGCCAGTGGCAGGGCACCGCCGCTGCCCCGAGGGAGTCCCAGCCACCAGCCCCGCTGCCGTCCCCGATGGCCTCCCGGCGCCCGCGACGCTGCCCGCTCAAGTTCCCGCATATCCGCCGGCTCAAGCTCCTCCGGACGCCCGCACTGCAGACAAAGCACATTTTCTATGATCTGTCCGAACTTGTTTGATTTATTCATAGTATCATGTGTTCCTGGTATCTTAGGTTTTCAAAAAGATTTGGCAATAGTATGAACTGTAGTCAAGAACTCAACTTTTTTTTTCGAATCATCAAGAACTCAATGTTACATGCATACTCTGATATTGCAGTTTTGCTACACAGCGGAATGTTCTCTAGTTAGTGTTTTCATAGTTATTTTTGCTATATGTATTCCGCTAGTACAAATTAACTTGATTCCTAGCAGCATGGGTAACATAAAGAGCATAGGAGCCATTTTCAGGTATGCAAGTATATATGAACCAGTAGTCTATGTTGGAAATAATTCTGCAACACACAGACAAGGCTATTCAACTATGTTAAAACTGTTACATGGTGCCTCACCCCTGGCAGACGACCCTCACGCTCACGGCACTGGCGTCGAGCCGAGCGCACGACCCCTGTGGCTGCGCTTGAAAATCTTGGCGTCCAGATGCCAGCACTGCGAGAGGCATTGTCTATCGTGAACGGGGACGGCGACTCGGATTCTCTCCAAACTGCTTCATGTGCACCAGCTCTCCGTGCAGGTAAATTTCGTAGCTTCAGGTGTTGTTTCCATTTGTTAAAGCCTCCATGCCCAGGACATGTTCGATGATATGCCAATACATGTCATGTCCTGTGTTTTAGTTGCCTCAAAAGGGGGACAATAGAGATGTGGTTTAGCTATGATGTGTGTTGCTGTTGGCTGCCCTGAATGATTTCGTAGTCATCTTCTTCCAATCTGAAGAACTTAGCCAATTGTTTATGTCAGAGGTAGCCTTTTGTTTTCCTATATATAATTTGCTACACAATCATTTTAGTGAACCACGTTTCCTGATTAACTGAGTCAGCCAACGAACACAACTGAGGTTTGGGGCTGTGACCCGGTAACTGCCAGGACTTTTGGTGGTGATAAGTGACCTTAACGTATCAATTAGACAATGTCTTTCATGTTTAATTACTTTGACCCTTTGTACTAAAGTTCACTATTTTTTTTCACCTCACAAACCAACATTTGAGAATGTTCAACTAAGAATAAACCCTTACAGGCTGCCAACTCACATGTCCTGATCCTCCAACCAGATAAATGAGTTGGGTAAATGGTGCACCAAATATCAGGAAGTTGGCAATATTAATATGATTCTACAGGTTGAGAAAAATGTCAGTGGTCATGATGGTAGCCGCATAGTGCATCACTGCATCTGGGGATATTAATTGACCTGTACATGTCAATGTACATGTCTTTCCATGCTCTGATCTTTCTCTTCCTATATATATATACTTGTGAGTAAATTATTTTTCTGTAAATTGTCAAAGGCTAGAAATGTATCAGATATCAATCCAAACTAATGGGTGGCAAGGGGACCAATATGATTTGAGTAATTGATGATTTTGACTTTGTGCCGAGAAGCTAGTTTCAGAGTATGTAGACTTCATGTTTAAGTTCAGTATAGTTATTAGTTTAGTTTTTAATTATCTCTTGAACTATTTTGTACCTTTTACCTTGTGTTCCATGTATATTAATTTTCCCCTCTTGTACTGCAGCCTAGCAAGTCGAATGTTCTGTCACAGTCTCAACCATACAAAGTTGGGTGCTCATCGGCGACCTCCCCTTTCAGAACAAAGCGCAAAAGGCCAAACAGTAAATGGGTTTATGGTTCCCGAACAAAGCGCAAAAGGCCAGAGGTAAATCAACAGAAGTCATAGAATCATTATTGAGAACAGTAAATGGGTTTATGGGGACAGAAATACCTGAAATTTTAGCCTTAGTCCTTTGAACTCCCTTGGTTGCAATGAGCGTAGAGGGCTGTTTTGCAATTGGGTCTTGAGATTTACCATGAATCTAATCATCTTGAGTGAGAACTCCAAGGCTACCCTGACTGGTATTGATCTCTTCAGCTAGAATTAGTTTGGGCCACTTGCTTTTGTTCATCATGTAATTGCCCTCCAGTCCATGAACAGTGATCTGGTTGTTATCAGCAGGAACTTGGCTTTGCTTGTCATCCTTGAACTTAGTGTGGGTGGCACTGTTATCTTGCACATGTACTACAGATTACACTTGCACATGCCTTTCTTCTATTTAGCTATCAACTATTTGCTTGGACTATTATCTTGATGTGGTTTTCCATTTTTTTGTTCAGTACTCGCCAAACATCAAAGAAATCAAGATCTTGGACAAGCTGTACTACCTGATGGACAGGATGAATGCACTTAAAAAACGAGGCTTTGCACTTGTTGTATCTATGTTTTCCCCCTATTTAGGACATTATTCTGTAATAACTTTATTCCAGAAATCTGTAAATTGTTATGTACAATCATCATGGAGTGTAAACAAGTGTAAACTGTATGCTCTTAGCTGTGGAGCTGTTATGTGGCTGGCAATCTTTTAACTTTTGTGTTTATACCTTGATTCCATTGTTGACATTAGTGTTAACTCTTGTAAATAAAGAAAAAGCACTGCAGGCCCTGCTGAGCTAAGCACTTGGCCTAGTGGGTGCTTGCGGGCCAACAGTTTGTAGGAAGCGGAGGCCCGCAAAGCCTACGAACCATTGTTGCGCAAGCAGCGGTAGCCTACAGACCTCTCCAGAGCAGCCCGCTTGCATCATGATGTGTACCCTAGCTGTTTTTCTTTTTTCTTTTTCTTTCTGATGCGCCGGTGGGCTAATGTCATCAGTTTTTTCTTCTAACACAACCTAAAATAGTCTAATGAAATCACATAATTCATTGGTGGCAATGAAATCTAACTGATGCAACATACTATTTTGTCGATGCATTATATCCTGATATATCGCAACCAGGAACTAGATTAAAGCAACAGTTTTTCATCATGGTTATAACCACGGACTACTGCAACGAATTGTTTTTGGATGCAACAGACACATGAGCTATCGCAACGAACTATTTTCTGGATGCAACAAGCACATGAGCTATCGCAACAAAGGTTAAATTTTAGACAACGTTATTTCATCGTGGCCACAAGCATGCCTATTCGCAACCAACTAAACGTTCGTGGCAACAAACACACATCAAACGCAAAGAATGATTTTCTGGATGCAATAGGCACATGAGCTGTCGCAACAAAGGTTAAGTTGTAGACAACGTTCTTTCATCGTGGCCACAAACATGCCTATTCGCAACCAAATAACTATTCGTGGCAAGAAACACACATCTATCACAACACTAAATCGATACTATCGCAATGCACAATTAGTTGTGGCAATAGCTACCCATAAAGGCAACCACCATTTTCACCGTGGCATTAACACCAACCTGTTGCAACGACTGTTTCAACAGACGCAACCCACATTTTTGGTTGCCATAACATCCAGATATCGCAACCCATTAATACGTTGGTTGCTATAAAACCAAATATTGCAACCAAATACGTGGTGTTGCAAAAAAAATTGGTGCTCTAAGGGTCAATTCCTAGTAGTGACACCACAGCTCAGCACCCTCCCACGCCGCCTGACGGACATCAATGATGGAAAGGACTTCACAACACCATAACACTGTAGCTTCTTTTCGTTTTCCCTCTTTGCTTCTCGCCCTTGTGACCATAAAAGGGGGAGGAGTGCAACCGACGGGGGGACTGATCGATCACGAAGTATGTAACCCCTACTACAGACATTCCTGGCATAGGAACATGAGTACTCAGAACTGGACATAGGGTATTACTCCCCGGAGGTCCGAACCAGTATAAAACCCTTGTGTCTCCCGTGTCAACCATCCGAATCCGACACACGATTCGATACAAATCTACTGCCGGCGGTTGAGAACCCCGACACTCCTTTATTCATGAGTATATTGACGGCTAAAGTAGGCACTTAACAACCGTCAACAATGGGTTACCTCCTTGTAGTATCGCACCATCGTCTTCAGCTCATCAGCTTTCACATTGGCCTCCTCCTTAGCACCTATACATGCTTCTTTCCACGACCTTGCTTCCTCTTCTGCTTTTCCCTTCATTTCCATTAGTTTCTCTAGAACTTTTAGAGTCCTAATATCCCATTCTGGATATATCCACCTAAACGACACGCACTTCATGCCATCAATCTGTAGTCTCCGATTTTGTTCATATAATTAGCGATTGACCACACTAACATCAAACGTAGAAGCAAAGTTTGTTGGAAGTGAAACAAGTTATCGTTTACCCCGTAGCAGCATACATACCGACACCCAGGGTTGGCACCTGTATAGTCATACATCAGATGGACAGGCAAACCATCCTTGCACTTGTTTTCATTAGGATGTAGAACGATAACTTCACGAGGACCAAGCGTCGGCAATCTGGGGCTACCGGAGTCTACTTCAAACACCTTTAAAATACATGAATATAGTCTATTAACCAAGAGTGACAGGTCAAAGTAGCATGGTAAAATAGAATACTGACCTGACCAGAGCGAGTCCTGCTCCTCCATTCGCCGCTAGGGCCGCTACGATTCGCCATTCTTGCCATGGGCAAGAGTAGATCTATGCACCGATGCTAGCTCTAGCCTTTAACACAAGGAACAAGTGCATGGTGCCAGTGAGTCTCCTGTAGAGTTGCAGTAGTGTACGCCTTGTCGTCGAGAGAAATGAGATATATTGTTTGCAGTCTATTTCCGTCAACCTAGCCACTTGTTTACCTTGTATGTTGGTATTGATTTGATATTCACAATAACGATCCTAACCCGCATTATATATTATGTTCGCACTCGTGCATGGTTTTTGGAGTTTATTGTTTACACAGGAATCAAGAGCTTAAATGAGGACTTCCGAGTAAAGTTCATCAAGGTATTTACAAGGTGATCATGGACCCCGGGATAAGTCAAGATACAAGATGAACATGACTCCAAATGAAGTTGAGAAGTACGGAGGACCTAGATGGAAGATGCAGGAGTTCATACGCAAAGCCCCCTCATCTAAACCGTGAGGAAAATGACATCAAGGGCCCACATGCATCTCGGCAAAAACTCAGGAAGTCACGAAAAGCTTCGGGAAGAAAACCGGGGACGAACCGAGCCGAGGAGTCCTTGGGCCAGTCGGCCCAGGCCGGCCAGCCTGCCCCATCCTCGGGGCGGTTCATCACCCCCTTTGACCTAGACGATGCTCGAGCTATTTATAGCCCCCGTGCGAAGTTGCAACTATCAAGCCATTCGTCATTCGCTGTTGAGGAGCAGAGGAGCTTGAGGGACACCACCCCGGAGAGGAGGGTCGTGTTAGTCGTCTAGGGTTTGCCTAGCCGGCATGGGAACCTTGTAAGGAAGACCACGTCGGAGTTTCGGAGGCGTGAATCAAGATCAAGGTAGGATACCGGTTGGATCTTGTTCATGTATACATACTTTTGATGGAGTTTTAATGGATCTGATTCCTAGCGATCGAGTACCTTTGTTTGGAATTCTTGTTCTTGCTTGGGTGTTTTCTTCCTCAATCTATTCTCGAGATAGATTGCATGGGATGTTCTTGTAGCCGCGGTGGCTAGAGGTGCATACCCGATCTACTAAGTAGTTCAACGCACTCCTTGCGAGTGTGCTCTAAGATTTGACCGCGGAGAAAGGGGAACATCGTGACAGGATGTTGACACCGAGTACGGCGGGGCGACTTAGGGGGTTTGACCGAAGGTCAAGGTTTAAAGAAGCTTTCAATGAAATTCGTTTTACCCTCTCTTTTATCGTGCTCAGAATGACGACATAAACATGATCTAGACTCTCTCTAGATCGGTACCTCAATGCTTTCTCTTGCTACCTCCTTTGATCTTAGTAGATTAGATGCAATTTGAAACCTCTTAAAGAAGCAAGCGTTTCTCGGTTATTAGATTGATCTTGCATTACACATTGTTCCACGGATTCGATACCTTGGGTTCACCACTCAAGGGAAGAAGGGTCCCTTGACTACGACGGAAGATTTGTCCGCTTGCATGTCCAAACGAACTTTGCAACAATAATCAAACGTCAACAAGACCCTTTTTCTGGTGCCGTTGCCGGGGAACAAGTAATTAAGATCCAATCTAATATCTCGTTTGTAAGTATTTTTAGTTTCTTTTTGATTTTTCTTTTGCATCTACTAAACTTTGATTATCCTCAAAAACCAATCTAATCTAGTTTTTGACTAACCCTTTTTATAGTTTTCTTTTCTTTTTAGATCTTTTGTATATTTTGTTTATCGCTAACCCTAACAGGAGATGGACGGCCACCTCTCCAATAAACCAAAAAATTTTGTGGATGATCCAGAAAAACTTTAGAGGCAAGGTAGACGCGAAGCATGATCTAGGAAGCTGGGGATTGTAGATCCAAACACCGGAGATGAAGGATCGTCAGGATCTCCAGAGGAATCACCACCTAGAAGTCCAAAGAAGGAATCACCACCTACAAGTCCGAGGAGAGATCAACCTCAACCGCCACCAATGGCACAACCGGATAGGAAGATTGGGGAGCTTTGCATCCCGGAGCTTGTTGATCTCCCCATCCTCAACCTAGCCGACATCGGAAGGCCGTTTGAGATCAAGACTTCAACCATCCGCATGGTGCAACATACACCTTTCACCGGTAAAGAGGATCCTAACCTTCACATCCAAGCGTTCATGCAACTTTGTCAGACATTCACAATGGAAGGGCTGGATCAAAATCAATTGAGAGCAAGACTTTTTCCGTTCTCACTTCTCAGAAAAGCCTTGCAATGGTTGTGTACTCTACTGGTGGAGACGGTGCAAAATTGGGAAGCATTGATGAGAGCTTTCATGAAGGAGTACTATTCGCCGAGTAAGACTCAAAGCTTGCGTAATAAGATTGCTACTTTTGCTCAATATCCTACGGAGACTACCGCGGAAGCTTTTGAGCGTTTCAATGAGTACACCTAAGCCGTGCCACATCACAAGTTCCCGAAGGAGGACCTTGTTCAAAAGTTCTACCAAGGTCTCAATCTTGCATCATGGACCGTAATTGACGCATCGGCGGGAGCATCTATTATTGAGCTAACTCCGACAGAGGCATTCACTCTTTTCAAGAAGGTTCAACCGACGGGCAATGTTAAAGGTGTTTTGCAGGTTGAAAAAGAAGAACTTCTAGAAGGGAAGATTGACTCGCTCATGAGAAGGTTGGAGAAGATGGAGCTAGAAAAGAAAGCAGTTCAAGACTTAAAGGCCTCCGAAGCAAGATCCACGTGTGAAGAATGTGGGGAGTACGGCCATGTCCAAAAAGATTGTCCGGAGGAAGCAAAGGTGCTCGACTACATGAGGAAAGGAGATTTGCCGAACTTCTACTACGGGCAAGGTAGACCTCAATTTAATGCAAGTTCGTCTATTCAAAATTCGGTGCCTCTTCGTATACAATTGAAGGATTTCATGGACGAGCAAGTAAAGATCAACAAGGACACTGTCTCTATTTTCAAGACTATGGATAAAATCTTGGCGAACATTGATGGCAAGGTGACGGAGGTCGGGAGCTCCAACCAACAAGTGCTCAACATAATGAAGATATTGGAAACGCAAGTGGGACAACTTGCCGGGCGCTTAACCGCTAGTGAAGGAAGATTGCCGGGGCAGCCCCAAGGTCCCGAGACGGCGAAGGCTATTCAAACTCAGTAAGGAAAGGAGACGGAGGATCCCGAACTTCCAGCCGGTGCAAGGAAGCCTAAGCCAACCGTTGAAGCGGATGATCACACTAAGGAGAAAGTGACTACTATTCCGGAGAATGCTACCGAAGAGCCATAATTCGAAATGCCAAGTGATGACACGTAGATGCCTACACTAAAGACATGCTACTTTCGAGGTAAAATTGATAATCATTTTGAAAAGTTTGTGGAAGTGGTGTGCAGGTTAAGCATCAACATGCCGCTATTGGACGCTCTCCAAGTTCCTACATATTCTCCCTACTTCAAAGACATAGCAACACTTGGAGCAGACCATGTCAAGATGTCTGAACAATGTAGTGCCGCCATCGCAAATCAAGGGCCCGAGAAGCAAAGAGACCCTGGATGTCCGACTATCCCATGTTCTATTGGCTCATTCACGTTCGAGAAGGCATTATGCGACCTTGGAGCAAGCGTGAGTGCCATGCCAAGAGATGTGTTCGAGAAACTACGCTTACCACTTGAGCCTATGGGTATGTGTTTGGAGTTGGGCGACAACTCTATCCGCTATCCCGTGGGAATTGCCGAAGATGTGTCCGTGAAAGTTGGAGATCACTTCATTCCTGTCGACTTCGTGGTACTTGAGATAGGAGAAAGGGAGAAGCCGCCCCTCATCCTAGGGTGGCCCTTCCTCAAGACCGTCAGGGTGACGATCGACATTGGCAAGGGGGAGATTAAGTTCGACGTCAATGGCACACGAAGCATATTCAAGTTTCGTCCACGTTTCGAGGTATGCAACATGATTAATGCTAAATATGTTCCACCTCATCGTCATTTTAGAAAGGAAGAGCCAAGGAAGAAAGAGGAGCCCAAAAAGAAGGAAGCGAAGGTGATCAAGGAAGTCGTTGCATCTGTCAAGACCAAAGAACAAAAGTTGCCTGTGAAGACCAAAAAGATGACTAAGCCAGAGAATAAGCCCGTGCCCAAGATGGGGTAGAAGTGGGTACCCAAGATTGCAACACCTACAAAGAGCGTTGATCCGAAGTGAAGAAGACAAGAAGTCTAGCCATGGACTATAAACGAAGCGCTAGGAGGGAGGCAACCCTTTCGTCGAGTCAAGAATAAGCTACCGGGAGGACAACCCGGATTATTTCCGATTTTCAAGTAAGTTGGTCTTAGAATTTGCTACGCAAGACTTGGTATAAACTCTTAAGTGCTTGATCTTATTTTCGAGACATTCAAGTTGCTCGGATGTTTCATTTGCATTTTATTTGACATAAACCTTTGACATGAGCCATCCTACAATTCATTTGCCTCTTTTCGAGAAACCAACTCCAAAAATTCAGAACCTACCCACACCTTTCATCCTCCTCATGATGATAAGGTTGGTTTGTTTTACATCATAAAAACACACGAGTAGAGCCCCATGTTGTTCCTTAATGATTTTTAATCTTTGACGCATGCTAGGACTTGCGTAAACTTAGATGTTTGGTTTCTTTCAACTTGATATCTACCGGTTTCTCTATAATTAGAATTTTTCCAAACCCATTTATTTTTGTTCATTCAAAACATCTCTCTCAAGTTTGGCCAAAATTAGAACCTAAACCCATACCCCCACGGTCAAGCCGGAGGAGCTCGCTATCAATTAATGAAAGCAAGTGATCCCGGTATAACCAAAATCAATGAAGTCGAAAAGTTTTGACTTACAAATGTTTTTGATGCCTAAAAACTCCTCTAAAAATACATTTGAACTCATTGATATGTCTGAGTTAATGTTTAATTTTCAAAATTAGAGGAGTAATTAGCATCTAAACATGATCAAGGGAAGGTTTTGAGCTTAATTGAACTTCTAATGCTCTATGATGCATCACGGGAAGGCTTCATCATTAAGGCATCTTGAGCACATGCAAGGACAAGCATGGGGGAGGCAGCATTGTTTTGTTTTTGCAGGTTATGAATGATAGCATGGGAGGCAAGGAGGCATGGAAGACACACAAAGAAAATGATGAAGATGGAGGACTTGACCATGAAAGAAAAAGGAGTGGCTGAGAAGAATTGGACGGTGGACGGCATGGAGCATGAGTACACAACACCATGATCAATCAAGCAACAAGTGGGAAAAAAGGAGACAAAGAGGAGGGGCAGAGGTCCCAGGCCGGTCTGCCCAGGCCGGCCGGCCTGGCCTATTTAATTGGCCCTCGGCGCTCATCTTTCTCAGGTAAGTCACTTGTTTCGTTGCTAGTTCTTGTTCTTCAGTCCCTAGTCCAGAACCTCCAGAAGCACCTCCGAAAAATTCATTCTCCATTCTTGAGTCCAAAAATTCAGAGAAATACGTCACAATTCTTTCCCTTCCATGTACTTCTTTTGTGTGTATTTCTACCGGAAAGAAACCCCCGGGGGAGTATGTTTGTGATTTGTGCAGCAACTACAAGATGAAGAAGGTTTTTGGAAAGGTCCTTCGAAGGAAGATGCAATCATCATGATCGAAGCTGTCATCAACAAGTTCTTCGCGGAGGCACTCAATCTCCGAGTCGCCGCGAAGCATGGAAGAGGACGTGGCGCCATCAAGGAGCGACACCATGCTCCTTAGTGGAAGTAGAGACACGCGAAGCTCATCCATGTGGTACACCGAACGGCAAGGACGGATGGAGGAGCCGCCCGTCCAACCTCATCGCTCAACTCGTTCATCCGCTCCACCACCGTACACTCCGCGACGTTGCAAGTATGGATTTCTTGTGATGTCGGAGGAGGAGGAGAAGCTTGGGTGCCTAGAGAAGAGGGTTGTGCCCAATGTTGACCGTGATGATGATGCCCTCCAAGTGTTGGGATTTTCTCCGGATATCTATCAAATGATGAACCACCTTGGATGGGGGCAATTCTCCAATGGAGTAGGGGTGAGCTTTCATTTGGAGCTTGTGTCACACCTGTTTTTCCAAAGAAAACCAAGTGCATAACTATATGTATGCCAAGATCTATTTTCATACATATAATGACATGTAACTGAATATAGAAACAGTATCACAAAAGAAAAAGGGAGATTATCAGAGTATTATGCTTAAATCCTAGAAACGAAGGCTCCAAACATCCACAAGCAGTCGACTGGGGGTTGCGTACGCCTAGCACCAGCAACATCTTCACAACGACTTCACAGCAGCTTCCTCTTTCTCAGCAACATTGTTTATAGCAAGGGTGAGCACATGTCGTACTCAGCAAGTGTGGGGAAAGTATCAATGCAGAGGCTTGACAAGGAAAGGCTGACAGGTTGACTGCATTAGGCACTTTTAGTTGGTCAAATTTTATTAGCACCTGATTAATATGATATAAGTATATACCAACCCACATTAATATAAAGAGATACGCCATAAGCATATGGCTAACATAACCAGAAACCACGATTTAAGTCCATCTTCAAGTTCAATTATCATGTGAGGGTCCAGGCCGCTCTTGACCGTGAGCACGGCTAATCGATTAGTTTTACACTCTGCAGAGATTGTACACTTTCACCACAAGTTGCGTAAAAGTTTTAGGAACTTTGAACCCAACCATGTGATGCCGGCCAAGAATCATACCACACTACCAAGGTTTGATTGCATAGGGACGCTACGAGGCCTTTACAGAGAGTCCTCCCATTTGTATTAGTCCATAGTAGCACATGCCATAGAGGCTATCTTTCGTACCACACTTCTATTCATGGACGGTCAGCCATAGAGTACTTCCGTTCCAATACCTATCTGGAATAGAAGAGCCTTATTAAAAGCATTCCTCCGTACCCAAGCTACTATGTGAGTAATGACCACACAAGACTTCCCTAATTACTCAGCCAAGACCAGAGCCATTTAGTCCTTGTGGTTGCACTGTTGTCCAGGGTGGTTGCTCCATGTTTTAATTAATCATTGTGGTCTTGCATTAACCAGAGATACAACATAAATGTAAATCCTGTTTATCATTGTTGTTCATTAAAACCACCATAACCCAAGTAGAGCATCTAAGCATGTCTACCCAACAAAAAGATAAGCCCAGGTTGACAAGGAATGATCATAAAGACTAGGATAATCCTTAATAGGACCCATCAATATTAATGCAAGCATATGCAAGGTGATTAAACACAGTTATTAGGACAAAAGAACAAGGACACACTTGCCTTTAACCAGAGTAATGTTGCTGCTCAGAATTCTTCGGCCTCTTGCTCTCCAAAGCTCTTGAACCACGTTCCTTCTACTCGCATCAATCATCGAGCACAAGCATACAAAGCAAACATACAAGCAAAACTAAGAACGATGCACCAATCAAAAGAAAAGCATTGAAAGAACGCAATAAAAGATAGGATCGATGCAATGGATCACTGAAGCACACAGACCGTGCTGAGAAAAGGAAAGGCTTCGTTAGCTTTATGGAAGACATTAGGTCTGAGCATGAACTAGGATCAAAAGATCTAGAGCTTGAAGAAGATTAGCTCTACAACAGAGACACACTGAGAGAGAGCTTTGTTAAAGAACCACTAACGATCGATTTGCATATACGAGAGAACAAAACCATGAGCTGGGTTTATTTTAATTAACAAACAATATGTAAAGGATATTTCATAAAGAAAATACCTTAAGTTGAAATTAATGCAGCATTATATTTTTATTTGCAGGGACCGAAGTATTTATTTATAAAGATTCATATATAAATTATACCAATTAAACATTTAACTTAGAAAAGATAAACTATATGAATTATCTAAACATAACTTTATGATTCGAGTGGATCATATTATTATTGAAAACATCATAGTGTTGATATTAAATAAATTAATATTTATTTATAAAACCGATGTAAAAGCCTATCAACTTTTAATTAGAAAAGTTGATTAAATATTAATCAAATTAACATTTGGTTTATGTAAAGCCAGGGTGAGAATCTAATTAGACTTTATTTGCAAAAGTATGTGAAATAATAATTAATAAAATCAATATTGGTCATGAAAATCGGTGTATAGCTCTATATTGCTTTTATTTATAAAAGGAGTGCATAACTAAGCTTTAATCAAAATTAATATTAAATTAATTTTCAGAAAACAAACATGATGAAAACTCACCACTAACGCGTACTTTACTTCATTATGAACCTAACGCAACTTTAACGGATTAAAATGGAGCTAAAACATAAAAGATATAGCTTATTAAAGGTGTAGGGACTTGCTGGCAAAGTTTCAAAACTTCGAGGGGCTTATCCGCGAAAAACCGAGGGCATAAACGCAATTTCGTATATAAACCCGAGGGCTTACTTGCAAGATCTTCAGGATGGATTGGATCTAGGGAATCTAATCTATTAGGGGGGTTTTCTGGAAAAAGTGCAAGACACATGATAACATCCAAGGATACCAGGAATCCTCAGGGGGCTATTCGCAAAACCTCCACATCTCCTTCTACCTCCAGCTCGTGGCGGACTGGAGGCTCTGGCGGCCAAATCCGCCGGTGGTTCCAGCGACCTGGAGCGTGAGGAGCTCGAGCAAGCAGTGCAGGGGATGGAGGAGAGGTAGGAGATCACGAGGACGTGCTCACCACGGCGAACGGCGACGGCAGCGGCTGAATTCCGGCGGTGGCCGCCGCCGATGCTCCTGGCTTCAGGCGACGATGGCACTCCAGTGAAGCTCCGGGGACGAGGAGTGGAGCGGAGGACGCGGTTCGGCTCGGGCGTGCTCGGGGTGGTGACAGCCTCGCTCGGGAACGACGGGAGCGGCGGATCAGGCAGCGGCCGGCGGCGCTCGGCTCCGCCGTGCGGCAGCGCTGCAGGTGGCGGCACGGCTTGCGAGGTAACGCGGCGAGGTGGCTAGGGCGTGCGGAGGCCGGGCGCTTGCCTTTTAAAGGGGCGCGGACACCGAGGCTGGTGTGGCGCACACGCCGAGGGGCGGCAGCGTGCTGCCGTGCTGGCCTCGGCCTCTGGCCATGGCCGGGTCCACATGGGCCTGGCGGGCCTGCGCAGCTGGGTCGGGCGGCGACGGGTCGGAGCGGGTAGGGTCGGGCCTGCGGGCTCGGCCTAAAAGGAATAGATAGGATTTCTTTTTCTTTTCCGAATTACATTTTCAGTACAAAAGAATTCCACAGAAACTCTAGATAATTCATTTAAAGTACTAAAAATACTCAAAAAATCCTAAAAATTCCAGCAAAATTCCCAGAGATAGATTGAGACACGATCAATCCAAATAAAATATTTGGAGCTCATGAAAAAGGTTTTAGAGCCTTCTAATAAATAGAATAAGCCCAGAGAAAATGAGAATAATTTCCAGAAAAAAGAGAAAAATTCTCGGAAGAGTTTGGTCAGCACCTAAACGTGTTTTAAAACATTTTTGCACTAAAAAACACCAAGATGCATCGGCATGAATGCAATACTCACATAACCATTTATTTAATTCAGAAAATCAAACAAAGGTTTTTCCTGTACTATATTTCCTGTGAAATAAAATAAATGTTGGAAAAATTTTAAAATTGAGTGAAAATCGTTGCTTAATTATTCTTTCTATTCACATCCTGAAATTGGGAATTTCAGGGTGTGACAAATCTACCGCCCTTAAAAGGAATCTCGTGCCGAGATTCGAAGAAGGCTAGCAAGAGGCAAGGGTTTATTTCGAACTCTTTTCATATGTTTCAGCAAAATTACTCTTTTCATATTACAGAAAACTCTCTCACAACCTAACACCCTTAGGTATTAGGCGTCTTGTCTTGCTTGTTTCGTTGTCGCCATGCCTTCTTGTGATACCGATCCACACGTTTCTTTGGGCACCTACTAATAAAGTGTCCACCAGCTTTGTAGTAGAAACAAGCTCTAGTTTCCTTAAAGTTCTGACGGTTGCATGGTGTCTCGTCAATTACTTGCACTGTGCAACCATAAGGATATTCTAGATACGCATCTTCGTACTGATCTTCAAGGTAATCTTGGGTTTGGGACACACGATAAAGGTGAGAATTATCAGCTTGCTCTGGAAATTTCCTCTTCTTACTTATGATCTTTTGTAGTTTGCTCTCTAGCCCAACGGCTTTGTTGATTACATCTTGCAGACTGAAATACTCATGTAAGCTTAGTATACTTTGAAGGTCTTCATTCAATCCTTTGATGAAATGTTCTCGTTTCTTCTTATCACTTTCAGCCGATCTTGGGGCATACATAGATAACTGGATAAACTTATTCCCATACTCAGTCACAGACATTTGACCGTGCTTTAAGTTAAGGAACTCCTTCCTTTTGAGCTTCATCACACTTACAGGAGTATGGTGTGAGATAAAGTTGTCCTTGAATTCCTTCCACACAATACTCTCAGGTTGCTCATGTCCGTTGACGTAGGAATTCCACCACTCTGAAGCTGCTTCTTCAAGTTGTCCAGATGCATACAAAGCCTTTTCTCTATCATTGCACTGCACCATATCTAACTTCTCTCCAATTGTCTTGATCCAATCATCAGCTTCTGAGGGGTATGTAGTATTAGAGAACATTGGTGGCTCAGTCCTCATGAACTCTGCATACTTATCCTCCAAGGGCAGAAATGATAACACACCTTGGTTGTATCCATAGTTGTCATTGTTCTCATGGCTTTTCACTAGGTTGCTTCCTTTTGGGTTTTCCATCTGGTTGGGGGATAAAGAAAGGATCAGAAGAGAACAAGAGTAAACAAATAGCTTATACAATAGGGTAAAAGAACGGGGAGAAACAAGGAGGTGGGAGGTACAAAAGAAGAACCCAACTAGGCAACTGATGTTATTGCAGATATAAGACCTACAATACACCAACACACATTACAAAGAACCAACTCAAACATTGCCATAAACAATCATGATCACGCAAGCACTGAATTTCATCACTCAACACACAGTCAAAGGAACGATGCTACACGTTGTTAATAGAGTCAAAGTGTATCCTCCTAACCATGGGCATAGCTTGCTTCACGGGTCACTGAGGCTTGACTTCAGGCTTCACTTCAGACATGCTTCAGGGTACGTGGCATGGATCATCTAAGAATTTTTGAATTGGAACGACACTTTGGAATCAAATGTCAAGGGAGAATCCAAAGTAGTATTATATGAAGAACAAGAAGAGGTTTAATAAGGAAGATATATGGATAGGAATTGACAGATATGTTTAAAATAGATACGCAAGCAAGATATCAAGGAGAGGCATCGCATGAAGCAAGTGGGAAGGGAAAGCAAGATCAAGATCAAGGGGAGATAAAATAAACAGACAAGGGTAGGGATCATAACATTTGCAAAACAATGAAGTGCAAATGAAAAGGAGTTAAGCGGGAAGAGTTAAGATACCAAGGGGGATTATCAACAGAAAATGGTCAAGGAGTGGGAATATTCATCACAAAACTCAAGGGGAAGGTAGTGATGAATTTTAGATCAAAGGAAACCTTAACGAACGACCATTGCTATCTAGGCTTACGTCCTACAGTCGATACAGCTCTAATACCACTCTGTCACACCTATTTTTGCAAAGAAAATCAAGTGCATAACTATATGTATGCCAGGATCTATTTTCATACATATAGTGACATGTAAGTGAATACAGAAACAGTATCACGTAAGAAAAAGGGAGATTATCGGAGTATTATGCTTGAATCCTGGAAACGAAGGCTCCAAACATCCACAAGCAGTCGACTGGGGGTTGCGTATGCCTAGCACTAGCAACATCTTCACAACGACTTCACAGCAGCCTCCTCTTTCTGAGCAACATTGTTTATAGCAAGGGTGAGCACATGTCGTACTCAGCAAGTGTGGGGAAAGTATCAATGCAGAGGCTTGACAAGGAAAGGCTGACAGGTTGACTGCATTAGGCACTTTTAGTTGGTCAAATTTTATTAGCACCTGATTAATATGATATAAGTATATACCAACCCACATTAATATAAAGAGATACGCCATAAGCATATGGCTAACATAACCAGAAACCACGATTTAAGTCCATCTTCAAGTTCAATTATCATGTGAGGGTCCAGGCTGCTATTGACCGTGAGCACGGCTAATCGATTAGTTTTACACTCTACAAAGGTTGTTCTTTCACCACAAGTTGAGTAAAAGTTCTAGGAACTGTGAACCCAACCATGCGATGCCGGCCAAGCATCATACCACACTACCAAGGTGTGATTGCATAGGGATGCTACGAGGCCTTTACAAAGAGTCCTCCCATTTGTATTAGTCCATAGTAGCATATGCCATAGAGGCTATCTTTCGTACCTCACTTCTATTCATGGACGGTCAGCCATAGAGTACTTCCGTTCCAATACCTATCCGGAATAGAAGAGCCTTATTAAAAGCATTCCTCCGTACCCAAGCTACTATGCGAGTAATGGCAACACAAGACTTCCCTAATTACTCAGCCAAGACCAGAGCTATTTAGTCCTTGTGGTTGCACTGTTGTCCTGGGTGGTCGCTCCATGTTCCAATTAATCATTGTGGTCTTGCATTAACCAGAGATACATCATAAAAGTAAATCATGTTTATCATTGTTGGTCATTAAAACCACCATAACCCAAGTAGAGCAACTAAGCATGTCTACCCAACAAAAAGATAAACCCAAGTTGACAAGGAATGATCATAAAGACTAGGATAATCCTTAATAGGACCCATCAAAATTAATGCAAGCATATGCAATGTGATTAAACACAGTTATTAGGACAAAAGAACAAGGACACACTTGCCTTTAACCAGAGTAATGTTGCTGCTCAGAATTCTTCAACCTCTTGCTCTCCAAAGCTCTTGAACCACGTTCCTTCTACTCGCATCAATCATCGAGCACAAGCATACAAAGCAAACATACAAGCAAAACTAAGAACAATGCACCAATCAAAATAAAAGCTTTAAAAGAACGCACTAAAAGATAGTCTCGATGCAATGGATCACTGAAGCACATAGACCGTGCTGAGAAAAGGAAAGGCTTGGTTAGCTTTATGGAAGACACTAGGTCTGAGCATGATCTAGGATCAAAAGATCTAGAGCTTGAAGAAGATTAGCTCTACAACAGAGACACACTGAGACAGAGCTTTGATAAAGAACGACTAACGATCGATTTGCATATACGAGAGAACAAAACCATGAGCTGGGTTTATTTTAATTAACAAACAATATGTAAAGGATATTTCATAAAGAAAATACCTTAAGTTGAAATGAATGCAGCATTATATTTTTATTTGCAAGGACCGAAGTAAAGAACTAGTCAAATTTTATTTACAAAGATTCATATATAAATTATACCAATTAAACATTTACCTTAGAAAAGATAAACTACATGAATCATCTAAACGTAACTTTATGATTCGAGTTGATCATATTATTATTGAAAACATCATAGCATTGATAATAAATAAATTAATATTTATTTATAAAACCGATGTAACAGCCTATCAACTTTTAATTAGAAAAGTTGATTAAATATTAATAAAATTAACATTTGGTTTATGTAAAACCGGGGTAAGAATCTAATAAGATTTTATTTACAAAAGTATGTGAAATAACAATTAATCAAATTAATATTGGTCATGAAAATCGGTGTATAGCTCTATATTGCTTTTATTTATAAAAGGTGTGCATAACTAAGCTTTAATCAAAATTAATATTAAATTAATTTTCAGAAAACAAACATGATGAAAACTCACCACTAACGCATACTTTACTTCATTATGAACCTAACGCAACTTGAATGGATTAAAACGGAGCTAAAACATAAAAGATATAGCTTATTAAAGGTGTAGGGACTTGCTGTCAAAGTTTCAAAACTTTCAGGGGCTTATCCGCGAAAAATAGAGGACATATACGCAATTTCGTATATAAACTCGAGGGCTTACTTGCAAGATCTTCAGGATGGATTGGATCTAGGGAATCTAATCTATTTGGGCGGTTTTCTGGAAAAAGTGCAAGACAGATGATAACATCCCAGGATAACAGGAATCCTCAGGGGGCCATTCGCAAAACCTCCACATCTCCTTCTACCTCCAGCTCGTGGTGGACGGGAGGCTCTGGTGGCCAAATCCGCTGGCGGTTCCGGTGACCTGGAGTGCGAGGAGCTCGAGCAAGCGGTGCAGGGGATGGAGGAGGTGTAGGAGATCACGAGGACGTGCTCACCACGGCGAACGGCGACGGCAGCGGCCGAATTCCGGCGGCGGCGGCTGGTGATGCTCCTGGCTTCAGGCGGTGATGGCACTCCAGTGAAGCTCCAGCGACGAGAAGCGGAGCGGAGGACGCGGCTCGACGCGGGCGTGCTCGGGGTGGTGACGGCCTCTGAGGACCAGGTGTGTCCGAGGACCAGTGGAGGGTCGCTCCTTAGTGATGAGTGATTGATAACATTGTGTGGACTGATGCTTGGCTAAGTGTGCAGGTACAGGTTGTAGCTTGACTCGAGTCGGTGCAGGTGAAGAACAAGCGTGAATGGCCTTAGCCGTGGCGGCCTCCGGGTGATGGAGATGCAAGTAGGCATGGTTCGATGGACCCGGTGGCCGAGGGGGTGAAGTGCGAGCCGTGCGATGCAAGACTAGCGGGCTGAAGTCGTGGACATGGGCCGGTGCAAGGTAGCAGATAGAGGCTGAAGCTTGCACGAGAGGTTTGTTGGTTTGCCCACAAAACCATCGGTGGACGGTCTCTTGGTTTGGGCCGCAAAACCAAGTACGGAGGCCCGAGGCGACGGAGGTGGGGATCCAGGAGCTTCGAGAAGCTTCGAGGCGGGGGGCAAGTGGCGTGATCGCGGGGCTTACGTCGATGCTAAGCAAGGCCACGGTGGAAGCGTGTCCGCTCGATGAAGACCTGACCAAAATGCCCCTGAGGGGTTGTATCTTCAATTCAAGTTGTAGGGGTAGCATGGTCATTTGCCTCCTCTGGTGGACTTCGTATAAATAGCAGAGAGGTGGATGGCATCTCTCTCTCTTGGACTCTAGGGTTTCCTGCCCCGGTAGATTGCTTTGGACTGCTTCTTTTCCTTTGTATTCCTTAGGCTAGATTCTTGTATAGACTCTGACCTCTGGATGTATGGAAGCATTCGGCGTTGCGGTGATCTCCTAGTCCTCTGTGATTTTCGTGTCATTTTCGGGGCAATTTTTGGGGGGTTTCGTTCTTCGCTCGATTCGTGGATTTGAGGGTGTTTTTCCTTGGATTTCTTTGAGGGGATCATGGGTGGATGCCTTGCGCATCTTTGTGTGTGATCTTGACCCCTCTAATGCAGGGAAACACCTTTGATTCGTGAGTTTTTGGTCGGAGCCCGAGTTCATGGTGGTGGTTCGTGTGATCCGCGATTCCCGGTGATTTAGGGAGTTAGAGGTCAAGATTTTTGGGGCATAGCTTCCTCTTGTGACGCTTCTCATCTCCCAAAAATCTTGTCTCAAGAGCTCTAGCCGTTTGGGAGATCCGGTGATGGATTTGGAGAGTTGACTCCCGAGGTCAAGCGTTTTTCTGCTCTGTTCGCGCCTGGCGGACTGTCCGCGAGTAGTGTGCGGACTGTCCGTGTGACACCTGTTCATCGTGTGTTCATCCGTGTTCGTGCGCGCTCATGTTTCGATCGGTTTTGGCCCAAGGGTTTTGTTGCAAGAGGTTTGCGGGCTGTCTGCGTAGGGTGTGCGGACTGTTTGCGTGGCTTCAGTTTTGTCTGGGGTTGGCTCGAGGTTTGTCTGGGGTTTTTAGCGAGGTGTGCTGGACTGTCTGCCAGGTGGGGCCGAACTGTCCGCGAGGCACCAGACCGTCCGTGGTGCTTGCCCAGACTGTCCGAATTTCCTCGGTGTGCTACTGGAGGCTCGGTGCGTTATTACGGACTGTCCGCCGTGTCTACACGGACTGTCCGCGAGCTGCACGGACTGTCCGCCGTACCCTTGCGGACCGTCCGCCCAGGCCTTCACAGATTTGGCTAAGTCCTTTGGTTCTTGTCTTGTGCTTCAGCGGTTTGTTTCAAGGCTTGTCTCTAGGACTTGTGGGCTTGTGTGTTCCTAGTCTAGAGCTTCTCTGGTGTGTGCGAGTACTCGGAGTGGCAATCGGGGTATAGGCTGAGTTCAACCTTCGGGAAAAATTTTTATCGGCTCCCATTCACTCCCCCCTCTCTGGTCGCCTATTCGGTCCTTCAATTGGAATCAGAGCCGGTTACGGATCTTCTTGATTCTAACCAGTCTAAGATCCAAAGATGGGCGATTATGGCAATGGGTCAGGTCCTCCGCACTTTGATGGCAAGAATTACCCGATGTGGGAGAGGCGCATGGGCGCGTTTTTGCGAGGGAAGGGAACTCTGATATGGGAGGTCACTCAGAATCCTCATTATGTCATCCCAGACAGTTTTCTGCTTCCAGGATCGCGAGACATGTGTGAGGCAAACAGCAAGGCCGTTGATTACTTGTTCCGTGCTCTCTGTGCCTCGGAGTTTGAGCGAGTGTACGGAGAGAATGTGGCCGGAAATATATGGCTCAAGTTGAGAAATGCTCATGTTGGCAATGCCCAAGTGCAAGCCCGTTTGTTTTCCACTTACCGGAGAGAGTACGAGAACTTGACTCATCTCCCCGGCGAGTCGACCGATGCTATGTTCCAGCGCTTCACTAGCATAGTCAACAACATGAGGGCCAATGTGACAGTGCTCCCATACACGGATCATGATCAAGCTATCAAGCTTTTGCATGCCCTTGATAGTTCTATGTGGAGTGCCAAGGTCGAGGCCATTGAGGAGTCGAGCGAATGACACGTTGTCGCTTGATGAGCTGTTTTCCAAGCTCAGGTCTTCAGAGGTTGATCGTGGCTTGAGAGCTGTTGGTGCTTCGTAGCGTCGTCATCCTAAGAACAGATCTGGGACCCGTCCTTAGCGACAACACTAGGGAATGCCTTTAGGCACCTCTCAATGTCACAACTAATGGCACCGGGTTAGCGTGAACATCGACACTTGCCAAAGGTTAATCTAAACGATCATGAACGAATCCGAAAGCGCACAGATAAACCATTATAGCATTTCTCCAAGGAAGGAGAGTAATCCAAGGGTATCGTATCCGTGGAAGGTAATGGAGGATATCTTAGACTTATGCTTTTGCTCTGAATGTAAACCAAGAGATAGATATAGGGAACAACATACTCAAAGACAGGGGTAAGATAAAAGATATACGGGGTAGTGTGACACACACACACTCAGATCTACTTCTACTCTAGCACACTACGGCTTAGGGGGAACATACGAGTTAGCTCTAGGTTCTAATGTACTAAACATACAAAGCTAGAAGATACAAGAGATGGGCATGAGTATTGCATGAGAGAGATAAGGTTCAACACCCAGGTACAAACGGGGAGCTAGCCCGCGACGACCAGTACTCTGCGAAATTAGACTTTAGACTCCTACAGCAGGTACCCCAGTGCGGAGGTTGCCCAAGGATCCAACAGGGCTGTCACCACCTGAGGACCGACCTCTATCATTACGGGGGGTATGCTCATAACTATCGTAGCCAGACAACCCAGGCACCATGCCTACGTTGCTACTAGACTCCACCCGGCCCGGGCTATTGTGACCTAGGGTGAGAGCAACTAGAAGACTGGTCAACTAGACTGAGTACCGTAGCTTGAACACAGACCTCATGCAACACTCTCATGCCATCTAACAAGATCAACTAAGGCTAGACATACGAACAGATATGAACTCTCTTATGTCTAATCAATAAGATCAAAGGGCCGTGTTGGTGAAGAACACGAGCCTCTAACTTATGAACAAACACATACGGAAGGAGTTTATCACCATTCAAGTGGATCAAAAGGTAGTGTTCACGAAGAACACAAGCCTCTAAATGATGAACAGAGGAAGAACTCAAGAACATATCAAGAATATGATCCACCATGACTTTATATGAAATAGCTGAATAACTGAAGTAGATCAAAGTCATACAAAGAAATAAAGATAAAAGAGAACTCATACCTAGACTTCCAAGAGGACTTGGAACCTGAATAAGAGCTACTCTAGCCTACCCCCTAGCCTTGGAAACTAAAAGTGAGAGGAGAATGAGAAAGTGGTGTGTGAGAAATGGGAGCCCCTCCCCTTCTATTTATAGGTGAGGACAAGGCTTGCTCGGACGCCCAAATGGCCCCTAAACACCCGGGAGTGAGGCAATGGACCAATGAGCAACCACCACGTGGAGGGCTAGGATCAGGGGACCCTAAGGCGGTTCGGCCGATCCTAGGATCGGCCGACCCCCTAGGGTGGCCCCCTGGCCTGTGCTTCCTCTGAGTGGCTGCCCTGTGGGCCGTCTGATCCATCCCCGGTGCATGGCTTGATTTGGTATCCGAGGTGGGCCCTTTGATCCTTGTGAAGTCCATGTGGCGTCCTCTGATTCGTCGGTGAGTGCCTTCCCTGGATCGATGACGTGGATTGCCATGTTTCCCTTGTGGCAGCCACCTCCTCCGTTGAGTTGGCATGGTTTCTTCATAGAAGTTGAGTTTCCATCTCTTTTAAGGGGTAAATCACCTACATACAAATAATCTCCAAGGACAAGTGGAACTACATTATTCAAACCTAAATGCTAGTGAAATATGCATATGCCTCCATTTATGTGAGAATATTGAGGGTTGGAAATGGTGAATTTCCACCGTCAACAAGAGCCAAGAGCGAGAGCCCCACTGATCCTCATAGTTTGGCTCTTGTCTTAGGATCAAGGTCTAACGCTAACTCCGGTGGTTTCTCTTTTTCTTGTCTTATGTCTCTGCCAGATGAGTGTGACGCCCCAGGTTTTCATTAGGGTTATTTGACGCTAATGACCGAGTCAATCAAGTCAAACGCGTGGACTTTGGTCAAACTTGGTCAACCTAGGTCATCACCTAGAAAACCTAGCCAACAATCCCTAATGATCAACTTGTGGTCAACCTTGGTCAAAGCATGGTCAAAATCCCTAGTTAACCCTTTGACCTCCATAGCCTTCCAGAACTTTTGCCGCGTTCTCCAAATTTCACCTAAACACTTCAAATTCTCCCAATACAAAAGTTGTGCAGTTTTTCATGAGACACAACTTTCATGTTGAGCAGCATTTGAAATATGAAGTGGAAAATGGTGTAAAATCATGGTCAACGCTAGCAGGCACTATTCATCAGCGCCGAGAAAAGTCCCAAGTTGGCGAGCAGTTTATGCAAAATCCGTCGAGAAAAACCCCTATGTGCCTTTGTAAAAGTTGTAGAGGGTTCAGAGGTCTACAACTTTGGTATAATCATATTAGTGCAGTTTAGTTCAAAATTTTGGAGTTACACTTGGTCAAACCGGGCTAGTCTGAATTGTTTCGGCGCCTGGAACGCGAGCACGCCCACGCGACGTCGCGCCCGGCGCGCGCTGGCGCCGTGGACCCCACACCGTAGGCCCGGCACGGACGTCGAGGCCCCACGGGCACCACGTGGCGAGCGCAGGAGAGTCGGGCGGCGCTCCCACCGACGTTTCCCCCCTACTCCTCGCGCGCCACGCGTGCACCCACGCCGCACCGTCCGCCCACTCGCGTCGCCGCCGTACTCGGCCCCGCGCACGCCGCCATGCCGCTGCCCATGCCGCGACGTGCCAGTGCACTTGACGCTGTGCGAACCGACCTCCCCTAGTCCGCCTATAAAAGGAGCCGGAAATTGCTTCCTCGCGCGATGCCGCCGGTCACCAGAGCCGCCGCGGTCCGCCATTGGAGGCCGCACGATGAGCTCCCTCTTTCGGCTCACACCGTCGCCCCTAGAGCTCTCTGCCTCCTTCCTCTCGCGCCACTAGAGCTGCCCAGGCCGCTTGTTGCCCAGGTCGATCCACACCCTCACCGGAGCCGCCGCCGGCCTCTGCTGTACCCGCTGACCGGCGATCTTTGTGCCCCAAACCAGCACCCAAATCGACCCTAGGGGAACCCTAGATCCTCCCCAGCCACTCCCCCAGTCAGGAACGCCGGCGAGGTCGCCGGATTTCGGCCGGCCGCACCGCCAGTCCACCCCAGGGACCACATTGCTTGGTCTGAGTTCTTTCCAGGGGTCTTTGCGCAAACCGAGGGTATGGTTGTGAATATTTAGATCTTTCCGGGGGCCTACTCGTAAATAGATTCTTCAGACTTTGGGGAGTTTTGGCTCAATCTTGGAAAATTCATATAAAATCACAGAAAAATAGGAAAAATGTAAAACAAATTTTGTTGGCTTCCTTGTGAGCTGACCTACATCTTTTGCAAAGAATGTATATACTTTTGAGCTATAGTTTTTGCATGAAAAATTGAAATCAATTTAAACCACTTTTGTTGTAGTTCAAAATCTATATGTGATCATGAGCTGAATTTTGGAAATCTTGTTGTAGATGGCATTTGTAGGCTCTGCACAAAAATTGGCACAACATTATAGAATAAATCTTTTATTATGATTTATCTTGCATTTATGCTGTTTCTGATTTAATGATTTTTGTAGCAAAAATTAAATAGATGTTTGAGCTCAACTTCTGTGAATAGTCATGAAATGCCTAGGTGCACCTTTCCTGAATTAATCATTATTTGTGGACTATTACAAATATTTGGTCCTGAATTATGCTTATTTTTAATCATAAATGTTTAGTTCAAGATCTAAAATAGCTATTGATGTGTTTGTTGGTTTCCTAGCCTTGTTTTAGACCAGAGATGGTGTAGGAGAAAGTTTGGGTCTAGAAGTGGTGCATTTATTTTTGTGTGCATTTATCCCATTTTTGGTAGCTAGAAATGGTATTTGTGGTATATTTATTTTCATAGCTCAAATGTATGTGCTTGCTGGTTCAGTGACTTAAAGTAGAATTTTGAGTTCAGGGAGCACCATCAATGGCTTTTTATAAAGTATTTTGATGAATAAAAGTCGAGAAGCCATTATAAGCTTAATAATAAGTTTAATTGGAAATCATCCTTTTTATCTTTTTGAACCCTATGGATGTGTTGTGAAAATAAATTCAGAGTTGAAAACCACCTCCTTGCTGTTTGTGCAAATAAATAAATTATTTATTTAAATATGTACACAATCACTATAAAGAGAAGAATAAATAAAGCCCTTCATAATAATCTTTAAAAGGAAAAGTGATGAATATTTTGTCAAGGTGAATTTGGTCAACCATGTGCTTCTTGTTGTCATGTGTTGCTGTTTTTATTTAAATTAAATTAAATTCATCACTAATTATTGCATATGCATCCTCCGTGTAGAAGTTCCCGACGGTAGCTACACGCTCGTACCGACTGACGAGGACGAGGGAGCAGGAGGAGACGTACACTACGTGTCCGTAGATCAAGACCCGGACCAAAGTCCGGAAGTTTGTGTGACTGCTTGTGCTGACGAAGGCAAGCCCCGGTTTAAACATTAACCTATGTGTTTCTTTTAAGCTTCTGAATTTATCATTCCTTATCTATGTGCATTTACGTTCAGGAGTTGAATTGAAACCCTAGTTGCATGATCCCTAAGTACGTATGATCTTTTACTAGCATGCTAGGTCGCTAGTGGCTATGCTCTAAGGATCCGGTACAAGTCGAGTGATGTTCGTCACTCGCGAGAATATGATCTCCTTTATGGAATCACAATATTGATTAATGGATTGCTCATGTGGTAAGAGCATGGGATTTGGGCTCCGGTCCAGTGGCTTCATTGGTTAAGTGTTTGAACGTACTAAGCACTTGTCGGAAATGGGCACGGTAAGCCTAGTACCTAAATGAGGCGGTGCGGGAACTTTGCGCTACTAATCTTAGGGTTGCGGACCCGGGCTCGCCACCTGAGTGCATGCGTGATGCTGGGTGACCTTGGTGGCGTAGCCCAGTAAACCTTGTACTTAAGACTGTAACATCTGATCCCAATCCGAGGAATGACGGGAACCGCTTGGTTGGAGCACTCTTAGTGAGGGCACCTCCCGTGTGTTTAGGTCCACCTTGCAAGGTTTAAATCAATGGATTGTCGGCCTCTCACCGTTATCTGAGACTACTTAATCTACTAGCCATGATATCCCTTAATGATGGAACTTCGTGAATATTGTTATTTGATTAATTGTATTGTACAACTTATGATTGCAATAGTTGCTTATCTAGTAATGATTACTTCTACTAGAACTTGAGCTAAAATGTGAAAGTAAGGATTCACTACTTAGTAGCTTTTTGGCAAACAAACCCACTAGCCAAAAGCCTTGCATGCTTAGAGGTAAAGTCTTTTATTTTAGACGGGTAAGCCTTGTTGAGTATTAGTATACTCAGCCTTGCTTTTTAAATGTTGTTTCCAGGTAGTGCATGTGATGTGTGGCCTGGAGAGATTCCACCCGGCCGGGAGCTGGAATGGGTGGATGATGACGAATGATTGCATCATGGACGGCCTCCTATGATGCTCATCGTACCGTTTAGTGAATTCCGCTGTTTTAATGAACTCTGAACCATTTACTTTCATGTCAAGAACCATGGTTTGTAATAATGGACCCTAAGGGGAAGTTTGTTGTCAATTTGTAAGGCACTCTGGACTCTCCTTCGTGGGAGTTTTAATGTATACATTTCGATCCTCTATGTGTGATTCAAGTGATTTACCGGGCTTTGACCCGGCAACACTCAACGGATGATTCTTTATTATCGCTTAATGACCAAATGGAGTGGTTTAGGCGATAGTTCGGAATTATCTCGGAGGGGGTTGTCACAGTTGGCATCAGAGCATCCGTATACACCAGAGTGATTAGATTAATACTAATCACATGATTTACAATAAAACTTGCCAAGATTGATTGGATTATGAAAATACGTTGGATCGTTAAGGAATGATGTAGATCGAGAGGCCCTAGAGGGAATTTTGGGTTCTTTAAGGTGGCTTAAGAATTTATGGTTTATTTTGCTAACTTCCAGCACTTTACTTTATGTCAGACTTACTTTCTTGCACAACCAAACTAGATGAAGCCACGTGTTTTATACGTGTGCTGTGCTGCATCACGGGAATGCGAGGGTTGATGGAGTGATCTATTCCACGGATCCCATCTTCTCATCTGGTTGCTCACGTGTTTTATACGTGTGCTTTCCGTATGCAAGTCATACGAAGGATGGCATGTTCTATTCAAAATGAACATGTCATGGGTTGTGATGTCGTCACGTTTTGCCATACGTGTGCATTCCGCATTACGACTATGCGAGGCAAGGATACACTCCATTCAAACGGAGGGTGTCTGAGGTTGGACGTTGTCCATGCAGCAGCTTGATGCATGGATACCATTTCTATAGTGAACGGTAATGTATGTGGACGCTTCCGTGACGTGCTGGCACGGAAGGTTCTTTTCTGCAGGTACACCAACCACGTTTCGTAAGTCGCTAAGTGAGAATCGAGTAGCTCTCGACTAGTTATTATAGGGAGAAATGTATATAAGCCTTGCCACCGGCACTAACTTTGATTTTTGGCTTGATTGCCTTGGGAGGACGAATAGGACGTCTTGCATCATGTTAAAAACTATAGAAACTTAAAACTGAACCCTACATATGTTTTGTGTGCTCTCTAGGTGAAAATTTTTGCTAATGTGTGTTTTCTTATATAGCCTCTCATGTGTAGATGTTGTGCTGTCCAAAAATCTAATGTGGCTGATTGCTTGAATTTTTGCCCCCTGTTCTAAAAATAATTAGACTAGATGTTCTATATCAAAGTTGCTCCATATCTAATCTAGTTTTCGCTCGCACAAATTCATGGTCATAGCTTCTATAGATCTCATGTTATGCCCAAAATAGTGAACCTGTGTCATGCTGTCTTTTTCCAGGAAACCTACTCTTAACTTTTGATTAAATTGAGCATCTTCCTAACCTTCCTAGATCAACCTTTGAATACCAAATAGGTGCTTCATAACCTCACTGAGTTGCTGGTAAAAATTGGGAATTTTTGGGGCCCTGGTTTTTGAGTTATGAATTTTTGTTCAAAATTGCCAGGACTTTACGTCATTTTGTATGTAGGCTCTTTTCGAATTCTACCATACAATTATACCTTTGTACACATGACTACCCCAGTTCTGCCCAACTTGAGAAAAGAACTTTTTCCATTTTACCATGTCATTTGGGTAATGTCTTGATCTTAGAGTCCCATCTCAAGTTGCAATCTTCTTCCGCCAATGCAAACTTGCGATCTCCAGTGATATCTATCATTTCCACCTCCTTGTGTTTATGCATCTTGATGCCTAAGCTATCCTTGCTAGTGACATCCTTATCTCAATCGTGTTTGACCTTGCAATCTGAACGTCTTCATCTTGATCTTGCTCACAACATTATTAACACATAAAACATGAATAGAAGGAGTTAAATTCTGTTGGTATGCTTTGAGCATCATCAGGTCATGCATGGGTTGCACCCTTAATTTAGTAATTCATGGGCATGGAAATGCATTACATAGCATGTGCATTTGGGAACCTTGGATGGACTAACATGCATACGCACTGAAGGTTTCAACTTTCCTCCTATATCCTCCTTATGGCTGGCGAGATTGTTGTTCCATAACCAAAGGTGCCGCGACGGAACCTAGTGCATCATGTGTGCTGCAGCCATGTGATTACCACTAGGGGCACGCTAGGTATCTTGGTTGGGAGCATGCGACTCACTGCATTTCTGTTTTCTCCACTCTATGTTGTCCCCTTTGTCGCTAGCTAACTGCATGGGTAAACAAGTCATGCTAACAAGCATCACGAGCATCATATCCCATAAACATGTGCATTCCTCACTATGCAGCATGGCAAGTGCACCATATGTTCATATGCACAAGCATCATGTGCTCATCTGCATGTGCATCACACTCTATGCACCACAACATGAGCATTAACATGCGCACCACTCCATTGTGCACAAGGTATTCCCTATGCTTTGGCATTCAATCATATGTCTCATTGGTGCATCGCCCATCAAGTTTAAAATTGTTGCACCAGTAACATAAGGAATGTTGTCACCAAAACTCACCAACTAAATAACATGTGAGCAAATATCTTCTGAAATTGTTGTACCAACCCTTCCTTTCAAATCATTCTCATTGCTATCCGTAAACGACTCCGTGCAACCGCTCCTTATGACCTTGCCATCCTTTATTGTTTTTATGGACAACTAACCTTGGACTTCTGATGGTGGAACCCTTTATCCATCCGCACACCTTTATTGCTTTAAAAAAAATCGGAAATCTTAGTAAACAAAATAATTGTTTACTAGCCTTTCTTTTCTTCATAGAAATCTCTATGGAACTTTTCAACTTGGTCTCTTTCCGTTCAACCTCAAAGTTCTCTGAGCAACAAATCAAGTCAACCAGATAAGTTGAAGCATTAGGAGCAAAGTTTTTCATGAGCAGTCAAGGTTCTCTAAAAGTCAAGGCATGAGAGTCCTCCATCGCTTATCACTCCATGATCCGTTGATCATACCCTCCAAATCCTAGGAATCAAGAAACAAGCAAACGAATGATCGGTAGAATCTTTTGCTAAATTCTCCTCGTTGTGATCTCAAGCCTAGAGGGCGGATACCCTGAGCTCTTCTTGTTATTTCCATCATCAAGGTCAGTTCTTCAGACCGTTAGACCCCATCCTTTTCAGTACCACGACCGTACGACGCCATGGCATCGCTCTACCATCTCTTTTCCGCGGCCACGATCACCTCACCAAGACCTCACGGGCCGACCATTATCGAGCCCCGTGCTGCCACCACCGGATCGCTCCACCGGCCCCTACCACAGATGGTTTTGGATGACCGTTACGGTCCTGTGGAGGCATAAAAGGGAAGCCCTCCCGCGGTGTCGCCATTACCAAGTCTCGCCTACCTTTTGAGCTCGACATCACCATTGCTCTTTGTTCTCCCACCGGCTAGTTTTTGGCCAACCCGCCACAAGCCCATCCCTGTCGCCTGCTCCGCTCCTCGTCGAGCAAGCTGTCCCTCCGTCTACGTCGACAACCTCTAGAAGAAGCTCGCAAGAAGACCAGAGAAGAACCCCAGCCTGCATCGCCAACCATGGCTCCTTTCCTGGAAGTGTTCGAGTTGCATCGCTGGACGCTGGTAGGAATGTACCTCTGCATCGCAGGCGGAATCTGTCTACTCTTAGCTTTTCATGTGCACATTCATCGCCCGCTTCCTCATGAGCTGCGTTAAGGCAGTGAGGGGAGCACCATGTATCTTTTGTCCTATCTGAATTCTCGATGTCGAGAAGTGTAAGAGGATATGTCTTCCTCCCTTTGTAACCCTCGTCTTGTTGGAAGGAGTTGCCCTAATCTTGTTGTCGAATCTCGGGATGAGATTCTTTTTAAGGGGGGTAGGCTATGACGCCCCAGGTTTTCATTAGGGTTATTTGACGCTAATGACCGAGTCAATCAAGTCAAACGCGTGGACTTTGGTCAAACTTGGTCAACCTGGGTCATCACCTAGAAAACCTAGCCAACAATCCCTAATGATCAACTTGTGGTCAACCTTGGTCAAAGCATGGTCAAAATCCCTAGTTAACCCTTTGACCTCCATAGCCCTTCCAGAACTTTTGCCGCGTTCTCCAAATTTCACCTAAACACTTCAAATTCTCCCAATACAAAAGTTGTGCAGTTTTTCATGAGACACAACTTTCATGTTGAGCGGCATTTGAAATTTGAAGTGGAAAATGGTGTAAAATCATGGTCAACGCTAGCAGGCACTATTCATCGGCACCGAGAAAAGTCCCAAGTTGGCAAGCAGTTTATGCAAAATCCGTCGAGAAAAACCCCTATGAGCCTTTGTAAAAGTTGTAAAGGGTTCAGAGGTCTACAACTTTGGTATAATCATGTTAGTGCAGTTTAGTTCAAAATTTTGGAGTTACACTTGGTCAAACCGGGCTAGTCTGAATTGTTTCGGCGCCTGGAACGCGAGCACGCCGGCGCCGTGGACCCCGCGCCGTGGGCCCGGCACGGACGTCGAGGCCCCACTGGCGCCACGCGGCGAGCGCAGGAGAGTCGGGCGGCGCTCCCACCGACGTTTCCCCCCCACTCCTCGCGCGCCACGCGTGCACCCATGCCGCGCCGTCCGCCCACTCGCGTCGCCGCCGTACTCGGCCCCGCGCACGCCGCCATGCCGCTGCCCATGCCGCGACGTGCCAGTGCACTTGACGCTGTGCGAACCGACCTCCCCTAGTCCGCCTATAAAACGAGCCGGAAATTGGTTCCTCGCGCGATGCTGCCGGTCACCAGAGCCGCCGCGGTCAGCCATTGGAGGCCGCACGGTGAGCTCCCTCTTCCGGCTCACACCGTCTCCCCTAGAGCTCTCCGCCTCCTTCCTCTCGCGCCACTAGAGCTGTCCAGGCCGCTTGTTGCCCAGGTCGATCCACACCCTCGTCGGAGCCGCCGCTCCCGCCGCCGCCGCCGCCGGCCTCTGCCGTACCCGCTCACCGGCGACCTTTCCACCCCAAACCAGCACCCAAATCGACCCTAGGGGAACCCTAGATCCTCCCCAGCCACTCCCCCGGTCAGGAACGCCGGCGAGGTCGCTGGATTTCGGCCGGCCGCGCCGCCAGTCCACCCCAGGGACCACATTGCTTAGTTTGAGTTCTTTCCAGGGGTCTTTGCGCAAACCAAGGGTATAGTTGTGAATATTTAGATCTTTCCGGGGGCCTACTCGTAAATAGATTCTTCAGACTTTGGGATGTTTTGGCTGAATCTTGGAAAATTCTTATAAAATCACAGAAAAATAGGAAAAATGTAAAACCCATTTTGTTGGCTTCCTTGTGAGCAGACCTACATCTTTTGCATAGCATGTATATACTTTTGAGCTACAGTTTTTGCATGAAAAATTGAAATCAATTTAAACCACTTTTGTTGTAGTTCAAAATCTATATGTGATCATGAGCTGAATTTTGGATATGTTGTTGTATATGGTATATTTAGGCTCTACACAAAAATTGGCACAAAGTTATGGAGTAAATATTTTATTATGATTTATCTTGCATTTATGCTATTTCTGCCTTAATGATTTTTGTAGCAAAAATTAAATATATTTTTGAGCTCAACTTCTATGAATAGTCATGAAATGCCTAGATGCACCTTTCCTGAATTAATCATGATTTTTGGACTGTTACAAATATTTGTTCCTGATTTATGCTTGTTTTTAATCATAAATGTTTAGTTCAAGATCTAAAATAGCTATTGATGTGTTTATTGGTTTCCTAGCCTTGTTTCAGACCAGAGATGGTGTAGGAGAAAGTTTGGGGTCCAGAAGTGGTGTATTTATTTTTGTGTGCATTTATCCCATTTTTGGTAGCTAGAAATGGTATTTGTGGTATATTTATTTTCATAGCTCAAATGTATGTGCTTGCTGGTTCAGTGACTTAAAGTAGAGTTTTGAGCTCAGGGAGCACCATCAATGGCTTTTTATAAAGTATTTTGATGAATAAAAGTTGAGAAGCCATTATAAGCTTAGTAATAAGTTTAATTGGAAAATCATCCTTTTTATCTTTTTGAACCTTATGGATGTGTTGTGAAAATAAATTCAGAGTTGAGAACCACCTCCTTGCTGTTTGTGCAAATAAATAAATTATTTATTTAAATATGTACACAATCACTATAAAGAGAAGAATAAATAAAGCCCTTCATAATAATCTTTAAAAGGAAAAGTGATGAATATTTTGTCAAGGTGAATTTGGTCAACCATGTGCTTCTTGTTGTCATGTGTTGCTATTTTTGTTTAAATTAAATTAAATTCATCACTAATTATTGCATATGCATCCTCCGTGTAGAAGTTCCTGACGGTAGCTACACGCTCGTACCAGCTGACGAGGACGAGGGAGCAGGAGGAGACGTACACTACGTGTCCGTAGATCAAGACCCGGACCAAAGTCCGGAAGTTTGTGTGACTGCTTGTGCTGACGAAGGCAAGCCCCGGTTTAAACATTAACCTATGTGTTTCTTTTAAGCTTCTGAATTTATCATTCCTTATCTATGTGCATTTACGTTCAGGAGTTGAATTGAAACCCTAGTTGCATGATCCCTAAGTACGTATGATCTTTTACTAGCATGCTAGGTCGCTAGTGGCTATGCTCTAAGGATCCGGTACAAGTCGAGTGATGTTCGTCACTCACGAGAATAGGATCTCCTTTATGGAATCACCATATTGATTAATGGATTGCTCATGTGGTAAGAGCATGGGATTTGGGCTCCGGTCCAGTGGCTTCGTTGGTTAAGTGTTTGAACGTACTAAGCACTTGTCGGAAATGGGCACGGTAAGCCTAGTACCTAAATGAGGCGGTGCGGGAACTTTGCGCTACTAATCTTAGGGTTGCGGCCCCGGGCTCGCCACCTGAGTGCATGCGTGAGGCTGGGTGACCTTGGTGGCGTAGCCCAATAAACCTTGTACTTAAGACTGTAACATCTGATCCCAATCCGAGGAATGACTGGAACCGTCTGGTTGGAGCACTCTTAGTGAGGGCACCTCCCGTGTGTTTAGGTCCACCTTGCAAGGTTTAAATCAATCGATTGTCGGCCTCTCACCGTTATCTGAGACTACTTAATCTACTGGCCATGATATCCCATTATGATGGAACTTTGTGAATATTGTTATTTGATTAATTGTATTGTACAACTTATGATTGCAATAGTTGCTTATCTAGTAATGATTACTTCTACTAGAACTTGAGCTAAAATATGAAAGTAAGGATTCACTACTTAGTAGCTTTTTGGCAAACAAACCCACTAGCCAAAAGCTTTGCATGCTTAGTGGTAAAGTCTTTTATTTTAGATGGGTAAGCCTTGCTGAGTATTAGTATACTCAGCCTTGCTTTTTAAATGTTGTTTCCAGGTAATGCATGTGTTGTGTGGCCTGGAGAGATTCCACCCGGCTGGGAGCTGGAATGGGTGGATGATGACGAATGATTGCATCATGGACGGCCTCCTATGATGCTCATCGTACCGTTTAGTTAATTCCGCTGTTTTAATGAACTCTGAACCATTTACTTTCATGTCAAGAACCATGGTTTGTAATAATGGACCCTAAGGGGAAGTTTGTTGTCAATTTGTAAGGCACTCTGGACTCTCCTTCGTGGGAGTTTTATTGTATACGTTTCGATCCTCTATGTGTGATTCAAGTCATTTACCGGGCTTTGACCCGGCAACACTCAACGGGATGATTCTTTATTATCGCTTAATGACCAAATGGAGTGGTTTAGGCGATAGTACGTAATTATCTCGGATAGGGTTGTCACAATGAGGACTTTGAGGTGCTGAGCGAGAACGATCTCGCCTTGTTGTGCAAGAGGTTTGGGCGGATGTACGAGAACCGCAAGAATGCAAGGCGGAGCTCGGGGATTTGCTATTGGTGCGGGAAGCACGGGCACTTCATCGCCGAATGCCCTGAAGCCATGGAGATCAAGAACGACTATAAGGGCAAGCCCAAGCACGACTACTACAAGCACTGCTCCCGGAACGACTACAAGGACAAGCGCAAGGACAAGGGCAAGAGAAGGCCGAAGAAGAGTGGCGGGTACAAGAAGAAGACGACCCGAGCGACGGTTGCCGGAGTGAGCGACATCGACTCCACATCATGTGATGCTTCTTCCGACTCGAGCAGTGATGAAGAGCTAGAAAGGCATAAGGACAAGCGGCACACGGGCAAGAACTTCACCGGCCTGAGCTTTGTCGCACAAGGTGGATTTTGCGGCATGGCGCACTCCAAGAAGGGTGTGAAGCATAGCTCGGATTCGAATTCCGACTCCGAGGAAGAGGTACGACATGATCCCAACTTCCTGCTAGAGGAGAATGCTAGGCTCAATGATTTGCTTGATAACCATGATGATGTGCTTAGGAAGACCAACAAGGAGAAGAGGGAATTTAGGTCTTTGTTGGGTGATGCTAAGGACAAGATAGCTGAGCATGAATCCTTGCTTGTGGATGCTAGAAATGAAATAGGCTCTCTGAAATCTGCTCCTGTTGTGTCTGATGAGATTGATTGCAATGATTGCAATGTGTTTCTTGCTGATTTGACTGCTCTCAAGGAGAAGCATGCCTCTACTCTTGAGGAACTAGATGTGATTAGGATTAAGTGTGATGAATTGAAATCGAGGCCAGCTTTGTTAGGTGCTTGCACTTCATGCCCTGTGTTACATGCTAGGCTAGATGAATCTCACACTAGAATAGTTTCTCTTGAGGAGGCATTGAAAGCTCCTCTTCCTACATCATGCTCTACCTATGAAGTGCATGCTTTGAAAAACATGGAACTTGCACACTATGTTGATCGTCTGCAGGATGAGAATGATGAGTTGAGGAAAATGATGGGGTGGTTGTCTGGGCATGAGCCACAATCGAGTTTGATGTTGGCTCAGTTTAAGAGGTTTGATGGTCAGGCATTGGGGGCTGACAAGTGTGGTGAGAAGAGTGGTCAAGGAGAAGAGAAAGTTGGAGAGATTTCGATTCCACCACATACCACACCAATGAACAAATTTGCACCCAAGCCAAACCACCTCAGAAACAAGCTAGACACAACACCAGATCCACCAGTGTTTCCCCACAAATCTGAAAACTACCAAAAACCCATCCAGTTTGTGAGCCACCCAGGGGAGTGTGTTTGGTGGGAAGTCGGGAGAGAAGGCTGTTGAGAAGCCTATAGAGAAGCCACAGCCTAAGCCACAGCCGATCCGCTTCCATTGTCAGTATTGTGGGAGGGATGGGCATAAGGATGAGTTCTGTTTCAGGAGGAAGAGAGATGAGAGGTTTGCTAGGGAGATGGCAAACAAGGACAGGTACCACCTTTCTCGTGGTGTGCCTGAGCCTCGTAGAGGGCCTCTACCTAGAGGTGAGGTGTTTGTGCGGTCGGTTCCCACTCGTGGAGGTGGAGGTGTGTTTCCTCAGAGGGATAGGCGTGTTGGGTTTGGGCGTGTTGAGTTGGCTTGACGTGCTCCTTCTCGTGACCGTTATGAGTTTGGGAGGCACGATCGGAGCTTTGGGTCTCAGCTGGACTACGGGCCACATTTTCCCCCTCATGGTGCGCGTACTCCTCCTATGAGACGTGACAGGTTCTTTTGAGCAAATGGCTCGGCACTGGTTTGATTCCTTTGGTACTAACCCCAGTGTTGAGTCGCTTGCTCATTCTCGTTCTCGTTTTTCATTTCAGGTGGGAGGCTTGGACGACTTTTGGTTGATCGACTCCGGTTGCTCACGACACATGACCGGAGATCGTGGGTGGTTCTCCAGCCTCACCCCGGTGAGTACGAGGGAGTACATCACTTTCGGGGACAATGGGAGAGGACGAGTGCTTGCTGAAGGTATGGTGAAGGTAAGTAGCAAGGTGACCTTAAGAAGTGTGGCTTTGGTCAAGTCACTTGGTTTTAATCTGTTGTCAGTATCTCAGTCACTTGACGAAGGTTTTGAGGTTCGTTTTAAATCAGGCGCTTCTCATGTGCTTGATTCTCGAGGCGATCTTGTCTGTACGATCGTCCCCGAGGGTCAAATCTTTCGTGCTGATTTTTCCAAGTCTGTTGGTCCTCCTCGATGCTTTGTTGCTGGCATTTTGGCCGAGCTTTGTAAATGGCATAGGAGGTTGGGAGACTTGAGCTTTGAGTTGCTTTCCCGCTTGAGTGGTCTTGATCTTGTCTAAGGATTGCCTAAGTTGAAATTCGAGAAGGATTTGGTTTGTGCTTCTTGTCGGCATGGAAAGATGGTTGCTACTTCTCACGCCCCTCTGATTGCGGTCATGGCCGAGCGACCTTGTGAGCTGTTGCACATGGATTTGGTTGGGCCAGCTCATGTTCGCTCTGCAGGTGAGAAGTGGTATGTTCTTGTGGTTATTGATGATTTTTCGAGGTACTCGTGGGTTTTCTTTCTGGAGGATAAGAGTGAGACATTTGGCTTTGTTCGAGACTTGATCTTGAGGTTGAAGAATGAGAGACATGGTGATGCCATTCGAGCTATACGCAGTGACAATGGCACGGAGTTTAAAAACTCTCATTTTGATACCTTTTGCAGTGATCTTGGTCTTGATCATCAGTACTCTTCTCCATACGTCGCTTGCCAGAATGGCGTAGTGGAGAGGAAGAACCGGACCCTTTGTGAGATGGCCAGGACGATGCTCGATGAGCATAGGACTCCTAGGCGTTTCTGGGCTGAGGCGGTCAATACCGCTTGATATGCCTCAAATTGCATCTTCCTTCGTGCTTTCAAGAAGAAGACCTCTTATGAGCTGTTGCATGGGCGACAACCCAAGGTGAGTCACTTTAGAGCTTTTGGTTGCAAGTGTTTCATTCTGAAGAAGGGCAAGTTGGATAAGTTCGAGTCTAGATGCTCGGATGGTATCTTTCTCGGTTATGCGATTCACTCTAGAGCATATCGTGTGCTCAACCTTGACACTAACAGAATAATGGAGACTTGTGAGGTAACCTTCGACGAGACACAACCATGTAGCTCTTCTGCTTTTGAGTGTGCAGGTGACGAGGAGATTGGAGCGAGGATATTTGAGGATGAGCAAGATGGAGATGGAGATGAAGACGATGATGGAGGTGATGCTCCTGTGGCTGATCGTGTACGTGCTACTTCCACTACTACGACGACGATCGAGGATGGTCCATCCCCTACACCCACTATGACTGAGGCTGTTCGAGTGGAGGCTGTTGTCGGGATACTCCCCGAGTACCCATACGAGGAAGGATGAAGACAGACTCCTACTAGAATTCCCCAGTAATCCTATTAGGACTCATTCCGTGTAATCCTACTAGGACTCCTGCCATGTAACCGACTAGGAACCCACCCCCTGGACTATATAAAGGAGGGCCAGGTACCTAGCCGGGCACCCTGAACAACCCAACACCAAGCGCAGGACGCCATACTTGATCCCCCAAACAGGACGTAGGGTTCGCCACCTTGGCGGCCCGAACCTGTATAACTATTGTGTCCCGTGTCCTTGCGCATACCTTCAAGTTCCAGGTCTCCCGATCACGATCCTCCACCGCACAATCAACCACCTCGGGTACCCCCTTGGTGGGTTTGCCGGTCCCAAACACCGACAGCTGGCGCGCCAGGTAGGGGTGATCATCACCACCGGGCGAATTCGAAGGACCAATTCCAAATCAATCTACTCGACGGCAAGCAAGTCAAGTCGCAATGCAAAGCAAGTCGCCGAGTTCTTTCGAAAAATGGAATCGATTTCCGTACTCTGTTCGCGCGTCGGCAGAACACGCTCAACTATTCCGCGCGTCCGGGTGCCTCGGCACGTCGCGTGGCACGTCGCGCGGCTCGTCGTCGACTAGTTCGCCTCGCGCGGCTCGTCGTCGGCTACTTCGCCTACACCACACGTCTGGGTGCCTCGGCACGTCACGCGGCTCGTCGTCGACTGCTTCGCCTCGCGTGGCTCATCGTCGACTACTTCGCGTACGCTGTGCGTCCGGGTGCCTCGACACGTCGCGCGGCTCGTCGTCGACTACTTCGCCTACGCCGTGCGATCGGGTGCCTCGGCTCGTCGCGCGGCTCGTCGTCGACTACTTCACCTATGCTGTGCGATCGGGTGCCTCGGCTCCTCGCGCGGCTCGTCGTCGACCACGCGCCGTCTCGCCGCTCGACTTCTCGTCGGTCGGTCGCACTAGCTCTCGCCGTGCGCCCGGTCACTCCGTCTCGCGGCTCGACTACTCCGTGCGCCGCCGCTCGACTTGTTGTCCGGTCGCACTGGCTCTACTTCGGCCACGCCGTGCGTCGCGACTACTTGTCTTGCGGCAACACCGGCTCTACTTCGAGTACACCGCGCACCACCGCGACATCGTCTTCCGGCCGCATCACGTCGACCACTCATCTTGACTAGTTTTCCAAACTAGTCGAGAGCGACAGAAACGCCCCAACAACTAGTCGGAATCAACTCTGACTGGTCAAACTTCAGCAACAATCATCGCGGCTCCATCTCCGACCGCCACGGCTCCATCAACAGTCTGCCCAGGCAGCAACAGCTAAGTCATTTATTTAAATGATTACTTTTTTCTTTTCTTGGCTTGTTCTCCTCATCATGTAGGACAACATGCCGACTACTCATCGGTGTACGCTTCTCGGCGGGTTTTTCACGAGGGCTACACTCTGCTGACTACTCTTGGGGTATATCGATCAAGTCGCCACGAGCCTACTTCATCAACTCGGGGGCTATCCCAAGGAGGCAGCTTCTAAAGTCTGCTCTGCGCGGCAACTTAAAGTCGACTCCGGTCGCACCTTCACCTGCTTCGGTGGCATACTGCGTGTGCAAGCTTCGATGGCACCTAGCTGTAAGTGGCCCTCGCGTCCTAGCGACGATGGTACCTAGCTGCACGTGGTTTTCATACCCTGTACCATGGGTTTCGTACCCTAAGTACACGCGCTCTGTACCATGGGTCCTAGTACCCTAAGTACTCAAGTCGACTCGGGTCGCACCCAAGCCCGCTCCGGCGGCAACCGTACCTTGGGTCTGAAATCCATGGCCCAGGTACTCAAGTCGACTCCGGTCGCACTTTCAAGCCCACTTCGGCAGCAACCGTACCTTGGGTCTGAAATCCATGGCCCAGGTACTCAAGTCGACTCCGGTCGCACCTTCAAGCCCGCTCCGGCGGCAACCGTACCTTGGGTCTGAAATCCATGGCTCAGGTGCTCAAGCCCGCTCCGACGCCACAACTTTTCGTTTTCTCTGATTTTTCGTTCGATTTTGCATTCCGGAAGTGCTTTTTGTTTTTTGCATCTTAAAGTCCACCACGCGTGGCACAAAGTCGACTTCTATAGTCGCATGTCAAAGTCCGCTCCGTGCGGCAATCTAAAGTCGACTTCTATAGTTGCATATCAAAGTCCGCTCCGTGCGGCAACTAAAGTCAACTTCGGTTTTCAAGTCGCATATCAAAGTCCGCTCCGTGCGGCAACTAAAGTCAACTTCGGTTTTCAAGTTGCATCTCAAAGTCCGCTCCGTGCGGCAACCAAAGTCAACTTCGGTTTTTGAGTCACACCTCAAAGTCCGCTCCGTGCGGCAACTAAAGTCGACTTCGGTTTTTCAAGTCGCATCTAAAAGTCCGCTCTGCCGGCATCTAAAGTCGGTTTCGGTCGCATCTAAAGTCCGCTCTGACGGCACGGCTACTTCTCACTCTCCACGGCTCGACGCCAAACTATTACTCGGAATCTCTCCAGCTCGGGGGCTGCACTCAAATTACTACTCGAGGATAATTCTAGCAGACTTCGCTCACTCTCAAGCTCAGGGGCTCTGTACCAACAACTACTCAACGTGGCTCATACGGCTCTCTTATCTCGGGGGCTACACGCTGCAAGAGTACTCGATGATGGCTTTCGTGAATACTGAAGACCCTTGTATTGATTACCTAATCATTTCAAGGCTCGAGGGCTGCTATGCTACACCCATCATTCAATTTTTTCAAGACGAAAGATTCGGAATCAAGATTGACCCTCAGCTAGAGTCTACGACTCAACCTAAGGCTCGGGGGCTACTCCATATGGAGTGCGATTTTGCAACCGCACTTCCATATAATCTCGACTTCAAGACTGATGAGCTGGACCACCTTCCAGCCTCGTGGCAGTTCAAGTACTATTGAAGACTTCTCCAAGCAGTACTCGAGGACGCTCAGGAACTACTCGAAGAGGCTTCAAGACTACTCGAACTACTACTCTTGACTACAACGTGCTCGGGGGCTTGTCGGGCATACTCCCCGGGTACCCATACGAGGAAGGATGAAGACGGACTCCTACTAGAATTCCCCTGTAATCCTATTAGGACTCGTTCCGTGTAATCCTACTAGGATTCCTGCCTTGTAACCGACTACGAACCCGCCCCCTGGACTATATAAAGGAGGGCCGGGTACCTAGCCGGGCACCCTGAACAACCCAACACCAAGCGCAGGACGCCATACTTGATCCCCCAAACAGGACGTAGGGTTCGCCACCTTGGCGGCCCGAACCTGTATAAATCTTGTGTCCCGTGTCCTTGCGCATACCTTCGAGTTCCAGGTCTCCCGATCACGATCCTCCACCGCACAATCAACCACCTCGGGTACCCCCTTGGTGGGTTTGCCGATCCCAAACACCGACAGCTGTTGCTGAGGGGGAGATCGTGTCCAGGCGAGAGGCACCCTGGCGGGTACAAGTGGATCACCCACCGACGATGATCATAGGTGACCTTCATAAATGCACTACACGGTCGAGGTCAAGGAATTCTTCTCACTTTGCTCACTCTGCATTTGTTGCTTCCTTTGAACCCAAAGATATTCGACACGCTTTGTCTGACGAGAATTGGGTGAATTCCATGCATGAGGAGTTGGAGAACTTTGAGAGAAACCAAGTCTGGGTGTTAGTTGATCCACCGCCAAATTGCCGTCCCATAGGTACCAAGTGGGTGTGGAAGAACAAAGAGGGTGAGAATGGGATGGTTGTGAGAAACAAGTCGAGGTTGGTGGCTTAGGGGTTCAACCAGAAAGAGGGCATAGATTATGACGAGGCATTTGCTCCTATGGCCCATTTGGAGGCAATTAGGATCCTTCTAGCCTTTGCCATGGCTAAAGGGTTCAAGTTGTACCAAATGGACGTAAAGAGTGCTTTCTTGAATGGGGTGATAGAGGAAGAAGTGTATGTGAGGCAACCCCCGGGGTTTGAGAGTGAGAAATACCCACACCATGTATACAAACACCAGAGAGCGCTCTATGGGTTAAAACAGACACCGAGAGATTGGTATGGTAGGTTGAGAGGCTTTTTGCTGAGTAAAGGGTTTGTGATGGGCATAGGTTATAAGACCTTGTTTCTCCTTAAGCATGGGAATGACTATCGAGCATACACCCCGGGTACCCTTACAAGGAAGGATGAAGACGGACTCCTACTAGAATTCCCCTGTAATGCTACTAGGACTTGTACCGTGTAATCCTACTAGGACTCCTACCTTGTAACCGACTAGGAACCCGCCCCCTGGACTATATAAAGGAGGGCCGGGTACCTAGCTGAACATCTCACCCAACACCAAGCGCAGGGCGCCATACTTGATCCCCCAAACAGGACGTAGGGGCCGCCACCTTGGCGGCCCGAACCTGTATAAATCTTGTGTCCCATGTCCTTGCGCATACCTTCGAGTTCTCGGTCTCCCGATCACGATCCCCCACCACAATCATCTACTACCTCGGGTACCCCCTTGGTAGATTTGCCGGTCTAAAACACCGACAGCTGGCGCGCCAGGTAGGGGTGATCATCACCACCGGGCGAATTCGAAGGACCTTTTCATCATCAAAATCAATCTACTCGACGACAAGCAAGTCAAGTCGCAATGCAAAGCAAGTCGCCGAGTTCTATCGAAAAACGGAATCGATTTCCGTACTCTGTTCGCGCGTCGGCAGAACACGCTCAACTATGCCGCGCGGCCGGGTGCCTCGCCACGTCGCGCGGCTCGTCGCACGGCTTGTCGTCGACTTCTCTTACGCCGTGTGCCGCCGCGACATCGTCTTGCGGCCACACCGGCTCGTCGTCGACTACTTCACCTCGCACAGGCTCGTCATCGACTACTTCGCCTACGCCGCGCGTCCGGGTGCCTCGGCACGTCACGCGGCTTGTCGTCGACTACTTCGCGTACGCCGCGCGTCCGGGTGCCTCGGCACGTCGCACGGCTCGTCATCGACTACTTCGCCTACGCCGTGCGATCGGGTGCCTCGGCACGTCGCGCGGCACGTCGTGTGGCTCATCGCGCAGCTCGTCACGCGGCTCGTCGCGTGGCTCGTCGTCGACTACTTCGCCTACATCGTGCGTCCAGCCTCGTTGGCTCGTCGCACGGCTTGTCGTCGACTTCTATTACGCCGTGTGCCGCTGCGACATCGTCTTGCGGCCACACCGGCTCGTCGTCGACTACTTCGCCTCGCACAGGCTCGTCGTCGACTTCTCTTACGCCGTGTGCCGCCACGACATCATCTTGCGGCCACACCGGCTCGTCGTCGACTACTTCGCCTACGTCGTGCGTCTAGCCTCGTCGGCTCGTCGCACGGCTTGTCGTCGACTTCTCTTACGCCGTGTGCCGCCGCGACATCGTCTTGCGGCCACACCGGCTCATCGTCGACTACTTCGCCTTGCGTAGGCTCATCGTCGACTTCTCTTATGCCGTGTGCCGCTGTGACATCGTCTTGCGGCCACACCGGCTCGTCATCGACTACTTCGCCTACGCCGCGCGTCCGGGTGCCTCGGCACGTCGCGCGGCTCGTCACGCAGCTCGTCACGCGGCTCGTCGTCGATTGCTTCCCCTCACGCGGCTCGTCGTCGACTACTTCACCTACGCCGTGTGATCGGGTGCCTCGGCATGTCGCGCGGCTCGTCGCACGGCTCGTCGTCGACTACTTCGCCTCACGCGACTCGTCATCGACTACTTCACCTACGCCGTGCGATTGGGTGCCTCGGCTCGTCGCGCGGCTCGTCATCGACTACTTCGCCTACGCCGTGCGATCGGGTGCCTCGGCTCGTCGCGTGGCTCGTCGTCTACTGCTTCGCCTCACGCGGCTCGTCGTCGACTGCTTCACCTCACGCGGCTCATCGTCGACTACTTCGCCTACGCCGCGCGTCCGGGTGCCTCGGCACGTCGCGCGGCTCGTCGCGCAGCTCGTCACACGGCTCGTCGTCGACTGCTTCGCCTCACGCAGCTCGTCGTCGACTGCTTCGCCTCACGCGGCTCGTCATCGACTACTTCGCCTACGCCGCGTGTCTGGGTGCCTCGGCACGTCGCGTGGCTCGTCGTCGACTACTTCGCCTTACGCGGCTCGTCGTCGACTACTTCACCTACGCTGTGCGATCGGGTGCCTCGGCTCGTCGCGCGGCTCGTCGTCGACTACTTCGCGTACGCTGCGCGTCCGTGTGCCTCGGCACGTCGCGCGGCTCGTTGCGCGGCTCATCATCGACTAATTCGCATACGCAGTGCGATCGGGTGCCTCGGCTCATTGCGTGGCTCGTCGTCAACTACTTCGCCTACGCCGTGCGATCGGGTGCCTCGGCTCGTCGCGCGGCTCGTCGTCGACTACTTCACCTATGCTGTGCGATCGGGTGCCTCGGCTCCTTGCGCGGCTCGTCGTCGACCACACGCCGTCTCGCGGCTCGACTACTCCGTGCGCCGCCGCTAGACTTGTTGTCCGGTCGCACTGGCTCTACTTCAGCCACGCCGTGCGTCGGGACTACTTGTCTCGTGGCAACACCGGCTCTACTTCGAGTACGCCGCGCACCGCCGCGACACCATCTTTCGGCCGCATCGCGTCAACCACTCATCTTGACTAGTTTTCCAAACTAGTCGAGAGCGACAGAAACGCCCCAACAACTAGTCGGAATCAACTCTGACTGGTCAAACTTCAGCAACAATCATCGCGGCTCCATCTCCGACCGCCACGGCTTCATCTACAAGAACGCCCTAGCGGCAACAGCTAAGTCATTTATTTAAATGATTGTTTTTTCTTCTTTGGCTTGTCTTCCATGCGCAGGACAAACACGCCAAGGACTACCCGTCTGTGCATGCTTCTACACGAGAACTACCCTTCAGAACTGCACAATCTCCAGTCCGCTATGCCGGCACAAGTCGACGCCAACGGTCGCAATCTAAAGTACGCTACAGCGGCACAACTCGACTCCGGTCGCATCAACAGTCTGCCCAGGCAGCAACAGCTAAGTCATTTATTTAAATGATTACTGCTTTCTTTTCTTGGCTTGTTCTCCTCATCATGTAGGAAAACATGCCGACTACTCATCGGTGTACGCTTCTCGGCGGGTTTTTCACGAGGGCTACACTCTGCTGACTACTCTTGGGGTATATTGATCAAGTCACCACGAGCCTATTTCATCAACTCGGGGGCTATCCCAAGGAGGCACCTTCAAGCCCGCTCCGGCGGCAACCGTACCTTGGGTCTGAAATCCATGGCCCAGGTACTCAAGTCGACTCCGGTCACACCTTCATGCCCGCTCCGGCGGCAACCGTACCATGGGTCTGAAATCTATGGCCCAGGTACTCAAGTCGACTCCGGTCGCACCTTCAAGCCCGATCCGGCGGCAACCGTACCTTGGGTCTGAAATCCATGGCCCAGGTACTCAAGTCGACTCCGGTCGCACCTTCATGCCCACTCCGGCGGCAATCGTACCTTGGGTCTGAAATTCATGGCCCAGGTACTCAAGTCGACTCTGGTCGCACCTTCAAGCCCGTTCCGGCGGCAACCGTACCTTGGGTCTGAAATCCATGGTCCAGGTACTCAATTCGACTCCGGTCGCACCTTCAAGCCCGCTCTGGCGGCAACCGTACCTTGGGTCTGAAATCCATGGCCCAGGTACTCAAGTCGACTCCGGTCGCACCTTCAAGCCCGCTCCGGCGGCAACCGTACCTTGGGTCTGAAATCCATGGCTCCGGTGCTCAAGCCCGCTCCGGCGGCACAACTATTCGTTTTCTCTAATTTTTCGTTCGATTTTGCATTCTGGAAGTGCTTTTTATTTTTTGCATCTTAAAGTCCACTCCGCGTGGCACAAAGTCGACTACTATAGTCGCATCTAAAGTCCGCTCCGCGCGGCAATCCAAAGTCGACTTCTAAAAGTCGCATATCAAAGTCCGCTTCACGCGGCAACTAAAGTCGACTTCGGTTTTCAAGTCGCATCTCTTATGTCCACTCCGCGTGGCACAAAGTCGACTTCGGTCGCATCTCTAAAGTCCACTCCGCGTGGCATAAAGTCGACTTCGGTTTTCAAGTCGCATATCAAAGTCCGCTCCGCGCGGCAATCTAAAGTCGACTTCGGTTTTCAAGTTGCATTCTAAAGTCCACTCCGCGCGGCAATCTAAAGTCGACTTCGGTTTTCAAGTTGCATTCTAAAGTCCGCTCTGCCGGCATCTAAAGTCGACTTCGGTCGCATCTAAAGTCCGCTTTGACGCCACAGCTACTTCTCAAGCTACATGACTCGACGTCAAATTACTACTCGGAAACTCTCCAGCTCGGGGGCTGCACTCAAATTACTACTCGGGCATAACTTCAGTAGGCTTCGCTCGCTCTCAAGCTCGGGGGGCTCCGCACCAACAACTACTCGATGTGGCTCCTACGGCTCTCTTATCTCAGGGGCTACACGCTGCAAGAATACTCGGATGATGGCTTTCACGAACACCGAAGACCCTTGGATTGATTACCTAATCATTTCAAGGCTCGGGGGCTGCTATGCTATACCCATCATTCAATTTTTCAAGACGGAAGATTCAGAATCAAGACTGACCCTCAGCTAGAGTCTGCGACTCAACCCAAGGCTCGGGGGCTACTCCATATGGAGTGCGATTTTGCAACCGCACTTCCACATAATCTCGACTTCAAGACTGATGAGCTGGACCACCTTCCAGCCTCGTGGCAGTTCAAGTGCTATTGAAGACTTCTCCAAGCAGTACTCGAGGACGCTCAATAACTACTCGAAGAGGCTTCAAGACTACTCGGACTACTACTCTCGACTACAATGTGATCGGGGGCTTGTCGGGCATACACCCCGGGTACCCATACAAGGAAGGATGAAGAAGGACTCCTACTAGAATTCCCCTGTAATACTACTAGGACTTGTACCGTGTAATCCTACTAGGACTCCTGCCTTGTAACCGACTAGGAACCCACCCCCTGGACTATATAAAGGAGGGCCGGGTACCTAGCCGAACATCTCACCCAACACCAAGCGCAGGGCGCCATACTTGATCCCCCAAACAGGACGTAGGGTCCGCCACCTTGGCGGCCCGAACCTGTATAAATCTTGTGTCCCATGTCCTTGCGCATACCTTCGAGTTCTCAGTCTCCCGATCACGATCCCCCACCACAATCATCTACTACCTCGGGTACCCCCTTGGTAGGTTTGCCGGTCTAAAACACCGACAATGACCTTTTGATTGTTCAGATATACGTGGATGACATAATCTTTGGTGGCTCTTCTCATGATCTTGTTGCCAGATTTGCAGATGACATGAGCAGGGAATTTGAGATGTCCATGATGGGCGAGCTGCAGTTTTTCTTAGGACTCCAGATCAAGCAGTGCAAGGACAGGACATTTGTACATCAGGCGAAGTACACCAGGGACATGGTGAAGAAGTTTGGCATGAACGACTCCAAGCCGCTGACTACACCGATGAGTACCACTACGGCTTTGGACGCGGACGAGGATGGTGAACCCGTGGACCAGAAGGAGTACCGGAGCATGATCGTCTCCCTCCTCTACTTGACGGTGACGAGGCCGGACATACAGTTCTGTGTGTGTCTGTGTGCTCGTTTTCAGGTTTCATTGAGGACTTCACATCGGCAGGCCGTCAAGCGGATTTTCAGGTACTTGAACTACACTCCTTAGTTTGGTCTTTGGTATTCTGCCTCCTCGACACTCAGACTTCACGGGTACCCCGATGCTGATTTTGCTGGGTGTCGGTTGGACCGCAAGTCTACCTCTGGGTGTTGCCAGTTTCTCAGTTCTTCTTTCGTCTCTGGGTCATCTCGCAAGCAATCCAATGTAGCCCAGTCCACTACAGAGGCCGAGTATGTAGCTGCTGCTAGTTGTTGTTCCCAGCTCCTATGGATGACCTACTCTATGAGCAATTTTGGTGAGGAGTGCTCCCAGGTTCCACTCTTTTGTGACAGCACCAGTGCCATAAGTGTAGCCAAAAACCCAGTCCTCCACTCCAAAACAAAACACATAGAAGTGAGGTACCACTTTCTGAGGGACAATGTTGAGAAGGGAAACATATCTTTGTCCTATGTGCCTACCCAAGATCAGCTAGCTGACATTTTCACTAAACCACTTGACCAAGTCACTTTAACTCGCTTGCGGGGTGAACTTGGGGTGTGCTTTCCTTTCTAGCTAAGTCTTGGAGCTTCTCATGTATATATGTGATATATGCTTCATTTCGTTGTATTCCATACATGCATTTTACTTTCTATACAAAACCTGGTAGGATAGCCATCTTTGGATCGCTTGTGCTAGGAAAAGCTTCTCTTATATACATTGATCACTGATGTGCTATATGTGAGATATGTGCATGTTTGGTAAATGGTGATGTGAATGCTATGCTCTTGATGGTTTTGCCATATATTTATGTTGAGATAGCTTTCCTTTTATGAAAATGCTAAAATTGTGTCTCTCATGAGTAGATGCTTGTCAATGCTCAATTTGTGCTCAAATGCCTATATCATGTTTACTTTGTGCTTGAGTATCATGTTCTCTTTGCTTGGGGTCAAAGACCTATTTGTCATTGTAAATGTTTAGCCCATTTGTTCACTTTGGGAGGAGCATAAGCTTCTTTTTGCCGCAAAGGTATTTCATGTACCATGTTTAAACTTGAAAATGAAATTGGTGTATGAATTGCCTTATGCTTGAAAAATGAGCTCCAAATCATGATTTATGCTTTAATATTCATATCTTGGGTGCTAAACCATTGCATGTTGTCTACCATGAGAAGTCTCATTTTAAGAAGTAGACAAATGGCTCAATGGCTTTAACATGACTTGAGTAGCTTGTGGGCGTTTATAATGATCTTGTGATGAGAATTTGTGATCTTGTATAAACTTTGGATGATCTAGTGTAATTGTGCTCAAATTGCCATGGATAGGGTCTTGCTCATGAGATGAATGTTTCTTTGTGAAAATTTCTTAAAAATGCTTTTGGCCATGTCACATGCTTATATGTCTCAACCTTCTTGATGGCAATGTGCTAACTACACCATATTTACTTTTCTTGCTCTATGTCTCATTTGTAGCATTTTGTTATGCTCTTTGTATATTTGACAAGCTTGGTAGATTGTATATGCTTTGACATGCATTTTTCATGAAAACAAGGGAAAGAGTTTCATATACCTTGATTCATGCATTGTCAACAAGGGGGAGAGTTTTGGGGAAAATACATGAAAGGGGGAGAATTTTCATGCATTGGGAGATTTTGTGGAAAATTTGTATGCTTTTGTGAGATGTTGCATGTGAGGAGAAAAATTGAGAAGAAGAGGTTGCATTTGCTCAGGGGGAGTTTGCATATGTGCAGGGGGAGCTCCTTTTGTTTTGCCTGAGCTTTGTGCTTTGTGATGTGCTCTTTGTGAGTTTTGGTTTGTCTCGGCTGTGTTGAGCTGTTGCCCTTGCCTTAGGGGGCCGAGACGTGGTCTGGTGAGTGATCTTGTTTTTCGCTTGTTCGTTGGCTTTGGATCACTTGTTGGAGGTTGGTGTTCATGGTTGTTTTCTTTTCTTTTTCTCTTTGTGATTTCTATGGGTGTTGTCAATGCACTCATCAAGGGGGAGATTGAGGACCAGGTGTGGAGAGTCGCTCCTTAGTGATGAGTGATTGACAATGTTGTGTGGACTAATGCTTGGCTAAGTGTGCAGGTACAGGTTGTGGTTTGACTCGTGTCGGTGCAGGTGAAGAACAAGCACGAAAGGCCTTAGCTGTGGCGGCCTCCGAGTGATGGAGAGGCAAGTAGGCTTGGTTCGATGGACCCGATGGCCGATGGGGTCAAGTGCGAGTCGTGCGGTGCAAGACTAGTGGGTTGAAGTCATGGACATGGGCCGGTGCAAGGTAGCGGATCGAGGCCGAAGCTTGCACGCGGGGTTTGTTGGTTTGCCCACAAAACCATCGGTGGACGGTCTCTTGGTTTGGGCTGCAAAACCAAGTCCAGAGGCCCGACGCGACGGAGACAGTGATCTGGGAGCTTGGGGAAGCTTCGAGGCGGGGGGCACGTGGTGTGATCGCGGGGCTTGCGTCGATGCTAAGCAAGGCCGCGGTGGAAGCGTGTCTACTCGATGAAGACTTGACAAAAATGCCCCTGAGGGGTTGTATCTTCAACTCAAGTTGTTGGGGTAGCGTGGTCATTTGCCTCCTTCGGTGGACTTCATATAAATAGCAGAGAGGTGGATGGCATCTCTCTCTCTTGGACTCTAGGGTTTCCTCCCCCGGTAGATTGCTCTGGACTGCTTCTTTTCCTCTGTATTCCTTAGGCTAGATTCATGTATAGACTCTGACCTCTGGATGTATGGAAGCATTCGGCGTTGCGGTGATCTCCTAGTCCTCTGTGATTTTCGTGTCATTTTCGGGGCTATTTTTGGGGGGTTTCGTTCTTCGCTTGATTCGTGGATTTGAGGGCGTTTTTCCTTGGATTTGTTTGAGGGGATCATGGGTGGATGCCTTGCGCATCTTTGTGTGTGATCTTGACCCCTCAAACACAGGGAAACACCTTCGATTCATGAGTTTTTGGTCGGAGCCCGAGTTCATGGCGGTGGTTCGTGTGATCCGCGATTCCCGTGATTTAGGGAGTTAGAGGCCGAGATTTTTGGGGCATAGCTTCCTCTTGTGACGCTTCTCATCTACCCAAAATCTTGTCTCAAGAGCTCTATCCATTTGGGAGATCCGGTGATGGATTTGGAGAGTTGACTCCCGAGCTCGATTGTTTTTATGCTCTGTTCGCGCCTGGCGGACTGTCCGCGAGTAGCGTGCGGACTGTCCGCGTGACACCTGTTCGTCGCGTGTTCATCCGTGTTCGTGCGTGCTCGTGTTTCGATCGGTTTTGGCCCGAGGTTTTTGTTGCAAGAGGTTTGCGGACTGTCCGCGTAGGGTGTGCGGACTGTTCGCGTGGCTTGAGTTTTGTCTGGGGTTTGCTCGAGGTTTGTCTGTGGTTTTCAGCGATGTGTGCCGGACTGTCCGCCAGGTGGGGCCGGACTATCCGCGAGGCACCGGACCGTCCGTGGTGCTTGCCCGGACTGTCCGAATTTCCTCGGTGCGCTCCTGGAGACTCGGTGCGTTATTGTGGACTGCCTGTCGTGTCTACACGGACTGTCCGCGAGCTGCACGGACTGTCCGCCGTACCCTAGCGAACCGTCCGCCTAGGCCATTGCAGATTTGGCTAAGTCCTTTGGTTCTTGTCTTGTGCTTCCGCGGTTTGTTTCAAGGCTTGTCTCTAGGACTTGTGGGCTTGTGTGTGCCTAGTCTAGAGCTTCTCTGGTGTGTGCGAGTACTCGGAGTGGCAACCGCGGTATAGGCTGAGTTCAACCTTCGGGAAGAATTTTTATCGGCTCCCATTTACTCCTCCCCTCTCTGGTCGCCTATTCAGTCCTTCAGCCTTGCTCGGGAACGACGGGAGCGGCGGATCAGGCAGCGGCCGGCCGCGCTCAGCTCTGGCGTGCGGCGGCGCTGCAGGTGGCGGCGCGGCTTGCGAGGCAGCACGGCGAGGCAGCTAGGGTGCGTGGAGGTCGGGCGCTTGCCTTTTAAAGGGGCGGCGGCGCCCTGCCGTGCCGGCCTCGGCCTCTGGCCATGGCCGGGTCCAGATGGGCCTGGCGGGCCTGCGCAGCTGGGCCGGGCGGCGACGGGTCGGAGCGGGTAGGGTCGGGCCTGCGGGCTCGGCCCAAAAGGAATAGATAGGATTTCTTTTTTTTTCCGAATTACATTTTCAGTGCAAAAGAATTCCAGAGAAACTCTAGATAATTCATTCAAAGCACTAAAAATACTCAGAAAATCCTAAAAATTTCAGGAAAATTCCGAGAGATAGATTGAGACACGAACAATCTAAATAAAATATTTGGAGCTCATGAAAAAGGTTTTAGAGCCTTCTAATAAATAGAATAAGCTCAGAGAAAATGAGAATAATTTCCAAAAAAATCTGAAAAATTCTCGGAAGAGTTTGGTCAGCACCTAAACGTGTTTTAAAACATTGTTGCACTCAAAAACACCAAGATGCATCGGCATGAATACAACACTCACATAAGCATTTATTTAATTTAGAAAATCAAACAAAGGTTTTTCCTGTACTATATTTCCTGTGAAATAAAATATATGTTGGAAAATTTTTAAAATTGAGTGAAAATCGTTGCTTAATTATTCTTTCTATTCACATCCTGAAATTGGGATTTTCAGGGTGTGACAGCTTGCCATGGAGATTCTCATGACCATGGCACTGATTATCAATGAAGGGGTGCCATTCGTCTCATTTCGACTCAAGGATGATGAGCACATAATTTCTAATGAGCAAATTAGAGAGTTGCTCGGTTTTCAGAGGGAAGCTCCGGAGCAAGTGGATGCTAATGAAAGTGTATTGGAAGGATTTTGGAGTATGATTTCAGGGGAAGATAACCGGCAGAGAAGTAGCATCCGGAATCCCATCATCCGGATATTTCATTCTTGGATGAGCAAAAGGATTTTGGGAAGAATGGAGTCCAAGGTCACCGATATGGAAGTTAATTGGCTTTATTCGGCATTGGTTGCAAGGCAAGCCATTGATCCATCATATATCATGATCAATCGGTGGTGTTGTGAGGCAATATCGGGGAGTGGACAAATTGGTTCAGGATGCTTTCTCTCTATGATAGCAATTTCTGTGAAGCCGGGTATTTCAAGGAACCCAAAATTCATACTTGCGGGAAATTCACTTGGGATTGATTACATGAAGCAAGGAAAATACATTAGTGGAGATGAAAAGAGAGGGTACAGGGTGGCAAAAATCAATGTTCCTCTCCCAAATATGAAGTTGAAATTATTTATTGAAGGGAGAGAGAATTGGTTAGAGGAAGGAATTCTCGTACCGGCCAAGAAGAACAAGAGGGGAAGAATTATAGAAGAAGGTTCGTCCTCCGCAGCCCAAGAGCAAGGAGGGGCGGCCTACCATCAACCTTATGGCGGGATTCCTATGCCACCACCCTACTACGGAAGTGTGCCGATGCAAGCATGGGGGAGTGGTGCAGCCATGCCGCCACCTCCTCCAACATATTTTCCACCAACTTTTGTTGTGCCCAATGAAGCATTTGTGGCACCTTATGCAAGCATGCCCCAGCCCCAACAAAGTGCAGCCATTATTGGGGCGTATATGCAAAGGAATGAACAAGACGTTGAGAGGATCTGAAGCCATGTCAACCATTGGCATGAAGGAACGGCGGGAATCACCCATCAATTGGGGCGTCTTCAAATCGTGCCGCGGCATCAATTTCATGGAGGGGCCATGCAACAATATTTTGAGCAAGGATTCAATGAAAGTCAACCAACGGAGCAAGAGCAATCGGATGAGGAGTGAAGAAAGAAGAAAGGGACGGAGCTTTTTAAGTGTGGTTTCATTTTTCCTTTTCCTTTTCTTTATTTTCATCTTGTGTGTGTTTATGTTTGCGTAGTATTTTCTTGTTTTTATTTAATTTCAGCATGTGGTGTAGTAGAAGTTTGTTATCCATCATCATGAATAAGTTCCATCGTTGCTTTTATGATCTTATTATGGATGAAGAGTTTGTACCATGATGATATGTGATGACCATTGCCGCTTTGCTCGATCTTATGCTTGATTTATGCATGTTTAAGCTAGTGCTCTCTTTTAATATGAATCTGAATTTTAATTTAAATGCTAGCTTGATCTTGTGTCGAGGTTATGATAACTCAAGTCCCATTGTTCTTTTTCGTTGCTCTCAACTTTGGATGAATCAAAGAACCTTTTTATTCTCAAAAAGTTATGCTAACCTTGTCACAAGTACCGCTTGCATTTTGCTCTACCCATCCAAAACCTAAGTTTACTTGTGTGCAAAACCTTAATATATACAACATTTATTTTTGGGTGCATTAATTCAAGGCCTGATTTCTCTGGCCCGAGACTAAGAAGCTGGTCATTCCGTTTTTGTGTATCATTCTTTCTGCTAGCCTCTTCTATCCATGCATTGTGAGTTTCCACATTGGGAATTTCGCAAACCTCACCGGATATCCAACCAAAACCCAAACATATCTTTATTGCCTTCACCTCCTTGACCACAACCCAATATATGAGTATGGACGAATATTTTGAGGAAGATTACAAGGAAGGTGCTTCAAGTAAGAAAGGGAGACTTCCAAAAGGATCCCTAGAAGATTTTTCGAGTGTCTCTCTCTAAGAAAAAAAATGAGAGCTTCAATTCCCACCTTGGCATATTTATCACCTCTTTTGCCCGAGGACGAGCAAACGTCTAAGCATGGGGGGGTTGCCAAGGAAGTACTAGTATAGTCTAGAGTTCAAGGGCAGAAAATAAAAAAAAGAAGAGAAAAAGTATGTTGAAAGAAAAAAAATGATGAAAAAAATGATAAAGAAGAAAAAGTATGATGAGAAAAAGAAAGAAAGAAAGAAGAAAAAAAATAATAATAAAGCTCCCCGGTTCTCTAGCTATGTTAAGTGCTTTTTGAGTTTTCAAGATGATTCAAGATCAAGGCCCATAATCATCATTCCAACCATGTGCAATCCGATAACAAGGACTTCGTTTGTGCCTTGGGATCACTCTTTGCCATTTGCACATGTCCACCTATCTAAAAGTGTGTGTTCATCTCTCCTCCCTCCTTGGTAACATTATTTTTCCAATGACCTTTTTGACGAGTCTTGGTAAGACCATGAGAAGCTAGTCTTGTTTTAATAATATCTCAACTATAATATCTTGGTAGGACTAAACTTTCCTTTAGCTCCACATAAAGCTTTCCACCATATACTTTGAGAGAGGAAAGGAGTAGAACAAGTAGGCCTGAGAGACAAGTGAGATAAGAGTACATGAGCAAAGTGCAAGATGGTTATTTTTGATCTTGGTAAAACAATTTTTCTCTTTCTCTCATTATTTATTTTTCAAAATTTCTGAGATTTGTTTAAAAGTTTGAGAGCTTGATCAAGTACTTGTGGAAAGAGCTTGATTGATATCTACCCTCCATAGAGATAAAAGTTAGTACATTATGGAACTTTAATGAATATAAAACTAGAGAGCATTATGTTTTGTCATGTATGATCAAGTGTAGGGTTTGAACATCGAAGGACAACGCTGATATCCATAGAAGGCTTACTCGAGGACAGGCAAGGTTTAAGCATGGGGGGATATTGGCGGTCGATTTCCGTCAACCTAGACACTTGTTTACCTTCTATGTTGGTATTGATTTGATATTCACACTAACGATCCTAACTCCCATTATATGTTATGTTCGCACTCGTGCATGGTTTTTGGAGTTTATTGTTTACACATGAATCAAGAGCTTAAATGAGGACTTCCGGGTAAAGTTCATCAAGGGATTTACAAGGTGATCATGGATCCCGGGACAAGTCAAGATACAAGATGAACATGACTCCAAATGAACCAAGGACTAAAGCGTGAAGCAGAGAAGTGCGGAGGACCTAGACGGAAGATGCGGGAGTTCATACGCAAAGCCCCCTCATCTAAACCACGAGGAAAATGACGTCAAGGGCCCACATGCATCTCGGCAAAAACTCAGGAAGTCGCGAGAAGCTTCGGGAAGAAAACCGGGGACGAACCGGGCCGAGGAGGCCCTGGGTCGGTCGGCCCAGGCTGGCTGGCCTGGCCCATCCCTGGGGCGATTCGTCGCCCCTTTGACCTAGATGATGCTCGGGCTATTTATAGCCCCCGTGCGAAGTTGTAACTATCAAGCCATTCGTCATTCGCCGCCGAGGAGCAGAGGAGCTTGAGGGACACCACCCCGGAGAGGAGGGTCATGTTAGTCGTCTAGGGTTTGCCTAGCCGGCGTGGGAACCTTGCAAGGAAGACCACGTTGGAGTTCCGCAGGTGTGAATCAAGATCAAGGTAGGATCCCGGTTGGATCTTATTCATGTATACATACTTTTGATGGAGTTTTAATGGATCCGATTCCTAGTGATCGAGTACATTTGTTTGCAATTCTTGTTCTTGCTTGGGTGTGTTGATTGTCGATATTTGCCATTTTTATAACCGTCAACTCCTGCAAATTTGAGCATGAATTGCACATCTACACTAGAATAGGAGCTTAAACTCATACTTCCCACCAGTGTCGATGTCTATTCGAATGCAGGTATTTAGCATAAGAAATGGGAGGAATTCATGCACTTTCACTCCACTCCAATCCAAGGCACTCAAATGCTGGCCAATCAGGGGCTGCCACATGGATTCTCCTGGATCCATGATGTCACCAATCCATGTGAAGGACTCTCGACGAATCATACACTGCCACGTCAGCATCACATGGATGCATGGGCCCACATGGAAGCAAGCCAGACGAAGCACAAGCCAGAAGGCTGGCCGAGGGTGTCGGCCGAACCAACCTAGGGTCGGTTGATCCTCCCCCTCCACGTGCTGCTTGCTCATTGCTCCTTGGCTGCATTCCCGGGTGCTTAGGGGCACTTTGAGCCCCGGAGTAAGCCTCCTCCTTGTCTATAAATAGGAGGGGAGGGGCTCCATTTCACACACACTACCAAGCTCTCAAGTTCCACTTCTCTCTTGTGTAGCTCTCTCTCCCTCTCTCCAATTCTGCCCATGAGAGGTGATTCTCACCTCTATGTTGTAGAATGGTGAAGGACCGATTAGGCGAACCAGAGAGGGGGGGAGTGAATGGGAGCCGATAAAAATTCTTCTCGAAGGAGATGAGAACTCCAACAAGACGAACACGGCTTCCAAAACACGTCTCCGACTCAACTACCCAAGTTGGTCAAGACCACACAGCCACTGAAGTGCTACTGGTCCTAGGAACCAACAACCACCTACACCTACTCGAGAACGCAGCGGAAAAACCAACTCGAGTAGCTACAGGGCTACACCGGCCAGACCGGTGAGCAGCACCGGTCAGACCGGTCCCTGCTGGCAAAATCTGAGAACTTCCACAGAAGGCCTCTACACCGGTCAGGCCGGTGTAGCTCGCCGGTCAGACCGGTCCAAGCCAGGAAATCCCAAATCCACCAAACTGACCTACCGAGCTCCAAACAGGACCAAACCCGAAACAACAGCAACACAGGACAACAGGGAACTCATCAAGACGTTCACCCGAGCAAAACTCAACAGAGAGTCTGCACCGGTCAGACCGGTGAGAGGCACCGGTCAGACCGGTGTGACCTGAGCTCTCGGGATGAACAGCGCCCGCGGGTCAACTCCCCCAAATCCAACTCCCGATCTCCCGAATCGCTCCACGGTTTTGCACAAGACTTTGGGGATAGTAGGAACACCTCATGGGCACTCCATAGCCAAGATTTGGTCCACCAATACTTGTCAAAAGAAGAGGAATCGAGGAAATCCAACCAAGAACGCTTCTAACCCTAGAGCCAAGAAAACCCCAAAATCGAGCCCCTTTGCTCACAGATTTGGGTGGGGAATCAAAGGGAAAAGAACCACGAAGGGTTCACACATACATCCCCCACCAAATCCCAAAGAGAAAGGCCTCAAAATCGCTCCAAGAAAAGGGCTCCGAAAATCACCAAAAAGGAGAAACGGGAAAGACACATCTAAGCCTTGAGGAACCACGTCGAATCATCTATACATACCAAAGAGGTTCATACAAGGTATAGCTTGCCGCCCGATCATCCTTCCCTCTCCCAAGATCTCACCATGAAGCTCTCAAGCTAGTCCTACGAAAAATCCTAAGGAAAATAGGAAGGAAAATAGAAAAACCAAATGAGCTAGGGTTCCAAGAGATGGCTGCCATCCTCTCACCACTTGGGTTATATGGAGGCAACCGAAAGACGAAAATACCCTTACTAGCTAACTAGGGATACATGCCCCTCAAGGGCGAATTCGGAAATCTTTGTCTTTGCTCCATCGGACGGATGCCCAGCGACCACAAACTTGCTTAGCCTCGATGCAAGCCTTGCGATCCCGACGCGTGACCTCTACTTCGAAGATTCCGGACTGCGTCGTCGCACACTGGTCAGACCGGTGCTCCTCACCGGTCAGACCGGTACCCACCGGTCAGACCGGTCTGGAGCTGCTGCACCTCCGTCTTCGGTTCTTCGGTCTTGGCTTTGTGGATCAACCATGGAACCCAGTGGTTTTCTGGTGAACCACCGGAAACCCCGCGAACTCGGTGTAGCCTCCGCCAATCACCACTCATGACTCGGCTCCCACGTAGTCCCGGCTCGACCTTGGTTTTGAGGCTCTACCAAGAAACCGTCCATGACTTCATCTTACCGTTCTTGCCACCATGCGGCCCGCAATTGACCCCGCTGGCCACCGGGTCCCTCGAACCAAGCCTACTTGTCTTCTCCACACCTGGAGGCCTCACTGGCAACGACCTTTCGCGCTTGTTCTTCACCTGCACCAACACCAGTCAAGCCGCAACCTGCACCTGCAATACTTAGCCAAGAATCAGTCCACACCACGTTGTTAATCACTCATCACACCAGGAAGCGACCATCCACCGGTCCTCGAACCACACATGGCTCTCAATCTCCCTCTTGATGAGTGCATTAACAACACACACGTTTTGGTAACCAAGAGAAAAGAAAAAGAAAAGAAACGACTAAAAGAAACTCCAACAAGCGATCGAAAGCCAAAGAAAAGGCAAACAGCAAGATCACTTGAAGAAGACAAGTCTCGGACCCCTTAGGCAAGGGCAACGACTCGACACATCCGAGACAAAACATGCTCAAGCAAAGAGCACAAACCATCAAACCAAAGCTCGAAAACCACAAAGAGCTCCCCCTGCACACATGCAAGCTCCCTCTGAACCAATGCAACTCCCCCTGGACGAATGCATGCAAACCACCTCACAAAACAGAGCAGCTGTTTCAGCTTTGCTCTGGACCGGTCAGACCGGTCAACCACACCGGTCAGACCGGTGTGCTAGATCGCCCAGCACCTGAACCTCACACCGGTCAGACCGGTGTGCCTCACCGGTCAGGCCGATGACCACCTGGGAAAAACGGAGAACTGCCCGAGCTCAAAACTAGCTCGAAACCACTTGGAAACCTTCTAAATGCATTCAGTAGGCCAAAACATGCTCAAACTTCTCCCCCTTGTTGACAATGCATGAATCAAGCCAATAATGCAAAAAATGCAACCTAGAGTTTCTCAAATAGACAAAACTCAACATATGATGCTACACATGTCCAAATGAGCAAGTTAGATACTCTATAGCTTCGTAATGACATCATCTTCATGATCACCAAGTTTCACAACCATTGGACGAAGCTAAGATAAAATTGAGCAATTTTGCGAAAATTTACCCTCTCATGAGCAAAGTCCTAAACATGAGCAAAACATGTCAAAATGGCAAAGCCACACAAACTTCATGCTAGGACAACCATTCTAAGCATAAGACCATCATAAACACCCACAAGCACCTCATGTCATGTCAAAGCCACCGAGCCATGTGCCTACTTCTATATATGAGACTTCTCATTGGTAGGCATCATGCAACGGTTTAGCACCCAAAGCAAATTAAAATTAGCACATATGACAAGGGAGCACATTTTCCAAGCAATTTACATTTCATTTTCAGATTTGAAATTGGTACATGAAATGTCTTTGCAACAAAAAGGAACTTATGCCCCTCCACAAGATCAAGCATGGGGGCTAAACATTCATGATGGCAAATAGCCAAGCCACTAAAACATGTCAAGATCATATAAAGGCATTTACTCACAAGAGAGCATACATGTGAGATTTTTCAAAAAACATAGCCATCAACCATGGATATAAACCAAGATTATCAAGAGCTAAGCCAAACTAACCATAGCTTACCAAACTAGCTCACAAAGACATACATATCATTCCATGGTGAACAATGTATATAGGAGAAGCTTTTCCTAAACAATGCATATGATACAAAATGCATGCAACCTAAGATACAAAGATGCCTATACATCATGTTACATATGCCATGCCAAATGCAAGAAATTCACAAAGGAAAGCTATACATATGCTACAAAGGAGCTCCCACACACCAACTCAAGAAATCAAACACACACCAAGCTCCCCCCGCAAATGAGTGAAAGTTGCTTGATCTAGGGGTTTGGTGAAAATATCGGCTAGCTGGTCATGTGTGGGTACATGGATCAAAGTGATTTTTCCTTTCTCTACGTTGTCTCTCAGAAAATGATACCTCACTTCTATGTGCTTGGTTTTGGAATGGAGCACTGGGTTCTTTGCAACGCTTATGGCACTGGTGCTATCACATTGAAGTGGGACATGGGTATACTCCTCACCAAAGTCACTCATGGTGTATGTGATCCAAAGGAGCTGAGAGCAACAACTAGCTGCGGCCACATACTCTACCTCGGTAGTGGATTGAGCAACACTCGACTATTTGCGGGAAGACCAAGACACCAAAGAAGAACCCAAGAACTAGCAAGTCCCAGAAGTGGACTTCCTATCCAACCGACACCCGGCAAAATCCGCGTCCGAAAATCCATGAAGAGCCAAAGAAGAAGACGCGGAGTACCAAAGGCCAAAGTCGGGAGTATGTCGCAAATACCTGAATATGCGCTTGACTGCTTGCCGATGCGAAGTCCTCGGAGACGCTTGAAAATGAGCGCACAGACATACCGAGAATTGGATGTCCGGCCTCGTCGCCGTCAAGTAGAGGAGTGACCCGATCATACTCCGGTACTCCTTTTGGTCCACGTGTTCACCTTCCTCGTCTGCATCAAGAGCTGTAGTCGTACTCATAGGCGTCGCCATGGCCTTGGAGTCCTCCATCTTGAACTTCCTCACAATGTCCTTGGTGTACTTAGCTTGGTGCACAAATGTTCCTTCTTTTGATTGCTTGATTTGTAGCCCGAGGAAGAACTGCAACTCGCCCATCATGCTCATCTCAAATTCCCTGCTCATGTCTTCTGCAAACCTTGCAACAAGAGAGTTAGACGAGCCACCAAAGACAATATCATCCACGTATACCTGCACAATCAGTATATCTCTGCCCTGCCTGAGGAGAAACAAGGTCTGATCGACCTTCCCCATCTCAAACCCTCTCTCAAACAGGAACCCCCTCAGCCTACCATACCAAGCTCTAGGCGCCTGCTTCAACCCATACAGCGCCTTCCTCAACTTGTACACCCGGTGGGGTACTTCTCACTCTCAAACCCCGGTGGTTGCCTCACAAGCACCTCTTCCTCCAACACACCGTTCAGAAAAGCATTCTTCACATCCATCTGGTACAACTTGAACCCTTTAGCCACAGAAAAGGCTAGAAGGATCCTGATCGCCTCCAAACGAGCTACAGGAGCGAAAGTCTCCTCGTAGTCGATCCCCTCTTTCTGACTGTACCCCTGAGCAACAAGTCTCGACTTGTTCCTCACCACTTCTCCTTTCTCTCCCTCTTTATTTTTCCACACCCATTTTGTCCCAATCGGCTTACACACTGGAGGAGGGTCAACCAACACCCAAACTTGGTTCCTCTCAAAATTCTCCAACTCCTCATGCATCGAATTAACCCAATTATGATCAGATAGCGCGTGTCCAATGTCTTTGGGCTCAAAGGTGGCAACAAAAGCAGCATGAGCGAAATGAGAATTGTTCCGAACCCTCGACCGTGTAGTACGTTCATTCGTGTCGCCGATGATTCTCGAAGCTGGGTGATCCACTTGCACTCGCCGGGGACGTTCTCGCCTTGATGCTACCTCCCCCTCAACAGCAGCTTCGCCTTGATCTGGGTTTGTCGTTGTAGGTGTGGGAGAGGGCCCGTTCACGATCGTCGTCAAAGTAGTAGGTACATGTTCAGCTGCGGGCACCACACCGCCATCTTCATCATCTCCATGTTCATGCTCCTCCTCCTGAAAGATCTCCTCGCCAAGTTCGTCGTCACTTGCATACTCAAAAACAAGCTAACTACGTGGCTGTGTCTCGTCGAAGGTTACCTCGCAAGTCTCCACGATTTGGTTAGTTTCAAGATTGAGCACACGAAATGCTCTAGAATGAGATGCATAACCAAAGAAAATGCCATCGACAGACCTAGCCTCGAACTTGTCCAACTTCTTCCCTTTCTTCAGAATGAAGCATTTACAACCAAAGACATGGAAGTGACTCACCTTGGGTGTGCGACCGTGCATCAACTCGTAACAGGTTTTCTTCTTATGAACCCTGAGGTAGATCCTGTTCGACACATAGCACGCGGTATTGACCGCCTCAGCCCAGAACCTTCTCGGAGTCCTATGCTCGTCGAGCATCGTCCGAGCCATCTCGCACAAGGTCCTGTTTTTCCTTTCCACAACGCCATTCTGGGGAGGTGTATACAGACTCGAAAACTGGTGTTCAAGACCCAAGTCATGGCAAAAGGTTTCGAAGTGAGAGTTTTTAAATTCCGAGCCATTGTCACTGCGGATCGCTCGTATGGCATCTCCGTGCCTCTCATTTCTAAACCTCAAGACAAGATCTCGAACAAAACCAAACGTCTCCCCTTTCTCCTCAAGAAAGAACACCCACGTATACCGAGAGTAGTCGTCCACCACAACAAGGACATACCACTTCCCACCCGCAGATCGCACACGAGCTGGGCCAACAAGGTCCATATGGAGCAGCTCGCATGGACGCTCAGTCATCACATCGGTGAGAGGCGGGTGAGAAGAGGCTACCATCTTGGCATGCCTACACGGCGCACAAACCAACTCTTTCTCAAACCTCAACCGTGGCAATCCTCGGACCAAATTGAGTTTACTCAAGCGAGACAAAAGGTCAAAGCTCAAGTGACCCAACTTCCTATGCCACTTCCACAACTCACTCGAAGAACCAGCCAAAAAGCAACGCTCCACACCAGAAGACTGAGAGAAATCAACTCGGAACACTTGACCCTCGGGAACGACCATGCAAACAAGGTCCCCTCGAGAATCTAAAATCCGAGAACCACTAGGCCAAAACAACACCTCAAAGCCCTCATCCAACAACTAGGACACAGAGAGCAAATTGAACCCCAGCGATTGAACAAGAGCAACACGCCTGAGAGTGACCTTGTCACTTACCTTGATCTCACCTTCTGATAGCACACACCCTCGCCCATTGTCCCCAAAGGTGATGTATGTCTTGGACACCACCGGGACGAGACTTGAGAACCACCCCTTGTCTCCGGTCATATGCCTCGAGCAACCGGAGTCAATCAACCAAACGTTCCTCAAGTCTCCGACCTAAAATTCAAAAGCGAGCACGTGAGTGAACAAACGACTCAGCACTGGGGTTAGTACCAAAAGAGTAAAACCAGTGCCGAGCCATTTGCTCCAAAGTGGGGTTAGCACAAACCAAATCATCATGCCTATCAAAACAACCACCACGAACACCACCACGGTAACCACTACGAGGGAACCAACCCTCTCTAGCTGGAGGAGGACGAAAGCCACGAAAGGAAAACCGTGGATCGTTCCTCCTCTCCATCTCAAAGCTACGACTCCTCCCACCCCCGTATTGAGCACGAGGTGGAGAACACCTAGCAAATTGACCACCTGCAAACTTTCCAGACCAACCACCAGAACCACGACCACAAGAACCAAACCGAGCATCCTCACAAGCACGAAAACCAACTCGTTGTCTGCCCAGACCTGCACCGGTCTGACCGGTGTAGCTCGGCTAGTAGCACCACCTGCTGCCTTCCGGTCTCCCCAAGCCGGAACCGTCCTCACAATCGCCTTGGCCCTGGGCATCTGCATACGAGGCTCAGATACACCATTAGAGGGGTGGTACCTGTCCTTGTTAGCCCACTCTCTAGCCATTCTCTCCTCACGCTTCCTATTAAAGCAAAACTCTTCCTTGTGACCATCTCTCCCACAATACCCACAATGGAACTTCATGGGCTGTGGCTTAGGCTTTGGCTTGGGTTGGGGCTGCCCACTCAGTTTCTTACCCTTCTTCTCTCCTTCCTCACCTCCCTTAGGGCTCACAAACTTCACCGGTTTCTGGAAATCATTTGTTGGGTGAGGAAATATGGGTGGATCTGGAGTAGTGTCAAGTTAGTTTCTGAGATGGTTAGGCTTGGGCTCAAACTTGTTCTTGTGTCTGTTTGGTGGTGGGATAGGGATCTCTCCAACTCTCTCAACTCCCTCACCACTGTTCTCTCCAAGCTTGTCAGCCCCAAGTGCCTGACCATCATAGCGTTTGAAAGCCGCTATCATGATACCAAGCTGAGGCTCCTGACCCGACAACCAGCTCATACATTTCCTCAGCTCATCATTCTCATCCTGCAAGCGATCAACATAATGCGCAAGCTCCAAATTCTTAACCGCATGCAATTCACAAGTAGAACAAGAAGTGGGAATAGGCTCTTTCAATTTAGCTTCAAGCGAAACAGTGTAAGCATGCATCTCATCAATCTTTCCATGCAAAACAGGGCAAGAAGTGCAAGCACCTAGCAAAGCAGGTCTAGACTTAAGCTCCGCCACTTCAACCCTAAGCATATCTAGTTCATCACAAGTAGAAGCATGCTTATCCTTAAGAGTAGTAAGATCAGCTAGGTACACAGAGCAATCACAGCAATCAATCTCATCAGAAACCATAGGAGAAGCCTTAAGCGAATCAATCTCAAGCTTAGCATCTAGGTTCTGGGTCTCTAGCTCAGCCACACGGTTCCTAGCATCTTCTAGTGAGGCCCTAAGCTCTTTCCTCATCTTCTTGGCCTCTCTAAGCATGTGATCGCGATTATCAAGCAAGTCCACCAACTCATCATTCTCCTTGCACTAAGAGGAGAGCTCATCACATACCTCATCCTCGGAGTCGGAGTCCGAGTCACTCTGGTGACTCTTCTTGCTGCCGGAGCTACGAGCCATGCCGCAGAAGCCATCTCCCGCGAAGCAGCTCAACCCGCTCAAGTTCCTGGATGCCTTCTTGTTCCTGTGCCGATCACCTTCATCTTCGCTGCTACTCGAGCTCGAGGAGGAGTAGGCGGAGCTGGAGTCGACGTCGCTCACTCCGACCATCGCTCGGGCCTTCCTGCCGCGGCCGTCCTTCTTCCTCGACCGTCGCTCGTCCTTGTGCTTGTTCTTGTGCTTGTGATCACGCCTCGATTGGTACTTGCCATCCTTGCTCGACCGGTGCCTGTAGCCGTCCTTGTAGCCGTCCTTGTTCTCCGTCTTCTCTGGGCAGTCGGCGACGAAGTGTCCTGGCTTGCCGCACTGAAAGCACATCCGTGCTGTCCTCCTCGTGTTCACCCGGTTCTCATGCAGCCTCTCGAACCGCCTGGTCAGCAACGCCAGCTCGTCCTCTCCAAGCACGTCGAACTCCTCGTCTGGCAAAGACATCAAAGAAGACAGAGAGTACATCCTGGAGGATGCGTTAGCGTCAGACTTAGCTCCTTTGCCACCAACGAGAGCAAGACTATGAGAATCAGTCGGGCTCTCGATCTTGGCTGTCATACCACGGTCCAACTCAGCCGACTTGAGCTTCGAGAACAGCTCGTTCACCGTCAAGGTGTCATACTTCTCGGACTCAACAATAGCCTCAAACTTCCCATCCCATACGGTACGATCCAACGAGTGCAAGAGCTTCACGGCTCTATCATGATATCGTATGGGAGCACGGCCACATTAGCTCTCATGTTGTTCACAACGACCGTAAATTGCTGGAAAAGGGCATCGACGGACTCGCCGGGGAGATGAGTGAAGTTCTCGTACTCTCTCCGATAAGTCGCGTACATCCGAGCCTGAACCTGAGCATTCCCAGCATGAGCATCCTTCAACTGCTCCCAAATCCTACAAGCTAAGTCCTTTGTCTGAACCCGATCGAATTCGGGCTGACACAGAGCACGAAACAAGTAGTCGACAGCCTTGTTGTTGGCTTCGAACATATCCCTCGATCCTGGAGCAAGGAAGTTCATTGGATGAACATAAGCTGTGTTCACCATAACGTCCCAAAGGATCTGACCCTTTCCGCGGAGGAACGCTGCCATCCGCCTCTGCCACATCTGGTAGTTCTTCCCATCGAAGTGCGGAGGACCCGAACCCCGTTCCTGGTACGCCATCTTTGGATCTTGGACTGGTAAGAGTCAATGAAGACCCGAACCGGCTCTGATACCAATTGAAGGACCGATTAGGCGAACCAGAGAGGGGGGGGGAGTGAATGGGAGCCGATAAAAATTCTTCTCAAAGGAGATGAGAACTCCAACAAGACGAACACGGCTTCCAAAACACGTCTCTGACTCAACTACCCAAGTTGGTCAAGACCACGCAGCCACTGAAGTGCTACTGGTCCTAGGAACCAACAACCACCTACACCTACTTGAGAACGTAGCGGAAAAACCAACTCGAGTAGCTACTGGGCTACACCTACTTCAGGCCGGTGAGCAGCACCGGTCAGACCGGTCCCTGCTGGCAAAATCTGAGAACTTCCATAGAAGGCCTCTACACCGGTCAGGCCGGTGTAGCTCGCCGGTCAGACCGGTCCAAGCCAGGAAATCCCAAATCCACCAAACTGACCTACCGAGCTCCAAACAGGACCAAACTCGAAACAGCAGCAACACAGGACAACATGGAACTCATCAAGACATTCACCCGAGCAAAACTCAACAGAGAGTCTGCACCGGTCAGACCGGTGAGAGGCATCGGTCAGACCGGTGTGACCTGAGCTCTCGGGACGAACAGTGCCCGCGGGTCAACTCCCCCAAATCCAACTCCCGATCTCCCGAATCGCTCCACGGGTTTGCACAAGACTTTGGGGATAGTAGGAACACCTCATGGGCACTCCATAGCCAAGATTTGGTCCACCAAAACTTGTCAAAACAAGAGGAATCGAGGAAATCCCACCAAGAACGCTTCTAACCCTAGAGCCAAGAAAACCCCAAAATCGAGCCCCTTTGCTCACAGATTTGGGTGGGGAATCAAAGGGAAAAGAACCACAAAGGGTTCACACATACATCCCCCACCAAATCCCAAAGAGAAAGGCCTCAAAATCGCTCCAAGAAAAGGGCTCCGAAAATCACCAAAAAGGAGAAATGGGAAAGACACATCTAAGCCTTGAGGAACCACGCCGAATCATCTATACATACCAAAGAGGTTCATACAAGGTCTAGCTTACCGCCCGATCATCCTTCCCTCTCACAAGATCTCACCATGAAGCTCTCAAGCTAGTCCTACGAAAAATCCTAAGGAAAATAGGAAAACCAAATGAGCTAGGGTTCCAAGAGATGGCTGCCATCCTCTCACCACTTGGGTTATATGGTGGCAACCGAAAGACGAAAATACCCTTACTAGTTAACTAGGGATACATGCCCCTCAAGGGCGAATTCGGAAATCTTTGTCTTCACTCCATCGGACGGATGCCCAGCGACCGCAAACTTGCTTAGCCTCGACGCAAGCCTTGCGATCCCGACGCGTGTCCTCCGCTTCGAAGATTCCAGACTGCGTCGTCGCACACCGATCAGACCGGTGCTCCTCACCGGTCAGACCGGTACCCACCGGTCAGACCGGTCTGGAGCTGCTGCACCTCCGTCTTCGGTTCTTCGGTCTTGGCTTTGTGGATCAACCAAGGAACCCAGTGGTTTTCTGGTGAACCACCGGAAACCCCACGAACTCGGTGTAACCTCCGCCAATCACCACTCATGACTCGGCTCCCACGTAGTCCCGGCTCGACCTTGGTTTTGAGGCTCTACCAAGAAACCGTCCATGACTTCATCTTGCCGTTCTTGCCACCATGCGGCCCGCACTTGACCCCGCTGGCCACCGGGTCCCTCGAACCAAGCCTACTTGTCTTCTCCACACCTGGAGGCCTCACCGGCAACGACCTTTCGTGCTTGTTCTTCACCTGCACCAACACCAGTCAAGCCGCAACCTGCACCTGCAATACTTAGCCAAGAATCAGTCCACACCACGTTGTCAATCGCTCATCACACCAGGAAGCGACCATCCACCGGTCCTCGAACCACACATGGCTCTCAAATGGTGATGAGGAGAGATCTAGATTAGGATTAGTTGAGATGTAGATTAGGGGTAAGGAGTGAGTTGATGTCCTCGTGGATGCTTGTTCTTCATTTACATCAAAGTGAGTATTTCAGCATTTCTTATTTAGACTATAGTGGACATCATGCATGATTGATTTGTTCTTGTGTTCGTGGCTCGTTCATAAGTTAGTGGCTTGTGTTCTTCATGACACAAGGCTTCGATCCTTTAGAGCCAGAGCCGTAGTTCATTTACTTGTTTGCATGCTCTGATCCTGTTTAGTTAAGTAAGTCCGCTGTATCTCGTTTAGCTGCATCCATAGCTTCCTTTCTGCTCCCAGTTCAATGATATGATCTGATTCCGATCTTTCCCTTGTTTGTGGGACCGTATCTATACAGTTGCTATAGTGTAGTTTGCGGGTCGACAGACGTAATCGCACTATAGTGTTTATCTGGGGTACAGATGTGGTGTCTGGGCCCTGGTTTTCCTGCGAAGACCGCGTACGATCGTAGCGTAGAGGTAAGCCGCAGTGGTGACAGCCTGTTGGACCCTTTGTCAACCCTCTACGTCGCGTACCGAGTTGGGCTCGCTTGCAAGCACGTTGGAGTGTTGTCACCCCGCGGGGATGACTGAGACCTGACAGAATACATCTTGAGAGCTAAGTCCCTTAAGGAAGTGCTTCTTGTATCCCGACCTATCCCAGCGAAAGCTGGTGTCCTTGGATAGACCCTCTTTGGTTACTCACCGTCCTAGGAACGAAACCCGACGGGAATACTCATTCTCCTAGAGAGAAGTGCTACAACGGTGTATCCGTGCGCTTGCGGATTCATTCGCACTCGTCAGTGTACCTGAGAGTTTCTTACACGATCACGCTAGTGCACCCAGTGTTGAGATTAAGAAACACCAACAGGGTGTTTTCTTCCTCAATCTATTCTCGAGATAGATTGCATGGGATGTTCTTGTAGCCACGGTGGCTAGAGGTGCATACCCCATCTACCAAGTAGTTCAACGCACTCCTTGCGAGTGTGCTCTAAGATTCGACCACGAAGAAAGGGGAACATCGTTACAGGATGTTGACACTGAGTACAGCGGGGCGACTTAGGGGGTTTGACCGAAGGTCAAGGTTTAAAGAAGCATTCAATGAGATTTGTTTTACTCTCTCTTTTATCTTGCTCGGAACGACGACATAAACACGATCTAGACCCTCTCTAGATCGGTACCACAATGCTTTCTCTTGCTACCTCCTTTGATCTTAGTAGATTAGATGCAATTCGAAACCTCTTAAAGAACAAGTGTTTCTCAGTTATTAGATTGATCTTGCATTACACATTGTTCCACGGATTCAATACCTTGGGTTCACCACTCAAGGGAAGAAGGGTCCCTTGACTACGACAGAGGATTTGTCTGCTTGCAAGTCCAAACGAATTTTGCAATGATAATAAAATGTCAACATATATACACTTGTCTGTGGGAAAACTTTTTTTGGCTACAGCGTGGGCTTTTCTCCCGCCAACTTACCAGAACCACTCTGTGCTGTTGTTGGGGCTGATGTGTCCAGTTACCGCAAGGCTGCTGGCCACATGGAATACGCGGCACTTGGAAACAAGGAGTTACACATTGTTACTCCCAAAGGTCCTCCCTACAAAACATCAAAAGATCGGTCCTTCCTCGTTCCTAACTTCCCCCTTGTATGACTATGTTATTGCAATATATCTGTTGTTCTCCCTCTACCTTCTTTTTTGCCTAGTTCCTGTTGACGGCTGTTAAGTGCCTACTTTAGCCGTCAATATACTCATGAATAAAGGAGCATAAGGCATTTCTTACACGTATTTAGTTAAGAATAATGTAGTTCCACTTGTCCTTGGAGATTATTTGATTGCAGGAAAATAAGCAAGAGAAGAGTGCTAATCTCACCTCTTATGGTCCATGCCACATCACCTCATCCTATGTGGGCTGCCAACAAGGATGCCATGCATGCACACCTGCCAACTAGGGAGCCATGCATGCATGCCATGCAAGCAATCCAAGTGAAGCAACCCTCGACGAATCAGAGTGTGACACATGGACTTCACATAGATCCACGGGCCCACAAAGGCAAGCAAATCGCGCCAAAACAGGGTGGACACCGGGAACCGACCTAAGGACCCACAGGGCAGCCTCCAGGAGGAAGCACACCCCGAGTGGGGCCCACTGGGGGTCGGCCGACCCCACAGGTCGGCCGAACTGACCTTGTGGCCGCCACTTAGGGGCTTCCACGTGGTGGTTCCCTATTGGTCCTAGGCGCCATCCCCGTGGTGTTTGCCTCCATTCCTCGCCGGTGCACGGGCCTATAAATAGAAGGAGAGGGGGCTCACTTATGAGACATCCACACTTGCAACACCTCTCTCACTTTTAGTCTCAAGGCTAGGAGGTAGGCTAGAGTAGTTCTAATTCAGGTTCCAAGTCTACTTTGGGATCTAGGTTTGAGTTGTCTTGTGTCTTATTTCATTTGTATGACTTTGATCTACTTCAGTTATTTATCTATTTCATATAAAGTTGTGTTAGTATGCATGAATGATTTGTTCATGTGTTCTTCACCTGTTCATCATTTAGAGGCTCCTGTTCTTGATGAACAAGGCCTTTCGATCCACTTGACGGGTGACTTTTACATGTTTCTGGTGTTTGTTCATAAGTTAGAGGCTCGTGTTCTTCGCGAACACGACCCTTTGATCCAGTTGAATAGACATAGGAAAACACGAATCCGTTTGTGTACTTAACCTGGTTTGATCTAATTAGATGACATGATTGCGTTGTATGAAGTCTGTGCTTAAGCTACGGTACTCGGTGTAATTGGCTGGTTTATCTGGTGGCTTGACCTAGGTCACAATAGCCCGGGCCGGTCAAGTCCGGCTAACAACATAAGCATGGTGCTTGGGTTGCGTAGCTACCTTACATATGAGTTTATCCCACGGTTTGTCTTGGGGTAGGCCGCGGTAGTGACAGCCGTTGGTCCTCTGAAATCCCCCACGTTCGGATAAGCTGTAGGAGTCTAAAATATAACAGCTGGAGTTGTGCGGAAGCAATGCGGGAGGTTATCTCCCCGTGGTACCTGGGTGCTTAAGTCAATGTTCTTCAACGCTAGTGTATCTAACTCGTTCCTACCAGCTTTATCTGTATAGTACATAAGAACCTAGAACTAACTCGTGTGTCACCTCCTATGCCTAGGACCCCTTAGAGAGAGAGTGAGTGTGTGTGTGATCACACTACCCCTATTATCATATTCTTACCCCTGCACTTGAGTGTCTGGTTCATTTCTGTATATGATCTATACTCATTGCAATAGAATTGATCTTGTCATTCCGCCAATGCCTTCCTTGGATTCGATACCCTTTGGAATACTCCTTTGGGGAAATGCTACAATGGTACTTCCGTGCGCTTACGGATCTCTATAACGTTAAGATTTACCAACCAGCATTTCTGGCGCTGTTATCAGGATGGGTTCCAAACCTGTTCTTAGGTGATTGCGTTAAGAAATGACAACAAGCATTTCTGGCGCCGTTGCCGGGGAAGGCTTAAGGATGACGTATCAACACTTTGCATATGTTTATGATCATGACAGGAATAAAACAGTTCTTAATGCAGGCTAACTTGGATTGTCTTCTTTGTCTATTGATGATGAAGACAGGTAGTGCATGACTGGTTTCGACTTGCCATCGAATTTTACTAAAGATCCTGAGTCACTCGTAAGGAAGGCACGAAATCATTTCGGCTCTCCTTTGTGTGAACATTCGGAAGTCGATCCAGCTTCCTTTGTGCCATGCGCATCAACTTCCATGGCCAACCCTGTCGACAGGCCCTGTGGCAAGCCTAATGAAGATGCGAGCGCCCACCTGCAGCAGTTCCTGGAACTATGCAGTACCTTCACTATATGAGGAGCGGAGGAATATGCTATTCGTCTGCGACTGTTTCCCTTCTCCCTCTTGGGAAAGGCAAAGCAGTGGTTTTATGCTAACCATGCAGAGATTAACACTTGGGCAAAGTGCTCCGCAGCATTCCTTGCGAAATTCTTTCCGTTGGGCAGAACCAATGTCCTTCGGGGGCGAATTTCAAGTTTCCAGCAGGCAGCAAATGAGACTACCCCAGAAGCTTGGGAGAGACTCCAGGAGTACATCTTGCCTTGTCCAAATCATGGGATGGACAACTGGCTTATTCTTCAGAGTTTCTATAATGGGCTGACTCCGACAGCCCAAGGCCATATTGATGCTGCAGCTGGAGGGGCTTTCTTCTCTCTTACTATCACTAAAGCTACTACATTGATTGAGAAGATGGTTACCAATCAAGGGTGGAGTGATGATCGACTCCAGCCACGTCAAAGGGGTACACATACCATCAAGGAAGCAGATATGTTGCACGCCAAGATGTACCTAATGATGAAGAGAATGGATGATCTAGCCAATGAGAAGGCTGCCATGGCCACCACTACTCAAGCTATGGATGCTCGTGACTTGCGAAGTCTGTGGTAATACTGGGCATTCAGGGAATTACTGCCCTACTACTCAGGAGGATGTGATGTACATGAATGGCAACAACAACGGTTATCGTCCACAAGGAGGTCAAACGTGGAATCAATCGTGCCCTTATTATCAAGGAGGTAATCAAGGTAATTCTTTCAACCCAAACCAACCTTCCTTGAAAGATCTAGTCTTCAGGCAAGCTAAGATTAATTAAGGCTTTAATAAGAAAATAGCTGCCTATGATAAGGCCTTTGAGAGCCTTAATGTTAAAATTGATAGCCTGTCGTCTGCTCTTAAGAACCAGTTGAGCTTTAATAAGATGATAGAAACCTAGTTGGCTCAATTAGCTGCTTTGGTTCCCTCTGCTGAAGACGGGAAGATTCCGGGGCAACCCGTGTCCTCCTGTGAAAATGTTAGTGTAGTGTCCACCAGATGGGGTAAGACATCTGGGCGGGCACAAGCCATTGACTATGCACGGAAGCCTATACAGCAGGTACTTGACCCATGGGAATCTTCAACAATCACACATAAGAAAGATCTTGGTTATCCGGCTATCACCTGCAAGATTTACTACCAAAAGATTAAGCATGCTCTTTGTGACCTTGGTGCAAGTGTTAACCTTATGTCCAAGGCCATGTTTGAACAATTGGGGTATCCAGCTCTAACTCCAACTGCAGCAGCCGTCCAACTTGCTGATGCATCGATCCGATATCCAGAGGGGATAGTGGAGAATTTATTGGTATTCGTCCAAGGTTCATGCATCTTTGCGGATTTCGTGGTCCTTGATATGCAAGATGATGAGGGAATGCCACTCATTCTTGGGAGACCGTTCCTGAGTGACGCCAACGCAAGGATCAATGTGGGAGCCAGAACGATCTGATTCCGCATTGGGAAGAGGAACTTGATGTTTCGATTTCAAATGACAAAAGAGAAATGCTATACACTGCAGGGCAAAAATGAGCAAGCAGGGGCATGGACGGAGCCACAGCCCCCGGGACTTCCCACCACTCCAACAAAGTCTAAGAAATCAAGAAGGGTGTGGCGGGAAATACAGAAGTCATCTCCATCAATTTCTCGGGAATGGGGTGACGAGTGGAATTGATCGCCGAGAAAAGTCTCGCTCCCAGACTTAAAAAGATGAGTCCTTTTTGCCAAAAGGTAAAATTGGTATTTATCTCATATTTCCCTTCCAAAGTTTTATTTGATTTTTCCAAATGCATATTTGATTTTTCCAACCTTGCATCTGTATGCTAGATTTTTCTAGCCAATTTCCCTTTTCAAATAAAATTCTGAAAATAATTTCTCGAGTGGAAAATCAAAGAATAATCTTTTCGAGCAACATTTTGGGCGAATCTGGACCTAGACATCTGGGCAGGACATCAAGTAGCCGTTAGAGAGCCATTGCAAAAAGCTGGAAGCAGGCGGGCCCGGCAGGAGGGCCAACGGTCATGTGGGCCCCGCCTCTTCCAACGGCTCCTAGCCGTTGCCCTTGTCCTCTACCCCAGTGCCTGCCTCGGTTGCCTATAAATAGAAGGGGGATTGAGGGGTTTCTTCACCCAATCACTCATTTCCATCATCCTCTCTCCCTCTTTGCTCTTGCTCTTTGGTTTTCTTGGATTTCTTGCTCAAATGGGAGTGTCAAGCACTCTCTCTAATTTGTCGCTGAATATTGAATATTGGTGGAGCAAGCTCGGTAAGGACTTCATTTCGATTTTACTAACCCATCACCGAGTTGCTCGTGTTGTCCCATTGTTGTGCAAGATGAGTTGGATTGCCGGTGCGTACCGGAAGGTGACCCGCTCACGCCGTTCTAGGGACGGAGAGGGCTCATCTCACCACTCCAGAGCTACACCAAGTCCAATGTCAACCGACCGTGAAGAAGAGGAAGAGGAGGAGCTACCCGCGCCATGAGCCGAAAGGGTGGTCAACACCAATGCCGCCTTCATCGACTTGAGGGACGACCGGGAGAGACAGGCCTATGCTCTCATCAAGGATCGAGTCTTCGCCAACACCAAGGAGTTCGACTCGGCCCTTCTCGAGAAAACATGTATGGACTCCGAGTTCGATTCCATTTAGCATGCTCTTGGTTGGGAGAACTTTGTTCTGGTGTGGGAGATCAGTTCTAGGCCTCTCACCATTTAGTTCCTCTGTACTCTTTGGGAGGATGAGACCGGTATTACGTTTCGTTTCCATGGAACGTCATATCGAGTCTCATGGCATGATCTTAGTCGTGCTCTCGGTTTTCGTCGTCGTTGTGCTATTTCTCTTGGTCAAGCTTGCAGTGATTTTGTTCGAGACAGTTTTTGGGAAGAGATTTCTGGTCGGCCTGTCCGTGGCAAGTTAGCACCACGGTGCAATGACATCTTGCATCCTACTCTCTGACTGTGGCACAAGTGGCTCGCCATCACACTTTTTCCGAGGGATGATGTTCGAACCGTGCGCACCGACGAGATGAGGATATTATACGCCGCAGTCAGACGAATCAGAATTACCCCAGTGCAAGCTATGATTCGGCAGTGGTTGACAAATTTTAGGATGACGGGTTCTATTGAGTGTACGTCCCTGATCTCATGTATCATTTCGAGTCTTGGGATTTCAATAGGGGCTAACGTTCCCTACATTGATACTCCCCGGGCCATGATAGATGAGGCGCATCTGATTCAAGGACATACTCTTAAAAAGGGTCCGGATGATTCCTTGGTTTTCTTTTACCCTGGCCACGCAAACCAGATTCGGTTACCTAACCCGGATTTCCGTTTGTACGGCCAAGGGCCACTGACCGTTCCTCTTGAGGAACCTCGTCGTTCTAGTTTTTCTGGAGACAGGGTCACTAGGAGTGCATCGAGGAGGGCAGCAACAGCACAGCAACTGCCACAACATCCGCCGCCACAGCCATCACCTCAGCCACAGCCTCAGCCTACACCACCGCTGTCTGGCGCATGGGCCTCGGCCGGGTACATGTCTGGAGTTACACCCGGATATGCCCCCGGTTGGAACCAACCCATGAGTCAGCCAGGTGCGAGTAGCTCGACCTGCGCTAGTGCAGGGAGTGGCGAGTGGGTTCGGCCCGCCGATCCTACCTACGGGGATTCGTCTTCATCGTCCGGGTTGCGCTCGTCATCTCGTGGGGCCACCCTCACTCAGCAGATGAGCGAGCTCAACATCCGTGTCGGTACCATGGAGGAGACGATGCACCAGCAAGCTGAGTCCACTCGGGACTGGCAGTGTATGACGGGCGAGAGGATTCACACCATGGAGCAGAGACAGCTGCGACAGATGGAGGAGCAGAGGGCTTACTACGCGTGGTTGGGATACCACCCTCCACAGCAGTGAGCCTGAAGCTAGCTTGGGGGAGGACCCCCATTCTGAGGTAACTTGTATCTCCTACTATTTTCAGAACCCCATATGCTAAAAACACATAAAAATCTGAAAAAAGTTAAAAAGACCAAAAATATTTATTTGCTTTCCTAAATTAGTTTGTTTTCATATGCGTGGTAAAAGTGTTCTTATTCTCCATGGTTGAAATGATGAATAGTTGCTCTGTTTATTCCTCTTGTATGTCTTGTTTACAACTTAGTATCCTATCCAAGTTTTGAGTTTGTTGGCTAGTATGATCGAACCAGAGCTTGAAATTTGTGGGTAGCAAAAAGCAGATCTTTGCCTAAGTTGTTGCGAGGTATGATATGGTATAATAGAGTTGCTATGAGCTAGTAGTAAGTGATGTTTGATATCCGGAGTTTTCTTTTGAAAAAATGTTAAAATGATAAGTTCCTCAATGATAAGAAATTCCTATCCAAGGCCATATGTAGATTTTAGCTTATGTTAAACCTCCACATATGCTGCTTGATTTCCTCATTGAGTTTTGTCGAATTGTTGTGACCCTGGGCGAGTAGCTTGTCATACTCCTATGATCAAGATCACGTACACACCACCATATGCGAAACTTCTACACTGGAAGTTAGCAACCATCATTTCATCCATTTCCCATCCATTCCACAAAATAAAGCTCCGCGCATGTTTCATGATTACTCTCCCTCCAAAAATATTCAGCAAGGACTATGGGCTATGTTAAAAAAAAGAAAAGAAACATGCTCAAGGGCATGCATAAAAAAAGAGAAAAAGATAATAAAGAGACATAGCCCAAGTCTCAAAAAAAAATTCAAAAAGGAGGAGAGTAAAATCATGCAAAGAGGAGTTCATTATCCATCCACCATACACACACTTTTGCACATCTTGATCAGGGTGTATGACTTGTTCTCCCAAGGATCCAGTTTTTGACTCAACAATACATGAGAAACAGGTATGCCACATGTTTTCCCTACCTACAGCTCCACATATCAGCTTATTAGGAGTAGGTAGTAAAAGAAGGCAAATCAAAGCCTTGGTGAGGAATCATACACATTGAGCGATCCGAGAGTATCATTTGAGGAACTTTGATTTCTTTTTGAAAAAAAACCTGCAAAACCTCCGGATTGATAGCTGATCAAGGTACATGTGATTAGTAATCTCTATACAACCATTCTATCTTTCAACCGCCCAAGGCAGGTGAAGCTACATGCCCCATATTAATCGAGTGAAAGGTAAGATCAATGCCAACTTCTTCAACTCTTGATAGAGTACCTAGCTGTATCTTGTTATACATTAGGAATATAACATCGTAGCAACTCCTGATCAACCGACCTAAGTCCTTAATCTCTTGCTCGGGACGAGCAAGAGGCTAGCTTAGGGGAGTTGTTGACGGCTGTTAAGTGCCTACTTTAGCCGTCAATATACTCATGAATAAAGGAGCATAAGGCATTTCTTACACGTATTTAGTTAAGAATAATGTAGTTCCACTTGTCCTTGGAGATTATTTGATTGCAGGAAAGTAAGCAAGAAAAGAGTGCTAAACTCACCTTCTATGGTCCATGCCACATCACCTCATCCTAGGTGGGCTGCCAATAAGGATGCCATGCATGCTCACCTACCAACTAGGGAGCCATGCATGCATGCCATGCAAGCAATCCAAGTGAAGCAACCCCCGACGAATCAGAGTGTGACACGTGGACTTCACATGGATCCATGGGCCCACAAAGGTAAGCAAATCGCGCCAAAATAGGGCGGACACCGGGAACCGACCTAAGGACCCACAGGGCAGCCTCCAGGAGGAAGCACACCCCGAGTGGGGCCCACAGGGGGTCGGCCGACCCCACAGGTTGTCCGAACCGACCTTGTGGCCACCACTCAGGGGCTTCCACGTGGTGGTTCCTTATTGGTCCTAGGCGCCATCCCCGGGGTGTTTGCCTCCATTCCTCGCTGGTGCACGGGCCTATAAATAGAAGGAGAGGGGGCTCACTTATGAGACATCCACACTTGCAACACCTCTCTTACTTTTAGTATCAAGGCTAGGAGGTAGGCTAGAGTAGTTCTAATTCAGGTTCCAAGTCTGCTTTGGGATCTAGGTATGAGTTGTCTTGTGTCTTATTTCATTTGTATGACTTTGATCTACTTCAGTTATTTATCTATTTCATATAAAGTTGTGTTAGTATGCATGAGTGATTTGTTCATGTGTTCTTCACCTGTTCATCATTTAGAGGCTCCTGTTCTTGATGAACAAGGCCTTTCGATCCACTTGACGGGTGACTTTTACATGTTTCTGGTGTTTGTTCATAAGATAGAGGCTCGTGTTCTTCGTGAACACGACACTTTGATCCAGTTGAACAGACATAGGGAAACACGAATCTGTTTGTGTACTTAACCTGGTTTGATCTAATTAGATGACATGATTGCATTGTATGAAGTCTGTGCTTAAGCTACGGTACTCGGTGTAATTGGCTGGTTTATCTGGTGGCTTGACCTGGGTCACAATAGCTCGGGCCGGTCAAGTCCGGCTAACAACGTAAGCATGGTGCTTGGGTTGCGTAGCTACCTTACTTATGAGTTTATCCCACGGTTTGTCTTGGGGTAGGCCGCGGTAGTGACAGCCGTTGGTCCTCTGAAATCCCCCACATTCGGATAAGTTGTAGGAGTCTAAAATATAACAACCAGAGTTGTGCGGAAGCAACGCGGGACGTTATCTCCCCGTGGTACCTGGGTGCTTAAGTCAATGTTCTTCAACGCTAGTGTATCTAACTCGTTCCTACCAGCTTTATGTGTATAGTACATAAGAACCTAGAACTAACTCGTGTGTCGCCTCCTATGCCTAGGACCCCTTAGAGAGAGAGAGTGAGTGTGTGTGTGATCACACTACCCCTATTATCATATTCTTACCCCTGCACTTGAGTGTCTGATTTATTTCCGTGTATGATCTATACTCATTGCAAAAGAGTTGATCTTGTCATTCCGCCAATGCCTTCCTTGGATTCGATACCCTTTGGAATACTCCTTTGGGGAAATGCTACAATGGTACTTCCGTGCGCTTGCGGATCTCTGCAACGTTAAGATTTACCAACCAGCATTTCTGGCACTGTTACCAGGATGGGTTCCAAACCTGTTCGTAGGTGATTACGTTAAGAAATGTCAATAGTTCCACAGTTATGCAACACTTATGAATTTAGAATGGTGATTAGGAGTATGCTCGAATCAATTTGAAATAGATTAAACAAAATCGGCATAATAAGATGGCATCTGAGGACCAGGTGTGTCCGAGGACCAGTGGAGGGTCGCTCCTTAGTGATGAGTGATTGACAACGTTGTGTGGACTGATGCTTGGCTAAGTGTGCAGGTACAGGATGCGGCTTGACTCTTGTTGGTGCAGGTGAAGAACAAGCACGAAAGGCCTTAGCTGTGGTGGCCTCCGGGTGATGGAGAGGCAAGTAGGCTTGGTTCGATGGACCCGGTGGCCGATGGGGTCAAGTGCGAGCCGTGCGGTGCAAGACTAGCAAGTTGAAGTCATGAACATGGGCCGGTGCAAGGTGGCGGTTCGAGGCCGAAGCTTGCACGCGGGGTTTGGTGGTTTGCCAACAAAACCATCGGTGGACGGTTTTTTGGTTTGGGCCGCAAAACCTAGTCCGGAGGCTCGATGTGACGGAGATGAGGATCCGGGAGCATCGGGAAGCTTCGAGGCGGGGGGCACGTGGCGTGATCTCAGGGCTTGCGTCGATGCTAAGAAAGTCCGCAGTGGAAGCATGTCCGCTCGATGGGAATATCGAAAGACTTGACCATATTGCTCCTGAGGGGTGTGTATCTTCTATTTGAGTTGTAGGGGTAGCGTGGTCATTTGCCTCCTCCGGTGGACTTCATATAAATAGCGGAGAGGTGGATGGCATCTCTCTCTCTCTTGGACTCTAGGGTTTCCTCCCCTGGTAGATCGCTTTGGACTGCTTGTTTTCTCTGCTATTCCTTAGGCTAGATTCTTGTATAGACTCTGACCTCTGGATGTATGGAAGCATTCGGCGTTGTGATGATCTCTTAGCTCTTTGTGATATTCGTGTCATTTTCGGAGCTCTTTTTGGGTGGTTTCGTTCTTCACTCGATTCGTTGATTTGAGGGCGTTTTCTCTCGGATTTCTTTGAGGGGATCATGGGTGGATGCCTTGTGCATCTTTGTGTGTGATCTTGACCCCCCAAACACTGGGAAACCCCTTCGATTTGCGAGTTTTGGTTGGAGCTCAAGTTCTTGGTGGTGGTTCATGTGATCTGCGAGTCCGGTGATTTAGTGAGTTAGAGGTCGAGATTTTTGGGGCATAGCTTCACCTAGTGACGCTTCTTATCTCCCCCAAATATTGTCTCCAGAGCTCAAGCCGTTTGTGAGACCCGGTGATGAGTTTGGAGGGTTGACTCCCGAGCTCGAGCTGTTTTGGTTATGTTCGTGCGTGGCGGACCGTCCACCTGCTATGCGCGGACAGTCCGCGTGGCCCGTGTTCTTCGGGTGTTCGTCCGTGTTTGTGCGCGCTCGTGTTTTGATCCGTAGTGTTCGAGGATTTTGTTCAGAAGAGGTTTGCCGGACTGTCCGCTAGGAGGGGCCGGACTGTCCGCGGTGCTTGCCCGGACTGTCTGAATTTCCTCAGTGTGGTACTGGAGGTTCGGGGTCCTTTTTCGGACTGTCCGCCAAGGGTCCACAAACTCTCCGCCTAGGGATTCACAGATTTGATTCTTGTCTTGTGTTTCCGCGCTTTGATTCGAGGCTTGTCTCTAGGACTTGTAGGCTTGTGTGTGCCTAGTATAGAGCTTCTTTGGTGTGTGCGAGTGATCAGAGTGGCAATCGGGGTATAGGCCGAGTTCATCCTTCGGGAAGAATTTTTATCGGCTCCCATTCACTCTCCTCCCCTCTGGTCGCCTATTCGGTCCTTCAATTGATATCAGAGCCAGTTACGGATCTTCGTGATTCTAACCAGTCTAGGATCCAAAGATGGGTGACTATGGTAAGGGGTCAGTATCCCAGTTGCTTAATGAGGGTTTTGAGGTTTGTTTTAAGTTGGGCGCTTCTCGTGTGCTTGATTCTCAAGGTGATCTTATCTGTACGATCATCCCCGAGGGTCAAATCTTTCGTGCCGATTTTTCCCAGTCTGTTGGTCCTCCTTGATGCTTTGTTGTTGGCGTTTCGGCCGAGCTTTGGAAGTGGCATAGGAGGTTAGGACACTTTAGCTTTGAGTTGCTTTCCCACTTGAGTGGTCTCGACCTTGTCCGAGGATTGCCTATGTTGAAATTCGAGAAGGATTTGGTTTGTGCTTCTTGTCGACATGGAAAGATGGTTGCTGCTTCTCACGCCCCTCTGACTGCAGTCATAACCGAGCGACCTTGTGAGCTGTTGCACATGGATTTGGTTGGGCCAGCTCGTGTTCGCTCTGCAGGTGGGAAGTGGTATGTGTTGGTTGTGGTTGATGATTTTTTGAGGTACTCCTGGGTTTTCTTTTTGGAGGATAAGAGCGACACATTTCGCTTTGTTCAACACTTGATCTTGAGGTTGAAGAATGAGAGACATGGTGATGCCATTCGAGCTATACGCAGTGGCAATGGCACAGAATTCCAGAACTCTCATTTTGATGCCTTTTGCCGTGATCTTGGTCTCGATCGTCAGTATTCTTCTCCATACGTCACTTGCTAGAATGGCGTAGTGGAGAGGAAGAACCAAAGCCTTTTTGAGAGGGCCAGGACGATGCTTGATGAGCATAGGACTCCTAGGTGTTTCTGGGCTGAGGCGGTCAATACCGCTTGCTATGTGTCGAATCGCATGTTTCTTCGTGCTTTCAAGAAGAAGACTTCGTATGAGCTGATGCATGGGTGAAAACCCAAGGTGAGTCACTTTAGAGCTTTCGGTTGCAAGTGTTTCATTCTGAAGAAGGGCAAGTTGGATAAGTTTGAGTCTAGATGTTCAGATGGTATCTTTCTCAGTTATGCTATTCACTCTAGAGCATATCGTGTGCTCAATCTTGACACTAACCGAATCATGGAGACTTGCGAGGTAACCTTCAACGAGACACAGCCATGTAGCTCTTCTGCTAATGAGTGTGCAGGTGACGAGGAAATTGGAGCAAGGATCTTTGAGGATGAGAAGTATGGAGATAGAGAAGAAGACGATGATGGTGTTGATGCTCTAGTGGCTGATCGTGTACATGCTACTTCCACTACGACGACGACGATCGAGGATGGTCCATCCCCTACACCCATTACGATTGAGGCTGTTCGAGTGGAGGCTACTACTGAGGGGGAGATTGTGTCCTAGCGAGAGGCTCCCCGGCGTGTACAGGTGGATCACCCACTGACGATGATCATAGGTGATCTTCATGAACGCACTACACGGTCGAGGACAAGTTACAGTTCTCATTTTGCTCACTCTGCGTTTGTCGCTTCGTTTGAGCCCAAAGATATTCGACACACTTTGTCTGATGAGAACTGGGTGAATTCCATGCATGAGGAGTTGGAGAATTTTGAGAGAAACCAAGTTTGGGTGTTAGTTGATCCACCACCAAATTGCCGTCCCATAGGTACCAAATGGGTGTGGAAGAACAAGGAAGGTGAGAATGAGATGGTTGTGAGAAACAAGTCGAGGTTGGTGGCTCAAGGGTTCAACCAGAAAGAGGGTATAGATTATGGGGATACATTTGCTCCTGTGGCCCGTTTGGAAGCAATTAGGATCCTTCTTGCCTTTGTCGTGGCTAAAGGGTTCAAGTTGTTCCAGATGGACGTGAAGAGTGCTTTCTTGAATGGGGTGATAGAGGAAGCAGTGTATGTGAGGCAACCCCCAGGGTTTGGGAGTGAAAAATACCCACACGGTGTATACAAACTCCTGAGAGTGTTTTATGGGTTGAAACAGGCACCGAGGGCTTGGTATGGCAGGTTGAGAGGCTTTTTGCCGAGCAAGGGGTTTGTGATGGGCACAGTTGATAAGACCTCGTTTCTCCTTAAGCATGGAAATGACCTATTGATTGTTCAGATTTACGTGGATGACATAATCTTTGGTGGCTCTTCTCATGATCTTGTTGCCAGATTTGCAGATGACATGAGCAGGGAATTTGAGATGTCTATGATGGGCGAGCTGCAGCTTTTCTTAGGACTCCGGATCAAGCAGTGCAAGGACGGGACGTTTGTACATCAGGCGAAGTACACCAAGGACATGGTGAAGAAGTTTTGCATGAACGACTCCAAGCCGCTGACTACACCGATGGGTACCACTACGGCTTTGGACGCAGATGAAGATGGCGAACCCGTGGACCAGAAGGAGTACTGGAGCATGATCGGCTCCCTCCTCTACTGGACGGCGACGAGGCCGGACATACAGTTCAGTGTGTGTCTGTGCACCTGTTTTCAGGCTTCACCAAGGACTTCACATTGGCAGGCCGTCAAGCGGATTTTTAGGTACTTGAACTACACTCCTGAGTTTGGTCTTTGGTATTCTGCCTCCTCGACACTCAGACTTCACGGGTACTTCGATGCTGATTTTGCTGGGTGTCGATTAGACCGCAAGTCTACCTTGGGTTGTTGCCAGTTTCTCAATTCTTCTTTGGTCTCTTGGTCGTCTCGCAAGCAATCTAGTGTAGCCCAGTCCACTACAGAAGCCGAGTATGTTGCTGCAGCCAGTTGTTGTTCCTAGCTTTTATGGGTGACCTACACTATGAGCGATTTTGGTGAGGAGTGCTCCCAGATTCCACTATTTTGTGACAGCACCAGTGCCATAAGTGTAGCCAAAAACCCAGTCCTTCACTCCAAAACGAAACACATCGAAGTGAGATACCACTTTCTGAGGGACAATGTTGAGAAAGGAAAGATTTCCTTGTCCTATGTACCTACCCAAGATCAGCTAGCCGACATATTCACTAAACCACTTGACCAAGTTACCTTCACACGCTTGCGAGGTGAACTAGGAGTGTGTTTTCCTTTCTAGCTGGGTCTTGGAGCTTCTCTTGTATATATGTGTTATATGTATCATTTGTTGCATTCCATGCATGCATTTTACTTTCTGTACAAAACCTGGTAGGATAGCCATCTTTGGATCATTTGTGGTAGGATGAGCTTCTCTTATATACTTTGATCACTATGATGTGCTATATGTGAGATATGTGTATGCTTTGGGAATGACAATGTGAATGCTATGCTCTTGATGGTATTGTAATATGTTCATGATGAAATAGCGTCTTTTTTTTGAAAATGCTAAAAAAGTTTCACTCATGAGTAGATACTTGTCTATGCTCAATTTGTGCTCAAATGCCTATATCATGCTTAGTTTGTGCTTGAGCATCATGCTCTTTTTGCTTGGGGTCAAATACCTATTTGTCATGTTGAATGTTTAGCCCATATGTTCACTTGTGGAGGAGCATAAGCTTCTTTTTGCCGCAAAGGCATTTCATGTACCATGCTTAAACTTGAAAATGAAATTGGTGTATGAACTGCCTTATGCTTGAAAAATGAGCTCTTAATCATGTCTTTATGCTTTGATGTACATATCTTAGGTGCTAAATCGTTGCATGATGTCTACCATGAGAAGTCTCATTTTAAGAAGTAGACACATGGCTCGGTGGCTTTGACATGACATTTAGCAGCTTATGGGCGTTTGCTATGATCTTGTGATGAGAACTTGTGATCTTGTATGAGCTTTGTATGATCTAGTTCATTTTTTGCTCAAATTGCCATGTATAGGGCTTTGCTCATGAGATGAATGTTTCTTTGTGAAAATTGCTTAAAAATGCTTTTGGCCATGTCACATGTTTATATGTCTCTACTTTCTTGATGGCAATGCGCTAACTACACCATGTCTACTTTGCTTGCTCTATGTCTCATTTGTGGCATTTTGTTGCGCTCTTTGTATATCTGAGAAGCTTGGTAGATTGTTTATGCTTTGACATGCATTTTTCATGAAAACAAGGTGGAGAGCTTCATGATATCTTGATTCATGCATTGTCAACAAGGGGGAGAAATGGTGTGCATTTGTGAGAATTTTGCATGTGGGGAGAAAAATTGAGAAAAGAGGTTGCAGTTGCTCAGGGGGAGTTTGCATATGTGCAGGGGGAGCTCCTTTGGTTTGCCTGAGCTTTGTGCTTTGTGGTGTGCTCTTTGTGAGGTTTGTTTTGTCAAGGCTGTGTTGAGCCGTTGCCCTTGCCTAAGGGGGCCGAGACTTGGTCTGGCGAGTGATCGTGGTTTTCGCTTGTTCTTTGGCTTTGGATCACTTGCTTGGAGGTTTGTGTTCGTGGTTGTTTTGTTTTCTTTTTCTTTATGATGGTTACTACGGGGAGATAGAGGACTAGGTGTGTCCGAGGACAAATGGAGGGTCGCTCCTTAGTGATGAGTGATTGACAACGTTGTGTGGACTGATGCTTGGCTAAGTGTGTAGGTACAGGTTGCGGCTTGACTCGTGTTGGTGCAGGTGAAGACCAAGCGCGAAAGGCCTTAGCCGTGGTGGCCTCCGGGAGATGGAGGGGCAAGTAGGCTTGGTTCGATGGACCCGGTGGCCGATGGGGTCAAGTGCGAGCCATGCATTGCAAGACTAGCAAGTTGAAGTCGTGAACATGGGCCAGTGCAAGGTGGCGGTTCGAGGCCGAAGCTTCCACGCAGGGTTTGGTGGTTTGCCCACAAAACTATCGGTGGACGGTTTCTTGGTTTGGGCCGCAAAACCAAGTCTGGAGGCCCGATGCGACGGAGACGAGGATTCGGGAGCGTCGGGAAGCTTCGAGGCGGGGGGCACGTGGCGTGATCGCGGGGCTTGCGTCGATGCTAAGCAAGTCCGCGGTGGAAGTGTGTCCGCTCGATGGGAAGATCCGAAGACTTGACCATATTGCCCCTGAGGGGTGTGTATCTTCTATTTGAGTTGTAGAGGTAGTGTGGTCATTTGCCTCCTCCGGTGGACTTCATATAAATAGCGGAGAGGTGGATGGCTGAGAGCCAGGTGTGGTTCGAGGACCGGTGGATGGTCGCTTCCTGGTGTGATGAGTGATTGACAACGTGGTGTGGACTGATTCTTGGCTAAGTATTGCAGGTGCAGGTTGCGGCTTGACTGGTGCAGGTGCAGGTGAAGAACAAGCGTGAAAGGTCGTTGCCGGTGAGGCCTCCAGGTGTGGAGAAGACAAGTAGGCTTGGTTCGAGGGACCCGGTGGCCAGCGGGGTCAAGTGCGGGCCGCATGGTGGCAAGAACGGCAAGATGAAGTCATGGACGGTTTCTTGGTTGAGCCTCAAAACCAAGGTCGAGCCGGGACTACGTGGGAGCCGAGTCATGAGTGGTGATTGGCGGAGGCTACACCGAGTTCGCGGGGTTTCCGGTGGTTCACCAGAAAACCACTGGGTTCCTTGGTTGATCCACAAAGCCAAGACCGAAGAACCGAAGACGGAGGTGCAGCAGCTCCAGACCGGTCTGACCGGTGGGTACCGGTCTGACTGGTGAGGAGCACCGGTCTGACCGGTGTGCGACGACGCAGTCCGGAATCTTCGAAGCGGAGGACACGCGTCGGGATCGCAAGGCTTGCGTCGAGGCTAAGCAAGTTTGCGGTCGCTGGGCATCCATCCGATGGTGCGAAGACAAAGACTTCCAATTTCGCCCTCGAGGGGCATGTTTCCCTAGTTAGCTAGTAAGGGTATTTTAGTCTTTCGGTTGCCTCCATATAACCCAAGGGGTGAGAGGATGGCAGCCATCTCTTGGAACCCTAGCTCATTTGGTTTTCCTAGTTTCCTTCCAATTTTCTTAGGATTTTCGTAGGACTAGCTTGAGAGCTTCATGGTGAGATCTTGTGAGAGGGAAGGATGATCGGGCGGCAAGCTAGACCTTGTATGAACCTCTTTGGTATGTATAGATGATTCGGCGTGGTTCCTCAAGGCTTGGATGTGTCTTTCCCGTTTCTCCTTTTTGGTGATTTTCGGAGCCCTTTCTTGGCGATTCTCTTGGAGCGATTTCGAGGCCTTTCTCTTTGGGATTTGGTGGGGGATGTATGCATGAACCCTTCGTGGTTCTTTTCCCTTTGATTCCTCTTCCAAATCCGTGAGCAAAGGGGCTCGATTTTGGGGTTTTCGTGGCTCTAGGGTTAGAGGCGTTCTTGGTGGGATTTCTTCAATTCCTCTTGATTTTACAAGTTTTGGTGGACCAAATCTTGGCTATGGAGTACCCATGAGGTGTTCCTACTATCCCCAAAGTCTTGTGCAAAACCGTGGGGCGGATCGGGAGATCGGGAGTTGGATTTGGAGGAGTTGACTCGCGGGCGCTGTTCATCCCGAGCTGCCCAGGCACGACCGGTCTGACCGGTGCTCTTGACCGGTCTGACCGGTGCTAGCCCTTGGTGGGTTTTTGTCTCGGGGAATAGCCTTGTCCGTGTGGTTTTGTCCCGTGGTCCTGCTGATCAGTTCTTGGCGTGTTTGGAGTTGTTTTGCTAGGCTATGTGAGGGGTTCTTCTTCCTCACAGGTTGTGTTTCGTGGTGGTTTTTGTTCCAGGGCCTAGAGGAGTCACTGAGGCTTCCTGGAACGTTTGCTGTGCGGCTGCTGTAGCGACCGGCCTGACCGGCTCTGTCCACCGGTCTGACTGGTGTCACCGGTCTGACCGGCGCAGGCCATCGGTCTGACCGGTGTAGCACAGGCAGCAAGCCGTGCAAGTTTCCGCTGTGTGGTTCGGTGAGTTTTGGCTCGGAAGGTTGAGTGTTGGTTCCTAGGACCAGTAGCACTCCAGTGGCTGTGTGGTCTTGACCAACTCGGGTAGTTGAGTCGGAGACGTGAGTTGGAAGCCGTGTTCCTCTTGTTGGAGTTCTCATCTCCTTCGAGAAGAATTTTTATCGGCTCACATTCACTCCCCCCCTCTCTGGTTCGCCTAATCGGTCCTTCAATTGGTATCAGAGCCGGTTCGGGTCTTTATTGACTCTTACCAGTCTAAGATCCAAAGATGGCGTACCAGGAACGGGGTTCGGGTCCTCCGCACTTCGATGGGAAGAACTACCAGATGTGGCAAAGGCGGATGGCGGCGTTCCTCCGCGGAAAGGGTCAGATCCTTTGGGATGTCACGGTGAACACAGCTTATGTTCATCTGATGAACTTCCTTGCTCCAGGATCGAGGGATATGTTCGAAGCCAACTACAAGGCTGTCGACTACTTGTTTCGTGCTCTGTGTCAGCCTGAATTCGATCGGGTTCAGACAGAGGACTTAGCTTGTAGGATTTGGGAGCAGTTGAAGGATGCTCATGCTGGGAATGCTCAGGTTCAGGCTCGGATGTACGCGACTTACCGGAGAGAGTACGAGAACTTCACTCATCTCCCCGGCGAGTCCGTCGATGCCCTTTTCCAGCGATTTACCGTCGTTGTGAACAACATGAGAGCCAATGTGGACGTCCTCCCATACAATGATCATGATAGAGCCGTGAAGCTCTTGCACTCGTTGGATCGTACCGTATGGGACGGGAAGTTTGAGGCTATTGTTGAGTCCGAGAAGTATGACACCTTGACGGAGAACGAGCTGTTCTCGAAGCTCAAGTCGGCTGAGTTGGACCGTGGTATGACAGCCAAGATCGAGAGCCCGACTGATTCTCATAGTCTCGCTCTCGTTAGTGGCAAAGGAGCTAAGTCTAACGCTAACGCATCCTCAAGGATGTACTCTCTGTCTTCTTTGATGTCTTTGCCAGACGAGGAGTTCGACGTGCTTGGAGAGGACGAGCTGGCGTTGCTGACCAGGCGGTTCGAGAGGCTGCACGAGAACCGGGTGAACACGGGGAGGACAGCACGGACGTGCTTTCAGTGCGGCAAGCCAGGACACTTCGTCGCCGACTGCCCGGAGAAGACGGAGAACAAGGACGGCTACAAGGACGGCTACAGGCACCGATCGAGCAAGGATGGCAAGTACCGATCGAGGCGCGATCACAAGCACAAGAACAAGCACAAGGACGAGCGACGGTCGAGGAAGAAGGATGGCCGCGGCAGGAAGGCCCGAGCAATGGTCGGAGCGAGCAACGTCGACTCCAGCTCCGCCTACTCTTCCTCGAGCTCGAGTAGCAGTGAAGATGAAGGTGATCGGCGCAAGAACAAGAAGTCATCCAGGAACTTGAGTGGGTTGAGCTGCTTCGCGAGAGATGGCTTCTGCGGCATGGCCCGTAGCTCCGGCAGCAAGAAGAGCCACCAGAGTGACAAGCTTGGAGAGAACAGTGGTGAGGGAGTTGAGAGAGTTGGAGAGATTCCTATCCCACCACCAAACAGACACAAGAACAAGTTTGAGCCCAAGCCTAACCATCTCAGAAACAAACTTGACACTACTCCAGATCCACCCATATTCCCTCACCCAACAAATGATTTTCAGAAACCGGTGAAGTTTGTGAGCCCAAAGGGAGGTGAGGAAGGAGAGAAGAAGGGTGAGAAGCCGAGTGGGCAGCCCCAACCCAAGCCTAAGCCTAAGCCACAGCCCATAAAGTTCCATTGTGGGTATTGTGGGAGAGATGGTCACAAGGATGAGTTTTGCTTCAAGAGGAAGCGTGAGGAGAGAATGGCTAGAGAGTGGGCTAACAGGGACAGGTACCACCCCTCTAATGGTGTACCTGAGCCTCGTATGCAGATGCCCAGGGCCAAGGCGATTGTGAGGACGGTTCCGGCTTGGGGAGACCGGAAGGCTGCAGGTGCTGCTGCTAGCCGAGCCACACCGGTCAGACCGGTGCAGGTCTGGGCAGACAGCGAGTCGAGTTTCGTGCTCGTGAGGATGCTCGGTTTGGTTCTGGAGGTCGTGGTTCTGGTGGTTGGTCTGGAAAGTTTGCAGGTGGTCAGTTTGCTAGGCGTTCTCCACCTCGTGCTCCATACGGGGGTGGGAGGAGTCGTAGCTTTGAGATGGAGAGGAGGAACGATCCACGGTTTCCCTTTCGTGGCTTTCGTCCTCCTCCAGCTAGAGAGGGTTGGTTCCCTCGTGGTGGTGTTCGTGGTGGTAGCTTTGATAGGCGTGATGATTTGGTTTGTGCTAACCCCACTTTGGAGCAAATGGCTCGGCACTGGTTTTACTCTTTTGGTACTAACCCCAGTGCTGAGTCGTTTGTTCACTCACGTGCTCGCTTTTGAATTTCAGGTGGGAGACTTGAAGAACATTTGGTTGATTGACTCCGGTTGCTCAAGGCATATGACCGGAGACAAGGGGTGGTTCTCAAGTCTCGTCCCGGTGGTGACAAAGAAGTACATCACCTTTGGGGACAATGGGCGAGGGCGTGTGCTGTCAGAAGGTGAGATTAAGGTAAGTGACAAGATCACTCTCAGGCGTGTTGCTCTTGTTCAATCGCTTGGATACAATTTGCTTTCTGTGTCCCAGTTGTTGGATGAGGGTTTTGAGGTGTTGTTCCAGCCTGGTGGTTCTCGGATTTTAGATTCTCGGGGGGATCTTGTTTGCATGGTCGTTCCCGAGGGTCAGGTGTTCCGAGCTGATTTTTCTCAGTCTTCTGGTGTGGAGCGTTGCTTCTTGGCTGGTTCTTCGAGTGAGTTGTGGAAGTGGCATAGGAAGTTGGGTCACTTGAGCTTTGACCTTTTGTCTCGCTTGAGTAAACTCAATTTGGTCCGAGGATTGCCACGATTGAGGTTTGAGAAAGAGTTGGTTTGTGCGCCGTGTAGGCATGCCAAGATGGTAGCCTCTTCTCACCCGCCTCTCACCAATGTGATGACTGAGCGTCCATGCGAGCTGCTCCATATGGACCTTGTTGGCCCAGCTCGTGTGCGATCTGCGGGTGGGAAGTGGTATGTCCTTGTTGTGGTGGATGACTACTCTCGGTATGCGTGGGTGTTCTTTCTTGAGGAGAAGGGGGAGACGTTTGGTTTTGTTCGAGATCTTGTCTTGAGGTTAAGAAACGAGAGGCACGGAGATGCCATACGAGCGATCCGCAGTGACAATGGCTCGGAATTCAAAAACTCTCGCTTCGAAACCTTTTACCATGACTTGGGTCTTGAACACCAGTTTTCGAGTCCGTATACGCCTCCCCAGAATGGCGTGGTTGAAAGGAAAAACAGGACCTTGTGCGAGATGGCTCGGACGATGCTCGACGAGCATAGGACTCCGAGAAGGTTCTGGGCTGAGGCGGTCAATACCGCGTGCCATGTGTCGAACAGGATCTACCTCAGGGTTCACAAGAAGAAAACCTGTTACGAGTTGATGCACGGTCGCACAACCAAGGTGAGTCACTTCCATGTCTTTGGTTGTAAATGCTTCATTCTGAAGAAAGGGAAGAAGTTGGACAAGTTCGAGGCTAGGTCTGTCGATGGCATTTTCTTTGGTTATGCATCTCATTCTAGAGCATTTTGTGTGCTCAATCTTGAAACTAACCAAATCGTGGAGACTTGCAAGGTAACCTTCGACGAGACACAGCCACGTAGTCAGCTTGTTTTTGAGTGTGCAGGTGACGACGAACTTGGCGAGGAGATCTTTCAGGAGGAGGAGCATGAACATGGAGATGATGAAGATGGCGGTGTGATGCCCGCGGCTGAACATGTACCTACTACTTCGACGACGATCGAGAATGGACCCTCTCCCACACCTACAATGACAAACCCAGATCAAGGCGAAGCTGTTGTTGAGGGGGAGGTAGCATCAAGGCGAGAACCTCCCCGACGAGTGCAAGTGGATCACCCAGCTTCGAGAATCATCGGCGACATGAATGAACGTACTACACGGTCGAGGGTTCGGAACAATTCTCATTTCGCTCATGCTGCTTTTGTTGCCACCTTTGAGCCCAAAGACATTGGACACACGTTATCTGATCATAATTGGGTTAACTCGATGCATGAGGAATTGGAGAATTTTGAGAGGAACCAAGTTTGGGTGTTGGTTGACCCTCCCCCAGGGTGTAAGCCGATTGGGACAAAATGGGTGTGGAAAAATAAAGAGGGAGAGAAAGGAGAAGTGGTGAGGAACAAGTCGAGACTTGTTGCTCAGGGGTACAGTCAGAAAGAGGGGATCGACTACGAGGAGACTTTCGCTCCTGTAGCTCGTTTGGAGGCGATTAGGATCCTTCTAGCCTTTTCCGTGGCTAAAGGGTTCAAGTTGTACCAAATGGATGTGAAGAGTGCTTTTCTGAACGGTGTGTTGGAGGAAGAGGTGTTTGTGAGGCAACCACCGGGGTTTGAGAGTGAGAAGTACCCTCACCGGGTGTACAAGTTGAGGAAGGCGCTGTATGGGTTGAAGCAGGCACCTAGAGCTTGGTATGGTAGGTTGAGGGGGTTCCTATTTGAGAGAGGGTTTGAGATGGGGAAGGTCGACCAGACCTTGTTTCTCCTCAGGCAGGGCAGACATATCCTGATTGTGCAGGTATACGTGGATGATTTGTCTTTGGTGGCTCGTCTAACTCTCTTGTTGCAAGGTTTGCAGAAGACATGAGCAGGGAATTTGAGATGAGCATGATGGGCGAGTTGCAGTTCTTCCTTGGGCTACAAATCAAGCAATCAAAGGAAGGAACATTTGTGCACCAAGCTAAGTACACCAAGGACATTATGAGGAAGTTCAAGATGAAGGACTCCAAGGCCATGGCGACGCCTATGAGTACGACTACAGCTCTCGATGCGGACGAGGAAGGTGAACACGTGGACCAGAAGGAGTACCGGAGCATGATCGGGTCACTCCTCTACTTGACGGCGACGAGGCCGGACATTCAATTCTCGGTGTGTCTGTGCGCTCGTTTTCAAGCTTCTCCGAGGACTTCGCATCGGCAAGTAGTCAAGCGCATTTTCAGGTATTTGCGACACACTCCCGACTTCGGCCTTTGGTACTCTGCGTCTTCTTCTCTGGCGCTTCATGGATTTTCAGACGCGGACTTTGCCGGGTGTCGGTTGGATAGGAAGTCCACTTCTGGGACTTGCCAGTTCTTGGGTTCTTCTTTGGTGTCTTGGTCTTCCCGCAAACAGTCGAGTGTTGCTCAATCCACTACCGAGGCAGAGTATGTGGCCGCAGCTAGTTGTTGCTCTTAGCTCCTTTGGATCACATACACCATGAGTGACTTTGGTGAGGAGTATACCCATGTCCCACTTCAATGTGATAGCACCAGTGCCATAAGCATTGCAAAGAACCTAGTGCTCCATTCCAAAACCAAGCACATAGAAGTGAGGTATCATTTTCTGAGAGACAACGTAGAGAAAGGGAAGATAGCTTTGATCCATGTACCCACACATGAACAACTAGCCGATATTTTCACCAAACCCCTAGATCAAGCAACTTTCACTCGTTTGCGGGGGGAGCTTGGTGTTTGTTTGATTTCTTGAGTTGGCGTGTGGGAGCTCCATTGTAGCATATGTATAGCTTTCCTTTGTGCATTTCTTGCATTTGGCATGGCATATGTAACATGATGTATAGGCATCTTTGTATCTTAGGTTGCATGCATTTTGTATCATATGCATTGTTTAGGAAAGGCTTCTCCTATATACATTGTTCACCATGGAATGATATATATGTCTTTGTGAGCTAATTTGGTAAGCTATGGTTAGTTTGGCTTAGCTCTTGATAATCTTGGTTTGTATCCATGGTTGATGGCTATGTTTTTGAAAATTTCATATGTATGCTCTCTTCTGAGTAAATGCCTTTACATGATCTTGACATGTTTTTGTGGCTTGGCTATGCTTAATTTGTGGTTGGATAGCTTATTTTGATCATATGGGGCCAAAGGCTCATTTGCCATCATGAATGTTTAGCCCCCATGCTTCATCTTGTGGAGGGGCATAAGTTCCTTTTTGTCGCAAAGACATTTCATGTACCAATTATAAATCTGAAAAATGAAATGTAAATTGCTTGAAAAATGTGCTCCCATGTCATATGTGCTAATCTTAATTTGCTTTGGGTGCTAAATCGTTGCATGATGCCTACCAATGAGAAGTCTCATATATAGAAGTAGGCACATGGCTCGGTGGCTTTGACATGACATGAGGTGCTTGTGGGTGTTTATGATGGTCTTATGCTTAGAATGGTTGTCCTAGCATGAAGTTTGTGTGGCTTTGCCATTTTGACATGTTTTGCTCATGTTTAGGACTTTGCTCACGAGAGGGTGATTTTTCGCAAAATTGATAAATTCTATCTTAGCTTCGCCCAATGGTTGTGAAACTTGGGGATCATGAAGTTTATGTCATTACGAAGCTATAGATTATCTAACTTGCTCGTTTGGACATGTGTAGCATCCTATGTTGAATTTTGTCTATTTGAGAAGCTCTAGGTTGCATTTTTTGCATTTTTGGCTTGATTCATGCATTGTCAACAAGGGGGAGAAGTTTGAGCATGTTTTGGCCTACTGAATGCATTTGGAAGGTTTTCAGGTGGTTTCGAGCCATTTCTGGGCTCTGTTGTGCACCGGTCTGACCGGTTGAGGTCACCGGTCTGACCGGTCAGAGTGCTGGTCCTGTTCATATGTTGAGCACCGGTCTGACCGGTGGTGTTGGCCGGTCTGACCGGTCAGAGCTGAGCTGTTGCAGCTGCTCTGTTTCGTGAAGTGGCTCGCATGCATTCGTCCAGGGGGAGTTGCATTGGTTCAGGGGGAGCTTGCATGTGTGCAGGGGGAGCTCTTTGTGGTTTTCGAGCTTTGGTTTGATGGTTTGTGCTCTTTGCTTGAGCATGTTTTGTCTCGGATGTGTCGAGCCGTTGCCCTTGCCTAAGGGGTCCGAGACTTGTCTTCTTCAAGTGATCTTGCTCTTTGCCTTTTCTTTGGCTTTCGATCGCTTGTTGGAGTTTCTTTTAGTCGTTTCTTTTCTTTTCCTTTTCTCTTGGTTACCAAAACGTGTGTGTTGTCAATGCACTCATCAAGGGGGAGATTGAGAGCCAGGTGTGGTTCGAGGACCGGTGGATGGTCGCTTCCTGGTGTGATGAGTGATTGACAACGTGGTGTGGACTGATTCTTGGCTAAGTATTGCAGGTGCAGGTTGCAGCTTGACTGGTGCAGGTGCAGGTGAAGAACAAGCGTGAAAGGTCGTTGCTGGTGAGGCCTCCAGGTGTGGAGAAGACAAGTAGGCTTGGTTCGAGGGACCCGGTGGCCAGCGGGGTCAAGTGCGGGCCGCATGGTGGCAAGAACGGCAAGATAAAGTCATGGACGGTTTCTTGGTTGAGCCTCAAAATCAAGGTCGAGCCGGGACTACGTGGGAGCCGAGTCATGAGTGGTGATTGGCGGAGGCTACACCGAGTTCGCGGGGTTTCCGGTGGTGCACCAGAAAATCACTAGGTTCCTTGGTTGATCCACAAAGCCAAGACCGAAGAACCGAAGACGGAGGTGCAGCAACTCCAAACCGGCCTGACCGGTGGGTCTGACCGGTCTGACCGGTGGGTACCGGTCTGACCGGTGAGGAGCACCGGTCTGACCGGTGTGCGACGACGCAGTCCGGAATCTTCGAAGCGGAGGACACGCGGCGGGATCGCAAGGCTTGCGTCGAGGCTAAGCAAGTTTGCGGTCGCTGGGCATCCGTCCGATGGTGCGAAGACAAAGACTTCCAATTTCACCTTCGAGGGGCATGTATCCCTTGTTAGCTAGTAAGGGTATTTTTGTCTTTCGGTTGCCTCCATATAACCCATGGGGTGAGAGGATGGCAGCCATCTCTTGGAACCCTAGCTCATTTGGTTTTCCTATTTTCCTTCCTATTTTCTTAGGATTTTCGTAGGACTAGCTTGAGAGCTTCATGGTGAGATCTTGTGAGAGGGAAGGATGATCGGGCGGCAAGCTAGACCTTATATGAACCTCTTTGGTATGTATAGATGATTCGGCGTGGTTCCTCAAGGCTTGGATGTGTCTTTCCCGTTTCTCCTTTTTGGTGATTTTCGGAGCCCTTTCTTGGTGATTTTCTTGGAGCGATTTCGAGGTCTTTCTCTTTGGGATTTGGTGGGGGATGTATGCATGAACCCTTCGTGGTTCTTTTCCCTTTGATTCTCCTCCCAAATCCGTGAGCAAAGGGGCTCGATTTTGGGGTTTTCGTGGCTCTAGGGTTAGAGGCGTTCTTGGTAGGATTTCTTCGATTCCTCTTGATTTGACAAGTTTTGGTGGACCAAATCTTGGCTATGGAGTACCCATGAGGTGTTCCTACTATCCCCAAAGTCTTGTGCAAAACCGTGGAGCGAATCGGGAGATCGGGAGTTGGATTTGGGGAGTTGACTCGCGGGCGCTGTTCATCCCGAGCTGCCCAGGCGCGACCGGTCTGACCGGTGCTCTTGACCGGTCTGACCGGTGCTAGCCCGTGGTGGGTTTTTGTCTCGGGAAATAGCCTTGTCCGTGTGGTTTTGTCCCGTGGTCCTGCTGATCAGTTCTTGGCGTGTTTGGAGTTGTTTTGCTAAGTTTTGTGAGGGGTTCTTCTTCCTCACAGGTTGTGTTTCGTGGTGGTTTTTGTTCCAGGGCCTAGAGGAGTCACTGAGGCTTCCTGGAACGTTTGCTGTGCGGCTGCTGTAGCCACCGGCCTGACCGGCTCTGTCCACCGGTCTGACCGGTGTCACCGGTCTGACCGGCGCAGGCCATCGGTCTGACCGGTGTAGCACAGACAGCAAGCCGTGCAAGTTTCCGCTGTGTGGTTCGGTGAGTTTTGGCTCGGAAGGTTGTGTGTTGGTTCCTAGGACCAGTAGCACTCCAGTGGCTGTGTGGTCTTGACCAACTTGGGTAGTTGAGTCGGAGACGTGAGTTGGAAGCTGTGTTCGTCTTGTTGGAGTTCTCATCTCCTTCGAGAAGAATTTTTATCGGCTCACATTCACTCCCCCGCTCTCTGGTTCGCCTAATCGGTCCTTCAATGGCATCTCTCTCTCTCTTGGACTCTAGGGTTTCCTCCCCCGGTAGATTGCTCTGGACTACTTGTTTTCTCTGCTATTCCTTAGGCTAGATTCTTGTATAGACTCTGACCTCTGGATGTATGGAAGCATTCGGTGTTGTGATGATCTCCTAGCTGTGATGCCCAGGTTTCCAATTAGGGTTAATCAACGCTGACGACTGGTCAACCAAGTCAAACACATTGACTTTGGTCAAACACTGGTCAACCTGGGTCATCACCTCGAAAATCGAGCCAACCAACCCTAATGGTCAACTCTTGATCAAGTATGGTCAACTTTGGTCAAAAACCTCTTAAAACCCTAGTCAATCCTTTTTGACCTATACCCTTGCTAGAACTTTTGCCCTGTTCTCCAAATTTCATCTAAACACTTCAAAATCAGCCAAAATAAAAGTTGTTCATCTTTTCGATGGACACAACTTTGCTTTTGGGCGGCATTGCTAATTTTGAGTGAATGATGGGGGAAAACCTGGTCAAAGTCTGTTAGCACTATTCATAAGGTGCCGAGAAAATCTTGATTTTCGCTTGATATTTATGCTCGATCTATTGAGCAAAACACCAATCCACCTTTCTGAAAGTTGTAGAGGGGCCAGTGATCTACAACTTTGCTTTTTACCGCGACATGCACTTTGTTGGCAAATTCGTGAGTTTGCACTGGTCAAACAAGGGTACCCTGAACTGTTTTGCACTGAGGCCGTCCTCGCCCACGACACTGTCACGCCCTCGCCACGTCAGCCGCCAGACGCGCGCACGCCGAGGCACACCTCCACCCGCCGGTCCGAACGTGGAGGCACCTTCCACGCACGCGCGCTGGGTCCCCCACCTCGAACCGACGTTGAGCTCCCGTGCGAAGCCGCCACGTGCAGCGCACCAGTTCGACCACCGTGCCGCCCAACCGCGACGTCCGTCGAACCGCGTCGCCGCCGTACCCAGCCATCCCACACACGCCCATGCTCTCCACCGCCTTGCCCCATTGGCCAGTGCGTGGTCGTCAAGTCGTCGTCATTGCCTATAAAAGGCCACACAAAGCTCATGCACGTAGGCACGCCACCATCGTCTGCCCCGCCGCCGCTGTGCCCGCCATGGGCACCCCCACAGTGAACCTTCCCCTCCCGAGCCAGCCGTAGCAGCCCGAGCTCCCCAAACCTTCCGCACGACCTTCCTCAACCTTCCCGAGTCGCTTGTGGACCAGCTGGAGCTGTCTCCATCGCCGGAGCAACGCTCCAGCGGCCGCCGAGCCGTTGCGCCGCCGTACGAGCTCGCCGGTGTTGCTCCCACTTCCTCTCCGGCCACCAGTACATCCAGGGTGAGCATCTGGTCGCGCACGACCCCTTCCCTGGCCATCTCCGCCGCCGGTGCCGCCGGATTCCGGCCGGCCACGCCGCCATTTCCCCTATTGAACCCAATTGCAAGGCCTTACTTCTTGCTGAGGGCCAATGTGTAAAAATCCTGGACTATTATGTAAATCATAGGGCAGAGTTGTTAAGACGAGAATCTTTCCGTGGTGTCTCTTGTAAATAGATTCTTAACTCCCTTTTGAATAGATCCAATAACTTGTAAAATGTGTTAAAATCGTAGAAAAATCGTAAAAATGTAAAACCAATTTTACTGAACTCCTTAGGAGTAGATCTACATCTTTTACAAAGGCTGTATATACTTTTGATGTTTAGTTTTTGAATGAAAAATCAAAATCATTTTGTATGTGTTTGTTCCTAACTTGAGTTCTACTCATGAGCTAGCCTTGATCTTTGGACATGTTGGTAGTCAATACTTGAATAGGCTATACCTAAGTTTTTGCACAAAGATGCTTAGTGAATCTATGGATATGATTTATTTTGCATTTATGCTAGATCTGTGTATTTACTTTGTATAGCTTCATAGGTATGCTTTCTATGGCCAATCTTATGGCTATCCTCTTGTTATTCTCAAATGTGCTCCTGGTAAATTTATCATGTTTTTATAAACTGTTTTTATATCTGTTTCTGAATGATGCTTGTTTATAAAGTAAAATCCATATCACAGTTTCTATTGATCAAATGATGTTTATCTTTGGTCCAGTATATGTTTATACCATGTTTGTGCTATGGTAGGAAGTTGGGCTACAATTGAGTCATATATTTCTCTGTATAAATACTTTGTGAATAAATAGGCTGAAAATGGTTATTTTTGTGTAGCATGATTAAAATAGGTTCTGAAGCTAATTTTTGGTGTGTAACCTAGTGTTAGTTCCTAGAGGGCCTGTGTAAATTTTGAGTATGAGTGCATGAGTAGTTTTCTTTGTATTTAATATTCTTGCTTTTTGCTATGGATACCTTGTCATATTTTTCATGATCTGTATATAGCTCTGATTGCTATGAAATTCTAACAGTGGCTCTTTTTTAGCACTATGTGCTTGCACAAAAAGTTTCATTGTCTTTTACTGCATAGTTTTACCAGAATGATTTTTGGAATGAAACTAGTATATATAAAAAGATAAATGAAGAAATCATCTCCTTAAGGACTTATGTGTGCTTTATCTTGAAGAAATGTTCCTGATGAACTCCTGATGTGTAACTTGAATGTATGTGTGGAAATTTTACTTGTTTGCATAAATATGCACACAATCACCGTTGAAATATTTAATTAATAATTGTTGCTTGAATAATCTTTATGGAAGAGTATGCTGAATATATTCTATCTAAATGAATATGGAAAACTTGACACCTATGTTGGTCATGTGATGTTGGATAGTTAAATAACTCATTTCGCCCATTAACTCTTGCATATGCATTGTACGTGTAGAACTTTCCGACGTTAGCCACGAGTTCGTCCCGGTTCAAGGTGACGGACCGTTCGAGGGAAGGAATCAACTACGTGGACGTGCAACAAGACCCGAACCAAGTTCGGAAGTTTTCCTACTAACTTGCTAGTGAAGGCAAGCTCCGGTTTAACATTCACCTATGCGTTTCCTTCTTTTTAATTTCTGAAATTTTGCTTGATGACCTATGTGCATTTACGTTCGGGAGTTGAATGGAAACCCTAGATGCATGATCCATAAGTACCTATGATCTTTTACTAGTATACTAGGTCGATAGTTGCTATGCACTAAGGACCCGGTACAAGTCGAGTGATGTACTTCGCTCGTAATGATAGGTTCTTATGTTGGAATCATAAGATTGTTAAATTGAATTGCTCACGTGGTAAGAGCATGGGATTTTGGGCTCCGATCCAGTGGTTAAGAGATTAAGCGTATGAAAGTACTAAACATTTGTCGGACATGGGTACGGTAAACCTAGTACCTAAATGATGCGGTGCAGGAACTTTAGGCTACTAATCTTGGGTTGCGGCCCCAGGCTAGCTACCTGTGGTGTATGTGTGACGTTGGATGCTAGTGTGGGTCATGCCAGCTAGCCTTGTACCTAGGACTGTGGCATCTGATCCTAATCCGAGGAATGACGGGAACCGTTTGGTTGAATACACTCATTGTGAGTGTTTTCTCTCGTATGTTTAGGTTCCCCTTGCAAGGTTATTAATCGATCGATCGTCGGCCTCGCAACGTATCTGGGAATTGCTTAACCCTCTATCCATGATAATCCCTCTATGATGAAATGTCGATACACTTGATGTCTGATTAATTGTTTGCACAATTATGCTTGCATTAGTTGCTTATCTAGTAATAACATGATCTACTAGAACTTGAGCTAAAATATTGAAAGTAAGGATTAACTCCTTAGTCGCTTTTTAGCAAAACCAACCCACTAGCCAAAAGCCAAGCATGATTAGAAGGATAAGTCTTTTATTTTAGACGGGTAAGCCTTGCTGAGTATTAGTATACTCAGCCTTGCTATATATGTTGTTTTCAGGTAATGTTGTTGGCTTGGTGAAATCTCCCGGCTTGGAGCTAGAATGGGTGAATGACGAAGAATAACGGTGTTATGGGTGGCCTTCCATAATGCGAAGTTATCGTAGTTTATTTCCGCTGTCTTTTAAAACTCTGAACCATGGTTATTATTTTATGAACTATGACTTGTAATAGTTGACCCTCCGGGAAGATTAGGATTAAATTGTAAGGTACTCTGGACTCTCCTTCGTGGGAGTTTTAATGTATGCGTTTCGATCCTCTGTGTGGTTTACAAGTGATTTACCGGGCTATGACCCGGCAACACTCAACAGGATAATTCTTTATTATCACTTAATGATCAAAGTGGATTGGTTTAGGTGATAGTACAGATTTATTTCAGGTAGGGTTGTCACACTAGCTATTTGTGATTTTCATGTCATTTTCGGAGCTCTTTTTGGGTGGTTTCGTTCTTCGCTCGATTCGTTGATTTGAGGGCGTTTTCTCTCGGATTTCTTTGAGGGGATAAAGGGTGGATGCCTTGTGCATCTTTTTGTGTGATCTTGACCCCTCAAACGCCGGGAAACCCCTTCAATTCACAAGTTTTGGTTGGAGCCCGAGTTCTTAGTGGTGGTTCATGTGATCCGCGATTCTCGGTGATTTAGTGAGTTAGAGGTCGAGATTTTTGGGGCATAGCTTCACCTAGTGATGCTTCTTATCTCCCCCAAATCTTGTCTCAAGAGCTCAAGCCGTTTGGGAGATCCGGTGATGAGTTTGGAGGGTTGACTCCCGAGCTTGAGCTATTTTGGTTCTATTCGTGCGTGGCGGACCGTCCGCCTGGTACCTGTGGATAGTCCGTGTGGCCCATGTTCTTCGGGTGTTCGTCCGTGTTCATGCGCGCTTGTGTTTCGATCCGTAGTGTTCGAGGTTTTTGTTCGGAAGAGGTTTGCCGGACTGTCCGCCAGGAGGGGCCGTACTGTCCGCGAGGGCCGGACTGTCTGCGGTCCTTGCCCAGACTGTCCGAATTTCCTCGGTGCGGTACTGGAGGTTCGGGGTCCTTTTTCGGACTATCCGCCGAGGGTCCACGGACTATCCGCGAGGCTTCCGGACTGTCCGCCGTACTCGTGCGGACTGTCCGCCCAGGGCTTCGCATATTTTGCTAAGTCTTTTGATTCTTGTCTTGTGCTTCTGCGCTTCGATTCGAGGCTTGTGTCTAGGACTTGTAGGCTTGTGTGTGCCTAGTCTAGAGCTTCTTTGGTGTGTGCGAGTGATCGGAGTGGCAATCGGGGTGTAGGCCGAGTTCATCCTTCGGGAAGAATTTTTATCGGCTCCCATTCAGTCCCACCCTCTCTGGTCGCCTATTCGGTCCTTCAGCATCTCATATGAATTCATCACCACAAACTTCACACCACTGAGTATCAAACATCATAAGATGATCAGGTAGCAACAAGCACGAAAGGCCTTAGTCGTTGTGGCCTTCGGGTGATGGAGAGGCAAGTAGGCTTGATTCGATGGACCCGGTGGCCGATGGTGTCAAGTGCGAGCAGTGCGGTGCAAGACTGGTGGGCTGAAGTCGTGAACATGGGCCGGTGCAAGGTGGGGGTTCAAGGCCGAAGCTTTCACGCGGGGTTTGGTGGTTTGCCGACAAAACAATCGGTGGACGGTTTCTTGGTTTGGGCCTCAAAACCAAGTCTGGAGGCCTGATGCGATGAAAATGGTGATCCGGGAGCATCGGGAAGCTTGCGTGATCGTGGGGCTTGCGTCATGGCGTGATCGTGGGGCTTGCGTCGAGGCGAAGCAAGTCCACGGTGGAAGTGTGTCCGCTCGATCAGAATATCCGAAGCCTTGACCAAAATGCCCCTGAGGGGTGTGTATCTTCATTTTAAGTTGCAGGGGTAGTGTGGTCATTTTCCTCCTCCGGTGGACTTCGTATAAATAGTGGAGAGGTGGATGGCATCTCTCTCTCTGGCTCTAGGGTTTCCTCCCTCAGTAGATCGCTCTGCACTGCTTCTTTTCCCACTATTTCCTTAGGCTAGATTCTTGTATAGACTCTGACCTCTGGATGTATGGAAGCATTCAGCATTGTGATGATCTCCTAGCTCTTTGTGATTATCGTGTCATTTTCGAGGCTATTTTTGGGTGGTTTCGTTCTTTGCTCGATTCGTTGATTTGAGGGCGTTTTCTCTCGGATTTCTTTGAGGGGATCATGGGTGGATGCCTTGCGCTTCTTTGTGTGTGATATTGACCCCTCAAACGCCGGGAAATCTCTTCGATTCGTGAGTTTTTGTAGGAGCTCGAGTTCTTGGTGGTGGTTCATGTGATCTGCGATTCCCAGTGATTTAGTGAGTTAGAGGATGAGATTGTTTGGGGCATAGCTTCATCTAGTGACGCTTCATATCTCCCCCGAATCTTGTCTCAAGAGCTCCAGTCGTTTGGGAGATCCTGTGATGAGTTGGGAGGGTTGACTCCCGCGGCTAGTCTTTTTCTGCGTCTATTCGTGAGCCGCGGACAGTCCGCAGGACTATGGCGGACAGTTTGCGAAGCACTGAGCAGTGCAGGTGTTCTTCGTGTTCTTCGCGTGTTCTTGCGAGTTCGTGTTTTGATCCCTTGCCTCAGGTGGTTTTGGTTGCGCGGAGTTTACGGACGGTCTGTACTTGAGTGCCGGACAGTCCGCGGGTCACTTGCGGACAGTCCGAGTCTTCGAGGTGCGCTTCTGGAGGTTCTGTCCACTTTTGCGGACGGTCCGTGCGGGCCTTGCGGACAGTCCGTCCAGGCCATCCGGACAGTCCACCCGTACACCACGGACTGCCCGCCTGGTCTGTTGCAGACTCACTTCCTTTCCTTCGATTCTTGTCTTGTGCTTCCGCTCTTTAATTCGTGGCTTGTCTCTAGGACTTGTAGGCTTGTGTGTGCCTAGTCTAGAGCTTATTTGGTGTGTGCGAGTGATCGGAGTGCCAATCGGGGTACGCCGAGTTCATCCTTCAGAAAGAATTTTTTATCGGATCCCATTCACTACCCGCCTCTCTGGTCGCCTATTCGGTCCTTCAATTGGTATCAGATCCGGTTACAGATCTTCATGATTCTAACTAGTGTAAGATCCAAAGATGGGCGACTATGGCAAGGAGTCGGGTCCTCCGCACTTCGATGGCAAGAATTACCAGATTTGGGAGAGGAGCATGGGCGCGTTTTTGCGTGGGAAGTGGACTCTGATCTGGGATGTGACCCAAAATCCGAACTATGTCATTCCAGACAGTTTCCTTCTTCAGGATCACGGAACATGTTTGAGGCCAACAGCAAGGCTGTTGATTACTTGTTTCGTGCTCTTTGTGCCTCGGAGTTCGATCGAGTGTACGGAGAGGATGTGGCCGAAAAGATATAGCTTAACCTTAAGAATGCACATGTTGGCAATGCTCAGGTGCAAGCTCGTTTGTTTTCCACTTACCGGAGACAGTACGAGAACTTCACTCATCTCCCCGGTGAGTCGACTCATGTGATGTTTTAGCGCTTCACCAGCATTGTGAATAATATGAGGGCCAATGTGACAGTTCTCCCATACATGGATCATGATCAAGCTATCAAGCTTTTGCATGCACTTGATAGGTCTTTGTGGAGTGCCAAGGTCGAGGCCATTAGGGAGTCAAGCGTGTATGATACCTTGACACTGGATGAGCTGTTCTCTAAGCTCAGGTCTTCGGAGGTTGATCGTGGCTTGAGAGCCAAGAGCGAGAGCCCTACTGATCCTCATAGTTTGGCTCTTGTCTAAGGATCGAGGACTAATGCTAACTTTTCTTTGTCTTGTCTTGTGTCCATGCCAGATGAGGACATTGAGGTGCTGAGCGAGGAGGACCTCGCCTTGTTGAGCAAGAGGTTTGGGCGGATGTACGAGAACCGCAAGAATGCAAGGAGAAGCTCGGGGATGTGCTAGCGGTGCGGGAAGCACGGGCACTTCATTGCCGAATGCCCTGAAGCCATGGAGATCAAGAACGACTACAAGGGCAAGCCCAAGAACGACTACAACAAGCACTACTCCTGGAACGACTACAAGGACAAGCTCAAGGACAAGGGCGAGAGAAGGCCGAAGAAGAGCAGCAGGTACAAGAAGAAGACGGCTCGAGCGATGGTTGCCGGAGCGAGCGACATCGACTCCACTTCAAGCGACGCTTCTTCCGGTTCGAGCAGCGATGAAGAGCAAGACCGGCGCAAGGACAAGCGGCACACGGGCAAGAACTTCACCGGCCTCAGCTTCGTCGCATGGCGCACTCCAAGAAGGGTGGGAAGCACAGCTCGGATTCAAACTCCAACTCCGAGGAAGAGGTACGACATGATCCCAACTTCTTGCTAGAGAAGAATGCTAGGCTGAATGAGTTGCTCGATAACCGTGATGATGTGCTTAGGAAGACCAACAAGGAGAAGAGAGAGTTTCAGTCTTTGCTAGGTGATGCTAAGGACAAGATAGTGGAGCTCGAGTCCTTGCTTGTTGATGCTAGAAATGAGATAGGTTCTTTGAAAGCTACTCCTGTTGTTTCTAAGGAGGTTGATTGTGGTGATTGCAATGTTTTTCTGGCTGACTTGACTGCTCTCAAGGTGAAGCATGCCTCTACTCTTGAGGAACTAAATGTGCTTAGGGTTGAGTGTGATGAATTGAAATCTAAACCTGCTTTGTTAGGTGTTTGCACTTCCTGTCCTGTGTTGCATGCTAGGCTAGATGAGTCTCACACTAGGATAGTTTCTCTTGAGGCTGCATTGAAGGCTCCTATTCCTACATCATGCTCTACCTGTAAAACGCATGCTTTGAAAAACATGGAACTTGCACACTATGTTGACCGTTTGCAGGATGAGAATGATGAATTAAGAAAAATGATGGTGTAGTTGTCTGGGCATGAGCCGCAATTGAGTTTGATGTTGGCTCAGTTTAAGAGGTTTGATGGTCAGGCGTTGGGGGCTGGCAAGAGTGGTGAGAAGAGTGGTGAGGGAGAAGAGAAAGCTGGAGAGATTCCTATCCCATCACACACTACACCCATGAACAAATTCGAACCTAAGCCAAACCATCTCAGAAACAAGCTTGACACAACCCCAGATCCACTAGTGTTCCCCCAGAAGTCAGAAAACTACGAGAAACCCATCAAGTTTGTGAGCACCCAGGGGAGTGTCTTTTGTGGGAAGTCAGGAGAGAAAGCTGTTGAGAAGCCCATAGAGAACCACAGCCTAAGCCACAGCCGATCCGCTTCCATTGTGAGTATTGTGGGAGGGATGGGCATAAGGATGAGTTCTGTTTCAGGAGGAACAGAGATGAGAGGTTTGCTAGGGAGATGGCAAACAAGGACAGGTACCACCCGTCCAATGGGGTGCCTAAGCCTCGTAGAGGGCCTCTACCTAGAGGTGATGAGTTTGTGCGTTCAGTTCCCACTCGTGGAGGTGGAGGTGTGTTTCCTCAGAGAGATAGGCGTGTTGGGTTTGGGTGTGGTGAGTTTGCTGGACGTGCTCCTGCTCGTGACAGTTACGAGTTTGGGATGCACGATCGTAGTTTTGGTTCTTAGAGGGACTACGGGCCACGTTTCCCCCCTCGTGGTGCGTGTTCTCCTCCAGTGAGACGTGACAGGTTCTTTGGAGGTTGGCGTGAGAGGGCTCCGCCTAGAGGTTTTGATAGGATGAATTTTGCTAACCCTTCTTTTGAGCAAATGGCTCGACACTGGTTTGACTCTTTCGATACTAACCCTAGTGTTGAGTCGCTTGTTCACTCTCGTTCTCGTATTTGATTTGCAGGTGGGAGGCTTGGAGGACTTTTGGTTGATCGAATCTAGTTGTTCACATCACATGACCGGAGATCGTGGGTGGTTATCCATCCTCACCCCGGTGAGTACGAGGGAGTACATCTCTTTCGGGGACAATGGGAGAGGACGAGTGCTTGCTGAAGGTATGGTGAAGGTGAGTAGCAAGGTGACCTTAAAGAGTGTGGCTTTGCTCAAGTCACTTGGTTTTAACCTATTGTCAGTATCCTAGTTGCTTGACGAGGGTTTTGAGGTTCGTTTTAAGTTTGGCGCTTCTCGTGTGCTTGATTCTCGAGGCGATCTTGTCTGTACGATCGTCCCCGAGGGTCAAATCTTTCGTGCTGATTTTTCCCAGCCTGTTGGTCCTCCTCAATGCTTTGTTGCTGGTGTTTCGGCCAAGCTTTGGAAATGGCATAGGAGGCTAGGTCACTTGAGCTTTGAGTTGCTTTCCCGCTTGAGCGGCCTAGACCTTGTCCAAGGATTGCCTAAGTTGAAATTCGAGAAGGATTTGGTTTGTGCTCCGTGTCGCATGGAAGGATGGTTGCTGCTTCTCACGCCCCTCTGACTGCGGTCATGACCGAGCGACCTTGTGAGCTGCTGCACATGGATTTGGTTGGGCCAGCTCGGGTTCGCTCTATGGGTGGGAAGTGGTATGTGTTGGTTGTTGTTGATGATTTTTCCAGGTACTCTTGGGTTTTCTTTTTGGAGGATAAGAGCGAGACATTTGGCTTTGTTCGAGACCTGATCTTGAGGTTGAAGAATGAGAGACATGGTGATGCCATTCGAGCTATACGCAGTCATAATGACACGGAATTCAAGAACACTTATTTTGATGCCTTTTGCAGTGATCTTGGTCTCGATCATCAGTATTCTTGTCCATACGTCAGTTGCCAGAATGGCGTAGTGGAGAGGAAGAACCGGACCCTTTTTGAGATGGCCAGGACGATGCTTGATGAGTATAGGACTCCTAGGCGCTTCTGGGCCGAGGCGGTCAATACCGCTTGCTATGTGTCAAATCGCATTTTCCTTCGTGCTCTTAAGAAGAGGACTTTGTATGAGCTGATGCATGGGTGAAAACCCAAGGTGAGTCACTTTCGTGCTTTCGGATAAAAGTGCTTTATTCTGAAGAAGGGCAAGTTGGATAAGTTTGAGGCTAGATGTTCGGATGGTATTTTTCTCGGTTATGCGATTCACTCTAGAGCATATCGTATGCTCAACGTTGACACTAACCAAATCATGAAGACTTGCGAGGTAACCTTCGACGAGACACAACCATATAGTTCTTCTTCTTTTGAGTGTGCAGGTGACGAGGAAATTAGCGAGAAGATATTTGAGAATGAGAAGGATGGAGATGGAGACGAAGACGATGATGGTGGCGATCCTCCCGTGGCTGGTCGTGTACACGCTACTTCCACTATGACGACAACGATCGAGTATGGTCTGTCCCCTATGCCTACGACGACAGAGGCTGGTCGAGTGGAGGCTGCTGCTGAGGGGGAGATTGTGTCCAGACGAGAGGCTCCTCGGTGTGTACATGTGGATCATCCACCATCTACGATCATAGGTGACCTTCATGAACGCACTACACGGTCGAGGTCACGGAATACTTCTTACTTTGCTCACTCTTCATTTGTTGCTTCGGTTGAGCCCAAAGATATTCGACACCCTTTGTCTGATGCAAACTGGGTGAATTCCATGCATGAGGAGTTCGAGAATTTTGTGAGAAACCAAGTTTGGGTGTTAGTCGATCCACCACCAAATTGCCGTCCTATAGGTACCAAGTGGGTGTGGAAGAACAAGGAAGGTGAGAATGGGATGGTTGTGAGAAACAAGTCGAGGTTGGTGGCTTAGGGGTTCAACCAGAAAGAGGGTATAGATTATGAGGTGACATTTGCTCCTGTAGCCCGTCTGGAGGCGATTAGGATCCTTTTAGCCTTTGCCGTGGCTATAGGGTTCAAGTTGTTCCAGATGGACGTCAAGAGTGCTTTCTTGGATGGGGTGATAGAGGAAGAAGTGTATGTGAGGCAACCACCGGGGTTTGAGAGTGAAAAATACCCTCACCGTGTATACAAACTCCAGAGAGCGCTTTATGGGTTAAAACAGGCACCGAGGGCTTGGTATGGCAGGTTGAGAGGCTTTTTGCTGAGTAAGGGGTTTGTGATGGGCACAGTTGACAAGACTCTGTTTCTCCTTAAGCATGGAAATGACCTATTGATTGTTCAGATTTACGTGGATGATATAATCTTGTGTGGCTCTTCTCATGATCTTGTTGCCAAATTTGCAGATGACACGAGCAGGGAATTTGAGATGTTTATGATGAGCGAGCTACAGTTTTTCCTAGGACTCCAGATCAAGCAGTGCAAGGACGGGACGTTTGTACATCAAGCGAAGTACACCAAGGACATGGTGAAGAAGTTTGGCATTAACGACTCCAAGCCGCTGAGTACACCAATGAGTACCACTACGGCTTTGGATGCGGATGAGGATGGCGAACCCGTGGACCAGAAGGAGTACCGGAGCATGATCGGCTCCCTCCTCTACTTGATGACGACGAGGCCGGACATACAGTTCAGTGTGTGTCTTTGCGTTCGTTTTCAGGCTTCATCGAGGACTTCACATCGGCTGGTCGTCAAGAGGATTTTCAGGTACTTGAACTACACTCCTGAGTTTGGTCTTTGGTATTCTGCCTCCTCGACAATCAGACTTCACAGATTCTCTGATGCTGATTTTGCTGGGTGTCGATTGGACCGCAAGTCTACCTCTAGGGGAGAATATATATATGCAAGGGGGAGAAGTTGTATGCATTTGGAAGAATTTGTGGAGAATTTTTGCATGTGGGGAGAAAATTTGAGAAAAGAGGTTGCATTTTCTGAGGGGGAGTTTGCATATGTGCAGGGGGAGCTCCTTTGGTTTGCCTGAGTTCTGTGCTTTGTGGTGTGCTCTTTGAAGAGCTTTGTTTGTCTCTGCTGTGTTGAGCCGTTGCCCTTGCCTTAGGGGGCCGAAACTTGGTCTGGTGAGTGATCTTGTTTTCGCTTGTTTTTTGGCTTTGGATCACTTGTTGGAGGTTGGTGTTCGTGGTTGTTTTCTTTTCCTTTTTCTCTATGATGGTTACTATGGGTGTTGTCAATGCACTCATCAAGGGGGAGATTGTGGACCAGGTGTGTCCGAGGACCAGTGGAGCGTCGCTCCTTAGTGATGAGTGATTGACAATGTTGTGTGGACTGATACTTGGCAAAGTGTGCAGGTACAGGTTGCGGCTTGACTTGTGTTGGTGTAGGTGAAGAAAAAACACGAAAGGTCTTAGCTGTGGTGGCCTCCGGGTGATGGAGAGGCAAGTAGGCTTGGTTTGATGGACCCGGTGGCCGATGGGGTCAAGTGCAAGCCATGCGATGCAAGACTAGCAAGTTGAAGTCATGGACATGGCCCGGTGCAAGGTGGCGGTTCAAGGCCGAAGCTTGCACGCAGGGTTTGGTGGTTTGCCCACAAAACCATCGGTGGACGGTTTCTTGGTTTGGGCCTCAAAACCAAGTCCGGAGGCCCGATGCGACAAAAACGGTGATCCGGGAGCATCGGGAAGCTTCGAGGCGGGGAGCACGTGGTGTGATCGCGGGCCTTGCATCGAGGCGAAGCAAGTCTGCAGTGGAAGCATGTTCGCTCGATGGGAATATCTGAAGACTTGACTAAAATGCCCTGAGGGGTGTGTATCTTCATTTTAAGTTGTACGGGTAGTGTGGTCATTTGCCTCCTCCGGTGGACTTCGTATAAATAGCGGAGAGGTGCATGGCATCTCTCTCTCTCTGGCTGTAGGGTTTCCTCCCTCGGTAGATCGCTCTGGACTGCTTCTTTTCCCAGTATTTCGTTAGGCTAGATTCTTGTATAGACTCTGACCTGTGGATGTATGGAAGCATTCGGCGTTGTGATGATCTCCTAGATCTTTGTGATTTTCGTGTCATTTTCGGGGCTATTTTTGGGTGGTTTCGTTCTTTGCTCAATTCGTTGATTTGAGGGTGTTTTCTCTCGGATTTCTTTGAGAGGATCATGGGTGGATGCCTTGCGCATTGTTGTGTGTGATCTTGACCCCTCAAACGCTGGGAAATCCCTTCGATTTTTAAGTTTTTGTAGGAGCCCGAGTTCTTGGTGGTGGTTCATGTGATCCGTGATTCCCGGTGATTTAGTGAGTTAGAGGCCGAGATTTTTGGGGCATAACTTCATCTAGTGACGTTTCATATCTCCCCTGAATCTTGCCTCAAGAGTTCCAGTGGTTTGGGTGATCCGGTGATGAGTTGGGAGGGTTGACTCCCGCGGCTAGGCTTTTTCTACTTTTGTTCGTGAGCCACGGACAGTCCGCAGGACTGTGGAGAAGAGTCCGCGAAGCACTGAGTAGTGGAGGTGTTCTTCGTGTTCTTCGCGTTTCTTGCGAGTTCATGTTTTGACCCGTTGCCTCAGGTGGTTTTGCTTGCATGGAGTTTGCGGACGGTCCGTACTTGAGTGCCGGACGGTCCGTGAAGGGCCGAACAGTGTGTGGGTCCCTCGCAGACAGTCTGATTTTTCGGGGTGTGTTTCTGGAGGTTCTGTCCGCTTTTGCAGACGGTCCGCGTGGGCCTTGCGGACAGTCCTCCCAGGCCATCCGGACAGTCCGCCCGTACACCACAGATTGTCCGCCTGGTCTGTTCTAGACTCGCTTCCTTTCCTTTGATTCTTGTCTTGTGCTTCTGCTCTTTGATTCGTGGCTTGTCTCTAGGACTTGTAGGCTTGTGTGTGTGCATAGTCTAGAGCTTCTTTGGTGTGTGCGAGGGACCGGAGTGGCAATTGGGGTAGGCCGAGTTCTCCTTGGAGACGAATTTTTATCGGCTCCCATTCACTCCCCCCCTCTGTGGTCGCCTATTCGGTCCTTCACAACTGAAGCTTGCACACAGGGTTTGCAATGGTTTGGCCACAAAACGACTGGGTTTACTTGGCTGAGCCACAAAGCCAAGGCCGAAGACTCGATGGGGCGAGCCAGCCTGTCTGGGCCGGTCTAACTGCCTGGTCAGGACGGTCTGAGTGCCTGACCAAGGTGTGACTAGGGGTAGGGCGGTCTGACCACGTGGGCCGCAGCACGTCGAGAAGCTTCGAAGCGGAGGACACGCGGCATGATCGCAAGGCTTGCGTGGAGTTGAAGCGTCTTGCGGTTGACGGGCGTCCGTCCGATGAAGAAATTGACCAAAGTTCCCAAAGTGCCTTTGGTGGGTGTGTATCTTAAGTTAAGTAAGTAGTTGTAGTTTCGTCATTCAGCGCCCTCCATATAAACTCACTTGAGAGGAGATGGCAGCCAACTCTTGGAACCCTAGTTCATTTGCTCTTCCTCTTTAGTTTTCCCTAGGCTAGCTTGAGAGCTTCATGAGTCATCTTGAGAGAGGGTTGGATGTTCGGGCAGCTTGCTAGACCTTGTATGAACCTTTCATGACATGTATAGAAGTTGCGGCATGGTTCATTTTGTGTCCCTTTGTCTCTCGGTGTTTTCCCTTTTGGTGATTTTCGAAGCTATTTTTGGGGATTTTTGTGGTGGTTTGTTTGAGGGGTTTCTTGGTAGGATTCTTATTGGATGTCACACATTAGGTCTTTGTGCCTCTTATCTTGGTGATTTTGCCCCAGCAATCCCTCGGGAAAACCTTCGATTTGGGTGATTTTCGGTGTTCCTCAAGTTCATGACATAGAGCCCTTGGATTTGCGATTCCCTTTGATTGAGGGTGTTTCGGTGGATATCCTTTGGTGGAGAGGTCGTGCAGGAGGTGACCTAGCTCTCCCCGAAGTTTGGTGAAATTTACAGGCCTAGGTGGTCTGACCGCTCTGTCCATGCGGTCTGACCGCCCCTGGCAGGAGATTTCCCATGTGTGGTTTCCGCTATGGTGTGTGCGTGCTTGAGTTGCTTGGAGGTGTGGTTTGCTCTTAGGATCAGTAGCACTCCAGTGGCTACGTGATCTTGGCAAACGTGCGGATAGAGTGGAGAAAGTGATTTCGGCATCGAGGCCGTGTTCACCTCGTTAGAGGAGTCATCTCTCTCGAGAAGAATTTTTATCGGCTCCCATTCACTGCCCCCTCTCTGGTCGCCCAATCCGGTCCTTCAAAGTCCAAGGCGACTGTGTCTTTGCGGACTTTGTAGTTGTCAGTACACTAGGTGATGCAGAAATGCTGCTCATCCTTGGGCAACCATTTCTTCGAGCCACCCAAGCACGAATCGATATCCACAACAGTACGATCAGAATGAAGGTCGGAAGAAGAACCAAAGTGTTTTGGTTCCAATCAAAGGAAGAGTTCTACTACAAAGGTCCCTCCGACCAATCCCAAGGTGTCAGAAGAAGAAGAAGGAATCAGGGCAAACCTAGAGCTCAAGCCCAGATCCGACAAGAGACACCAGTACAGCCACGGGAAAAGGAAAGCCTCATCACTTTCATGAAGGCATTCATGAAGAAGGAATTAGAAAGAAATAATCGACCGAGGTATTGGAAGAACCAACCCCCACGGCAAAAGGCGATGGTGACTCCTTCGAGAAGTACCTCATCCACAGTCTCGTCGCCAAGGCCACGAAAGAACAAGCGGGTGTGGAAAGCCAAGACCACATCATCGGCTACGTCCTCTCCTTCAGTGGCAGACGCGTCAACACCAAACGTGTCGGGAACTCCATCCACAAGCTGAACTTGATGGAGAAGTCCCACTCAACAGACTCAAACTGCTGAGCCCTTACCAAAGGTAAATTGGTATTTATCCCATATTTAATTTCTTATCCAAATTTGAGTTTTCTCGTTTGCATGTTTCCCTTTTCAAAATTGCATTTGCATGCTAGAATTTATTCTAGCCCATTTCCCTTTCCGAAATAAAATTTTGAAAAATAATTTATAAACAAAAATATTTATGAAAATTTTGTTTGGCTTGAACAAAAACATTCACAAATATTTTGGAGCATTTCTAGTAACCAACTTTGGATGGGCATCACATGAGCTAAGCAATATAGACGTTGTGGGCCGGTGGGCCAAGGCTGGCAGCCAGCGGGCCCCACAGGGGGTCAGCTGAACCAGTGCCAAGGACACTTGGGTCCCACCACCTCCAACGGCTTGGAGCCCAAGCCCAACGGCTATTTCCCCGGGGTACCGCCTCAAAGGGCTATAAATAGAGGCCGAGAGGGGGTGTTGATCATCCATTCAACACTTCTCTCATTCACTCTGTTGACGGCTGATTTTCACTCACTTCTTACCCGTCAAACATGTACCTTTTGGCATGGAAAATGATCATCAACACTAGAATAGGGTTTAAACTAATCATTTCCACAAGTGTTTGTGATTATGCAAATACAGGTGAATAGCACTAGAAAGACGAGTAAAAGCACAAGTCTTTGATCCAAGCTCTTCAAGACCAGCCAAGGAGGGGATGCCACCTAGGATTCCCCTGGATCACTGACGTCATCAATCCAAGAGAGGCAAGCCCGACGAATCACGAAGCACCACATGGACATCACATGGATTCAAGGGCCCACTTATCCCCCAAAACCGTCGGGAAACTTAGCATGCACGGGGGAGTGACCTCAGGGCCCACCAGTCAGCCACCAGGAGGAAGCACAAGGTGACACGTGGCCCTAGGGTTTCGGTCGAACCCTAGATCGGCCGAACCGACTCTGGTTCGGCTGATCTCGGCCCTCCATGTGTCAACCCTTGATTGGTCCCTGGTTGCAGTTCTGGGCGTTTAGGAGCACTTGGAGCCCCGAAGCAAGCCTCTCCCTCCTCTGTAAATAGGAGGGGAAGGGCTCACTTTTGGAACACACACTTCTCCTCCTCCTCTTCATTTTGGCTTGGAGCCTCTCTCTTTAGGAGAGGAGAGCTCTTTGTATTGGATTAGTGCTAGGAAGTGAGGTGGGAGGCTTAATGCCATGTCATGATTCATGACATCTTCCTCAAGAACGATCCTCAGCGGTGCCTTTGTTCTTCAACTAGACTAAAGTGAGTATTTCGATATTTGCTATTTAGACTAAAGTCGTATGCATGCTTAGAATGCTGTGTTCTTGTGTTCTTCGTGTGTTCTTTGTTTAGAGGCTTGTGTTCTTTGAACACAACCCTTTCGATCCAGTAGACTTAGATCATAAGTTTCCATCTAGTTTGCCAGCTTGTCTATTAGAGTAAAGTGAAGCTCCTGCATGTCTCTAGTTAGAACAAAGTGCATTCGTGATCTTGCATGAGTGATAGAGCATTCCTTGAGCTAGTTCCAGTATCTCCCTCGCGGATTCATAGAAATAGTGAGTGGTGTAGACGAGGTGTCTGGACCATAAGCTATCCTTCGAAGACCACGTACGATCGTAGCGTAGAGGTAGGCTGCAGTGGTGACAGCCTGTTGGACCCTTTGTCAACCCTCTACGTCGCGTACCGAGTTGGGCTCGAGCCAACACATTAGCCTTGTGCTTGGTGCCCGAAGTGAGTGCTATACCTGAGAGACCGTAACTAGACTCTACGCTCGGTCGAGGCAGATCCTTTTTACCTATCCTACCAATCAGTGTTGTGTCATTGGATCATCTATACTAGAGTAGGAGACAGTACACACCGTTCCTTGGATTCGATACCCTTCGAATACTCTCCTTCCTTGGGGAAGTGCTACAACGGTATTTTCGTGCGCTTGCGGTATACCCGGTGTCTCTTACACGCTCACACTGGCCACAGTGCCATACTGGTGACGTTAAGAAACGCCAACAAGCATTTCTGGCGCCGTTGCCGGGGAACGGTTGCTGTATGTATCTTTGAACCTAGTGGTCCTCGTATTTATCTTTTTCGTTTTCTTCTACCTTCACCCCGTTACCCATCGAGATATCCTTTTTGTTTCTTTTCTTCTACCTTTACCCCCGCTACCCTTTGAGATGCCTTCCTGTCAAAGCCTCTCTACCCCTAGGGGTGAGTTCGTCTTAGAGCAACCATCAACTTCCTCATCTTGCTGCGAGCTGCGTCCTGGCTTTATAGCTATGGTTCGGAATCGACCTTTCTCTGGAGTGATCAGTGACGATCCTAATGTTCATTTAGAGGAGTTCGAGGACTTGTGTTCGTGCTTAGTAATTCCAGGCATGACACAGGAAACTTTGAGGTGGAAATTGTTCCCTTTCTCTCTCGTAGATAGAGCGGAGTAATGGTACACCCACACAGCAGAGCATGTGAATAATTGGGGAGAACTACGAGAAAACTTTTGTGACTCGTTCTTCCTTTATGAACGCATAGATCTCTTGCCGTGTGAACTCCTTGACTTTGAGCAATTAGAGGGTGAGTCCATAGGTGCAGCTTGGGCTAGGTTCCTACGTCTTATGACATCTAGCCTAGACATGTCTATACCTGATGATATAGCAACGTATACCTTTTATACTCGTATAGACATGGAATCTGCACAAGAGCTCGACCTTTTTGCTGGAGGTTCGTTTGAAAACCAAACTCTAGTGGAAAGAAGAGGGATCCTAGAATTCTTCTTAGAAACCTCTTCTTCCCATATTGTTTACGACGAACCCCATCTGGAGTCTGAGTTGGTCCATGACAGTCTCTCAATAGCCGAATCTGAGCTTTCATTCTCTGAATTCCTTGATTCCTCTATTGAGCCCTCTCCCGAACCACGAACATCGAAGGAAGAAGAAATTCAACCTTCGGAGTTCTCTCCCCGATTTGAGGATGATCCTTCTCAAAACATCAGAAATACCTCAGATCACTCTTGGCACGAGAAGCCTACGGCATCGTTGGACCTTTATAAGGTCCTCGATGAAGTTTGGAATCATGGGACGATAGTGGATTGGTCACCTCAGAAGCATACATCCGAAGCAATTCGAGTTAGCTCGACTTCCATGATCATCCACTATTCCATGAGAGAAAACACCGTAGATGTTGTCCATGACTCTACTGTTGGGGCTTGCATCATACCAGAGACCCTTTTGGATACTCTGGTGGGTGACATGCCCTTGATCCCGACTGATAGGCTTTTCCATAGTCCCAGGTGGCACTGTGTTTTTCCATGTCAAGGGATTGCTAGGGACGTGACGATCACTATTGATGACATAGAGGTGCGATTAGATTTCCACGTCTATGACATCGTGGATTTTGATCTTCTCCTAGGTTTCCCCTTAGAAAAACTTCTTGCTAAATCTCAAGGAAACCCAGAAGAAGAAGAGCTTAGGGAAACTGTTTCTGTCCATGCTGAATCATCTAGACATCCTTTGACAGAACCTTTCCCTAGACCTACGGTATCTCCTTTACCTCCCGATCCTCCTGACGAAGCATTTCCTAAGGAGGCCATGAAGAAGGAATGGCCAGATGGAGTGATATGCTTTTCCGAAGCATTTTGGGATAGTACACCCTCTTTGGTTATTCCTTGTTCTGTTAGAGGGATTGCCGTAGAGGCCCATTGTGACCCCATCATGGAGGTTAACATCATGCCATGGCACTTAGCAGAAACTGTTTTAGGAGAAGTTCCGCTAGCACCATCCGACATGCTCCTTGAGACTTGTCCCTTTGGGCACATTCTTGAATGTCAGGGGATCGCAAGTGTCGTGCCGCTCATCATAGACAGGATCGAAGCTAGCTTAGACTTTCACATCTTCGATGTTCTCGATCCTGATATACTCCTAAGCTCCCCGCTAGATAATTTCTTTGAGGAATCCATAGGGAGCCTAGATGGTAATCTTGGGGAAACCTGTTCCGCCACTGCTACCCCTTGTTTGGGACATCCTATTGCGAAGCCTCTTCCCTAGCAAAACCGGCTCGAAGACGACACGTATACCTCCATTCATGTCATCCGAGCCTGTTCTCATTGAGGGCATAGAACTTTCTACTCCTCATGAGTACGACTCGGAAGATCCTCCTCACCTTTGTGAAGGAGAATGATCATCATCACCCTCGACCGAGTTTCAGCCTTTTCCCGCTGGCCCGTATCATGTTGCTTTCGATCATGATCGAGAGTCAACATTGAGCTTCCACGATGACTCTCCTGAGATGGAGAATTCATGGGCCATGGAACCTTTCGAGGCACCGACTCTGGAGTCTGGAGGAAAGGATTCCATGCACGAGCATGGTAGCTTCATTCTTGAGTCACCATACAGACCATGCTCGCATCATGTCCCTCTAGAGTCAGACATGTTTAGTGCGCTGAGCACGTACGAGGGCTACAACCACCTTCTGGTCCTCTTTTGCAAAACTTTTGGAAGGTTGATTGTAGATGCATATGTCTATCATAAGCATATCAGATTTCGCGTGTGTGCTGTGGCACTAACCTTGCAGCTGAAGTGTCACTGATACATCAAGGATTGATGGTGAGACGGGAACGACACCACCAACGATAGCTGCAAGATGAGTTCCCATGGTCGAGCTTATGACCTTAAATAAACAAAGCACTACAAGGAGATAGCCTGGATTAGCATAGGTTTTATTTCCCTTTTCGAATAAAAGCAAGAACATGTTTTTAGGATAAGTAGTCCTTCGGGTATTTTTGGTCACTAACCTTTCAGGTGGAGATTGAAAAGGAAGATGGACAGGTGATGCCTACGAACATGTGAGCTGCATCAAATGCAACACCTAGATACGCTTTGGTGAGGGAACATTTACAAAAGGGGAACATTTACAAAAGGGATGCTTGATCACCACACACTTGAGTTTTGTTGCCTAGCAATGCAAACTTCAAGTGTGGGGGAGGTATATGAGCATCCGAGTAAAGTTCCTCCTCTACCAAATCTTATCCTGGTGTGGCGATGATGTCAGCTCTTGCATCTGCCCACTAGCTAGGTAAGTCATGCTTTTGACATTAAACAAAGCCCTTCCGGGAGGTTCCCGAGGTTCACCGTCTTATGCTCATGCTTATGTCCCTTGTTGATGATCGATAGCTTGATCATGCTTTCATGCCTCCTTTATTTTTGTTGGTATGCTTTGGTTTGAATGCTTGAGTATACACGCATTCATAGATTGTTTTAAATTAAGCATGGTGCTTAGGTTAAAACTGTCTTCTTCAATCAAAATAAGACATGGTGTCGAGTTTTGATTGATGAACCTTAGAGTTATATCTTCATAGATCTTGGTTGCATATATGCTGACTAACCCCTGCAGAAAATTGTCAAACTTGAATGGGTAAGTCATTGAGCTGAATTCAAAGGGAAGGTAAGTTGAGGTGGCAGATTCATGTTGCACATCATGCAAAGGTGATACACATGACCTCTCAAAGGTCCAAGGTAAGTATATTCCCCTTTGTGTATAATCTGTATTCTTGGTCTAGCCCTTTCGAGCAAATGACATGGTGACAATAAAATAAAACAAAAACAACAAAAATATTTGAATTTGAATAAAGGCTCTATGGTTCTCGAACCGGTAGAGTCCCTCTTTTGTTTCCACTTTTTGTTTGAAGAACAAGCACCAGGTTCAAGCACTAGTGTGGGGGAGTTCTCTCGAACCCATCATCGACATATCCACTCGAGAACTCCCACACAGGCACTACACAACATCGACTACGCCTTCATGACAAGAGCAAGGTAAACTAGAGTGAGTCGGCTGCCTTATGGTCAGCTGAATCACCACTAGTCTCCCTTGATCTCTTATCCTTCATAAGCGATGGTATGTGCACCCTTTATCTCACTCTATCCTATCCATGAGTTTGTTTGAATTTCAATTCCTATCCTTTGAACCCAAACTCAATGGTCGGTGCTATGCTTGCTCTACATGATTCCCGTGGTTGGCTTGCATATGTTTTATTCCTTACTTATCATCCTGATGCTTGTGAACAAATATCATTAGGGAACTCATTCATATCGAAGTAGTTGATGTTTGCGATATAGTTTGATGATATGATCTTCGCTCTGAATGTTTGAGTGCTTTGGAATTTTATTTGAAAACTTGAAAACCCTTTGCAAAGCTCCTCTTTGATTTGCCACCGTCCGACTAGAGCCATATGATATTCATAGTTGAAAACCTTCTACTCATATGCTGCTTGTCATTGCATTGAGCTTTGTCAAATCCTGTGACCCTTGTGAGAATTCTATTCATTACTCTCATGATCAAGATTCATGTGCACACCACCTATTTGCCCTTGCTATGCTTCTACACTAGAAGTTAGCATTGTAGCCTTCATCCATCTCATAAAAATAAAGCTCCATATATGGTGTGACATCTCTCGCCAAAAGTATCCTTCAAAAGAGACATGAGCTAAAAAAAAGAGAAAAAAAGAGAGACACATGCTCAAGGCATGATGAAAAAAAAAGAAAGAAAAGAAAAATAGCCCATGCCCAAAATAAAGGAGAAATAGGGGAGAGATGAGATCATGCAAAAAGGAGTTCCATAATTTTGATGGTAATAACTAGTGTCCATTCCGGCGCTAGTGTCCACCTTACCATCAACCTCAGCTTTCATCATATATGTATGGTAATATCTAGCACCCATTACGGGCCTAGTATCCACCTTACCATACTCACCATATCCATACACGTGCACATCTTGATCTGATTGTGTGATTTGATTTTCTCTACGGATCCAGTCTTTGACTTTGCAATAAATGTGATACAAGTATGCCTTGTGCTTTATCCTACCCTGAGCTCCACATATAGCCAACATTAGAAGTAGGATGAAGAAAGGCAAGCTAATGCCTTGGTGAGGACATATACACATTGAGAGATCTGAGAGAATCAAATGAGGAGCTAAGCAAGGTTTGTTTTTGAAAATTTATTGCAAAACCCCAAGTACTTAACATAATGAGCAGGAGTGACTTGATTCATGACCGTTCCATTCCTCAACTGCCTAAGATAGCATGATAGACACTTCAGAATTCATAAGTACAAGGTATGGTCTGGAATATCTCTTATGCTTGTCCCATACCTATGGATATCATGTCTCACTTTGATCTTGTTCTTCCCTTCACTCGGGACGAGCAAAGGTCGAGTGTAGGGGTATTTGTTGACGGCTGATTTTCACTCACTTCTTACCCTTCAAACATGTACTTTTTGGCATGGAAAATGATCATCAACACTAGAATAGGGTTTAAACTAATCATTTCCACAAGTGTTGGTGATTATGCAAATACAGGTGAATAGCACTAGAAAGAGGAGTAAAAGCACAAGTCTTTGATCCAAGCTCTTCAAGACCAGCCAATGAGGGGATGCCACCTAGGATTCCCCTGAATCACTGACGTCATCAATCCAAGAGAGGCAAGCCTGACGAATCACGAAGCGCCACATGGACATCACATGGATTCAAGGGCCCACTTATCCCCCAAAACCATAGGGAAACTTGGCATGCACGGGGGAGTGACCTCAGGGCCCACCAGTCGGCCACCAGGAGGAAGCACAAGGTGACACGTGGCCCTAGGGTTTCGGCCGAACCCTAGATCGGCCGAACCGACTCGGGTTCGACTGATCTCGGCCCTCCACGTGTCAGCCCCTGATTGGTCCCTGGTTGCAGTTCCGGGCGTTTAGGAGCACTTGGAGCCCCGAAGCAAGCCTCTCCCTCCTCTATAAATAGGAGGGGAGGGGCTCAATTTTGGAACACACACTTCTCCTCCTCCTCTTCATTTTGGCTTGGAGCCTCTCTCTTTAGGAGAGGAGAGCTCTTTGTATAGGATTAGTGCTAGGAAGTGAGGTGGGAGGCTTGAGGCCATGTCATGATTCATGACATCTTCCTCAAGAACGATCCTCAGCGGTGCCTTTGTTCTTCAACTAGACTAATGTGAGTATTTCGATATTTCCTATTTAGACTAAAGTTGTATGCATGCTTAGAATGTTGTGTTCTTGTGTTCTTCGTTTGTTCTTGGTTTAGAGGCTTGTGTTCTTTGAACACAACCCTTTCGATCCAGTAGACTTAGATCATAAGTTTGCATCTAGTTTGCCAGCTTGTCTATTAGAGTAAAGTGAAGCTCCTGCATGTGTCTAGTTAGATCAAAGTGCATCCGTGATCTTGCATGAGTGATAGAGCATACCTTGAGCTAGTTCCAGTATCTCCCACGCGGATTCGTTGAAATAGTGAGTGGTGTAGACGAGGTGTCTGGACCATATGCTATCCTTCGAAGACCACGTACGATCGTAGCGTAGAGGTAGGCTGCAGTGGTGACAGCCTATTGGACCCTTTGTCAACCCTCTACGTCGCGTACCGAGTTGGGCTCGAGCCAACACATTGGCCTTGTGCTTAGTGCCCGAAGTGAGTGCTATACCTGACAGACCGTAACTAGACTCGGCGCTCGGTCGAGGCAGATCCTTTCTACCTATCCTACCAATCAGTGTTGTGTCCTTGGATCATCTATACTAGAGTAGGAGATAGTACACACCGTTCCTTGGATTCGATACCCTTGGAATACTCTCCTTCCTTGGGGAAGTGCTACAACGGTATTTCTGTACGCTTGCGGTATACCCGGTGTCTCTTACACGCTCACACTACCCACGGTGCCATAGTGGTGATGTTAAGAAACGCCAACACACTCCCTCTCAAAATTCTTTGCTCCTTGGTTTTCTCTCAAGTTCTTGTTCAATTTCGTTCTTGTGTTCATGTTTGTTCGAGCTCTATTTCCCCCTCTCTCAAATTCTCATTGCTACAAGGAGCCACAACTCGCAGGTAAGAGTTTCAATTGATTTCATTAACATCACCTGTTTGCAAGTTGTTTGTGTTGTGCTCCACAACCATGAGAGGGTTTGGAAGGAAACTCTCTGGCGCAGCTCGGAAGTTGAAGGGATCGAGCTCAAGCCATTCTCGTGCAAGCCCAAGCACGCCTTGCTCCCACGACTACACGCATAGTCCAATGGATGAAGACGAGGAGGTGCCACAAGAGGTGCCACAAGAAGAAGCACCACATGAAGAGCAAGCTCAACCACAAGCCGCGGAGGAGGAACAAATCCTCTCGTACCTACACGCTGGCCAAGAAGTGCAAGGCAACGCGCTCCTTAAGGATCGGGTCTTCAACCACACCAAACATTTCGACTCCGACCTTCTTAAGAGCATATGTACAAATATCAATTTTGCTAACATTTGGCATGCAATTGGATGGGATTATCTTGTGCCTATTTCAGAGGAGGGCTCTCACTCTCTCACCATCCAATTCCTATGCACAGTGCAATACAACGATGATGGTCTCTCCTTCTGTTTCTTCGGACAAGAGTATACATGTTCTTGGAGAGACCTGAGTTATTGCTAGGATTTCACAAGAGATGCAAGATCGACCTTGACAAAGCCGTCGAAGGCTTCGACCGACATTCCTTCTGGACGAGCATCTCCAGCCAAGTGGTCGCCGGTAATTTCAAACCTTGCTACAATGATATTCAGCATTCTACTTTGAGGTTCATGCATAAATGGCTTGTTGTTTCGCTTTTTCCTAGAGATGACGTTAGACCTATTCGTAATGGTGAGCTTAAAATCCTATTTGCCATGATAAATAAAATAAAGGTTGCTCCTGTCAAGCAAATGATCACACAATGGTTAGATAATTTTAAGTTAACTGATCGAGTTGAGTGTACCTCTCTGATCATCTGCATCACCCAGAGAGTCGGCGCACTCCAAGGTAACATGCCTCTCTATTTACCATCCGATCACATGTACCTTGATGAAGCTTTCTTTATTCATGGTCATATTCTTAAGCATGCCCAGGATTAGTCTCTTGCGTTTTTCTTCCCCGATTATGCAAATGAGATTCCGTTACCTAACACGGGATTTCATTTGTATAAGTCACGGGGGCTAACCTTTCCACTCCTAGTATGAGAAGATGCTCATAGGAGTAGTGTGTCTGGCAGGGAAACCCGAAGCAGGTTAAGAATGGAAGCAGACACATCTCAGCAACCGACAGAAGCGAACACGACATATCAGCCGCCACAGTCCTAGCAGATTCTGCAGCAGATGTATCAGGCGGGATGGGTTCTAGCTGGGTAGATGTCGGGAGGAATTCTCGCATATCAGCCACGTTGGGGTGAACCCCCGCAATCACATGATGCTGGAGGCTCATCGTGGCAGGCTCCACAGATGCCAGTACATTCGCCTAGGTATCAGCTCGGTTAGGATCAGTCACCGCAACCACATGAAGCGGGAGGCTCAGGCTGGTAGAGCGCAAGCAGCACAGAGTAGGAGCACAGACGACCACTACACCTTACTTCGTCTAGCTCCAGTGGTCCTCCAATAGTTGGTGCATAAAGGACTTTCTCGAGAAGAAGGCGCGGAGACATCGCTGATCTTACGAGCCAAATCAACGAACTCGACATTCTCACATGTAATATCCAAAACACACTTATACACATGTCAAGAGTTTTGCTGCATTTCAGGAACGTGTGGATACACAATTCAACACCATCAACACCACGCTCCAAAACACCAACGCGGACCTACAAGCTCACTTCCGCTCACAGGGCTTCAACCCTCATCAACAATAGTGAGCAAAGAGACATCTTGGGGAGGGCACCACCAAGGGAGGTAACCTATCTATCTTGTATCTTGTATCCTTATCTTTCTTATGCATTAAAAATGATTTTGATAAACAGAACAAAAATATTTCTTGCTTTCTTCTATGTTAGTAGAAATGTCTAGTTCTTCCTCACTGAAATGATGAATAGTTGCTCTACTTAATTTCGTTCGTGTGCCTAGTTTACAACTTAGCTCTCTCTCGGGTTTTGACTTTGTTAGCTGTCGTTTGCCTTTCGATCTTGAAACTCTGTGGGTCGCGAATGCATGATCTAAGTGTAGGTTGTTGCTTGGTACGATATGGTACAATGGAGTTTGCTATGATCTTGTTCTGAATGAAACTTGGCGTGTAGAGCTTTTGTTTTCAAAACCCAAAAAAACAAATAAGAGTTCCTCAATGATGTTGAGATGTCCCGCTAGAGCCTTGTGTAGGATCATCATATAAACCTAGCACATAGGCTGCTTGATGTTGCATTAAGCATTGTCAAACGGTGTGACCCTTGAATGGTCCATGTCATGCTTTCTCGATCAAAATCACATATACTCCACACACTCATTCATGCTGGCTTCTACACTAGAAGTTACGCCTTCATCCTTGTAGAATATAGGTTTCATCTCTATGTCATGACTCCTCCCATTTTATCATTCAAGAGGTATGGGCTATGCAATAAGAAAGAAAAAGAAATGAAAAAGATCCATGCCAAAGAGCATGTCGGAAAAATAAAAGAAAAGATGGACTAGTCAAGTCCATGCAAAAAGAAGAACAATGGACATACCATAGTCCATGAAAAAAAGAGAAGAAAAGAAATAAAAGAAATAAGAGATAGCCCATATCTCGAAAAAAAAAGAATGAGGGAGTCATGTGCATAGAGTCCGTATAAAGGTTCATGGTAATAACTAGCACCCATTCCGGGCCTAGTGTCCACCTTACCGTGACACCTCAAAGACGTTTCTCTTAGATGGCACCCATGCCATCACCTCAGTGCCTCGCATAGATGGTAATAACCAGCACCCATTCCGGGCCTGGTGTCCACCTTACCATCAACATCATACTCATCATTTACGGTAATAGCTAGCACCCATTCCGGTCCTAGCATCCACCTTACCGTAATCTCGAGTATTCATTGTCGCAATAGCTAACACCTATTCCAGGCCTAGCGTCCACCTTACCACACCATCATCATCCACACACATCCACTTCTTGATTGAGTTTCATGACGTGACTATCTTGGATCCGCTTTTTGACTTTGCAATATTATGTGACGCAAGTATGCCCCTACTTCTCCTTACCCAAAACCCCACAAAAAGCCTTATTAGAAGTAGGGAAGGAAATCACAATGCCTTGGTGAGGACTATATACATTGAGCGACCAAGAGTGCATCATTTGAGGAACTCAGTTTTCTTTTCAAAAAAATTATCAAAACCTCCAGAAAGAAGGTTAAGTGAAGAACATGTGAATGGTGACTTTATATATATAACCATTCTGCCTTGCAATCACCAAAGGCAAAGAGAATGCTAAAAGCCCCATGGGGAGTAAAGAAAAAGGGGTGAGCAATGCTAACTTATTCAAAATAAGAAAGATAATTATTTTGTATCCAAGGTACAGGAAAGGAAGAAGGTATTGTAGCAACTCCTGATCAACAACCAAGTGTCTTGCTCGGGACGAGCAAGAAGGCAGCTTGGGGGATCTTGTTGAGGGTCCTTACGGCAAACATTTGACCATCAACATCATTCCAATAAGAGGGGATTAGAAACTCTAACTAACATATTATCTAGCATTCTATCAATAATGTATTTCAGGGACGAGAGCCGAAAACGAGGGAAAACCATGCCAAACTACCAGACTTACACAAAGACCAAGACACGGTGACTCTGCATGGTCAAGAATGGGCCCAAAACCAAAGCTAAACAACTCAATACAAGTTGGGCCCACAAGATAAGGTGGCTACAGCAACCCACCAGCCCACCAGCCAAAGGCGGCGGCCAGATGGGCCAGGTCTGGTTCGACCGACCCACTGGTTCAGCCGAACCAGGGCTGTGGCGGTTCGCCCACATTTTTCCCGCCAAGATCTCCCGCACAAAGCCAAGGCAGTTGGCGGTGGAGTTGGCTCCAAAACCCTCCCAAGAGCCACCTCTCCACCGCTATATAAGGAGGCCTCCACCCCCCTCATTCACACACACCACACAAGCGTTGGCATTTCTTAACGTCACTACTAACGACGCCGAGTTAGAGTGAGCATCAATACTTGCCATAGGTAAATCTAACGATCATGAACGAATCCGTAAGCACACAGATAAACCATTGTAGCATTTCCCAAGGGAAGTGAGTGTTCCAAGGGTATCGTATCCGTGGAAGGTAATGGCGGATATCAAGACTTATGCTTTTGCACTGAATGTAAACCAAGAGATAGATATAGAAGACAATAGCTCAAAGACAGGGGTAAGATAAATGATATGATAAGGGTAGTGTGACACACACTTAGATCTACATCTACTCTAGCACACTACGGCTTAGGGGGGACATACAAAGCTAGCTCTAGGTTCTAAGGACTAAACATACAAGTTAGATGATACAAGAGATAAACATAAAGCATTGCATGAAAGGTAAGGTTCAGCACCCAGGTACAAATGGGGAGATAGCCCGCGACGACCAGCACTCTGTGAAACTATCCTTTAGACTCCTGCAGCAATACCCAGTGCGGAAGGTTTCAAAGGGTCCAACAGCTGTCACCACTGCGGCTTACCTCAATCTTTACGGGGGGCGAGATCATAACTAACATAGCCACACAACCCAGGCACCATGCCTACATTGCTGCTAGAGTTCACCCGGCCTGGGCTATTGGACCCAGGGTGAGAGCCACCAGAAGACTGGTCAACTTAGACCGAGCACCCGTAGCTTGAACGCAAACTTCATGCAACACAAATATGCTATCTAACAAGATCAAACTAGGGCTAGTCATATGAACGGATACGAACTCTCTTATGTCTAGTCAACAAGATCAAAGGGTCACGTTCGTGAAGAACACAAGCTCTAACTTTTGAACAAACACATAAGGAATGAGTAAATCATCCTTCCACTGGATCGAAAGGTAGTGTTCATGAAGAACACGAGCCTCTAAATGATGAACAAGGGATGAACTCAAGAACATATCAATCATATGATCTACCACAACTTTATATGAAATAGCTGAATAACTGAAGTAGATCAAAGTCATACAAAGAAATAAAGATACAATAGAACTCATACCTAGACTCCCAAGTAGACTTGGAACCTGAATAAGAGCTACTCTAGCCTACCCCCTAGCCTTGGAAACTAAAAGTGAGAGGAGAGTGAACAGAGTGGTGTGTGAAAAATGGAGCCCCTCCCCTTTTATTTATAGGCAAGGACAAGGCTTTCTTCGGGCACCAAATGCCTCCGAATCACCCGGGGATGCAGCAAGGGACCAATGAGCAAGCAACACGTGGAAGGCCGAGATGAGAGGGCACAAAGGTGGTTCGGCCGATCCTAGGATCGGCCGGCCCCTTCGGCCCTCCTCTCGAGGTGTGTTTCCTCTAGGTGGCTTCCAAGTGGGCCCTCTGGTCACTCCCCCGTGCATGCCTCATTTTGGAATCCTATGTGGGCCCATTGATCCTTGTGAAGTCCATGTGTCGCTCTCTGATTCGTCGATGAGTGCCTTCCTTGGATCAGTGACGTGGATTGCCACATGTTTCCTAGGTGGCAGCCATCTCCTCAGTTGAGTTGGCATGGATCTTCCATAGAAGGTGAGTTTCCATCTCTTTTCATGCTTATTTCACCTACATCCAAATAATCTCCAAGGACAAGTGGAACTACATTATTCAAACCAAATTCAAGTAAATAATGCACATGCCTCCATTTATGTGAGAATATCGATGGCTGAAAGTGGTAATTAACAGCCGTCAACAACAAGGAGCCTCTCTCTCTCTCCCTTTGTAATCTTTAGTGGACCTTAGGCCTAGTGCTTTCTCGCTAGTAGTGCTTAGCGATCGCCTCGGGTCGGTTGGCTCAACCTCCGCCCTACAGTATGGCTATGTACTTTCTTTGTACATATTGTATTTATACAAAGTTAGGTATTTCTACAGTCGTAGTATGGTATACCTATTTATACGCTTTCATGTGCTGTACTAGTATGTTTAGTATAGGTTTGCTCTATTGTAATGGCGAGGTGTGCTCTCGGGCTTTCTCTAGCCTTTTGCCCATGGGTCATCATGGCTCGGGTTCCAGGGGGCTAGTAGTAGTGATTATGGTCGCTAGCGTGGTGCTCGGTGCCGTAAGATCCACTTCGGGTGGCTGTATTCCACGGTATGTCGGGGTTGGTGTTCGGGTGGTGACAGCCCCGTACATCCCTTGTATTCCCCCACGTGAGTTTACGGGCATTGGAAGTACATAAAGGCGTGCTACCATGGCAGATCCAGGGAGTGTGTTCTCCTCGGTGCAATAGAATAGACCTAGACTAACCATTTGATGTATGCTTTGCTAGTATATACGAACTAAGGATGACTCTAGTGCCCTGCTCCTACTTAGTTTATTCTTTATTCTTTACCTGACATGATGGCCGTGTGTGTCAACCGATCATATCATATATATCTTATACTCAATTCCTTGCTTACCCCTGTATTATGCTTTGGTACGCTTTACTTATTCATATTGTCCTTGGCTTGTATCCGATATATCCATACGACACGATTATACATACACATATATATTTATCTACATTTTCATAAGTCCATCTTCCGGTAAAATATAAATAATGATACCCTTGGGAATACTCATGGGTGAAATGCTACAATCGGATAATAAAGTATGTATCTGTACGCTTGCGGATACATCTCACCCCATCAATAAGGCTTGCTCCTTAATAATATTATCGAGTCCCGTACTCGGTAGTGTTATGAAGAGCGCCCACTCAACATATCTTTTCATAAATAACTTCATAAAACATCACCCCAGTGGTGATTTCACAAAACCCATCAACCGGTCGTTTCTGACACTGTTGCTGAGGGTAAAACTTTGGGGACATGTCACAAATGCCAAAAGGTATTAATGTTCCATCTTCGGGATTGTTGACGGCTGTTAAGTGCTACTTTTACACCATCAATACCTACATAAAATAAATGTAAAAGGACCATCAACATTAGAATAGGGCTTGATACTAATGAATTCCACAAGTGTTGGTGTTTCTAGCTTTTGTTGTAGGATGCACCGGAACACATGCCAAATGGTATAGTTGAGAGCAAGTAGTCCAATGGCTATTGAAGGACGTCATCATAAACAACTTCAAATACAAATTTGGACAGCACCATTGCGATGGGCTCGTCGAGATGATCGAAACGGATATATCATTTGTCTACTTCGGAGTCCGGATGGGAAAGATATGCACAAGACAAGATCATACTCCTGATATCTTGTGAGCCCAGTGGGACCCACAACAGGCCACGTGGCTATGTGCTGCCACATTGGATGCCATGTGTCCATGACACCTCATCAATCCAAGTGAAGCAAGCACCGACGAATCAGACACCGCCACGTGTCCAGCACAAGGATCCAAGGGCCCACCAGGGACCCAAACCACCTCAAAACTCTGCATGCACATGGAACTATCATAAGGGCCCACATATCAGTCACCCAGAGAAAGCACGGGCCAAAAGGAGCTGGGCCACGGTCGGTCGAACCCAGGTTCGGCCGCTCCCTTCTGGCATTCGTTCGCCATCTGCTTCCACATGTTGCTTCCCTGTTGATCCCTTGCAACATTCCGACGTGGATTGGTGACATGGCGCCCGTTGATTGGCCAGTAGAAGGTCGGTTTGGTTCCTTCCCCGGGAAGCTAGAGAAGAGTGCAATGCAATATTCCTCGCCACGTGTCGCTCTCCTATTGGTGGCGCCCAAGGAAGGCTGCACACATTGGAGAGGAATTGGCCTCTTGACAAGCCACCCCCTCCTCTATAAATAGGAGGGGAGGGGCTCCCTTTTGGAGCACATCCAAGCTCTCCTCTCCTCTCATTCCTCATGTAGGGTGTGTGTGTGTGAGTGCTTGGTAGAGAGGGAAGTGAAGGTGAGATGAAGGAGTTCTTCTTTGTTCTTCATTTAGACCAAAGTAAGTATTGCGACATATCTCATTTAGACTAAAGTGTGTTCTTGCATGATTGATATGTTCTTGTGTTCTTCATGTGTTCTTGAATTAGAGGCTTGTGTTCTTCATGAACACAACCCTTCGGTCTAGTTGAATACTATCTAGTCCACACTTGCACGTTCGTCGCTCTGTATTTATACGAGTGCTATAGTAGGGCTACGGCCTAGGAGACGTATCCCGCTATAGTAGTAATCAGTGGTGTAGACGTGGTGTCTAGACTACGGTTATCCTTCGGATACCACGTACATGGCATGTGGCAGGTAGGCCACATGGTGACAGCATGTTGGACTCCTTTGTAATCCTCCACGCCTGGGTACCGAGTAGGGCCCCGTTGTCGGACCCAGCTGGACAGTTATAATCGCCAGTATGGGCCGGCGCCCCGTAGTGAGTTCCATATATCCATATGCATACCGCGAGACGATACGACCTTGATCGATACATTTAGGAAGCCCTTCACCTTCTCCCCTACCATAGCTGACCTTGGTGTCCTTGGACCATCTATACTAGAGTAGAAGATAGTGCACACCGTTCCTTGGAACGATACCCTTCGGGAATACTCATGCCCCTAGGGGAAGTGCTACAACGGTGTATCTGTGCGCTTGCGGATTCGTTCGCACTCGTCAGTGTACCCGGGAGTTCCTTACAGGTTCACGCTAACCGGTGCCATAGTGGTGGCATTAAGAAATGGCAACAAGCATTTCTGGCGTCGTTGCCGGGGAATGGTTGCTGTATCTATCTTTGAACCTAGTGGTCCTCGTATTTATCTTTTTTCATTCTTCTTCTACCTTTACCCCCGTTACCTTCGAGATATCCTTTTTTGTTTTCTTTACTTCTACATTTACCCCCGCTACCATGGAAGGTTATCCTTGTAAACACCTTCCACCTTCGAGGCGTGAACCCTCAGATGTCAGGACCCGTTCTTTCATCTGGCTATCGGATTTGCCCCTCTCCCATGAAGCTAATTCAAGATTTTTCCTTCTTGGGGTCAATTGATGAGAACCCCTTCGATCATGTGAGAGACTACGAGCGTCTGGTTGAAACTCCGAGTGAAATCGGAGAATCACCGGATGCTCGGAAAAGGGAAATTTTTCCCACTGTCCCTCTCTGGGAAAGCACGGGATTGGCACCGTTGTTTTGCAAGAGACTACCTCACTTGGGAAAGTTTGAGAGCAGCTTCCTGCTCTCGATTCTTCCTGATATGACGTGTCATCTCGTTGAGGATAAGGATTCTCAGTCTCAAGCAAGGTGAGGAGGAATCGCTAGGAATGGCATGGAATCACCTCGCCTCCACGGCAGAAGATTGCTCAGTCCTCCATGTGCCCGATTGGGTGTTGCTTGAGCACCTCTGGTGTGGGTTCCAAAAGGATGATGCCATGCGGCTTAATGCTCTCTCTGAAGGCTCTTTTGTGAACTTGGACGCGGTTGAGGGAAAAGAGATCGTGGAAAATCTCCGGGATTTCAGCTCCCCTGGCATCCCGGTCGATGAGGTGCCCATCAGAAGAAATGTTGAGCCACCTAGATTCATCATCAGCCGAGCTGAGGCTTTAAGCTCCGGCTGAAGATATCATTCCTGAATAGCAGGAATCTAAGGAAAAGATTGCTTAGCGCAGAGTCTACCCTTGGGTTCCCCTCTCGTGCCTCTTCTTAGACCATCTCTCCGAGACCTTGTCTCGTGGGAGGATGGATGGAGTAATTAGGAAAGGACGAATCATTCTCGGCCAGGATGACTTGTCTGATCCTAGTTATGATCTCCTAAGGAGAGTACGATTGGTCTGTCATGTTCCTACGTCTCGGTTTGAGCTGAGGTGCCTAGCACCAAGGTCACGTATAGACTGAGGCATCGGTCTCTGCTTTATAATCCATGAGGATTCACCTATCTGACTGAAGGAGCATGATCACTTACCGATCGAATCGAGTGTGCTAAGCTCATCGATCGATGCCGGTCAGTCAAGAGAAGTGTTACTTCTTATGCTATGCTTGACATGATCGATGCCCAATAGGAGCTGATCCTTCCAGCTTATCCATAACCTCCCATTGGAAGCTTAGGCTAGACCTCGGGATGTTTCATCGTTTTGATGAGAACATCGGTCCCTCTACCTAAGAGAAGGATGAGCTAAACCTCACCCTGCACCCGAACTCTAGCTCCTGAACGTACGCCGGCCATTTGAGTTTCTACTCTATCCTCTTTTGGAGGCTGTGTGTTTTTATGAGCTGTGTTCAGTCGGAGATCGGTAGCGAGAGTGCTAGCCTCAGTGCTCAACCTTACATTTCCGAGGCCCCCCTAGTGCTATAGCTTCTCGAGCCCCGTGATCACCCCAGGAGCTGTCTCAGCCTCCCTGAAATGATCATGTCTACTTTTCAGCATTGTCAACTTTTGGACTCATGTTTGTATATATGGCACTAACCTTGCAGCTGGAGCTTCACTGATTCATCAGTGATTGGTGGTGAGATGGGAAGGACACCACCAATGTGGCTGCAAGAGAAATCTCCCACGGTCGAGCTTATGACCGTAATAAACAAAGCACTACCTTGCAGCTAAAGCTTCACTGATTCATCAGTGATTGGTGGCGAGATGGGAAGGACACCACCAATGTGGCTGCAAGAGAAATCTCCCATGGTCGAGCTTATGACCGTAATAAACAAAGCACTACCAAGAGATAGCCTGGATTAGCATAGGTTTTATTTCCCTTCTTCGAATAAAAGCAAGAACATGTTTTTAGGATAAGTTGTCCTTCGGGTATTTTTGGTCACTAACCTTTCAGTTGGAGATTGAAAAGAAAGATGGACAGGTGATGCCTACGAACATGTGAGTTACATCAGATGCAACACCTAAGGTAAGCTTTGGTGAGGGAACATTTACAAAAGGATGCTTGATGTCCACGCACTTGAGTTTTGTTTCCTAGCAATGCAAACTTCAAGTGTGGGGGAGGTATGTGAGCATCCTAGTAAAGTTCCTCCTCTACCAAATCTTATCCTGGTGTGAAGATGATGTAAGATCTTGCATCTTGCTCACTAGCTAGGTAAGTCCTGCTTTTGACATTAAACAAAGCCCTTCCGGGTGGTTGCCCGAGGTTCACCATCATATGTTCATGCTTATGTCCCTTTTGATAAATAACTTGATCATGCTTTTGTGCTTCCTTTATCTTTGTTCATATGCTCTAGTTTGAATGAATGAACGCGTCAAACATTCATAGGCTGTTTTAAATTAAGCATGGTGCTTAGGTTAAAATCTGTCTTCTTCAGTCAAAACAAAACATGGTGTCGAGTTTTGATTGATGAACTTTAGAGTTGTGCTTTCATAGATTTTGGGTGCATATATGCTAACTAACCCCTGCAGAAAATTATCAAATTTGAATGGGTAAGTCATTGAGCTAAATTCAAACGGGAAGGTAAGCTGAGGTGTCAGATTCATGTTGCATGACATGCAAGGGTGGTACATATGACCTCTCAAAGGTCCAAGGTAAGTATATTCCCCTTTGTTTATGAAGTGCAATTTTGGTCTGACCCTTTCGAGCAAATGATATGGTGACAATAAAATAAAATAAAAACAACAAAAATATTTGAATTTGAATAAAGGCTCTATGGTTCTCGAACTAGTGGAGTCCACCTTTTGTTTCCATTTGATATATGAAAAACATCACCAGATTCAAACACTAGTGTGGGGAGTTCTCTCGAGCTCATCATCGACATATCCACTCGAGAACTCCCACACAAGCGCTGCACAACATCGACTATGCCTTCATGACAAGAGCAAGGTAAACTAGAGTGGCCCGACTGCCATCTGGTCAGCCGAATCACCACTGGTCTCCCTTGATCTCTTATCCTTCAGAATCAATGGTCTGTGCACCCTCTACCTCACTCTCCTTTATCCATGAGTTTGTTTGAACTTCAATTCCTATCCTTTATATCAAACTCAGCAATTCGTGCTATGCTTGCACTTCATGATTCATGTGGTTGGCTTGCATATGTTTTATTCCTTACTTATCATCTTGATGCTTGTGAACAAATATCATTAGGGAATTGATGCTTATCTAAGTAGTTGGTGTTTGTGATATGGTTTAATGATATGATCTTCGCTCTGAATGCTTGAGTGCTTGGGAATTTTTTTTGAAAATCATAAAAACCCTTTGCAAAGCTCCTCTTTGATTTGCCACCGTCCTACCAAAACCATATGATGTTCATAGCTGTAAACCTTATACTCATATACTGCTTGTTATTGCATTGAGCTTTGCCAAATTCTGTGACCCTTGTGAGAATTCTTTTCACTACTTTCATGATCAAGATTCATGTGCACACCCATTTTCCCCTTGCTATGCTTCTACTCTGGAAGTTAGCATTGTATCATTCATCCATTCCGTGAAAATAAAGCTCCATATGTGGTGTGACCTCTCCCTCCAAAGGTATCCTTCAAAAACAGACATGGGCTATGGAAAAAAAATGAAAGGAGAGACACATGCTCAAAGCATGATGAAAAAAGAAGAATAAAAGAAAAAAAAGAAGAGGAAAGAAAGAATAGCCCATGTCCAAAACAAAGAAGAAAAAGGAGAGAGATGGTCATGCAAAAAGGAGTTCCATATTTTAGATGGTAATAACTAGTGTCCATTCTGGGGCTAGTGTCCACCTTACCATCTACCAACTCTCATCATACATGTATGGTAATATCTAGCACCCATTCCGGGCCTAGTATCCACCTTACCATACGCACCGTACTCATACACGTGCACATCTTGATCTGATTGTGTGATTTGATTTTCTCTCTGGATCCAGTCTTTGACTTTGCAATACATGTGATACAAGTATGCCTTATCCTTTATCCTACCCTGAGCTCCACATATAGCCATCATTAGAAGTAGGGTGAAGAAAGGCAATCTAATGCCTTGGTGAGGACATATACACATTGAGCGATTTGAGAGAATCAAATGAGGAGCTAAGCAAGGTTTGTTTTGAAAATTTATTGCAAAACCCCAAGTTACTTGACATGATGAGCAGGAGTGATTTGATTCGTGACCGTTCCCTTCCTCAACTACCCAAGATAGTATGATAGACACTTCACAGAGTTCACAAGTGCCAGGTATGGTTTGGAATATCTCTTATGCTCGCTTCATACCTTTTGATATCATGTCTCACCTTGATCTGACTCCCTTTACTCGGGACAAGCAAAGGTCAAGTGTGGGGGTGTTGTTGACGGCTGTTAAGTGCTACTTTTACACCGTCAATACCTGCATAAAATATATGTAAAAGGACCATCAACACTAGAATAGGGCTTGATACTAATGATTTCTAGAAGTGTTGGTGTTTCTAGCTTTTGTTGCAGGATCCACCAGAACAGATGCCAAATGGTATAGTTGAGAGCAAGTAGTCCAATGGCTATTAGAGGACGTCATCATAAACAACCTCAAATGCAAATTTGGACTGCACCGTTGCGATGGGCTCGTCGAGATGCTCGAAACGAATATATCATTTGTCTACTTCGGAGTCCGGATGGGAAAGATATGCACAAGACAAGATCATGTTCCCGATATCTTGTGAGCCCGGTGGGACCCACACCAGGCCACGTGGCGATGCGCTGCCACATTGGATGCCATGTGTCCATGACACCTCATCAATCCAAGTGAAGCAAGCACCGACGAATCAGACACTGCCACGTGTGCAGCACAAGGATCCAAGGGCCCACCAGGGACCCAAACCACCTCAAAACTCTGCATGCACCTGGAACAGTCATAAGGGCCCACATATCAGTCATCCAGAGAAAGCACGGGCCAAAAGGAGGTGGCCCAGGGTCGGCCGAACCCAGGTTCAGCCACTCCCTTCTGGCCTCCATTCGCCATCTGCTTCCACATGTTGCTTCCCTATCGATCCCTTGCAATGTTCCGGGGTGGATTGGTGACATGGCGCCCGTTGATTGGCCGGTAGAAGGTCGGTTTGGTTCCTTCCACTGGAAGCTAGAGAAGAGTGCAATGGAAGATTCCTCACCACGTGTCACTCTCCTATTGGTGGCACCCAAGGAAGGCTGTGAGAGCCAGGTGTGGTTCGAGGACCGGTGGATGGTCGCTTCCTAGTGTGATGAGTGATTGACAACGTGGTGTGGACTGATTCTTGGCTAAGTATTGCAGGTGCAGGTTGCAGCTTGACTGGTGCAGGTGCAGGTGAAGAACAAGCGTGAAAGGTCATTGCCGGTGAGGCCTCCAGGTGTGGAGAAGACAAGTAGGCTTGGTTCGAGGGACCCGGTGGCCAGCGGGGTCAAGTGCGGGCCGCATGGTGGCAAGAACGGCAAGATGAAGTCATGGACGGTTTCTTGGTTGAGCCTCAAAACCAAGGTCGAGCCGGGACTACGTGGGAGCCGAGTCATGAGTGGTGATTGGCGGAGGCTACACCGAGTTCGCGGGGTTTCCGGTGGTTCACCAGAAAACCACTGGGTTCCTTGGTTGATCCACAAAGCCAAGACCAAAGAACCGAAGACGGAGGTGCAGCAGCTCCAGACCGGTCTGACCGGTGGGTCTGACCGGTGGGTACCGGTCTGACAGGTGAGGAGCACCGGTCTGACCGGTGTGCGACGACGCAGTCCGGAATCTTCGAAGCGGAGGACACGCGTCGGGATCGCAAGGCTTGCGTCGAGGCTAAGCAAGTTTGCGGTCGCTGGGCATCCGTCCGATGGTGCGAAGACAAAGACTTCCAATTTCGCCCTCGAGGGGCATGTATCCCTAGTTAGCTAGTAAGGGTATTTTCGTCTTTCGGTTGCCTCCATATAACCCAAGTGGTGAGAGGATGGCAGCCATCTCTTGGAACCCTAGCTCATTTGGTTTTCCTATTTTCCTTCCTATTTTCTTAGGATTTTCGTAGGACTAGCTTGAGAGCTTCATGGTGAGATCTTGTGAGAGGGAAGGATGATCGGGCGGCAAGCTAGACCTTGTATGAACCTCTTTGGTATGTATAGATGATTCGGCGTGGTTCCTCAAGGCTTGGATGTGTCTTTCCCGTTTCTCCTTTTTGGTGATTTTCGGAGCCCTTTCTTGGCGATTTTCTTGGAGCGATTTCGAGGCCTTTCTCTTTGGGATTTGGTGGTGGGGTGTATGCATGAACCCTTCGTGGTTCTTTTCCCTTTGATTCCCCTTCCAAATCCGTGAGCAAAGGGGCTCGATTTTGGGGTTTTCGTGGCTCCAGGGTTAGAGGCGTTCTTGGTGGGATTTCTTCGATTCCTCTTGATTTGACAAGTTTTGGTGGACCAAATCTTGGCTATGGAGTACCCATGAGGTGTTCCTACTATCCCCAAAGTCTTGTGCAAAACCGTGGAGCGGATCGGGAGATCGAGAGTTGGATTTGGAGGAGTTGACTCGCGGGCGCTGTTCATCCCGAGCTGCCCAGGCACGACCGGTCTGACCGGTGCTCTTGACCGGTCTGACCGGTGCCAGCCCTTGGTGGGTTTTTGTCTCGGGGAACAGCCTTGTCCGTGTGGTTTTGTCCTGTGGTCCTGCTGATCAGTTCTTGGCGTGTTTGGAGTTGGTTTGCTAGGTTTTGTGAGGGGTTCTTCTTCCTCACAGGTTGTGTTTCGTGGTGGTTTTTGTTCCAGGGCCTAGAGGAGTCACTGAGGCTTCCTGGAACGTTTGCTGTGCGGCTGCTGTAGCCACCGGCCTGACCGGATCTGTCCACCGGTCTGACCGGCGCAGTCCATCGGTCTGACCGGTGTAGCTCAGGCAGCAAGCCGTGCAAGTTTCCGCTGTGGTTTGGTGAGTTTTGACTCGGAAGGTTGAGTGTTGGTTCCTAGGACCAGTAGCACTCCAGTGGCTGTGTGGTCTTGGCCAACTTGGGTAGTTGGGTCGGAGACGTGAGTTGGAAGCCGTGTTCGTCTTGTTGGAGTTCTCATCTCCTTCGAGAAGAATTTTTATCGGCTCCCATTCACTCCCCCCTCTCTGGTTCGCCTAATCGGTCCTTCAATTGGTATCAGAGCCGGTTCGGGTCTTTATTGACTCTTACCAGTCTAAGATCCAAAGATGGCGTACCAGGAACGGGGTTCGGGTCCTCCGCACTTCGATGGGAAGAACTACCAGATGTGGCAAAGGCGGATGGCGGCGTTCCTCCGCGAAAAGGGTCAGATCCTTTGGGATGTCACGGTGAACACAGCTTATGTTCATCCGATGAACTTCCTTGCTCCAGGATCGAGGGATATGTTCGAAGCCAACAACAAGTCTGTCGACTACTTGTTTCGTGCTCTGTGTCCGCCTGAATTCGATCGGGTTCAGACAGAGGACTTAGCTTGTAGGATTTGGGAGCAGTTGAAGGATGCTCATGCTGGGAATGCTCAGGTTCAGGCTCGGATGTACGTGACTTGCCGGAGAGAGTACGAGAACTTTACTCATCTCCCCGGCGAGTCCGTCGATGCCCTTTTCCCGCGATTTACGGTCGTTGTGAACAACATGAGAGCCAATGTGGACGTCCTCCCATACAATGATCATGATAGAGCCGTGAAGCTCTTGCACTCCTTGGATCGTACCGTATGGGATGGGAAGTTTGAGGCTATTGTTGAGTCCGAGAAGTATGACACCTTGATGGTGAACGAGCTGTTCTCGAAGCTCAAGTCGGCTGAGTTGGACCGTGGTATGACAGCCAAGATCGAGAGCCCGACTGATTCTCATAGTCTCTCTCTCGTTAGTGGCAAAGGAGCTAAGTCTAACGCTAACGCATCCTCCAGGATGTACTCTCTGTCTTCTTTGATGTCTTTGCCAGATGAGGAGTTCGACGTGCTTGGAGAGGACGAGCTGGCATTGCTGACCAGGCGGTTCGAGAGGCTGCACGAGAACCGGGTGAACATGAGGAGGACAGCACGGACGTGCTTTCAGTGCGGCAAGCCAGGACACTTCGTCGCCGACTGCCCGGAGAAGACGGAGAACAAGGACGGCTACAAGGACGGCTACAGGCACCGATCGAGCAAGGATGGCAAGTACCGATCGAGGCGCGATCACAAGCACAAGAACAAGCACAAGGACGAGCGACGGTCGAGGAAGAAGGATGGCCGTGGCAGGAAGGCCCGAGCAATGGTCGGAGCGAGCGACGTCGACTCCAGCTCCGCCTACTCTTCCTCGAGCTCGAGTAGCAGTGAAGATGAAGGTGATCGGCGCAAGAACAAGAAGTCATCCAGGAACTTGAGCGGGTTGAGCTGCTTCGCGAGAGATGGCTTCTGCGGCATGGCCCGTAGCTCCGGCAGCAAGAAGAGCCACCAGAGTGACTCGGACTCTGACTCCGAGGATGAGGTATGTGATGAGCTCTCTTCTTTGCGCAAGGAGAATGATGAGTTGGTTGACTTGCTTGATAATCGCGATCACATGCTTAGAGAGGCCAAGAAGATGAGGAAAGAACTTAGGGCCTCACTAGAAGATGCTAGGAACCGTGTGGCTGAGCTAGAAACCCAGAACCTAGATGCTAAGCTTGAGATTGATTCGCTTAAGGCTTCTCCTGTGGTTTCTGATGAGATTGATTGTTGTGATTGCTCTGTGTACCTAGCTGATCTTACTGCTCTAAGGATAAGCATGCTTCTACTTGTGATGAACTAAATATGCTTAGGGTTGAAGTGGCTGAGCTTAAGTCTAGACCTGCTTTGCTAGGTGCTTGCACTTCTTGCCCTGTTTTGCATGGAAAGATTGATGAGATGCATGCTTACACTGTTTCGCTTGAGGCTAAGTTGAAAGAGCCTATTCCCACTTCTTGCTCTACTTGTGAATTGCATGCGGTTAAGAATTTGGAGCTTGCACATTATGTTGATCGCTTGCAGGATGAGAATGATGAGCTGAGAAAATGTATGAGCTGGTTGTCGGGTCAGGAGCCTCAGCTTGGTATCATGATAGCGGCTTTCAAACGCTATGATGGTCAGGCACTTGGGGCTGACAAGCTTGGAGAGAACTGTGGTGAGGAGTTGAGAGAGTTGGAGAGATTCCTATCCCACCACCAAATAGACACAAGAACAAGTTTGAGCCCAAGCCTAACCATCTCAGAAACAAACTTGACACTACTCCAGATCCACCCATATTCCCTCACCCGACAAATGATTTTCAGAAACCGGTGAAGTTTGTGAGCCCAAAGGGAGGTGAGGAAGGAGAGAAGAAGGGTGAGAAGCCGAGTGGGCAGCCCCAACCCAAGCCTAAGCCTAAGCCACAGCCCATAAAGTTCCATTGTGGGTATTGTGGGAGAGATGGTCACAAGGATGAGTTTTGCTTCAAGAGGAAGCGTGAGGAGAGAATGGCTAGAGAGTGGGCTAACAGGGACAGGTACCACCCCTCTAATGGTGTACCTGAGCCTCGTATGCAGATGCCCAGGGCCAAAGCGATTGTGAGGACGGTTCCGGCTTGGGGAGACCGGAAGGCTGCAGGTGTTGCTGCTGGCCGAGCCACACCGGTCAGACCGGTGTACTACACCGGTCAGACCGGTGCAGGTCTAGGCAGACTGCGAGTCGGGTTTCGTGCTCGTGATAATGCTCGGTTTGGTTCTGGAGGTCGTGGTTCTGGTGGTTGGTCTGGAAAGTTTGCAGGTGGTCAGTTTGCTAGGCAATCTCCACCTCGTGCTCAATACGAGGGTGGGAAGAGTCATAGCTTTGAGATGGAGAGGAGGAACGATCCACGGTTTCCCTTTCGTGGTTTTCGTCCTCCTCCAGCTAGAGAGGGTTGGTTCCCTCGTGGTGGTTACCGTGGTGGTGTTCGTGGTGGTAGCTTTGATAGGCGTGATGATTTGGTTTGTGCTAACCCCACTTTGGAGCAAATGGCTCGGCACTGGTTTTACTCTTTTGGTACTAACCCCAGTGCTGAGTCGTTTGTTCACTCACGTGCTCGCTTTTGAATTTCAGGTGGGAGACTTGAAGAACATTTGGTTGATTGACTCCGGTTGCTCGAGGCATATGACCGGAGACAAGGGGTGGTTCTCAAGTCTCGTCCCGGTGGTGACAAAGAAGTACATCACCTTTGGGGACAATGGGCGAGGGCGTGTGATGTCAGAAGGTGAGATTAAGGTAAGTGACAAGATCACTCTCAGGCGTGTTGCTCTTGTTCAATCGCTTGGATACAATTTGCTTTCTGTGTCCCAGTTGTTGGATGAGGGTTTTGAGGTGTTGTTTCGGCCTGGTGGTTCTCGGATTTTAGATTCTCGGGGGGATCTTGTTTGCATGGTCGTTCCCGAGGGTCAAGTGTTCCGAGCTGATTTTTCTCAGTCTTCTAGTGTGGAGCGTTGCTTCTTGGCTGGTTCTTCGAGTGAGTTGTGGAAGTGGCATAGGAAGTTGGGTCACTTGAGCTTTGACCTTTTGTCTCGCTTGAGTAAACTCAATTTGGTCCGAGGATTGCCACGGTTGAGGTTTGAGAAAGAGTTGGTTTGTGCGCCGTGTAGGCATGCCAAGATGGTAGCCTCTTCTCACCCGCCTCTCACCGATGTGATGACTGAGCGTCCATGCGAGCTGCTCCATATGGACCTTGTTGGCCCAGCTCGTGTGCGATCTGCGGGTGGAAAGTGGTATGTCCTTGTTGTGGTGGACGACTACTCTCGGTATGCGTGGGTGTTCTTTCTGGAGGAGAAGGGAGAGACGTTTGGTTTTGTTCGAGATCTTGTCTTGAGGTTAAGAAACGAGAGGCACGGAGATGCCATACGAGCCATCCGCAGTGACAATGGCTCGGAATTCAAAAACTCTCGCTTCGAAACCTTTTGCCATGACTTGGGTCTTGAACATCAGTTTTCGAGTCCGTATACGCCTCCCCAGAATGGCGTGGTGGAAAGGAAAAACAGGACCTTGTGCGAGATGGCTCGGACGATGCTCGACGAGCATAGGACTCCGAGAAGGTTCTGGGCTGAGGCGGTCAATACCGCGTGCCATGTGTCGAACAGGATCTACCTCAGGGTTCACAAGAAGAAAACCTGTTACGAGTTGATGCACGGTCGCACACCCAAGGTGAGTCACTTCCATGTCTTTGGTTGTAAATGCTTCATTCTGAAGAAAGGGAAGAAGTTGGACAAGTTCGAGGCTAGGTCTGTCGATGGCATTTTCTTTGGTTATGCATCTCATTCTAGAGCATTTCGTGTGCTCAATCTTGAAACTAACCAAATCGTGGAGACTTGCGAGGTAACCTTCGACGAGACACAGCCACGTAGTCAGCTTGTTTTTGAGTGTGCAGGTGACGACGAACTTGGCGAGGAGATCTTTCAGGAGGAGGAGCATGAACATGGAGATGATGAAGATGGCGGTGTGATGCCCGCGGCTGAACATGTACCTACTACTTCGACGACATGAATGAACGTACTACACGGTCGAGGGTTCGGAACAATTCTCATTTCGCTCATGCTGCTTTTGTTGCGACCTTTGAGCCCAAAGACATTGGACACGCGTTATCTGATCATAATTGGGTTAACTCGATGCATGAGGAGTTGGAGAATTTTGAGAGGAATCAAGTTTGGGTGTTGGTTGACCCTCCACCAGGGTGTAAGCCGATTGGAACAAAATGGGTGTGGAAAAATAAAGAGGGAGAGAAAGGAGAAGTGGTGAGGAACAAGTCGAGACTTGTTGCTCAGGGGTACAGTCAGAAAGAGGGGATCGACTACGAGGAGACTTTCGCTCCTGTAGCTCGTTTGGAGGCGATCAGGATCCTTCTAGCCTTTTCCGTGGCTAAAGGGTTCAAGTTGTACCAGATGGATGTGAAGAGTGCTTTTCTGAACGGTGTGTTGGAGGAAGAGGTGTTTGTAAGGCAACCACCGGGGTTTGAGAGTGAGAAGTACCCTCACCGGGTGTACAAGTTGAGGAAGGCGCTGTATGGATTGAAGTAGGTGCCTAGAGCTTGGTATGGTAGGTTGAGGGGGTTCCTGTTTGAGAGAGGGTTTGAGATGGGGAAGGTCGACCAGACCTTGTTTCTCCTCAGGCAGGGCAGAGATATCCTGATTGTGCAGGTATACGTGGATGATATTGTCTTTGGTGGCTCGTCTAACTCTCTTGTTGCAAGGTTTGCAGAAGACATGAGCAGGGAATTTGAGATGAGCATGATGGGTGAGTTGCAGTTCTTCCTCGGGCTACAAATCAAGCAATCAAAGGAAGGAACATTTGTGCACCAAGCTAAGTACACCAAGGACATTGTGAGGAAGTTCAAGATGGAGGACTCCAAGGCCATGGCGACGCCTATGAGTACGACTACAGTTCTTGATGCGGACGAGGAAGGTGAACACGTGGACCAGAAGGAGTACCGGAGCATGATCGGGTCACTCCTCTACTTGACGGCGACGAGGCCGGACATTCAATTCTCGGTGTGTCTGTGCGCTCGTTTTCAAGCTTCTCCGAGGACTTCGCATCGGCAAGCAGTCAAGCGCATTTTCAGGTATTTGCGACACACTCCCGACTTCGGCCTTTGGTACTCTGCGTCTTCTTCTTTGGCGCTTCATGGATTTTCAGACGCGGATTTTGCCGGGTGTCGGTTGGATAGGAAGTCCACTTCTGGGACTTGCCAGTTCTTGGGTTCTTCTTTGGTGTCTTGGTCTTCCCGCAAACAGTCGAGTGTTGCTCAATCCACTACTGAGGCAGAGTATGTGGCCGCAGCTAGTTGTTGCTCTCAGCTCCTTTGGATCACATACACCATGAGTGACTTTGGTGAGGAGTATACCCATGTCCCACTTCAATGTGATAGCACCAGTGCCATAAGCGTTGCAAAGAACCCAGTGCTCCATTCCAAAACCAAGCACATAGAAGTGAGGTATCATTTTCTGAGAGACAACGTAGAGAAAGGGAAGATAGCTTTGATCCATGTACCCACACATGAACAACTAGCCGATATTTTCACCAAACCCCTAGATCAAGCAACTTTCACTCGTTTGTGGGGGGAGCTTGGTGTTTGTTTGATTTCTTGAGTTGGCGTGTGGGAGCTCTTTTGTAGCATATGTATAGCTTTCCTTTGTGCATTTCTTGCATTTGGCATGGCATATGTAACATGATGTATTGGCATCTTTGTATCTTAGGTTGCATGCATTTTGTATCATATGCATTGTTTAGGAAAGGCTTCTCCTATATACATTGTTCACCATGGAATGATATATATGTTTTTGTGAGCTAATTTTGTAAGCTATGGTTATTTGGCTTAGCTCTTGATAATCTTGGTTTGTATCCATGGTTGATGGCTATGTTTTTGAAAAGTTCATATGTATGCTCTCTTGTGAGTAAATGCCTTTACATGATCTTGACATGTTTTTGTGGCTTGGCTATGCTTAATTTGTGGTTGGATAGCTTATTTTGATCATATGGGGCCAAAGGCTCATTTGCCATCATGAATGTTTAGCCCCCATGCTTCATCTTGTGGAGGGGCATAATTGCTTGAAAAATGTGCTCCCATGTCATATGTGCTAATTTTAATTTGCTTTGGGTGCTAAATCGTTGCATGATGCCTACCAATGAGAAGTCTCGTATATAGAAGTAGGCACATGGCTCGATGGCTTTGACATGACATGAGGTGCTTGTGGGTGTTTATGATGGTCTTATGCTTAGAATGGTTGTCCTAGCATGAAGTCTGTGTGGCTTTGCCATTTTGACATGTTTTGCTCATGTTTAGGACTTTGCTCATGAGAGGGTGATTTTTCGCAAAATTGCTAAATTCTATCTTAGCTTCGCCCAATGGTTGTGAAACTTGGTGATCATGAAGTTTATGTCATTACGAAGCTATAGAGTATCTAACTTGCTCGTTTGGACATGTGTAGCATCCTATGTTGAATTTTGTCTATTTGAGAAGCTCTAGGTTGCATTTTTTGCATTTTTGGCTTGATTCATGCATTGTCGACAAGGGGGAGAAGTTTGAGCATGTTTTGGCCTACTGAATGCATTTGGAAGGTTTTCAGGTGGTTTCGAGCCATTTTTGGGCTCTGTTGTGCACCGGTCTGACCGGTTGAGGTCACTGGTCTGACCGGTCAGAGTGCTGGTCCTGTTCACATGTTGCGCACCGGTCTGACCGGTGGTGTCGACCGGTCTGACCGGTCAGAGCTGAGCTGTTGCAGCTGCTCTGTTTCGTGAAGTGGTTCGCATGCATTTGTCCAGGGGGAGTTGCATTGGTTCAGGGGGAGCTTGCATGTGTGCAGGGGGAGCTCTTTGTGGTTTTCGAGCTTTGGTTTGATGGTTTGTGCTCTTTGCTTGAGCATGTTTTGTCTCGGATGTGTCGAGCCGTTGCCCTTGCCTAAGGGGTCCGAGACTTGTCTTCTTCAAGTGATCTTGCTTTGTGCCTTTTCTTTGGCTTTCGATCGCTTGTTGGAGTTCCTTTTAGTCGTTTCTTTTCTTTTCCTTTTCTCTTGGTTACCAAAACGTGTGTGTTGTCAATGCACTCATCAAGGGGGAGATTGAGAGCCAGGTGTGGTTCGAGGACCGGTGGATGGTCGCTTCCTGGTGTGATGAGTGATTGACAACGTGGTGTGGACTGATTCTTGGCTAAGTATTGCAGGTGCAGGTTGCGGCTTGACTGGTGCAGGTGCAGGTGAAGAACAAGCGTGAAAGGTCGTTGCCGGTGAGGCCTCCAGGTGTGGAGAAGACAAGTAGGCTTGGTTCGAGGGACCCGGTGGCCAGCGGGGTCAAGTGCGGGCCGCATGGTGGCAAGAACGGCAAGATGAAGTCATGGACGGTTTCTTGGTTGAGCCTCAAAACCAAGGTCGAGCCGGGACTACGTGGAAGCCGAGTCATGAGTGGTGATTGGCGGAGGCTACACCGAGTTCACGGGGTTTCCGGTGGTTCACCAGAAAACCACTGGGTTCCTTGGTTGATCCACAAACCCAAGACCGAAGAACCGAAGACTGAGGTGCAGCAGCTCCAGACCGGTCTGACCGGTCTGACCGGTGGGTACCGGTCTGACCGGTGAGGAGCACCGGTCTGACCGGTGTGCGACGACGCAGTCCGGAATCTTCGAAGCGGAGGACACACGTCAGGATCGCAAGGCTTGCGTCGAGGCTAAGCAAGTTTGCGGTCGCTGGGCATCCGTCCGATGGTGCGAAGACAAAGACTTCCAATTTCGCCCTCGAGGGGCATGTATCCCTAGTTAGCTAGTAAGGGTATTTTCGTCTTTCGGTTGCCTCCATATAACCCAAGTGGTGAGAGGATGGCAACCATCTCTTGGAACCCTAGCTCATTTGGTTTTCCTATTTTCCTTCCTATTTTCTTAGGATTTTCGTAGGACTAGCTTGAGAGCTTCATGGTGAGATCGTGTGAGAGGGAAGGATGATCGGGCGGCAAGCTAGACCTTGTATGAACCTCTTTGGTATGTATAGATGATTCGGCGTGGTTCCTCAAGGCTTGGATGTGTCTTTCCCGTTTCTCCTTTTTGGTGATTTTCGGAGCCCTTTCTTGGCGATTTTCTTGGAGCGATTTCCAGGCCTTTCTCTTTGGGATTTGGTGGGGGATGCATGCATGAACCCTTCGTGGTTCTTTTCCCTTTGATTCCGCTTCCAAATCCGTGAGCAAAGGGGCTCGATTTTGGGGTTTTCGTGGCTCTAGGGTTAGAGGCGTTCTTGGTGGGATTTCTTCGATTCCTCTTGATTTGACAAGTTTTGGTGGACCAAATCTTGGCTATGGAGTACCCATGAGGTGTTCCTACTATCCCCAAAGTCTTGTGCAAAACCGTGGAGCGGATCGGGAGATCGGGAGTTGGATTTGGAGGAGTTGACTCGCGGGCGCTGTTCATCCCGAGCTGCCCAGGCACGACCGGTCTGACCGGTGCTCTTGACCGGTCTGACCGGTGCTAGCCCTTGGTGGGTTTTTGTCTCGGGGAACAGCCTTGTCCGTGTGGTTTTGTCCCGTGGTCCTGCTGATCAGTTCTTGGCGTGTTTGGAGTTGGTTTGCTAGGTTTTGTGAGGGGTTCTTCTTCCTCACAGGTTGTGTTTCGTGGTGGTTTTTGTTCCAGGGCCTAGAGGAGTCACTGAGGCTTCCTGGAACGTTTGCTGTGCGGCTGCTGTAGCCACTGGCCTGACCGGATCTGTCCACCGGTCTGACCGGTGTCACCGGTCTGACCGGCGCAGTCCATCGGTCTAACCGGTGTAGCTCAGGCAGCAAGCCGTGCAAGTTTCCGCTGTGGTTTGGTGAGTTTTGACTCGGAAGGTTGAGTGTTGGTTCCTAGGACCAGTAGCACTCCAGTGGCTGCGTGGTCTTGGCCAACTTGGGTAGTTGGGTCGGAGACGTGAGTTGGAAGCCGTGTTCGTCTTGTTGGAGTTCTCATCTCCTTCGAGAAGAATTTTTATCGGCTCCCATTCACTCCCCCCCTCTCTGGTTCGCCTAATCGGTCCTTCAGGCTGCACACTTTGGAGAGGAATTGGCCTCTTGACAAGCCACCCCCTCCTCTATAAATAGGAGGGGAGGGGCTCCCTTTTGGAGCACATCCAAGCTCTCCTCTCCTCTCATTCCTCATGTAGGGTGTGTGTGTGTGAGTGCTAGGTAGAGAGGGAAGTGAAGGTGAGATGATGGAGTTCTTCTTTGTTCTTCATTTAGACCAAAGTAAGTATTGCGACATATCTCATTTAGACTAAAGTGTGATCTTGCATGATTGATATGTTCTTGTGTTCTTCATGTGTTCTTGAACTGGAGGCTTGTGTTCTTCATGAACACAACCCTTCGATCTAGTTGAATACTTATGCAAATGCATTTGTCTGTTTGTGTGTGGATCACTCTTTTGATCTAGTTGAGGCTCATAAATATGTTAGTAGTTGTTCTTCCTAACCTATCTTGATCTGATAAGGTACGATCTAGTCCACACTTGCACGTTTGTCGCTCCGTATTTATACGAGTGCTATAGTAGGGCTACTGCCTAGGAGACTTATCCCGCTATAGTAGTAATCAGTGCTGTAGACGTGGTGTCTAGACTACGGTTATCCTTCAGATACCACGTACTTGGCACGTGGTAGGTAGGCCGCATGGTGACAGCATGTTGGACCCCTTTGTAATCCTCCACACCTGGGTACCGAGTAGGGCCCCGTTGTCGGAACCCAGCTGGACACATATCATCGCCAGTATGGGCCGACGCCCCATAGTGAGTTCCATATATCCATATGCATACTGTCAGGCGATACGACCTTGATCGATACATTTAGGAAGCCCTTCACCTTCTCCCATACCATAGCTTAACTTGGTGTCTTGGACCATCTATACTAGAGTAGAAGATAGTGCACACCGTTTCTTGGAATGATACCCTTCGGGAATACTCATGCCCCCAGGGGAAGTCCTACAACGGTGTATCCGTGCGCTTGTGGATTCGTTCGCACTCGTCAGTGTACCCGGGAGTTCCTTACACGTTCACGCTAACCGGTGCCTTAGTGGTGACATTAAGAAACACCAATAGGGATTGAGTGTGCCACCATGTGCATAATAATAATTCCTCACTCGCTCAAGCCAATCTAGAGTTGCCGGTACGATTCCACGTCCAATTATCTCTTGTTTCATCCGATCCCATTTGGGCATGGCCATCTTGTAATCTCCAGGCCCAAGGTTATGAAATTCTTTCTTTTTACAGGCATTGGCTGTGTTGGTTGCAATCAACCTGTCGGCATCTTCTGATTGCTTGTACTATACAAATGCATCCCAGTGATCTCTTAACTTTGGATATCCTGTCTTTGTAAAATCAGGTGTAAGCCCCTTCTTGATAAAGTCTTTGGTCAGCCGCTGCTTGTACGTCTGAAAGGCAATTGCACCCTTCTGCAGGGCCCATTTGCGCACATCTTTCAGTTCTGCACTTTCTGGAAATAATAAGTGTGCTAACACCTCGGCCCAAAACATATTCTTCTCCGTGATCGGGACCACATCTGCCCGAACCGGTACCGACGGTTCATTCTCATCTTCATCTTGATGTTCATGTTGATGTTCGTCCTGATCTTGATTTTCATCTTCACGCTGATCTTCATTTTCAGCTTCTCTTGTAGCATCAACTGCTCTCCAATACCGATTAGCTTATTGGGATATTGTCCCTAACAAGAGCCCCAATGTGGTTAGTCAATATGATGACATTTTCATGTGGAGCTAATGGCATGCCCTCGTTAGATACTTCTATGATGATGAAATGGCCCTCTAGCTTCTTCTTTGGCCGCGTTTGCCATGAGGCTTCTTCTTGCTGCTCGATGACAGTTCCTAGAAATTTAAGAACTATTAACTGGTTGCTCTTCATATAAATTAGTAAGTAAACTTAAAAATCGTGACAGGGTACTCGTTTCTATTAATTATACCTTGGATGGTCCCCTGTCATTGCTCCCGTGAGCAGTTGGTTGCTCTTCCCCTCCCCCGATGCCATCACTAGGTATGTTGAGGTAGTTGTCAGCATCCCTGTGATCTTGATCTTGTCCTTGTTCATTTTGTGGATTGTTCTGAGCAATGCGAGCAATTATAACCAATAATAGTTGCTCTACATGTTGATCCTTCTCTGTTCGAGCCATTGTAACTAAAATAATACAAAAATAATTTTCTAATGAGAACAATATTTTTGTAACTAATTTTCTAATGAGGAAACTAATTTTCTAATGAGGAAACTAATTTTCTATTGAGGAAACTAATTTCGAGCGAGTTTTACATGTCGGGCGAGTCTAGCGTGTGCGTGTCGGGCAATTGCGTCTGGAGCGTCTGCGTGTCGAGAGCTTGTGCGAGTCGGGCGAGTCGAGCGAGTCGGGAGCAGGCGGCGGGCGAGTCGAGCGAGTCGGGAGCGAGTCGAGAGTCGGGCAAGTTAGTCGAGCGTGTGCGTGTGGAGCGGGCGTGTCGGGCGAGTGCATGTGCGAGTCAAGCGTGTCAGGTGAGTTAGGCGAGTTGTGCATTTCGGACAACTTGAGCGAGTCCGAAGCATCAAATAATCTCTAAATCTAAATTTTAATCTAAATTTAAATCTAAATTTAAATCTAAATATAAATGTTAATCTAAATTTAAATCTAAATCCAAATCTAAATTTAAATTTAAATCTAATTCTAATTCTAATCTAAACTTTAATATAAATATAATTATAAATTTAAATCTAAATTTAAATCTAAAACAAAATCTAAATTAAAGTGTAAATTCAACAACATTTATATCAATAAAAATACAAAATAAAGGATGACTTCAACCACCAACGGACTGACGTGAGTCCCCAATTGCACAACGGCAGTGGAGAGGGCGGCAGAGAGGAGTCGGCAGCCAGCGATCCAGGAGGACCGGCGACGGTGTGCTGTGCATGGAGGTCGGGCGCGGGCGGCGCAGCGGTGCTTGGCATCGGCGTACGAGGACACTGCTAGCGGTGCTTAGAGGGGATGGTGGCCGACGCAGTGAGCAGTGGCATCTTCGAGGTGGTGCGCGTTGAAGGGGCACCGGTTTGTGTCGAGGCGGTGGAGACGGCGTCGAGGTGCATGGGGGACAGTGCTGGCGAGCGGGACATAGAGGGGTGCAGATCCAATCGACGGCGACGGGGACGAGAGGGGGCGGCGGCGGCGAAAACGGCTAAGTGTTGGGGAGGAAGAGGGCCAGGTGCTTATATACGCCAAGCACATTAGTACCGGTGCTCATTGAGCCCTGATACTAATAGCACATTTGTACCAGGGTTAGTTGCGCACCGGTACTAATGTGCTTTTGGTTTCGCGCCACAACGCCCAACACATTAGTACCTGTGCCAATTTAGGCCCGGTACTAATGTTATTTTTCCTTATTTTCATTTTAATTTCCTTTATATTTCTTATATTAGTTGTTTCATTTATTATAAATCGTATATGATGCATAAAATGGAGGAAAATTTTGATATGCTTAGTTTACATATATATACTATGGAATCTTTAGTTAACAATAAAAAAATGTCATTTCATTATCATTAACCTAGTAATATGTTATAATAGTCATTAACTTCCAAACCTAGAGGACAAATAACCTTTTTAGCTTCGTATGTAGACTCTGGCAATTCGTTCCCCTCTGGAAGCATATCCTTTATGATCATCATTAACTCATCAAAGCCGTTGTCAGAAACTGCATTTCTAGCCTTCCATTGTAGCATTTCGAATGTGCTACCCAACTTCTTGTGCCCCTCTTTGCAATCTGGGTACAATGGTTTCTTGTGATCTTCTAACATACGCTCAAACTTCTTTGCCTCCACCTTTTTGCAATCTTCCTTATGCTCTTACAACACCTGACCTAGATCATCGAGCGGCTCATCTTCTCCTTGAGGCTCTCCCATTGCAATGTAATCCTCACCTATTGGATAATCTCCCATTGCAAAGGCACCTTCTTGAGTCCAATCAGGAATATTGTCATATTCTGCTTCGTCATCTTCCATTATAAGCCCTCTTTCCCCATGCTTTGTCCAAACAAAATAGTTTGGCACGAATCCTCACTTGAATAGGTGATCGTGAAGATGCTTCATCCATGAGTAATCCTTCATATTTCTTTATTTTCTACATGGATATATAATGAAACCGGATGGAGGCTTGTTGGATTCTGCTACTTCTAGAAATCCACGCAACCAATTAATGTATTCAGGAGAGATTCTCATGTCGGTGTACATCCATTGTCGGTCCATCTACAAAGTATCACCGAACAAAATATATTATTATCATGCAACAAATTCAAATGAAGGCAAGATTATGTTATAGAAATTCAAACTGTTTACATCCTATATTCCACACGAAATATAAAATTAACTAACAAACATTTTCCTAATTTTCTAATGAGCAAATATTTTTCTAACGAAGAAAATTATTTTTCTAACGAGGAAACTATTTTTATAACTAAGGAATTATATTTCTAATGAGGAAACCATTTTTCTGATGAGCAAACAATTTTTCTAATGAAAAAAAATATTTTTATAATGAGAAAATTATTTTTTCTAACAAAGAAACTATTTTTCTAAATAAGTCGGACGCGATTCAGGAGTCGAGTGAGTCGGGCAGGAGTCGAGCGTGAGTCGGGAGTCGGGCGGGAACCAAATAGGAGTAGGACGTTAGTCGGTGGATAGTCGGGGGTGGGGGAATCAGTGACTCGGGTAGGAGTCGGGCAGGAGTCGAGCGCAAGTCGGGAGTCGGGCGAGAACCGGACAGGAGTAGGGTGCTAGTCGGCGGATAGTCGGGGTAGGGGAATCAGTGAGTCGGGTAGGAGTCGGGCGGGTGTAGGACAAGAGTATTATTCCGGTCCAACGAACTAACATACACTACGTGAAAAACTCACATTGGTAACGGGCATAGATGGCCTTTAGTAACGGGCAAAACGCCCGTTACCGATCAAGCGTTACAAATGAGCCAACAAAGTTAACGGGCAGATGCCTGTTACTGATAACACGTATTTGTAACGGGCGTCTAACAAAGACGGTTACCACAACTACTTACCGGTCACCTGAAATGGCTGTTTCTCCGGGCCCACAGGGGCCTTTAGTAACGGGCACAAACACCGAGCCTGTTACTGATAACAGATATTTGTAACGGGCGTCTAACAAAGACCGTTACCACAACTAGCTACCGGTCACCTGAAATGGTTGTTTCTCTAGGCCCATAGCGACCTTTGGTAACAGGTATAGAAACCAGCCCGTTACATGAACTCAACATCTGATCACGAAAAATACTTCCATAACGCGTTTCCTCAGTCTCCACTAAAGGAGACGCGTCTGGTGTATGTGCGTCTCCTCTGTCTCGACGAAAGGAGACACGTGCTATCTACACGAGTCTCCTCTATCTTGACGAAAGGAGACGCGTGATGTGAACCCACGTCTGCTCTGTCTCGACGAAAACGTCAACTTCTTTGGCCCACCGGTCAGTATTGGTAACGGTCTTTTATGCAGCCCGTTACATTGTTGACATACTTGTAACAGGCGTTCCAAGTGAAGCACGTTACTCACTGATAAGTTTTTGTAACATGCTTTACTTAACGCACATTACCGATACGTAGGCCACTTCTACAGTAACCTGTCTTATTTTGTGGCTGCATCCTGGAACCAGCTAGGATTTGGCAGCCACCAGACCTGGGGCTGCATATGCATCCTGGAACCAGTCAGGATTTGACAGCCACCAGATCTGGGGCTGCATATGCATCCTGGAACCAATCAGGATTTGGCAGCCACCACAGCAAGGAGGCAGCACAAACACATTCTCATCACATATATAGACAAGCAAGATCACATATATAGACAAGCAAGATCACATCAAGTTCCTCATCAGACATGCAACAAGTTTCACATTCCTCATTAGGACTTGTTTGGATGGAGTCCTGAGAAAACTGCCTGAACTAGGCTACAACATCTGACCCTATCCAAGCAGGTTTCTCAAGCAACAACACCTGACTAAACAAGCTTGAATGCAGTAAGTTTCCAGTTTCTAGCTACAATGAACTCACGGTGCACCATTATAGAAGTTGCCCTTTCAGTCAAGGGTCTCCTTAAGAATGTACTCGCACAGCATCTCCCGAACTGGCTTTGGATCTTCTGTAGAAACATTTAGGACAACTTTGAAATCCTGCAAAATACAATCATTATGAGAATACAAGTACAAATCAGTTTCTAAAATCAAATAGAGAATATGAGTAGAGACAAGGCTGAGCATTATATACTTACATCAACATTCTTGATTTTAGGTAAGACTTCTAGTAGTCTTAACATATTGAATGTCACATGGAATCCGCACAAAAAGTACCCCGATGGCTGCTGAGCGCACAGCATCGAGGTACCAAAATGACAAGTTAATGCAGTACCAAATAGGTATGAAGGGACCATAAAAAAACCTTGGTCTTATAGGGACATTTGTTTTGTGCTTGAGTGTAGGATTAGTTAGAAACCAAGTTGATATGTGCATTGGTTTGTATATGATGAGCGATTGACCAGATGTTTTGAGGTTTTGTGCTGAGTCTGTTTCATCGGGTTGTGTTGCCGGTTGTGTAACTATCTATGTGTTGTGGTGTGTTGTCGATGCACTCCTGAGGAGTGGTTGACAACATTGTGTGGACTGACTCTTGGCCCAGTATTGCAGGTGTTGGTTGCAGCTTGGTTTGTGTTGGTGCAGGTGAAGAACAAGCATGAAAGGTCTATGCCATGGTGGCCTCCGGGGTGATGGAGAGACAAGTAGGCTTGGTTCGAGGGACCCGGTGGCCGACGGGATCAAGTGTGGGCCGCATGGTGCAAGAAGAGCAAGACGAAGTCATGGACATGGAGCTGATGCAAAGTAGCAGCTAACGATTGAAGCTTACACGCGGGGTTTGTTGGTTTGGCCACAAAACCAACACCGAGCCGGTGCAAGGTAGCGGCTAACGACCGAAGCTTGTACGCGGGGTTTGGTGGTTTGGCCACAAAACCATGTAGAAGAGGGTTTCTCGGTTTGGGCCTCAAAACCAACCCCGAGGGCCTGACGTGACGGAGACGGTATCCGGGTGCATCGGGAAGCTTCGAAGCGGGGACACGCAGTATGATCGAGGTGCTTGCATCGGGAGGACGTGAAGGCCCGATAGATGTGCGGTCGTCTGATGGAGTACTTCATGTGTTGGCCAAAATGCCCTGTGAGGGCTTGTATTGTATCTCCTAGTGTCGGGGAACTTTTGTCTTTTCCGGAGGGCCTATATATAGGAGGAGTGGCTGAATTTCAGCCAAGTCGTTGGCTAGGGGTGGGAGTGTTCTTTCATTTTAGGGTGCTCTTGGGAGAGAAGGTTAGAGGAGTGAGTGGCTCTTTGTGTGAGCTTTTCGCCATCCAAGATTTGTGATTCTTGGAGTGGCTTATAACTGATTTGGACAAGAGATTCATAGTGAAGTCTTTATCTCAATCTTGTGCCAAATCCTTTGCTCCCGGTGGATTTAATTCTATTTCCTCTATTCCTGAGTTGGTTTTTGTGCTATTTCCGGAGCCCTTTTGGAGGGATTTTGTTCTTCGCTTGATTCGTCAATTTGAGAGTGTTTTCTCTCGGATTTCTTTGAGGGTTTCATGGGTGAGTGCCTTGTGCCTCCTTGTGGATGATCTTGACCACGCAAAAGCCAGGAATCAGTCTCGATTTGGTGAGGATTGGATGAACTTGAGTTTGTGCCTTGGGTGCACGAGATTTGTGATTCCGGTTGATTGGATAGGTTTGGGGCTCCAAGATTTTAGGCATAGCATCTCCTAGAGATGCTTCCCATCTACCTAAAATTTGGGCTTAATTCATCTAGTGGTTTGGGAGATCCATAGATCGGAAATTGAGTTCAAGTCCGTGGGCGATTTTCTGGGCTACCCCGGGTGACCCGGACTTAGGGGTCGGGTGACCCTAGGTGGCATTGACTTTTGAGTTCCTCTAGCTTCCGATTTAGATCTGTAGATTTTCCTTGATCTTTTAGAGGAGATCTTTTGGGAGAAGCTTCTTTGTGTTGGTGCAATGCATTGGTTAAAATCTCGTGATTTTAGGAAGTCATTTGATTGGGTTTTGAATTTTTAATTGATTGTCAGTTTGCTGAATTTCTTGGCGCCCAAGGTGACCTGCCCCCTATGTCAGGTTGACCCGGCTGGCGGGTGACCCGCCCCCTATGTTAGAGTGACCCGGTTTGGCTCTGTTTGCTGGTGGGTAAGCCGCCCCTATGTCAGGGTGACCCGTCTTGGTTTAGTGTTGCCCGGTTTGCTTTGGTTCCTTGATTTGCACTTTCGCTAGGTGAACCAAGGATCATTCCTAAGGTTAGTAGTTCCTCTATAACTACGTAACCTTGACGATTGGCTTGAGCGAGTGTAGGATTCGTGGGTTTGATTTTGGGACATAGGCCGAGTTCTTGGAGAAGAATTTTTGTCGGCTCCCATTCACTCCCCCCTCTCTGGTCGTCTAATCGGTCCTTCAATTGGTATCAGAGCCGGATGCAGATTTGTGTGACTCTAACAAGTCTAGGGTCCATAGGGCGACAGAGAAAAGAGCTCTTTTGCTCGCGGCTTTGGTTTGTGCACTTTGAGCTTGTTTTCAGCTAATCCGAATCGGTGCTTTGTGTATGGCACCAAGCTCTTCCCTTTGTGTTTCTTTGAGTAGGAGGAGCATGGAGGTTGAGGTGGAAGCCGGTGTGGAGGACATGATGTCTCTCATCGAGGACTATCAAGATGGTGATCTCAAGAAGGGCGAGCTCTACCACAAGCTAATAGGCATGAACCAAGGTACGCTTGCCAAATCTATCGTGATCCTATGCGATAGGTTGAATGATTGCGAATGTGATTGTGGAGATTTGCATAGGAGAAACATAGAGTTGTGCGATGCCTTGTGTAGGAAAAATGAAATGATGAAATGTTCTCTTGCTAGGTTGAAATGCAGTATGGCTCATTGGAAATCACGTGCTTTGAATTCTTGCACTTCTTGTAAAACCATGCATGCTAAGAATGTTGAGCTGAACTCTTCCCTTGTCCACCTAAAATCTGAGATTAAGGTGTTGGATTTCAATGCATCTTTGCTTTGCAAATCTTGTGATCCTTTTCTTGTTGAGTTTGCTAATGATGTTAGTACCCTGCTTAGAGAGAAAGATGATTTGACCACCTCTCTTGCTTGTTTGATGGATGAAAATGACTTGTTGAAATCTAATGCTTCTATGCCTTGTAACTCTTGTGTTGCTTTGAATGATGATCCAGTTAATGTTAGAAGTAAGATTTCTTTGTTGGAGTCAAGTGCTTCCTTATCATGTGTTTCTTGTGAGTCTTTGCATGCTGAAATTAATGAACTAAAATTGACTCACACCACATGTGTAGACGAACTTGAGCATGCTAGGGCTGAAATTTGTGATATGAAATCCATGCCTTGTAGCAAGTGCTCTTCGTTGCTTGTAGATGATGCTTGCCCTACTTCTTGTGATGATGATGATGCTTTAGTTGATGTAAATGATGATACTTGTTCATGCAGTCTTATTTGCACTTCATGCATTGATTTGAAAAGTGAAGTTTTGGCTTTGAAAACAATGTGTGATGATATGAGCGCCAAGTTGGTTGTGCATGATGAGATGAGTGCCAACCTTGAGAAAGAAAATGAACTCTTGCGTACTACATATGTGTCCGTGCAATGGACCGGCAGTTCACCACGGGGTAGGCTATGGTGGTAGATTATGTGGAGGGGATCGCCGAGACTGGAGCTAGATGGTGAACAAAGGACACAGGGGTTTATCCAGGTTCGGGCCGCCGGGAGGCGTAATACCCTACGTCCTGTGCTCGGTGTGTTATATTGATGGTTCCACGATTGGGAATCAGATGGAGTTGTTTTCTGAGGGGGGTCCCTGCCGTCCTTATATAGCCTGGAGGGCAGGGTTACAGATCTCAGGGAATCTATAGCTAACCAATTACAAGATTTGGCCTTCGGGCTCAAGTAATATCTTTCCTAACTAACCAGTCCTCATTCATGGGATGATATCTCCTCGAGCGCCGCCTCATCCTGATCCGTACGCCGTGCTGTGTCTCCACATGGGTGGGCCCACCTCTGCATACGTATACATGTTATGAAGCCCCTTCGTGTGGGACCCGGGGGGTATATCCCCCACAGCAGTCCCCGAGCGCTTCTTGACCAGACTGCAACTTCGATCTTCAGCTCTGTGTACCTTCTCATATACTTTCGCCATTTAGCCGAGTGCTTAATGCCTTCCGTCCGAGTGCTTTGAATGTTGTCTGATCTGATCTTCGGTGCAGCCGAGTGGTCTCGAAGCTGGACTTGTGGTTGCCGGGTGATTGAGGAGAGCTCTTCACCATGTTTGTGATTTACTCAGATCATCCGGGCTTGGAGATTGTACACCTTCGTCGAAGACGAAGTGTACACACTTAGTCCCCGAGCCTAGATAAAGATCGAAGGGGTTTATCTAGGGTCAAAAGAGAATCTAAGCGACCACTCCCTGATGTCTTTTAGAATGGGTGCCCCTTTAGGAAAAAAAAGGTACTACTGATCGCCTCCCGTATCTCCGATCCTGACTTTAGTCAATGAGACTTCATCTTGGAATAATTCCGGATGATCACGGTGGCGGGTTGTAGCCGCTTAATGGGCGCATCTCGAGATGCGCCCATTAGGGCAGTCCCCGAGGTTCGTAATAGTTAAAGTAACTATTTCGAAGCTCTAAAAGGGTTTAGTTCGGTATTACCATCATCCCGTTTGGGAGAGTACCACTCAGATCATCTGACCCGGTACGGTGTCTGGTTAGAGCTCTGGCCCTATGCCAAATTTGCTGTGTGGCCCACCGTGTTCTCACGAACCACTCGCGCAAGGTCACCTGTCCTAGTCAGCATACTCGTGACTTCTGAACAGCTTTGGCCTATGTATGGCATGCCTCCGGGAGTACACCCATGAGCTAGTAGATTTTTGGAGCTCTCTTAGGAGTCAAAACCGAATTTTCGAGGGTGGGTTATCTGATAACCTGGCAGTACATGACTCTGGGTCACGGCCTCTGAGTGATTTAAGCCAACCAATCATTTTTGGAAAGCCCTTTTAAGTTTAAGGGTGTCTTCCCGTAGAAGGAATGGCTTTAATTCTTTGGCCCATCTAGGCCACGGCCCACTTTGGCCCAGCAACTGGAATCGGAAGCGTCCTGGATAAGGCTGAGCATTAGCGTGTCGCGCGCGGGTCGTGCTCGCGAGTTTCTCGCGAGAAGAATCTCCCGCGCTGCGGCGACATGACCGCACGGGGGGGGGGCGGGGCCCGCCATGACCACCGTTCCGTCTGCCGCATTTAAGGCAGCCTGGGGGCGTCGCACGCCACGCATCCCTACAGTCACGTCGCTCCGCTTCCCATAGGAAACCACGCAGCTGCCCTTTGCTCTTCCACCTCCGGCCGCTCCGCCTTCGATCCGCCGGATCCATCGCCGTATTAGCTCGATCTCCCCCAGATTTGGCTCCGGCGAGGCTGCAGATGTAGATCCGCCGCCGCGCCGCATCCTGGCCGCTGTTCCTGGGCAGTCCCCGAGCGTAGCGAGGGTGTATACCGCTCCCCGCCCGAGTCCCCGAGCCCTGCGAGGATGTCGCCGGCGGGATCCCACCGGCTCTCGAAGAAGTCAAGGCGCGGCGCCTCCGAGGCGAGGTGCTCGCCGTCTCCGTCGTCGTCGTCCCCGCTTCCGCCGCCAGTGCAGAGCGAGGAGTGGGTGCGCTCTGTCTCCACGATGGAGCGCATCACCGCCCTAGTGCTGGGCGGAGTGCTGCTCGAGTCCGCCGTCGAGGGATGGCGGCCCGCTGCGGGGGAGGAGTTCCCCACGCCGTCGACCGACAACGCTGTCAACTTCGAATCGGCCTACCTCCACAGGTTCGGCCTGCCCGCGCATCCCTTCTTCCTTGGCCTGCTCTACTACTACGGTTTGGAGCTGTGCCATCTCAACCCCAACTCCATTTTGCACATCTCCATTTTTGTGCATCTGTGCGAGGCATTTCTTGGAATCGCCACGCATTTCGATCTTTTTTGCTACTTCTTCTGGGTGAAGCCCCACCCGAACGCCAAGAAGCCACGGGTGGTGGGCGGAGCCGGATTCTAGCTCAAGCAGAGGCACTCTGCTGAGTACATTCCGGTGCCGCTTGTCAGCTCCAACAAGGGCTGGCATTCGGAGTGGTTCTACACCGCCAACCATGCTCCGGCGGTGCCCTGCGACGTCGACACACGGCCGACTCCTCTCCCATGCTGGGATGAAGAGCTTGGCCATGCTGAGATGGGGCAGGTGTCTGTGCTGCTGCAGCATATCCGGAAGCTGAAGGACACCGGGCTCACTGGCGTCGCGGTGATGGCGAGCTTCGTCGTCCGGTAACGCAGCCGCTCCGGGATAGGGTGCGCCCAGCGCACGAGTATGCCGGCGATGACCTCGACGCGGCACGGTGAGCGGCAGAGCCGGGGAGAGCAAAGGAGCTGAAGGAGCGCGTCCGTCAGTGCTTCGTTCCCGGCACCGTCATCTCCAACCGCGACGCGCCGAAACCGTTCAACCTGGCGAACTATCCGCCTGAGGTAACGATTTTCTCTTTTATAGGGCACCCATTAGGGCATGAACATGTGCCCACCAGATGTTTGATGAAACGGTTCTGTTTGTTTTTCTGCGAAATCGTAGGATCGCAGGGCTTTTGTCTCTGTGGCACCTATGCCTGGCTCGTTGGCTGGACAGGGTCCTTTGACCGGCCGCCTTGGCGAGCTGTAGAGGATGGAGCGCGCCAGCGCCTACGTCACGGTGGGTGGCGGCGAGGGGATTCCGTCTGAGCCCCGTTAGCCCACAGCCCCTGCTCCGGAGAGGAGACGCGCCACGCCGGCCAGCAAGGGCAAAGAGCGCAAAGGCAGCCGGAATCCTGAGGTGCGACGTGCGCCTCCTAGGTCGCTCAAGATCAACGACCCAGAGGCGCGCCGGCGCAAGCTCGTGCTGTCGGAGGACGAGGGGGAGGAGATCCCCCTCTCGTTTGAGATCGGCGAAGCTCCCTCAGTGACGACGGCTCAGGCGACGCCGGCGCCTTCCGGTCACTTCACTTCTTCTCTTCCTTCTCAGCAAGCGGGCTCTGTGCTGCCGGCGGCGGGCGCTGCGCACCCCACTGCTCAGACCACGCAGGCTGCCACTGCAACGCCGTCATCAGCACCTATGGCGGTGACTGCGATGGTCAGTGGGGTGAAGCGATCCGCCTCCATTGGCTCCTGCTTTCTGCGGCGCACCCGCGTCCGCGTGTCCTCCGAGTAAGTCTTTTTGAAATTTTCAACCCTTGCTTCTCTTGGGTTCATAGGATTGGAAAGAGATCTTTATGTCTTGTTTGTACGAGCAGGGATCCCTGCGACCTCCCTTCCGATGTTGGCGAGTCGTCCCTGCCGTCTGCCGCCCCGGCGTCGCCGCGCCCGAGTGCTTCTGATGAGCACCCGACTGCTGCGTCGGGGGTTCCTGATGTTGCGGCTGCTGCTGCTGATGCTGCTGTCTGTGATCGCAGTCCCCAGCGTGAGGCTGGAAACGTTGCAGCTTCCGGCGCCGTTGCGGCTGGGGCTTGTGACGTCGAGGAGATCCAGCGGGAGCTCCCTCAGCCGCGTCTCAGCCCGCCACGTCCTAGACGCGTCGCCCAGGTGCGTGGCGGCCTTGTGAATGAAGTGCTTGGGGATCCGGCGATCGACGCCGAGAACCGCGCGGAGCTCGTCACCATTTCGCGGAGGACCCTCCAACTTGCAGAGGTAATTCTTTTTTCCTCTTATCCTCGTAGGTGCTTCCTAGCTGTAGTTGTTTCATCTCTTGCTATGCCTCGACAGACCATGGCTCTCGGAGAAGTGCTGCGCCCAATCCTGGACGAGCTGGCGCCCCTTGCCGAGTCCTCCGTGCGCCAGTTCGGTGACCCTGTGGTGCGCCCGCTGACCCTTCTGGAGCGTGTCCAGGCGGCGGCGACGCGCTTCCCCTGCTGTCTTCACGAGGTCGGCGTGGCGAGTGCCAGCCACTGCCTCGCCGTCTTCCGCTCCTTCTACCCCTCGATCAACGTGGATCGCTTCCGCGGTGGCTTCGCTCGTGGGACGTCGCCGCAGCAGGCTGAGCAACTGCTGGAGGAGGTGAAGGATACGGCGGAGCAGCTTGCTGACGATGTCGTGGCGGCGGCTGATGAAGAAGTTGGTGCTGATGCCCTCCTGTCCCAGCCATAAAAAACTTGGAAGTTAAAAATTGTAATATTTTGTGGTGTTGTTGGTGCACCGGTACTTTGGTCCATTAACATTTGGTACTTTTAAGTAAGCACTTTACTTTGACGGTATCTTTGTACTGTTAATTTCCCCGGTAGTTAGTCTATTACGGGAAATCGTAGGCTCGTTGGCCTTAGTTTCCTAGCGCAGAGGGCGTACTCTCATACACGCGTAGTACCTTAGCTTGGCGAAAACCTTGACCCACGATTTAAGACGTGTGCTACCGAGTACTTTATGAGTCGTAAGATCTGTGTTAGATGAGCGTTATTTAGTTTTAACATGGAAAACTTTGCTGTATGTAAAGCAGTCCCCAGGTTTCAGAATTGAAACTTGGGTGAAAAAAGCATGTGAGCATATGCAGAGCGAAGTAAAAAAACTTCATGAGACATGAATCTGAATTCATTGCCATAGACTGCTAACATGGATAATGTACAAAAAACTTTGAACAGAAAATGATACATAGCTTTATTATGGGTAGAAATGGCGTAGGTTCTCGATGTTCCATGAGTTGGGCACATCCGAGCCATCCTCTCGCATCAGCCGATAAGCACCCGGCCTACTGACTTCCTTGACTATGAATGGCCCCTCCCATGGGGCTGCTAACTTGTGCATGTCCTTCTTGCTTTGGATCCTTCGCAGGACTAGATCTCCAATGCAAAAAGCTCTCTCCTGCACATTTTTATCATGGTAACGCCGCAAAGTTTGGGCGTACCGTGCTGCCTGGATTGTTGCCGCGAGCTGTCCTTCTTCGATGCTGTCGATGTCCTCAATCCGTGCCTTCTCAGCTTGGTTTTCGTCGTATACTTCAACTCTTGGTGCATTGAACATGAGGTCGGTGGGGAGCACCGCCTCAGATCCATACACCAGGAAAAAAGGAGTCTGACTAGTAGCATGACTCGGTTGTGTCCGCAGTCCCCAGAGTACTGCAGGGAGTTCGTGTAGCCAACGAGTCGAGTACTTTTTCAGGTGATCGAAGATGCGCTTCTTGAGTGCCTCGAGCACTGCTCCATTAGCTCCCTCAACTTGGCCATTAGCACGTGGGTGTGCGACTGAGGCGCGTGCGACCTTGATGAGGAGTTCATCGCAATATTCCTGGAACTCTCTTCCTGTGAAGTTAGTACCCAGGTCGGTTATTATCCTGTTAGGGACACCGAATCTATGCACGATTTCTCCTATGAACTCGGTCGCCTTTGCAGCCGTGAGCGCCTTTATCGGCTTGACCACTATCCATTTGGTGAACTTGTCGACTGCCACCAGGATGTGGTCGTATCCTCCGGATGCTTTCTTGAAAGGCCCGATCATGTCGAGTCCCCAGCATGCGAAGGGCCATGAAACGGGTATCGTCTGCAGAGCTTGGGCGGGAACTTGTATTTGTCTTGTGAAGAATTGGCATCCCTCGCAATGTTTCACCAGCGCCTCAGCGTCCGCGACAGCTGTGGGCCAGTAGAAACCAGACCGAAAAGCTTTTCCAACAATGGTTCTTGCCCCGGCGTGGTTGCCACAGATGCCACCGTGAATCTCCGCTAGGAGTCATCGTCCTCCGGTATGCACTTCTAGAGTACTCGGGACTGTCCGCCTCGGCGGTACAGGTTGTCGCCAATCAGGACATAGTTCTTGCTCCTGCGACTGATCCGTTCATGCAGCGCTCGCGTGTCCCTTTCCTGACCTGGTGAAGGGTTCAGGAGCGTGCCGTCCTTGATGTACTCGACCATCTCTGAGATCCACTGGGGTTGTGGTTCAGTCATTAGGACTTCGTCGAGTCCTTCTGATGGATCGACTTGTGCATCGGGGTTCTTGATGGAGGGCTTGATCAAATCTTGAACAAAGACGTCGGGTGGTACCTGGGCTCTCGTGGATCCCATGTTTTCCAGCTCATCGGCCGCCTTGTTATCGACGCGGAGTACATGCTGAAACTCCAGGCCGTAGAACTTGCCTTCGAGTTTGCGGATCTCCGCGCAATATGCGTCCATCTTCTCGCTAGTCCGGTTCCACTTCTTGTTAACCTGGTTTACCACCAAAGCAGAGTCGCCCTTGACCATCAGGTATTTTATCCCGAGTGACACGACGATACGGAGCCCGTGAAGGGCCGCCTCGTACTCGGCCGCATTGTTCGAAACCTTGAACATGACCTGCAGCACGTATCGCAGTTTCTCTCCTGTTGGGGAGATGAAAATTATGCCGGCCCTGCCTCCTTTAATCCTGAGTGATCCATCAAAGTACATGGTCCAATACTCAGGTTCAGCGGCAGTGGATGGCGTCTGGATCTCCGTGTACTCTGCCACGAAGTCTGCGAGTACCTGCGACTTGATCGTGTTACGCGGTACGAAAGTTATGTCGTGTGCAGCCAGCTCGATGGACCACTTCACGATCCTTCCCATGGCATCTCTGTTGTGCAGGATGTCGCCTATGCGGTAGTCGGAAACTACAACGATTTTATGAGCTTCGAAGTAGTGCTTCAACTTGCATGCGGTAATCAGCAGTGCCTAGAGCAGTTTCTGCGCCTGATTGTACCGCACCTTAGAGTCGGTCAATACCTCGCTTATGAAGTAGACCGGCCTCTAGATGGTGTAAGCATGTCCTTCCTCTTTGCGCTCCACAACTAGTACCGTGCTTACCACATGCGTGGTAGCCGAGATGTAGAGGTAGAGAGTTTCCCCCCGCTCTGGTGCTGTGAGGATGGGGACCGTTTGCAGATAGCTCTTGAGTTCCAGGAAAGACTTCTGGGCCTCCTCATCCCACTTGAAATCATCATCTTGATGTTTGAGGAGCTTGAAGAAAGGCAGGCCTCATACGCCGAGTCGTGAGATGAACCGGCTGAGTGCCGCCATGCACCTGGCTAGTTTCTGTACATCCTTCTGGCACTTGGGAGGCTTCATCCGAGTGATCGCGTGGATCTTCTCTGGGTTTGCCTCTATGCCGCGATTGCTGACAAGGAATCCGAGTAGTTTTCCTGAGGGGACACCGAAAACGCATTTTTCCGGGTTAAGTTTCCACCGGTAAATCCTCAAGTTATCGAAGGTCTCAGACAGGTCCTTGATAAGGTTATCAGGGTCTCGAATCTGGACTACGATATCGTCTACGTATGCCTCGCAGTTTACGCCGATTTGGGTCCTCAAGCATGCCTGGATGGCACGCTGATACATCGCGCCGGCGTTCTTCAGACCAAAGGACATTGTCAAGTAACAGTACGCACCATGGGGCGTAATGAACGACGTCTTGATCTGGTCTTTGACCTTCATGCTAATCTGGTGGTAGCCTGAATAGCAGTCGAGAAAACAGAGCAGGGCACAGCCCGCCGTGGAATCAACGACTTGGTCTATTCGAGGGAGGGTGAAGGGGTCTTTGGGGCAGTGTTTGTTGAGATCGGTATAATCAACGCACATTCTCCATTGCTTATTCTTTTTGGATACAAGAACTGGATTAGCCAACCAGTCTGGGTGATACACCTCTTTGATGAACTTGGCAGCTAACAGCTTCGTAACCTCTACCCCTATTGCCTCCTCGTGGTCAGCCGCGAACCGACGAAGCTTTTGCTTGATTGGCTTAGCACTTGGGTCAACCTTCAAGGAGTGCTCGGCGAGCTCTCTGGGCACTCCTGGCATATCCGCTGGTTTCCAGGCGAATATGTCGGAGTTAGCACGCAGGAACTCGACGAGCACACTTTCCTATTTAGGGTCCAGGTTGTCCCCTATGGTCGCCGTCTTTGCAGGATCGTCGAGGTTGAGCTACACCTTCTTCACGGCCTCCTTCTCTCGCTGGATCGCCTCCGTCGCCGGCTTCTTGGTCGGGATCTCCAGATCTACCGGGTCGAGCTTGCTGGCAGCCGCCAGGACTTTAGCAGTACGCCTGGAGAGATCCAGGGTAGCAGCGATGTGGAGGTTCTCCTTCTCACAGGCGCTGGCTGTGTTGGAGTCGCCTCTGAGGGTGATGACCCCGTTTGGCGCATGCATCTTCATTACCATGTAGGTATAGTGGGGCACCGCCATGAACTTGGCTAGCGCCGGCCTGCCGAGTATGCTGTGATAGGTTGTCTCGAAGTCTGCCACTATGAAGCGGACGTACTCTGTCCGGTAGTTCTCGACCGTGCCAAAGGTGACTGGCAGGGAGATCTGACCGAGTGGTACTGAGGGATCTCCGGGTACAATCCTGAAGAAAGGCTTGCCAGTCGGGCTCAAGTCCAAGGGAGTGAGGTTCAACTCCTTGAGCGTGCTGGCGAATAATATGTCGAGGCCACTGCCTCCGTCCACCAGCATCTTGCAAAGTCCCACGTTGCGGATCGTAGGCTTCAACACGAGGGGGTACCGCCCGGGCTTGATGACTGCCTCCGGGTGGTCCTCCCTACTGAAAGTGATCGGGACCTCCGACCACCGCAGGAATTGGGGCGTGTCGTGTTGGGCTGCATACACCAGTAACCTGTCCATGAGCTTGGCCTTGCGCTTTCCCTCGATCTGGTCCGGGCCACCATAGATCATGTTGACCGTACGGTTGGCAACCTGGAAGTCTTCCTCGTCATCATCCTCCGGGGGAGCGCGCTTCCCCTTGCCCTTGTCGTTCTTGGGGGGACCCTTCGAGCGGCCCTTGCCAGAGAAGTGGTTCTTTAGGCCAAAGCAGTCGCGAGCTGAGTGCTTATGGTTCTTGTGGTACAGGCATTGCATGTCGAACATCCTCTGGAACTCAGAGGGGTCAAGCGCTTCGGGGCGGGCTCTACAGCCGCTACGACCTCGGCCGGCTTGCGCCTCCTGTTGCGCCGTTCTCCCTGCTGGGAGCTTTCTCCCTCTCGGTCCGGATCGTGACGTGGCTGACGCGGACGCGGGGAATCATCGTCTTCCCAGCGGGACTTGATGTGCTTAAGCAGCTCGCGTTCTGCCTCTTCACCGTCAGCCTCCTTGTTGGCTACGATGAAGAGCTCGTTTACGGTCTTTGGGGTTTCTGGGCCCACCTATTCACCAGCTTGCCGTAGGCCAGTCCATGCTGGAAGGCGCTGATGACGTCGTGCTCCTCGATGAAAGGAAGAGAGTTCTTCTTCTCGGAGAAGCGTCGAATGTACGAGCGCAGCAACTCATTCTTGCACTGTCGGATCTGGTCCAGCATCCTCCTGTTCCCCAGCCTCTCCCATGTGCCGGAGTATTGGCTCGTGAAGAACTTGCAGAGTTCGTCCCAGGATGTAATGGAGTTCCTTGGGAGCCCCGCAAGCCAGTTTCTGCATCCCTTCGTGAGCATTATGGGCAAGTAGTTTGCCATCACATCGGCGTTTCCTCCCGCGGCCTTGACCGCGGTGGAGTAGATCTGGAGCCATTGCGTGGGGTCCGACGTGCCGTCGTATTTGTCGATGTCGGACAGCTTGAAACCTCGGGGCCATGTCACCTGACGTAGCCTTTTTGAGAGGGAGAGGAAGCCATCGTAGGATGGGACACCCTCTCGACCTCCGCGGCGTCCGCCGGCCGGCCGCTCGTAGGAGCTGTAGCTATCCCCAGACTCCCCATAGGAATCCGAGTAGTAGTCTTCGTACCCGCTCTGTCGCCGCGTCTCTCTTGGCGATGGGGAGCTCCATACTCCCTGTCGTAGTCATTGCGTCGTCTCGATTCCTGACAGCGGCACTCCTCACAGTTGCGGTTGATCATGGTCCTTGCGTCGCGGCGTGGAGCCTATCGCGCAAGTCTCCACCTTCGTCGCGCCGCGCTCTTTTATGGCGCGAGCGGCGGGTACCCTCCGTCTCTCCCTGCCCAACTGGCGGGAAGGGATCGACGCGGTTATGCTGGGTCGCAGCGGCCTGCACCAGGGCCCGTATGCGCCCAATGTCTGGCGTAGTCGGAGGTAACCTCTCAACCACCTCATTTAGCACAATGAGGTTTGCCTTGGGGGTCGCGTAGACCTTGTGCCCCTCGTACACAAGGGTGAAGTCTTCCTCGAGCCTTCGGGCCTGAACTCTGTTGGATCGTCGGGTGTGACATCGCTGCCTGCTGCGGCGCGGGCGGTCGGAACCTTCGTAAAGATCCTCGTCCTCCTCCTCGTCGCGCTGGGCTTCCTGGCGCCGTCGCGCTCGGTCCGCATTCTTTCGTATCCGATCGGCCTTTTGTGCGGCCATCTCGTTATCCTGAGTGTGCTCGTCCTCGGAGACCGCGGGCAGAGCTCCTGGTGCTACCGCGTAGACAAAGGTAGGCGACCAGCTTCCGTCGGACAGGTCCGAGGGTGAGCTTGAAGTGCTGATCAGGATCGTGTCGTTGGACCCGCGGGAGAGAGGGCTTTCGTCCAGGCCAAGAGCCGCCTCAAGGGATGCAAAGGACCCATCCGAGACGTACTCAGGGCTAGACCGCCTGGTAGATCGGCCTGACCGGCGCTCACCCTCAGATTCATCCGTAGTCCAATCGCAAAGTTAACCGTCCTCGTCCTCTTCCAGTATGGGGAGGAGGGACGCATCGCGGTTTCCCTCTCGTGTGGGGGAGAGAACCAAGTTCACGAAGCGCGGTGAGTCCTCATCCGAGTGGTATTCGACTGGTTCGGGTGCAGGGATCACCGCTAGGTCTCATTTCACCTCCTCCGTGATCATGGAGGCGGCGGTGCTCTTCAACCCGAAAGGAAAGCACTTGGACTGCGGGGTACCCAAGGTCGCCTCGCAGATGGCGATGGTATCAGCCATGTGGCTAATGACCCGGTCGAAAGATTCAACCAGATCGTCCACGGGAGGGTTCGATGACCCTGCAACCGTCAGATCTTGAACCAGGAGGGATGGCCTCCGGGCTTGCTGCAGCGTGCCGAAAAGCACTCGGCAGGCTTTGGGCTCGTCCAGATTGGATCTGGCAGCCGGTCTTCTCCTCGCGGGCGGTGTGGAAACCGCTCCGGAAGGCTTTTCCGTGGTGATCACGGTATCGGAGAGAACACATGGGATCTCCCCGATGATGATGTGACCCTAAGGAGGAGTCACGTAGCCGGTCGCCTGCTCGTCGACGGTGGAGACGGGATCGAGGCTCCCGAAAGGGATTCCCGCTCCCAACGCGGTGAAGGCGAGGCAACTAGCAGGGATCTTCACTTCGGCCATCAAGCTCGCCAATTATTGCGGCGAACCACTACCTGGCGTGCCAACTGTCGGTGCAATGCACCGGCAGTCCACCACGGGGTAGGCTATGGTAGTAGATTATGCGGAGAGGATCGCCGAGACTGGAGCTAGATGGTGAACAAAGGACACAGGGGTTTATCCAGGTTTGGGCCGCCGGGAGGCGTAATACCCTACGTCCTGTGCTCGGTGTGTTGTATTCATGGTTCCGCGATTGGGAATCAGATGGAGTTGTTTTCTGAGGGGCGTCCCTGCCACCCTTATATAGCCTGGGGGGCAGGGTTACAGATCTCAGGGAATCTATAGCTAACCGATTACAAGATTTGGCCTTCGGGCTCAAGTAATATCTTTCCAAACTAACCGGTCCTCATTCATGGGATGATATATCCTCGGGCGCCGCCTCATCCTGATCCGTACGTCGTGCCGTATCTCCACACGGGTGGGCCCACCTCCGTATACGTATACATGTTATGAAGCCCCTCCATGTGGGACCTAGGGGGTATATCCCCCACAATATGCTAAGTGCATTAAAAATGAAATCGATAATTTGAGAAATATGACATGTGGTACGTGTGAGCGCCTCAAATTTGAAAATGAGATTTTGTGCACAAGATGCAAGAGCCTTGGTGCCAAGGGTTTGGATTCTCGCATTTCTTGTCACTCTGATGTTGATGCTTTTAAAATTACTTCTTCTCAACCGGAGTTGACTTCTTCTCTTGAGTGTGAGTCTTTGGATGGTGGCATGTGTGGTGGTGCTTTGGATAGCTCTTTCATAGCTACTTCTAATCTTGTTGCTTCTTCCAGTGTTGCCCAGGATATGTCAGATGGCAAAGGCGCTTCTCACTTTTTTGGAACTTATGCTCCCAAACCGAAGTTCCAGTACACCTTTTGCAAGAAAGATGGGCACACTGTTGAGCTTTGCTTTTGTCGTGTCAAGCACGAGCAACGTGTGCGTGCCAATGCTTTTAAGAAGCCACGCAGCCTTTCTCATGGCATGTGTGATTCTGTTGGCGGTCGATTTCCGTCAACCTAGCCACTTGCATACCTTCTATGTTGGCATTAATTTGATATTCAGACTAATGATCCTAACCCTCATTATATGTCAAGTTCGCACTCGTGCATGGTTTTTGGAGTTTATTGTTTACGCAGGAATCAAGAGCCTAAATGAGGACTTCCGGGTAAGGTTCATGTAGGGTTTTACAAGATGATCATGGACCCCGGGGCAAGTCAAGATACAAGATGAACATGACTCCAAATGAACCAAGGACTGAAGCGTGAAGCTGAGAAGTGTCAAGGACCTAGATGGAAGATGTGGGAGTTCATACGCAAAGCACCCTCATCTAAGCCGCAAGGAAAATGTCGTGAAGGACCGACATGCAACTCGGCAAAAGTTCTAGAAGACACGAGAAGCGACGGGGTCAAAGACGGGGCCGAACTGGGCCGAGTTGGGCCCAGGTCGCCCGGCCGACCCAGCCCATTCCGGGCCCGGTTCGGCACCCCCTTTGACCTAGACGACCCTCGGGCTATTTATAGCCCCATGCGAAGTTGCAACTATCAAGTCATTCGTCATCCACCGCCGAGGAGCAGAGAAGCTGGAGGGACACCATCTCGGAGGGTCGTGATAGTCATCTAGGGTTCGCCTAGCAGGCGTGGGAACCTTGCATGGAAGACCACGTCGGAGTTCCGAAGGCTTGAATCAAGATCAAGGTAGGATCCTGGTTGGATCTTATTCATGTATAAACTTATGGAGTTTCATTGATTCCGATAACTAGCAATCGAGTGCTTCCTCTTTGGTTTTGTCTTCTCTTGGTTTTGCTTCTTCCTCGATCTATACTTAAGATAGATCGCCTAGGGTGCTCTTGTAGCCGCGGTGGATAGAGGTGCATACCCGGCCTACCAAGTGTTTTCAACACGTTCCTTGTGAGCATGCTCTTAGGTTCACCTACACAAGAAGCGGGGCATCGTGACAGGATGTCGATCACGTGTACGGTAGGTGCCTTCGAGGATTGGACCGGAAGCCACATGCTTTTTATGAGATTCTTATTGCTATCTTCATCTCTCGCTTGGAACTACGACAAAGGCACGATCTAGACTCTCTAGATCGGTTACCTCTTGCTTTCTCTCGCAAACTCTCATGTTTTAGTAGATTAGATGCGTTTGAAACCTCTCTTAAACAAAGTGCTTTCTCGCTTTATTGGATCGATCTTGCGTTGCGCATTGTTCCACGTATTCGATACCTTGGGATCACCACTCAAGGGAAGAAGGGTCCCTTGACTACAACAGAGGATTTGTCCGCTTGCAAGTCCAAACGAACTTTGCAATGATAATCAAACGTCAACAGATTCTAATGTGGGCACCTAGTCGAGTGTTGGGGTTGATGCTTCTTGCTCTAAGTCCCAAGGGACTTCTCATTTACAAGAGAATAGTGATTCATCCTCTCGGACCGTGCATCCCGATAGGCATTTGTACTATTGCTCTAATTGTAGGAAGGATGGGCATCAAGAGAGCTTTTGTTACCACCGTGCAAGGAAAATGCGGCGAGCTGGTGCTTCTAGGCCTTTGGTTGATCATAGCCCTTCTCATGACATGAACACTGTGAGCCTAAGAAGGCACAATTTGTGGATGGGTTTTATGAAACACTTTCTAGTGAGTTAGACCATGCTTGTGGACATGCTTCTAGTGCTTCTTTTGTTGGTCCGCGAGATGTTTCCCGTGGTGCTATTGTTGGTTCTTCTCCTACGACCTCGAAGGATCTTTGCCTTTTTGCTTGTGGTAGCACTCGGTTTTCTTTGCGAGTTGCTCCTTTGAGGCATGGTTCTAAGAGTGTTCGAAAACTCTTTCATTCGAACCGACATTTGCATCATGCTAACCCACCTGATAAGTTGAGTGCATCGCTTACCCGTGTGACCAAGTATTGGATTCTCAATTATGTGCTTGCTAACCCTTTGGGATCCAAGGCTCGGTCTTTTTCATCTCCTTATGTGTAGGTATGGAGACGCGGTTGGAGAACATGGATTGGATGGTACTTGGTCTTTGGACATGGGGTGATCAAGACAGGATGGTTCTCCACACCACTTTGGATGGCTCTTGAAAGCCTTTGTACACATGTATAGTGAGTTTTCTTTTCCCCTTGTGCTCACTTGTATATATACCTGTGTCTTTCTTGTGTATAAACCATGGTAGGCTAGCCACCTTGTTTATGATAGCTTTGTGATCTTGTATATCTACCTTGCTATCTTTGTATGATATTGTGTTGGATGATATATATGAACATCATGTCATGCTTTATGGTTGCTCTATGGTGGTAATGTCATGTTGTTCATCCATATCATTTTCGTCTAGCTCTATGGTATCCTTTCTTGTTAGCAAGTTTGTTCCCCCATGTATATCCTGTCATGCTAGCTTTGTAATATATGTTGGTGGATGATCCATATGAACTTGTATCATGCCTTTGTTTAGTTCTTGTATCATGGTTGGCATGTTGTTCTTTGGTATCATTTTGGTTTAGGTACCTTGTATAGGTTTGCACCTTGTTGACATGCTTGCTAGCCCATGCTTTTATCTATATATGTGATCATGTTACAATGCTTTATTTATCCTAATTGGTATTGTCAATGCATTGTGTAGCATGTTTTGAGCTTTCCATGCAGTCTTGGGCTTGTATTGTCTTCAGGTTGTTGTTTGTTTCTTGTGTTGGATTTCTCCTTTTGTTATTGGTTTTAGAGCTTTTCTCTTGCTCTTTGCTTTCCTAGCTTTTGCTTTGCTAGGTGTCTTTGGTTGAGGGAGAGCTCGGGTTCTTTCAAAGGGAGTTTGGTTTCGAGGGCGTGCTTTGGCTCTTGGTAGTCTGTTGTGATCCTTCAATTGGTATCTTTTTATGGTACTCAATTGGGATCTTTGGTGGTCTAGCAATTAGTATCCTTCCTATGGTACTCAATTGGGACCTTCGACAATTCTTCCTTTGCTCAAAGCTTTTGCTTGCTTTGTGTGTTTCCTTGTGAGCCTTCTTGTTGTTGAGCCGAGATCCTTGTCTCCCCATGCATTTTGTATTGCATATGTATCATATATATCATGATGTATAGACTTTGGTATGTTTGACATTCATATCTTGCATTGTGTCATATATATCATGTTGCCTTTGATGTACATATCTACCTTTGTTGCATTTGTATCATATGCATGGTAGGTTGAGCTTCTCCTATATTCCATGAATACTATGATATGCTATTTGTGAGCTTTTGAGCATGTTTGATATGATTTGGTGATGGATAGTTATGCTCTTGATAGTTTTGCTATATATGCATGTTGAGATGGCTATTTTTGGAAAATGCTAGGATATGCTCTCTCTTGTGAGTTTAATCCTTTCATGATCTTGGTGTGGTTTGGTGGTCTTTATCATGCTTAGTTTGTGCTTGGATAGCATATGCTTTTCACATGGGGTCAAAAACTCATTTGTAATTATGAATGTTTAGCCCATGTGATACCTTGTGGGGGAGCATAAGATTCTTTTTGCCGCAAAGGCACTTCATGTGCCATTTTGTGCTTAATTGTGAAAAATGAAATTGGTATGACATGCTTATGCTTGAAGTTATGCTCTCACTTGTTCCATGTCATAAATGCTTTAAAACTGAAATAATTTGGGTGCTAAACCGTTACATGCTGTCTACCATGAGAAGTCTCATTTTAAGAAGAAGACACATGGCTCGGTGGCTTTAACATGACATGAGATGTTTATGGGTGTTTGTAATGGTCTTGTGATGAGGATATGTGACGTAGCAAGAAGTTTGTGTGATCTAGACTTACTTTGGTATGCTTTGCTCATGTTTAGGTCTTTAGCTCATGAGAGGGAATTTTTTCGCAAAATTGTGGAGTTTGATCATGGCTTGCTCATATGCCTATATAGCCTTACTATCTTGATGGCTATGCTTTTATGGAACTATGAACTATCTTGCTTGCTCATTATCTCACTTGTAGCATTTTATAGTGCTCTTTGTATATTTGAGAAGCTTGTAGTTGAATCTTTTGTAAAATTGCCTTGATTCATGCATTGTCAACAAGGAGGAAAAGTTGCATTTGGGGGAGAAAATGTTTCAATTCACGGGGAGAACTTGAGTTTGCATGCACATGTTCAGGAGAAGTATGCATTTGTGTAGGGGGAGCTTTGGTGAATTTCCTTTGTTTGCCTGAGTTGTGCTTTGGTGTTTTGCTCTTTGCTCTATCACATACATTTAGGGAGATCTTTGTATGCTCTTTGTCCCTAGTGCATGTGTTTAGGAGGAGCTTGTGAGCTTGGTGTGCTCTTTGCTCTATCACGTGTGTTTAGGGTGAGCTTTGTATGCCCTTTGTCCCTACTGCATGTGTTTATGGGGAGCTTGTGAGTTTTGTGCTCTTTTGCCGATGGTGTCGAGACCTTTTGCCTCCCCTCGAGGAGTCAGTATTGTGAGCTTTGTGTCTCGGTTGTGATGTGCCGTTGCCCATGTCTTTGGGGACTAAGATATTGTTATGGCCTTTGTGGTTTCTCTCATGCCAAGTGACTTTGTTCTTTTCCCTTGTATGGTTTTCGTTCACTTTGATGATATTTTCAGCCTTTGCCCTCTCAAACCATTTTTTTGTGCTCATATGTTGTCAACACACTCATCAAGGGGAGAAAATTTGGAAAATCAAGTTGATATGAACCTTGATTAGATTGTGATGAGCGGTTGACGAGTGCTTTGTTAAGAGCTGAAATTCGTTTGATGGCTTTCGAGATTGCTTGTACCTCTTGTGGGTTGCTTGACTCTTTGGTGGTGTTTAGCCTTTGTGCTTCCTTTGGTTCCGAGAGTCTTTGGTTGGAGCTCTTCTCATTTCAAGTTGTTTGGTGTTTGCTTTTTCTTAGATTTTGGGCGCTTCAATGGGTTTTTCCTTTGCTTTCAAACCATCTTTTGTCAATGCACTCATCAAGGGGGAGATTGAGAAACCAAGTTGATATGTGCCTTGGTTTGTATATGATGAGCGATTAACCAGATGTTTTGAGGCTTTGTGTTGAGTTTGTTTCGTTGGGTTGTGTTGTCGGTTGTCTAACTTTCTATGTGTTGTGGTGTGTTGTCGATGCACTCATGAGGAGTGGTTGACAATGTCGTGTGGACTGACTCTTGTACTAGTATTGCAGGTGTTGGTTGCGGCTTGGTTTGTGTTGGTGCAGGTGAAGAACAAGAGTGAAAGGTCTATGCCAAGGTGGCCTCCGGGGTGATGGAGAGATAAGTAGGCTTGGTTCGAGAGACCCGGTGGCCGACGGGATCAACTGCGGGCCACATGCTATAAGAAGAGCAAGACGAAGTCGTGGACAGGGAGCTGGTGCAGGGTAGCGGCTAACGACCGAATCTTGCACGCGGGGTTTGTTGGTTTGGCAACAAAACCAATACCGAGCCGGTGCAAGGTAGCGGCTAATGACCGAAGCTTCTATGCGGGGTTTGGTGGTTTGGCCACAAAACCATCTGGAGGAGGGTTTCTCGGTTTGGGCCTCATAACCGACCCCGAGGGCCTGATGTGACGGAGACGGTATCCGGGTGCATCAGGAAGCTTCGAAGCGAGCGACACGCGGCATGATCGAGGTGCTTGCGTCGGGAGGATGCGAAGGCCCGATAGATGTGCGGCCGTCTAATGGAGAACTTTATGTGTTGACCAAAATGCCCCTGTGAGGGCTTGTATTGTATCTCCTAGTGTAGGAGCACTTTGGTCTTTTCCGGAGGGCCTATATATAGGAGGAGTGGCTAAATTTCAGCCAACTCTTTGGCTAGGGGTGGAGGTGCTCTTTCATTTTGGGGTGCTCTTGGGAGAGAAGGTGAGAGGAGTGAGTGGCTCTTTGTGTGAGCTTTTCGCCATCCAAGATTTGTGATTCTTGGAGTGGCTTGTAACCGATTTGGACAAGAGATTTATAATGAAGTATTCATCTCAATCTTGTGCCAAATCCTTTTCTCCCAGCGGATTTAATTCTATCTCCTTCTCCATTCCCGAGTTGGTTTTTGTGCTATTTTCGGAGCCCTTTTGGAGGGATTTTGTTCTTCGCTTGATTCGTCAATTTGAGGGCGTTTTCTCTCGGATTTCTTTGAGGGGATCATGGGTGAGTGCCTTGTGCCTCGTTGCGGATGATCTTGACCCCTCAAACGTCGGGAATTGGTCTCGATTTGGTGAGGATTGGATGAACTCGAGTTTGTGCCTTGGGTGCACGAGATTTGTGATTCTGGTTGATTGGATAGGTTTGGGGCTCCAAGATTTTAGGCATAGCATCTCGTAGAGACTCTTCCCATCTATATTGTATTTGGGCTCAATCCATCTAGTGGTTTGGGAGATCCATAGATCGGAAGTTGAGTTCAAGTCTGCGGGTGATTTTCTGGGCTACCTCGGGTGACCCGGACTTAGGGGTCGGGTGACCCTAGGTGGTGTTGACTTTTGAGTTCCTCTTGCTTCTGATTTAGATCTTTAGAGTTTGCTTGATCTTTTGGAGGAGATCTTTTGGGAGAAGGTTCTTTGTGTTGATGCAAAGCCTTGGTTAAAATCTTGTGATTTTAGGAGGTCGTTTGATTGAGTTTTGATTTTTTATTCGATCGTCAGCTTGCTAATTTTCTGGGCGCCCAGGGTGACCCGCCCCCTACGTCAGGGTGACTCGGCTGGCTGGTGACCTACCCCCTATGTTAGGGTGACCCGGTTTGGCTCTGTTGGCTGGCGGGTGACCCGACCCCTATGTCAGGGTGACCTGGTTTGGCTCTGTTGGCTGGCTGGTGATCCGCCCCCTATGTCAGGGTGACCCGTCTTTGTTCAGTGTTGCCCAGTTTGGTTTGGTTCCTTGATTTTCACTTTCGCTAGGTGAACCAAGGATCGTTCCTAAGGCTAGTAGTTCCTCTATAACTACGTAAACTTGACGATTGGCTGGAGCGAGTGTAGGGTTCGTGGGTTTGATTTTGGGACATAGGCCGAGTTCTTGGAGAAGAATTTTTATCGGCTCCCATTCACTCCCCCCTCTCTGGTCGCCTAATCGGTCCTTCAATTAGTTTTTGTGTTTTTTCCTTTCATCATGCCGCCCTTTTCTACTCGTATATCAAAGGCCCTGCATGATGAGCAATACCGATTAGAAACACTAAGGGATTGAATATTTGTGAACAAAACCTAGAAGATACTGACCAGTCCACAACAAATCGGACGTCCCGGAACTTTCGCGCGGGATGTTGTTTAGCAAAATCTAGATACCAAACCTCTTTGAACTGCATAGAGATGATTAGTGTTACCTAGTGGCCACCGGGGTTGTAGGCACCCACCATGTAGTCGTTCTTCATTGCATTTGATATTGCTTGTATTACAAGGGAATGCTTATGAGAAATTTGTGTGGTCGTGAAAATATGTGGATCCAAAAACCCAACACTGATCTGCATCTCCGCTGCCTTCTCTATCATTTTCCTACATAAAATCCAATTGTTAGCATGCATGAACTTCTATCTTTTTTGGGTTTAAGGGACTTAGAATGTCCACAACCTCAAGAAGGTAACATCAAGAGCAGCCAGGGTTATAAGGTCATACACACCACTGAATGCAATGTTTAACATTAAATCACTATCACTTTGAAAGTAGACTTCAGCTACCTTTGCTGGAAAGTCAAGTGTATCCTTCCTGTGTTCCATGTCGTAAGCATGCAACATGGCACAATTTGGTCCAGCAGTCTCTAAGTCCGCATCTGACAACATAGGCACAGCAGGCTTGTATTTTGGATCATGTTTTGTCCAGAAACAGTAATGAAGCTCATCTTTAGATAGAGGTTTCCTGGCCCGCTTCTCCTTTTGCGGTGGCTGCTGCTCAGGCGGAGATTGCCTGTCCTCCTCCTCCTGTTGTGGCTGCTGCTTAGGCGGAGATTGCCTGGGTTCCTCCTCCTCCTATTGCAAAGGCTGCTGCTTAGGCGGAGATTGCCTGGGCTCCTCCTCCTCCTCCTGTTGCAGAGGCTACTGTTGCGGCTCCTGCTTAGGCAGAGATTGCCTAGGCTCCTCCTCCTCCTGTTGCAGAGGCTGCTGTTGCGGCTGCTGCTTAGGCGGAGATTGTCTGGGCTCCTCCTACTGTTGTCGATGCTCCTGCTGCGTAGTTTTGCTGATATGCTGCTGCTGAGCCTTCTCTTGCTGACACTGAGCTGGAGTACCTCCATCTGATGCTGTACCCCTGCTACCTAATGTGGGTGTAGGGTTAGGATTTCTCGTCATGGGTGGTACAAGGATCATGTTCTATGACCATTAGATCCTTAGAAAGAGAGCCTCAGCTTTACCTCATCCCCCCCAATTGGTACAGGCAGAGGGTAGTGACCCGTATTGCCCCACACATAAGTAGGTTGCACCACAGCATACCCATCCTGCACCGGTACTGTATGGAGAGTCTTTTGCAATGGAAAGACAGTGGCTAGTGCGAGCTCCACTTTATTCCTGGTGTCATCCAAAACGCTGCACTTGGTTGGCTCTGTCAGCTTATCTATTGTGTCCAGCATAGGTGATCAACTATCAATGTGTTGTTGACTAGTTTTGTCCTCATTGACATGCCAATGGTCTTCCTCTCTGCCACGCACTTCTTTCTCGCTACCATGCGCATATTCTTCCTCGCTTCTATGTGCATCATCTTCCTCGCTGCTACTGATAGGTGGTGATTGGGAAGGACGAAGTATACTTTCTTGTATATCCATGCCTGATCATCTTAGCATGTTGACAACTCTGATGCATGCTTCACTAACAAACTTGTCCATATCCGTCCTCTGGTTCCTCTTCTTCCTATACATTCCAGCAAACACTTCACCAAACCCTTTACCCTAGCCATGTGAACTAGACACGCCTCGGACCAGACCTCGATGCTATGGAGTCTCAAGTGTTGCGGTGAGGATATCATTCTCCCTAACCCTATGGAAAGAACCATCGCTAGCCTGAGCTGCAAGTGTTTCATCCTAGTTGCTACACCCACTACCACATGGTTACTGAATGTTATGTCTCTGCTTCCTTCACTACTGGTCTTCCTCTTCCCTACCCTTGCCCGCAGATAAGGCCTCGAACGTCCAGGAAATTGGTCCTAATGGTTCTATTTTCCTTTTTCAGCTAGCTTTGCCTCCTCCTCCTCCTCCCACTCTTTCCTTTTACCAAGATAACCTTTTCTACCTGTCCTGGGTGGCTTATTATGCAATGCTCTCTTTTCTTTCATCCCCTGGCTCAATTGCTGAAATGAAGGAGAATTGGTTTCCTGCACAAACACGTCCCAGTCTTCTGGCTGCAAAAGGCATGCTTCACAAAGGGAGGCTCCTGTTCGCTCACATATTTTTTACTTAAATGAGCCTTGAACTGCCGTTGCAAGGTTGCAACCTATGACATAGCTGCCTTAACTGCCATCTTGCAAACAGATTCTTCCAGATTGGCTAGGTAATCTAGCATTTCCTCTAAAACCGTGAACTACTGTTCCTTTCAATTGGTGAGAGATCATCAACCGCCTTGTTGATTGACACCCTTTCTCGAGCAATGAGGCCATAGACGAATACAAATCTATCCCTCGCAGCATTTGGGGTAGGACAAAAATTGTTATCAAGTCCAGTTGCAGTCAACTTGTCTTCTAGCCATTTGGTTTGTGTCCTTGACCCGCGGGATCAAGTACTACTCACAGCAGTCTATGCTGAGTGACCCTGTGAAGAAGGATCACCGTCGATGGGCTATGAACAAGGTTCACCGTCGATGGGCTGTGATGGTGCACTAGAGGTAGAGGAGTTTGTTGTTGTGGGAGACTGCATAGATGATATGTCAGGTTGTCAGTAGAGCAACATAATCAAGACTGAAAATCTAAACAAAATTAGATAAATTCATATTCTCTGACAGGCAAAATAGCTAATATTAGCATACAAGTTGGGGATAGGTGGTAACCATTTTGACAAAGTGAAGCAATATGCTTATATATCAAAGCAGAGACTAAATTCCTTCAACTGCTTCCTTGTCCAACTTCAGCAGTAATGAATTATGTGTTCCATGTGTACACGCAACAAGAGGATAAAGCAATCAGAATTAAAGTATGCTAACTGGTCCAAAGCATAAGTGTCGATATGGTACATTCAAAGCATAACAAAATTAAAGCATAACAAAAATTGGAGCACTAAGAACATGAAAATGAATTTCAACAGTTCATATAAGTTCATCTGTTAGCAACAACTTATTCAAAAAGACTTGGAGTATCAAAATTCATCTGTCAAATCCATAGTCAATCAATTAAAAATGAACTATTAAAGCATGCTATACTGATGCAGGCAATTCCAGGAGAATAATGCTTTGTGAATTGACCCTAATCAACCGTAAAGTAGCATGTCTCCCAAATCCACCTTGACAAAAATAGCAGATTGGGTGGCCGAGCAGAGAGAAGGCGTTGGGGGTTCAAGTAGCACTAACCTCTGTTGCGATTGAAGTAGTTGTTCTCATGGTGGTTAGAGAGGCCCGATCCACGTTGCCTTGTTGCCTGAGCTGGCTAGCTCGTCATCGTAGTTGGGAATGTCGGATCCGCGTCACCGTCTTTAGGTTGGTCGGGATGCCGTCCGCACACCTGTAACCACGTCCTTGTTACCATCATCACGCCTGGAGCTGCTTCGCCGTCGTCACACCGGGACCCGTGGGGCTGGAGAAGAGCAGGGCTGCGGCGGGGAGAGCGGCGAAGGCGAGCGGGGAGAGTGGCGGCGGCAGGCTAGGGTTGGAGAAGGAGCAGGGTGGGCGGGCGGGGGGGGGGAGAGTGCAGGCATTGTGGATCTGTCTAGGAATTAGCCGAATATGTCCCCTGATGAACCGCGCGTGTTACTATGTTTACGGAAATTACTGGCATGCCCTTGAACAGCTCTCTGGTGGAATTGAAATTCTATGGGCATTATAGTCAATATAGGTGGAAATATTTGAATAGCACGCGCAAGGCTTGCTTGCGGACGCTGACAATGGAGAGTCATTGGCGACACAGATTAGTAAACCTGCGTCTCCTTTGTTGACAGGTGGATCCGGGCGAGCAGGCAGCGGTTATCTTCTTTATAGAGGCTGCTGACACTGACGCGTGGGCCTGACATCATTTTTTAAAAATGAAACTTGCATCCCTCAAATATTAGAGCCCGTAAAACAACACCTAAAAATTCATTAAAAATAACATCAATTCATATTAAACATTTAGTATTTTAATAAAATATCAACAGTCACACTTGTGTACCCAAAATTCTTTTAATTCGATTTTACATCTCATGTTTATGATATAATAATTCTAATAACATCTTAGTTTGCTCTAAAAATTCTACGAATTGACTTGGCAACATAATTTAGGTACCTAAACTTGTGATAAAAATTTCAAATGATTTCGATAAAGGAAGAATATACTTGTGTACAAATGGCTACATCTCTCACGTAGTTTCCTAGAATGTTGCTTGAACATTGAAGTTTTCCACACTTTGCAACATGTTCGGACTCGTACGCATTTAAAAATTTAACACAACATTGTGTTCACCTTAAGATTACGAAATGTAAAGTTTCATTACTAATGGTTGTGGAAAACAAATATTATTTCCATGTTGTACTTACAAAGAACAAGATAAGGCATATAAACATTATTCACGAAATGAAACATTCACTAAACAATGAAATTAATGAAAAGATGGGGATTCTAGAAAAATTTAGAAACAAATCATCAAATTTGGACTAAGTATGACAAAGAAATACATGTTACACAATTAGACTGCATATTAAAAGGAGAAATACGAACTATTCTTCATTCCAATAGAATTGGGCCCCACCAAAATTAGAGACGCAGGATGGTTAATCCGCGTCTCCTTTGTTTGCCCCTCCAATACACGTCTCATTTGCCCATCCAAACTATTCTTCATTCCAATAGAACAGAGGAGGAAGTAGAGGGCGCCGCCGCCGCTGCCCCTACCGTGCCCGCTTTGATACCCAAGAGGCCATCCTAGGCCTCTAATGCGGCAAAATGAGACCACTGGAACCTTGACTCAAAAACATGACAAATCAAATCTTGTCTATGAAAAACTGATTAAAAAACCTTCATGTAATATGTAATAATTTACATTCAACATAAATAATTTTTAATGATGCTTGCGCCTACATCCCAATGTTCATCCTGTTGACAGCGTAATCCACTGTGATGCTGAAGTCACGCGTCCAGAGGTCGAACTCATGACGGATGCGACACTCGGCGCTGCAGTAGTGGATGATCCCTGAGATCTCGGGTCCGTAGCGCTTACATGCCACTACCCAAATGCAGACGTGGGGATTCTGGATGGGCAGCAACGGAATGTCGTCGTCACCATCACGAAGCCAGTACCACCACGCAATGTTCTGGAGATCCTGGCGGACGAGGAAGCGCAGCCTGTTGGTATTTCATAACGTCACCACTAGTACGCACCTAGCGTGAGTGTAAGATCCAGCCGGGTATACCGACGGGTGCGAAAGAATCCGCAAGCGCACGGAAATACCGCTGTAGCACTTCCCCAAAGGAGTATTCAAAAGGGTATCGAATCCAAGGAACGATGTGTACTACCTTCTATCCCAGACTGGTGATCCAAGGACACAACTCTATAGGATGAGATGAAGATGGAAAGGATCTTGCTGGTAGCGCGAGAGTTGAGAACAGTCTCTCGGTTAGGGACTTCTCGTTTCGGACACCGGCCCCTCCTGACTATAACAGTTGGTTCATGGCAAATGGTTGCCTACATGCTGTATCCGAACGTGGGGGATTTCAGAGGGTCCAACGGCTGTCACTACCGCAGCCTACCCCAAGACAAACCGTGGGATACAGGGCAAATGAAGGATAACCCGAAGTCTAGACACCACGTCAACACCACTGATTACTACTATAGCACGGTTACGTTTGTCGACCCGTAACAACACTATAGCACTCCGTACGAAGACGGAGTGACGAACCCACGAGAGAGAGACCCGAACTCACTCAGATATACGCTAACCTATGCAAGGGATCACGGATGAACTTGGTCTAGATTAGGATAAAGGAGCATCCACTAACTCTGATTAGACTAGCAGGCATACAAACAGGTTACAAACTTATATGTTTGTAACAAAAGATCAAGGGTCGTGTTCGTGAAGAACACGAGCCTCCAACTTATGAACAAACACAAAAGTATGAGGAACCCGATCGTCAACTAGATCGAGGAAGCGTGTTCGTGAAGAACATGAGCCTCTAAATGATGAACGAACGAAGAACACAAGAACACAGTATGAATGCCACTTTAGTCTAACTGAGAATGTCGAAATACTCACTTTATTCTAAATGAAGAACAGAAGCATCCGTCGAGGATTGTTCTTGAGGAAATGTGCCAAACACCATGGCACAACCCCAAGACACCACCCCACCTTCCTTCTAATCTCTAAAGAACTAGCAAGCCAACACTAATCCTATGCAAGAGCTCTCCTCTCCTAATGAGAGAAGCCAAAAGGCAAAAGTGAAAAGGAGGAGAAAGAAGTGTGTGTCCTGTTCTCTACCCCCTCTCCTTCTATTTATAGGCCTGAGCACCGGCGTGGAAGCACCCCAAACACCCCGGGAATGAAGTGAGGAGCCAACCAGGAACCACCACGTGGAAGGCCAGGATTGGGTGCCCCAAGGTCGGTTCGGCCGACCTGTGGGGTCGGCCGACCCCTTATGGGCCCTACCTGCCCTCTGCTTTCTCCTGGTGTCTGATGTGTGGGTCCCTATGGCGGTTCCAGGTGTCCACATGCTTTGGAGGCGGTTTAGGCGCTCTGGTGGGCCATGGAATCCATGTGATATATGCGTGGCGACTTCTGATTCGCCGAGGCTTTCTCCCTTGGATTGATGACCTCATGGATCCAGGGGTTGCTTGCATGGCAGCCCCTTATTGGCTGAGCCTGGATTGCTTGGATTGGTGAGGTGGATGGATAAGGTGTGCTTTTGCTCTCTCTTTTGTGCTTATTGCTTGCAATTGAATATACATCGCAACTTGTGGAATTTGTTTGTATAAGGCCCTATTCTATGGTGGATGTATATTTCTTATGTCAAAATGCAGGCGTTGACGGCCACAAATATGGCACTTAACAGCCGTCAACATAGCCGCTGCAAGCTGTGGTTCTTCCACCACCCGTCAGGGGGCGACGGGCCGCTGCTGATTTTGTGGAGTAGTGCCATCGCCTCGGGGTCCGCAGGATTGCAACAATACTTCAACATCGCTAACAAGTACTTCACACTGGTGTCTTTGGCAGCGGCCTCTCCGACGAGCTTCAGACCCTTATCGGGATTCCGCCGCCTCATCAACCTCTCCATCCCCTCGAAGCATAGGGCATCCGGTTGTTCGGCACGGCGGAAGCACCGCTCCAACAATGACCCTGACGTGGTAATTCCTGCACACATCACGAAGCTCACGCAGCAACACGTGCAGGAGTACCTCATCAAAGTCGCAGATGCGCCGGAAGGTGCCGCAGATCTGATTACGAAGGATTAGGAAACGAATGACGGGCTCATCCTTGATGGAGCGGAGGATGATCTGGGTGATCAGTTCATCTGGCAGTAGCAACATCAAGCTGTTGGCAGTCAAATATGACACCCCTAGAGTACATGTTACATATAGGTTTTGTCTCTCATTTGTAACTAACCCGCCACTAGGCACTCTCATGACATAACAAGTTCGACACAAGCATGCGTTTTTGGAGTTTTATGTTTACGTAGGATTTTGGCAATAAATAAGCACTCTTAGGTGAAGTTCATAACACATATCTCGGAAGGATAATGAAGCCCAATGCAAGTGCAATGAAAAGATGGACAAGACTCCAAAGGCTCTAAAGGTCGTCATGAGATTTGGAGATTTACCCACGAGATCAACTCAACTTGGGAGATATTCGCGATGTAGATTCGGAGACTTAAACGGAATCTAATGGCAAAATGTTGACTACCAAAGTTGTGGGTCTTGTTGAGAGCTTCGATTTGAACATATGGAAGGCCCAATTCGGATCAGGAAGCTAGGAGGTATGGCCCTCGAAATACCTGCTGTGCAGACAAGTCCGAAATCAGACAAATTATCTTCCGATGCCGTTTTGAGGATCTTATCTTCGTTTCCAAGGAAATTAATGAATATCAAAGTTGGAGATAATTTTGTGCCATAATCTAGACACTGAATTTTCATTATTTGGAGTTCGGAAGTGGGAAATATGACGTCGGCAAGGAAGGGTTGCATAACAGAAAAGTCTAGACGAGACTGATTTTATGGAAACCAAGTTTGCTTCGCTCTGAAGCACGATCTCGTGCAAGGCAAGGTGGAGAATGCCCCAAAGCTCTCTAAGGGTATAAATATAACCCCCTAGGCACCCAAGGAAGGGGTTGACCACATCAAGGGATTGAACTTTCAGAGATTCGACAAAAGGGAGAGAGACTCATAGAGGAGAGGGGAGAACGCCCAGAAGCCCTAGCAAGGTCCCTCTGGCGCCGCCATAAGATCAAGAACAAGGAGGAGATTGGATCTAAAAGGGAGGAAGCAAGGTGGAGCTCGAGAGGGGGAACAACCCTAGCCGTTCCGGTGTAGGGATTCCTCTCGCCTGGATCATCTTCCTCGTCAGTCTACATCTACTTCGGAGGATTCTACACCATAACCAGCTCTACGATGTGTAACATTATGGGGTAAAGTCCTTGTTTGTCCTTGGGGTTGAAGGGAGATCTTGGGTTGTAATCACCGAACCTATGTTTTGGGTCAATTTGCTATCATATTCATGTTGATTGTGCGTTAATCTTAATGGCTTGCCTGCTTTGGGGATGCATCGCTCGTAGCCTCACATATCGTGTTCCTTTTGTGCTCTATATGATTACCATCGTGTAGCGATAGTACGTGGAAGGGAAAGTATATTGAACTTGGTTCACACCCTTAGTCTTGCATACCTAGAACACATCGACGTCTTGTGCACTTGTTGTTTGACCACGGATTACCCTCGTGTAGTGACTAGTACACGAGAGGGAAAGGGTTGGACTCGGTGCACTTTTACCTTCGATTGATTAGATCGGTTTGTTCTTGCCAGGTGGTTACATCTCTAAGTGATTCTATACCCCTTGGACAAGCATTCTACATATCTTGTGATCTCCATACCATCGCTCTCTACGTTGATCTCTTTATTAATTTAGATAAGATTAGTTCTTTTTTATATATACTATTACTTGATAAAGATCTTTAAACCATCAAGATTAGTGCTTAGTTGAGCGTAGCAATCCACTTGATCCACGGATTGGTTAACCTTCGGGTATACTCTAAGGGAAAAGCTATAACTGACCTGTGCGCTTGCGGTTCGTAATTTGGCATGTTATCTACCGTCAACAAGCTTTTCTGGCACTGTTGCCGGGGAACAAGCTAGTTTGCTATGTTTAACTTTGTATTAATTTTGTTGATCACTAACACTAACTTTTTGTCTAGAAAAATCTTTGTTTTTGTTTTTGTTTTTGTTTTTGTTGTCTAGATGGCTTTTGTCAATCACCCCATGCATGAAGAAGAAAAACCACTAAGAGATTATGCTAGCCCGCGATTGGAGGATATTAAAGTGCAAAAATTAGATTTGATACTACAGGCTATTGAGTACAAGATCAAGCCTCAAATGATCAAGATGGCAGCATCAAACCCATTTAGAGGGGTGGTGACGGACAATCCATATAGGCACATTGAGCGTTTCACGATGCTATGCAACATGGTACAACAAGAAGGAGTACCAGCCGATTGGTACAAATGGAATCTTTTACCATACTCACTTGCGGATGAAGCAAAAAGATGGCACTCACTTGCAGCCTTCGAGGTGGAAGGAAATTGGTTTCAATTGGTGAAGAAATTTTGTGAAAGATTCTTTCTGATAAGCAAGGTTCAAAACATGAGGAGGCAAGTGATAAATTTTGCGCAAGGAAAAGAGGAAGGAATAGATCAGGCTTGGGAAAGATTCAATGGATTAATCAAACAAGAACCAAAGCTTGGGTTCTCCGATGATGTGCTCTTGCATACTTTCTATTTTTATCTAACCCCCGAATGCATGTGTTATGTTCAAATGTGTGCAGGCAGAAATATCATGGAGAAAACACTCACGGAAGCCACCCAACTACTAAAAAGAATAAGTAAAGGAGTGGCCATGCAAAGAGATTGGGAAGAGCATATTTCGAGAAGCATTGAGCAAGAAACTCGTGTGGAGGTACTTGCTGGAATTTCTAGAAAAGAAGCCCTGGAAGTGAAGAAAGAAGAAGCAAAGCAAGAAAAGATTGAAGGAGCAACCCACGATGGAGGAGGACCAATCCAAGGTAACAAAATTTGCAAGCTAGAAGAGGAAAAAGGAAGAAGTTTGGCGAATGCAAAGCCGCTAAACGAGTTCGAACAAATGAATTGAATCCTGATTGACTTCAAAGAAATATTCAACAAGAGAGGACCATACCCGAACCAAAAAGAGTCGGCAAGAGCTATAGAGTTAAACTTTCCGAAGTAGGGACACTCGGGGTATGAGTTGGACAAAGAATCATCCAGAGAGATTATTCAAAGACTTTTCAATGAGGAAGAAGAGGTAGATCCGGATCACATTGCCGAGGTAATTGAAGAAGATTATGGGAGTGAAGCCGGAGGCCTCGCCATATGCACACCTAGCCGAGGTGTGTGTGATGGGAGCCGATCATGTCGAAGGTACCTCTCTACCGACACCTCACATAAGTTGCACCATTAATGGGGAGAAAATTTGCAAAGCTTTATGCGATATTGGAGCCCATGTAAGTGTCATGTCTTCCAAGATTTATCATGAGATTTTTAGTAAAACTTTAAATCTTGCTCCAACACAAATAAAATTGATCATGGGAGATGGTAGAACAATAAGACCTTTCGGTGTGCTTAGAGATTTAGATGTTGCTATCTCGGGTAAAACTATTCCAACTGACTTTTTAGTAATTGATGCTTGCCATGATGAACATGATGATATAAATCTTGGTAGGCCTTTTCTTAAGTTGGTCAATGTCGTTCTTGATGCCGGAAAGGGTAGAGTTACTATTGATCTAGATGGAACTAAATTCACATATGATTTCCTACCCACTTCTCCTATTGCTTTACCTCTACCTCTTGATAACGAAGAGGTAGAGGACCTTCGTTTTGTTGATACTTTCAGGGACCCTCTCCAACGAGCAATGGAGAATGATGCCATTTATGATGATCAAGACAAAAAACTAGCGGAAGCGACCGAGGGATTAAAGGCACAAGATGGAAGCTTGGAGGAAGAAAGTTTTGAAGATATTGGAGATTTGCAACAACAAGAACCCGAAGCACCCGATATTGAGTTAAAGCCACTTCCCAAGGGATTAAATTATGAATTTTTGGGAGCTGACATTGTGAGCGATGAATTAATTCCAGAAGAGATGGACATGTTGCTGAATTTATTGAGAAGACATAAGAAGGTGATTAGGTATTCAATAAGTGACTTGAAGGGTATTAGTCTAGCCTTTTGCACCCACCGCATACCACTTGAAGAACATTGCAAGCCTGTTGTCGAGCATCAAAGAAGGTTGAGCCATGCCATGCGCAAGGTGGTGAAAAAGGAGGTGATCAAATTATTGGATGCCACAATAATATACCCGGTGCCACATAGTGAATGGGTGAACCCGATGCATTGTGTACCAAAGAAGGGAGAAATAATAGTTGTGAAGAATGAGAAGGATGAGTTGATACCGCAACGGATCGTGACCGGATGGAGAATGTGCATCGACTATAGGAAGTTGAACAAGGCAACAAGGAAGGATCACTTTCCGCTACCATTTATCGATGAGATGCTTGAAAGGTTAGCTAAACATTCTTACTTTTGTTTCCTTGATGGATACTCGAGGTTCATGCAAATTCCCATTCATCCGGACGATCAACACAAGACAACCTTCACATGTTCGTATGGAACTTTCGCATATAGAAGGATACCATTTGGTTTATGTAATGCGCCGACTACCTTTCAAAGATGCATGACGGCTATATTCTCGGATTTTTTGATGAAATTATGAAGGTATTCATGGATGACTTCTCGGTGCATGGTATGTGTTTTGAAAGTTGCTTGGAAAATTTGGAAAAAGTCCTTAAAAGGTGTGGAGAAATTGAATTGGTGCTTAATTAGGAGAAGTGTCACTTTATGGTGAAACAATGGATAGTTTTGGGACATGTCATCTCTGAGAGAGGAATAGAGGTGGACAAGGTTAAGATTGAAACGGTTGAAAAGTTACCACCCCTGACAAATATCAAATCGTTAAGAAGCTTTCTCAGACATGCCAGATTTTATAGGAGATTTATAAAGGATTTTTTGATGATCACCAAGCCATTGACATGAATTCTCCAAAAAGATGTGGAATACGACTTTGATGAAGATTGCTTGCATGCCTTTCGGTCGTTGAAGCAATCTCTCATAAGCGCACCAATTATGCAACCACCCGATTGGAATCTACCATTTGAGATAATGTGCGACGCAAGTGATTATGCTGTTGGAGTCGTTCTTGGACAAAGGAAGGAAGGGAAGGTACACGCAATTTATTATGCAAGAAAAACTCTAAATGAAGCTCAAGTGAATTATGCAACTACGGAGAAGGAATTGCTTACTGTGGTGTTCGCATTTGAAAAATTCAGATCCTATATTGTGAACTCAAAGGTGATCGTGTATACCGACCATGCTGAAATCAAGTACCTTTTGTCCAAGAAAGATGCCAAGCCACGTTTGATTAGATGGATTCTACTATTACAAGAGTTTGATATGGAAATTAGAGACAAGAAAGGGTCAGATAATGTTGTAGCCGATTACCTATCAAGGATGCATCATGGAGATGATGGGATGGAGCTAATTGAAGATAGAATGAGAGATAACCATCTATATCGAGTACTTGATAGGAGAGGATGGATGCATGATATTATAAGGTGCCTACGTAAGATGCCATTAGATCACTTGGATAAAAATGCTAAAAGAAGGGTAATTGCCGAGAGCAAAAAATTTTGTTTGGGATGCACCATACCTATATAGATGTGGAGATGATGGAGTGCTAAGAAGATGCGTAACACGGGAGAATGAGGAGAAATTCTAAGAAAATTCTACTCATCCGAATATGGAGGACACTTTAGAATACAAGCAAAGGTATGGGCAAGCGGATTCTATTGGCCTGAGATGCACGAGAATGCTAAAAGGTTTGTTGCAACTTGCCCGGAATGCCAAAGGTCTGGAAATATATCACAAAGGAATGCAATGCCGCTGAATTATAATTTGCAAATTTATTTGTTTGATGTTTGGGGCATCGACTTTATGGGACCATTCGTGAACTGGCATGGATATGAACACATCTTGGTCATAGTTGATTATATATCAAAATGGGTTGAAGTGATTCCATGTCAGAAAGCATCTACGGAAGAAGCTATTCAAATGATCAAGACGGTGATATTCCCTCGATACGGTGTTCCTAGAATTTTAGTAAGTGATGGTGGATCACACTTAATTGACAAGGATTTCAAAAGATGCTTGGCAAAGTTGGGAATCGAACATATGGTGTCCACGGCCTATCATCCACAAACGAATGGCCAAGCGGAAACATCGAACAAGCAACTCAAAGACATCCTCAGTAACACGGTGACTAGAGGAGGAAAATATTGGTCAAAGAAGTTGTCACATCCCGAATTTACTAGGTTTTAAAATTTGGTCCCTAAAAATTTCTTAACACCTAAAGGACCTAAATGCAATAGATTTGCATTTTACAAACAAGTCCTTCCCTTTTTCTTCACACATACATATGCATTTGCTTGTGCTAATATTCTTATCTCACCTCAAAAATCTCACTAACATTTCCTTAAGGATTTTCTAGTTCAAGTGTTAGTTCAAAAACTTCTCAAATTTAAATTGGAATTCAAAATTTAATTCAAACCATATTCAAAATAAATAGAAAAGCTTCCAAACCATAGATGGGCCTTCACTTCAATCAACCCGTTGACGAAGTCTAACCCACCACCCCCTACTCTTCCTCCCAGCACAGCCCGTCTCCCTCCTGCGCGGCCCAACATAGCCCAGCGGCCCAGCATCTGCGCACGGACGCACGATGACGTCATCGTCGTCCTCCTCACGTCGCCGCGGTGCGGCTTTCTCCCCCCAGCCGCGCTCACTGCCGTACTCCACCCCTCCCCGCCGCCTTTCCCTGCACGCGAGCAAGTGCGCCACGCCACCCATACCGCCCTCTCCATTTCCCCTAAGACGGAAAAGCCATTTGCTTTTCCGCGCCGTGCCGCCATCTCTGACCATGATCGTCGTGGTAGAGCGCCCGCCGCCGGCATCCCGCATGCGCGCCGCTCCTCCGTACCCTCTGCTGCCACACTTGTGCGTGCGCTGTACTCGCCCACACCACTGTAGCACGCTGCGCCCACTTGAACTCATCCGCTCGCCCTCGTACAGCACGCGCGCCACGGTAGGGAGCCGCGCCGCACTCCGGAGCTCTGCCGCAGGCTACCCCGCTTGATCTCCCTCCCTATAGCCACACCCGCCATCCTGACACGCGCGCGGCAGCCGCCTGCCCTACCTGCACCAGCTCCGCCCTTATCCCTGCCTCTTCCCCCTCTCCGCGGCCGTATTCGCCGGGAGCCAGATGACGACGCCATGGCCGCCGCCGCACCCCAGCCAAGCTCCCCTCCCCGGCCTATAAATAGGACCCCAAGGCTCCCTAAGCTCCTCACCACTCCACACCGCACCTCCACACCTCTCCACACCACAACCATCACTTCTCTAGCATTCTCCCGGTGAAGCCCTGCTCCGCCGGCGAGCCACCCTCTACCGCCGAACGCAACCGCCGCTCCTCTTGCCCCAGGCGATCCTCCACCGCATCACAGCCTCAGTAAGCACCGTTATGCTGCCCGAGTAGCCTCCCTCCCCTAACTGTTGTGCTGTAGGCACCCTGCGCCGCCGCCGTACCTCTGCCGGCCTTGCGCACGCTGCTGGCACAACTCCGGCGAGCAGTTGTGCTGCCCGAACGCACCGTCGTGCTCACTAGGCACACACACGCACACACGCACGCTTCTTAGGCACAAGAACCGCCTCTAGGTGTGTTTCCGCTCACGGCCGCGCCAGAGCTCTGCTCCGGCGAGCCGCTGCGCCGCCGCCAGTCACCTCCGTCGACCACACGTCCCACCCCCGGCTCCGCCCTGCCCCGCTGCACCTCCACGGTGAGTTTTCAATCCCGTGGGTGAGCCACAGCCACCGGAATCCCCAACTCCGGCGAGCTTGCCCCTGTTTCGTGGCAGTCTGGTGAACCCCCCGGGCGGCACCATCTTCCTCTCCCTCTCCCTGCACCCGGTGCACGTGCACCACACACACAACTACCACACAGGTGCCACGCACGTGCTGGTGCACCACGTGGCTGCCACGTGCACGCCACGTGCGCGCCCACACTGACCCCACACTGCGTCAGTACTGGCCCCACACGCCAGTCTCTCTGTCCCCCCTGATTTTGCTAGGTACACCCGGTCAAATGCACACACAAACTTAGTCAGCCATCTTAAAAATCCCCGAAAATTCCCAAAATTTCACCATAAATATTAGAGCCTATTCATGCCTTTTGGACCCAAATCTCACATATCTAGCTCCTAGAATAATTTTCGGCACCTTTTCCTTATAACCGGGATTATATTTTATGTACCCAGGATTAGGTTTTTTTCCTCCGTATCAATCTCGAAACCCTAGGAACCCTACCCATTATTTCATAACCCATGTTTGATGAATTGTTATACTTGATTGGCATGATTTAAATTTTTTCCTATAACTATGCTTTATAGAAGACGATACCTATTTCGAGAATCCGATCGATGACCCGGATTACGAGGAAGAAGCCCTGAACAACCAAGACATCGAAGTATGGGGACGATACCTATTTTCACAGCATTCCTTGACTTCTACCATCCAGATAACTTCTCACCTTTAGTTCATGCATTCCCGCTTAAATACTACCGAATTCTACATTTTGTATTTACTTTTCATATGCTTAGAATTAGAATATGGTAGTTGCATGAATTGGACTAAAGTAATAGAACCTCTAATGATGGACATGGGAGTATGGGGGTGACCTTAGTTGAAGGTATTGCCCATGCTTACTCAGGTCGTATAAGGTCTGGTTCATGGGAAAGTCTTTCTAGTGTTATGTACGGCCGCACGGGCCAAAAAGGCATAGCCTTCGGGAACGCCTATTTATGTGAGGACTTGATCCACACCCTGCCATTGCACCTAGTAAACCACCCCAAGGGGCCATGGTGGGCAACGGATATGCTGGAGCAGGACCTTCACATAGTCCCAGGTCTGGTCGGCACGGTCATCAGGTATATTTTGGTGTCAGGGGACGCGGTGGTATTGAATGCCACATTTTATATTGATGCATCTTTTCCTAGGAAAACTGGATCTGCGTAGCGGATGGTGGTGGAATGACCCCTGTTTAGACCCTAGTATAGACATGGGTGGAGCTAGGGAATGTAGTCTAGGATTGGATGATAATGTAGTCCATGAATAGACGCCGGCGGGTACGGGTTTCGTAGGTCAGTACCGCCCCCGTACAGGGTATGGGCTGATCGACCGTGCGGGTAAAGCGTACATACCCCTCTGGCCAGAGTTATGAATCTATTCGAATATCCGAGGCTCACGGTAATGAGCCCACTTGGTAAAAGCTCCCATTAATTAGCAATCACCCTAGGATACTAGAGATGCTTTTGGATAAGGTAAACTTGATCTTGAGTCGGGTTTGTCCTTGAATGGAGCCCGAGCATGGCTTAAGGCTAGATCGGGATGTCCCTGATGGAATCCCGGGTAGACTCTATATAATCAAGGGACTGGTCGGGAAGTGAATGCCCTCCAGGACCAAAACTACTTTATACTATTGCATTACATACTTCTCTCTTACGCAGTTAAATTCCATACTCTACATTCAGTACCCTGGATGTGTGCTTAGGCCCACTAGTGGCCGAATCCCTTCCGTATTGGTCTTGTCCGCTATGGAATTTGTTGAGTACCCTATCTGGTACTCACTCTTATTTCCCTTATCCCTTCTACCAGACGAAGAACCAGAAGCTTATGAAGAAGAGGACCCTCTGGGTCCGAGCTAGGAGTCAAGATGCCTGAGGTGTGAGTCTGCTACGTAGTTTGCCGCTGGTTGAATACAGTTGAGGCTACGGCCCCACTTGTATAGAGTGTGTTTTCTCTTTTCAACCTTATGTAAGATACCATAATAAATAAATGAAGTACTGTTGTGATACTTCTTGTGCAAGTACCTGTATCATCTAATGATCCAGGGAATGATACGTAAAGGCATTCGGGCCCACCCCTATAGGGCGGTCCCCACAGAAGCTAGACGAAGCATTGTGGGCATACCGAACTGCGCATAAAACACCGATAGGTATGACCCCTTATGAATTGGTCTATGGAAAACATGTCATTTGCCGGTAGAACTAGAGCACAAGGCTTATTGGGCAATAAAGGAGATGAATCTTGATATTGATGCAGCACGAATAAAGAGGAGGATTCAAATCAGTGAAATTGAAGAGCTAAGATTGAAGGCATATCACAACGCTAGCATCTATAAAGAAAGCATGAAGAGATGGTAAGACAAAAGATTGCATAAGAAGAAATTCAAGGAAGGAGACAAGGTCCTACTATACAATTCTCGATACAAGGTCTTCGGCAAAGGAAAATTGCAAAGCGAATGGGATGGACCGTACGTCGTACACTGGGTGTCACCATCGGGAGCAGTAACAATCATGGATGTCAAGGGAGATCAATATGTTGTGAATGGACAGCGACTCAAGGTATTCCTGTAGCCCGATGTTGTGCCCATTAAGTACATTGACGTCTACACCTTGGATGGTGACCTAGATCTTCAAGACTAGCGACGAAAATAAGGTAAGTTTGTAAATAATTTTTATTTTTCTCTGAGCATCCCACCTTTGCCCTTAAATTTATTTTATGACGAGGACGTTGTATGTTTTAAGTGTGTGGGGGGGGGGAAGTGTGATCTCTTGTTTTTTTAGTTGAGTCATTTGAGAGTTTAGCAAGTTTTTTAAATTTTTTAGCTCGATGGTGTGATTCAAAATTAGTGGGGAGTCAATAAAAACAATATAAAGAGTTTTTATATATTGTCTTGTGCAAGTTTTTCCATTCCTTTACTTGTTGGTTTGTTCTTTACCTTTATTATTTGAGCATGAGAAATGAGCATTGGTGTTTACGTGCTGCTTAGTGGAAGTTTGCCCATAATGTACCCATACTCTACTTCAATCTAGAACCTCACTTTGACTATGCTATGAGTAAGACTAAAGTTGGAGGCTTTTATTTCTGAAAAATTATGAAAAACCCCTTGCAATAAAGGTTAGCAACATTTTTCCAAGTCGAGAGACAAGTTTATCCTATAGAAGGCCTATATTATATATACTCAACCATAAGTGTTGTTAGCACGATGAATTGGGTTAGAAAATTTCTCTCATGGAAGTTCTAATTTCGATCAATGATCATGTCCTTGTATTATATCTTTTATTGCTAGCCTCGTCATATATTCGGTAACGAGACTTTCACATTGAATGTCCTATGTATCGCGGATTCCATACCCAACCCATAATATCTCTTTTATTCATCTTATTCCTTGAACACAACCTATGTCCAAAGATTCCTTCCGTGTCAAGCAAGGATTCGAGTTAAAATTCAGATTGCATTTATGGTGAAGGAAACAAGTGAAGAGCTTCAGAGAAGAGATAAAGATGTCAAGAAAAGAGAAAGGAAAGAAAAAATGTTTATAAAAGAAAAAACAGAAAGAAAAAGAGAAATTTGAGGAAAAGCAAGGAAGGTATAAGAGGGGATGGTAAATCAAGTGAAGACCAAGAAAGTGCAAGGAAGGATGTTGCGTTGTTGAGAATGAATCTTTGATATTCCAACCATGTGCAATCCGACAACGAGGACATCATTAGTGCCTTGAAGTCATATTTCTTTTGCCTTTGAACATGTCCACCAGTCTAATTCTTCTCATCCTTGACACCCTCTCACATTATGGTTTTATTCGCATGGTCATTGGCTCGGGAGGTGAACAACTATTAGAGGACTTTCCTAGCTTGATAATATTTGTGTTAACTTCACTAGCCATAGCAATAGCTCCACATGAATTATAAATGAGAGACTTATGGGAGGTGAGAGTTTATGAATTATTTAGGTAGCCACATCCAATGAGGGACATGTGAGGATTTGGAGAAAAACTTTGTGTAATACTTGTTGGAGAATTTTATTTTAAAAAACTCATGGAAAACCCTCTGATGGATGTAAGAGAGTAAGTATGGTTGGAGTTGAGGATCTCTAGTGAAAAGTATGAGTTGTGGGGTAAATCTTGAATTGGCAATTTTCTAAACGCCCATGTTTATATCATGATTGTTGTCCTCATGTTTCTTATATCAAAGATGAATGATTGACTAACTTGTAAAGGAATATTTGACAAGCACGTTTCAACTCCTTTGATGAATGACTTTTGCAAGCAACTTGCTCGAGGACGAGCAAGATCTAAGCGCGTGGGATGTTGGTAGTCAAATATGACACCCCAAGAGTACTTGTTACATATAGGTTTTGTCTCTCATTTGTAACTAACCCGCCACTAGGCACTCTCATGACATAACAAGTCCGACACAAGCATGCGTTTTTGGAGTTTTATGTTTACGCAAAATATTGTCAATAAACAAGCACTCTTGGGTGAAGTTCATAACACATATCTCGGAAGGATAAAGAAGCCTAATGCAAGTGCAATGAAAAGATGGATAATACTCCAAAGGCTCTAAAGGCGTCATGAGATTTGGAGATTTACCTACGAGATCAACTCAACTTGGGAGATATTCGCACAGCCCGGAACAACATGATCTTTCGATGTAGATTCGGAGACTTAAACAGACTCTAATGGAAAAACATTGAATACTAAAGTTGTGGGTCTTGTTGAGAGTTTGGATTTGAACATATGGAAGGTCCAATTCGGATGAGGGATCTGGGAGATATGGCCCCCGAAATACCTACTGCGCAGATAAGTCCGAAATCAGACAGATTATCTTCCGAGGCCGTTTTGAGGATATTATCTTCGTTTCCAAGGAAATCAATGAATACCAAAGTTGGAGATAATTTCGTGCCACACAATCTAGACACCAAATTTGCATTATTTGGAGTCTGGAAGTGGGAGATATGATGTCAGCAAGGAAGGATTGCATAACAGGAAAGTCTGGACGAGACTAATTTTATGGAAACCAAATTCGCTTCGCTCCGAAGCACGATCTCGTGGAAGGCAAGGTGGAGCACACCCCAAAGCTCCCCAAGGGCATAAATACAACCCCTAGGTGCCCAAGGACGGGGTTGACCACATCAATGGATTGAACTTTAGATTCGACAAAAGGGAGAGAGCCACATAGAGGAGAGGTGAGGACGCCCGGAAGCCCTAGCAAGGTCCCTCCAGCGCCGCCACAAGATCAAGAACAAGGAGGAGATTGTATTTACAAGGGAGGAAGAAAGGTGGAGCTCGGGAGGAGGAGGAACAACCCTAGCTGTTTTGGTGTAGGCATTCCTCTCCCCCGGATTATCTTCCTCATCGGTCTACATCTACTTCGGAGGATCCTACACCATGACCAGCACTACAATGTGTAACATTATGGGGTAAAGTCCTTGTTTTTCCTTGGGGTTGAAGGGAGATCTTGGGTTGTAATCACCGAACCTATGTTTTGGATCTATTTGCTATCATATTCATGTTGATGGTGCGTTAATCTTTGTTGACGGTTCAATAACGCGCCATTCACCGCAAGCTTATGGATCTTGTAGTACCTTTTTCCCTCGGGTATCACCCAAGGTATCGAATCTGTGGAACAATGTGTAACGCAAGACTCAATCTAATAAACAAAAAACACTTGCATCTTGAAGAAGTTTCGAATGCATCTAATCTACTAAGATCATTAGAGGTAGCAAGAGAGAGCATAGAGGTACCAATCTAGAGGGGTCAAGATCATGTTTATGTCGTAGCTCCGAGGAAGATAGAAGAGAGCAAAACGAATCTCATTAAGAGCGTCTTAAAACCTTGACCTTCGGTCAAACCCCCTAAGTCGCACCGCCGTACTCGGTGTCAACATCCTGTCATGATGTTCCCCTTTCTTCGCGGTCGAATCATAGAGCACACTCGCAAGGAGTGTGTTGAACTACTTGGTAGATCGAGTATGCACCTCTAGCCACCGCGGCTACAAGAACATCCCATGCAATCTATCTCGAGAATAGATTGAAGAAGAAAATACCGAAGCAAGAACAAGAATAATGAACAAAGGTACTCGATCGCTAGAAATCGGATCCATTAAATCTCCATCATAAGTGTATACATGAATAAGATCCAATCGGGATCCTACCTTGATCTTGATTCAAGCCTCTGGAACTTTGACGTGGTCTTCCTTGCAAGGTCCCACGCCGGCTAGGTAAACCCTAAACGACTAACATGACCCTCCTCTCCGAGATGGTGTCCCTCAAGCTCCTCTGCTCCTCGACGGCGAATGACGAATGGCTTGATAGTTGAAACTTTGCACGGGGACTATAAATAGCCCGAATGGGTGCTAGGTCAAAGGGGGCGGCGAACCGACCCACAGGAGGGCTAGGCCGGCCGGCCTGGGCCGACCGGCTTAGGGCCTCCTCAGCTCGGTTCGCCCCCGGTTTTCTTCCCGAAGCTTCTCGCGACTTCCTGAGTTTTTGCCGAGGCTCATGTGGGTCCTTGACGTCATTTTCCTCGCGGTTTAGATAAGGGTGCTTGGCATATGAACTCCCACATCTAACGTCTAGGTCCTCAACACTTCTCGGCTTCACACTTTAGTCCTTGGTTTGTTTGGAGTCATGTTCATCTTGTATCTTGACTTGTACTGGGCTCCATGATCTTCTTGTAAAACCCTTGATGAACTTTACCCGGATGTCCTCATTTAGGCTCTTAATTCCTATGTAAACAATAAACTCCAAAAACCATGCGCGAGTGCGAACTTAACATATAATGGGGGTTAGGATCGTTAGTGTGAATATCAAATTAATACCAACATAGAAGGTAAACTCATGGCTAGGTTGACGGAAATCAACCGCCAACATCCCCCCATGCTTAAACCTTGCTCGTCCTTGAGTAAGCCTTCAATGGATATCAGAGTGGCCCATTGATGTTCATACCCTACACTTGATCATACATGAGAAAACATAATGCTCTCTAGATTTATATTCATGGAGGGTAGATATCATTCAAGCTCTTTCCACAAGTACTTGATCATGCTCTCAAATTTTTAAATAAATCTGAGAAATTTTGAAAACTAAAGAATGAGATAAAGAGAAAAATTGCTTTACCAAGATAAAAAATAACCATCTTGCTCATGTACTCTCATCTCATCTTGTCTCTCAAGCCTACTTGTTCTACTCCTTTCCTCTCTCAAAGTATATAGTGAAAGGCTTTCTATGGAGCTATAGGAAAGTTTAGTCCTACCAAGATATTATGGTTGAGATATTATTAAAACAAGACTAGCTTCACATGGTCCTACCGAGACTCGTCAAAAAGGTCATTGGAAAAATAATGTTATAAAGGAGGGGGGAGAGATGAACACACACACTTTTAGATAGGTGGACATGTGCAAATGACAAAGAGTGATCCCGAGGCACAAACGAAGTCCTCGTTATCGGATTGCACTTGGTTAGAAAGATTAGTATGGGTCTTGATCCTGAATCCTCTTGAGAACTCAAAAAGCACTAAACATAGCTAGAAAACCGGGGAGCTTTATTATTATTTATTTATTTATTTATTTATTCTTTCTTTTTTTCTTCTTTATCATTTTTTCCTTTCATCGTACTTTTTCTCTTTTCCTTTTTCTTTTTTATTTGCTCCCCTTGAACTCTAGACTATACTAGCACTTCCTTGGCAACCCCCCCATGCTTAGACGTTTGCTAAGGTAGAAATTGAAGCTCTCATATTTTCTTAGAGAGAGATACTAGAAAAATCTTCTAAGGATCCTTTTGGAGGTCTCCCAAAGTTTTGCTCACTTGATGCACCTTCCTTGTAATCTTCCTCGAAGTATTCATCCATACTCATATATTAGGTTGTGTTCAAGGAGGTGAACACTAAAAAAAAGATATTTTTGGGTTTTGCGGTTGGATATCCGGTGAGGTTTGCGAAATTCCCAATGTGGAAACTCACAATGCACAGATAGAAGAGGCTAGCATAAAGAACGATACGCAAAAACGGAATGACCAGCTTCTTAGTCTCGGGCCAGAGAAACCAGGCCTTGAATTAATGCACCTAAAAATAAATCTTGTTTATACTAATGCTTTGCACTCAAGTAAATTTAGGCTTTGGATAGGTAGAGCAAAATGCAAGCGGTACCTGTGACAAGGTTAGCATAACTTTTTAAGAACAAAAATGGTTCTTTGATTCATTCAAAATTGAGAGCAACGAAAAAGAACTATGGGACTTAAATTATCATAACCTCCACATAAGATTAGGGTAGCATTTAATTAAATTTCAGATTCATATTAAAAGAGAGCACTAGCTTAAACATGCATAAATCAAGCATAAGATCGAGTAAAATAGCAACGATCATCACATATCAACATGGTATATTTTTCCATCGATATTAAGATCATAAAAATGGTGGTGAAACTTATTAATGATGATGGATAACAAAACTACTACTATCACACACATGCTGAAAATAAATAAAAACAATAAAGTACTACCCATATATAAACGCACACAAGATGAAAAATAAAGACAAGGAAAAGGAAAAATCAAACCACACTTAAAAAGCTTCATCCCTTCCTTCTTTCTTCACTCCTCATACAATTGCTCTTACTCTGTCGGTTGACTTTCGTTGAATCCTTGCTCATAATATGTTTGCATGGCCCCTCCATGAAATTGATCCGGTGGCACAATTTGAAGGCGATCCCCGTCGTTCCTTGATAGAGGCGGAGTGCCCGATCTTTCGGTGAGTGGAGATAAATCCGATTTGGTGGAAGTAGACCCTCACGATCCGACTACGACGAGTGAGACTCGAAGCGCCAATGCAATCGCTGAACCAACTCCCGATGGTTACCAACCTTGCCGGCGCAAGATCAGCCTGATCACGAAGATCGTTTCCTGTACGCAATCGAAGAACGAACAAGAAAGTAATGCGAGCAATCACTATATCACTCGAAGGTGGAGTTCTGAATCACAGAGGACAGCACGTATTTGTGCGTGTTCTGGTGTAGCTAAAGCTAGATGTAAAACAAAACTCGAGTTGTAAAAGATACAGGACTCTGACTAATAAAGGGGGCGCAGCCCCTAGGGGAGGGGCGGCCAGCAAAGGGGGCGCCGCCCCTAGCATCGTGGGTGCGGGGGTGCAACCCTAGGCGCCCTCTTGGGCCAGTCATAGGTGCCCAGGTACAAGGCCTCCTGTTGGGACAGCCTTCAGTCTTCTGAGCCTTCATTCTTCAGCATCATGACGAAGTTGAACTCTCTTGCACGGGCCCGAGTAATTGGCCCAGAAGGTGGCGCTGAAGAAGGTGCTGCCGGCGCTGGAGTAGGAGAAGGTGCTGCTGGTGTAGATGTACTCGTGGTGTCCTCATCATCCTCCCCTTCTTGAACTTAAGTCATCCTCGACGGCAACTCCTCATCCTCACCCAGATATGGCTTCAAATCTGCAACATTAAAACTAGTGGAAACACCAAACTCCGCAGGCAGGTCAAGGATATAAGCATTATCATTAATCTTGGTTAGCACTTTAAAAGGACCAGCAGCACGAGGCATTAATTTAGAACGGCGCAAAGTAGGAAAACGATCCTTTCTCAAAGGCAACCAAACCATATCACCAGGTTCAAAAGTAACATGTTTTCTACCTTTACTACCAGCAACATGATATTTAGCATTAGCAGCAGCAATGTTTTGGTGAGTTTGTTCATGCAAGTTAACCATTTGTTCAACATGTGCAACAACATCTAAGTGTGGGGCGTCTTTAGTATCAAATGAAAACAAATCAATAGGAGCCCGAGGGATGTAACCATACACAATCTAAAAAGGGCACATCTTTGTAGAGGAATGTGTTGCATGATTATAAGCAAACTCAACATGTGGCAAGCAATCCTCCCAATGTCTCAAATTCTGATCTAAAACAGCCCTAAGCATGGTTGACAAAGTTCTATTAACCACCTCAGTCTGCCCATCAGTCTGAGGGTGACAAGTTGTGCTAAACAGCAATTTAGTTCCCAATTTATTCCACAGAGATCTCCAAAAATGACTGAAAAACTTAACATCACGATCATAGACTATTGTATTTGGGATACCATGCAAACGAATAATCTCTCTAAAGAACAATTCAGCAATATTGCTAGCATCATCAGTCTTATGACAAGGTATGAAATGAGCCATTTTGGAGAATCGATCAACAACCACAAAAATGCTATCCCTCCCCTTCTTAGTTCTAGGCAATCCCAAAACAAAGTCCATAGAAATATCAAGCCAAGGGGAAGTAGGAACAGGCAAAGGCATATACAAACCATGGTTGTTCAACTGTGACTTAGCTTTCCGACAAGTAGTGCAGCGTGCAACTAGGCGCTCAACATCAGCACGCATCCGGGGCCAAAAGAAGTGGGCAGCCAACACCTCATGCGTCTTGTAGACGCCAATGTGTCCCATGAGACCGCCTCCATGCGCTTCCTGTAACAGCAAAAGACGAACCGAGCTAGCTGGAATACACAGCTTGTTATCTCAAAACTGGAACCCGACCTGTATGTGAAATTTGCCCCATGGTTTGCCATTAATACAATGGGCAAAAGCATCTTTAAAATCAGCATCGTCGACATATTGATCTTTCACAGTTTGCAAGCCAAAGATTTTAAAATCTAACTGTGACAGCATGGTATAGCGACGAGACAAAGCATCAGCAATAACACTGTCCTTCCGGTTCTTGTGTTTAATTATGTAAGGAAAAGACTTAATGAATTCTACCCATTTAGCGTGATGACGGTTCAGATTTGTTTGGGTACGAATATGTTTGAAAGCCTCATGATCAGAATGAATTATGAACTCGTGATGCCAAAGATAGTGCTGCCAAGTATGCAAAGTGCGCACTAAAGCGTAAAGCTCCTTATCATAAGTAGAATATTTCAGACTAGCACCGCTTAATTTCTCACTAAAATAAGGAACTGGTTTTCCTTCTTGTAACAAAACAGCACCTAGCCCAATACCGCTAGCATCGCATTCAAGCTCAAACACTTTATTAAAATCAGGCAATTGCAAAAGGGGAGCATGGGTTAACTTATCTTTCAAAGTGCGGAATGCTATCTCCTGCGAATCACTCCAAGCTAATGGCACATCTTAGTTTGTAAGCTCATGTAAAGGCGCTGCAATGGAGCTAAAATCACGAACAAACCTGCGGTAGAAACCTGCAAGTCCAAGAAAGCTCCGAATCTGTGTGACCGTCGTCAGTGTAGGCCACTCCTGAATGGCAGCAATTTTGCTGCTATCGACCTCAATGCCCTGTGGATTAACAACATAACCAAGAAACGAGACACGTTGTGTGCAAAAGATGCATTTATGCATGGTAGCAAATAAGTGGGCAGCACGCAACGCATCAAAAACAGCACTCAAATGTTTCAAATGGTCTTCCATAGATTTGCTGTAAATAAGGATATCATCAAAATAGACAACCACAAACAATCCTATGAAAGGTCGCAGAACTTCATTCATCAATCGCCTAAAACTGCTGGGAGCATTAGTCAATCCAAACGGCATAACCAACCATTCATATAAGCCAAATTTCGTTTTAAAAGCCGTTTTCCATTCATCACCTAGTTTCATTCTAATCTGATGGTAACCACTACGCAAATCAATCTTTGTGAAAATAATGGCACCACTAAGCTCATCTAGCATATCATCAAGTCGTGGTATGGGGTATCGATAACGAATGGTGATGTTATTAATAGCACGACAATCTACACACATACGTCATGATCCATCTTTCTTTGGAACAAGCAACACAAGAACGGAGCAAGGGCTGAGAGACTCACGAATGTAACCCTTGTCAAGCAATGCCTGTACCTGGCACTGGATCTCCTTGGTCTCATCCGGATTTGTATGGTACGGGGCGCGATTTGGAAGCTGTGCGCCTGGAATGAGGTCGATCTGGTGCTCAATGCCACGGAGTGGTGGGAGACCCGGTGGCAAGTCTTTGGGAAAGACATCAGCGTACTCCTGCAAAAGGTTAGCAACCACAGGGGGAACATCCAAAGACGGTGCATCATCAAGTGAAACGAGCAGACTAGAGCATACTAGTGCGTAGCAAGGCAATTGAGCATCACATAAATCATCAAAATCAGCACGTGTAGCAAGTAAAACAGGAGCATTCAACTTGATTTCAGAATTAATCGATGGTGATGGTTCAAGTTGTTTAGCATTTTTAGCAGCTCTAGTAATATCATCTTTGAGAATCTGTTCAGGTGTCATGGGATGTATAATTATTTTCTGACCCTTAAACATGAAAGAATAATGATTCGAACGACCATGATGCAAGCTATCAGTATCATATTGCCAAGGTCTACCAAGTAACAAGGAACATGCTTCCATAGGAACAACATCACAATCAACAAAATCAGAATAAGCACCCATGGAGAAATGAACACACACTGATTGTGTTATTCTAATTTTCCCACCATCATTAAGCCATTGAATGTGATATGGATTCGAATGCTTACGAGTGGGTAAAGATAATTTCTCAACTAGTGTGGTACTCACCAAATTGTTGCAGCTGCCGCTGTCGATGATGATGCGAATCGACCGCTCCTGCACAACGCCCTTTGTGTGGAAAAGGGTGTGTCCCTGATTCTTCTCGGGCGGGGCGACCTGTGCACTGAGAACACGCTGCGCAACAAGACTTTCATACATATCAGCGTTGCCCGGGTTGACATGTACATCCTCCGTAGCTGCATGATCAGTGGCAAGCATAGTATGGTGGGATTCTTCAGAATCACTAGCCGAAGAGTACTCACCATTATCACAGATGAGCAAAGTGCGCTTGTTCGGACAGTCCCGAGCCACGTGGCCACGTCCGCTGCAATGAAAACATGTGATATCCAGCGTACAGCCTGGGGTGGGTGCTGCGCCTGTGGGTGGAGCAGCACCTGTAGATGTGGCCACCTTATCCTGAGGCATCGTCGTGGCCATAGATGGTGTAGGAGAGGCGGCCGCAGGGCTGGATGTCGAGGTACGACCTACAAAAGAGTTAGAAAATGTCTTCGAGTGGCGTCCCTGCACTTCACGTTCAGCTTTGCAAGCAAATTCAAATAATTGAATCATATCATTATATTCCTTATAATCAAGTATGTCCTGGATTTCGCGGTTTAAGCCACCACGAAAACGTGCCATAGCAGCATCGTTGGTCTCCAATATACCACAACGAATCATACCTTTTTGTAACTCTTGGTAATAGTCCTCAACAGATTAAGAACCTTGCTAGAAATGCTGCATCTTATTAAGCAAATCACGAGCATAATATGAAGGCACAAAAAACAGAGGGGGAGGGGATAAACGGCGTCGCGCGCGGTGGGGCCGCGGCATCGCGCTGGGGGTTCGCGACCCAGGGACGTGCGCGACTCGGAGTTTCACCGCGAGGGAGAATGTCGCGTGGGGGGTCAACGCGGCGCGTGGGAAAAAGGCTCGCGCGACCCAAGGAAGACGCAAGCGTAGCCCAAACGGTTTCTGTTTCCTTTCCTTTTTTTTAATTGCTTCCTAATATACACACGCAGGAAAAAGGAAAACCGAAACAAGAAGGGGCGTGTCCCGTGCTGTCACGCGTTCGCGTCACGGCGCGAAGGGGGCACACGTCCAGGAACTCCGAGTTTCACCGCGAGGGGCGGTTGCGGAGGAGTTGCGCGAGGGAGGTTGCGGCGTGATGGCGGGGCAGCGGAGAAGGAAAAAAAACGGCGGCTAGGGTTTAGAAGGGAGAAAGAAAAACGAGAACAAAGCTAGAACACAAGAAACCAGCAACAATTGAACGAAGTAAGCACACAAACTCAACAAAGCGGATTATTGAATGAAAGTGCGAGGCTAAAACGGGTTGCTGGGACAAGGATCTAACCTAGAACAATTTTTGTTTGGTTTTTTTTGGACTGTAGGAAATAAAAACACTCGATAAACTCACCGATCAACCTGGAAAGCTGATACCACTTGATAAAGAGGGAGTGCCCGATCTTTCGGTGAGTGGAGATAAATCCGATTTGGTGGTTGTTGACCCCCACGATCCGACTACGACGAGCAAGCCCGAAGCGCTAATGCAATCGCTGAACCAACTCCCTGTGGTTACCGACCTTGTTGGAGCAAGATCGGCCTGATCACAAAGATCAATTCCTGTATGCAATCGAAGAACGAACAAGAATTAATAAGCGAGCAATCTTAATATCACTCGAAGGTGGAGTCTGTAATACACGAAGGCAGCGCTATACGGCTGTTCGGTTGTAGCTAAAGTTAACTTGTAAAACAAACTCAAGTTTCTAAGGTGGCGGCTACTGAGTATAAAAGGAGGGGTGTCCTAGGTTTGGGGGCGTCCTAGGATGGGGTACCAACAACTTGGGCCTAAGGCCCATCAAACTGGCGATGCAGCACCTTGGCAGATTCTGGACGTTAACTTGTTTCGAAGATTTCCATTGACTCCGGATGAATTTTAGCATGAGACCAGTTCCATTGGAAGCTTTATGAAATTGTGCTTCCAACCATATATAGAACGTCCAAAACCGAGTCCGTATGCGACCTGGGCGTCTGTTTTATTGCGCACTGCTCCTGGACTCCGAACTGGGCTCGAACTTGAATTGCTTTGGGCCTCCACCTTGGGGACTCGAACCAGATTAGCCTCGTGCCTCCTCTTTGACTTGGACACCCTTGTTGGACTTCTTCTACTCCATTCCATGCACCGATAATGGTTGTATGCATGGGTGTCATGTCCTCATCATTCTCCCCCATTTGAAGAAAAGTCGTCCTCGACGTCGATTGTACTTGAAAACGATCCTGCACAACACAACGGAGAACGGGGTTGCGGAAATAAAGCAAACCAAAATAATTGTGAGGAGGAATATGACCATGTGTCCAACTGTGTATCATGTCATGTCGCATAATAGTGGCAGCATCTCGGGACACGTTGTTATCGAAAGACACGAGATGTTTGTCATTATTATCCTGCAAAAGATTAGTACCAACAAAGGACACAATAGGAATAGTCGGTTTATTGCAAGAAAATTCAGCACCAAAAATCATAGGGAGCAACCAGCAATGCTTCCCTTCTTGCGAAAAATAACTACTAGAGGAACATGTGAATATGTTTGTATGAAGGTTACCCTCTAATCGATCACAATCTTGCACAACAACAAGAGAATTCAGATTTGAACAAATGTAAACCCGATGTACCATATATTGTCTCTTGTTGTTATATTTGCCAATAACATGATATGAATGTTTAGACAACCCTGACAAATCAGCATATGCAAAAAGTCTCTCTTCTAAACAATCTAAATTACACAAATCATCAAATTCAATGTAACCCAAGATATGTAAAGAAGACAACAAATGCAGCTCATCATTTTTACTAGCAACATGCATAATATGTTTATTTTCAGCACTAGCATGTAAAATAGAAGTAGTAGCACACAATTCATCTTTATCACAAGAAACATCAAGCAAATCACCATGTGAATCAAGAGATGGTTCCACTATTAATTGCTCAACTAAAGCATAATTTGTGGAAAAATTCAGCACATTATCACAATTCTCACCTTCCGTGAGTGGAGCACCATGGGCATTACCTATGTTCTCAGTAGGAGTATTAGGTGCATAGTGAAGTGATTGTTCCGAATTTGCACATGAGGATGCGCCTGCAGGTTCGGTCGTCCTCTCAAGCGGTGTAGTGGTGGGCGTGGATGGCGCTGGGCTCTCGAGCGCTATAGTGGTGGACGTGGATGGCGTTGGGAGAGCGGGCGCTGAGCTGGATGTCGAGCTTTGTCCTGCAAAAGAGTTAGAATATGTCTTCGAGTTGCGTTCCTGCACTTCACGTTCAGCTTGGCAAGCATGTTCAAATAATGTGCGCATATCTGCATACTCCTTATGATCTAGTATGTCCTGAATTTCGCAGTTCAAACCACCACAAAAACGTGCCATAGCAGCATCATTTTTTCCTAATAACCCACAACGAATCATGTCTTTTTCTGATGCCTGATAATAGTCCTCTACAGATTGGAAACCTTGCTGAAAACGCTGCATTTTCTTAAGCAATTCATACGCGCAATAAGAAGGTACAAATTGATGTCGCATAGCATCTTTTAATTGATCCCAAGTGGTTGGAATTGTACTGGAATGTCTTTTTTTATAATCACACCACCATATTAAAGCAAAATTCGTAAATTCACTAATAGCAGTTTGAACTTGAGAATTAACAGAAATATCGTGGTACGAAAATTGTTGTTCAACTTCTAATTCCCAATCAAGATATGCAGCAGGATCATATTTGCCATTATAAGGTGGAATTTTAAATTTAACCTTAGCAAATGAATCAATACCGGAATGGTGTGGCACACGGCGGAAACGGCCTAGGCGGTTTCCATCATCCTGCTCCTGGTCAACCCTCGTGGTGTCGTCGTCTACCATGGTTAGCGCAAACACAAAAACAGAATCGACGACAAAACAGGGGTGTAACGGCTCACAAGACACTCAAACTAGTGCTCTTATCAAATTCTTATCCATTCTAACCAAGCACACAGGGGCGAACTGCAACCAACTGGTGGAACCTGCGAAAGATTGGAGGAGTGATTGCCTGGCGAAACGAAACCTGGTCGGCGTAGAACTTTGTGGAGTTCAGGGAAGGCTACACTCAATTGAAGGATTAGCACAATCAAACAATAATGCGAAGTTGAATTATAGTGCTAAACACGATCAAATGTTGCTGGAAACGAGTGCAAAAGCGGAGGAGAGCAAAGGAAAAACATTGGAGGGGGAGGGGGGTTTGGTAGAAGGGAAAAATAGCACTGTCCAGGGAGACCCCGTGAGCAGGTAGGACGTGGCGTGTGTGTCGGTGTCCTTCTCAACGTTTTTTTTTGACTTGCCGCTTTTTTTTCTGATTGCTGCTTTTTTTTTCTTTCCTTTTTTTGATTGCTGTCTTTCCTTTTTTTTTACAAGGCAGGAGGGGGTGCTGATCGCACAGGGGTATGCAGCGGTGTCACGCACGTCACGACGGGCGACCAGGGGTCAGTTCGAGGGGGAAGGTTCAGCCCGAGAGAAAAAAACAGAGGGGGAGGGGATAAACGGCGTCACGCGCGGTGGGGCCGCGGCATCGCGCTGGGGGTTCGCGACCCAGGGACGCGCGCGACTCGGAGTTTCACCGTGAGGGAGAATGTCGCGTGGGGGGTCAACGCGGCGCGTGGGAAAAAGGCTCGCGCGACCCAAGGAAGACGCAAGCGTAGCCCAAACGGTTTCTGTTTCCTTTCCTTTTTTTTAATTGCTTCCTAAGATACACACGCAGGAAAAAGGAAAACCGAAACAAGAAGGGGCGTGTCCCGTGCTGTCACGCGTTCGCGTCACGGCGCGAAGGGGGCACACGTCCAGGAACTCCGAGTTTCACCACGAGGGGCGGTTGCGGAGGAGTTGCGCGAGGGAGGTTGCGGCGTGATGGCGGGGCAGCGGAGAAGGAAAAAAAACGGCGGCTAGGGTTTAGAAGGGAGAAAGAAAAACGAGAACAAAGCTAGAACACAAGAAACCAGCAACAATTGAACGAAGTAAGCACACAAACTCAACAAAGCGGATTATTGAATGAAAGTGCGAGGCTAAAACGGGTTGCTGGGACAAGGATCTAACCTAGAACAATTTTTGTCTGGTTTTTTTTGGACTGTAGGAAATAAAAACACTCGATAAACTCACCGATCAACCTGGAAAGCTGATACCACTTGATAAAGAGGGAGTGCCCGATCTTTCGGTGAGTGGAGATAAATCCGATTTGGTGGTTGTTGACCCTCACGATCCGACTACGACGAGCAAGCCCGAAGCGCTAATGCAATCGCTGAACCAACTCCCTGTGGTTACCGACCTTGTTGGAGTAAGATTGGCCTGATCACAAAGATCAATTCCTGTATGCAATCGAAGAACGAACAAGAATTATGAATTGAGCAATCTTAATATCACTCGAAGGTGGAGTCTGCAATACACGAAGGCAGCGCTATACGGCTGTTCGGTTGTAGCTAAAGTTAACTTGTAAAACAAACTCAAGTTTCTAAGGTGGCGGCTACTGAGTATAAAAGGAGGGGTGTCCTAGGTTTGGGGGCGTCCTAGGATGGGGTACCAACAACTTGGGCCTAAGGCCCATCAAACTGGCGACGCAGCACCTTGGCAGATTCTGGACGTTAACTTGTTTCGATGATTCCCGTTGACTCTGGATGAATTTTGGCATGAGACCAGTGCCATTGGAAGCTCTATGAAATTGTGCTTCCAACCATATATAGAACGTACAAAAACGACTCCGTATGTGACCTGGCCGTCCGTTTTATTGCGCACTGCTCCTGGACTCCGAACTGGGCTCGAACTTGAATTGCTTTGGGCCTCCACCTTGGGGACTCGAACCAGATTAGCCTCGTGCCTCCTCTTCGACTTGGACACCCTTGTTGGACTTCTTCTACTCCATTTCATGCACTGATAATGGTCGTATGCATGGGTGTCATGTCCTGATCAGCTGTTGTCAAATTCTTATCCGTTCTTACCACGCACACAGGGGCGACCTGCAACCAACTGGTGGAACTCGCGAAAGATTGGAGGAGCAATTGCCTGGAGAAACAAAATCTGCTCGTCGTAGAAATATGTGGAGTTCTGGGTAGGCTGCACTCAAGTCAAGGATTAGCACACTCAAACAATAATGCAAAGTTGAATTATAGTGCTAAACACGAAACAAAAGCTGCTGGCAACAAGTGAAAACCTGAAAAGACAGCAAGGAAGGTGGAGGGCACAACAATTTGCTATTTTTTTTTGTTTTTTGCTTCTTCTTCTTTATTTTTTTTTTGCATGAGTCCTCAAAACTGATAATATGCACACAGAGGATCTCCAACAGCAAGTTGCGACACACACTTTTTTCCGAAAGTACAGGGGTATTCCGGTAAAAAAAAGACCAAACTCAGAATATGGTACCTAGAAAGAGAGAAAGAGCAGCTGGCACGGCGTGGGGAAAGAGAGGGGGATGCGTGGGGAGGGGCTCGGAACGTAACATGGCAGGTGGCCTCGGCGTCGCCCAGGGTGGTCGCGACCGAGAGGGGCACGTCACACGTGAGGCGGTGTCCGTCTCCCTTCCTGCTTGGACTTTCTCTTTTTTTTGGATTGCTTTTTTTCTCTTTTTTTGATTGCTTTCCCTTTTTTTCTTTCCTTTTCTTTTTTTTCTTTCCTTTTTTTTTGAACTTTCCAAACTCACAGGACAGGGAGGGGGGCGAAGCGATGGGCGGGCGATCGCGGCGCAAGGGGAGATGGGTGCGGCGTTGATGGTGAGTGCAGCGGTAGCGAACTTAGGGTTAGAAAAAAGAATGAGAAACAAGAGATTAAATACAAGTAACCAGCAACAATTGAACGAGTAAGCACAAAAATTCAACAAAGACACTTATTGAAAGAATGTGCAAGGCTAAACGGTTGCTGGGACTGTAGGAAATAAAGAACACTGGATAAACTCACCGAGCAACCTGGAAAACTGATACCACTTGATAGAGGCGGAGTGCCCGATCTTTCGGTGAGTGGAGATAAATCCGATTTGGTGGAAGTAGACCCTCACGATCCGACTATGACGAGCGAGACTCGAAGCGCCAATGCAATCGCTGAACCAACTCCCGATGGTTACCAACCTTGCCGGCGCAAGATCAGCCTGATCACGAAGATCGTTTCCTGTACGCAATCGAAGAACGAACAAGAAAGTAATGCGAGCAATCACTATATCACTCGAAGGCGGAGTTCTGAATCACAGAGGGCATCACGTATTTGTGCGTGTTCTGGTGTAGCTAAAGCTAGATGTAAAACAAAACTCAAGTTGTAAAAGATACAGGACTCTGACTAATAAAGGGGGCGCAGCCCCTAGGGGAGGGGCGGCCAGCAAAGGGGGCACCGCCCCTAGCGTCGTGGGTGCGGTGGTGCAACCCTAGGCGCCCTCTTGGGCTAGTCCTAGGCGCCCACGCACAAGGCCTCCTGTTGGGCCAGCCTTCAGTCTTCCGGGCCTTCATTCTTCAGCATCATGACGAAGTTGAACTCTCATGCACGGGCCCGAGTAGTTGGCCCAGAAGGTGGCGCTGAAGAAGGTGCTGCCGGCGCTGGAGTAGGAGAAGGTGCTGCTGGTGTAGATGTACTCGTGGTGTCCTCATCATTCCTTCTTGCCAATGGTTGACATGACTCCGGATCCTCTTGACGTCTTGTATGTTCCTTTGCATATACGCCCCAATAATGGCTGCACTTTGTTGGGGCTGAGGCATGTTTGCATAAGGTGCCACAAATGCTTCATTTGGCACTACAAAAGTTGGTGGACAATATCTTGGAGGAGGTGGCGGCATGGCTGCACCACTCCTACATGCTTGCATTGGCACACTTCCGTAGTAGGGTGGTGGCATAGGAATCCCTCTATATGGTTGATGGTATGCAGCCCCTCCTTGATCTTGGGCTGCGGAAGACGATCCCTCTTCTATAATCCTTCCTCTTTTGTTCTTCTTGGCTGGCACAAGTATTCCTTCTTCTAACCAATTCTCTCTCCCTTCCATAAATAATTTCAGCCTCATATTTGGGAGAGGAACATTGACTTTTGCCACCTTGTACCCTCTCTTTTCATCTCTACTAATGTATTTTCCTTGCTTCATGTAATCAAACCCAAGTGAATTCCCCGCAAGTAGGAATTTTGGGTTCCTTGAAATTCCTGACTTCACAAAAATTGCTATCATAGAGAGATAGCATCCCAAACCAATATGTCCAGTCCCCAAAGTTGCCTCACAACACCACTGATTGATCATGATATATGACGGATCAATGGCTTGCCTTGTAATCAATGCCGAATAAAGCCAATTAAGTTCCATGTCGGTGATCTTGGACTCTCTCATTCTTCCCAAAATCTATTTGCTCATCCAAGAATGAATATCCAGATGATGGGATTTCGGATGCTATTTCTTTGCCGGTTATCTTCTCCCGAAATCATACTCCAAAATCCTTCCAATACACTTTCATTAACATCCACTTGCTCCGGGGCTTCCCCCTTGAAACCGAGCAACTCTCTAATTTGCTCATAAGAAATTATGTGCTCATCATCCTTGAGTCGAAATGAGAGGGATGGCACCCCTTCATTAATAACCGGTGCCATCGTCATGAGAATTTCCATGGCAAGCTCCATATGAAAGCTCACCCCTACTCCATCGGAAAATTGCCCCCAACCAAGGTGATTCATCATTTGATAGATATCCGGAAGAAATCCCAACACTTTTTTTTGAATCGGAAGAAATCCCAACAGTTGGATGGCATCATCGCCGAAGTCAACGTTGGGCACAATCCTCTTCTCTAGGCGACCAAGCTTCTCCTCCTCCTCCTCCATCATCATGAAAAATCCATACTTGCAACGTCGCAGAGTTTATGGTGGTGGAGCGGATGAACGAGTCGAGCGACGAGGTTGGACAGGTGGCTCCTCTGTGCGTCCGTGCGGTTCAGTGTACCGCATGGACGAGCTTCTCGTGTCTCTTCTACCACTAAGGAGCATGGTGTCGCTCCTTGATGGTGCCACGTCCTCTTCCATGCTTCGCGGCGACTCGGAGATTGAGTGCCTCCGCGAAGAACTTGTTGATGGCGGCTTCGACGATAATGATTGTTTCTTCCTTCCAAGGACCTTGCTAAAATCCTTCCTCATTTTGTTCTTGCTGCACAAAGTGACAAACGAATTCTCCCGAGGGTTTCTTACCGGTAGAAATACACACAAAAGAAGTATATGGAAGGGCAAGAATTGTGACAAATTTTTCTGAATTTTTGAACTCAAGATTGGAGAATGAATTTTTCGAAGGTGCTTCTAGAGGTTCTGGACTAGGAGCTTAAGAACATGAACTAGCAATGGAGCAAATGACTTACCTGAGGAAGACGAGCACCAGGGGGCAAGAAATAGGCCAGGCCGGCCAGCCTGGGCCGAACGGCCTAGGGCACCTGCCCCTCTGTTTTGGCTCTGCTTTCTCCCACTTGTTGTTTGATGCATCTTGGTGCTGTGTACTCGTGCTCCACACCGTCCACCGTCCTATTTCTCCTAGCCACTCCTTTTTCTTGCATGATGAAGTCCTCCATCTTGATTATTTACTTTGTGTCACTTCCATGCTTCCTTGCCTACCATGCTATAATTCATATCCTGCAAAAATCAAACCTTGTTGCCCCCCATGCTTGTCCTTGCATGTGCTCAAGATGCCTCAATGATGAAGCCTTCCTGTGATGCATCATGGAGCATTAGAAGTTCAATTAAGCTCAAAACCTTCCATTGATCATGTTTAGATGCTAATTACTCCTCTAATTTCGAAAATTAAAAATTAACTCAGAGATATCAATGAGTTCAAATGTATTTTTAGAGGAGTTTTTAGGTATAAAAAATATTTGTAAGTCGAAATTTTCCGACTACATTGATTTTGGTTACACCGGGATCACTTGCTCTCATTAATTGATAGCGAGCTCCTCCGACTTGACCGTGGGGGTATAGGTTTAGGTTCTAATTTTCGCCAAACATGAGAGAGATGTTTTGAACAAACAAAAATAAATGGGGCTTGGAAAGATTCTAACTCTAGAGAAATCGGTAGATATCAAGTTAAATGAAACCAAAAATCGATTTTCTTAGGTTCACGCGAGTCCTACCATGCGTCAAAAGTTAAAAATCATTAAGGAACAACGCGGGGCTCGACTCGTGTGTTTTTATGATGTAAAACAAACCAACCTTGTCATCATGAAGAGGATGAAAGGTGTGGGTAGGTTCTGAATTTTTGGTGTTGGTTTCTCGATAAGAGGCAAATAAATCATAGGATGGCTCATGTCATAGGTTTATGGTCAAATAAAATCCAAATGAAACATCCGAGCAAATTAAATATCTCAAAAATAAGTTCAACCACTTAAGAGTTTATACCAAGTCTTGCGTAGCAAATTCTAAGACCAACTTACTTGAAATCGGAAATAATCCGAGTTGCCCTCTCGGCAGCTTTATTCTTCATCGAGTTGTCCTCCCGGTAGCTTATTCTTGACTCGACGAACGGGTTGCCTCCCGCCTAGCGCTTCGTTTATAGTCCATGGCTAGACTTCTTCTCTTCTTCACTTCGGATCAACACTCTTTGCGGGTGTTGCAATCTTGGGTACCCACTTCTGCACCATCTTAGGCGTGGGCTTATTCTCCGGCTTAGTCATCTTCTTGGTCTTCACAGGCGGCTTTTGTTCTTTGGTCTTGACGGATGCAACGACTACTTTAATCACCTTCGTTTCCTTCTTCTTGGGCTCTTCCTTCTTCTTTGGCTCTTCCTTGCTAAAGCGATGATGAGGTGGAACATATTTAACATTGATCATGTTGTATATCTCGAAACGTGGACGAAACTTGAATATGCTTCGTGTGCCATTGATGTCGAACTTGATCTCTCCCTTGCCAACATCGATCATTACCCCGACAGTCTTGAGGAAAGGCCTCCCTAGGATGAGAGGCGGCTTCTCCCTTTCTCCCATCTCGAGCACCACGAAATCAACGGGGATGAAGTGATCTCCAAACTTCACGGGCACATCTTCGGCGATTCCCACGGGATAGCGAATAGAGTTGTCGCCCAACTCCAAGCACATACCTGTAGGCTCTAGTGGTAGATGTAGCTTCTCGAACACATCTCTTGGCATGACACTCACACTAGCTCCAAGGTCGCATAATGCCTTCTCGAACGTGAATGAGCCAATCGAACATGGGATGGTCGGACATCCGGGGTCTCTTTGCTTCTCGGACCCTTGCAATGGCGGCACTACATTGTTTGGACATCTTGATGTGATCTGCCCCAAGTGTTTCCATCTCATACTTGTTCGCAAGTATCTCTTTGAAGTAGCGAGAATATGTAGGGACTTGGAGAGCGTCCAATAGCGGCATGTTGATGCTTAACCTGCGCACCACTTCCACAAATTTTTCAAAATGACTATCAACTTTACCTCGAAAGTAGCGTGTCTTTAGTGTAGGCATCTTTGTGTCATCACTTGGCATCTAGAATTCTAGCTCTCCGGTAGCAATCTCCGGAATAGTAGTCACCTTCTCCTTAGTGTGATCTTCCGCTTCGACGGTTGGCTTAGGCTTCCTTGCACCGGGTGGAAGTTCGGGGGCCTCCGTCTCCTTTCCCGAGCGAGTTTGAATAGCCTTCGTCGTCTCAGGACCTTGGGGCTGCCCCGGCAATCTTTCTTCATTAGCGGTTAGGTGCCCGGCAAGTTGTCTCACTTACGTCTCCAATATCTTCATCATGTTGAGCACTTGATGGTCGGAGCTCCCAACCTCCGCCACCTTGCCATCGATGTTCTCCAATATTTTATCCATAGTCTTGAACCTAGTGATGGTGTCCATGTTGATCTTTGCTTGCTCGTCCATGAAGTCCTTCAATTGTATACGAAGAGGCACCGTATTTTGAATAGACGAACTTGCATTAAATTGAGGTCTACCTTGCCCGTAGCGGAAGTTCGGCAAATCTCCTTTCCTCATGTAGTCGAGCACCTTTGCTTCCTCCGGACAATCTTTTTGGATATGGCCGTACTCCCCACACTCTTCACTCATGGATCTTGCTTCGGCGGCCTTTAAGTCTTGGGCTGCTTTCTTCTCTAGCTCCATGTTTTCCAACCTCCTCATGAGTGAGTCAATCTTTCTTTCTAGAAGTTCCTCCTTTTTAACCTGCAAAACACCTTTAACATTGCCCGTGGGTTGAACCGGAACTCAGCGTCCGGATGACGCCTATGTATCATTATCCGCAACCTTCTTGAAAAGAGTGAATGCCTCCATCGGAGTGAGCTCAATGATAGATCCTCCCACCGATGCGTCAATTACGGTCCTCGTTGCTAGATTGAGACCTTGATAGAACTTTTGAATGAGGTCCTCCTTCGGAAACTTGTGATGTGGCACGGCTCGGGTGTACTCATTGAAATGCTCAAAAGCTTCCGCGATAGTCTCTGTTGGATATTGAGCAAATGTAGCAATCTTATTACGCAAGCTTTGAGTCTTGCCAATTTTTTGCATCGGATATTGAGTGAATAATACTCCTTCATGAAAGCTCTCATCAATACTTCCCAATTTTGCACCGTCTCCACCGGTAGAGTGTAGAACCATTGCAAGGCTTTTCCAAGAAGTGAGAACGGAAAAAGTCTTACCCTCAATTGATTTTGATCTAGCCCTTCCATCGTGAATGTCTGACAAAGTTGAATGAACGCTTGGATGTGAAGGTTAGGATCCTCTTTACCGGTGAAGTCTTGATCTCGAACGGTCTTCCGATGTCGGCTAAGTTGAGGATGGGAAGATCAACAAGCTCCGAGATGCAAAGCTCCCCAATCTTCCTCTCTTGTGCCATTGGTGGCGGTAGAGGTTGATCTCTCCTCAGACTTGGAGGTGGTGATTCCTTCGTCAGACTTGTAGGTGATGGTTCCTTTGGAGATCCCGACGATCCTTCGGCTCCAGCTTTTGGATCTACAATCTCCAGCTTCCTAGTTCGTGCTTCATGTATCCTTTGCCTGTAAAGTTTTTCTGGATCATACACAAAATTTTTTGGTTTGTTCGAGAGGTAGCCGTCCATCTCCTGTTAGGGTTAGCGATAAACAAAATATACAAAAGATCTAAAAAAGTTAAACTATCAAAAAGGATTAGTCAAAAACTAGATTAGATTGGTTTTTGAGGATGATCAAAGTTTAATAGATGCAAAAGAAAATCAAAAATAAAACTGAAAATACATACAAACAAGATACTAGATTGGATCTTGATTACTTGTTCCCCGGCAACGGTGCCAGAAAAAGGGCTTGTTGACGGTTCAATAACACGCCAAGGTTCACCGCAAGCTTACGAATCATGTAGTACCTTTTTCCCTCGAGTATCACCCAAGGTATCGAATCCGTGGAACAATGTATAACGCAAGACTCAATCTAATAACCGAAAAACATTTGCATCTTGAAGAAGTTTCGAATGCATCTAATCTACTAAGATCATTAGAGAGAGCAAGAGAGAGCATAGAGGTACCGATCTAGAGGGGTCCAGATCGTGTTTATGTCGTAGCTCCGAGCAATATAGAAGAGAGCAAAACGAATCTCAAAAGCATCTTTAAACCTTGACATTCGGTCAAACCCCCTAAGTTGCCCCGCCATACTCGGTGTCAACATCCTGTCATGATGTTCCCCTTTCTTCGCGATCGAATCTTAGAGCATACTCGCAAGGAGTGCGTTGAACTACTTGGTAGGTCGGGTATGCACCTCTAGCCACCGCGGCTACAAGAACATCCCATGCAGTCTATCTCGAGAATAGATTGAGGAAGAAAACACCCAAGCAAGAACAGGAATCATAAACAAAGGTACTCGATCGCTAGAAATCGGATCCATTAAAACTCCATCATAAGTGTATACAAGAATAAGATCCAACCGAGATCCTACCTTGATCTTGATTCAAGCCTCCGGAACTCCGACGTGGTATTCCTTGCAAGGTTCCCACACCGGCTAGGTAAACCCTAGATGAGTAACACGACCCTCCTCTCCGAGATGGTGTCCCTCAAGCTCCTCTGCTCCTCTGCGGCGAATGACGAATGGCTTGATAGTTGGAACTTCGCACGGGGACTATAAATAGCCCGAATGGGTGCTAGGTCAAAGGGGGCAGCAAACCGACCCACAGGAGGGCCAGGCTAGCCAGCCTGGGCCAACCGGCCCAGGGCTACCTTGGCTCGGTTCGGCCCTAGCTTTCTTCCCGAAGCTTATCGCGACTTCCGGAATTTTTGTCGAGTTGCATGTGGGTCTTTGACGTCATTTTCCTCGCGGTTTAGATAAGGGTGCTTGGCATATGAACTCCCGCATCTTCCGTCTAGGTCCTCGACACTTCTTGGCTTCACGCTTTAGTCCTTGGTTCGTTTGGAGTCATGTTCATCTTGTATCTTGACTTGTACTGGGCTCCATGATCTTCTTGTAAAACCCTTGATGAACTTTACCCGGAAGTCCTCATTTAGGCTCCTGATTCCTGTGGAAACAATAAACTCCAAAAACCATGTGCGAGTGCGAACTTAACATATAATGGGGGTTAGGATCGTTAGTGTGAATATCAAATTAATACCAACAAAGAAGGTAAACTCATGGCTAGGTTGACGAAATCGACCGCCAACAATCTTAATGGCCGACTGGCTTGCTTTGGGGATGCATCGCTCGTAGCCTCACGTATCGTGTTCCTTTTGTTCTCTATATGATTACCGTCATGTAGTGACAGTACGCGGGAGGCAAAGTATATTGAACTTGGTTCACACCCTTAGTCTTGCATAGCTAGAACACATCGACGTCTTGTGCACTTGTTGTTTGACCACGGATTACGCTCGTGTAGTGACTAGTATGGGAGAGGGAAAGGGTTGGACTCGGTGCACCTTTACCTTTGATAGATTAGATCGGTTTGTTCTTGATAGGTGGTTACATCTCTAAGTGATCCTAGACCCCTTGGACAAGCATTCTACATATCTTGTGATCTCCATACCATCGCTCTCTATGTTGATCTCTTTATTAATTTAGATAAAATTAGTTATTTCCTTATATACACTATCACTTGATAAACAGCTTTAAACCATCAAGATAAGTGCTTAGTTGAGCGTAGCACTCTACTTTTTCCACGGATTGATTAACCTTGGGGTATACTCTAAGGGAAAAGCTACAACAGACCCGTGCGCTTGCGGTTTGTAATTTGGCGTGTTATCTACCGTCAACACAAGCACACCGCGGCCATCAAGGAGAAGGGGAAGGAAATGGAAAGGCGATGAGGTTTAGAAATTGAAAGGCAGCGGGGTTCAAAAATTGAAAGGCGACGCAGCCATCTGTAAACACCTGTTACTAACAATATGGAAATTGAAAGGAAACGCGGTTTGGCTGCTAATGCTAACGCTGACGCATGGGCCTGACACCATTGCCCCTGCCCCTTCACCTTCCCGCGAAATTGAAAGGCAATGCGTGTTTTTGGACGGTTGCGCTCCCAAAAATGGTTCCCGAGACGTAGTGGGACGTGGGGCGTGGGAGGCGCCCTGACAGTTCTGCGTCTTGTCATCATAAATCCCCGGCTGGTTGCTCCATAATCATATCGTTTATTTCGCTTCATCTTATTCCCTCTCGCCATCACCACCACAATCTCCGATCACCAAGAGATCACCAAGGAGCTAGAAGAGTATGGCGTCGAGTGACCCATCGGCGAAGCGGGAGAAAGGGAGTATGACAATGACGAGTGCCGCAGTTGGTGGAAGTTGACCATCAAGGAGAAGGGGAAGGAGCCGGCAGCGCCTAAGGAGGAGGAGAAGAAGGAGGTCGACGACACCAGCTTCACCGTCGAACTGCTCCAGGGCGTGTTCAGGAAGCTTAGAGAGGTTGGTGAGGAGTTCAAGAATGAGGCACCTCACCATGTCAAGGATGAGAGCGTCAAGGGTCTTGCCTTGAGGATCCACGTGTTGGCTCACTAGTGGAAATGTTAACTTCCATGAAGATTTGGTAGTGACATTTCGTTTATTCGTCATGGAAGTGGTCTCTACTGTGACAAATTTTGTAACTTCGTCACATATAATGAGTGACGGTGCCAAGCCACTCAAAATAATGACGAAACTCAGATGATGGTCACCGAACAACGAACCTATTTTGTCACAGATGAAGCATTCCAGTTCTGCCCGTGAGGAAGCAATGACGAAAGCAAACTGGCGTCACAGAACAACAAAACAAGGATTTGGTCCCACATGCAACCACGCATTCCAAATCCACATGGATACGTGGGCCCCACCACCGTATGGTCCCACTGGACAGAATCTGTGGGCCACCATAGGTGGGCCCAGTTGCACGACCACGTGGTTGTCCACATCAACATGGACCCCACCACTGCGGTCCCATGACACAGTGGTACCACTGCCATGTTGCTACATGGGCCACAGCCCCTTGGTCCTGCTGGTCAGAATCGGTGGGCCACCACAACTGGGCTCACAATCCACAAGTGGGCTCGATTACCCTTTTTTATAAGCAGCCTAGATGCATTTGGACCGGCCTTCTTCGTTTTCCATCGGGCCGACCTTGTTTGGTTTTGATTCAGCCTAGGTTTCTATTTGGGACGACCTTGTTTGGTTTTTATTTAGCCCAAGTTTTTATTCGGCAAAAAATATGCATTGCTCAGGGTTCGAACCACAGACGGGAGGACACCGAAGAGGAAGTCTTACCACTGCACCATTTAGAATTTTCTGTTAGAGGAGTATGTATTTAATTATTTAAACTATATTAATTCCCATGTTCAACAAACTAACAGACCAAAACTCAATCTGTCATCGCGGCGCACACGACACAGTTAATCTGTCGTGTGGAGGGGGCGGAGGTGGGCGGGCACGGTGAAGTCTCCGACGGGCGGACGGCGGCTGCTACGTGTCGGTGTCCCCGGCGCACGACGGCGTCCCCGGCGGGCGGACAGCGACTGCTGCGTGTTGGCGTCCCCGGCGGGCGGACGGCGGCTGCTGCGTGTCGGCATCCCTGGCGCACGATGGTATCCTCGACGCATGACAGCGACAGTGCAGCGGTGTCCCCGCGGCGGCAAGGTGACGGCTCCTCTTGCTAATGCAATTTTGTGGCATGATACCCAAGATTCAGTGCTTATGCTTCCTATTGCTCTGAGTTGTATGCACAATACTCCTCCAGTGTATATCAAAGTATTTTGCATTATTTAACTGTGCGTACTATATGTGGCTAGTGAGAGCTTGCTCAGACATGTCTGCTACCTTTTTATTGTGTACAGTTTGTTAGCTGAAAGGTAAAATCCAGTACTTTGTGTACGAGAGTTTGTTCGGTGAATGGTCCTCATTGTGTGACACCATGTATTTTTTGTTGAAATTGAAAATCTAGTGTGAATGCATATGGTAGATGTTCATGCCATCTCATAGTTCATTACTTGATTCAGAAACTAATTTAGTTCATTTTTTGCTATGTTCTCAAAGTTTACTTTTGTTGCATCTGCCTTTCCCTTATACTACTGTCGTTCTCAAAGGTTACTTGTGTTGTTGTTTTCTAAATTTCCACATGTACGTCAAAACAGATCGATCAAAGTTGGGTTCATTTGAAACCATTCACACCTGCCTACATGGACAGAGTGGAAGAGTTCATGGAATTTGTTAGAGGAAAATACCCTGAAGACAACAAGATAAAATGTCCATGTCGTAGATGTGTTAATCAAGTTTTGCGGCATCAGCAAGAAGTGAATGACCATATACACATCTTTGGAATGTCGCCTACTTACACCTGCAGGATTCATCATGGGGAGTCTCTAGATGTCGAAATTATCGAGTCCAGAGAGGAGGAGGTGCACCATGATAGATATGATTATGATGAAGGGGTATATTTGGGCGAGGATGACCAAGATGATGGCCAAGATGATGACCGAGATGATGATCACGGAGTCACGGAGATGCTAGCAAATTTGTACACATCATTAGAGGCAGATGGAGGGAATCCAAGATTTACCAAAGTTCTTGCCGATGCCAAGAGGCAACTGTGCCGAGGATCAGAGCATTCCAGATTCTCCTTTCTAGTGAGACTTCTTTATATCAAGTCTTGCTATCGAGTTGGCAGTACACCCTTTAGTGCATTCTTGAAGTCAATGTGAATTTCCAAGTTCTTATGATGAGGCGCAGGAGTATCTTGGTGAACTGGGCCTTGCATATGAATCGATCCATGTGTGCAAGAACAACTGTGTGCTATTTCGAAAGTCTACGTTGTCTGACAGGGATTATTCTAAGCTAGAGTGTGCCCAATTTGTGGTGAATCCAGATGGGAAGGTGGTGCTGGAAAAAGGCAGGTTCCTTTTAAGGTCTTGAGGCAGTTTCCACTTATAAAAAGGCTGAAGAGGATATTTGTAATGAAACAAACAACTGAGGAGACCCAATGGCACAAGAAGGGTAAGAGGTCAGTCAAGAATGTAATGAGCCATCCAGCTGATGGGAGGGCTTCGAAGAATTTTGATAGTAAGTTTAAAGATTTTGCAAAGGATCCGAGGAACTTGAGGCTTGCCTTAGCTACAGATGGTTTCAACCCATTTGGCAACATGAGCACTCAATATAGTATGTGGCCCGTGCTTCTGAAACCTCTGAACCTGCCACCATGGGAATGTGTCAATCGAGCAAACTGCTTTATGTCTCTTCTCATCCCTGGTCCATCATGTCCTGGAAAGGATTTTGACTTGTATTTGGAGCCTCTAGTAGAAGAACTGCTTCAACTCTGGAGTGGAGTAAGCACTTATGATGCCGTGAGTGGCAAAAAGTTTGATCTCCATGCTGCTGTGCTGTGGTGCATACACGATTATCCAGCGCCGAGGACCTTGTCGGGGCGAACCACTAAAGGCTATTATGCTTGTATCCACTGTGACAAAAATCCTCTATCATGTGCACTGAGGGGAAAAATTGGGTACATTGGCCATCGCTGTTTTCTTCTGAAGGATCATGCTTGGCGGCGAAGCTTGGCTTTTGATGGCCGTCCTGAAACGAGGGATGCGCCGGGTAAGTTTAGTACTAAAGAGCTCCTTGAGCAGCTTGAGAAAGTGAAAGATGTGAGGCCACAAAAGCATCCAACACCTCCACCTCCACCTAGGAAAACGAAGCGTGGGGAGGATAGCAGGCCCAAATTTTTAGTTGCAAAGTTTTGTTGTGGAAACTGCCATATTGGAAGGATTTGTTGCTGCCATACAATCTTGATGTTATGCATGTAGAAAAGAACATTTGTGATAGCATCCTTGGCACATTACTAGAAGGGCAAGACCAAAGACACTGATAATGCAAGGTTGGATTTGCAAGATATGGGCATTAGACATGATCTGCACTTGCAACAGGATGGCAACTCAGTTGTGAAGCCAGACGCTTTCTATGTATTGAACAGGGAAATAAAGTTAAATTTTGCAAATGCCTCAAAGGTGTGAAGTTTCCAGATGGGTTTGTAGCCAACCTAGGGAGATTCATAAGTGCAGAAGGTACCAAGTTGCAGGGCCGGCTGAAAACACATTGTTGTCTGTACTACTAAAAAGGATCATACCTGCTGCCTTAAGAGGATTGGTAAGGAAAGATGTGTATGAAGCAATTGCAGAGCTCGGGAACTTCTTCAGACAATTGTGTAGTAGAGATCTAAGGATAGATGTTGTGAAAGGATTAAAGGTCAAAATCCCACTGATCCTTTGCAAGCTTGAGAAAATATTCCCGCCGGCCTTTTTTGATGTCATGGTGCACCTGGCTGTGCATCTACCTGATGAGGCATTGCTTAGAGGGCTTGTTCAGTATGGATGGATGTACCCAATAGAGAGGAGATTGGGTACTTTGAAGAATTTTGTGAGGAACAAGGCTAGGCCGGAAGGATTAGTTGCGGAGGCTTATACTGCAAGTGACACCTTGACATTTTATTCGAGGTATATGCGGGATGTTGACACCAAGTTCAACTAGGATGTAGGAGATGGGCCATTACTAGTGACACCTCAGTTTTTATGCATGGTGTCAAAATCATAGGAGTCGACAGGAGGCAATACATTCACGATGAGATGACGGATAAGCTAGTTTGGTATGTTCTAAACAATTGCGAAGAAGTTGAGGCAATACACCTCAGTTTTTATTTGTAAGATTATAATCTCCTGAATTTCAAGTGAAGATTTCCTGATTTTTGCTTGTTTTTTGTGACAACATATGCAGGGAAGAGTTATTGACAGAAGGGTCAGATGATGTTGAGGAGAGGCTTGAAAAGGCATTTCCTAGATGGTTTAGAAACCATGTAAGTGTCCTGCACTAGTAGTCACCAACTGGCTTTATGTATGTTGTAATGAGAGTTATATCATTAGTGGTATAACCTTGTATTCTTTGTTTGAACCCCAAATTGCCAAGAAGCGAAATGATCATCCAGAAGAGGTTACTGAAGGATTGTTTGCTCTGTCTTGTGGTCCTGATCCTCGAGTGAGGTTTGCTGCATCTTGCATTGTCAATGGAGTCCGGTATAGCACCGTGGACCGTGAGAAATATTTGCAGACTCAGAACAGTGGTGTTTTGACTGAAGGTTCTCATGACAATTGTGCCATTGATTTTTATGGAGTGCTTAAGGATATTATTGAGTTGCAGTATAACGCAAATCTACAATGTGATCAGACTGTGGTTCTCTTTAGATGTGATTGGTACAATCAGGCAGAAGGCAAGAGAGTAGGCATCAGAGATGATGGACATTTCAAATCCATCAACATTCAATCATTGTGGTACAAATCTGGCCCTTTCATTTTGGCAACTCAATCGACAAAGGTATTCTACATGGAAGACACAGCTTTAGGAAAGAATTGGGGAGTGGTGCAGCAATTTGAACATAGGGACATGTATAATGTGGCTGAAAAAAGTGACCTCTCTCATGATGTACACCAAGATGATCACTGTTCTCCTACAGAGCATGAAGTGCAGCATGGTGAGGGTGATGGTGAAGTGCAACAAATAGATGTGTTGAGGCTGAGGCCAATAATCAGGGTGGAGGATCTACTAGATTTGAAGGTCATCTAGTTGAACTTATAAGAAATAGGAGGCAAGCCAACATTGTTGAAGATGAAGATGAGGAGAAAGATGAAGATGACACTATAATGGAATATTTGAGTGATGATGGCAATGAAAATGCTAAAGATATCATGTGCCAAGATGCTGATAGCGAGGATGATGATCTCTGAAACTGCTAGAACCAACAAAAGGTCAGCAACACTTCCATTGAGGTACTCTAATTTATGACAATATTTTCAAATATTTGTGTGTTGTGCCACTCCACTATGTAATAATCTGAGCAGTAACCCTGTATCTATTAGTGGAACAGTAAAAAGACTTGTTGTATCCTGAATTCAGTTATTTGTGTGCTTGAATTCTTATTTTGATAGTGAGCTAGTCCATGCTTGTCAAATCTTGTATATATATATATACACACATATATATATATATACACACAGATGTGTCAATTTATGCTGTAATTTCTGATGTATATAATGTTTATTTTGCCTGGAATATAGTTGGTAACTAACATTCTGATTAATGCTGCAGAACAAGAGGCAAGATGGATCAGGCTCTACTGGTGCAACTGTCGACTTCCTAAACATTGTAGTGAGATGGGTGCTTGGTGGTCACATATTGCTTGTTCCACAGCTAGGAATGGAATATGTAGATCTGATACATGCAAGTGGCTCTATTATATTTCTGTAGCACAGATGATTTGAGTTTTTTGTATCTTGCACTGTATGAGATCGACTTGTAAGCTTGAATTTTCGAACCCAATTTTAATGTTAATGTTTGAAATGTTATGAGATGATGAGTTGATGATGCCTTGTCTTGCAAAACTGCCTATGCTATACTAATTATTCAGAACTGCCTATGATGTCCAGACATTCAATTTTTCAGAACTGCCTATGATTCAGTTTGGCCACACAAAATGTCTAGACAATTCAGCATATATGCTTGCTTTCTTTTTTTCTTTTTTTTTTGAGAGAAACAACTTCGTCATTTGCCCAGACTTCAAAAGCCTTTGCGCAAGCAAATTGAGCACAAGCATGAGCAGCATATCAGCATAGCAGCAGCAGCATATCAGCATTTGGTTCTTAATTATGTGGCATCATTTTCATTTGTACAATAGCAATTTCAGGATCTCAACCACAAGTATCAGCTGATTTCAGGCAAGTACATGAATGATTTTCATTTGTAAAACAAGCTGAACCAGAACATTCCATTCACCAGAAAATTCAGACACAGAAAATTTTAGACACAGCAAATTCCATTCACCAACTGAACCACAACTACTTAACCACTAAACATCAGTACTAGATTCTGAAGATGTAGTTCACATCACTAATGGAATTTCATCTACTGACTCTGAACCATCAACCATCCTTATTTATAGACACAAACAACAAAGACCTGCAATCATGCGAGCCGATAACAAAACAAGCATCCACACTGATGCTTCAGCTTCTAACATGATGCTTCAGCTTGGTGCTTCCATTTGTTGGCCATGAGAGATTCCACTAAAGCACTACTTGCTGTTTTGTGCCTTCTCAGATGCAGCTTGGAGTGCATGAAAAAGTCTTTTCTTCCTTGCCTGCTCCCTCTTGAGCTCACCATGGAGCCACTTGACATTCTCCTGTGACACTGCCGCCGCCTCGCGCAACTCCCAGAAGGTCATCTGTTGGCCAATGAGCAGTTTAGGGTGTTAGCATTTAGACTATAGTACAACATCAGTACAATGTTCAGCACATGACTAAATCATGACAGCATTTATACAACCTCTAACGAGGGACAACATTTGGACAATTGTTTTGTTCAATGTTGAGTAAGGATGACTACAACATATATATATGAGCAATGAAAAATAGAAAGAGGGCTCCAATATTCACCTTCTTCTCCTTCCTCTTCAGCGCCATCTCCTTCCCTGTCACCGCCTCCTCACTGCTAGACTTGTCGCTGCCACTACTAGAGGTCATCAATTCGATGGTTGTCTTCTTGCCTATCTTCAGCACCATCTCCTTCCCTGTCACCACCTCCTTCCCCTTCTTCTTGCGCTGCAGGACGCCGAAGCCGGAGCGGATCACCCGACGCACGATAGACTCAGGCGTGCGGTCGGCGGCAGAGCGGATCTCCCGGCGCGTGTTGGCTTCAATGCGTGCTCGGCGGTAGAGCGAGCCCGGCGTGTGTTGGCCTTAGCCACACGATCGGCGGCAGAGGGGATCCCCCGGGAGCACTGGCCTCAGGCGCGCGGTGCATGGCGGAGCAGATCTTCCGGCGACGGCTGGCCTCAGGTGCGGTGGTCGGCGGCGGAGCATCCCTCAAGATTAGATCGTGGACAACTCTCTTGCTGTCACCAATGATGTGCTCCCATTCATGGAGCACCCGTCGGAGGAGCTGTCCGTCGATGGAGCTCCTGTTGATGGAGGAGGAAGCGAGGTGCGTCTCGCAGAAGCGGCCCCACTCGTCACGATCTTGGCGACGGGCCGCGGCGGAATGATCATAGCGACGGCCCTGCGCAGAGCGCTTCCGGGACGCGTTCTTGGAGACGGGCATACTAGATCTCTCACTGGAGGAAGCGGCCAGCCCATGAGGAGGAGACACCGAGGCGGGTGAGGAAGATAAGGGGGGTAGTGAGGTGTGAGGAGGACTGGAGGAGACGCCGCGGCTTTATGTCTGTTGACATTTGATTATCATTGCAAAGTTCGTTTGGACTTGCAAGCGGACAAATCCTCCGTCATAGTCAAGGGACCTTCTTCCCTTGAGTGGCGAACCCAAGGTATCGAATCCGTGGAACAATGCGTAATGCAAGATCCAATCTAATAAGCAGAAAACACTTTGATCTTGAAAAGGGGTTTTGCATCTAATCTATGGAAGAACCATGAAAACACATCCAATCAACTCAACACCGGAGGAAGCAAGAGAAAGAGAGGGGAGGTAAAACCAATCTAGAGATTGGATCGGGGTCTCTTGTTGAAGTTGCAAAACCAATAAGAATAAAGCAAATGAATCTCATTAAAAGCCTCTTTAAATCATGGCTTCCATTCCAACCCTCAAAGGTACCTACCGTACACGTGATCAACATCCTGTCACGATGTCCCACTTATTGTGTAGGTGAACCTAAGAGCAAGTTCACGAGGAACATGATGAAAACGCTCGGTAAGTCAGGTATGCACCTCTAGCCACCATGGCTACAAGAACATCCTATGCAATCTATCCGCGGAATAGATTGAAGAATAAGAAAACCCAAGCGAAGACAAAATCATAGAGAAAGCACTTGATCGCTAGAAATCGGATTCAATCTTGCAAATTCAACATGAAGTATAGTACATGGACAAGATCACCACCGGGATCCTACCTTGATCTTGCTCCTAGCTTCTAGAACTCCGACGTGGTCTTCCATGCAAGGTTCCCACGTCGGCTAGGGAAACCCTAGACAACCATATTGACCCTCTCCTCTCCGGAAGGGTGTCCCTCTCTTCTCTGCTCCTCGGCGGCGGATGACGAATTGCTTGATGCGTGGCTCGAGGCACGGGGGCTATAAATAGCTCGAGGAACAGCTAGGTCAAAGGGGGCGCCGAACCTGGCCCGGAGTGGGCTGGGTCGGCCGGCCTGGGCCGACCGGCCTAGGCCCACTTCCGCCCAGTTTGGTCCCGTCTTTGTTCCAGATGCTTCTCGCGATTTCCTGACTTTTTGCCGAGTTGCATGTGGGCCCTTGACGTCATTTTCGTCGCGGTTTAGATGAGGGGGCTTTGCGAATGAACTCTTGCATCTTCCGTCTGGGTCCTCCGCACTTCTCGGCTTCACGTTTTAGTCCTTGGTTCATTTGGAGTCATGTTCATCTTGTATCTTGACTTGTCCCGGGGTCCGTGATCACCTTGTAAAACCCTTGATGAACTTTACCCGGAAGTCCTCATTTAGGCTCTTGATCCCTGTGTAAACAATAAACTCCAAATACCATGCACGAGTGCGAACTTGTCATATAATGAGGATTAGGATCGTTAGTGTGAATAACAAATTAATACTAACATAGAAGGTAAACATGTGGCTAGGTTGACGGAAATCGACCACCAACATCCCCCCATGCTTAAACCTTGCTCATCCTCGAGTAAGCCTTCAATGGATATCAGTGTTGCCTTTCAATGTTCAGACCCTGCACTTGATCATACTTGAGAAAACATAATGCTCTCTAGATTTATATTCATTAAAGTTCCATAATGTACTAACTTTTATCTTTATGGAGGGTAGATATCATTCAAGCTCTTTCCACAAGTACTTGATCATGCTCTCAAACTTTTAAACAAATCTCAGAAATTTTGAAAATAAAGAATGAGATAAAGAGAAAAATTGCTTTACCAAGATCAAAAATAACCATCTTGCACTTTGCTCATGTACTCTCATCTCATCTTGTCTCTCAAGCCTGCTTGTTCTACTCCTTTCCTCTCTCAAAGTATATAGTGGAAGGCTTTATGTGGAGCTATGGGAAAGTTTAGTCCTACCAAGATATTATAGTTGAGATATTATTAAAACAAGACTAGCTTTTCATGGTCTTACCAAGACTCGTCAAAAAGGTCATTGGAAAAATAATGTTATCAAGGAGGGGGGAGAGAAAATACACACACTTTTAGATAGGTGGACATGTGCAAATGGCAAAGAGTGATCCCGAGGCACAAATGAAGTCCTCGTTATCGGATTGCACATGGTTGGAAAGATGAGTATGGGTCTTGATCTTGAATCCTCTTGAAAACTCAAAAAGCACTAAACATAGCTAGAGAACTGGGGAGCTTTATTATATATATATTTTCTTTCTTTCTTTCTTCTTTCTTTCTTTTTCTAGTCATACTTTTTCTTCTTTATCATTTTTTTTCATCATTTTTTTTCTTTGAGTTAATTGCATTAGTCATACAACAACTTGTGAGGTGGGTGCAAATTGATCCAATAACTTGTAAAATGCTTCATATAGTACAATAACTTGTGAGGTGGGTGCATATTGGTCCAACAACTTATAAAAGGATCAATTTAGTACAACAACTTGGTAGGTTGGTGCATATTAGTCCAAAAACTTATAAGTTGCTCAAATTAACATACTAAATTGGTAAATTAGTGCACCAACATTCCAAATATTACAAGGAGAACGTAACAAGCAAAGTAGATGTGCATGCACATTTTATTCCAATCAATAGTTCTTTATTTTTCAATAAAAGTCATTGATCTGACATGTATGTTGCTTCTTAATTGTGTATATTATTATTTGTTCATTAGTTAAATTTGAGTAAAATTTTAAAATTATGCCAGGTATTACTTAAATACTAAAGCCACAAGAGAAGCATGTATGTTTCTAGTTTCACTTAGTTTTACTTTCTAAACAAGTACATGTAGCTTTAAAAAATGTTTATGCCAAACTACTAAAAAGTGTTGTTAATATGCATCAATATATTGACCTTTTAGCTGAATAAAATGCATGTAATAAAAATGTTAAACATTGAGGGCGAATATCATATTTATATGAAATTAAATATTTCAAATTAAAATTAAATTATGGTATAAATGATTAATATATGAAGATATAACATTAATTTTATAAATCCTAGAGGTTCTAGTCCACACTAAATATGTTACCCTTGCGGCACAAATATTTTTGGGAGTGTGCCTTAGGTGGCTTGGAGTTAATGTTAATATGTAGACGGTTAAGATTAATTAATGTTATTCATGTTGTGATGAGAATATCATCTGGTCTTGCATCAGTAATTGAGAAATTTTAGGTATATGTTATTTGTTATACAACATTTGGACTATGAATGTATTAATTTACCAATTTATATCCTAATTTGAGAAATTTACATATTCTTGGACTAATCTACACCCACCTAGCAAGTTATTACACTAGATTGAGCTTTTTACAAGTTATTGGACTAATCTGCACCCACATGACAAGTTATTGCACTAGAATGAGCTTTTTACAACTTGTTGGATCAATCTGCACCCACTTAACAAGTTGTTGTATGCTGAGTGCAGTTTACTCTTTTTCTTTTTCTCTCTTTTTTTCTTTCTTTTTTTTATTTGCTCCCCTTGAACTCTAGACTATACTAGCACTTCCTTGGCAACCCCCCCATGCTTAGACGTTTGCTCGTCCTCGGGCAAAAGAGATGATAAATATGCCAAGGTGGGAATTGAAGCTCTCATATTTTCTTAGAGAGAGATACACGAAAAATCTTCTAGGGATCCTTTTGGAATTTTCCCTTACTCACTTGAAGCACCTTCCTTGTAATCTTCCTCAAAATATTTATCCATACTCATATAATGGGTTGTGGTCAAGGAGGTAAACACAAAAAAGATATGTTTGGGTTTTGTGGTTGGATATCCGGCGAGGTTTGCGAAATTCCCAATGTGGAAACTCACAATGCACGGATAGAAGAGGCTAGCATAAAGAACGATACAAAAAAACGGAATGACCAGCTTCTTAGTCTGGGGCCAAAGAAATCAGGCCTTGAATAAATGCACCCAAAAATAAATCTTGTATATACTAATGTTTTGCACTCAAGTAAGTTTGGGCTTTGGATGGGTAGAGCAAAATGCAAGCGGTACTCATGACAAGGTTAGCATAACTTTTTGAGAATAAAAAGGTTCTTTGATTCATTCGAAGTTGAGAGCAATGAAATAGAACTATCGGACTTGAGTTATCATAACCTCCACACATGATTAGGCTAGCATTTAGTTAAATTTCAGATTCATATTAAAAGAGAGCACTAGCTTAAACATGCATAAAACAAGTACAAAGATGAGCAAAGCGGCAACTTTCATCATATATCAACATGCCATCAACTTATTAACCTCACTAAAGGTGATAATCATGGTGGCAAACTTTATTCATGTTGATTCAAAGCAAACACTACTACTAACACACATGCTGAAAATAAATAAAAACAGAAAATGCTACGCATATATAAACTTGCATAAAAGCTGAAAATAAAGAAAAGGAAAGAGGGAAAACGAACCGAAGTTGAAGGCATCATTATTATTTTTCTTTTTCATCCTTCTCCATTCTTCATCTTGCGGTGGTTGGTATTGATGATCTTGCTTGTAGCATGGTTGCGCCGGTCCTCCTCGAAATTATTCCGACGGTGATATGTGAAGGCGACCAACTTGATAGGCAATGTTTGCGGTCCCTTCTTCCATTTGACTTGCATTGGTTTGGTTGAGGTGTCATGAAAACTTTGTTCGGAAGCATGTATGGTGGAAGATGTGGTGGCGTGGCTGCCCCACTCCCCCATGCTTGCACTTTCTCCATATGGTGGTGGCATCGGAATCCTTCCATGTGGTTGTTCATTATCTTGATGTGCAGCCTCTCCTTCGTCTTGGGCCGCAGAGGGTGATCCCTCTCCCACAATTCTCCCTTTATTTGAAGGGCTTCACACATGTCTTAAATGTATTCATGTAGTTCCATGATCCTTTATGTGAGAGCCCAAAAATATCCGCACCATTGGATGTTGCCTTATGTGTGTAGTCCATTGTGGTCTTCTTCAAACATCTCCTTGCGTCGGATGCCGCCAACTCGTGTCTTCATTTGCCAATGCTCCAAGGGTCTTTGTTTTGTTCCAAGCCTCTGAGTTTCTTCATGAGTGGTCTAATGGAAGCATTCCCTAAGCTCTTCTTCGTTGTTGTCGTCCTCACCTTCGCCATCTTGTTCTCATCAAATTGCAGCTGCCTCTTCTTTAGATTTCCCCCTGTATACATAACAGAACATATACCAAAATATGGTTCTATTAAAAAATTTACAAAATTACCTTTCCAACGGGTATTCATCCATCTTAATCGGAGTCTAAATGAGGGAGTTATGGCTGTTTCACTTTAGGTTTGCTTGCTGTCCAGAAATTTTCAGGACGTACAATCATCGGTGATTCGGCCATATCCGCTTGTAGGAACCTCCGATCGATTTGATTCTTGACTCATTGGAAGCGTAACTTCGTGGGGATTCTAAATATCCAAAGATATTCTGTTGTTCTTCCCATGAGCCTGTGCAAAACTTGATGCGAACAGACATCAAAGATGTTGAAGAGCTTGATCTTGTGATTTCGGGAGCATCGTGATTGCTTCCAATTCCTATTGCTTGAACAAACAAATCTCCACAAAACATTAGTCTTAAAATTTTAATTGACACGTTGACTTATCTTGTTCTTCTTTGCTGGTACATGAAATCCTTCCTCTAACCAATTTTGTCTTCATTCAATCTCAACCTCATGTTGGGAAGAGGAACATTAATCTTTGGCAACTTGTACCTTCTCCTCTCATCTCCATTAATAAATTTTCCTTGCTTCATGTACTCGATCCCAAAGAAATCCCGACAAGGAGAAATTTTGGGTTCCTTGTTATCTTCTCCCGAAATTATTCCCAAAAATTCTTCTAACATATTTTCTTGGACATCAACTTGCTCCGGGGCTTCCTTCTTGTAACTGAGTAGTTCTCCAATATATCTATAAGGAACTAGTTGTTCTTTATCTTCAAGGCAGAATGAGAGGCACGACACCCCTTCATTAATGACTGGTGCCAATGTATAAGAATTTCCAAGGCAAGCTCCTTGTGAGTAGTCACACCAACTCCATTAAGAAATTGCACCCATCCAAGGTTGCTCAAGATTGATATCCGAGTAGAATCCTACACTTGGAGGGCGTCATCGAAGTCAACATTTGGCACAAGCCTCCTCTCAAGACGAACAAGCCTCTCCTCCTCCTTCTCCGTCTTCATGATGAATCCATTAGAATGCCTCGGACTATATGGTGGTGGAGTGGATGAACGAGTTGAGCGTCGTGGTGGAACTAGTGGCTCCTCCGTGTGTCCTTGCGGTTTGGTGTACCACATGGATGAGCTTCGTGTACTCCTTATGCCACCAAGGGGCACCGTGCCACTCCTTGGTGGTGCCACATCTTCCTCCATGCTTCGGGGAGACTCGGAGACCAAGTGCCTCCTCGAAGAGCTTGATGATGACTCCGACGATGATGATCGTGTCTTCCTTCCGAGGATGATGTTCATGATTTCTCTCATCTTGCCTTGCTGCACAAAGTCACAAACAACTCCCCCGGGGGTTTCTTGCCGGTGGAAAAACACACAAAGAAAGTATATGAAGGGTGGAGTGTGAGGTGCACAAGTAGGTTGTTTCTCGAACAATTTGGCTATGAACTCAAGAACACGAATTAACAAATGGATAAAATACTTACCGCGTGACCCATGAGATACCATCGCCCAAACATTCACAACCACTTCTTTGCTTGCGTGATTTAGAGTTCCACCTCCATTATTTTGCTTTGTGTCACTTTTTTGTTCTCTTGCCTCATGTGCTTCCAATAATTTCCTGCAAAACAAAGCCCTTGCTTCCCCCATGCTTGTCCTTTGCATGTGCCCAAGATGCCAAAAGATTGATGGTTTCCCAAGATGCATCATGGGGCACTATATGTTAATCAAGCTTCAAAAACCTCCCCTTGATCATGTTTAGATGCTAATTACTCCTCTAATTTTGAAAATTAAAAATTAACTCAGCGCTAGCGATGAGTCCAAATATATCATTAGAGGAGATTTTAGGCATTCGAAACAATTGTAAAATTTATTTTGGTTGCACCGGGATCGATTGCTTTCATTAATTGATAGCAAGCTCCTCCGACTTGACCATGGGGGCATAGGTTTAGGTTCTAATTTTGGCCAAACATGAGAGAGAGAGATTTTGAATAAAAATAAATTCAAAGGGCTTAGAAAAATTCTAATTCTAGAGAAACTGATGGATGTCAAGTTGAAAGAAACCAAAAATCAAGGTTCACACAAGTCCGGCCATGCGTCAAAGATTAAAAACCATTAAGGAACATAGCAAGGCTCTACTCGTGCGTTTTTAACATGTAAAACTAGCCAACCTTAACATCATCGAGAGGATGAAAGGCTTGGATAGAATCTGAATTTTTGGTTCTAGCTTCTCGAAAAGAGGCAAATAAATCATGGGATGGCTCATGTCATTGGTTTAGGATCGAAAAATCCAAATAAAATGACCGAGCAAACAAAAGGTTCTCCGAAACTTGTTCAACCACTTAAGAGTTAATAAAATGTTTTGCGTAGGAAATTCTAGGACTCACTTACTTGAATTCGGAAATCTTCCGGGTTGTCCTCCTGGTAGCTTATTCTTGACTCGACGAATGGGTTGCCTCCCGCAAAGCGCTTCGTTTGTAGTCTATAGCTAGACTTCTTCTCTTCTTCACTTCGGATCAACGCTCTTTGTGGGCATTGCAATCTTGGCGACCCCACTTCTACACCATCCTTGGCCTTGGTGTAGGTTTAGTCTTCGGCTTAGTCATCTTTTTGGTCTTCACAGGTGGGCGTTGATTCTTGGTCTTGACGGATGCAACAACTTTTGGGTCTCCGCTTCATTCTCCTTTGGCTCCTCTCTTCCGATGCAATGATGAGGTAGAATGTATTTTATATTGACCATGTTACATACTTCGAATCATGGTTAACTTGAATGCACTCCTCTCGCCATCACATGATCTTCCCCTTGCCGATGTCGATTGTTACTCCTACGGTCTTGAGGAACGATCTCTAGGATGAGTGGAGGATGAGGTTGATCTCCTTTTGATCTTGGAGATGGAGTTTCTCTTGGAGATTCTGACGATGTCCGGCCTCCGCTTTTAGATCTTTGTGTTGCACGTCACCTTTGCCTGCAAATTTTTTGTAGACCATCCACAAAATACTTTTTTTTTGTTGGAGATGTAGCCGTCCACCTCCCATTAGGCTTAGCCAAATATATACAAAAACTAAAAGAAAACCAGGGTTTAACAAAAACCCTAGATTAGATTGATTTTTTTATTGAGGATGATAAAAATTAAGAGATGCAAAAAAAATCAAGAGAAAACTGAAAATATTCACAAACACAATACTATATTGAATCTTGATTATTTGCTCCCCGGCAACGGCACCAGAAAAAGGGGCTTGTTGATGTTTGATTATCGTTGCAAAGTTCGTTTGGACTTGCAAATGGACAAATCCTCTGTCGTAGTCAAGGGACCCTTCTTCCCTTGAGTGGCGAACCCAAAGTATCGAATCCGTGGAACAATGCGTAATGCAAGATCCAATCTAATAAGCGGAAAACACTTTGATCTTGAAAAGGGGTTTTGCATCTAATCTATGGAAGAACCATGAAAACACATCCAATCAACTCAACACCGGAGGAAGCAAGAGAAAGAGAGGGGAGGTAAAACCAATCCAGAGATTGGATCAGGTCTCTTGTTGAAGTTCCAAAACCAAGAAGAATAAAGCAAACGAATCTAATTAAAAGCCTCTTTAAATCAAGGCTTCCGTTCCAACCCTCAAAGGCACCTATTGTACATGTGATCAACATCCTGTCACGATATCCCGCTTATTGTGTAGGTGAACCTAAGAGCACGTTCACGAGGAACATGATGAAAACGCTCGGTAAGTCAGGTATGCACCTCTAGCGACCTTGGCTACAAGAACATCCTATGCAATCTATCTGTGGAATAGATTGGAGAATAAGAAAACCCATGCGAAGAAAAAATCGTAGAGAAAGCACTTGATCGCTAGAAATCGGATTTAATCTTGCAAATTCAACATGAAGTATAGTACATGGACAAGATCACCACCGGGATCCTACCTTGATCTTGCTCCTAGCTTCTAGAACTCCTACGTGGTCTTCAATGCAAGGTTCCCATGTCGGCTAGGGAAACCCTAGTCAACCATCTCGACCCTCTCCTCTCCGGAAGGGTGTCCCTCTCTTCTCTGCTCCTCGGCGGCGGATGACGAATTGCTTGATGCGTGGCTCGAGGCACAGGGGCTATAAATAGCCTGAGGAACAGCTAGGTCAAAGGGGGTGCCGAGCCTGGCCTGGAGTGGGCTGGGCCGGCCAGCCTGGGCCTACCGGCCTGGGCCCACTTCGGCCCAGTTCGGTCCCGTCTTTGTTCCAGACGCTTCTCGCGATTTCCTTACTTTTTGCCGAGTTGCATGTGGGCCCTTGACGTCATTTTCCTCGCGGTTTAGATGAGGGGGCTTTGCGAATGAACTCCCGCATCTTCCGTCTGGGTCCTCCGCACTTCTCGGCTTCACGTTTTAGTCCTTGGTTCATTTGGAGTCATGTTAATCTTTTATCTTGACTTGTCCCGGGGGTCCGTGATCACCTTGTAAAACCCTTGATGAACTTTACCCGGAAGTCCTCATTTAGGCTCTTGATCCCTGTGTAAACAATAAACTCCAAATACCATTCACGAGTGCGAACTTGTCATATAATGAGGGTTAGGATCGTTAGTGTGAATAACAAATTAATACTAACATAGAAGGTAAACATGTGGCTAGGTTGACGGAAATCAACCGCCAACAATGTCGATGGCTACGTTATGTATAAGAAAATAATGGGATGCGCTCAATCGACATTACTTGAAGTAGCGCAGTGGTGAGACCGTTGTTTCTAAGGCTGGTGACCAGGGTTCGAATACTATGTTGGTCACCCCATTTTTTAGAAAAAAAATCCAAAAAAACTTGTCCAAAAATTGGCCGGAGCCGCGACTCGAACCCGGGACCAATTGCTAGAGCGTGAGAAGTTCCACCATTATGCCAAATGTAAGTTCGACAAGAAGTGTTGAAACTAATTTACTTCTTCTACAATTATAAGGGCTACCAGGTGTCAGCACCCTATTGGCTCGGTTGTCTTGGAGGTGAAGAACAAATGAATAGTTAGTATTTGTTTTTTTAATCCATAATTAAATTTTGTAACTAGTATTTCTTCGTCATACATAATCCGAATTTGACGTTTTTTCTTCCTAAATTTTTCTAAAATCACGCTCTTTTGTTTAATGATGTTGTTTTGTACAAATTCTATTTTGCAGATCCTATTTATATCCTTTTATCTAGTTCCTCCTAAATACCGATTAGAAAAATCATTTGTTTTGAACAAACATTACTAATGTAACTTCGTATTTTGCAATAATAAACTAAACAAAAGCTTACGGTCTAGTTTGAAGTGCATGTGAATTCGAAATTTTTGAAAACTATGATACACTTCAATGTTCAAGTAACATTTCATGGAACTATGTCAGACATGTATCCATTTCCAAACAACGTAGGTTCCGCTGTCACCGAAATCATTTGAATTTTTAATGAAAAGTTTATGGATCCAAATTATGTTACCACGTCAATTCGTAGAGCCATCGGAGCATTTTATGATATTGTTTGAATTATGATAGTGTAAATTCGACATGTAAGTTTGAATTATCCCTAATAAACTGTTATCGAAACCATTTTTTCACTTGAGAAAGTTGTAGATCTTGATGGAGCATGATATTACAAATTTTTTTAAAAAACAATCATCCAATTTGGAGTTAGTATGAGGCAGAAAAACTAGTTAAAAGTTTTAGTCAAAGATTAAAAAGAGAAACCACACTAGTTCATCTCAGTTCATAGCAAGTGCAATTTCTATTTTTAATATTCAGATAAAACTTGTAACCCGTTTTTCTTCCTCATACGAACTCCTAATCGGATGATACTTTTTCCTAAAATTTTCTAAAATCAATTTCTACAGTTTCGTTTTAGACATTTCTCCATTGGAGTATATTTTAAATATGGATTTATTAAAAGTCAAAAATCAAACTATCCCAATCTCATTTCAAAACTGGGGCCACCTGTTAGTCCCTCTCGTCAAATTCAGAAAACCCCCCGCCCACCCCGCCCACTGGTCAGTGGGACATCTGAAATTTTGGGCGCAGGGCGCGGGAGCGGGGCGCAGGGTGAAATTCCGAAACCACCCCCGCCCACCCCGCCTACTCCACCGAACTGAAATGAACCGGATTTCTGAGAATGGAAACCCGATCCCTGCTCCTCAGTGATAGTCCCAGGAGGCTATCACGTGCAATTCCTATCTCAGATAGTAACAAATCCATACAAAACAGAAGGAAATATAGAAGATCAACATAATTAATATTATTATAAATAAAAATCTGAGTACATCTCACCGGCACATGCCGGGTACAAGTCCAACGGGACTGAATCAAATAGAGTAAACATCTACGCAGTGGAACTTATGTAGCAAAGTAGACACCATCTCCCATAGGCACCTCGAATGTAGAACAAGCCTCAGTCCTCCCATCCGTCGTTCTCGAAGTTGTAGTCGGGCTCCTGGTTTGAAAGTTCGTCATCTACTCGATAAGTAGTAGGTCATGTCAGCTTCCCAACAAAGAGCGAAAGCAAAGGAATAATTACAGTATGCATGGATAAGCCTATATATGGCTGTAGAAGGTTATGCATGCAGTGGCAGCAACATCAAGGTAAGCAGAAATGCAGTGAGGTCACCATCTCCGAGGAGATCCACACCCCAACAAAGGAAAGTATACCAAAACACTGGATCTCAACCGAGACACAGCATCCCACTCTCATCTGTGATGTGGGGTCACCAACTCCTATCCCCACATCAGCATCAAGCCGGGCTCACACACTCGGGGGAGAGAAGCAGCACAAGAAGAGACTAGCCAGAGTACAGATCAAAGGGCTATCCATACCAGTGGACACGGACTATAGCTATAGGTTTAACACTCTGCAGAGGTTGTACAACTGGACCCGCCGGATAGGGAAGAAACGGATGCCTTCGTTCCACATCCCTACCTAACGACTAGAGACCTAGTAGTGGATAGCACTCTCTTGCCTCTTCGAGCCTGACTCGTCCTGAACTGGGGCGCGAAACTTGCCAGCAGGGCCTCGAAGCTGTGAAACCATCCCCGGAGGAGCCGGGCCGACGTCTACTCGAGGGTAAAACCCGTCCCCCTCTCACGATCACACCGATCCGCCTACAAGCTGAATTCTATCCACCAACTATTTCTCGGACCAAACCCCGCCCATACGTGAGCGAACGGTTTGTACGAAAATAGCCCAAAGATACAAAGTTAAACTGTTGATCGGTCCTTAATTGCGAGGAGCGAGCACTCACCAACTCCATCCGAACGACACGCCACTAGGGCGGGAGGCCAGGTCGCATCTCCCCGAGACAGGCGTTCACAAGTAACCAAAGCGGCTCGCTCCCGCGGTAACCCGTCAAGGATACACACACACCCAAAACTCACACCAGAATACTGAGATATCCCAATCGCAGTCCAAACCAGAGATCCATCCATATCAAAGGGTAAAATATATGGATAGTAAATAATGGGAACTAGCTAGGGGTCTGTAGCTAGTTCCAAAGGTAGGAAGTTCAAGGAACAGGATAATAAAAGACAAGGCATGGCTAAAAGATTGTCTATGCATTTCAATCATCCAAAGTATGATAAATAATGCTCTAGCAACTAATTAGTATGCATGGGATCTATATGGTTGGGAGTGACATGACACCTGGTTGGCGTCCGTAGTTCGGGTCCTGGTTGTAGTCGGGGTCGAACTCCTCCTCTGGCTCGTAGCTCAGGTCTACTCAGCATGAGACACGAGACGCTAAATTACTGACAAGCATCTAGGCATAATTTCGAAGAAACCCAATATTAAAAGATCCAAAAAGACCCAAACTATCTACAAACAGCACCGGCTCAATTAGAGAAAAATAATGAAACTGGTTTCGTATTTTCAGAGTTATAAATAATTAGTTATGAAGTTTCAAAGCTTAAAGGATTTATAAAATAATTATAAAACCATTTAATAAACAGAAAATGATTTTTATTTAAAATACTCGAATGACGACAGCATGACATCAGCATGACGTCAGTCATTCGGAGTTAGTGGGCCGTTAATGGGCCGAAAGTGTTAGTAGGCCGAAATCGGCCCATTGGACCTAGCCCATCAGGGCCCAGTGGACTAAGTCCAGAAAACCCCCTCGAACTCTACTTCACAGCACGGAGTTAGGCGGGCTGTTCTGGGCCTTAATGGGCTAAGGCCCACACACCAGCCCGGCGAGTGTTATCACGCGAAGAAGTCCGGGAAAGGTCCCTAGACTTCACAGGGTTGACCACCAGCACTCCCAGAGCTCTGTTGGGGTTCGCCTGTGCTCCCTGCCCGTGGCGCGGCGGCGGCGGCATGGCGCACGGCCGGCTCGGCGTGCAACGCGTCGGCGACGGTGATGGCGAAAACCAGGAAAAAGGCAGCGCGACAAAACGTGATCAGCTCAGTTAGCTCTGTTGCGCGGCCAGGGCTCGAGTCGAGGCCACATCGGCCATCGCTCGGTGCGGCGCGGCGTGAAGCTCACCCGCGGCGACACGGCCGGCTCAGCGTCCCGCGTGGTTCCAGATTAGGTGCCGGGGTGCACGTGTGTTTGGATACCAGCACGCGAGCACGCACGCGAGGTTAGAGCGGCACGACACGCTCAGACATGGATTCGCACGGCACAGGGGGTCCGCGACGCGACACGGCGGCGATAGCGGTGACACGTGAGAAGTTAGGGGCCAAGGGCCAGGCTAGCACGTGCGTGGGTGCACAGCGGCGACGATAGGCATGGGTTCCTGCAAAAAAGAGGGTGCGGGTCGAAGCCTGGTCACAGAACACGGCGAGCACATGGCTCAGGCGCACGGTACGGCGGCCGGCGTGGTGCATCAAAGGGGTGCGCTCCCATCCAACACAGGCAGACCAAGGAGGAGGTAAGAGAGAAGTGGCGGTGTGATCACATTAGGGCGACGGTGTAGGCGTAGTAGGGGTGCTGAAGGCTGGCGGGCGACGACGAAGTAAACGGCGGTGTGGCGTCTACTCTGCTTCGGCTCCAGCTTGATGCAGACGGCCTCCTTTTCCGCACAGACGACTTCGGTCTTGGCGGCTCCGGCTCCGGCGCACCGGTGGCGACACGGTGCTCGCCTTTCCTTCTCCTCTCCTCCTTCCTCCTTCACTTCTCTTCTTCTTCCTCTCTCGGTGGCGGAACAGGGGAAAGGAAAGAGGGAACTCCCCAATTGAGCGAGTGGTGGCCAATTGGGGCTTGGCCTATGGGGTATAGGTGAGCAGGGTCAAGGGGGACCGGGGACCGGCGCGAGACGCGGCTGTGCCCTCCTTGCCTTGGCGGCGAAGGCGCAATGCGGCAGCGGATTGGAGGACACGGTCTGGCGCGCGGGAAAAGGTGGGGCAGTGGCAAAGAAGTGAATAGCGGGGCGGAGTGCACGAGGTGTGTTGACGGTTCAAAACCGTGTTCAACTTCACCGCAAGTACACGGAGTGACTTGGTGCCCTTTTCACCAAGGGAGGGGACCCCCTAGGTTCTTGACAATCCACGGAGCAAGGGAATTACTTGCATTTAACCTAACACTAACTTAGTTGATTAAGGACTTTATGATGTAAATATTAATCTATAAAGTAAAGACAAACTAACCCTAGATTATGTTGAAGAGAAAGAGAAAGGTGTTTCACGAGTATGAAAGACGTATGCCCATGGAGTCTAGGTACTTGAGATGCAATCACCCAAAACATGGTAAAACCCCGATCCAATCTATCTAGGATGTGAACAAAGAGTTAAGTGTTTGCCTTCCCTCGTACTAGTCACTACGCGAAGGTTATCGTCTCTAAACCTAATGAACATGGTATGTTGACGTGATCTACGGGAGCAACCCCGATGGCAATGGTAGCTAACCTTAAACATTAAGCATCATCAACATGAAGGTATGATAGATAAAGATCCAAACAAGAGAGTGGGTGACCACATGTCAAGATCCATTACAACTCCATGGACAAATGATTACTTTACCCCATCACGCTAGGCATGGCACTGTTGAGCATGATGGATGCCTCTGATGGAGTCCGTCTCTCGGTGTCTTTCAACTCCGGCGGCGCCATGGTAAGGCCTCGGCGTCCTCCTTCCTCGTGGTGCCCTCCGTTGACCTAGGTGATGATCCTCTTGAATCTTCACCCTCTCGATCAACCCTCTTCCTTGTGTTTGATCTCCCGAGGCTTCTCTGGTCCTCTTTCACGAATGGCTCTCTCCCCCAAACAATTAGGGTTCCGCGAACTTATCACCGAAGAAAGGTGGCGGCAAACTGACGTGGAAAGGGGCTGGGCCGGCCGGCCTGGCCCATTCCCGGCCCGGTTCGCCTCCGTCTTTTGCCACGTGTCATTTCTTGCACTTTGGGGTTTTTCCTCCTTCGGATATGGGCTTTGGACGTCATTATCTCCGCGACCAAGTTAAGGGTTCTTCACGCATGATCTTCCGGTCTTTTCATCTTGATCCTCGGAGATTCTTCATTGAAGCACGTTGGTCCTTGCCACATTTGGAGTCAAGTTCACGCACGGTCGGAATCTCTTGATCATCATGTAAATCATCCTCCGAACCGAGTACATCTCTTCTCATTTAGTGCATGAATTCCTGAGTAAACATTATACTACAAAACACACATCCAACGATGAACTTGTTATATCATTAGTATGCCTAGTGGCGGGTTAGTTCCAAAATGAAATCCAAACTATAACATAACAAGTGTTCTTGGTTGACGGAAATCAACCGCCAACATCCCCCCACGCTTAGATCTTGCGCGTCCTCGAGCAAGTTGCTCAAAAGTTGTTCTTCCATGGAGTTTGAAACATGCTTCGTCAAATGCTTCCTTTCTCACTAATATAAGAGACATGAAACAAAAATCATAATGTAAACGTGGGCGTTTAGAAATTACTAATTCAAGACTTACCCCACAACTCTTACCTTTTCACTAGAGATCTTCAACTTCATCCACACTTGCTTTCTCACTTCCTTTGGAGGGTTTTTGCAAACTTTTTTAAAAATAAAATTCCTGCACAAAGCATTAGACAAAGTCCTTCTCCAAGTTCTCACATGTCACTCGTTAAAGTGGCTATCCTAGATAATTTCATAAACTCTCATCTCCCACAAGTCTCTCATTTATGATGCAAGGTGGAGCTATAGGTGTGGCTAGTGAAGCTAGCACAAGTGTTATCAAGCTAGGAGAAACCTCTAATGGTTGTTCACCTTCCAAGCCAATGATCATGAGAATTAAACCATAATGTAAGGGTGTCAAGGATGAGAAGATTTAGAATGGTGGACATGTGCAAAGGGAAAAAGAATGATGACTTCAAGGCACTAATGATGTCCTCGATGTCGGATTGCACATGGTATGGAATAAGATTCGTTCCTAACATCGTGGCATTCTTCCTTGCACTTCATTTGGTCTTCACTTGACTTGTCATCCCTCACTACACCTTTCTTGCCTTGCCTTGGATTTTCTTTCTTTTCTTTTTCTTCTTTCTCTCTCTTTTTTTCTTTTCTTTTCTTTTTCTCTTTTTCCTCCGCTTTTTTTTCTTCTTCTTGTGTGTGCACCACACATATACACATACATATTTTTTTTATTTTTCTTTCCACCTCTTTACCTTCTTCTCCCAAGCTTTTCGCTCAACTTTTGAACATGATCACAATCTGAATTTTAAATATAAACATGCCAAGAGATTGAACGAATCTTCGAAAATGGGTTGTGTTCAAGGAGTAAGATGATAAAAAGATGTTTGTAGGTTTGGGTAAGGAATCCGGCGATGTACGGGGCATTCAATGTGAAATTCCCGTTACCGAATAATAAGAAAGATAAAGTAAAAGTATAACAAGAAAAGAAACATGAGATTTTGCTTAAGACACTTTTTATTTCTTTTTTCTTTGACTGAACGCTAATTTAAGACTCTTTCAAGCTAAAAAGATAAAACAAAGACTCACACACTCTCACACTTGACTCAAAATTTAAAGATTAGACTCTCACACCACTTTAAGCAAAAATTTAAAAAGGTAGCTAGCTAGCTCCCCCCCCCCCCACGCTTAGATCTTACGACATCCTCGTCATAACTTTACAAAAAGGCACAAAGGGAGAGAACTATCTAACTACAACACCTAGTGGTACTTTCCGTATGAGTTGCACCACTCATTCTTCTTGAAATTTTTATTCATCCCGAAGATCTTCCTTATGTTGCGGTTAAGGTACTTGAAGTCATCTTCCGCCATGCTCTCCCAATCTTCAATTCTTTATTGCATGGCGTTGATGGTGTGGAAACACTCATCGAGGGATGAGAAGAGCTCCGCAATGGTGTTGCGGCAAGCCGCGCAACACACATTGTGCTCTTCCTCCGGATCATCATCTCCATCGTCTCCACCGTCTGGATCATTACTGCCGTCTGGGTTGCCTCCTTCGCCTTGCTCATGATGCTCCTCCGGCTCCTCCCTCGGCATCTCCTTCCAAACGTAGAGATCGTTGTCGTCTCTTCCACCGGCTGCCCACGAGCTAGGGCTTCGATCATCAGAGTAGTCACTGTCTCCATAGAATTCCGCCAGCTCGGGGGTCTTCTCCTTGTAATCCTTCCTCTTCTTCCCAAGGAGCCTCTTTGAGCACTGAACGGGAGAAGCGGGCTTCTCCTTCTTCACGTCAACCCAGGCATTTGGGCTAGCCATGCGCCCTCTTGGGACACGCCCTCCGCATTGAATCCTCGCGGTTCTCTTCACCTTCTTCTTGGGCTCCGGCACCACAGCGCACCGGCGAAGCTCCTCGTTCGCCGGAGTTGGAGAGGGGAGGCGTGCTTCTTCTTCCATGGTCGCCTTCACCTCCTCCTTGCCCTTGGTGCTGCTCGAGGATGCCATGGGTGCTTGGGTGCTTTCGTGGAGGTTGGAGATTGCAATTGAGATGCAAACCTCGAGCTCCCCAGGCATCCTTAAATATCCCTGGAAAGATTCGGTCGAAACCCTCCCTTACCTATTTTTGTCGCCCCCAAAAAGGGAAGACAGGAAAAGGAAATGCACCGAACCGTGTCCCAGAGAAAAACGAGCGAAAACGGACGGAGGGGGTGGTGGGCCGGTCGGCATGGGCCGGCCGGCCTACCCCCTCCTTTGGGCCCCCACGGCCCAACTTTCGCGGCCCTCGGTGTTTTGTGAATACTAGCCTAGGTGGTGGTAGGGTCCAGCTAAAAATTATGAAAAAGGACTCGACATAAATACGAAAACAAAAACATATTTACAGAAAATTTACCTCGTTTCACGTCTTAGGCTTGACGCTCTGGCTCATCCTCCATGTGATATACATCAATGTAGTCGATGAGCACGATGTCTTGTTCAAGAAAAACCTTTAACCATTGACCATTAACCACATATTGATCTCCTTTCACATCCATGATTGTGACCGCTCCATTTGGCGAGATCGAGTGAACGATGTATGGTCCATCCCATTTGCTCTTCAATTTTCCTTTCCCGAATATTTTGAACCTTGAATTATAGAGGAGAACCTTGTCACCTTCTTTGAATTCCTTTGCTCGAAGCCTTTTATCAGACCACCTCTTCATTCTTTCCTTGTAGATGGTTGCACCCTCATAAGCTTTGAGCCTCATCTCTTCTAGTTCACTTATTTGGATCTTCCGTTTGATTCCTGCGGCATCAAAACCAAAATTCATCTCTTTGATTGCCCAATACGCTTTATGTTCTAACTCCAAAGGTAAGTGACACGATTCACCATAGACAAATTGATATGGTGTCATACCTATGTGTGTCTTGTATGCCGTCTGATATGCCCACAATGCTCCATCCAATTTCTTTGACCAATCTTTACCTCTCTTTTCAACGGTCTTGATAAGAATGCTCTTGAGCTGCCTATTTGAAGTTTCCGCTTGACCATTGGTTTGTGGGTGGTAAGCCATGGCCACTCTATGCTCAATCCCCAACTTGGACAAGGATTTTCTGAAGCTATTTCCCATGAAGTGTGTTCCTCCATCACTTATCAATACTCGCGGGACTCCATAGCGTGGGAATATAATATTTTTGATCATGGATATGGATTCCTCCGTTGAAGCTCTACAACAAGGGATAGCCTCCACCCATTTGGATACATAATCAACCATAACCAAAATATGCTCATATCCATTTGAACTAGTGAAGGGCCCCATGAAGTCAATCCCCCATACGTCGAATAGATCAATTTGCAAGTTGTAAATCAAGGGCATAGGATTTCTTTGATTTATATTCCCTGTTCTTTGACATTCCGGACAAGAAGCAACATACCTCTTTGAATCTTCATGCATCTCCGGCCAATAAAATCCGCTAGCCCATACCTTTGCTTGAGTCCTAAAATGTCCATAGTGTCCTCCATATTCGCCTGAGTGACACTTTCTCAATATTTCACCTCTTTCATCTCTTGGTATACACCTTCGTAAGACTCTATCTGCTCCAAGTCTAAAGAGGTAAGGTGCATCCCAATAATATTTTTGGTTCTCGGCGATCACTCTCCTTTGAGTGTTCCTATCCAGATGATCAAGTGGCATTTTCCGTATGGCTCGAATAATGTTGATCATCCAAGTATCTTTGTCAAGGATGTGATAGAGGTGATCATCTCTCATCTTATCTTCAATAGGCTCTTTATCATCCTCACGACTCATCCTTGATAAATGGTCGGCCACAACATTTTCCGACCCTTTTTTGTCTCGAATCTCCACATCAAATTCTTGCAAGAGGAGGATCCATCGAATCAACATTGGCTTGACATCTTTTTTAGACAAGAGATACTTAATCGCCGCATGATCAGTGTAGACAATCACCTTAGAATTCACAATATATGATCTGAATTTTTCAAAGGCAAACACTACGGCAAGCAATTCCTTCTCTGTTGTTGCATAATTTAATTGGGTTCCATTGAGGGTTTTGCTAGCATAGTAAATAGCGTGTACATTGCCTTCTTTTCGTTGTCCCAACACCGCTCCAACAGCATAGTCACTAGCATCGCACATTATCTCAAAAGGTTGATTGCAGTCGGGCGGTTGAATGACGGGTGCAGTTACAAGAGCTCTCTTTAATGTCCGGAATGCCGCCAAGCACTTCTCATTGAAATTGAATGGCACATCTTTTTGGAGAAGATTGGTCAATGGCTTGGTAATTTTTGAGAAATCCTTGATGAATCTTCTATAGAATCCCGCATGGCCTAAGAAACTCCTCAAAGATTTGATATCCGTTGGGGGTGGAAGTTTTTCAACCGTTTCAGCCTTAGCCTTGTCCACCTCAATCCCTCTCTCGGATATCACATGTCCCAACACTATACCTTGTCTCACCATAAAGTGACACTTCTCCCAATTTAGCACCAAATCAACCTCCGAACATTTTGTGAGAACTTTATCCAAGTTTGCCAAGCAATCCGCAAAAGATTTACCATAAACGGAGAAATCAGCCATACATACCTCAACAATCTCCTCAATGAACTCCGAAAATACCGCCATCATACATCGTTGGAAAGAGGCTGGAGCATTGCATAAACCGAAAGGCATTCTTCTATACGCAAACGTTCCATAAGGGCAAGTAAATGTTGTCTCATATTGATCATCCGGGTGAATAGGTATTTGCATGAACCCCGAGTACCCATAAAGAAAGCAAAAATATGCATGATTTGCTAACCTCTCAAGCATGTCATCGATGAACGGTAGGGGGAAGTGATCCTTCTTTCTTGCTTTGTTCAATTTCTGATAGTCAATACACATCCTCCATCCGGTCACGGTCCTTTGCGGTATCAACTCATTCTTCTCATTCTTCACCACGGTCAAACCACCTTTCTTAGGCACACAATGTACGGGGCTCACCCATTCACTATGCGGCACCGGGTAGATGATTTCGGCATCCAACAACTTGATAACCTCCTTCTTCGCCACCTCTCGTATGACATGGGTTAACCTCCTTTGATGGTCCACTACGGGCTTGCATTGATCCTCCATAGGTATGTGGTGAGTGCAAAATGCTGGGCTGAGTCCTTTGAGGTCATTAATCGAATATCCCATCACTTTCTTGTGCTTCTTCAATAAATTCAGCAACATATCATTCTCCTCGGGACTCAATTCGTCACTCACAATCACGAGATAAGTCTTGTACGGTCCCAAAAATTCATATTTCAATCCTTTGGGCAATGGCTTAAGATGCACCTCTGGTGCTTGTGGTTCCTCGTGCACAATTTCTCCAAGGTCATCAAATTTATCCTCCTCTAAGCTTCCGTCTTGCGGTTCTAGTCCTTTGGTTGCTTCCGCTAGCTCTTCATCCAACTCATCATTAGATTGATTCTCCATAACTCTTTGTAGCGGATCCCTGAAAGTTTCAACAAAATGAAGGCTCCCTACCTCTTCGTCATCAAGAGGTTGGGGTCAGGCATTTCTAGAAGCGGGAAGAAAATCGTATGTGTGATTATCTCCATCAAGATTAATAGTTACTTTTCCTTTTTCGGCATCTAAAACGGTATTAACCAACTTAAGAAAAGGTCTACCAAGAATTACATGATCATTCTTATCATAGTAGACATCAACAATGAAGAAATTGGTTGGAATGCATTTTTCGGAAATTAAAACTTCTAGGTCACGAGCAATTCCTAGAGGTTTAACAATTCTACCATCTCCCATAATTAATTTAGTAGAGGTTGGGACTAGGTCAATGGTGTGGTCATGAATTTCATCAAAAATCTTAGAAGACAAGACACTTACTTGTGCTCCAATGTCGCATAACACCTTGTAATTAATTTTGTTGACCTTACAATCTACACGCGGCGATGTCTTCTCTTCTTCATCAGATCCTATGGCAAAAATTTCAGCAAGGCGGGCGAATGGTGACGCCTCGGGCTTGATTCCCAAGATTCTTTTGGCTTCGGCCACATGGTCCGGATCAACTTCTTCTTCGCCAAAGAGTTTTTGAAGGACCTCCCCGGTTGTCTCTATGTTGTATGAATGTTCCACATGTTTTTTCCGGTGGGAAGTCTATCTCCAAAGCTTTTGCCATCCCTTTTTGATTGGGGAACGGTCTCCTCTTGTCAAAGACTTCTCCAAAATCAAGTGGGATCCAATCCATTTGCTCGAACTCCATTAGTGGCTTCGCGCTTGACATAGTTCTTTCATTTGCTTTCCTTGTCTCGGCATGATCACTCTCCGGGATAGTTCTAGTTTCCTCATGTTTGGCTTCTTCAACCTTTTCAGGGCTTGGTTCCTCTTTATTCTCTTCCGAAGCCGTATTTCTAAAAATTGCAGCAAGGGGTGCCACACTTGTGTCGCATTCCGGCTTTCCCGAAAGTCGTATTTCCCAATCTCTTCGCATGGCTGCTGCTTTACTTATTTTTTGTAGAAGTTTGGCAGCTTCCGTGAGTGTTTTCTCCATGAGATCCCCTCCTGCACACATTTGAACGCATTCCATGCAACTAGGGATTAGGGAAAAAAAGAATGTATGCAATAGTACGTCACCCGGGAATCCGAGTCTTGGTCCTTGTTCAACTAGTTCATTGAGTCGATTCCACGCTTGATCAATCCCCTCTTCTTTTCCTTGCTTGAAAGTCATCACTTGCATCCTTACATGTTGAATCTTGGTTATAGGGAAGAACTTGGCACAAAATTTCTTCACCAATTGCTCCCAATTTCCCTCGGCTTCGAAGGACGCAAATGAATGCCACTTTGTTGCTTCATTGGCAAGTGAGTAAGGAAAAAGATTCCATTTAAACCAAGTGTCGGGAACTCCCTTTTGTCGCACCGTATTGCACAATGTCATGAAGCGCTGGATATGTCTATATGGATTGTCCGTCTCCACCCCTCGAAACGGATTAGTTGCTGCCATCTTGATGATTTGAACTCTGATTTCGTACCTTGTCGCTTCGAGAATCAAATCCGACTCTTGTACCTTGATGTCCTCACATCGAGGGCTAGCATAGTCTCTTAGCGATTTTTTCGGTTCCTCCAAAGGATTTCCAACGAACGCCATCTAGACAATCAAAAACATAAAACAAAAGAGTGTGTTTTTCTAGAACACAAAGGTTAGGTGTTAGTAATCAACAAAATCAATGAGAGATTAAACGAAGTAAACTGGCTTGCTCCCCGGCAACGGCGCCAGAAAAAGGGGCTTGTTGATGGTTCAAAACCGCGTTCAACTTCACCGCAAGTACACGGAGTGACTTGGTGCCTTTTTCACCAAGGGAGGGGACCCCTAGGTTCTTGTCAATCCACGGAGCAAGGGAATTACTTGCGTTTAACCTAACACTAACTTAGTTGATTAAGGACTTTATGATGTAAAGATTAATCTATAAAGTAAAGACAAACTAACCCTAGATTATGTTAAAGAGAAAGAGAAAGGTGGTTCACGAGTATGAAAGACGTATGCCCATGGAGTCTAGGTACTTGAGATGCAATCACCCAAAACATGGTAAAACCCCGATCCAATCTATCTAGGATGTGAACAAAGAGTTAAGTGTTTGCCTTCCCTCGTACTAGTCACTACGCGAAGGTAATCGTCTCTAAACCTAATGAACATGGTATGTTGACGTGATCTACGGGAGCAACCCCGATGGCAATGGTAGCTAACCTTAAACATTAAGCATCATCAACATGAAGGTATGATAGATAAAGATCCAAACAAGAGAGTGGGTGACTACATGTCAAGATCCATTACAACTCCATGGACAAACGATTACTTTACCCCATCACGCTAGGCATGGCACCGTTGAGCATGGTGGATGCCTCCGATGGAGTCCGTCTCTCGGTGTCTTTCAACCTTGGCGGCGCGGTGGCAAGGCCTCGGCATCCTCCTTCCTCGTGGTGGCCTCCGTTGACCTAGGTGATGATCCTCTTGAATCTTCACCCTCTCGATCAACCCTCTTCCTTGTGTTTGATCTCCCGAGACTTCTCTGGTCGTCTTTCGCGAATGTCTCTCTCCCCCGAACAATTAGGGTTCTGCGAACTTATCACCGAAGAAAGGCGGCGGCGAACCGACGTGGAAAGGTGGTGTGACAGAACCGTCCAAATTAATTCTGATTTAACACACAAACCATCCACTTGGTCACTATGCGTCAAATAAGAGTTAACTTGTCGATATCTGCCGGGTCAAGCCCAGTAAATCACTTATAACACAGGATCGAAGATTGTACACTAAGACTCACACGACGGCGAGTTCAGAGATAATTAAAACAACCTTAACACATCATATTCATCAATTATTTATTATTACAAAACCAGTTCCCTACAGGAAAGTAAACTGTTCAGAGTTTGAAAACTCAGCGGAAATAAAATACTAATCGTCATAAGCAACATCACGGGAGGCCATCCCTGATATCACTAAGCACGGTCATCTTCCCACTCACTTCCCAAAGGGTGGGAGAGAACCAGTCCACGAATAGCATCAACACATCAACACCTGCAAAAAGGTATCAACAAAGCAAGGCTGAGTATACTAATACTCAGCAAGACTTAACCGTCGGGTGATGGGAAATCACCAACTCTCTAGACATGCAAAGCTTTATGGCTAGTGGGTTTATTTTGCTGAAAAGCAACAAAGAGTATGTCCTTACTTTCAAGTTTTAGCTCAAAATTCTAGTTAATTATCCATTACTAGGTAAGCAACTACACAAGCATAAGTTGTGCAAACAATTAAGCATACAACAATATTCTTCTCAATTCCATCATTAAGGGACATAGAGTGTATGGATAAGCAATCTCGGATAACGGTGAGAGGCTGACGATCGATTGATTAATAACCTTGCAAGGTGGACCTAAACACACGGGAGAATGCATACCCCATCATAATGACCACAGCCCCTACAGGGCGGGGTATGCACCAACCAGGCGGTTCCCAATCATCCTCGGTTCAGGATCAATGTCCACAGTCCCTGGTACAGTTGGTCAAGTCACGGACTTACATCTTTTGCCGCCCGGATCCACACATGCACCACTCTCATGAACCTGGGGACTACTCCCGGGGTAGTGGTAGAGAGTTCCCTTACCAGATCAAAAAGGTACTAGGCTTACCAGTCCCATTCCCGGCAAATGCTTAGTACGTTCAAACGCTTAACCACAGACCTACTTGGCCGGAGTCGGTCCCATGCTCTTACCACATGAGCGAGTAGGTTCAACAATCTTATGATTCCAACATAAGAGACCTATAACTCGCGAGTGACGAACATCACTCGACTTCTACCGGGTCCTTAGAGCATGGCAACTAGCGACTTATCAACTAGTATTTGAACATAGGGACCTAAGATCATGCATCTAGGGTTTCAATTTAACTCCTGAAACATAAATGCATAATCATAACAAAGATAGTTGCATAAGTTGAAAACATAGGTTATGCTCCGGGGCTTGCCTTCACTTAGCAAAGTTAGTTGGAGATCCTCTGAACTCGGTTCGGGTCTTGTTGTACAACCAACATGTTCACCTCCTCCTTCAACTAGCTCTCCTTCAGCTTCCGACACCAACGCGTAGCTCTTGATCGGATGTTCTACACGACATGCACATGCATAACTTTAAGTGTTCGTTTTTAAGAAGGAAGAACTTAGTTCATATTTAAAGGATAAACATGGGGTGTATTGTTGGGCACATTCACCTGGATAAGAATATATCCAGCATACTCTTCCTTAATTAAGGAATTGTATGTTTGTTATTTATCTTTCTTATTCGATGGTGATTGTGTGCATATCTAAATTAATTAACTTATTTTACTTCACCAAAATAAATGGTGTTGTTCATGGTGTACTCTGGTGAAGCTTTGTGATTCAAATTTGCATCACATTAAAGGTGATTTCTGATTTCTCTTTTATTTCTCTTATTAAACTTGATTTACTTTGAAAATTAATTCTGAATGTTTCACACATAAACAAACAGAGACAACATTAACACAAGCACATTCCATGGCAACAAAGCTACTGCCCAAAATTTAGATCAAACTAAGCTTTATGCTGCACATGAAAAATCTAACAAGGTCTAGCTGCCATAAACATGATCTATTTATTCAGAGAGATCTACACATGATATAGCTTCAATAAATTACACAGAGCATAAACATAGCATCACTGAGCTACTCACAAAAATTTAGATTAAACCAATCTATAGATCTAGCATGAAAATTACAACACTAAAACACTGCTGAAAAGATAAATAAATCATACTGCACATATAAGCATGCATTGGGGCTACAACTTTTACCACAGCTATAACTTGATAAAACAAGGCTACACAAGAATTACCATGGCCAGAAACTAATTGCAACAGGGTCTATTAAAAAGGCTCAAATTAAAGACCTAAATTAATTAGAGCTAGATAAACATGGTAACAGTTGCTCATAAATTAACCATAGCTTTATCTAGGCATATATAGACTACTGCAAAAAGATTAGATTTATTTGCTTAACAAAATATTTAAAACCAAACAGGAACTTAAAAGCTGTCATATATCAAAATTAAATCATAAACAAAGATATATAACAGATCTATGTGCAATATTTTTACACAAGAGCAATCCTATCAAGACTAACAACATATTAAAATTTCACAAGCAGATCAGTTATAGATTTCAAATAATTGCAAATCTATTCAAACTGATCAATTCAAAATTATTTAAAATCTAGAAAGAAATTTACAAAATTCCTTTCTAGAAAAGTTGCATCTGTTCATGTAGATCACAGAACATTTGGATTTGCATTTTTTCGATTTTTATTTGATTTTCTATGCATTTTACAAGATCTCAGAGATTTAAAACAAAATCTATAGAATCTATTTTCATGCACGTCCTTTATCAGAAAACTTGTTCACACCCATGCCCTTCTCTTTTCACATAGGTCCCTGCATTTACAGATTTCACCCCGGGAAGATCTACATCTTCACAAATCCGAGCTCGGTTGCGGTCGGCGGCGGGGATGGCCGGCTTCCGGCTCACCGGCGGCGAACATGGGCGGGGAAAAGGGCGGAGGAGGGCACGGTGATCACCTTGGGCCTGATCCTGGGCTTGAACGGGGCGGAGAGACGGCCGGCGGTGGTGTTCGGCGGCGGCGCAGATCTCCGGCCGCTGCAGACGCTTCTCCGGTGAGCTGGCCGGCGATGCTCGTCCACACGTGGCCCCGGGAGCTTCTGCGTGGGCTTGTGGTGCCGTTCGTGTGCTCGGGCGGAAACGAAGTGGCTCGGGAGCAAGGGCTCACCGGCGGCGTAGAGCTTCAGCCGCGGCGGGCATGTCTCCGGCGAGCAGGGCGACCGGACACGGCAATGTGCGCCCGTGGAAGCTGCTGGTGGGTCGTGTGGTCCTGCACAGGGGCTTGGACGGTTTCGAGAGGGAGTGGGCGAGGCAGCTCGGCGACGGCGCTCCGGCGGCACTCCGCGGCAGCCTGGCGGCGCTGGAGCGGTGGCGCGGCGAGCTCAGGGGAGCTTTCCCTTTTATACGCGGGCGCGACGTGCAGTGGTGCTGCCACGGGACACTGGCATGTTGGCCAGCTCGACTCAGACGAGGGGGAGGGCGTGGCACAGCACGGGGGCGTGCATGGCGGCCAGGACGGCGGCGGCTCGGCGCGTGGCGACGGCACAGGGCATTGCGCGACGCGTGGGTGGCCAAGTGGCATGGGGAACCTCGGGCAGCGCGTGCATATGATGGCGCGGGACCTACCTCGGCGTGCGGGCCAAGGTCACGGACGGGGAGGGTGCACGGCACGTGCGGCGCACGGGCGCCGGGCGCGGTCTGTGGTGCGACGTCGCGGTCGTGGGCGCGCGCACGAGCGGCGGTTGCAGCGTCCTGCTTCGGGTTAGGGTGGTTTGACCGGCCGGGAAAATTCAAAACCACAACTAACTCAAATTTTGGCCAATAGAAAAGTTGTAGAGGAGATTACCCTCTACAAGTTTTGCAAAGATTGACCAGTGGAAATCTTCACAGTTTGAGCAGAAACTCGACTTGAAAATCAGGATTTTCTCGGCGCAGTCAAAGCAGTGCTCTGGCGTTGACCAAGTTTTTGAGGTTCTTCCACTCAAATTTGAAAATTCGCCAATTAGAGAAAATGTGTCCCATGAAAATCTACACAACTTTTGTATTGGCCGATTTTTCAGTGTTTTGGGAATTTTCGAAGATTTGAGCAAAGTTCTAGAGATTGATACATGAACAAAGGGCTTTGACTTTGATAAAGGGGTTTGACTTCAAGATTTGAGGACTTTTCATTCAAGAACTCAATGTCCATCCAAAAGATGAAATGTTAGGCTTGAGGAAACCATCAACTCTCACATTGGTAGATTTTTGAGTTGCTAAGCAAAATCTTGAAATATTGGTGAACTCATCAAAGGTACTTATAAAACTCCTTTAGAGAAGTTGACCAAACATGATGGGGTTAAACTCCTTCTTTAATCCTTAATTTCCAAAAGTGTCAAACTTCAATGTTATGTTCTTGAATCTTCGTGACAACTTCCAGACTGAAAAAAGTTTAAGCTCTGAGTGAAATTTGATCTCAGGGCCAAACTAAACTTTGCTCCTAATGGTGTTTTCACCAAACGTTCTTTACTTTTCCTTTAACACCATTAGCTTTATGTTAACTCCTTGATTAAAAAGAGATAAACACCTGGGGTGTTACAGGTGGTGGGCCGGCCGGCCTGGCCCATTCCCGGCCCGGTTCGCCTCTGTCTTTTGCCACGTGTCATTTCTTGCACTTTGGGGTTTTACCTCATTCGGATGTGGGCTTTGGATGTCGTTATCTCCGCGACCAAGTTAAGGGGTCTTCACGCATGATCTTCCGGTCTTTTCATCTTGGTCCTCGAAGATTCTTCATTGAAGCACGTTGGTCCTTGCCACCTTTGGAGTCAAGTTCACGCACGGTCGGAGTCTCTTGATCATCATGTAAATCGTCCTCCGAACCGTGTACATCTCTTCTCATTTAGTGCATGAATTCTAGTGTAAACATTATACTCCAAAACACACATCCAACGATGAACTTGTTATATCATTAGTATGCCTAGTGGCGGGTTAGTTCCAAAATGAAATCCAAACTATAACATAATAAGTGTTCTTGGTTGACGGAAATCGACCGCCAACAAGGTGTTCACCTAGGCGTGCGTGCGGGTGTCGTCGTGCGTGCCAGCTCGGTGGTGCGGCCGTCCCGTCGGGCGCGCGCGTGGCTGCAGCGCGGTGCGATCCGGTGCGGCTACACCGGGTCAAAGCAGGGGAAGGGGAACAGGACGACGCGCGGGCCCCTCACGTCAGTGAGAGAGAAACGATAAAAGGCCGGCGGGCGGAGATGGGCCGGATGATGGGCCGGATGGTTGGGCTGCGCGAGAATGAAAGGGTGTTGGTTGATCTTGGGTTGAGAGATGGAGGGGTACCGGTAGACTTCAACGAAGGTTTGCAGGCCCAAAGTTAGAGTTAGCTTTTTAATATTATTTTGAATTTATATTTAAACTTCACTATTTGAATTTGAACTATTTCAAATTCAAAACACACTCAAATAATTCCAAATAAAATCCATAAAATCCAAATCACATATTTATACCATAATTTGAATTTATATTTTATATTTAGGTTTTATTTATATAGAATTTAGGAGAGAGGCTAGAATGGGGTTTGAAATTCGGTGGCACTCATCAATAAATAAAAAGATTTAAATTCTTCAAATTTTCACACCATACAAAAATCCGGGTTGTTACATTCTCCCACACCATAGAGAATCTCGTCCCCGAGATTAAGCTTCATCCTCTCCCTCGAAGAAGTGAGGGAACTCTCTCCTGAGGTCAGCTTCTTTCTCCGACGCTGCTTCTCGCTCTGTATGGTGGCTCCACAACACTTTGCAGTAGGGAATAGTGGTCCTTCTGGTTTCTTTTGTCGCTTGGTCCAAGATCTTCTCAGGGTACTCTGCATACTCCAGTGTGTTCTGCAGGTCTAGTATCTCGATAGGAACTTGCTTCGCTTCCACTGCCTTCTCACTCTTCTTCAGTTGTGACACGTGGAACACGGGGGTGCACTGCTGACAACTCCTCTGGTAGGGCTAGTTGGTAGGAGAGCTTCCCAACTCTTCCGGTGATGTGGTAAGGTCCCACGTACCTCGGGGCAAGCTTCCCTTTCACTGCAAACCTATTGGTTCCTTGCATAGGCAACATTTTCAAGTAGACGTAGTCTCCTGCTGCAAAGGACAAGTCCGTCCTATGGCGGTCAGCATAGCTCTTCTGTCGACTCTGAGCAATCCTCAAGTTCTCTCGGACTTTCTCCACTTTCTCTTCTGCCTCCTTTATGATATCTGGACCAAAGGTCATCCTCTCTCCAACTTCTGACCACATCAGGGGTGTCCTACACTTCCTTCCGTAGAGTGCTTTAAAGGGTGACATTTGGAGACTTGCCTGGTAGATGTTGTTGTACGAGAACTCTGCATAGGACAAACTGCTCTCCCAATCAGTGTCGTAGGTGAGGGCACAAGCTCTAAGCATATCCTCCAAGGTCCGGTTGACTCTCTCGATCTATCCATCAAGCTAAGGGTGGTATGCTGTGTTGTAGCTAAGTGTGGTTCCCATCCTCTTGTGAAAGCTCTTCTAGAACCTGGCCACGAATTGTGGTCCTCTATCTGGCACTATACCCCTCGGGGTTCCGTGTAGTCTAAGTATGTGATCCACGTACAAGTTTGCCAATTGATCTGTTGCATCTATAACTTTAACTGGCACAAAGTGTGACACCTTGGTCAGTCGGTCCACTATAACCCACACTGAGTCGTGACCTTTAGGTGTATGAGGCAGTCCCACTATGAAATCCATGGAAATATCACCCCACTTCCACTGAGGAATATCCAACGGTTTTAGCAACCCCGCAGGATTCTGGTGTTTGATCTTCACTCGGCTGCAAGTGTCACAACAAGCCACGTTGTAAGCTATGTCCTTCTTCATATCCTTCCACCAAAACCTCTGTTTCAGATCTTGGTACATCTTTGTGTTTCCCGGGTGAATAGAGTACCTTGAATCATGGGCTTCCTTCAAAATCTGGTAATGTAACTCTTTGCTCTTCAGCACACAAATCCAATCTTTCAGCCATACTGTTGCTTGCTCGTCCACCCGGTAATCCTCAGCTCTTCATTTTTCCATCAGTACCTTGAGTTCCCAAATCTCGAGACACCCATCCTGTGCCTTCTGAATCCTTTCCTCCAGGTCGTAAGTGACTTGCAGTTCGTTGAGTTGTCCCTGCTCCACAATCTCAAACTGTAACTGCTCTAGCTCTTCGTGAAGGGCTGGCTGGTCCTGTCTCACCATCAAGTTGTTGCAATAGGTCTTTATGCTCAGTGCATCTGCCACAATGTTTGCTTTTCCTGGGTGGTAGTGAATCTCTAGCTCGTAGTCCTTAATCAGCTCTAACAATCTCCTCTGCCTCATGTTGAACTCCGACTGGGTAAAGAAGTACTTCAGGCTCTTGTGATCGGTATACAGTTCACACTTGTTGTTGTTCAAGTAGTGTCTTCAAATCTCGAGGGCGTCAACAACTGCCGCTAGCTCCAAGTCACGTGTAGGGTAGTTTTCTTCGTGCTTCTTGAGCTGCCTCGATGCGTAAGCAACAACATTTCCTTCCTGCATCAGCACACATCCCAAACCTTGCTTCGAAGCATCACAGTAAACCACGAAATCCTTCTTGATATCTAGCAAGGTAAGTAACAGAGCTGTCGTGGGTCTCTTCATTAGCTCCTAAAAGCTTCTCTCGCTAGCTTCTGGCCACTCAAACTTCTTGTTGTTCTTCAGTAGCTCTGTCATTGGCTTCGCAATCTTGGAGAAGTTTTCAATGAACCTCCTGTAGTAGCCTACCAAACCAAGGAAACTTCTGATATCTGTCACGGTGAGCAGTAGCTCCCACTTAGTCACTGCCTCTACTTTCGAAGGGTCTACTGCAACTCCCTCAGCTGATAACACGTGACCCAAGAAAGCAACTTCTTCCATCCAGAACTCACACTTGCTGAACTTTGCGTACAACTTCTACTGCCTCAGCCTTTCAATCACAATTCGAAGGTGTACTTCATGCTCTTCAGCTGTCTCGGAGAAAATCAGAATATCGTTGGTAAACACTACCACAAACTTGTCCAGTTCCTCCATAAAGACTTTGTTCATCATGTTCATGAAGTAGGCAGGGGTATTGGTCAGCCCGAAAGAAACCACAACAAACTCGTACAAGCCGTACCGAGTGGTGAAAGCTGTCTTTGGAACATCCTGTTCACGAATCTTCATCTGGTAGTACTTGGCCTTTCTCAATCTGCCCAGCAAGTCGCCGATCCTGGGCAAAGGATACCTGTTCTTGGTCATCATGGAGTTGAGAGTCCTGTAGTCCACACACATCCTCTTTGTACCGTCCTTCTTGTCAACAAACAGTACATGTGAACCCCAAGGTGAGGCACTTGGCCTTGTAAATCCTTGCTCCAGTAACTTCTTGAGCTGTTTCTTCAATTCATCCAATTCATCCGCGGAATCCTGTACGGGCTCTTGGCCACTGGTCCTGCCCCTGGCATAAGCTTAATCACAAATTCTATGTCCCGATCTGGTGGTAACTCGGTCAACTCCTCTGGAAACACGTCGGGGTACTCCCTCACCACCGGAATTTCCTCCATACTCTCCCCTTTCATGTTGCACAACATCGGTGTTGTCCTCTGGCTCTGCGGCTTGATCAACACTCTGGCTCCACTGGGGTGCTCCAACTATACGTACACTGGGTTGCAAGATACCAATCCATTGTGTTTTTCCAACCACTCAATACCAAGTATCACGTCGATCCCGGTCGACTCCAGACCTGTCAGGTCTGCCACAAACAACTTCTTCTCGAACACCCTGTTCACTCCTCTACACTCAAGAGTACTTCTCTTCTCTCCTAGCGAAGAGCTAGTTACAATAGGCTGTGGTCTGGGCTTAGTTGGTAATGACCTTTCTTTCACGAACTTTGTAGAAATATACGAAAACTGAGCTCTGGTATCAAACAGAACATTTGCCATAACTGAGTCAACAAGAAACTCACCGAGGGCCACATCAGGTGCTGCGGTAGCCTCCTCTGCTATCAGGTGGTTCAGTCTGCCTCGAGTGGGCAGTGACACGCTCCTCTACTGGTTCTGCTAGGGCTGTCCTCCCTGAGCTGGTCCCTTCGCTGGTGTCTGGTACTGAGTGTTCCTGTTCTGACCTCCTTGCTGTAGCTTCTGGGGGCACACGTTGGACTTGTTGCCCAACTAGCGGCAGTGGTAGCACATGATCTGTGAGCTGTCGTAAGTTGGCGGCTGCTGCGGCCTGGGCTTCCACAATCCTGAACCTCCACTTCCTCCGGCGTGACCTCTGCCCTGCTGAGTGTGCTGAGACAGGTGCTGCTTAGTGAACTGGCGCTGCCTCTGCTGTGGGTACTGCGGCGGTCCTATCCTCTGTCTCTGGTGTGAACCTGAGTGTCCTGCACGGTCAGCACGCTGCCTCTTCTCACCTCGAACCTCCATGTAGTCTAGTCTCGACTTCTCCACAACCAAGGCCTTGCCTACTAGGGTGTGAAGCGTAGCACAGTTGTGAGCGGCCAAGTGGTGCGCCATCCCACAGTGAAGTCCCTTCCAGTACCAGTACACCTTCTTCTTTTCTGTGTTGGAGTCATCTGGTGTGTACCTCATCAGCTCCTGAAAGCAGTTGGTGTACTCCTGCACTAACATCTGGCCCATCTTGAGGTGTCAGAACTCGTCTGCCTTCCTGTCCATAACTACCTCTAGGATGTGGTACTCCCAGATAGCCTCCACAAACTCTACCCACATGATGTGGGTTGGGTCCTCGTGCGAGTCATAGTAGCTGTCCCACCAAGCTCCTGTTGTGCCAATCAGCTAGTGCGCTGCAACTTCTACACTCTCCTCCTCAAAAAGGTTCATGAGCTCCAGCTTCTTCTCAATCTCCCTCAACCAGTTGTCTGCCACAAGTGGGTCTGCTAAGTTGTCAAAGGTCGACGGGTGCATCTTGGAGAATCCCTCCTCTCCCTTCTGCAAGCTCTCTGGCTGGTTCCTAAATTTCCTCCTCTTGTTTTTTTGAACCACTATGTTGGCGATCGTCTGCATCAACTGGGTCTGAAGTGCCATCACTGTTGCTAGGTTGGGTGCCACTGGTTGTTCCTGGTTCGGCTCTGGCTCAGGTTCAGCCTCCTCCTCTGGTTCTTCCTCTTCTGGTTCCTCTGGGTCAGGGTTCACTAGCACATGGCCTCCTTGGCCTCCTCGACCTCCTTGCCCGCCTCGGTGTCCACCTCGGTGTCCACCACGTGGAGCACGGCCTCCACAGCGGCCACGACCTCGTCCACCAACGGGGAGAGGGACGTCCTCCCTGGCAGCCTCCTCAAAATGGCGTAGGAGTCGTCCTGACCTCCTCACCCCTGACATCTGTTCCAAGAATTGAGATCATGAGAAATGAGTTGTCGGAAATTAACTGTAAGGTACTTAAGCAAACAAGGAGTATCTAGCTAACAACAAGCAATTTCACACAAACATTTAAGAAGCATGAACACCGAAAGAAAAAATGATAATTCCAATCACTCATGCAAGATCACCATACAAAAGGTGTGTATCCCGAGGTCTACTCCACAACCTTTGAGATTACACAGAAGCATGAGAGCTACTACACGGTACATAGCGAGTGGCATCTAAACAAGATCATCATGAGGGGCACTACTCTAATAGATCTCATCTGACTCCGCTAATCTCATGATCATCCCCTCAAGGTGCCTGCCTCTGAACTGTAGCTGGTGAGAAAGGTGGTGTCACTGTCTTCGGACTTTGTGGTACCGAGTATTAGGGTGGATCATTAACTCCTGGGTAGTCTGGGATCTCAATCTCTGGTAGGTTGAAGTAGTTCGCCAAACTCTCCAAAGCTCTGTTAATCTTCGGGGTGTCTCCACTGCCTCTCGAGTAAGATGGTTGAACTGGTAGTTGGGTCGGTGGTAACTCGAACGTCTCCGTCCTCAGCTTCAGCCTCTTCTGGAGTGGTGCTAGTGCTGCAACATCCCTGAACTCGGTCACCTGTCTCTGGTTAGAGTCTCTCCATGCTCAGCTAGTACTTCTGGCAGTGTCTGAGCCTCATAGAGTCTACCTCCCAAGTGCCACTGGTGGTTGTAGTTCTGAAGCAACCTCTCCTCGAGTCCCCACACTCTCGTCTGGTAAGTTTGTGCACGCGACTCCCAGTGACTCTACCAAGTACTCCTTCTGTTGGAGCTTCAACATGTCTTCTCTGGCTGCGGCGGCTGACGCTCTCAACACTGACTGTGTAGTTTCAAGTCTTGCTTTCAAGGTGGCGATCTCCATGGCATCCCTCTCTGAACTTGCTCGGGCATCTGCAACTCCCCACTCCACTAGTACACTATTTCTCCTATGAGCCTCATTGAGAAAGAACTCCAAGTCCTTGTTCTCTCTTTCCAACTAAGTGTTTCGTCCCAAGGTGTCGTCCCACTTGCGTCTCAGAAACACGATCTCAGCATCAGCCCAGTAGAGTGCCTAGTCTTGAGCGTGAATGCACCTGCTTGCCATCTGCTCCTTCTCACCCTTGCCCACTATGACCACCCCTGTGTACTCTGTCTAGTCCTTGTTCCACCTGCTGGCGTCGTAGACCGCTGTCGGTAGAACACTGAAAGGTGTATCCTTCAACCTCTGACTAAACTGCTGGCAAACCTCCTTTAGCGCAAGTCGGGCACAACATTGGTGACCTTCCAAAGTCGAGTTGTCGAAGGACGAGACCTTGACCTCCTTGAACTCTGGTACTCGCAGGTCAGCTGGAACCTTCAAGGTCAACACTGTTGGTGACTGGTCAAACTCGGTTGTGGTCTGCCCCTCGTAGAACACCTCACTTGTCTCGACTCCTGCTAACTCCAAGCACTCCTTCAGAATCTTGCAGAACCCTCCGGCCCACTGGTCGTCGGTCTTGAGGGGGATCCACTGCAACTCCTCCATCTGCACATTGTTAGGGAAGTTAGTAAGAGTTAGTAAAGTTAGACAAGGTATTTATATAATAAATTCAAGGGGTTTATATAAAATTAATGGACTGTAGATAAAGCACAAGGAGTTAGGCCTTCCTATTCTATCATCCATTCCTAGGCACGTCCTACGGCCAAGCATGGCTCTGATACCAACTGAAACGAACCGGATTTCCGAGAATGGAAACCTTATCCCTGCACCTCAGTGATAGTCCCAGGAGGCTATAATGTGCAATCCTTGTCTCAGATAGTAACAAATCTATACAAAACAAAAGGAAATATAGAAGATCCACATAATTAATATTATTATAAATAAACATCTGAGTACATCTCATCGGCACATGTCTGGTACAAGTCCAACAGGACTGGATCAAACAGATAAACATCTACGCAGCGGAACTCATGTAGCAAAGTAGACACCATCTCCCATAGGAAGCTCGAGTGTAAAACAAGCCTCAGTCCTCCCATCTGTCGTTCTCGAAGTCGAAGTCGGGCTCCTGGTATGAAAGTTCGTCATCTACTCGATAAGCGAGTACGTCATGTCAGCTTCCCACCAACTCATGTAGCAGAAATGTAGTGTGGTCACCATCTACGAGGAGATCCACACCTCCGAGGCCAATGCCTCTAGGGTCAACACCCCAACCAAGGAAAGTACACCAAAACCCTGGATCTCAACCGAGACACAGCATCCCACTCTCATCTGCGATATGGGGTCACCAACTCCTATCCCCACATTTCAACGGCATCAAGTCAGGCTCACACACTTGGGGGAGAGAAGCAGCACAAGAAGAGACTAGCCAGAGTAACAGATCAAAGGGTTGTCCATACCAGTGGACACGGACTAGCTATAGGTTTAACACTCTGCAGAGGTTGTACAACTAGACCCGCTGGATAGGGCAGAAACGGATGCCTCCATTCCACATCCCTACCTAACGACCGGAGACCTAGCAGTGGATAGCACTCTCCTGCCTCTCTGAGCCTGACTCATCCTGAACTGGGGCGCGAAACTTGCCAGCAGGGCCTCGAAGCTGTGAAACCTTCGCCGAAGGAGCCGGGGCGACGTCTACTCGGGGGGTAAAACCCGACCCCCTTTCACGATCACACCGATCCACCGACAAGCTGAATGCTATCCACCAACTAGTTCTCAGACTGAACCCCGCCCATACATGAGCGAACGGTTTTTACAAAAATAGTCCAAAGATACACAGTTAAACTGTCGATCGGTCCTTAATTGCGAGGAGCGAGCACTCACCAACTCCATCCGAACGACACACCGCTAGGGCGGGAGGCCAGGTCGCATCTCCCCTAGACAGGCATTCACAAGTAACCAAAGCGGCTCGCTCCCGCGGTAACATGTCAAGGATACACACACACCCAAAACTCACACCAGAATACTGAGATATCCCAATCTCAGTCCAAACCAGAGATCCATCCATATCAAAGGGTAAAATATATGGATAGTAAATATCGGGAACATATAATACAAGACAAGGCATGGCTAAAAGATTGTTTATGCATTTCAATAATCCAAAGTATAATAAATAATGCACTAGCAACTAATTAGCATGCATGGATTCTATATGGTTAGGAGTGACATGACACCTGGTTGGCGTCCGTAGTCCAGGTCCTGGTTGTAGTCGGGGTCGAACTCCTCCTCTGGCTCATAGCTCGAGTCTGCTCAGCACGAGACACAAGACGCTAAATTACCGACAAGCATCTAGGCATAAATCCGAAGAAACCCAATTTTAAAAGATCCAAAAAGACCCAAACTATCTACAAACAGCACCGGCTCGATTTTAGAAAAATAATGAAACTGGTTTCGTATTTTTTCAGAGTTATAAATAATTAGTTATGAATTTTCAAAGGTTAAAGGATTTATAAAATAATTACAAAATCATTTAATAAATAGAAAAGGATTTTTATTTAAAATACTCGGATGACGTCAGCATGACATCAGCCATTCTGGGTTAGTGGGCCGTTAATGGGCCGAAAGTGTTAGTGGGCCGAAATCGGCCCATTGGACCTAGCCCATAAGGGCCCAGTGGACTATTCCAGAAAACCCCCTCGAACTCTACTTCACAACACAGAGTTAGGCGGGTTGTTTTGGGCCTTAATGGGCTAAGGCCCACACACCAGCCCGTCGAGTGTTATCACGCGAAGAAGTCCGGGAAAGGTCCCTGGACTTCGTAGGCTTGAGCACCGGCACTCCCAGAGCTCTGCTAGGGTTCGCCTGTGCTCCCTGCCCGTGGCGCGACGGCGGCGCGGCACGCGGCCGGCTCGGCGTGCAGTGCGTCGGCAACGGCGACAACGGAAACAAGGAAAAAGGCGGCGCGGCGAAACGTGATCAGCTCAGTTAGCTCCCTTGCGTGGCCAGGGCTCGAGTCGACACCACAACGGCCATCACCTGGGGTGGCGCGGCGAGGTGAAGCTCACCCGCAGCGACACGGCCGGCTTAGCGTCCCGCGTAGTTCCAAATCAGGTGCTGGGGTGCACGTGTGTCTGGACACCAGCAAGCGAGCACGCACGCGAGGTTAGAGTGGCACAACACGCTCGCACGTGGACGCGCAGGGCACGGGGGGTCCGTGACGTGGCACGGCGACCACGGCGGCGGCGCGTGAAAAGTTAGGGGTCAACAGCCAGGCCAGCACGTGCGTGGGTGCACAGCGGCGACGATAGGCATGGGTTCCTGCATAAAAGGCGGTGCGGGTCGAAGCCTGGTCACAGAACACGGCGAGCACATGGCTCAGTTGCACGACGCGGCGACCGGCATGACGCATCGCAGGGGTGCACTCCGATCCAACACAGGCAGACCAAGGGGGAGGTAAGAGAGAAGCGGTGGCATTCTCACATTAGGGCGACGGTGTAGGCGTAGCAGGGGTGCCGAAGGCTGCCGGTGCGGCGATGAAGTACACAGCGGCGCAGCGTCGGCTCTGCTCCGGCTCCGGCTTGATGCGGACGGCCTCCTCCTCCGCACGGACGGCTTCGGTCTTGGCGGGTGCGGCTCCGGCGCACCGGCGGCGACGCGGTGCTCGCCTTTCCTTCTCCTCTCCTCCTTCCCCTTTCACTTCTCCTCTTCTTCTTCTCTCGGCGGCGGAACAGGGGAAAGGAAAGGGGGAACTCCCCAATTGAGCGAGCAGTGGCCAATTGGGGCTTGGCCTCTACGGTATAGGTGAGCAGGGTCAAGAAGGACTGGGGACCGGCTTGAGATGCGGCTGTCCCCACCTTGCCTTGGCGGCGAAGGCGCAGTGCGGCAGCTGATTGGAGGACACGACCTGGCATGCGGGAAAAGGTGTGGCAATGGCAAAGAAGTGAATAGCGGGGCGGAGTGCACGAGGTGCTCACCTAGGCGTGTGTGCGGGCCCCGGTGTGCGTGCCAGCTCGGCGGCGCGGCCGTCCCGTCGGGCGCGCGCCCGGCCGAGGCGCGGTGCGATACGGTGCGGCTGCACTGAGTCAAAGCAGGGGAAGGGGAAAGGGATGACGCGCGTGCCCCTCGCGTCAGTGAGAGAGAAACGATAAGAGGCCGACGGGCGGAGATGGGCCGGATGGTTGGGCTGCGCGAGAAAGAAAGGGTGTTGGCTGATCTTGGGCTGAGAGATGGAGGGGTACCGGTAGACTTGAACGAAGGTTAGCAGGCCCAAAGTTAGAGTAAGCTTTTGAAAATAGTTTTGAATTTATATTTAGACTTTACTATTTGTATTTGAACTATTTCAAATTCAAAACACACTCAAATAATTCCAAATAAAATCCATAAAATCCAAATCACATATTTATACCATAATTTGATTTTATATTTTATATTTAGGTTTTATTTATATAGAATTTAGGAGAGAGGCTAGAATAGGGTTTGAAATTGGGTGGCACTCATCAATAAATAAAATGTTTTAAATTCTTCAAATTTTCACTCCATACAAAAATTCGGGATGTTACACAAACACTACAGACCCCCTCGGCCCCTCTCGGCCTCTCCCTCTCCCCCTCTCCAAACCCTAGCTGCCACCGTGGGTGCCTCTTTGACGACACCCACCACCTGGCCAGATCCGCACATCCACGAGGCACGATGCCCCGGTCGGGTCCGTGCCTCGATGATGCACAACAGCTCGGCCGGGTCTGCGCGTCAACGATGCACGACGCCCCGGCCGGGTCCGCACCTCGACAACACACGACGCCCCGGTCGGGTCCGTACCTCGACGACACACGATGCCGCGCCGGGTTCTGCTTCCTCGACGACTCTATCGGTTCTGCTTCCTCGCCGTCACCACTAGGACCTAGATCTGCTACGCCGACGCCAATGCCGACCTGATCCCGCTACCACATCGACGAAGTATGGTAAAGACTCGACGTAGTGCTGTATCAGGTAAGCCAAATCCCTACAACGTCGACGGGTGGATTAGTGTTTGAGCTCGAGGTCACTAGAATTTCTCTGCTCTAGTACATTCGTGATAAAGGGTTAGGATTGAGATGCGTGGATTAGTGTTTGGAGCTCGAGCTGGATTAGGGTTTCGAGCTCGAGGTGGATTAGGGTTCGGATTTGAATATGATTACCGTGTCCCACACTCTGTTAGGGTTTGGAGCTACTGATTGCCTTTCAGTGAGAGCACACCTAAGATGATGAATGGAACCGTGCAACTTCAAAGTTATTAATCATGGATGCTCTTTTTGCATATCACTAGTAACTTAGATGTGCTTGAGAGTTTCTACAATCTTTGCATCCTGCATTATTGCTACCATCTGCTGCTAAATTTACTACTGTACTTACATAATTCTGTGCGCTGGTATTACCCAATTAAAAAGTTGAAATGCTACATCTGCACTGGTGTGGTTACTATTTCTAGAGATTATACCTACTGTAATTATGCATCTCTGCTTCTGTAACTTGCAATTATTTAAATCATTGTAGATTTTAAAATTAAAGTCTATTTGACAATGGCATGCTGGTTCCAAAGTAACATAGGTCTGCAGTAATATCTTGTCAACCCAACAGTACTTTCAGATCTGAAGTTATAATATTGAATTAAATGGTGATTAAGGCATGACTCTTCGTTGCAATTTCCACATTAGCTCCTCTGATTTTAGTGTCCAGCATCGGATTTGGTGTTTTGGTTTGGTGCCAAACTAGCCAGCTATGGCAAAAACTGGATAGGCAGGATATATAACATTGTTGATAGATATGATTAGCAGCCACGGTTTGATTTGATATCTGTATCCAACTTTGTTGTATTTAGGCACATCTATCACTTTAATTACATGAGAGGTCTGATTTTCTGTGATCTATCACTTTAATTGCATGAGAGATCTATCACTTTGTTGTTAGGAGGTGTTATTAAATAGAATTTCCATCAATGCAACATCCTGACCTGCCCTGTGTGATTTCATGTGTAAGAAACTTCAACATGTGAGTACTAGAGGCAGCGGAACAACAATATAGCAGATATTAAAAGAAGATTTGAAGAACTTGGCCTCCCAGCAAGTGTAAATTCAGTTCAAAATGAATCAGCCCCTTCAAGGGGAAATAGGAAAGCGGTACAGGGTAGACGTGCTGAAGGTACAGATGATTCGGAGTATCTCCCTAAAGCTGAGGAGCAGGTTTAGGGAGACAGTGATGATGATGCAACATTAGACAAGGAGCTTGTTCCCCTCATGGTGAATGAGGTACCTAGGGATGGGATGCACAATTGCATGGTGTACTACTATAGTAGCATTTCCTTGTTTTACATGGTTTTCTAATTCAATCACATGTTTTCTCCTACTGTAGGCTCCTCATAGAAAACATGAACGAAATACCATCTCCTCAAGGCGGCTAAGACGTAAAGAAGAAATGCCGCCGGGAGGTGCAAGATCAAGTAAGCGAGTGAGGCTTACTCCTCCAAATGAGTGACCTGCTAAAGATATACCACTTGATGGAGCAACGCAAGCTAAGAGAGCCAGGCAAACTGCTTCAAATGAGAGACCTCGTGGCGTCACCACATGATCCTCCCCCACAAGGCAGCAGCCAAGTGAATCAATGGATCAAGTTCAGCAAGATTTTCCTACTGGAGGAGAAGATGACAATGGTCAACTGTGACAACCCCACCAGGTATTACATCAGCACAGTCCAAGAGAGTACATAAATGACTGGTGCTACGATCAGGATTATGACAATGATGGGGTCTTGGTGGAGAACATGAGGAGCACCGTGAGGGACAAGAAGATGAACACCATTCAGAACAGACGCAAATGGGTCTGGAAGGTAAATGTCATTTGCATTTAAATTATGCAATTTAGATCCACTACCAATATTTAAGGAGTACTAACATTCTAAACTTTTGTTATTTTGTAGTGCCTGCCCAAAGAGCTCCAAGAAGGCCTAGGCCACCAACAAGGGGTATCTTACTTGATAGGATGACGAGAGCGATGAAGAAGAAGGTGCCCATATGTATTGCTGATGGGTGCAAAAGGCCACATGACCCTGTGCAAGCTGCTAAATTTGCTTCTGAGGCTGGTGTCATTGTTAGGGATTCCATTCCTGTCCTAACCCATTGGAAACATTACAAACAAGATAAAAACCTTATTGATGGCTTTGTTGGACGGTTAAGTGTAAGTTCCTCTATACTATGTACGTGTTACATTTAACTGTGAGGTTGATCATCTTCTGCAACTAATGAATGATCTATATCAATAATTTTCAGGGAAGGCTGGCCATTGACTTCAATCAACAACCAACTAAGGATGCTTGCTATAATGTTCTCCAGTCTACTGTAAAGAAAAGGCGCTATATTTTGAAGAAAACCTACTTCACCAGCATCCCAATTGACCAGATCAGAACCACCTCTCTTGTACCTTACATGACTGATGCACAGTGGAATGAATTGGTTCAGAAATGGTCAGATCCAAAAAACATGGTATGTCCTATCTGCTGAACTCCTCAGCTACATATTGATTCAATGTAAATTAAAGTGTGTACAAAAAACTGCTTCAGAAGTGTCTTTTTGTTTATACACATGAATGCATAATTTTATTGAGGTAAATGTGCAAGGTTGTGACTTGTGAAAGTTCTCTGATTTATTTGAATTAGTCTATTCTCTTCTGGACTCAATTGTTAGTTGATTGCTTTGAAATGAACTTCTGTACTAGTGCCTTTTTGTTTATACACTTGATGTGAACTTCTGTACTAGTGTGGAAACTGAGATGGCTTGAAATGTGCTTCTGTACTATTGTCTTTTTTTTATACACATGAACTTTTGTACTAGTTTGGAAACTGGGATGGCTTGAAATGAACTTCTGTACTAGTGTCTTTTTGTATATACACATGAATGCATGATTTTATTGAAGTAAATGTGTAAGGCTATGACCTGTGAAAGTTCTCTGATTTATTTGAATTAGTCTATTCTCTTCTGGACTTAATTGTTAGAGCATCTCCAGCAATAGCCCCTAAATAGAGCCCCTACTTCTCTGAGTAGGGGCTCCCCCAACTTTTTGGGGCTGCATTTTTCAACCTCAACTCCAGCAATGACCCCTACTCCACACCCCGTACAATTGACATGACATATGGGACCCACCTGTCGGTCTCCTCTCTCTCACTTCCTCCAAATCCCAATCTCATCTTCCTCTACTCGTCTCTCTCCCGCACGCCCCGTGGATGCTGAGGCGGAAGGCCGCGCGGGGAGGGCCGACCGGCCAGTTGCGCTCGCCGGCGTCGGATCCCCCTGCTCCGACGGTGGAGGAGGGAGCAGAGAAGGTCGGCGCTCGCCTCCCGCAGTGTTGCCCACCGGAGAGGGATGGAGAGAAGGGAAGCAGACGGAGGGACGCGGAGGGAGCTCGACCTCCGGCCGCGCGGAGGCGACGGCGTGGAGGGAGCTCGTCTTCCGGCCGCGTGTGGAGGGAGCTGAAGGACCGAATCAGGCGACCAGAGGGGGGGAGTGAATGGGAGCCGATAAAAATTCTTCCCTAATGTCGAACTCGGCCTATACCCTGATTGCCACTCCACGAATCCGTGCACACAAGTGAAGCTACAAACAAGGCATACACAAGCCTAGAGGATCAACCAAGAAGCCTAGGAGCAAAGAGCGGAAGCACCGGACAAGAATCAAAGCACTCGGTCAATTCTGGAAACGACCAGTGCGGACCGTCCGGCAGGCACGGGCGGACTGTCCGCGGGTGTACGGCGAACTGTCCGGACCTGCCCTGCAGACTGTCTGAAAAAACCACCAGAGCTACCAGAGATGCACCCCGAAAATACGGATTGTCCGTGGAGGACCCGCGGACCGTCCGCCAGAAAATCGTCCACGCGGACTGTCTGTGAGCCCCTCGCGGACTGTCCGCCAAACCTCTTGCAACCAAACCCTAGGACTAAAACGGATCGAAACGAAGACGCGCAAGAACACGAAGAACACGGGACGAACCCTAGCTCACGCGGACTGTCCGCGGCTAACTTGCGGACTGTCTGCACCACGCGGACAGAGCAAAAAATGCCCAACCCCGCGAGGTCAACTCCAAGAACTCATCACCGAATCTCCCAAACGGTAGAAGCTCTAGAGACAAGACTTTGGGGAGATGATATGCGTCCCACAAGGATGCTATGCCCCAAAAATCTCAACCTCTAACTCCCTAAATCACCGGGAATTGCGGATCACACAAGCAACCACCAAGAACACGAACTCCGGCCAAAAACTCACGAATCGAAGGCTCTACACGGGGTTTGAGGGGTCAAGATCATACACAAACATACGCAAGGCATCCACCCATGATCCGCTCAAAGAAATCCGTGAAGAAATGCCTCCAAACTCACAAATCGAGCGAAGAACGAAAACTCCCAAAAATAGCCCCAAAAATGACACGAAAATCACAAAGGACTAGGAGATCACCGGGACGCCGAATGCTTCCATACATCCAGAGGTCAGAGTCTGTACAAGAATCTAGCCTTAGGAATCCAGAGGAAAATGAAGCAGTCCAGAAAAATCTACCGGGGGAGAAAGCCCTAGGAAGCAAGAGAGAGAGATGCCATCCACCTCTCCGCTATTTATATGAAGTCCATCGGAGGGAGATAAATGACCACGCTACCCCTACTGCATAAATGAAGATACAACCCCTCAGGGGCATTTTGGTCAAGACTTCATCGGACGGACATGCTTCCACCGCGGTTTCGCTTCACCTCGACGCAAACCCCGCGATCACGCCATGTGCCCTCCGCCTCGAAGCTTCCCGAAGCTCCCGGATCACCGTCTCCGTCGCCTCGGGCCTCCGGGCTTGGTTTTGTGGCCCAAACCAAGAAACCGTCCACCTGATGGTTTTGTGGGCAAACCACCAAACCCCGTGTGCAAGCTTCGGGCTTCAACCGCTACCTTGCACCGGCCCATGTTCACGACTTCAGCTCGCCAGTCTTGCACCGCACGGCTCGCACTTGACCCCATCGGCCACCGGGTCCATCGAACCAAGCCTACTTGCCACCCCATCACCCGGAGGCCGCCACGGCTCAGGCCTTTCGCGCTTGTTCTTCACCTGCACCCACAAGAGTTAAGCCGCAACCTGTACCTGCACACTTAGCCAAGCATCAGTCCACACAACGTTGTCAATCACTCATCACTAAGGAGCGACCCTCCACTGGTCCTTAATCTCCCCCTTGATGAGCGCATTGACAACACCCATAGTAACCATCAGAGAGAAAAAGAAAAGAAAACAACACATCCTCCAAGCAAGTGATCCAAAGCCAAAGAACAAGCGAAAACAAGATCACCCGCCAATCCAAGTCTCGGCCCCCTAAGACAAGGGCAACGGCTCGACACAGCCGAGACAAAACAAAGCTCTCAAAGAGCACACCTCAAAGCACAAAACTCAGGAAAAACAAAGGAGCTCCCCCTGCACATATGCAAACTCCCCCTGAGCAAATGCAACCTCTTCTTCTCAAATTTTTCTCCTCACATACCACATCTCACAAATGCATACCAATTTTGCATAAAAACTCCCAATGCATGAAAAAATCTCCCCAAATGCATACATCTCCCCCTTGTTGACAATGCATGAATCAAGGTATATGAAGCTCTTCCCCTTGTTTTCATGAAAAATGCGTGTCAAAGCACATATACAATCTACAAAGCTTCTCAAATATACAAAGAGCACAACAAAATACTACAAATGAGACATAGAGCAAGCAAAGTAGATATGGTGTATCTAGCACATTACCATCAAGAAGGTAGAGACATATAAGCATGTTACATGGCCAAAAGCAATTTTAAGCAATTTTCACAAAGAAATAGTCATCTCATGAGCAAGATCCTATCCATACCAATTTGAACATAAAGGTACTAGATCATTCAAAGTTTATGCAAGATCACAAATTCTCATCACAAGATCATTATAAACGCCCACAAGTTACTCAAGTCATGTTAAAGCCACCGAGCCATGTGTCTACTTCTTAAAATGAGACTTCTCATGGTAGACAAGCATGCTACGGTTTAGCACCCAAGATATGAATATCAAACCATAAAAACATGATTAGGAGCTCATTTTTCAAGCATAAGGCAATTCATACACCAATTACATTTTCAAGTTTAAACATGGTATATGAAGTGCCTTTGCGGCAAAACGAAGCTTATGCTCCTCCCCAAGCAAGCAAAAGGGCTAAACATTTACAATGACAAAAAGGTCTTTGACCCCAAGCAAAGAGAATATGATCCTCAAACACAAACTGAGCATGATATAAGCATTTAAGCACAAATTGAGCAAAGACAAGCATCTACTCATGAGAGAGGCAGTTTTATCATTTTCACAACAAAAATGCTATCTCATCATATATATATAGCAAAACCATCAAGAGCATAGCATTTACATCCACAAATTACCAAACATGCACATATCTCATCCATAGCACATCAGTGATCAATGTATATAAGAGAAGCTCATTCCTAACTCAAGTGATCCAAAGATGGCTATCCTACCAGGTTTTGTACATAAAGTAAAATGCATGAAGGAAATGGAACAGAATGAACATATGACACATATATACATGAGAAGCTCCAAGACCCAGCTAAAAAGGAAAGCAAACCCCAAGCTCATCCCGCAAGTGAGTGAAAGTGGCTTGGTCAAGCGGTTTGGTGAAAATATCAGCCAGCTGGTCTTGGGTAGGGACATAGGACAAAGATATGTTTCCTTTTTCCACATTGTCTCTCAGGAAATGGTACCTCACTTCTATGTGTTTCGTTTTGGAGTGGAGAACAGGATTTTTGGCTACGCTTATGGCACTGGTGCTGTCACAAAAAAGTGGAACCTGGGAGCACTCCTCACCAAAGTCACTCGTGGTGTAGGTCATCCAAAGCAGCTGGGAACAACAACTAGCACCAGCTACATACTCAGCCTCGGTGGTGGACTGAGCTACACTCGATTGCTTGCGAGATGACCAAGAGACCAAAGAAGAACCAAGGAACTGACAACACCTAGAAGTGGTCTTGCGATCCAATCGACACCCAGCGAAATCCACATCAAAAAAACCATGAAGCCGGAGTGTCGAGGAGGCAGAGTACCAAAGACCAAACTCAGGAGTGTAGTTCAAGTACCTGAAGATCCGCTTGACGGCCTGCCGATGTGAAGTTCTCGGTTAAGCCTGAAAATGAGCGCACAGACACACGCTAAACTGTATGTCTGGCCTCGTCGCCGTCAAGTAGAGGAGGGAGCCGATCATGCTCCGGTACTCCTTCTGATCCACTGGTTCGCCGTCCTCGTCCGCGTCCAAAGCCGTAGTCGTACTCATCGGTGTAGTCAGCGGCTTGGAGTCGTTCATGCCAAACTTCTTCACCATGTCCCTGGTGTACTTCGCTTGATGTACAAAGGTCTCGTCCTTGCACTGCTTGATCTGGAGACCTAAGAAAAACTGCAGCTCGCCCATCATGGACATCTCAAATTCCCTGCTCATGTCATCTGCAAATCTGGCAACAAGATCATGAGAAGAGCCACCAAAGATTATGTCATCCACGTATATCTGAACAATCAAAAGGTCATTTCCATGCTTAAGGAGGAACAGGGTTTTATCAACTGTGCCCATCACAAACCCCTTACTCAGCAAAAAGCCTCTCAACCTGCCATACCAAGCTCAAGGTGCCTGTTTCAACCCATAGAGCGCTCTCTGGAGTTTGTAAACACGGTGTGGGTATTTTTCACTCTCAAACCCCGGGGGTTGCCTCACATACACTTCTTCCTCTATCACCCCATTCAAGAAAGCACTCTTGACATCCATTTGGTACAACTTGAACCCTTTAGCCACGGCAAAGGCTAGAAGGATCCTAATTGCCTCCAAACGGGCCATAGGAGCAAATGTCTCCTCATAGTCAATCCCCTCCTTCTGGTTGTAACCCTGCGCCACCAACCTCGATTTGTTTCTCACAACCATCCCATTCTCACCCTCTTTGTTCTTCCACACCACTTGGTTCCTATGGGACGGCAATTTGGCGGTGGATCGACTAACACCCAGAATTTGGTGGGTGATCAACTTGTACTCGCCAGGGAGCCTCATGTCTGGACACAACCTCCCCCTCAGCAGCAGCCTCCACTCGAACAGCCTCAGTCGTAGTGGGTGTAGGGGATGGTCCGTCCTCGATCGTCGTCGTAGTGGTGGAAGTAGCGTGTACATGATCAGCCATGGGAGCACCACCATCATCATCATCCTCGTCTCCATCACCATCCTTCTCATCCTCAAAGATTCTGGCACCAATCTCCTCGTCACCTGCACACTCAAAAGCAAAAGAGCTACATGGCTGTGTCTCGTCGAAGGTAACCTCACAAGTCTCCATGATTCGGTTAGTGTCAAGGTTGAGCACACGATATGCTCTAGAATGAATCGCATAACCAAGGAAAATCCCATCCGAACATCAAGACTCAAACTTATCCAGCTTGCCCTTCTTCTGAATGAAACAGTTGCAGCCAAAAGCTCTAAAGTGACTCACCTTGGGTTGTCGGCCATGCATTAGCTCATAAGAGGTCTTCTTCTTAAAGACACGAAGGAAAATGCGATTTGAGACATAGCAAGCGGTATTGACCGCCTCAGCCCAGAAACGCCTAGGAGTCCTATGCTCATCGAGCATCGTCCTGGCCATCTCACAAAGGGTCCGGTTCTTCCTCTCCACAACGCCATTCTGACAAGCGACGTATGGAGAAGAGTACTGATGATCAAGACCAAGATCACTGCAAAAGGTATCAAAATGAGAGTTCTTGAATTCCATGCCATTGTCACTGCGTATAGCTCGAATAGCATCACCATGTCTCTCATTCTTCAACCTCGAGATCAAGTCTCGAACAAAACCAAATGTCTCACTCTTATCCTCCAAAAAGAAAACCCAAGAGTACCTCGAAAAGTCATCAACAACCACAAGAACATACCACTTCCCACCCGCAGAGGGAACACGAGATGGCCCAACCAAATCCATGTGCAACAGCTCACAAGGTCGCTTGGTCATGACTGAAGTCAGAGGGGCGTGAGAGGCGGCAACCATCTTTCCATGCCGACAAGATGCACAAACCAAATCCTTCTCGAATTTCAACTTAGGCAATCCTCGGACAAGATCAAGACCACTCAAGCGGGAAAGCAACTCAAAGCTCAAGTGTCCCAACCTCCTATGCCATTTCCAAAGCTCAGCCGAAACGCCAGCAACAAAGCATCGAGGATGACCAACAGACTGGGAAAAATCGGCACGAAAGTTTTGACCCTCGGGGACGATCGTACAGACAAGATCGCCTCGAGAATCAAGCACACGAGAAGCACCCGACTTGAAACGAACCTCAAAACCTTCGTCAAGTAATTGAGATACTGACAACAGGTTGAAACCAAGTGACTTGACCAGGGCCACACTTCTTAAGGTCACCTTGCTACTCACCTTCACCATACCTTCCGCAAGCACTCGTCCTCTCCCATTGTCCCCGAAAGTGATGTACTCCCTCGTACTCACCGGGTGAGGCTGGAGAACCACCCACGATCTCCGGTCATGTGTCTTGAGCAACCGGAGTCGATCAACCAAAAGTTCTCCAAGCCTCTCACCTGCAATAAAAAACGAGGACGAGAATGAGCAAGCGACTCAACACTGGGGTTAGTACCAAAAGAGTCAAACCAGTGCTGAGCCATTTGCTCAAATGAAGGGTTAGCAAAATCAATCCTCCCAAAACCTCTAGGCGGAGCCCTCTCACGCCTACCACCAAAGGACCTGTCACTTCTCACTAGAGGAGTACGCGCACCACGAGGAGGAAAACGTGGCCCGTAGTCCATCTGAGACCCAAAGCTCCGATCGTGCCTCCCAAACTCGTAACAGTCACGAGAAGGAGCACGTCGAGCCATCTCACCATGCCCAAACCCAACACGCCTGTCTCTCTGAGGGAACACACCTTCACCTCCACCTCCACGAGTGGGAACTGTACGCACATACACCTCACCCCTAGGTAGAGGCCCTCTACGAGGCTCAGGCACACCACGAGCAAGGTGGTACCTGTCCTTGTTTGCCATCTCCCTAGCAAACCGCTCATCCCTCTTCCTCCGGAAACAGAACTCATCCTTGTGCCCATCCCTCCCACAATACTCACAATGGAACCGGATTGGCACTGGCTTAGGCGGTGGCTTCTCTGTGGGCTTCTCAACACCTTTCTCTCCTGACTTCCCCTCAAAGACATTACCCAGGTTACTCACAAACTTGATGGGTTTCTGGTAATTCTCTGTTTTCTGGGGGAACACTGGTGGGTCTGGAGTTGTATCAAGCTTGTTTCTCAGGTGGTTGGCTTGGGTGCATATTTGTTCATGGGTATGGTGTGGGATGGTGTGGGTGTCTCTCCATCTTTCTCTTCTCCCTCACCACTCTTCTCACCACTCTTGTCAGCCCCCAACGCCTGACAATCAAACCACTTGAACTGAGCCAACATCAAACTCAATTGTGGCTCATGCCCAGACAGCCAACTCATCAACTTCCTAAGTTCATCATTTTCATCCTGCAGACGATCAACATAGTGTGCAAGTTCCATGTTTTTCAAAGCATGCATCTCACAAGTTGAACATGATGTAGGAAGAGGAGCTTTCAATGCCGCTTCAAGAGAAACAATTCTCGTGTGAGATTCATCTAGCCTAGCATGCAAGACAGGACATAAGGTACAAGCACCTAGTAAAGCTGGCCTAGACTTCAATTCATCACACTCCACCCTAACCACATCTAGTTCCTCAAGAACAGAGGCATGTTTCTCCTTGAGGGCAATCAAGTCAGCAAGAAAAACTGAGCAATCACCACAATCAATTTCATCCGACACCACAGGAGCAGATTTCAAAGCAGCTATTTCATTCCTAGCATCCACAAGCAAGGATTCAAGCTCGGCTACCTTGTCCTTAGCATCACCCAACAGAGACCTAAATTCCCTCTTCTCCTTGTTGGTCTTTCTAAGCACATCATCACGGTTATCAAGCAACTCATTGAGCCTAGCATTCTCCTCTAGCAAGAAGTTGGGATCTTGTCGTACCTCTTCCTCAGAGTCGGAGTTCGAGTCTGAGCTGTGCCTCCCGCTCTTCTTGGAATGCGCCATGCCGCAAAAGCCTCCTTGTGCGACGAAGCTCAAACCGGTGATGTTCTTGCCTGTGTGCCGTTTGTCCTTGCGCTTCTCTTGCTCTTCCTCGCTGCTCGAGCCAGAAGAAGCATCGCTTGATGTCGAGTCGATGTTGCTCGCTCCGGCCACCATCGCTCGAGCGGTCTTCTTCTTGTGACCGCCACTCTTCTTGTGCCTTCTCTCGCCCTTGTCCTTGTGCTTGTCCTTGTAGTCGTTCCGAGACCGTACTTGTTGTAGTTGTGCTTGGACTTGCCCTTGTAGTTGTTCTTGATCTCCATGGCTTCAGGGCATTCGGCGATGAAGTGCCCGTGCTTCCCGCACCGATAGCACATCCCCGAGCTCCGCCTTGCATTCTTGCGGTTCTCGTACATCCGCCCAAACCTCTTGCTCAACAAGGCGAGATCATCCTCGCTCAGCACATCAAAGTCCTCATCTGGCAAGGACACAAGACAAGACAAAGAGAAACCACCAAAGTTAGCATTAGTCCTTGATCCTGAGACGAGAGCCAAACTATGAGGATCAGTGGGGCTCTCGCTCTTGGCTCTCAAGCCACGATCAACCTCTGAAGACCTGAGCTTTGAAAATAGCTCATCAAGAGAAAGCGTATCATACGCACTCGACTCCTCAATAGCCTCGATCTTGGCTTCCCATACGGACCTATCCAGGGCATGCAAAAGCTTGATAGCTTGATCATGATCCGTGTATGGGAGCACTGTCACATTGGCCCTCATGTTGTTGACTATGCAAGTGAAGTGCTGAAACATAGCATCGGTCGACTCACCGGGGAGATGAGTGAAGTTCTCGTACTCTCTCCGGTAAGTGGTAAACATCTGGGCTTGCACTTGGGCATTGTGAACATGAGCATTCTTTAGCTTGAGCCAAATCTTTCCGACGACATCCTCTTCGTACACTCGATCAAACTCCGAGGCACAGAGAGCATGAAACAAGTAATCAATGGCCTTGCTGTTGGCCTCAAACATGTCCTGTGATCCTAGAAGAAGAAACCTATCTGGGATAGCATAATGAGGGTTTTGAGTGACCTCCCAGATAAGAGTTCCCTTCCCTCGCAAAAACGCGCCCATGTGCCTCTCCCACATCGGGTAATTCTTGCCATCAAAGTGCAGAGGACCCGACCCCTTGCCGTAATCGCCCATCTTTGGATCTTAGATTGGTTAGAATCAAGAAGATCCGTAACCGGCTCTGATACCAATTGAAGGACCGAATCGGGCGACCAAAGAGGGGGGGGGGAGTGAATGGGAGCCGATAAAAATTCTTCCCCAAGGTCGAACTCGGCCTATACCCCGATTGCCACTCCATGAATCCATGCACACAAGCGAAGCTCCAAACAAGGCACACACAAGCCTAGAGGATCAACCAACAAGCCTAGGAGCAAAGAGCGGAAGCACCGGACAAGAATCAAAACACTCGGTCAATTCTGGAAACGACCAGTGCGGACCGTCCGGCAGGCACTTGGCTTCGCTTCACCTTGACGCAAACCCCACGATCACACCACATGCCCTCCGCCTCGAAGCTTCCCGAAGCTCCCGGATCACCGTCTCCGTCGCCTCGGGCCTCCGGGCTTGGTTTTGCGGCCCAAACCAAGAAATCGTCCACCTGATGGTTTTGTGGGCAAACCACCAAACCCCGCATGCAAGCTTCGGGCTTCAACCGCTACCTTGCACCGGCCCATGTTCACGACTTCAGCCCGCCAGTCTTGCATCGCATGGCTCGCACTTGACCCCATCGACCACCGGGTCCATCGAACCAAGCCTACTTGCCACTCCATCACCCGGAGACCGCCACGGCTCAGGCCTTTCGCTCTTGTTCTTCACCTGCACCGACACGAGTTAAGCCGCAACCTGTACCTGCACACTTAGCCAAGCATCAGTCCACACAACGTTGTCAATCACTCATCACTAAGGAGCGACCCTCCACTGGTCCTCGGACACACCTGGTCCTCAGGAGCTCGACCTCCGGCCGTCGAGGAGGCGACAGCGCAAGGAGCAGATCCACGCGTGAGCTCTGGGCTGGCGGCGCATTCACAACGGTGCATCCCCCGGCGTCGATTTGGGGCTGTGCGGCTCCGCCGAGCTCCGCCGCATCCCTTCCCGTCCACGGCGCGGGCGAGCTCCGACGGGGCACGGCACAGGCGAGCTCTGGCCGAGCGCAGCGCGGGGGAGCTCGGGCTGGTCGCAGCGGCGTTGACGCGGGGGAGCTCGACCGGGCGCGGTGTTGACGGATCCGTGCGGCAGCGCAGGGAGGAGGGGCCCGTGCGACGGCCCTGCGTGGGAGCTCCGGCCGGCCGAGGAAGGGAGCTCCGCCCAAGCACGCGCGGGGGGCCAATGACCAACCACTGGATGAACAGTGGTAGGGGGCTCCCTACACACCCGTAGGAGAAGGGGCCGGAGGGGAGAAGTAGGGGGTGTGAACAGTGGTAGGGGGTGGAATAGGGGCTTTGCTGGACTTCGTTTTTTTACTCTGAGCCCCGACTTTTTGAGTAGGGGGTCAAGTAGGGGCTCTGCTGCAGTTGCTCTTAGTTGATTGCTTTGGTATGTTACCCTAATCAAATAAAAAACATGTTTCTTCTAGCTGCTGTTCAGACATCATTTATCATTCTTGAGCTATTATTTATTTATTTGGTAGGTGCCACAAGTGGTGCTACATAAACTTCTCACGCTGCAGCCCAGTAGGTCCAATAACTTTGATTGAATTATAATATGTATCACTTGTTGTTGCAGCGAACAGAAGCGATGGTAGCTCGATGCTATGTCGCACAGCTGCATGCATATGTAATAGGGAACTATTTTGAACTGTTACTTTTTTACTCCACTGCTATGTGCCAAAGTCAACTAATTTGGACTATGTGCATGTCATGCTAAACAGAGGCAAAAGAAAATGGATGCAACAGGTGCAAATCAAGAAAATGCTACTGGAGAACAAGAAGTTGATGCTGATGGAGAACAAGAAGCTGATGCTGATGGAGAACAAGAAGCTGCTGCAGATGGACAGCTTGATGTGGTGGAGATCTTCAGAGAATGTCATACCAGCCGCAAGAAAGGACTGACTGACATTGCAAAAGAAGCAATTTTAAGTCTAATATCACTATATATTTTCCCAGCATCTCTTATTGAAACTGTCTTAGTGCGGAAACTAAGATGGCTTGAAATGTCTATAGTTTTCATTATGCTGAGGTGGCTTGAGTTTAGAGTGCATTCTAAATAGTTTGCAACTGTCACTGTGGCATGCTTGTGCATGCATGCATGACCATGAATTCTTGGTCTAGCTGTTCAATTTCTGCTAGTAGTGTTGTCAGCTTGTCTCTCAGCTCTCTGCTTGAGCTCTCTGAATTAGTGATCGAGTGGGGTAACCATGGTATTACCAGAAGCTCTACGAATATTTCATAAATATTATTCTTGTTGTTTGGTTATCAGTTCTCTAGCTGTATGTTATTCTGTGCATAAATTTGCTATCTCTAGATCCTAGTTGTATTGGTACAATTTATCTGGTGCAATAATTGTTTGCTTAACAGGGAGTGTGATAGGTTACATGATACATGCTCTTCACTGATTTTCAATTATTTTTCTTTTTAGTACTGGGAATAAGTTTTTGTGATTTCTAGGAATTGGCTTTCAGCTGAGTTGTTGCACGATTCTTTTAGCTACTCAAGTTATTAGTTTTTGTGTTTTTTCTGACCTCGAGAACCCTAGTCATGTGACTCTTTCACTTTTTTTAAAATGATGCAAGTATTGTGTCTGTACTACTATATACATTGAAGTAGCCAAAAAGATGAATAAAAATGTCTCTTAAGTCAAGATTCTGAAATTTACCAAGTTTAACTAGGTTCTTGACAACTCTTTGGATTATGGCAGGCTTACATGGAAGCTTTTAAGGATCAGCCTCCTGCTGAAGGTAGTGCACTATCAAGGATCATTTGCTGAGCCAAATTGACCCCACGATGCCGGAAATCTCGGGATTGTAAGTTACCGATCAAACGCGAACACTACTGCCCATGCTTTTCGCCCTCAACCTGTTTCATGTACGCAATTGCAGTGACGTCAGCGCCGGCCGCGCTGTTGGCCCTGTAGAGGAAAACGGCAGCCACATAGGCCATCCCTCAGTGCCCGTCCTCGGCAGCACGGTGGAGCTGGTCGAGGGGAGGCTGAGGGTTGCGGTTCCTGCTGATGATGTCGTCAATCCCGGTGAGGAAGCATGCCACCGGGTTGCCGGCTTCAGCCAGACTACGAAGGAAGACGTCGTAGCTAATGGGGTCATTGTTCTGCATCTACTCGACTAGAACCTGATCTAGTGCCAGGCGCCTACCGACGTCTTTGTCGCGGCAGGGGCGGAGCATGCTCTTGCAGGTGGCACATAGGCTCCAGAGGTCCTCCATAGGACGGTTCGATGTTGCACCGACTCAGCCAGCGATGATTGCTAGCAACACCTCTGGGAGTTCCGTGAGCGACCGCGGGTGCTCCCTCGATGAGGGGAAGTCGCACGGCGCGAAGCGTGAGAGGTGGGCAGAGAGGGCGCGGTGGAGGAGGCGCAGCGAACGTGCCGAGGAATGATGACAACAAGGAGTGTAGCCAGTTGTGATTTTTTCACGGGAAGATGAAAGGGATGTGGTGGTTTGGCGGCTAGATGAAGGGGCTGGGGCAACGGTTATTTATTTTGGAGAGAAGATACAGGAGACACATTTTACAAACACGCGTCTCCGATGAGTGGATACTACTAATTGCACATCTCGCTTATCGAGGAGTCAAGCAATTTGAAGTTTGACCAAATATAGACAAAATAATATCAATATTTGTATCTCCAAATAAGTTTAGTATGAAAATATGTTCCACAACTATTCGGCTAGGGGTATTTCAGACAATGGAGAGTTATTGGCGACGCGGGTTAGTGAACCCGCGTCTTCTTTGTCGGGCGGTCAGGCGACAGTTATCTTTTTTATATAGGCTGCATTTCTCACATAGTTTCTCAGGTAGAATATATACCAAATATATACAGTTAGGTTTGAAAATGTTCGGGATATATCCCGTTTCGTTCCGCCCCGATTTCTACATTTATCCCGATCGAATTCGTATTTTCGGACAAAAACGAAATTCGGAATCAGGACAAAATCGGTTTAGGCTCGATCCTGATCGTTTTCGCATATTCCGTTTTTAATTCGGAATATCCCGTATACATCCCGAATCTACTTCTAAACGTAATGAAGCCCAGACTACCAAGGGCCAGCAAATCGCACGGCCCAGCCCAAAAAAATTAGGGTTAAGCCCGTGAACCACCAGCTCGCCCGGCTAATCTCTAGCAGGCAGCAGCCGCCTGCCTGCCTCCACCTCTCATGCGGCGCGGTTGCGGACTCGCGGTCGGGGGCCCGGCCCCCATCCTCTCGCCAATGCCCACCACCACCAGTGCCGCTCGGCTCCAGTGCTGCTCGCCGCCAGCACCAACGTCGCCTCCATCGTGCAGCCCACCAGAGATGAGGAAGAAGCAGCAGGAAAACAGAAAAAGAAAGATACCGAGGCGAGCTTGCCTCCTGCCCTCCTCCATCCTCTGCCAGAGTGCCACACTCGTTCGTCCCATCCTTGCCGAGCTTCTCCGTGGCACCTCGAGGCCTGCACAAGAGCTGAGGTTGTAGCACGCAAGAGGAGTTCGACACCCAACTGTGCTGCCTACTGTGTATTTACTCCACGGCTCCACCCTACAGCCCGCCCTGCTCCTCCCTTGGCTCGAAGCTGGATGCCTCACTCGATTCAAGAACATGAGAGAGAGAGAGTACGCAGATATGAACAGAGAGAGGATAGTAATTGACCCGAGATGAGTTCATTTTTATTGGCATGTGATGGGTCTCTTGATTTGTCTAGTTCACATGTCAGTAGAATGATTTTCTTTTAAAAAAAAGTTACTGCCTATGTGTTTTTCAAGTACTCACTTCTCCACTTTTGTGTTTTTCTATGTTACGTCTTGCAAAATTTTAAATACCCTCTCTAAATAATTTGACCAATGAGATAATCGTTAGTACATGTGTATGAAATGTTTCAAAGTTATATGGTTAGTGTCATGCTCTATAGTTTGATGTATTTATCATGTCAGGTTGTTGGCATCCTACACTAGGTTCTACGGGTCGGTGTTTCCGCTTTGCTTTTTCGTATTCTGACCGTGTTCGATGCCCTCCCGATCGAATCAGTTCGTTTTCAAATATTTTGATATCCCGCAAGTTCGTTTTCGTTTTCGATTCCGACCTTACCGAATTCAATTTCGTTTTCGTATTCAAATATGAAAGTGAAAAAAATATTGGGGTTATCTCGACCGAGTTCGGCCACTTTCAACCCTATATACAGTATCATAGGCACAATATATAGACATCATATATTACAAAAAGGATTCAAATTCCACCAATACACATCCTATATATATTACAAAAAGGATTCCATTTCCACCAATAGACATCCTGCATTTTACAAAAAGGATCGGATTCAGCAGAAATTAATCTTACTTTTTCTTCTTTGATTTTTGTATACAGATTTTTTCATGATGGTCACTTCGCAAGTACGGTGTTTTGTCAGTTCCCAAGAGTCGGGGCATGTATGAAGTGTCAAAGGATGGAATTTGGTCAAACTGGTTGTATTCCTCCTCCTCAACAACATTTTCAACCCCAACAATCATTTTTTTAAGGCAAAATCACACTCCAGTTCTTCTTTGCAAGGTCAAGTACATAGAACACTTGGTCAACATCCTTGACGAAGACAAACGGTTCGTTTTTGTAACCAAAGACCCGGAGATCAACACTAACATAATCATATTTGTCCTTGCTCACACCTCTCTTCACATTAGTGACCCATATGCACCGAAACAAGGCTACCTTCAATCCTACATAATCAAGCTCCCAAATCTCCTCTATTTGGCCATAATATGTGTCTGTCTGCATGCCATTACTGTCGATGGCTCGTACACGCACACCACTATTTTGATAGATGCTCTTGGCATCCTGGGCCATGGTGTAGAACGTGTATCCATTGATATCCATTGTTTGGTATTTTGTAATAGTGAATAATGGCCCCGCTACTAGTTTTCTTATCAGATCGTTGGTTATTACAGCATTGCTGCGTCCTTGGACATAATCTTGGAGCCACCTGCTGAAACCTTTCATGTGCATCTTTGCATGCCAAGCCTTACCACGACTAGTGTTATTTTCACATAGTTGTCGTTTGTGCTCATTGGCAATTGGTGTAATCAGGTGAAATGAGCCTTTTTGAAGGCATCTGGTTCCGGAGTGACTGACTTTTTCCCCAAGGTCCCAACACCTGAAAGCCTACCTTCATGTCGTGAACGAGGCACACCAATGGGGTTTTGGGAGTCCATATAACCCATGGCCCACTCCACTGCTTCGATGGTCTCATAGCCACGAACAATGGCTCCCTCCGGAAATGACCGGTTATGTACCGATGATTTGAGGAATCCAAAGTACCTCTCATATGTAAACATCTGATGAAGCTAAGATGGCCCAAGGTACCAGATCTCCCTTGCGAGGTGTGTTGTTAGATGCAGCATGAGGTCAAAGAATGATAGTGGGAAGGTAGCTTCAAGCAGGCATAGGGTCTCGAAATGCCTTCTCTCTAAGTCCAATAGTTTTTCCTCATCAATCACCTTCTGTTCAACTGCATTGAAGAATAAACACAAGCTCATGACCGTGTCACGAACTAGTTCTGCCTTGATACCTCTAAGTGCAATAGGAAGAAGAGATGTCATCAACACATGGCAATCATGAGATTTCATCAAGTTGAAATTCATTTTCATATCCTTCACCGACGCTAGCCTCTTGAAGTTCGATGAGTAGCCTGAAGGTACTTTCAAACCATGCAAAAACTCTCTCTGCCTTTAATAAGGTGGTTGCAGCAACGGGAAGGTTTGTCCCTGTGTCTGTTTCCTCTACATAGAGCTCCGGTCTAATGCCCATATCTTTAAGATCCTCCCTTGCATTTTTATGATCTTTTCCTTTCAACTTCTATTGTAGTAATGTTCCACAAGTAGCTTCACACACATTCTTCTTGACGTGCATGTTGTCAATTGAATGACGTACATCCAAAAGGGGCCAATACTCTAGCTCCCATAGAATTGATTTCTTGTTCCACATTCCTTGCCCATCTTCTTCTTCACCATCTCGCTTCTTTCCTTTTCCAATTTTCTTTTCGGTCAATTTGGGTAACTCCTCGATACCTTTGATGTCCTTGACTTGCAAGTGGACCAGATCTCTAGTCGCATATATTGGCACCTGTCGATTCTCCTTTTCCCCCATTAAACTGGCAATCCATGTCCCGGTAGGCCTGTTTCTTGCTGAGGAAATGACGGTGCCCCATAAATGAAAATTTCTTTCAATTTCTTAGCCACACTGCACAAGTTTATTCTGAGCAAGCTGCACCTTTCCTTTTACTCTGGCCAGAGAGGTTGTGAAGAGCCGGGTTGTTGTTGATGGTGGTGGATAACATGGCGTGCAATGTGAACTCCTCAAGCTTGAACTTATCCCAAACCTCCTTCACAACTTTATATGAAATACCTGAATAATTGAAATAGATCAAAGTCATACAAAGAAATAAAGATACAAGAGAACTCATACCTAGATTCCAAAGTAGACTTCGAACCTGAATAAGAGATACTCTAGCCTACACCTTAGTCTTGGAAACTAAAAGTGAGAGTAGAATGGAGAGAGTGGTGTGTGAGAAATGGAGCCCCTCCCCTTCTATTTATAGGCAAGGGCCAGGCATGCTTCGGGCACCAATTTCCTCCATTTCACCTGGGATTGCAACAATTGACCAATGGGGAAGCAACACGTGGAAGGCCAGGATGAACCGACCCTAGGTCGGTTCGGCCGAAGGGACGGCCGGCCGTCTAGGGCGGCCTCCTGGCTTATGCTTCCTCTGGGTCGCTGACATGTGGGCCCTCTAAGCTTTCCCCGGTGCATGGCGGTTTTGGAGTCCAAGGTGGACCCGTGGATCCTTGTGAAGTCCATGTGTCACTCTCTGATTCGTCGGTGGATGCCTTCCTTGGATCAGTGACGTGGATGCCACCTAGAAGTAGTGTGGCAGCCACCTCCTCAGCTGAGTTGGCATGGATCTTTCAATAGAAGGTGGGTTTCCATCTCTTTTTATGCTTAAATCACCTACATTATTCAAACCAAAATGTGAGTAATAAGTGCATATGCCTCTATTTATGTGAGAATATTGACAGCTAAAAGTGGTACTTAACAGCTGTCAACAAAGAGCGAGTGTAGTTGTCGGAGATAGCTAGAGTGGTCGGAACGCGGAGACAAAGACACGTAATAACAACACACGTCTCTGATGTGAGAAAACAAAGAAGACGCTGGCTCCAAACAAGCTTCTCCAATTGGGTCGTTATCAAAGGAGACGCATCTTAACAAACACGCATCTCCAATACGAAAGTGATCGGTAACAGACTTTAGGGACCATTACCGATAGGTTTGAATTTCGTAACGGACACATTTTAACGTCTATTACAAATAATACCTATAACGGACGTTTAAGAAGCCCGTTACCAGAGGTCCTCATTAGTAACAGGTGTTGTGTTGGCGAGGTCGGGGTCGAGCCTGCCGTGCTTATGCGTAACGGGCGCCAAACAACAACCGTTACAGATGGGGCTCCATGTAACGGGTGTTAAGAGGCCATTACAAATTCTGCATGACCTATTTGAGGTTTTCACGTAGTGGAATTCTCGGATCGAATTCTGATACGAACAATATAGGATGTGTCGAATATTGATATTCATCATATTTTGATCTTAGAAATCTAAATTTGAATATCCGGATACTAATATAGTACGGATAAATACGGATATTGAATGTTCGGATTCCGATACGATGTTACTATTTGAGTGCTTGATTATTTCGGTGGACCATATACATGGAAGAGCTAGCTAGCAATTCACATGGTAAGTCCTTAACATATTTTATTATTGCTAAAAAAATGGTCTGAATTTATCGTCTGGTCCATGCATCTAAACCTTGTATAGCTCATTACACAGTTGGAAATTGTCCCAACTACATTTCACAGTTAGCAATTGAAGTTTTAAGTTGTCGTGTACCCTGACCGCTCCCCTCCAAATCTGGAGCCCCACTCACGGATCCACCTCGCCTACAAAACCCCACCGTGGCACCACCCCACGCTGGCTCACTGTACCACCGTCGCAACTTCTCACCAATGGAAATGGCCTCTCACACCGTCCTCTCCCTCCTCCTGGTCCTCCCTTTCCTCCTTGCCGTGGCAGCCGACGACTTCGCCCCTAGTCCATCCTCACCCGGCGGCGAGCTCAACCTGACCAGCATCCTTGAAAATGGCGGGCAGTACTCGACGCTGCTCCACCTCCTGCAAACCACCCGTATCACCCAGCAGCTCACCGAGCAGCTCAAGAACTCGTACGACGGCCTCACCTTCTTCGCGCCCAACGATGACTCCTTCATCAAGCTCAAGACGAGCACGCTCAACGGCCTCTCCGACCAGCAGAAGATCCAGCTGCTGCTCTACCACGTCTTGCCCCGCTACTACAGTGTCACCACCTTCCAGACGGCCAGCAACCCGCTTCCCACCGAGGGGTCGGGCCCCGGCGGCATGTACACAGTCAACGTGACCACCACTACCACCAGCCACGTGGTGAACATGTCCACGGGCGTTGTCGACGTGCCCATCAGCAGCACGCTCATGGCAAGGTTCCCGCTCGCCGTTTACTCCGTCGACGACGTGCTCCTGCCGCCGCAGCTGTTCGGCGCGTCTCGCAAGGCGGCTGGGAAGGCGGTGGCACGGAAGAAGGGTGGAGTCCCGAAGAGCGACGTGGCCGCGGAGCCGTCCGGAGCGGGGGAGGAGGCAGAAGAGAGCCCGAAAGTGACGGCGGCTTGTACAGGGATGAGTGTGGGGTGGACGATGATTGCTGCTTTTGCTCTCATGGCTGTTGTCAATCTGGTCTGCGCTTGAGAAGTGTGGGTTTGTGCCCTTTTGACCTTTTCTAGTCTTCAACTCTTCATCTTATTATTTGGCCATCTTCCAGTTACTAATAGGTTTACTTGTTTCATGGTTTTGTACGTAATATTGTGATATGATTCACTTGTAATCTTGTATCGTACTTATTATTAGCAGCTCATTATATTCCTCTGTTCTAAATTTCTCATGAATTACAGCTGGTATATTTCCCTCGGCTCGCTCCGACGCCCAACCCGACGCCCGCGTCGCCTCCTAGGCGACTCGGGCAGACGTGCCCTTGCACAAGCTTCCGCCGCCGTCGTCGCCGTCAGTTCTGGCCCCCGTTCCTCCTCGTCTCCGGCCTTCTGACCGGTGGCAAAGGGAGTGGGAATCCATCTCCTTTAGTAGATCCCCTAGTTGATCAACTATTTTAATTTGTTAGGCTTTTTTGTCCGTTTTTCTTCCCTTCAGAATAATTATGTTAGGTTTTGGATCGTCTCTTCCATGTTTTCGATCGGGCTTTCCATGGCGTACTGGATCTCCTTCAGAGGATGTGTCGGTTTCTTCAAAGACTTCGTGCTTTTCATTGAGGGATCGAGGTATGTTGGTCTAATCCTCTTTAAGGAGAGATTGGATCAGTTTCCTCCTCGAGTGGGATCATCTTTCGGGTAGCTAGTGTTACTACTGGTGGCGACACATCTATTTTTCCGGTTGTTGTTGGTAATTACTAATTTCGAGGGATATTAATTATGTCCAGTTCAACTTTCACAAGATTTGGTCGATGTCCTTTCGACATGTTTTACTCCCTGCAATGTTTGAGCATACAACATTGTTTTGCGTCCACCACGTCCGTGGAGTCTTCTGTTGTTTTTTTTTTTAGGAAAGGGCCTTTCATTTCATTATGGAGAAAGATTACAATCAGATTCTAGCAAGAGTCTTCTGTTGGTTGGGACTGCGGCTCGGTTCGGATCTGGTGTTGTTCCATGGCGGTGAATTTTTTCGAAGCAGTGGACGGTGCAGTTGCAAAGAAGACGAAGGGTAGCAACCTAGTGTGATACTTCAATGTAATTTTACTTTATATTGAGGTCTCAATTGTAAGGTTATATTTCAATGATATCTGATCTCGTTCTATAAAAAAATGCACGTTGTCTTCAACATCCACACAATCACGTCAATTGATATACAACTTCTGTTCTCTCACCAAGCAGGTGGCTGGACCTGTGGTACGTGGGTGGATTGTTGTGGTGGTGCAGCAAGTTAGTGTAAGGTTATCAGCATTCGTCATACTCTATTTTTATCTCCTAAAAGTAATATTTTATTTTGGTTATCCATATTCTCACCTCTATATTCATTTTTCCCGCTCTCATCGTACTTTAAATCTCATTCCCTATATCAACTACCAGCTGGTCACTACGTGAAAACCTCAAATAAGTCACGTAGCATTTGTAACGGGTCCTTAACACCCGGTACATGGACCGCATCTGTAACGGTTGTTGTTTGGCACCCGTTACGCATAAGCGTGGCAGGCTCGACCCCGACGTGGCTAACACACCACCCGTTACTAATGAGGACTTCCAGTAACGGGCTTCTTAAACGCTCGTTACAGTTATTCTTTGTATCAGACGTTAAAATGCGGCCGTTACGAAAGTTAAACCTATCGGTAACGAGCCCTTTGAGTCCGTTACCGATCACTGCCCTATCGGTAATGGGTTTTTAAGTCCGTTACCGATCACTACCATATCGGATACAGGCTCTTTAAGTCCGTTACTGATGACAATTTGACGCCCATTACTAGACTCGGAGCTCAATAATTGAAGTCCATTAGCACTCTCACTGCCGTCAAATATTTGACTATGTCATCATAGCAAATATTGGATATCACACAAACATATAATCATGTCTCTTAAGATGCAAAACCACACGTACACATAGATAGTAGTCATAAGAGCATATTCTACATATTTAAGATGCACATATAGCATCACATGTTCACATATGACATGCATAACGTTCAAAACAAACATATTCACATGATCACATCTGACGTGCATCAGCAGGGGCACTAGTTAGATGGCTTCTTTTGTGCTACAGCCTCAAGTTCAGCTATCTTTGCCTCAAGTTTTACAAGTCTTTCCTGCAGCTCAGCATTCTTCTTTGCAGCTTCGGCAAGTTCAATATCCTTCATCTTCTGTGCGCTTTTAAGCTTCTCCACCTCAGATTCTAGTATTTTCTGACCATTTGCTAGGAGACTTATGTTGTCCATAACCTTGTCATCCATCCTTCTATCCACTTTGTCGAGTACTTTTTATATGCAGTCAAGATCCTCCCGAGTAACAACACATTTCTAAAACAAAGGCAAATTGATGCAACTTTCATAATTAGATTGCTAAGTTTAATATCATGAAAGATGTAACTGGTCAAACAAGAAAGTTGTTTAGCTGTAACTGGGTTCAGAGCTTGGTTGATCATGTGGATTTCTTTCCGGATCATGTCAATGTCCTGCCAACTTACAACACCTCCCTAAAACAAAGGTAGTTAATAAAAGTCGATGTCGCATGGAGATACAGAAATTGAAGTAGTATATAGAATAAGTTCATCAATTTTGTGAGCAGCATATGATGAGTACCATGCATTAAATTTCAAGCATAACAAAATTTCTACTCGAAAGGTTAATAATTTTCCTCCCGAGTAACAACACATTTCTAAAGCAAAGGCAAATTGAAGCAAGCTTCACAATTAGATTACCAAGTTTAATATCATAAAGTTGTAACCGATCAAACAAGAAAGTTGTTTAGCTGTAACTAGGTTTTGAACTTGCCTGCTTCTCTTTACCAATGTCATCCTTCATTCTTTCCATCCTGTTTAGGAATGTGCAGATGTAGTCTGAGGTTTTCTTGAGCCTGTCGATTTCTGTCCAGATCCTAACAATGTCATGTGCTGGTACAACCACTTCATAAAACAATGAAAAATTGATGCATTGGAACCATTGATCAGTGAATGCACTGGATGTTCAGTTAATAAAAGTCGCTGGGCACAAAGAATCAGAAATTGAAGCAGTATATAGAATGAGTTCAACATTTTTGTGAGCAGCATATGATGAGTATCAGGAATTCAATTTCAAGCATAAACCTAACTTCAAGCATACCAAACTCGAGGAAGGCTCGGCCTCTGCCTGCCGAGCATCACAGGAGTGCACCCCCTTGGCGCTTGCGCACGTGTACGGCCTCCTCCCCCTGGCCGACAAAGAACCGACCTCTTCACTGCGGAACCTCACTCTCTTGGCGGGGGCGGCGGGCGGGGCCTTCTCCTCCTCGCTGCGGAACCTCACTCTCTTGGCGGGGGCGGCGGGCGGGGCCTTCTCCTCCTTGCTGCAGAACCTTCCTCTTGAGTTGCGGCAGAACGACTACTTTCCGCCGGCCATCTCTGCGACGAAGACGAGGAAGGAGAAGAGGAGAGAAGGCGACAGAGACGAGGAAGACAGAAGGTTTGAGGAGGGCAGAATGGCAGAGTGGCAGGGGATAGTGGCTTTTGGTCAAACATTGGGAACAAAGGATACGTGGATAAGCCAAACCACGTCTCTAATGCACGGGGGCGGCGCGTGGGGCCGGCTCCTCCTCGTCGGTTTGGAGGGGCAAATGCGACGTGGAATAACCATCCCGCGTAGTCTTCTTTGTGTCTGTCTTGATTGACAAGTCAGCCCGATCTCTCAGGGCTCCCATTTTGACATACAGGTATAATCAACACATATCTTTTGAGACAAAATAGACATAATATAGATAAAGATAACTTGTCCACATATATAGATAAAGATTACTTGTCCACAAAGATCCACACAGATATACATAATTATTAAAAATAGTTAACTTGTCCATCTAGCTAGGCCTTAACTTGCCCATCACATTTTTACAATGGTCATGCTATCTGACCATGCACATCAACAAAAGCATGCCCCCTTTAACATCAACAAAAGCATGGTATCTTCAACTAAGGTTTGCTTTTTTTGCAGCCTCTTCAAATGCAACCAAGATATCTTGAAACACATCGAGCGCATCTTTCATGGGCCGCAGATTTTGTACAGCCACAAACTTGTACCTCCTCATGAATGTAGCCTTTTTGAGGAGGATGCGCATTTCTTCCATAATTGACTTTGGTCCCTAAACTTGTCATAAAAATTTCAAATGGTTTCTAAAAAGGAAGATCATACTTGTGTACAAATATGTACATCTCTCACATAGTTTCCTAGAATATTATACTTCCACACTTCACAACATGTTCGAACTCATATACATTTGAAATTTTAACACAATCTTGTGTTCACCTTAACATTACGAAATACAAAGTTTCATTAGTAATGGTTGTGTAAAACAAATATTATTTCTATGTTGTACTTGTAAGAAACAAGATAAAGGCGTATAAACAACATCTAGGAAATGGAGTTATATACGAAACAATGTCATAAATGAATAGAAGTTGTTTTTAGAAAAAATCAGAAACAAATATCATCAAATTTGGATTAAGAATGAAAGAGAAATACGTGATTCCAATATTTGATTGCAGATTAAAAGGGGAAAATGAAGCGAATTGTTCTTCATTCGAATAGAACTAGCCCCGGCCTGACACGTTTTCCTAATAATATTGGGCCTTTCAGTTTTAAGGCCCACACACGCCCACCCGTGCTAGGGTTAGTAGGGAAAGACGCCTCCCTCACGCAGTCGCCTCCTCACTCTCCCCTCGCGCCATCATCTTTCTCCCCCTTGCGCCGCCGCCGCTTCCTCCCCCTCGCCCCCTCCGCCACCGCTTCCTCCCCCTCGCCTTCCTCCCCCCCCCCCCCTCCCCCCCCCCCCCGCGACGCGACACATGCTACACCCCTTCGCTGAGACGCGTGCCACACCACCCCTCACCTTCCAGCGACGATGACTAGGAGGAGGAGGAGGGATCCAACCACGAGGTCGACGCGAGGACGTGGCGACTAGAGATCCCTCCGCTCCGACAGTGACAAGGTGAACTGCATGCTAGAAATCCCTCCTACATCATTAAGATACATTCTTGACTATGCTCAGTTAGGGTTTCGAGTTTCAAAATGTATACTTGGCATTTTCCTTTGGATTCACTCTTATATTTGGTTTTGCTCTTGTTCCATATGTACATTTGGACATTCTCACCGAGTTGAATAAGTACCTCATCAGCAACAGAGGCAGCGAGCATCTTCCTCTTTAAAATGGTAAGATCGCATTGCCTGAACTAATTTTTTGGGCTCTGAATTTTGCATTTATGTTAATGGTTTACCATAGAACCAATGAGATTATAGTGGGCTAAACTAGTTACTGTAATTGTTTTCTCATTTGTATGGTCTTGTACACAGTTCTGTGGGTGTTGATTAGATAAATGCTTAGCTGTTATGCATGGTTAACTAAAAATGTGCTCTACTTGTCTCCTGTTGTAGCATGTCTCCTGGGAGAGCTAGCAGTATGGTCTGCTTTTTGTGCTATTCTTGGACACTGAGCTGACCTTTCTCATAATCTCTTGACAGTTAATTCACAGGATAAATCTGTCGAGGACTATAGACCTAGGCAATTTGAAGAAGATGCATATAATGAAGAAGATGGATACGCCACTGCTAGTGAAGAAAAAGAGCAGGTGGGTGGAGCTACGGGCCGAGCCAGAGTGCCAAGGACAGCCACAAAGTGGTCAAGAGACAAAATGGTAGTCACTGAGGTTGAGAGAGGGGGGATGCCAGTACCAATGACACAAAAGCGCAGGTTCAGGGCGCTTGTAGTGCTCATTGCTAGACAAAAGGTACCTTTGGATTTACCAGAAATCAAAAAACTAAGCGATGAACAAAAGTGGGACTTGTTTGAAACCTATATGCAGAAACACTTGGAGTTCCAGGAAGACATGAAAGAGCAGGCATTCAAGCTTTTGTGGAAGATTGCAGCCAAGGCATGGAGACAATTCAGATTTTAGCTTAGGCGAGATTTTGTCAGAAAAGGACTCGAGCCATATGGAAAGCACGACTTTATCAAGCCAAAAAGGACTCGAGCCATATGGAAAGCACGACTTTATCAAGCCAGAAGAGTGGACAGAGTTTATGAAACAGCAGAAAACTGAGGAAGCCTCATTTGTTAGTGGCAAGTTCAAGTTACTTCGAAGCCTGAACACAAACGAGCACAACATGGGTCCAGCTGGTTATTGTGGGAAACTACCATAGTGGGAGGAAGAGGACAGAAAATTAGCTGCGGTTGGGATCGCAAACCCTTATGATGCCATCGCTGATGATCGTTCTAGTAATTGGGTGCGAGCAAGGAGTAAGCTAGTGGTGGAAGACGGTGTTGCCGTGATAGTGTAGAACAAAGAAGCAAATGAAAATGTGGCTGCAGACATCATGGGTAATAATGCACATGCAGAATCTTTAGGAATGACTTCATGGCTGAGGGAGAATGATGTGCTAAGTCAGTGCTTGGGCCGCCCCGAACAACCAGGTCGCGTGCGTGGTGTCTCCAGCTACCAGGGCTGGAAGTTTGCATGGCCTCAGCATGCTTCCATGTATAGGAAGAGGAAGAGGGCCAGTACCGACTCATGAGTTGATAAGCAACAGATGAAGGAAGAAATCAAGCAAGAACTCAAGGCTGAGATGGAGAAGAATATGCTTGACATGATGGCACGAGGGTACCAGGTGGTATTTGCACCAGTGTCCAATCGCACAAGCTCTTCACCCATCAGACTGAAGAGCAGCTGTGCGTCCGCAGATAATGTAGGTTTGATCAACGGCGCTACAGAGTTGTCGACAGAGGCAGTGCACATTGCTTCCCCCACACAGGAAGACCTTATAGGCACGTTGACTAAACCCACAGACTGTGGCCTATGGATCATATTTCACAGTGTTGAATGTGAAGCTACAATTGGTGTGGTTCAACTAGAGCAGACTACGCTACATACAGTCCTGACTCATGAAGACTGTGTTGTGGTCGAAGTGCTGCATGTATATGCTGTCTTTAGGGATCACGCGCTGGAACACCCTCCTAATGACGAGGTGACGACACTTGGACAAGCTCTACACCAGAGGATACAGTGGAAGAGGTGTCACATTCACATCAAGGGAGCACCAATTCCAAAATCTTGTTCGCACACTACGGTACAGATTCCTTCTAGTTCACAGACTACAGGACAGGTTTCTTCCTCACATGGTTTCCGGGCTCCTCATCCTCCTCTACCCCTAGAACTGCAAATTATAGGACAGGTTCATTCCCCACCTGGTAACCCACCTCCACCTCCTCCTCCACCCCCAGAAATGCAAATTACAGGACAAATTCATTCCCCACCTACTAACCCATCTCCTCCTCCTCCACCCCTAGGATCGTTAATTACATCCCCATCTTCTCCTCCTCCTCATGAAACAACAAAACCTCCATCCCCTAATGAAAGTGCTCAAAACAATGATGCTAAAGCAGGAGCCCAGAGTCATGTGTTGGCTGATGTCGAGAAATCTGTCGACGACAATTCAAAGAAAGCTGCAGGTACATCTAGGCCCAATATCTCTGTAATAGCTGCTGGTCAGACACCACATGAGAAACCTTCTTCAGCCATCTCGAAGCAGCAGGAAAAGAAACTCGCTGAAAATAAAAGGTCTACCAGAAAGCGATCTAAGAAACCTTCTTCAGCCATCTCAAAGTGGCAGGAAAAGAAACTTGCTGAAAATAAAAGGTCTCAGAAGCCTACCAGAAAGCCATCTGAGGATCCTTCTTCATCAGACAAGAAATCCCTTGAGAAACCTTCTTCAGCCTCTCAAAGCAGGAGGAAAAGAAGCCTGCCAGAAAACCATCTGAGAGAAACACCAAGAAGAAGGCGGTCAATGTTGCTATGACTCAGATTAACTCATGCTACAAATTTGGAAAACCAATGCTTAGTGCTGCTGAACTCAAGCATCCGGATACTGCTCCTTTTGTCACTAATCTCCACAATTTCTACATGGGAAGTTGTAAGGACAAGGATGAGTCTCTGATTCAGGGCATAATATGGCCCAAGCACGGCTGGTGGCCTGTGAGAGAAGATGAAAAATACGAGCTGTTGTCTGTGATCATCAGTGATTTGTACGATCTCTTCAACTTGGATGCTTTGGATATGGGACTTCTCTGCTGTTTCATCCTGTAAGCTGCTTGAAAATTTAGTCTGCTTCTCACTAATCATTTTCTATCTAAATGTGCTTTCTGCCTCAGTTCATCTTTACTATGTATTTTTCCTTCTTACAATTTGTTTTTTCTTAATGTTAGGAATATGGTTGTAGAAGTACGGCAGAAGAAGGAACCCGTTGCCTTCCTTGATCCTGAATGCTTTAGCAAGTCAAATATAGAAAATCACTTGGATTTTTTTGTGTCCTATACGAAGTGTGCCTACCAGTCATATGCTAAAAAGAGAGTCATCATTTCCTGCTATAACACTGGGCAGCACTGGATTGCAGTGGCGATCCTTCCAAAGCAGAACAGGGTCTTGTATCTTGATTCATATAGGATCCTAGGTACTGATTTCTCCGAGTTGGAACATGCCATTGATGAGTAAGTTCATTCTTTCTTAACCTGCAAACTTCCTCAATAAACTCTGCAAAGTTTATTAATGGTGCCCTAACCATTGTTGCATGTTTTGTTGTAGTACTTGGAATAGTTTCTGCGACGACAACAAGTTGCCCTACCGTGCCTTGAAACATGACAAGGTTGTTGATGTACGTATTACTTAGTATTTCCCTCCTGTGGAAGCTAGTACTAAAGCTTGAGTTTATTTCTTCTCACCATTGTTTGTCTTTGTATATTTATCACAGTGCCACCAACAACCTTACCAATCCAGAGTCTGCAGCTTCTATTGTGCCTATCACAAGCTTACATTAAAAGATAAATTGAAGGACCCTAAGGTACTTTCTTGGGATCTGCATTTGTAACACCTGCAACTGAGCATAGTTCTTGCTTATTAGCACTGCACATGTTTGGTAACCACGTGTGTGCTGACTACTGACGTTGTTATATTCAAGCATTTCACCTACCTACTTGTCAGCTCCACCAAGACACGCTACTCTACATTAGGGAAAGAACTGCCTCATTCCTCATGAACCAGGTGATCACACCCTCAGGACTATTTCACATTAATGATGGTATGATGGCTCAAATTGTATTTCATACCAATCCTTTTGGTTAAGCCAGTGATATTGTTGTGAACCTTGTTAGATGAGGATGCTGAATGCCTGAATTTTGTCAGATGATGCATGTGAATTTTGTGGATTTCTATTCAGTTTGTGGAGTTTTGTGAATGTGGATGCTGGACCTAATTTTTGTGAAAGTAGACAACGCGTCTCCTTTGGTCAAGACAGAGGAGACGCAAGTTCCCAGTACGCGTCTCCTTTGATAAGAGGAGACGCACGTACACAGTAGGTGTCTCCTTTGGTCGATAAGAGGAGACGCACGTACACAGTAGGCGTCACCTTTGGTCGATAAGACGAGACGCACGTACACAATACGCGTCTCCTTTGGTCCAGACAGAGGAGACTCACGTACATAGTAGGCGTCTCCTTTGGTCGAGACAGAGGGAGACACGTACTGACAAGATGCGTCTCCTTTGGTCGAGACAGTGGGAGACGCAGGTTCACAGCAGGCGTCTCCTTTCGTCGAGACATAGGAGACTGTTGGCGGTCGATTTCAGTCAACCTAGCCACTTGTTTACCTTTTATGTTGGTATTGATTTGATATTCACACTAACGATCCTAACCCCCATTATATGTTATGTTCGCAGTTGTGCATGGTTTTTGGAGTTTATTATTTACACAGGAATCAAGAGCTTAAATGAGGACTTCCGGGTAAAGTTCATCAAGGGATTTACAAGGTGATCATGGACCTCGGGACAAGTCAAGATACAAGGTGAACATAACTCCAAATGAACCAAGAACTAAAGCGTGAAGCTGAGAAGTGCGGAGGACCTAGACGGAAGATGTGGGAGTTCATTCGCAAAGCACCATCATCTAAACCGTGAGGAAAATGACGTCAAGGACCCACATGCAACTCGGCAAAAACTCAAGAAGTCGCGAGAAGCATCCGGAAGAAAGGCGGCGCCGAACTGGGCCAGAATGGGCCCAGGCCGGCCGGCCCAGCCCATTCTGGGCCCTATTCACTACCCCCTTTGACCTAGCTGATCCTCGGGCTATTTATAGCCCCGGTACCTCGAGCCACGGATCAAGCCATTCGTCATTTGCCGCCGAGGAGCAGAGGAGCTTGAGGGACACCACCCCGGAGAGGAGGGTCGTGTTAGTCATCTAGGGTTTGCCTAGCCGGCGTGGGAACCTTGGAAGGAAGACCACGTTGGAGTTCTGGAGGCGTGAATCAAGGTCAAGGTAGGATCCCGGTTGGATCTTATTCATGTATTCATACTTTTGATGGAGTTTTAATAGATCCGATTCCTAGCGATCGAGTACCTTTGTTTGAAATTCTTTTTCTTGCTTGGGTGTTTTCCGCCTCAATCTATTCTCGAGATAGATTGCATGGGATGTTTTTGTAGCCGCGGTGGCTAGAGGTGCATACCCGATCTACCAAGTAATTCAACGCACTCCTTGCGGGTGTGCTCTAAGATTCGACCGCGAAGAAAGGGGAACACCGTGACAGGATGTTGACACCGAGTACGGCAGAGCGACTTAGAGAGTTTGACCGAAGGTCATGATTTAAAGAAGCTTTCAATGAGATTTGTTTTACTCTCTCTTTATCTTGCTCGGAACGACGACATAAGCACAATCTAGACCCTCTCTAGATTGGTACCTCAATGCTTTCTCTTGCTACCTCTTTTGATCTTAGTAGATTAGATGCAATTCGAAACCTCTTAAAGAAGCAAGTGTTTTTCGGTTATTAGATTGAATTTACATTACATATTGTTCCACGGATTCGATACCTTGGGTTCACCACTCAAGGGAAGAAGGGTTCCTTAACTACGACGAGGGATTTGTCCGCTTGCAAGTCCAAACGAACTTTACAACGATAATCAAACGTCAACAAAGACGTGCACTGACAAGATGCCTCTCCTTTGGTCGAGACAGAGGAGACGCGCACTGACAAGACGCGTCTCCTTTTGTCAAGACAGAGGAGACACGCACTTACACGACGTGTCTCCTTTGGTCAAGACAGAGGAGACGCATTATGGAAGTATTTTCCGCGTCTTCGATGTTGAGTTCATGTAATGGGCTCGGTTTCTGTGCCCGTTACCAAAGGTCCATGTGGGCCCAGAGAAACAAACATCAGGTGACCGGTAACTAGTTTTGGTAGCGGTCTTTGTTAGATGCCCGTTACTAATACGTGTTATGAGTAACGGGCTCAGTGTCTACGCTCGTTACCAAAGGCCCCGGTGGGCCCGGAGAAACAGCCATTTCAGGTGACCGGTAAGTAGTTGTGGTAACGGTCTTTGTTTGACGCCCGTTACAATTACGTGTCATCAGTAACGGGCATCAGCCCGTTACCTTTGTTAACTCATTTGTAATACTTGATCGGTAACGAGCGTTTTGCCCGTTACGAATGGCCATCCGCGCCCGTTACCAATGTTTGTTTTTCACGTAGTGGGTGGAGCACACACGTAAGATTTGTTCCCCTTCCATCTATCTGATCCCCTCCCTCTCTCTCTACCGGCTCCTCCCTCCTGATAGCAGCGCACACCTCTGCCACATGCCCGCCTCCGTTCGGGTTCGACATCGGTCTCTCACTCTCTACACAATGGCGGGAGGGGGCACAATCAGGCAGCATGGCTGCGCAGAGCAGGGCCCCCAATCGACGAAGCCGGCACACGGCCACTTCTGATGGCAGCCGCAACAAGTAGGGGCCCTCCTTGCCGGCATCTGCACCCGATTCGGCTCCTCTTGTTGCGAGTGCTCCCCCACATTTGACTCAGATTCGACTGCAATGTCACAGCGAGTGCATGAGGACTATGGCTCGTTGAGATCGCCGCAGGCCGCGATGCACTCCTCCACCCTGCGCTGGATCCGACAGGCCAGCATGGCGGCACGGAATAGAGGACCCTACACCGGTGGCGGGAGGGAGGAAGGACAAGGGTAGCTCTCGATAGTGATGGCCAGATCCCCAATGCGGAGCTCCACGTACGGTGACCTCATCCACCTCCACGGTGATCTCATCCTCCCCTTTTCCTCTCCCTCTTGGACGTGGTGGTGCAGTGGACACCCTTGGAACCCATTGGAAATAGCGGAGTAGCGACAATATGTTTGCATAGCGGACGACTTGCAGTACTGTGGTGTGGAGGTTTTTATGCTAAATGCGTACTGCAGGACAGCGGGTGGCGGTGTGGATAGCCTAGCTAAGCTTGTGTCACCGTAGCTATAGGTTGAAGAAACAATGGTGGAGCCGCGTTAGGGCTAATTTGTTTCACCAGATTGGATTCCGGTCGGAATTGATAAATATAACAAGAAAATCATGATAACTACTATAAGAGATCCGGATTTATTCCGGGCTGAAAACTAATTTACTCTTGATATATACACCAAAAGACTCAGAATTAATCCACTAGTAAAGAGGTGTGAAATCAATCCGGCTCTTCGGTCTCTTATTGTACCTATCGTAATGAATAAATTAGTTCTCGATTCGGAATAAATCCGGATCTGTATAGTATTTCTTATGATTTTTCTTAGTATATATATCATTTCCGTTCGGATTCAATCCGATTGAAACCAACAAGCACTTAGAGTCGTGGAAGCGGCCTTGATAAATATCATGTTTCTGTGGCAGCCGTAGACCCAACGACCTGAGCAATAATATATACATGAGACAGAATGAGGGAGGTGATAGATGGGGGCAAGCATCGAAAGGTCTCATCGCTGCTCTTAGACTGCTGAGACTTGCCCACGGATAAGCAGCCATTTTTCAGGCAGCTCAACCGTAAACCCGCCTCGTCGGAACTCGGAAGGGCTTTGATGCCCTTGTCTCGCTCGTTGAGTGAACGTTGTAGCATGACAGGAATATGCGTCCATACGCTCGGCTTTGCAACCGGTGGCATTTGTGTTGGTGATTCTCGAAGAAGCGTGGCTTTGGGCATGCTCGGGTTTTCTCAGCTTAGCCTCTTTTCTTTGCAACCCTAGTTGTGTTTATTCCTGTTCTTTTCTAGTTGCACGTTGTCCCTTGTATTCTTATAGATTTGTTTGAATAATTTCTTTTTTTTTACGAAAAACATGCTTTGCACATATTAAAAAGAGTAACCATCATGACACCCTGATGTATATACGACAGAGACAAGCAATGAAGACACATTGACTTATCCAACCATCTCAACAGTGCCAACATTGGCAACAAAAGCATTTTCCACAGTTATTTCGTCGTCTGCAACGAGAGGCATGTTAGCTAACATTTATCAGTACCTGTCACTCTATCGATCTACTCCAGACGTACTGGATGAAAATTGTGGACCCTGGACGCTGGCATGGCAGGGTAGATCTCCCGTCTGCGACGTGAATCGCCGACGGGTGACGCGATGCCGGGGTGATAGTCACGTTTTTGGCCTACCGCAGCCACACGGACCAAACCCGGCTTAGGCCCTGTTTACTTGGTTGAACTTTTGTTGAAAAAGGTAAATTTTTTTTATTGGGTAACGTGTACAGAGAGAAGAAATAAGTAAAATTTTGGTGAAATGAGTGAAATTTTACTAAACGGGGCCTTAATTTCACATTTTCACTGCATGGACCACGGGCATATATACGTAGAGATAGATGGAGAGCATGAGGTGCTTCTCTATCGATCAACTCAGACATGTCATGATGCTTTGCAGTTTGCATGCGTAAAAGCAATTTTAATGGGACCTGTAAATTGAGACATCTAAAACTCATTTGCAGGCTGCAGGTCGGAATGTAATAAATAGATACCCAAAATTAGCACTCAACTCCAGTAGAAAATCAATCTATGCAGCTATTTGCCTGTGGGCCCTGTCTGTCAGCAAAGGCATCACCTGTTCCCACACTGTAGCCGTTGAAGAGCTGTTAATTTCTTGCTTGACTCTTGACCGACACCACAGATCTATCGATCTCGCAGCCGACTCTTCCCAATCCGGCCGGTGACAGAATCCTTCGTCACTGCCGCGGCCAAGGCGTAGCAGGGCGGTGTGCCCGCCACTTTCGCCGACAGTGAAGCCCCGGAGATCCGCCTACATCCTCGTGGGTCTGCAGAGGCCCGCCATGATGGACCGCGTGCCACGGACGTCGCGCTGGTTGTTGCTGCGGCAGCGGCGGAGGCGGCACCGACGAGGAACGAGTTCCTAGACGTGATGGACGTCAGCTTCAACAAGCCCGCGGCGGGGCCGGGCAAGAAGGCACTGACGGAGAACTTCTCCCTGACATTCGAGTCATTGGGGGGACCGATGCCTCGACTTATTCCACGTGGTGCCTGGCAGGCCTGGCCCCTCGGTGGCGTCGCTTCTGGCCGCCGCGTGGGCGGCCGACCCGGCCACCCGCTCCGCCTCCTGGCCAACCTCCGTGGCGTGCGTGGGAGCGGAAAGTCTGATGGAGGAGGAGGTGACGACAGAGGAGGCGGCGTCGACGCGATGGGCTGGCCGGGGTGCCGCGCTCGCACGCTGTGGTGTCGCACCTCCTCAAGGCCATGATGAGCATCATGCTCAAGCCTTTCGCGCACTGCGACGCCAAGTCAGGCATGCACAGTGGCAGGAGGTGCTCCTCTACCCTAAGGCTCGCTGCACGATGAACGTGTCGGCCTCAGAGCTTGCGTCGCCGTCCTTTCCAATGCCGGCAGAGGAGTCGCGCGCGGCTTGCACCTAGCCATCGACATCTCTGCCGACTACATCAACCACTTCAAGACGTAGTACAGTGTGGGCGGCGGGCGTCGGGTGGTGCCCGACGTTCGAGGTGCTGATGGTGCTGCCGGGGTCGATCTACCCGAGGTCGCCATTGCCGTCGATGTGCTTGCTGACGTACCTGTGTGGCCAGGGCTGGTGGGATCTGGGGCGGATGCGTTGCCGGAGCCGCCGCCTTCATGGCGCGCGCGGCGAGTGCCTCCGCACCCCCGTCCTCGCGCAATGGAGCTTAGGATGTGCTCCGCGGCAGCGCCCGCGGGCGGACACCGCTGGGGGTAGATGCGGGAGGGAGGAAATTAAAAGAAAAAAATGAAAAGAAGATAAAAATTGTGGGACTCACGTTTTGGAGGGGGATTGGGGGCCTTCCAGGAATGAAGACTTGAAGAAGAAAATTGGAGGGGCATGAAAAATGCAGGTCTATTAGGCTCTGTTGAAGTTTAGTTTTTTACATCGAACCTATTTTATAGTAGAGACTCATTTAGACGCCTCCACTCAAACTGCTCTAAAGACATCAGTGTAAATGCTGCTTGTGAGCAAATGCAGCAGTAGTGCAGTCAAGTCCTAGTACCAGTCCAGCTGTCCAGGTAATAAGCCTCAACCATGCGTATACACCTCCAGCAATTAAGACAGGTCAGCGCGGGAGCCGTCGCGTGTTCAGGTGTTGTCACATATATACGTCGCATGCACTGCACCTAGAGTCCGTAGCGCAGCAAAAGACAACGCCCCAGGTCTGCTGGCCCAGCAAAGAAGCTAACGGTGCACCACAGCACCAACCCGTGCAAATGCTAGTGTCGTATGTGATTCTATTACTTCGGCGCGCAGCCTCCCGCTCTTTCCCAGCTCGAGCAAAAAGACAAGAGCATGTGAAGCAAGTGGTGGCGTCGCGCATGTATAGAAGGGACGCCGCGCGTGAGCTGTAGCGGGCTTCTAGCTAGTACTAATGTGCGAGAGAGGTTTTACCACAAACTACGCTTAGATCATGGTCATTAAGGTTTTGAACTCCCACTTAGATGAAGTTGTGCTTTAACACATGCAGAGTCAGAGTACAATTGTGAGATCTTGTTTCTTAAATCTGGACACCCTTTACCGCCACTAAAAAATTGAACATTCGTCCAACCCATTAGTACCGGCTGCATTTTCTTCCAATACTAACACCGCGTGTTAGTACAAGTTGCCATGCACAATACCACCGGAGTCCTGTAGTACATACGTGTTTGACGTCTCAGCCCGCACTAAATGATGGCACGTAGCCTGCGTAACCGATAGCTAGATTCTCAAGGAAGCCATTTAGTACCTGTTGGGATCACAAAACCCCCAAACAGAGATATGGTTACACGATGAGCAACTCACAATTAACACGTTCAAAACCAGTTGTATTAAATTGACAGCTTTCCTTAACACATTACACTTTCAACTTTCCAAAATGGCGACCCCTTTTCAATGAGGAGGGGGCCTCCTTTTATAGTGCCAAAAGACTAAACTTACATTCCAAGTTTACCCCAAAGCCCTAGCATCTATGATGAATATTTGAGGGTAAACTTGGACTTGCACACGATGCGGACTTGACGCCGAAGATTGCAGAGCGTAAAACACGCCGGAGACAACGGAGCAGACGATGCGCCACGAAACACGGAGACAGTTCCGTGTTGCAACAACTTTTGACCAAGTTCAAGCAGGCGGGGTCGTGAAGAACTCTTGGCTCCGCGATTCGTTGTCTTCGACGTGCTTCTCCCTGAAGATTCCATGGCTTCGGGGTACAGCCTCGAGATTTCCTAATGCCGGGTTCCTGGGAAGGCTCTGGCGGAGCCTAGGCCTTCAATCGTTGTTCATTTCGAAGAAACGCCCGAAGCCAGAACTTTCCCTGTGAAGAAGAAACTTGATTCGAGTTAATTTACATTCCTTGACGTACGACGAACCTGGCGAAGCCCAGGTTCTTTTGTTCCTTCAGAAAAAGGCTGTCGGAGCTGGATATTTCTGCGAAACACATCTCCGGAGCCCGGCGATGATAGAAGATCCCGGAGCCCAACACTTAACCTGCACGAAGGAAGAATTCTCTTGAGTTAATTCGCATGTTTTTGTCTAAATTTATCCCTTGATCCGAAGGTGTGAAGCCCAAGTTTTTAACTAGTTTTCCAAATCAGGCCGAGGCCAAATGATTTTTCTGGAGACAAACTCCCGGGGCCGAGAGGTGATGTTTTCTACCGCCCCAACAGTAGCCCCTCGAGGAGAAGTGCTAAGCTGAAAGGTTATCCTTCTCCTCGATTTCTTCTGCGAACTTCAACTTGAATAAAACGTCACCTCCGGCGACGGGAAGTTTGCGCAATCTTTGTTTTGGCTTCGCACAGCTGGCCATTGAGCGTCAAAACACGCTGTTTCCCGAGGCTTCCGTTCGTATTCCCAGACGGTTGCTCTCCTTCTCTCTCCTCGGGCTATATAGGGGGGGTCGGGGCCCCTGCTTCCTCATTCTCGCTGAAGCCCCAGACTAAGGTGTACCGCGCTTTGTTGCTTTTAGATTCGTGCTTGCTTCGCGATTTTTTTGCTAGTCGGAGATTCTTGTCCTCGTTCTTCCGCGAAGCCTGGAATTTTCAAGTAGTACTGGCTGGTACCAAGCAGACTGCGCGTCCAATGACGGAGGAGGAGATAGCTGCTTCTGTCCCCCCAACCGAAGCTCCGGAAGAACCTGCTGGTGACCTGGTTGACTACGAGCCGTCGTCGAAGGTCATAGACATTTCTTGCAGTGAAGATCTTTCGGCAGTCGAGGCTTCGCCATCGGATCTTATGGCCGGTCGAGAGCCCGAGACTCCGTCCTTTGTTTTCGGGGCTTCACTGATTTTTGAAAACCTGCTGAAGTATTATGAGGAGAAGGGATTCTTTCCAGAAAGCGTTGCCCGGGCTCAGGAAGGAGAAACGACACCGAAGCCAAAGAAAGGCGAAGCCGTGGTTTTTCGCGACTTCTTCAACGCTGGTTTGATGTTCCCTTGCTCCAAGTTCCTGCCTGAGATCTTTAATAGATATGGTGTTAAGGTGCATCAGCTGACACTGAATGCTTTTGTTCAACTCTGGAAATTCTTTTTTCTTGTGCGCTCATGTGATGGTCGGGTTGATACCGAAGCCTTCGTTCGGTTCTACGAGCTCCATGTGCAAAAATAGAGTTTTCGGCTGGATGGTAGTGCTACCGTTTATGAGAATCATTTCGGGTGCATAACCTTCACCACTCGGAGGAAGAACACCAAAAAAGATATCAAGAGAATGGAGCTCAGCCTAGCTCACAAGAATAAATGGGACAATGACGGGCTGTCGTATTGGTTTTATGTGAAAGTGAATATGCCTCGCGGCTCCGACGGCACCGGATACTATCCTTTCAGTATCTCGACTATGATGCCCTTGAATTACATAACGGGCCCAGACTTCGCGAGGACCAGGGGTTTTAAGGATTGTGAGAAAGCTTTCTGCTTGGCTTCTCAGTTTATCCCTGGCCGCGACGTTGGGGAAGAATTTGTGGCCACCGAGATTTGTCCCCTCGCTGCTGGCTGGAACCCTCGGGAGACTAAGTGGTTGTCGGTCGATTGGTTCGCTAAGGAAATTCCTTTTCCTCGTTTTGGGCTGAAAATGCCGGAGGGAAAAAATGCTCATGAGTTCGTGGGGGAAGTGGAACGACGAGTGGTGGACATGCTTGGTCCCTACACCGAAGCAGAGTACCAGGCTTCGCGGAGATTAGTAACTAGAGGTCGCAGGGTAAACATGATTTTTTAGGAGCTTGGGATTGAAGTGGACGATCGCCCGAAGCCCAGGGCATCGACAAAACGGACTCGCGATCTAACTCACGCTGCGGATCCAGCTGATGCCGCGAAAAAAAGGAAGAAACCAGTTACTTCTCCTAAGGCGGTGATGACGCTACAGTGACCAGAGTCCAAAAGACCGTGGCTCTGGTATCTTCTTCAAGAACAAGCCAACTTGAGAGGGATAAGAAGAAGATGGTTGCGAACAAGGAAACCGACCCTCGTGGCGCTTCTTCGGTGGTTGAGAATGCACCGAAGCCGGTACATCCTGGTTTGCGTCGTAAGAAATCTAGATCTAAGCCCAGGCAGACCAACCGTATTGTTAATATTCTTGGCTCCGCTGATAATTTGGAGTTCCTGGACTCAGGAACCGATGCTGATGATGAAGCTAAGGGTCGTCTAAATGAGCCTGAGGTGGAGAAAGCTGTGGTGCCCAGTTCAAAGGAAGCGGCTTTAGTAATTCACGATGCTGAAGGTGCTGGGGTTTTTGACAAGACCGCTACGGGTACAGAACTTCCTGGAGCCGAGAAAAATCCGGACGGGGGTGCTAACGCCGCTTGCCCAGGTGAAATTCCTGAAGCTTTGGGCGATACAAAGGCGTCACCTGAATTTATGAAGTCCCTAGCGGAGACTGTGAGCACGACAGGTGTTGTCGAAGGGCCTACGCTGGAGTTGGTTCTTGCGGAGAAACGCACCTTCGACCCTTCAACATACTCTTATAACAAGGCTGTTGGTATGAGAGACCTAAAAACTTTACTATCTGTTCGATTGCCTTTTTGTAAGAGGAGAGGGTTTGTGGAGTCGCTTGTGCTCTGGGAGCTAAGGGATCCTTTTCGGCTTGCAGGCATGGTGGCTGGTGACGTCCCGCAAGCTGAGGGCAAAGCCCCCGAAGGCCAGGAATTGGAAGATGGGGAAATTCCTGGGGCCCAAGCTTCTATAATTGTGAAGCAATAGGGGACCAGTGCTAGTGCCGGACCTTCGGCGCCTTTTGACGCTCAAGGTTTGTTCCTGGTCTTACTTTGTTTTTCGCGCTATTGTTTTTTATACTAACGAAGGTGAGGTTTCTCAAACGCTTTGCAGCTTATGAAAAATCACTAGAAGACATGGAAGCTGGTCTTCTGGTGGGACTATCCGCCGAGCTCTGTTACAAGTCAATGATTTCAAGTAGGCTGGCGGTTGAAAAGTATCGTTGTCAAGAAAGCAAACTTTTGACAACTGAAGCTGAAAATGTTGAGTTGAGCCGGGAAGCTATTAGGCTTAACGAAAAGTATGTGACTTTAGAAAAAATGATCAATCTTCAGACAGAGAAAGTTTCTATTTTGGACGACAATGTCAATACTTTTAAGATAGCTTCAGAAAATCTGACCAAAGATGCCGAGGACCAGGTGTGTCCGAGGACCAGTGGAGGGTCGCTCCTTAGTGATGAGTGATTGACAATGTTGTGTGGACTGATGCTTGACTAAGTGTGCAGGTACAGGTTGCGGCTTGACTCGTGTCGGTGCAGGTGAAGAACAAGTGTGAAAGGTCTTAGCTGTGGCGGCCTCCTGGTGATGGAGTGGCAAGTAGGATTGGTTCGATGGACCCGGTGGCCGATAGGGTCAAGTGCGAGCCGTGCGGTGCAAGACTGGCGGGCTGAAGTCGTGAACATGGGCCGGTGCAAGGTAGCGGATGGAGCCCGAAGCTTGCACGCGGGGTTTGCTGGTTTGCCCACAAAACCATCGGTGGACGGTTTCTTGGTTTGGGCCTCAAAACCAAGCCTGGAGGCCCGAGGCAACAGAGATGGTGATCCGGGAGCTTCGGGAAGCTTCGAGGCGGAGGGCACGTGGCGTGATCGCAGGGTTTGCGTCGAGGTGAAGCGAAGCCATGGTGGAAGCGTGTCCGTCCGATGAAGACTTGACCAAAATGCCCTTGAGGGGTTGTATCTTCATTTAAGCAGTAGGGGTAGCGTGGTCATTTACCTCCCTCCGATGGACTTCGTATAAATAGCGGAGAGGTGGATGGCATCTCTCTCTCTCTTGCTTCCTAGGGCTTTCTCCCCCAGTAGATTTCTCTGAACTGCTTCTTTTCCCTCTGGATTCCTTAGGCTAGACTCTTGTACAGACTCTGTCCTCTGGATGTATGGAAGCTTTCGGCGTCCCGGTGATCTCCTAGTCCCTTGTGATTTTTGTGTCATTTTCGAGGCTATTTTTGGGAGTTTTCGTTCTTCGCTCGATTCGTGATTTTGGGGGCGTTTTCCGTCGGATTTCTTTGAGGGGATCATGGGTGGATGCCTTGCGCATCTTTGTGTGTGATCTTGACCCCTCAAACGCCGTGGAGAGCCTTCGATTTGTGCGTTTTTGGTTAGAGCCCGAGTTCATGGTGGTGGTTCGTGTGATCCGCGATTCCCGGTGATTTAGGGAGTTAGAGGCCGAGATTTTTGGGGCTTAGCATCCTTGTGTGACGCTTTTCATTTCCCCAAAATCTTGTCTCAAGAGCTTCAACCATTTGGGAGATCCGGTGATGGAAAGGTGGAGTTGACTTCCGGGGTCGGGCGTTTTTCTGCTCTGTCCGCACCTGGCGGACGGTCCGCGAGGTCCACGCGGACGGTCCGCGAGGCCCTAACAGCCCAGCTGTTCTTCGTGTTCTTCGCGTGTTCTCGAGTGTCTCTCTTTTGATCCGTTGAGCCGTTTGGTTTTTGGTGCGCAAAGTTCGCGGACGTTCCTTACTCAAGTGCCGGACGGTCTGTGACGAGGCGGACGGTCTGCGGGTCCATCACGGACGGTCTGTTTTTCTCGGTGCGCTACTGGAGGTTCTGGTGGCATTTTCGGGCAGTCCGCCGAGCCACCGCGGACGGTCCGCGCCCTCCTCGCGGACTGTCCGCCTGGTCCCCTCGGACGGTCCGCCAGGGACTTCGCAGCAGTGTTCAAGTCCTTCGGTTCTTGCTTTGGTGCTTCCGCTCTTTGCTCCTAGGCTTCTCTAGTGATCTTCTAGGCTTGTGTGTGTCTTGTTTGGAGCTTCCTTTATGTGCACGGATTCGTGGAGTGGCAATCGGGGTATAAGCCGAGTTCGACCTTAGGGAAGAATTTTTATCGGCTCCCATTCACTCCCCCCCTCTCTGGTCGCCCGATTCGGTCCTTCAGATGTGGAGAAGCAGGAAAAAATAGTTGAAGATTTGAAGAAGATAGTGGAAGACGACACCGGAGTCATAGATTCTCTGAGAAAAGAGAATAATGACCGAAAATTAGTTATTGAAGAGCTTAAGAAAGAAGTTCAGGGTCAGAAGAATTTTATAGATGCGGCCGAAGGAGTCTTGAGAGAACGCTTCCAAGTTTTGTATGAGAAATATTCTCGCGCTCTTGGGGAGTTTTGTCCCACCTGTTTTTCCAAAGAAAACCAAGTGCAAATCTATATGCATGTCAGGATCAAGTTCCATGCATATAGTTGACATAAGTGAATAACAGAAACAATATCATGTAAGAAAAACAAAGATTATCAGAGATTTACGCTTTATCCTGGAAACGAAGGCACCAAACTTCACAGGCAGACGACTGGGGGCTGCGTACGCCTAGCACCGGCAACATCTTCACAACGACTTCATAGCAACTTCCTCTTTCTGAGCAACATTGTTTATAGCAAGGGTGAGCACATGACGTACTCAGCAAGTGTGGGGAAAGTATGAATGCAGAGGCTTGACAAGGAAAGGCTGACAGGTTGACTACATTAGGCACTTTTAGTTGGTCAAATTTTATTAGCACCTGATTACTAATAAGGTATAAGTATATACCAACCCACAATTATCATAAAGAGATACGTCATAAGCATATGGCTAACATAACCAGAAACCACGATTTAAGTCCATCTTCAAGTTCAATTATCATGTGAGGGTCCAGGCCGCTCGTGACCGTGAGCACGGCTAATCGATTAGTTTTAAACTCTGCAGAGGTTGTACACTCTCACCACAAGTCGTGTCCCCCATATATGCCTGGGTTAATTACTCCCTTAAATACTTCCGAGATGAGTGGCATGGGTTTCACCACAAGGCCTTTACAAAGATTCCCTAATGTGAAGCAACCTGCGAAAGTTCCGAGTCGTTGCAGAGTATAAAGTCCCCTAGTAGGCGCCGTGTCTTAGCCAAGCCCACTCCCCACTGGAGCGAGTCTATACCCCACTAGCGCTCCCCCTTGCCCTTACCAGGTAAGGCCACCCCAACATCAAGGTTTCTAATTATTCAGCCAAGACAGAGCCATATGTCCTATGGTTGCACTGTTCCGATTAAGCAATGTGATCTTGTATTAACCAGAGATATAACATAAAAGTAAAGCTGTTCATCATTGTAGTTGTTCATTAGAACCACCATAACCCAAGGTAAAGCAGCTAAGCAAAACTACCCAACAGAAAGGTAAACCCAGGTTTGATCAAGGAGTGATAGTAAAGACTACGATGAACCTTAGTAGCACCCATCAATATTAATGCAAGCATATGCAATGGTGATTAAACACATTATTAGGACAAAAGAACAAGGACACAGTTGCCTTCAACCAGAGTAGTGATGTTGCTCAGAATGTCTTCACCTTCAAGCTCTTCAAAGCTCTTGAACCACGTTCATTCTACTCGCATCAATCATCGGCACAAGCATATAAAGCAAACATACAAGCAAGCTAAGAACAATGCACCAATCAAAAAGAAAAGTTTTAAAAGAACGCACTAAAGGATAGGCTTGATGCTAAGGATCACCGAAGCACACAGACCGTGCTGAGATAAGGGAAAGGCTTGGTTAGCTTTATGAAGGACACTGGGCTAGAGCAAGAACTAGGACCGAAAGATCTGGAGCTTGAAAGAAGACTAGCTCTACAACTGAGACACACTGAGACAGGGCTTGATAAAGAACGTCTACCGATTGATTTGCATATATGAGAGAACAAGACTATGAGCTGGGTTTATTTTAATTAGCAAAAGATATGTAGAGGATATTTCATAGAGAAAATACCCTAGATTGGAATTAATGCAATATTACATTTTATTTGCAAAAAGACCAGAGTAAAGATCTAGTCAAATTTTATTTATAAAGATTCATATGTAAATTATACCAATTAAACATTTAATTTAGAAAAGCTAAACTATATGAATCACCTAAACATAACTTTATGATTCGAGTAGATCATATTATTATTAAAAACATCATGACATTAGTATTTAATCAAATTAATATTTATTATAAAAGTCGGTGTAAAAACGTAAGCAACTTTTAATTATAAAAGTTTAACTAAATATTAATCAAGTTAACATTTGGTTTACGAAAAACCGGGTAAAAGATCTAATTAGATTTTATTTACCAAAGTATGTGAAATAAACATTAATCAAATTAATATCAATTATGAAAAACGGTGTATGGCTCTATGTTGCTTTTATTTATAAAAGGCATGTTTAATAAGCATTAAACAAAATTAATATTAAATTTATTTTTCAGAAAACAAACATGGTCAAAAGGCACTACTAATGTGTTTTTCATGTCATTATGAACCTAACGCAACTTGAACGGGCAAAAACAGAGCTAAAACATAGAAGATACCTTTCAAAGATGCAGGGACTTAGTTGTGAAAGATTAGAAAGTTTGAGGGCTTAATTGTGAAAAACCAGGGGCATATACATAATTTTGTATATAAACCCGTGGGCCTTCATGCAAGATCTTCTGGGAGGACCAGATCTGGAGAATCTGAACTTTCTAGGGGGTTTTCTGCAAGATCTCCAAGACTCATAAAAAGATCTGGAAATTACAGGAAATCCAGGGGGCTTATGTGCAAAACGTCCCACTTCTTCTTCTTCCTCTGGAATGGGCGCCCAGCGGCTCTGGCCGGTGGCTTCACCGGAGCTCCGGTGACCTGGACCTCGGGCGGCCAGCGCAGGAGGAAGAGGAGGTGATGGGGATCCTGTGGGAGCGCTTACCCATGGACGAGGACGGCCGGAAGATGGCCGGCGGCGGAGAGCTTGAGCGGCCGGCGGCGGTCCAAGGTGGTGGCGGTGCCCCGGTGGCCGGCCCGCGACGGGAAGCGGCTCAGGAGGTGTAGCTCGGTGTGCTGGACCCCGTGGTGGTGCTCACCTGCCCTGAAGACCAACGGCGCCGGCGGATTTGTCCGGCAGCGGAGCTCTGCGGCGGCCGATTTGGTCGCGCAGGGCGGCGGCGCTCCAGGGGTCCTCCGGCATCGGGAAGGGGCGGAGCACGTGCAGATCAACACATAGGAGCTCCCGGCGGTTACGGCTTCACTTGACGTGCATCGGAGACGGCGGTTCGAGCGGCGGCCGGTGACCATGGCGCTCGGCTTCGGCATCTCTGCGACGGCGGGTTGAAGCACGGAGCGGTGGCGAGCTAGGGCAGGGCACGCGCGGGACCTCGGCATTCGCTAAAAAGGGACGCGGTCAGGGAGTCCCGACCGTGCCCGGCACGGACGTCGAGAGTCCGGCCGGCGGCGGTGCCCCCGTGCCATGTCCGCCATGGACACGAGCCGGTGGAGCTCGGCTGCGCTCGCGCTCCAGTGGGCCGGATTAGGTTGGGCCGGCTTGGGAAGCGAATGGCAAAAGGAATTCAAGGGGCATTGCCAGACTTCCGAAAACTGGGCTAAAAAGGCTGGATGGGCCAAAAGGAGAGGAAAAAGAGGAAGAGAAAAGAAAAGGACTCCTTTATTTCAGATAATATTTTCATGAATTGAATAATCTTCATTAAACCACGAAAAATACTCTGAAAATCTCAAAAATTCCAGGAAAATTCCCAGAGATAGATTGAGACACGAACAATCCAAATAAAATATTTGGAGCTCATGAAAAAGATTTTAGAGCCTTCTAATAGAAATACCTCAAAAAAATGAGAATAAATTCTAGAAAACTCCAGAAAATTCTCGGGAGGGTTTGGTAAGCATCTAAGCATTTTTTAAAACATTTTGCACTCATGAAACACCAGATGCTTCGGCATGAATGCTACACTCACTCAATCATTTTATTTAACTTTCGAAAAACGAACAAAGTTTTTCCTATACTATATTTTCTGTAAAGAAAATAAATGTTGGACAAATTTTAAAATTGATAGAAAATTATTGTTTTAATTATTATTCCTATTCACATCATGAAATTGGAGATTTAGGGTGTGACAAATCTACCCCCTTAAAAGGAATTTCGTCCCGAGATTCGGAGAAAGAAGAATTTAAGGAGAAGGGAGACAACAAGAACATTGTTGCTGAGGTAGGCAGGCAGTCATCCTCTTTTGTCTTCAGGGTGTAGGATCTTCAGTATTCACCTTTCTTGGTCGTCGAGGTCTTCGTTAGAATGAGCTGGATGAGAGAGTAGCAAGCACAAGAGAGGAAGGAAGATAGAGTGAGGTCTTCTTTTCTTCAACTTGCTCACTTCTTTGTAGTAGTAGTGGCAGTAGCATTTTATTGTTGATGCGGCTTCGATTTTCTTCTTCTGATGTCCTTTACTTGATCAGGTAGAGAGAAAGAGAGACAACAAGGATGTGGGAGACACAAAGGAAAACCGAACTAAGCAACTGATGTCATTGCAGATATAAGACCCGCAATACACCAACACTCACTATAAAGAACCAACTTAAACATTGCCATAAAAAATCATGATCATGCAAGCACTGAATTTCACCACTCAACACACAGTCAAAGGAGCGATGCTACACGTTGTTAATAGAGTCAAAGGGTATCCTCCTAATAGATTAGATGTAACTCCTGGTAAAAATATCCATAAATAATGAATTCCTCACTGATCATGGAATACGATATTATGAGTTCACTCCAACTGGAATCACCTCAATCAGAGGTCTAGAACTCGAGATATAGACTAATCAAAATGGCTATTTCAGCAGTGTTGACAGATTCTGAATGCTCCACTAATTCGTGTGTATCTCTCTTGATACAGAACGAATACTGCTGAAATTTTGACAGAAATTGACCCATGAAATTCTGGAACTAACCCAACTGATTTCATGTCAATCGGCTGTAGCTCGAGAAAGAATTAAAATAGTAACAATGTGTCAGAGAGCTGCGCGAACAGATAGAATATCAAGGGTAACAATTCCACCAATAAATCAAGAGGGTGTCATTGCTTGAAAAAATGCACAGGCGAGATCGAAGAAGTATTCAAGGAGAGTGAAGATAAATATACAAGAATTCATGGTAAAGAGATAAGAAGATGGTTAAGATGTGAGATCATTCATCAGAGAGGTCAAGGATAAGGTAGGAATGGACTTTAGATCAAAAGAGACCTTAGGAAACATCCATTGCTAACTAGGCTTACGTCCTACAGTCGATACAGCTCTGATACTACTCTGTCACACCTGTTTTTCCAAAGAAAACCAAGTGCAAATCTATATGCATGCCAGGATCAAGTTCCATGCATATAGTTGACATAAGTGAATAACAGAAACAATATCACGTAAGAAAAACAAAGATTATCAGAGATTTACGCTTTATCCTGGAAACGAAGGCACCAAACTTCACAGGCAGACGACTGGGGGCTGCGTACGCCTAGCACCGGCAACATCTTCACAACGACTTCATAGCAACTTCCTCTTTCTGAGCAACATTATTTATAGCAAGGGTGAGCACATGATGTACTCAGCAAGTGAGGGGAAAGTATGAATGCAGAGGCTTGACAAGGAAAGGCTGACAGGTTGACTGCATTAGGCACTTTTAGTTGGTCAAATTTTATTAGCACCTGATTACTAATAAGGTATAAGTATATACCAACCCACAATTATCATAAAGAGATACGCCATAAGCATATGACTAACATAACCAGAAACCACGATTTAAGTCCATCTTCAAGTTCAATTATCATGTGAGGGTACAGGCCGCTCGTGATCGTGAGCACGGCTAATCGATTAGTTTTAAACTCTGCAGAGGTAGTACACTTTCACCACAAGTCGTGTCCCCCATATATGCTCGGGTTAATTACTCCCTTAAACACTTCCGAGGTGAGTGGCATGGGTTTCACTACGAGGCCTTTACAAAGAATCCCTAATGTGAAGCAACCCGCGAAGGTTCCGAGTCGTTGCAGAGTATAAAGTCCCCTAGTAGGCGTCGTGTCTTAGCCAAGCCCACTCCCCACTAGAGCGAGTCTATACCCCACTGGCGCTCCCCCTTGCCCTTATCAGGTAAGGCCACCCCAGCATCAAGGCTTCTAATTATTCAGCCAAGACAGAGCCATATGTCCTGTGGTTGCACTGTTTTCCTGGGTGGTCGCTCCATGTTCTGATTAAGCATTGTGATCTTGTACTAACCAGAGATATAACATAAAAGTAAAGCATGTTCATCATTGCTGTTGTTCATTAGAACCACCATAACCCAAGGTAAAGCAGCTAAGCAAAACTACCCAACAGAAAGGTAAACCCAGGTTTGATCAAGGAGTGATAGTAAAGACTAGGATGAACCTTAGTAGGACCCATCAATATTAATGCAAGCATATGCAATGGTGATTAAACACATTATTAGGACAAAAGAACAAGGACACACTTGCCTTCAACCAGAGTAGTGATGTTGCTCAGAATGTCTTCACCTTCAAGCTCTTCAAAGCTCTCGAACCACGTCCATTCTACTCGCATCAATCATCGGCACAAGCATACAAAGCAAACATACAAGCAAGCTAAGAACAATGCACCAATCAAAATGAAAAGCTTTAAAAGAACACACTAATGGATAGGCTTGATGCTAAGGATCACCGAAGCACACAGACCGTGCTGAGATAAGGGAAAGGCTTGGTTAGCTTTATGAAGGACACTGGGCTAGAGCAAGAACTAGGACCAAAAGATCTGGAGCTTGAAAGAAGACTAGCTCTACAACTGAGACACACTGAGACAGGGCTTGAGAAAGAACGTCTACCGATTGATTTGCATATATGAGAGAACAAGACTATAAGCTGGGTTTATTTTAATTAGCAAAAGATATGTAGAGGATATTTCATAGAGAAAATACCCTAGATTGGAATTAATGCAATATTACATTTTATTTGCAAAAGACCAGAGTAAAGATCTAGTCAAATTTTATTTATAAAGATTCATATGTAAATTATACCAATTAAACATTTAATTTAGAAAAGCTAAACTATATGAATCACCTAAACATAACTTTATGATTCGAGTAGATCATATTATTATTAAAAACATCATGACATTAGTATTTAATCAAATTAATATTTATTATAAAAGCCGGTGTAAAAACGTAAGCAACTTTTAATTATAAAAGTTTAATTAAATATTAATCAAGTTAACATTTGGTTTACGAAAAACCGGGTAAAAGATCTAATTAGATTTTATTTACCAAAGTATGTGAAATAAACATTAATCAAATTAATATCAATTATGAAAAACGGTGTATGGCTCTATGTTGCTTTTATTTATAAAAGGCATGTTTAATAAGCATTAAACAAAATTAATATTAAATTTATTTTTCAGAAAACAAACATGGTCAAAAGGCACTACTAACGTGTTTTTCAGGTCATTATGAACCTAACGCAACTTGAACGGGCAAAAACGGAGCTAAAACATAGAAGATACCTTTCAAAGATGCAGGGACCTAGTTGTGAAAGATTAGAAACTTTAAGGGCTTAACTGTGAAAAACCAGGGGCATATACATAATTTTGTATATAAACCCGTGGGCCTTCATGCAAGATCATCTGGGCGGACTAGATCTGGAGAATCTGAACTTTCTAGGGGGGTTTCTGCAAGATCTGCAAGACAAATAAAAAGATCTAGAAATTACAGGGAATCCAGGGGGCTTATGTGCAAAACGTCCCACTTCTACTTCTTCCTCTGGAAGGGGCGCCCGACGGCTCCGGCCGGTGGCTTCGCCGGAGCTCCGGTGACCTAGGACCTCGGGCGGCCAGCGCAGGAGGAAGAGGAGGGGATGGGGATCCTGTGGGAGCGCTTACCCATGGACGAGGACGGCCGGAAGATGGCCGGCGGCGGAGAGCTTGAGCGGCCGGCAGCGGTCCATGGTGGCAGCGGTGCCCCGGTGGCCGGCCGGCGACGGGAAGCGGCTCAGGAGGTGTAGCTCGGCGTGCTGGACCATGTGGTGGTGCTCACCTGCCCTGAAGACCAACGGCGCCGGCGGATTTGTCCGGCGGCGGAGCTCTGCGGTGGCCGATTCGGTCGCGCAGGGCGGCGGCGCTCCAGGGGTGCTCCGGCATCGGGAAGGGGCGGAGCACGTGCAGATCAACACAATGGAGCTCCCGGCGGTTACAGCTTCACTTGACGTGCATCGGAGACGGCGGTTCGAGCGGCGGCCGGTGACCATGGCGCTCGGCTCTGGCATCTCTGCGACGGCGGGTTGAAGCACAGGGCGGTGGCGAGCTAGGGCAGGGCACACGCGGGACCTCGGCGTTCGCTAAATAGGGATGTGGTCAGGGAGTCCCGACCGTGCCCGGCATGGACGTCGAGAGTCCGGCCGGCGGCGGTGCCCCCGTGCCGTGTCCGCCAAGGACACGAGCCAGTGGAGCTCGGTTGGGCTCCAGTGGGCCGGATTAGGTTGGGCCGGGATGGGAAGCGAATGGCAAAAGGAATTCAAGGGGCATTGCCAGACTTCCGAAAACTGGGCTAAAAAGGCTGGATGGGCCAAAAGGAGAGGAAAAAGAGGAAGAGAAAAGAAAAGGATTCCTTTATTTCAGATAATATTTTCGTGAATTGAATAATCTTCATTAAACCACGAAAAATACTCTGAAAATCCCAAAAATTCTAGGAAAATTCCCAGAGATAGATTGAGACACGAACAATCCAAATAAAATATTTGGAGCTCATGAAAAAGATTTTAGAGCCTTCTAATAAATAGAAATAGCTCAGAGAAAATGAGAATAAATTCCAGAAAACTCCAGAAAATTCTCGGGAGGGTTTGGTCAGCACCTAAGCATTTTTTAAAACATTTTGCACTCATGAAACACCAGATGCTTTGGCATGAATGCTACACTCATTCAATCATTTTATTTAACTTTCAAAAAACAAATAAAGTTTTTCCTATACTATATTTTCTGTAAAGAAAATAAATGTTGGACAAATTTTAAAATTGAGAGAAAATTATTGTTTTAATTATTATTCCTATTCACGTCCTGAAATTGGAGATTTCAGGGTGTGACAAGTTTGGCACGGAGCCGCTGCCTTTCCTTAGCGACAAAGGGGCCAAGGAGATCTTTGTGTGGATGGAGCAAGAGTTTGATCATCTCCCCAGTGTGATGACCGGAGCCAGTGACTACGCGGCTTCAATGTGCGTTGAAGTCTTGCTGTAACTGCTAGAAAAGAATGGATGCTTGGACTTCATGGCTCTGGGCGCCAGAAATTATAAGTCCCCGAAGGCGGAGGAAATTGAGTGTGAGGTTCCCTCGAAGAACGTCCAAGTTATTAAGAAGAACGTCTTGACCTTGTTCTGGGAAGCATTTGGACAGGAGCACGCCAAGGCTATGGCGCGTCGGTATCTAGCGGAGCTAAGGAATTTTCTTGACAGTTTTATTTCTGCTCTCTTCTTTTTTTTTGGATCGCTTATTTTGTTGTTTTGTAGGCTAAGGAATGGGATCAGGCTCGTCTGAAGATGAGAGCGAGGACGGTGAATCCCTCAAGGATGGAGCCCCTAGCGAAAAAAGCCCTGGCGAATACAAAGATGGCGAAGCTTGATCTTCTTCCTGTCTTGCTTTAAGATGTTTTTGAAATGCCCTGCGTGGCGGCCTGACTGATGTGAAAATACTTGGTGGCATGATTTCTTGTAATGTATTTCGGCTTCAGTACCTTTTTCGTTGTTTTTAGTTTGACTTGTTCTCTAGCTTCGAGAAAAGAGCAAAAATCAGCTCTATTTTTTGAAGAAAACGTCACCCCCCGTTTTTGCTTTTCTCGGAGTTTGAGAACTTTCATTAGAGGAGGTGATGCTTTGTAGGGCAGCTTTTTCTTGTCTCAAAACCTAAGTGTAGCGAAATTTACTTCGAATTTTGCAGACTTTCCTTTGACTTGGTCGAATATAGCAATCTTGTTGCTTTATGACTGTTTTGCTTAGTCCAAACAGGAATAACTTTGAAATTAAAAACTGATCCCGCAACTTAGTCTGTTGCCTTGTGGGATTTTTCGATACTTAGGCATGGATGCTAAGATTTTTGTGAGACAACGTGTATATGCTTGTTGCTTTTCATTGCTCTTGGGCAGAAACCCCCTCGCAGAAAGTAAATGACTTAAAGTAAATTTGCTGAAAGTAACAAGCACCAGACGAAGAATTAAGGGGAAAGTAATTTCATTGAAACTGAAGTTTAGTACATGGATCCGCCTCATTAAAAACCTTGCCTCCTGATTTGGAGTCCCCTTTAGCAAGGAAAAGAGTACGGTCCTTGGAAAATGTAAAGTACTGAAAACGTAAAAGCTTGAGATAGCTAGGCTCTGGCCCTATTTATAAGTTCACAAAGCCAGAGTTTTTACACTATATACTTCTAAGGGTAGTACTTGAGAAGGTTGTCTGCGTTCCATGTGTGCGGCAACATGTTGCCAACTGATCCGCCAAGTGAAAAGAACTTGGTCTTAGACTCTTTGCTACTATGTACGTGCCTTCCCATGGCTCTTGCAACTTTCCTGGATTGTTGAAATTCTTCTTCTTCTTGATGACTAAGTCCCCTACCAGTATTTCCTTTCTCACTACTTTCTTGTCCCTCCATCTTTTGGTTCCTTGCTGATATTTTTCTAAGTTCTCAACAGCTTGGAGCACATCTACCTCGATCAAATCTTTCTCTGCTTCTTCGAAGCCTGTGTCTTGTGCTTTCAATACTCACAAACTTTTGTTCTTGATTTCCTCCGGAGTAATGGCTTCGGAACCGAATAACAACTTTGTTGGCGGTCGATTTCCGTCAACCTAGCCACTTGTTTACCTCCTATGTTGGTATTAATTTGATATTCGCACTAATGATCCTAACCCCCATTATATGTTAAGTTCGCACTCGCGCATGGTTTTTGGAGTTTATTGTTTACACAGGAATCAAGAGCCTAAATGAGGACTTCCGAGTAAGGTTCATCAAGGGTTTTACGAGAAGATCATGGACCCTGGACAAGTCAAGACACAAGATGAACATAACTCCAAATGAACCAAGGACTAAAGCATGAAGCCGAGAAGTGTTGAGGACCTAGAAGGAAGATGCGAGGGTTCATATGCCAAGCACACTTATCTAAACCGCGAGGAAAATGACGTCAAGGACCCACATGCAACAAGGCAAAAACTCAGGAAGTCGCGAGAAGCTTCGGGAGAAAAACCGGGGGTGAATCAGGCCGGAAAGGCCCTGGGCCGGCTGGCCCAGGCCGGCCGGCCTAGCCCCTTTTCGTGCTGGTTCGCCGCCCCCTTTGACCTAGATGATCCTCGGGCTATTTATTGTCCCCGTGTGAAGTTGCAACCATCAAGCCATTCGTCATTCGCCGCCGAGGAGCAGAGGAGCTTGAGGGACACCACCCCGGAGAGGAGGGTCATGTTAGTCGTCTAGGGTTTACCTAGCTGGCGTGGGAACCTTGCAAGGAAGACCACGTCGGAGTTCCAGAGGCGTGAATCTAGATCAAGGTAGGATCCCGGTTGGATCTTATTCATGTATGCACTTTTTGATGGAGTTTTAATGGATCTGATTCCTAGCGATCGAGTACCTTTGTTTATGATTCTTGTTCTTGCTTGGGTGTTTTCTTACTCAATCTATTCTCGAGATAGATTTCTTGGGATGTTCTTGTAGCCGCGGTGGCTAGAGGTGCATACCCGATCTACCAAGTAGTTCAATGCACTCCTTGCGAGTGTGCTCTAACATTCGACCGCGAAGAAAGGGGAACATCATGACAGGATGTTGACACCGAGTATAGCGGGGTGACTTAGGGGGTTTGACCGAAGGTCAAGGTTTAAAGAAGCTTTCAATGAGATTCGTTTTGCTCTCTCTTCTATCTTGCTCAGAACTACGACATAAACACGATCTAGACCCCTCTAGATCGGTACCTCAATGCTTTCTCTCGCTACCTCTCTTGATCTTAGTAGATTAGATGCATTCGAAACTTCTTGAAGATGCAAGTGTTTCTCGGTTATTAGATTGAGTCTTGCATTACACACTGTTCACGGATTCGATACCTTGGGTGATACTCGAGGGAAAAATTTACTACACGATCCGTAAGCTTCCGGTGAACCTTGGCGCGTTATTGAACCGTCAACAAGCCCTTTTTCTGGCGCCATTGCCGGGGAACAAGTAATCAAGATCCAATCTAGTATCTCGTTTGTAAGTATTTTCAATTTCTTCTTGATTTTCTTTTGCATCTATTAAACTTTGATCATCCTCAAAAACCAATCTAATCTAGTTTTTGACTAACCCTTTTTATAGTTTTCTTTTTAGATCTTTTGTATATTTTTTTATCACTAACCCTACCAGGAGATGGACGGCTACCTCTCCAACAAACCGAAAAATTTTGTGGATGATCCAGAAAAACTTTACAGGCAAAGGATACGTGAAACACGATCTAGGAAGCTGGAGATTGTAGATCCAAAAGCCGGAGCCGAAGGATCGTCAGGATCTCCAAAGGAATCATCACCTACAAGTCCGAAGAAGGAATCACCACCTCCGAGTCCAAGGAGAGATCAACCTCAACCGCCACCAATGGCACAACTGGAAAGGAAGATTGGGGAGCTTTGCATCCCGGAGCTCGTTGATCTTCCCATCGTCAACCTAGCCGACATCGGAAGACCGTTCGAGATCAAGACTTCAACCATCCGCATGGTGCAACATACACCTTTCACCGGTAAAGAGGATCCTAACCTTCACTTCCAAGCATTCATTCAACTTTGTCAGACATTCACGATGAAAGGGCTGGATCAAAATCAATTGAGGGCAAGACTTTTTCCGTTCTCACTTCTCGGAAAAGCCTTGCAATGGTTCTACACTCTACTGGTGGGGACGTGCAAAATTGGGAAGCATTGATGAGAGCTTTCATGAAGGAGTACTATTCGTTAGGTAAGACTCAAAGCTTGCGTAATAAGATTGCTACATTTGCTCAATATCCTACAGAGACTATCGCGGAAGCTTTCGAGCGTTTCAATGAGTACACCCGAGCCGTGCCACATCACAAGTTCCCGAAGGAGGACCTTGTTCAAAAGTTCTATCAAGGTCTCAATCTAGCATCGAGGACCGTAATTGACGCATCGGCGAGAGGATCTATTATTGAACTCACTCCAACGGAGGCATTCACTCTTTTCAAGAAGGTTGCAGATAATGATACATGGGCGTCATCCAGACGCTTACTTCCGGTTCAACCCACGGGCAATATTAAAGGTGTTTTGTAGGTTGAAAAGGAGGAAATTCTAGAAGGAAAGATTGACTCGCTCATGAGGAGGTTGGAGAAGATGGAGATAGAAAAGAAAGCAGCCCAAGACTTAAAGGCCGCCGAAGCAAGATCCACGTGTGAATAGTGTGGGGAGTACGGCCATGTCCAAAAAGATTGTCCGGAGGAAGCAAAGTACTCGACTACATGAGGAAAGGAGATTTGCCGAACTTCCGCTACGGGCAAGGTAGACCTCAATTTAATGCAAGTTCGTCTATTCAAAATACGGTGCCTCTTCGTATACAATTGAAGGACTTCATGGACGAGCAAGCAAAGTTCAACAAGGACACCGTCACTAAGTTCAAGACTATGGATAAAATCTTGGAGAACATCGATGGCAAGGTGACGGAGGTCGGGAGCTCCAACCATCAAGTGCTCAACATGATGAAGATATTGGAGACACAAGTGGGACAACTTGCCGGGCGCCTAACCGCTAATAAAGGAAGATTGTCGAGGCAGCCCCAAGGTCCCGAGACGGCGAAGGCTATTCAAACTCGCTCGGGAAAGGAGACGGAGGATCCCGAACTTCCAGCCGGTGCAAGGAAGCCTAAGCCAACCGTTGAAGCGGAAGATCACACTAAGGTGAAGGTGACTACTATTCCGGAGATTGCTACCGAAGAGCCGGAATTCGAAATGGCAAGTGATGACACGAAGATGACTACACTAAAGACACGCTACTTTCGAGCTAAAGTTGATAGTCATTTTGAAATGTTCGTGGAAGTGGTGCGCAGGTTAAGCATCAACATGCCGCTATTGGACGCTCTCCAAGTTCCTACATATTCTCGCTACTTCAAAGACATACTTGCGAAAAAGTATGAGATGGCAACACTTGGGGCGGACCATGTCAAGATGTATGAACAATGTAGTGCCGCCATCGCAAATCAAGGGCCCAAGAAGCAAAGAGACCCCGGATGTCCGACCATCCCATGTTCTATTGACTCATTCACGTTCGAGAAGGCATTATGCGACCTTGGAGCAAGTGTGAGTGTCATGCCAAGAGATGTGTTCGAGAAGCTATGCTTACCACTTGAGCCTACGGGTATGTGCTTGGAGTTGGGCGACAACTCTATCCGCTATCCCGTGGGAATCACCGAAGATGTGCCCGTGAAAGTTGGAGATCACTTCATCCCTGTTGATTTCGTGGTACTTGTTGGGTTCACAAAACTCCCAAGCAGAGATAGGGTTACTCGTTGAAAAATTCTCAATTAACACGTTCAAGACCAGTAATATTAAGCGGCTAACTTTCCTCAACACATTACACACTTGACTTTGCAAAATGGCGACCCCTTTACAATGCGGAGGGGGCCTCCTTTTATAGTGCCAAAAGACTAAATTTACATTCCAAGTATACCCCGAAACCCAAACACCCAACAAGAATATTCGTGGGCAAACTTGGTTTTTTACACTGGTTGCGGATTTAAGGCCGTGGTTTGCGGAGCGCAGATCACGCCAGAGACCGCAGAGCGGAAGATGCGCCACAAACACTGGAGATGGTTCCGTGTTGGAACAACTTTTGACTGAGTCTTCACAGTTGAATCTTGGAGGAGCCCCAAGCTTCGCCAACTTGTTCCTCCTGATGCTTTATCCGTTGTGCAACTTCGGGCTTCCGAGCCTAGAGGCGGAGAACGATGGGCCGGCTCGGCCCCTTGGCGGAGCCGCGACCTTCGCCTTCTTGATTTACCATTAAGAGCTTCAGAATCCTTCCTGCAACAACAAGCCTTGCGATGGTGTTAATCTTGTTACCACCTGGTACGTGATGAAGTTGCCGGAGCCCAAACTTCTTAGTTTTTCCTAAAAGAGAAATCATTGAGATTAGATGTTTTTTGGATAAATAATCACCTCGGTATCCTCGGCGATGACAAAAACATCCGGAGCTCAGCTTCCTTTCTCCGCAAAGGATATGTTCTCTATGCTAATTCTTTCGTTCTCATGTGCGGTTTAGTCCTTCTCCGAAAAAGTCTGCGAAGCCCAAAGCTTATATTAACTCATCCGAAAAAGAAATCGAAGCCCGGTGATTTTGTTATTCTGGCACATCCCCGGTGCTCAGAGGTGAGGTTTTCTACCACCCCAACAGTAGCCCCTCGAGGAGAAGTGTTTAAATAACGAGATTAACCTTCTCCTCGATTTCGTTTCGCGATCTGAAGATGAAGAAAATGTCACCTTCGGCGACGGGGAGTTTGCAGGCTCCCTATCCCTCGGCTTTGCGTGATTTTCCCTTAAAAACGACAGAAATCGCTCCTTCCCGAGGCGTCTGTTCGTATTTTGAGACCGTTGCGCTTCTTCTCTCTCCTCAGGCTATATAAGGGGGGGGGGGGGGTCGGGGTCCCCCGCTTTCTTACTTTTGCCGAAGCTTTTTAGCCTCTGGTTTTGCGTGATTCTAGTGCTTTAGGATTCGTGCGTGCTACGCGATTTCGTCTGAGTTGTAGCGCTTGCTCTTTTGCGGAGCCCAAGCCTTTCAACCAGTCCTGACCCGCACGAAACAAACCGCGCGGCCAATGACTGAAGAAGAAATAGCTGCTTCCATCGCACCGGTCGAAGCCCCAGAAGAGCCGGTTGGTGATATTGTTGATTACGAGCCGTCGCCAACGGCCAAGGAGAAAGAGGCCTCTCTCGGTGAAGATAATTCGACGGTGGAAGCTTTGTCATCGGACCTAATGGCTGGAAGGGAGTCCAAAACTCCATCCTTTGTTCTCGGAGCTTCACTAGTTTCCGAGAACTTGATCAAATTCTACGAGGAAAAAGGATTTTTCCCCGAAGGTGTTGCCCGCGCTCCAGAGGGTGAAACAACTCCGAAGCCCAAGACTGGCGAAGCTGTGGTTTTTCGTGATTTCTTCAACACCGGCTTGAGGTTTCCTTGTTCCCGGCGCCTACCCGAGATTCTTGATCGTTACAACGTCAAATTGCACCAACTGACGCCGAATGCGTTCGTGCAATTATCCAAGTTCTTCTTTGCCGTGCGTTCTTGTGACGGGCGGGTGGACACTAAAGCTTTTGTTCAGTTCTATGAGCTCCACGTCCAGAAGCAAAACTTTCGGGTGGATGGTGATCCTGCTGTCTATGAGAATCACTTTGGGTGCATAACTTTCACAACCCGAAGGAGGAATACAAAGAAGGATATTGAAAGAGTGGAACTTAGCCCTGCTCATAAGAACAAGTGGGATGATGACTGGTTCAACTACTGGTTTTATGTGAAAGTCAATATGCCCCGTGGCTCCGATGGTGTCGCTTACTATCCTTTCAGCATCTCGACTATGACTCCTTTGAGTTACATAATAGGTCCCGACTTTGCAAAGACCAGAGGCTTCAAGGACTGTGAGAAAGCCTTTCTCTTGGCTTCACAATTTCTTCCAGGTCGCGATGTCATCGAGGAGTTTGTTGCTGCCAACATTTGGCCCCTCTCCGCAGGTTGGAATCCTCAGGAGGTTAAATGGCTTTCAGTTGATTGGTTTTCAAAGGACATTCCCTTCCCTCGCTTCGGGCTGAAGATGCCTGAAGGAAAGAATGCTCACGAATTTGTGGGTGAAGTGGAGCGCCGTGTGGTGGACCTGCTTGGTCCTTATACGGAGGCGGAGTATCAAGCTTCGCGAAAGCTGCCTACTGGAGGTCGTCGCGTCAATCGTATTTTCTCTGAACTTGGTGTTGAAGTAGAAGATCGTGCGAAGCCCAAGGCTTCTTCTAAGCGTGCCCGTGATTCAACTCAGGCTGCGTCTGACCCGGCTGACGCAATAAAGAAGAAGAAGAAATCTGTTGCTTCTCCGGAGCTGTCTGGCGAAGCACCGCTGCTGACTCGCGGAAAGTTGTCGCTCCGGTGTCTTCTTCGAAGACGAGCTAGCTTGAGCGTGCTAAGAAGAAATAGGTCGCGATATAGGAAAACAACCCTTCTGCTAAGAAGGCGGCGAAGCCTTGACTTCACCGTAAAAAAGCTGGCTCAAAACCGAGGCAACCGTGCCGCATAGTGAACAACCTTGGTTCCTCTGATACCCTGGAGTTCCTTGACTCGGGGGCCAATGATTATGAAGACAAGGAACGCGCAGCCGAGCCTGAGGTGGAGAAAGCTGTCGTATCCAGCCCCAAGGAAATCGCTACAGATCCCCCTGTCACGGGAAATGTTGGTGGTTTGGACACAGCTGGTGAGGGTACCAAACTTCCTGGAGCTGAGAATGTTCAGGATAAGGGGGAGAGCTCTTCACGCTTAGGCGACCATCCCGAAGCCTCGGGTGACACCAAAGGGTCGCCTGAGTTCATGCGGTCCTTGGCCGAAACCGTGAGCTCATCTGGTGTTGTTGAGGGGCACACCCTGGAGATGGTGCTTGCGGAGAAAAACTCCTTCGACCCTTCGACTTATTCTTACAATAACGCTGTTGGTATGAGGGACTTACAAACTTTACTATCTGTTCGTTTGCCGTTTTATAGAGAGAGTGGGGTAATTGAATCTCATGTGCTTTGGGAGCTAAGGGATTCTGCTCGTCTTGCAGGCGCGACAACTGAGGACGTTCCGCAGGTGGAAGGGGGTGCCCTTGATGGCCAAGATCTAGAAGATGGGGAAATCCCTGGAGCTCCGGCTTCTTCTTTGATTGTGAGACAACCAGGTACCAGTACTAGCGCTGGATCTTCGGTGCCTTTTGATCCTCAAGGTAAGTTCTTAGTCTTTTTGCTTTCTGCTCTTTGTTTTGTTGGTTGTGCATTATAGTAGGTTGAACATGCTGTATATTCTTGCAGCTTATGAGAAATCTATCGAAGATATGGAGGCTGGTAACTTGGCTGGTCTGTCAGCTGAGCTTTGCTACAAATCAATGGTCTCTAGCCGGAAATTGCTTGAAAAGTATCGTACCCAAGAGAAGGAGTTTCTGGCGACCGAAGCTACGAATGTTGAGCTGAGTCGTGAGATTATTGGGCTGAAGGAAGAGAATACAGCTTTGGCTAATATCCGCAAGCTGCAAGAGGAGAAGATTGATATCCTGAAAGACAACGTCAATACTTATAAGATTGCGGCGGAAAATCTGAACAAAGATGCGGAGAAGCGTCATGGAATGCTTGAGGAGTTTAAAAAGATAGTGGAGGATGATACCAATGTTATTGAGTCTTTGAAAAAGGAGAAGGAAGCACAAAAATCTGAAATTGAAGAACTTAAGAAAGAAATTCAAGGGCAAAACAACTTCATAAATGTAGCTGAAGAAGTTTTGATGAAAAACTTCAAAGTTTTGTATGAAAAGTACTCTCATGCTCTGGGGGAGTTTGGTGCGGAGCCCCTGCCCTTTCCCGGTGACAAAGATGCTAAGGCTATCTTGTCACACCCTGAAATTTCCAATTTCAGGATGTGAATAGGAAGAACAATTAAATAAAAATTTTCTCTCAATTTTAAAATTTTCCCAACGTTTACTTTCTTTACACGAAATATAGTATAGGAAAATTCCTTTGTTTGTTTTTCTAAATTAAATAAAATGTTTATGTGAGTGTTGCATTCATGCCGATGCATCTAGTGTTTCACGAGTGCAAAAGGTTTTAAAATGCGTTTAGGTGCTGACCAAACCCTTTTGAGAATTTTCCGGATTTTTCTGGAGTTTATTCTCATTTTCTTGGAGCATTTTCTATTTATTAGAAGGCTCTAAAATCTTTTTCATGGGCTCCAAATATTTTATTTGGGTTGTTCATGTCTCAATCTAGCTCTGGGAATTTTCCTGGAATTTTTGGAGTATTTTTCGTGGCTTTTATGAATTATCTAGCTATTTCTGGATTATTCTTTTCACGAAAATGTATTCCAAAAATAAAAAGAAATTCAATTCCTTTATTCTTTTTCCTTTCTTCCTTTAGCCCATCTAGTGCTTTCAGCCCATCTTCTTGAAGTCTGCTCCAGCCCCTCCAATTCCTTTTGCTCCTCGTCCTTTCACCCGGCCCCTTTCCAGCCCAGCTCGCCGCAGCCTCAGGTCAAAAGTCCACTCCCACCCCCTGGATTCCTTGGCTCCGTCCGCTCGACGCATTCCAGCCCATCATCAGCATCAGGCCGCGGCCCAGCCCTTGCTCCAACCCGGTCCAAGCCCTACCGCTGGCCCTACCGAGGCCCATCCGACCTCAGCATCTCCCGTCCGCCGCCGGCCGGACTCCTTGTCTCGACGTCCGTGCCGGGCACGGCAGGGACTTCCCCTGCGCCCGCGCCCTTAAAGCCTACGCCCGAGCTCCATGGCCGCCTGCCCTCACCTTGCTCCGCCTCGCGTCCAGCCTGCTGCAGCAGCCAAGCGCCGCCGCCGGCTCGTTTGTCGCCAGGCAGAGCATCGCCGCGCCAATCCGCCGCCTCCGCTCTTCCCTGACGCGAACAAGCACCATCAGGAGCTTTTCTGAGCCAAGTCGCACATCTTGGGCCGCTTCTCAATGCCGGAGCTGCACCGGAGCCTCGCCGCCGCTGAAGCCACTGCCGGCCGCCGCTGCGTCCCGCCGTCCGGCTCCTCCCGTCGCCGTTCGCCGAGGTGAGCGCGCCCATGTGTGCCCCTTCCCCTCCTCTTTCGTTTCCCCTGCTCACCAGAGCTCCTCGCTGACCCAATCGCCGGTGTCGTCACCGGCCAGGACCGCCGGGAGCCTTCCTCGTCCCCTGTCCGCTGCAGTCCAGAGGAAGAAGAAGGACATCTTCTGTTTAGGCCCCTGCGGTTCCTATAAATTCCTAGCTTAAATCTATGAGTCTTGCAAATCTTGCAGAAACCCCCCCAAATCTATTAGATTCCCTAGATCCAATCCATCTCGATAATCTTACAAGAAAGTCCCTGAGTTTATATACATAATTATGTATATGCCCCTGTCTTTTCGCAGTAAAGCCCCTGAAGTTCTGAAATCTCTGCCAGCAAGTCCCTAGACCTTTAAAGAGCCATATCTTTCCCGTTTTAGCTCCGTTTTCATCCGTTCAAGTTGCGTTAGGTTCCTAATTTCATGAACTACATGTTAGTGGTGAGTTTTCATCATAGTTGTTTTCTAGAAATAAATTTAATATTAATTTTGATTAATGCTTATTAAACATGCCTTTTCTAAATAAAAGCTATATAGAGCTATACACCGTTTTTCATAATCAAATTTAATTTGATTAATGTTTCTGTCACATGTTTTTGTAAATAAAATCTAATTAGACCTTTTACCCGGTTTTTCATAAGTCTAATATTAATTTGCTTAATATTTAATTAACTTTTATAACTAAAAGTTGATTAGGCTTTCACACCGGCTTTTATAATAAACATTAATTTGATTAAATGCTAATGCCATAATGTTTTTGATAATAATATGATCTACTCGAATTACAAAGTTTCGTTTAGATTGTTCATATAGTTTAGCTTTTCTAAATTAAATGTTTAATTCGTATAACTTATATATGAATCTTTATAAATAAAAGTTGCTTAGTTCTTTACCCGGTCTTTTGCAAATAAAATTTAATGTTGCATTAATTCCAACTCAGGGTATTTTCTTTATGAAATATCCTTTACATATCTTTTGTTAATTAAAATGAATCTAGCTCATAGTTTGATCTTTCACGTATGCAAATCAATCGGTAGACGTTCTTTATCAAAGCTCTGTCTCAGTGTGTCTCTGTTGTAGAGCTAATCTCCTTTGAAGCTCTAGATCTTTTGATCCCTGTTCTTGCTCAGACCTAGTGCCCTTCATAAAGCAAACCAAGTGTTTCCTTATCTCAGCACGGTCTGTGTGCCTCAGTGATCCATAGCACCGATCCTATCCTTTAGCACGTTCTTTTAAAGCTTTTCTTTTGATTGGTGCCTTGTTCTTAGTATGCCTGTTTGTTTGCTTTGTATGTTTGTGCCCGATGATTGATGCGAGTAGAATGAACGTGGTATAAAAGCTTGGAAGAGTATGAAGTGAAGACATTCTGAGCAATAACACTACTTTGGTTAAAGGCAAGTGTGTCCTTGTTCTTTTGTCCCAATAATGTGTTTAATCACTCATTGCATATGCTTGCATTAATATTGATGGGTCCTATTAAGGTTTATCCTAGTCTTTATTACCTTTACTCTTTGATCAACTTGGGTTTGCATTTCTGTTGGGTAGCCCTACTTAGTTGCTCTACTTTGGGTTATGGTGGTTCTAATGAACAACAATAATGATGAACATGTTTTTATGCTATATACCTTTGGTTAAAACAAGATCATACGATTAATCGGAACATGGAGCGACCACCCAGGAAAACAGTGCAACCACAAGGGTATATGGCTCTGCCTTGGCTAATTAATTGGGGACTCTAGTGTTGGTGTGACCTTACCGAAAGGGCAAGGGGAAGCGTTAGTTGAGAAATAGACTCGCTCTAGTGGGGAGTGTGCTTTGCTAAGACACGTCGCCTACTAGGGGACTTTATGCTTTGCGGCGGCTTGGAACCTTCGCGGGTTGCTTCACACTGGGGAAACTTTGTAAAGGCCTCGTAGCGTCCCTATGCAATCACACCTCGGCAGTGTGGTATGATGCCTGATCAGCATCGCGTGGTTGGGTTTAAAGTTCCTAGAACTTTTACGCGACTTGTGGTGAAAGTGTACAACCTCTACAGAGTGTAAACTAATCGATTAGTCGTGCTCATGGTCAAGAGCGGCCTGGACCCTCACATGATAATTGAACTTGAAGATGGACTTAAATTGTGGTTATGGTTATGTTAGCCATATGCTTATGGCGTATCTCTTTATGATAGTTGTGGGTTGGTATATACTTATATCATAGTAATCAGGCGCTAATAAAATTTGACCAACTAAAATTGCTTAATGCAGTCAACCTGTCAGCCTTCCCTTGTTTAAGCCTTTGCATTCATACTGTCCCCACACTTGCTGAGTACGACATGTGCTCACCCTTGCTATAAACAATGTTGCTCAGAAAGAGGAAGCTGCTATGAAGTTGCTATGAAGATGTTGCTGAGCTCTAGGCATACGCAACCCCCAGTCGACTGCCTATGATGGTTGGAGCCTTCGTTTCCTGGATAAAGCGTAAATCTCTGATAATCTTTGCTTTTCATACGTGATATTGTTTCTGTTATTCACTTATGTCAACTATATGCATAGAACTTGATCCTGGCATGCATATAGATTTGCACTTGGTTTTCTTTGGAAAAACAGGTGTGACATATCTTTGAATGGATGGAACAAGAGTTTGATCACCTCCCTGGCATGATGACCGGTGTGAGCGATTACGCAGCCTCGATGTGTGTAGAAACCTTGCTTGGACTTCTTGAAAGGACTGGATGCGTGGACTTTTTGGCTTTGGGTGCCAGGAATTACAAGTTCCCAAAGGCGGAAGAACTTGAGTGTCAGGTTGCTTCGAAGAATGTTCAAGTAATCAAGAAGATTTTCTTGACTCTGTTCTGGGAGGGTCCGGGCAGGAACACGCTAAGGCCGTGGCACGTCAACTTTTGGCGGAGGTAAATGATTATATTGACGATTTTTTACTTAAGTTCCTTTCCTCTTTCTTGGATTACTTATTTTTCTGTTTTGTAGGCTAAGGAAAAGGAGGCATTGGGATCGGACTCGTGTGAAGATGATAGCGAGGATGGCGGATCCCCCGCAAGCACGGCCCCTGGTGGTTCGAACTCTGGCGCTCAGAGAGATGTGGAAGACGAGGGTGCTGATGATAATGATGCCGAAGCCTGAGAATTTTTTGTTTTGAATTGTTGCTTTTGGAATGCCCTGTGTGGCGAGTAAACTTGGGAGCAAACACTTATGGTTGTGCACGAAATTGTAATATGTCACTGGCTTCGTTGCCTTTTCTCTTTCGTTCTTAGATTTGCTTGTTCGTTCTAATTTTATGTTGGTCTCGTTTGAAGAAAATGTCACCTTCTTTTTTGAAAACATTTTTCTTGATTGTTAATTACAAAGATTTGAAAGGTTGGGCTTAAGGTGCTAACATTGCGAGAGAAGGTTGGTTTTGACATTCTCTGGCTTCGGGAAAGGAGCGAAAAACTAAATTTGTTTTTGAAGAAAATGTCACCCCCTCTTTTTTCCTCTTTTCACGAAGCTTACGACTTTTTGTAAAGATTGTAACATTTTCGTAGGATGGGTATGCTTTCTGAAAACCTCAAAGTCTAGCGAAGCTTGCTCCGAGCTTCGCAGACTTTCTTTTTGATGGTCGAATATCAGCAATCTTGTTGCTTTTCGACTAAAAGATTGTTTTTGAGTTTGCAATAACCTTAGAAAGAAAACGATTGATCCTGCAACTTTTTCTGTTGCTGTATGGGATTTTCTGGTACTTAGGCATGAATGCTAAGATTTTTATGAGACAACGTGCATAAGCTTATTGCTTTTCGTTGCTCTTTAGGCAGAAACCCTCTTTGCAGTAACTTAAACAACTGGAAATGAATTGCAGAAAAATAAAGAGTAGCAGACGAAAAATTTAAGGGGGAAGTAATTTTGTTAAAACTGAAATTGAGTACAGGGATCCGCCTCGTTAAAAACCTTGCCTCCTGATTTGGAGCCCCCTTTAGCAAGGAAAAGAGTACGGTCCTAGAAATGTAAAGTGCTGAAAAATGTAAACAAACATAAGATAACTAAGCTCCGGCTCCGTCTATAAGTTTACGAAGCTGGAGTTTTACACTATCTGTTTTCTAGGGGTAGTACTTGAGAAGACTGTCCGCGTTCCAGGTGTGTGGCAACGCATTGCCCAATTGATCTGCCAAATAGAAGGATCCTGGCCTTAGACTTTTTGTTACTATGAATGGGCCTTCCCAGGGCTCCTGTAACTTTCCCGGATTGTCGAAGTTCTTTTTCTTCTTGATGACCAAGTCCCCCACCTGTATTTCTTTTTTCACGACTTTCTTGTCTCTCCATTTTTTGGTTTCTTGCTGATATTTTTCTAAGTTCTCTGTTGCTTGGAGTACATCTACCTCGATCAAATCTTTTTCTGCTTCTTCGAAACCTGCTTCTTGTGTTTTTAGGACTCGCAGGCTTTGGTTCTTGATTTCTTCTGGTGTCATGGCTTCGGAGCCAAATAGCAATTTCAAAGGTGAAAAGCCTGTGGCTCTTGAGATGCTAGTGTTGTGGGACCACGTTACCTTCGACAACTCTTCCACCCATTTTCCTTTTCTCTGGTTGAACAAGCACTTCTTTATGCTGGAAAATATTTGGCCGTTTGCTCTTTCCACTGCTCCGTTAGACTGTGGGTGGTATACGGAGGTGAACTTTAACTTTGTTCTCATGGTGAGGCAAAATTCTCCGAAGTCATTGCAATCAAATTGTTTTCTATTGTCCACAGTTAGCTCCCTAGGAACTCCAAATCTGCAAATTATATTCTGCCAAAAGAACTTCTGTATATTGCGAGATGTGATGTTTGCCAGTGGCTTGGTCTCGACCCATTTGGTGAAGTAATCAATAGTGACAGCCACAAATCTACAGTTTCCTTGCGTAGCTGGGAGTGGTCCAACTAAGTCCATCCCCCATCTTTGCAATTGCCAGGAGGGTGGTATCAGCTGCGTGGGCATCGAAGGATTTCTCTGGTTATTGGAATTTTTCTGGCAAGCTTCGCATGTTTTTACCAATTGGTGAGCATCATCGATGATGGACGGCCAGTAAAACCCCTGCCTCAGCGCTTTTTGAGCCAAAGCTCTAGAACCTATGTGAGCTCCGCAAAAGCCTGAGTGAATTTCTTTTAGCAATTCCTTCCCTGCATCGAAGCTCATGCACCTCAAGGTAGGAGCTGATATGCCAGATTTATATAGTTCCCCATCTATTATCTCGTAACTTCGGGCTCTTTGCCTCATGCGGTTCAAGGACACTTCCTCGGTGGGTTCGTAGTGACCTCTTAAGAAAGCCAAGATTGGTGCTCTCCAATCATATTTTCTAGGTTCTTTCACAGCAGGCATTGTGAGGACCTCATAGAAGACATCTGGAGGCAAGGCTTGATTTTGTGCTGCGGCTTTTGCCAATGCATCAGCTTCATTGTTGGAATTTCTTGGGATATGCTCAACTGTGAACCCCTTGAAATGCTTTTCCATGGACCTTACCGCGGTGAGATATTTAACCAGCTCTGGTTCTCTAGCTTCGCTGTTTTTTTCAACGTGGCCTTGAATAACTTTGGAGTCTGATCTCACAATAAAACTCTGCTGGCCTAGTGCTTTCATTTTTCTCAGGGTAAGGAACAATGCTTCATATTCGGTTGTGTTGTTCATTGCTCTCTCATTCTCTGGGAAGTCTAACATGACTGCGAATCGCATTTTGATCCCCGTTGGGGAGGTGATAAATGCCGAAGCCCCGGCTCCTTTGTGGCAATATCCTCCATCGCAGTACGCGATCCATGGCTGTTCAATCTCTGCGGAGCTCTGGCTTGCTGGTGAAGTCCAATCCACAACAAAGTCTGCTAGGACTTGAGATTTGATGGCGCTTCTTCTTTCGAAGTCAACTACATGCTCTGATAGCTCAAGAGTCCATTTTGAAATTCTCCCCGAAGCTTCCCTGTTGTTGAAAAGCTCATGCAGAGGTTAATCTGTTACTACTATGATTCTGTTGGACTAAAAATAGTGCCTAAGTTTCCATGCTGCCATGATCACTGCATACGCGATTTTTTCGAGCTCTGAATAGAACACCTTTGACCCTGTGAGTGTTTCGGAGACAAAATACACCGGGACTTGGGTCGGTTTCCCTTCCACTTCTTTTTCTTGTATTAGTGCTGCGCACACGGCAGTTCGCGAAGCCGAGATGTAAAGTAGCAAGGGGGAGCCAGGTTCCGGGGGGCATAGCTTGGTTAACTTGGTGAGATAGACTTTGAGCTCCGTGAACGCTTTGCTCTGATCAGGGCCCCATTCAAACTTCTTGTTGTTTCTGAGTCCTTGGAAGAAGTGAAGGCTTCACTCTGCAGCCTTGGACACAAATCTATTCAACGCTGCGATTCTCCTGGTGAGTTTCTGCACGTCCTTCAGAGACCTGGGCTCCTCCATCTTTATTATTGCCTGTATTTGGTCGGGGTTAGCTTGTATTCCCTTTGTTTCTACAAGCATCTGACGAGGCCATGGACTAGGGCCCACCAAGACCCTTAAAAAACGCAGCATGGGCCCACGCACGGCCTGCTCCGGCAGCTAACACAACAGGTGTTACGCTGCCCAAGTACACGAAGACCCGTACGACTAGTTTTCGCCGTGAGACAAGGTATGAGGGGCCCACGGCTGCCTATACCTCTTCCCCGAGTGCGTGGCGACTCGTACGACAAGTTTCCGTCCCCACTCCCGACGGCTCGGCTCGTACGAGTAGTTTCCGCCTTGTGGCCGTGGAAGCCCACTCGCACGAGTAGTTTCCGTCTCGGCGCCACGACTACTCGCTCGCACGATTAGTTTCCGTCACCCGCTCGAGCGGGCTTCACAGAGAAGGCAGGGAGCGCGTGGGCCCACCGGATCGAGATCCCGGGATCCCCGCGCGCGCTCCCCCACGCACCGCCACGCGTCCGCCCCGCCGCAGCGGTCCACCCGGGCCAAGCCGATTTGGTGTCAGGAACGGATTCGTCAAACCCTGCCACCATCTGTACAGTGACCGCTGTACCATGAGCGGCGTAATTGACGTTGAACGGAGAACGGAGCAGTACGCACTACATCCTGAGCATTGGGGATGCGGCGTAGACCGTCCTTTCACTCAGGTGGCTCCCCGTCTCCGACTAGTTCAAGACTTGGCCGCCAAGGCCACAGGCCCCGATGGCGTCTTGCGATACCCTGGTACGCGGTCCGCCACGTGTTAGCCTTCCTACATGGGTCCGCCCTGACCAGGTCGATCCTGTGTCAGGGGACGGATCCTCCTGCCGTCCCCCCAGCTGAGGCGGTACGCATCGTACCATGGAAGGCACGGGAAATGCTATGCCACCAACGGCACAGTGCGAGCCGTCACCTATCCATGAGGCAGGCTACTCCACTCCTACGACATCAAGAAAAGACAAGCTCCTGATCCACTGGCGGGGTCAGGGCACGCACACTGCTTCCCATGCCCGACTAACTACTCGGAGGAGGGCATGGGGGGCCCCGGGACGGATCCTTGCGATGCACGGGATCTGCACCGTCACCCGAAGCCCCGTAACAGTGCTTCGCCGCTTCTGCTGTCTGACAACCCAGAGCAGAGAAGGACACGCCGCACTGTAGATTAGCTCATATGCACTCGATAACCGCCCTGGACTCCTCCCTTGCGACTATAAAAGGGAGGGGCAGAGGCGGTCTCAGGACAGGTTCGTCTCCACCTCCATACACACTTAGCATCGATATCCCATCTCATACAACGCAAGCCTCCACACTCACTCACGTACGCAGACTTCTGCTACTTGAACCACACGCACGCTAGGGACTTGGGCTCTTCACCCTCTCCCGACCAGTTTGTACTCTCTGTTGCAAACCCTTGAGCATAAGGAACACCCCCCTCTCTCTGGACGTAGGGTATTACTCTCCGGAGGCCCGAACCAGTATAACTCTGAGTGTCTCCTGTGCTACTGTGCGGATCAGAACACGCTTCCCCTCGTAAAAATTTACTTGCCGGCGGTAACGAACCCCGACAGTTGGCGCACCAGGTAGGGGACTTCGCGTGTTTTCGACATTCTTTTTAGGGTCCGCACGGCCCTTTGATCATCCGCTTTGACAAAAGCCTCCACTGAGCCGCTGCTGATGGACTCCCCCGTGGGATCATCGGAGTCGCTCATGGTTGGGCTCGAGCTCCGGTTCGGAAGTCTGAACTTCCGAGCGACCGGAGATGGCTACGACATGCACCTCGTCAGCGAGGTCACCGACGCACCTGCTCCAACTCCCGCTCCGGCCGCCCAGCCTCGCCCACCTTGACGCAAGAAGCGCTCAGGCAAGCGCTCGAAGCGTGCCAAGGAGGAGCAGCGTAAGGCAGCACGTGCTAGCACCCCTCCGCGGGTTGAGGCTGGCGCGTCGCAACCCGCCGGCGCAGCAGAGGACTCCCTGCCGTCGGACTCTACGGAGCGCATCGCCAGGGAGAGCGCCCCGACGCCGCTGAGCTATGGAGGAGGGTCCTTCGCGGCGGCAGCATATTCCTCCTCATCGAGCACGGACCCGGCCGTGTATGCCAACTATCTGCGCCATCGTCTGCTGGGCAACATGAAGCTGCCGGAAACCTCGCCGGACGAGCAGTACCTCGTGACCGACAGCACCGATGACATCTCGGGCCCAGACTGGGATTACACTGGGCTTCGTGATGCCGACGCCTTCCGTCGTTTCCAAACGGCGGCTGACTATTGCTTCAGCTACTCCGACAACTCGGACGACGGGGTTACGACCCTACATGCGAGTGTTTCGTCGTCAACGCCCCGGTGGCGCCAGCGCCGGTCACACACCGGATGGAGTGCTTCATTCTGCCCACAGTTCGATGGCGGACAGCGTGGCGGAGGCCCAGATTCCTGCCAACCCCGCCGCACAGCGCGCCCGACTGGATGAGTTGGAGGAAGCTCAGCGCCAGCTCGACGATGAGCGGGCACGACTCCACCAACAACTCGGGCAGGATCCAAACCTGACCCCCGCTCGTATGAAGGCGAGGGATGTCCAACAACGCATCATCAACGACGACCGAGATGTTGTCGACGGCACGCCCGTCTTCAAGAGGGCGTCACAGAACCTGGCAGCAGCTGCGGTCCTTCTCCGGAAGGTACCGGAGCCCGCCACGCCTCAAGAAAAGGAGATGCATAAGCAGATCAAAAGTCTCCTCGAGACTGCCACCGTGCAGCAAGCTGAGAGCTCCGCTTCACGACAGCGGGGCTCGCAAGGTCGCGGGCACTCCAAGCCACAGCAACCCGCGGCGCCATCACAATAGCCGCGACGGTCCGAGGTGGTCAACGTACCAGTCAAAAGCCGACTGGGACCCCACCGCGACGCGTGTGACACCATCAAGGCGCGGCGGAGGGTTGACGCGAGTCAGCACGACGACTACAAAGAGCAGCCTCGCAAGGAGTACAACCGGCGACTTGGAGGCCGGTACGACAGCGACGAGGACTGGAGCAGGAGCGGTTCGCCTGACGCCCAGGGGCCACGTGCCTTCGGGAAGAATGAGCGTAGCACCCGCTTTCCTTCGCGCTTCAGAGCTCCGACCTCCGTGCCCAAGTACGACGGCGAGACCAAGCCCAGCGTCTGGCTGGAAGATTACCGACTAGCGTGCAATGCTGGCAGAGCGCGAGACGATTTGTTCATCATCAAGAACCTGCCGCTACATCTCGTGGACTCGGCTCGTACGTGGCTCGAGCACCTGCCACATGGCAGGATCGACAGCTGGTCGCAACTACGCGACACCTTCGTCGGCAACTTCCAGGGCACGTACGCCCGACCAGGAAACCCCTGTGATCTGCGCAACTGCAAGCAGATGAAGGGCGAGAGTCTGCAGGACTACATCCGGCGCTTCTCCAAGCGGTGCACCGAGTTGCCCAGCACCACCGACACGGACGTCATCTCCGCCTTCCAGAATGGCACCACGTGTGCCACGCTGATCCATCGGATCAGGCGACGGAAGCCGCAATCTACTCGGGAGCTGCTCGACATCGCCACGGACCACGCCAACGGAGAGGAGGCCGTGGCGGCGACGCTCAGCCCCAGTACGAGTAAGGGGAAGCAGCCGGCCGAAGCTGGAGACGATCTGTCTGTGCCAGTCAAGAAAAAGAAAAACAAAGATAAGAGGTACCGTGAGGATACCTTGGTGGCCGCTGTCGACCGAAAGACAGCAAAACCTCGGGGCAATCCTCCGACAGGCCACTTCGAGAAGCTGCTGAACGCCCCGTGCCCTAACCACGAGGGCCCAGTCAAACACGCCTTCAAAGATTGCAACATGATGAAAGCCTACCTCGCTGGTACGCTGAAGAAGCAGAACGACGCTCCGACTGGCGACAGAAGAAAGGACAAGGGCGATGACGACGCCGCCTACCCACGGGAGGACGGAGCTGTGATGATGATCTTTGGAGGCTCGAAGGCACGGCTGCCCAGGTGCCAAGAGAAGGTGGTATGACGAGAAGTCTACCATCTCGAGCATGCAGCTCTAACTTACTTGAAGTGGTCGGAGACACCGGTCATGTTCGATTGACATGATCATCCTGATCATATACCACGACCGGGTAGCTACCCGCTTGTCGTATCACCCTTGTTCGGCACCAAACGTGTGCACAAGGTTCTGATGGACGGAGGCAACGGCCTCAACGTCATCTACATGTCGACCCTGGACAACATGGGGATTCCGCGGTCCCGACTGCGGCCGTCTAAGGCGCCTTTCCACGGGGTCGTACCTGGAATGGAGGTGGTCCCACTCGGGCAGATCGATCTGCCCGTCACGTTCGGAGCTCCTAACAATTTCCGAATGGAAACCCTCACCTTCGAGGTGGTGGGATTCCCTGGGACGTATCACGCGATACTCGGAAGGCCAGCTTACGCTAAGTTCATGGCCGTCCCCAACTACACATACCACAAGCTGAAGATGCCCGGCCCAAGAGGCATCATCACAGCTGCTACAACCTTCCAGTACGCATACGAATGCAATACTGAGTGCTTCCAGTTCGCCGAAGCACTGATCCGGTCCGAGAAGCTCGCCGCTGAGCCACCCTCCAAGGACCAAGAAATCCCCGAGACGTCCAAGCGTGCGGCCTGCTCTTTTGAGCCCGCCAAGGACGCCAAGGAAGTGCCCGTCTCCGATGACGGCCGCACACTCCGTATCGAGACAGCGCTCGGTTCCGACTAGGAAAGCGCGCTCGTCGACTTTCTCCGTGCAAACCTCGACGTGTTTGCATGGAAACCCTCCGACATGCCAGGGATTCCAAGGGAAGTCGCCGAGCATAAGCTTAACATTAAGCCCGGCTCAAAGCCGATCAAGCAGCGTCTGCGCCGCTTCAACTCCGACAAATGCAAGGCCATCGGGGAAGAAATCAAGAAGCTTATGAGTGCAGCGTTCATCCGTGAAGTCTACCACCCCGAGTGGCTAGCCAACCCTGTACTCGTTAAGAAGAAGAATGGAAAATGGAGGATGTGCGTTGATTACACGAGCCTGAACAAGGCATGTCCAAAAGATCCTTTTCCTTTACCACGCATAGATCAAGTAGTCGACTCAACGGCTGGGTGTGAAACCCTCTGTTTTCTCGACGCTTATTCCGGATATCATCAGATCGCGATGGATCTAATCGACCAGCTCACTACCTCGTTCATCACCCCGTTTGGCGCGTACTGTTACGTTTCCATGCCTTTCGGGTTGAAGAACGAAGGGGCCGCCTTCCAGAGATGCATGCGTCGCGTCTTTGGAGATCTCATCGGATGGCTGATTGAGGTCTACATCGATGATATCGTAGTCAAATAAAAAAAGGTGGGCGATTTGATACCTGACTTAACCACGATCTTCGAGAAGCTGAGGGAGCACGGCGTAAAGCTGAACCCCGAGAAGTGTGTCTTTGGCATTCCCAGAGGCATGTTGCTCGGGTTCGTCGTATCAGAGCGCGGCATCGAGGCCAACCCTGAGAAAATCTCTGCGATCACGAGCATGGGTCCCATCAAGAATCTGAAGGGAGTACAACGAGTGACCGGATGCCTCGCTGCTCTCAGCAGGTTCATCGCCCGACTAGGAGAGCGTAGTTTGCCACTGAACCAGCTCATGAAGAAGTCGGAGCACTTTCAGTGGACGCCAGAAGCACAGGAAGCGCTCGATTCTCTCAAGAAACTACTCGAGAGTCCGCCGGTGCTCACCGCACCGGCCGAGGAAGAGCCAATGCTTCTGTACATCGCTACAACGACCCAGGTCGTGAGCGCAACGCTGGTAGTCGAGCGAGACGAGCCCGGCAAGACACAGAAAGTACAGTGCACAGTCTACTTCGTAAGCGAAGTCCTCTCCGACTCCAAGACACGATATCTGCAGATACAAAAGCTGATCTATGCCGTTCTCATCACTAAGCGAAAGCTCCGGCATTACTTCGACTCACACCGCATCACGGTGGTGTCCAAGTTCCTGCTCAGCGAAATCATACAGTGCCCAGAGGCAGAAGGCAGAATCACCAAATGGGCCCTTGAGTTGATGGGGCAAAATATCGATTATGCGCCCCGCACCGCCGTCAAGTCGCAGGCTTTGGCTGATTTCGTCGCTGAATGGACGGAGGTCCAGACGCCTCCCGCTCCCATCGAACATGAGATGTGGCTCATGTACTTTGACGGATCCGTCATGAAGGAAGGAGCCGGAGTCGGACTTGTGTTCATCTCGCCTCTAGGCGTACGGATGGAATACATGGTCCGACTACATTTCACGGCCCCTAACAACGTCGCAGAGTACAAGGCACTCGTCAACGGTCTCCAGATCGCCCTCGAGCTGGGAATTCGGCGCCTCGACGTCAGGGGGGACTCCGACTTGGTCGTGGGACAGGTCATGAAGGAGAAAAATTGCATAAGTCTGAAGATGGCCGCCTACTGCCAGGCGGTGCGCGGACTGGAAGACAAGTTTCACGGACTCGAGCTCAATCATGTGCCACGCGAGTACAACAAGGCGGCCAATACCCTCGCAAAGGTGGCGTCGAATCGAAAACCTGTTCCACACGGGGTCTTCGCGAGTGACCATTACGAGCCATCTGTTTGTTCCGAGGGGGACAAGACGCCAGAGCCGTCAACACAAGAAGTCATGGAGATTGATGGGGCGCAAGAGCCCAACCTCGAAGACCCTGACTGGAGGATTTCGATCCTCGAGTGGATGGTGGAAGGAAAATTGCCACCCGATAAGGAGACGGCTCGACACATCGCCCGCATGGCCAAGTCGTACAGACTGGTCGACGGCGAGCTCTGTCGAAAGGGCGCCCAAGGCATGCTCATGCGGTGCATCCTAGCTGACCAAGGCAAGGAGCTTTTGCAAGAAATCCATGCAGGCACCTGCGGGCATCACGCCGGCCCGAAAACCATAGTCGGAAAGGCTTTCCGACAAGGTTTCTATTGGCCCACCACGGTAGCCGACGCGACTCGGATCGTGCGCAGCTGCGAAGGCTGCCAGTTCTATGCACGACAGACCCATCTCCCAGCGCAGGCTTTGCAGACCATACCCATCACCTGGCCCGTCGCGGTCTGGGGGCTGGATATGGTCGGACCGCTGAGAAAGGCACCCGGGGGCTTCACCCACGTACTCGTCGCCATCGACAAGTTCTCGAAGTGGATCGAGGCCAGGCCCATAACAAACGTCCGCTCCGAGGAAGCCGTTGCATTCTTCACCGATATCATCTATCGGTTTGGGATCCCGAACTCCATCATCACCGACAACAGTACGCAGTTCACCGGCAAGAAATTCCTCAAGTTCTACGCCGACAACCACATCCATGTGGATTGGGCCGCCGTCAGCCATCCGAGAACCAATGGGCAAGTCAAAAGGGCCAACGGCATGATCTTGCAGGGTTTAAAGCTACGGATATTTAAGCGCCTCGAGAGGTTTCGAGCGACGTGGGCTGCAGAGCTCCCGTCCGTCCTGTGGAGCCTGCGCACCACGCCAAGTCGGGCTACCGGCTGCATGCCCTTTTTCCTTGTCCACGGGTCGGAACCAATACTCCCGACGGACATCGACTACGGCAGCCCACGGGTTCAGGCCTACACGGAAGAGGGCAATCAGGTCATCCTCGAAGACGCCATCGACCAGTTGGATGAGGCACGCAGCGTCACCCTTCTCCACTCAGCACAGTACCAGCAAGCTCTACGTCGCTACCACGAACGCAATATACGGGAGCGTGAGTTCCAAGTCGGCGACCTCGTCCTCCGACAAGTTCAGAGCAATGAAGGGCGACACAAGCTCTCGCCTCCATGGGAGGGGCCATACATTGTCGACCAAGTGCTCCGTTCGGGAACCTTCAAACTCAAGCATGAGGACGGCAGGGTCATCTCCAACGCCTGGAACATAGAGCAGCTACGCCGTTTTTATCCCTAAGTATTTACTTTGTTCTCATTTTATGATAATGCAAGAGCTCTAAGCTACTTCTTCCTCACGAAATGACATCTTTTCGCAAGCTCACATCTTTTACTCGGGTAATATGTTTTTATGCTTGTCTCATCCCATGGGCAAGTCTCCGACTTGTCCATGGGCTCGGGGGCTACCAGGGGGCTACGACCCCCCTCCCCTGATCGTTGCGAAACATGTTTTTTCGATCAAAAACCGTCCTGGTTTCTCGTATGATCGTCGTGGTACACTCACTTTCCTTAAAGGGAGATGAACGATGACCCTAGCGGTCACAAACCTGCGCTCGTCCGAGCCCCGAGTACTTACGCCCCCGCGGCTACGGCACAAAGACCCACAAGCAAAGTTTGTGACCTCAAGTTATCGATCACTCGCCCCTTCAAAGGGACTCCGAGTAACCGTTCCAAACTCTTAAGAGCTTTCTTGTTTACAAAAACACGTACATACGCCTACCTTTCTTCGAAGTACTCGGGGGCTGTCCGTTCGAATGGTAACACTCCTAAACTAAGTTCGGTCGAGTCGCCCAGTTCCTACGCCCCCGCGGCTATGGAGCAAGACACCGTCAGCAAAGTTTTAAGTGACACTGCTCGGCGTATAAGTCCTCTAACTACTCGAGAAAAAGGCAACCAACAGTCAAATGCTTAAAACTTGAAAAAAAGACGGGTTCTTAACCCTCAAGTTCGCCACAAAACATCTGGCCCACAAGTTTTTACAAGCATGATAAAAAGCCTAGGCAAGGCAATTTGTTTCTCTTTATAGGCCCAGGTCATAAAGGGCGTGGCTCAGCATGGCTTTGGCAAAGTCGACGGCGCCCTCTTCGATCTGATCGTACTGCTCGTTGGTGTAGCCTGGGCACCATCCCTGGCCAAGCAGCCTTCTGTCCAGCTCGGGGTAATGCGATAAGAAGATGGACACCACCTTATGGACGGCGTCCCTAGTCGTATCCATGGCCTGTTGACGAGCTGTCGCAGGGGCCAACCCCAAGCGGTCTTTCATTTTGCCGGGAGGGACACCCATCTCATCGCACGCCTTGATGATGGCCGCACCCATCACATTCCGGATTAACTCCGCCTGCTTGATCTCGGCCTGAGCTTCCCCGAGCGACTTCCGCTCCTGCTGGAGCTCGATCACAGCCTCTGAAGAAAAACAAGGAGACCAATATCAGTAAAAAACTAGCCAGCCCAAGGAAGGCAAAAGATGAAGAGGACACAGCTCTTACTGTTGAGCTTCTCGTTGGCCTCTTTGATCAACTCCACCAGCGTCTGGTTCTCGACGAGGCGGGTGGTCACAGTGCTCTCGAGCTCCGCGACCTGTTTCTGCAGGTCGGTGCGCTCCACGCGGAGGGCTGTACGCCCAGAAGAAAAACGCCGCCTTGAACCAGGAGACCGCACAAAAAACAGAAAGCAAAGATAACAGGTCATGAGGTACTCACCGAGGATCTCATTCTCGTGCTTCTGAGCAATCTCCTCCAGACGGCTCTTCTCGGCGGTGACGGTACTGACTTGAGCCTCAAGCGTCGTCACCCGCTCGCGAGCCAACCGGAGGTCGGACTCGGCCTGGCTTGCTCTGGCTTCAAGGTCCACCTTCTCTTGATGGGCGGCGCGGGCAGCGGCTTCGGCATTAGAACGAGACACCGCCGCCGCCTACTCCGCCGCGGCCAACCTTTCCTCCAGGGTGGCCTTCTCCGCCTGCGCTGAGATCGTGCGGGCCTCAGCAGCCTCCGCCCTCGCCTCAAGGGATGCGCGCGCTATTGCCCGGCCGGCCTCGCTGTCCGCCGCCGTGAGGCGGGCCGCGGCCAGCTGCATCTCCAGCTGGACCTTCTCTGCGCGGAGCGCTTCGAAGGCCCTGGCCCTATCCTCAGAGCGCCTGACGAGCTCCTGAATCACACACAAGTCACACGGCTAAGAACTAAGGGAAAACAAACATAAGGAAGGAAGAGGAAGAAGGAGAACTCACCCTTGAGGCGGGGACCAGGTTCTCGAGCACCCGCTCCGACTGGCGCTGCGTCATCTCGACCAGACGCAGGCCGCGCTCCAGCCAGCGACTGGCCGCCAGCTCAGCGTCGCTGTCGAGGTCCAGGCCCACTGAGGCCTGAACCGGCGACACGGACACCAGCCAGAGCGGCAGGGTTCCTGTCACCTCCTCCTCCTCCGCCATCGACGTGGCCGGCCTCTATCCCTTCGAGCTCTCCCCAATCTCCACGATCGGGGGAGGGGGCTGCTCGTCCACCGCTGCGGTAGGAGAGGTGGCCGGCGAAGGTGACGCCAGGATGAGGATCACCTCCGCAGGGGCGGCGTCCGATGCGGCGATGGACGAAACGGGGACGACCCCCTCGGTCACCACGATCGCCGGCGCGGTGGAAACGTCTGCGGAGGCGCGGTCGCCCGTCTCCACCTCCATCGCAACGGCATTCCCCGAGCCGCTTGTCGACTCGGTGGCTCAGGGTCCCATCTCCGTCTCCACCGTGCCGCTCCCTGCTCCCCTCGATGACTCGGGGGCTGGGGCTTCAATGCCCGCGGCAGCAGCAGCCACCCCCTCCAGCGACTCGGGGGCTGGCTGCTCGGCGGTTACAGTATCGCCCGTCCCCGCCGACGACTCGGGGGCTGGCTGTCCGTCACCGCCTGCCCGCGCCTCGGGAACGGGACCCTCCTAGTCCTCCTCCAGGGTGCCGGACAGGCACCTCGCCAACTCGGTCGTACGGGCCGAGAGTGCCTCTTCGGTAGGGGCCTCACCCCCCAATCCCATCGTCCCCATCGACAGGTCGCTACGAGCTAGGCTCGCAGCTCTCTGCAGGGGGACGGTCGTCACTTGGGTCCTCAACCCGCTTACTTCTTCAATCGCCGCCCCCGACTGAAGGGAGGGCGGCGGGTTGCTCGTTGCCAATGTGACACCAGCCGTCTGAGTGGGGCGGCGCAATGCCTTGACTGGTGCCGACCTCAAGGTGCGGCGGTCGGGCGCCCTGAATCAAGAAGAAGGTCATGTCACCGAACGGAGAAATGAAACAAAAATTAGAGGGCCGGAACTCGGAACTCACCCCTCCGCGACACGACGGGGCTGCTTGGAGCCAGCCGTGGAGTCACGCGGGGACGCCGTCCTCTTGCTCCCCAAGGTCGGAGCCGATGCCGGGGACAAGGCCGACTCGCCTCTGGCGACAACGATTGACGCAAGGTGTGGCTGGGTCAGCGGTGGCACCCCGCCCTGGGCCGCTAGAGGCGGGGAGGCCGCCGGCACACTCCGCGGCTCCCGTGGAGGAGGAGCGGAGGGCGAGTGAGACCTCCGGCGCGAGGAATGGCGGCGCGAGCTGTTGCGCCTCAGCTCGGGGCGGCTGGAGTTGCCACGACACGGGGAGCTCCTGCCCCTCTCATGTCGATCCCGCCGAGGGACACGGCTGCTCGTTCCAGGCTGATCAGCCCGGGAGGAGGACGGCGGCTACCGGCTTGAACTGGAGCCGGCGGCGGCCGAAGCGGGAGCCGGTCTGTCGCGAGGCCGTGGGGACGGCGCCGTCTCCTCATCGGTCCACTCGAACAGGGACTCCTCCTCGTCCGTATCTGACGGCGCCGGCGAGGGATCCTCATCGTCGGAGACAGCTCTCTCCCCACTGCGCCGGCGCGTGGCGCGCTTGTCATTCCTCTGCCTCTTCGCAATCTCTTTCTGCTGGTGCGCTCTCTTACGCTCCCCTCGCCGCTGCTGCCACGCGGCGGTGTCCCGGGTGATCGTCCGGTCCTCCTCCAGCAGAGGACGGGAGGGGAGGATGCGCACATCCCTCATCTGCACAAGTGTGGGAACAATCACCATCTGTGACCAAAATAGACAAACCAAAAGGAAGTCAGGAAGAGACGTACCAACTCCGCGGTGGCCTCTGCCGGGAGCATCTGCAGCACTCCCGGCGGTGGCCAAAATATGTAGTTGACCCCGGTGGCCTGGGTCACCCGGCGCTGGACCTCCTCCAGCGAAGGCGGCGGGTGGGCGGTCGCGGTCCCTTCGAACGGGGCCCGGTCGTCCGTCATCTCCCAGAGACGCATCGTGCGGCGACGGAGCGGGACGACCCCTCTGGTGTGGTAACCACCGATCACGGTGATAAAATTCACTCCGTTGTCGCGGAGCCTAGTGAGGGCGGCGAGGGCGCTGTCGAGGAACCGGGGGCGATCCCTCTTCTCCGGCCCATAGCTGCACCTCGTCGGCGCCCGGTCGTACCACCGGCCGGTGAATTCCGGCAACGGGTTCTCAAGGCCGTTCTTGAGATAGAACCACCCCCGGTGCCACCCACTGTTGGAAGTGGGCATATAGGTGGGGATGTACTCGTCCATCCTCCCCTGCATTCCGCGTAGTCCGGCGCACCCGATGGCCGCCGCAGAGTTGTGGTCCTTGACCACGACGAACTTGTAGAAGTACCGGAACAGGTCCCAGTGGTTTCCCATCTCCAGGTACCCCTCGCACAAGGCCTCGAATGCCGCCATCTGCTGGATGCCGTTCGGGTTGAGGTTCTGCAGCTCCAAGCCATACTCCTGGAGCACGGCGCGGATGAATCGTCCCGCCGGGACGGAGAAGCCTCGCTCGTGGAACAGCACGAACGAGACCACATACCCCGCCGGAGGCTGGGGGCGGTTCTCCGGCCCGGGGACCATCCACTCCACCACCGCGGTCAGCAGCGGCTGAGAGCCAGGTGTGGTTCGAGGGCCGGTGGATGGTCGCTTCCTGGTGTGATGAGTGATTGACAACGTGGTGTGGACTGATTCTTGGCTAAGTATTGCAGGTGCAGGTTGCGGCTTGACTGGTGCAGGTGCAGGTGAAGAACAAGCGTGAAAGGTCGTTGCCGGTGAGGCCTCCAGGTGTGGAGAAGACAAGTAGGCTTGGTTCGAGGGACCCGGTGGCCAGCGGGGTCAAGTGCGGGCCGCATGGTGGCAAGAACGGCAAGATGAAGTCATGGACGGTTTCTTGGTTGAGCCTCAAAACCAAGGTCGAGCCGGGACTACGTGGGAGCCGAGTCATGAGTGGTGATTGGCGGAGGCTACACCGAGTTCGCGGGGTTTCCGGTGGTTCACCAGAAAACCACTGGGTTCCTTGGTTGATCCACAAAGCCAAGACCGAAGAACCGAAGACGGAGGTGCAGCAGCTCCAGACCGGTCTGACCGGTGGGTACCGGTCTGACTGGTGAGGAGCACCGGTCTGACCGGTGTGCGACGACGCAGTCCGGAATCTTCGAAGCGGAGGACACGCGTCGGGATCGCAAGGCTTGCGTCGAGGCTAAGCAAGTTTGCGGTCGCTGGGCATCCGTCCGATGGTGCGAAGACAAAGACTTCCAATCTCGCCCTCGAGGGGCATGTATCCCTAGTTAGCTAGTAAGAGTATTTTAGTCTTTCGGTTGCCTCCATATAACCCAAGGGGTGAGAGGATGGCAGCCATCTCTTGGAACCCTAGCTCATTTGGTTTTCCTATTTTTTTCCTTCCTATTTTCTTAGGATTTTCGTAGGACTAGCTTGAGAGCTTCATGGTGAGATCTTGTGAGAGGGAAGGATGATCGGGCGGCAAGCTAGACCTTGTATGAACCTCTTTGGTATGTATAGATGATTCGGCGTGGTTCCTCAAGGCTTGGATGTGTCTTTCCCGTTTCTCCTTTTTGGTGATTTTCGGAGCCCTTTCTTGGCGATTTTCTTGGAGCGATTTCAAGGCCTTTCTCTTTGGGATTTGGTGGGGGATGTATGCATGAACCCTTCGTGGTTCTTTTCCCTTTGATTCCCCTTCCAAATCCGTGAGCAAAGGGGCTCATTTTTGGGGTTTTCGTGGCTCTAGGGTTAGAGGCGTTCTTGGTGGGATTTCTTCGATTCCTCTTGATTTGACAAGTTTTGGTGGACCAAATCTTGGCTATGGAGTACCCATGAGGTGTTCCTACTATCCCCAAAGTCTTGTGCAAAACCGTGGAGCGGATCGGGAGATCGGGAGTTGGATTTGGAGGAGTTGACTCGCGGGCGCTGTTCATCCCGAGCTGCCCAGGCACGACCGGTCTGACCGGTGCTCTTGACCTGTCTGACCGGTGCTAGCCCTTGGTGGGTTTTTGTCTCGGGGAATAACCTTGTCCGTGTGGTTTTGTCCCGTGGTCCTGCTGATCAGTTCTTGGCGTGTTTGAAGTTGTTTTGCTAGGCTTTGTGAGGGGTTCTTCTTCCCCACAGGTTGTGTTTCGGGGTGGTTTTTGTTCTAGGGCCTAGAGGAGTCACTGAGGCTTCCTGGAACATTTGCTGTGCAGCTGTTGTAGCCACCGGCCTGACCGGATCTGTCCACCGGTCTGACCGGTGTCACCGGTCTGACCGGCGCAGGCCATCGGTCTGACCGGTGTAGCACAGGCAGCAAGCCGTGCAAGTTTCCGCTGTGTGGTTTGGTGAGTTTTGACTTGGAAGGTTGAGTGTTGGTTCCTAGGACCAGTAGCACTCCAGTGGCTGCGTGGTCTTGGCCAACTTGGGTAGTTGGGTCGGAGACGTGAGTTGGAAGCCGTGTTCGTCTTGTAGGAGTTCTCATCTCCTTCGAGAAGAATTTTTATCGGCTCCCATTCACTCCCCCCTCTCTGGTTCGCCTAATCTGTCCTTCAAGTGGTATCAGAGCCGGTTCGGGTCTTTATTGACTCTTACCAGTCTAAGATCCAAAGATGGCGTACCAGGAACGGGGTTCGGGTCCTCCGCACTTCGATGGGAAGAACTACCAGATGTGGCAAAGGCGGATGGCGGTGTTCCTCCGCGGAAAGGGTCAGATCCTTTGGGATGTCACGGTGAACACAGCTTATGTTCATCCGATGAACTTCCTTGCTCCAGGATCGAGGGATATGTTCGAAGCCAACAACAAGGCTATCGACTACTTGTTTCGTGCTCTCTGTCAGCCTGAATTCGATCGGGTTCAGATAGAGGACTTAGCTTGTAGGATTTGGGAGCAGTTGAAGGATGCTCATGCTGGGAATGCTCAGGTTCAGGCTCGGATGTACGCGACTTACCGGAGATAGTACGAGAACTTCACTCATCTCCCCGGTGAGTCCGTCGATGCCCTTTTCCAGCGATTTACGGTCGTTGTGAACAACATGAGAGCCAATGTGGACGTCCTCCCATACAATGATCATGATAGAGCCGTGAAGCTCTTGCACTCGTTGGATCGTACCGTATGGGATGGGAAGTTTAAGGCTATTGTTGAGTCTGAGAAGTATGACACCTTGACGGTGAACGAGCTGTTCTCGAAGCTCAAGTCGGCTGAGTTGGACCGTGGTATGACAGCCAAGATGGCAAGCCAGGACACTTCGTCGCCGACTGCCCGGAGAAGACGGAGAACAAGGACGGCTACAAGGACGGCTACAGGCACCGATCGAGCAAGGATGGCAAGTACCGATCGAGGCGCGATCACAAGCACAAGAACAAGCACAAGGACGAGCGACGGTCGAGGAAGAAGGATGGCCGCGGCAGGAAGGCCCGAGCAATGGTCGGAGCAAGCGACGTCGACTCCAGCTCCGCCTACTCTTCCTCGAGCTCGAGTAGCAGTGAAGATGAAGGTGATCGGCGCAAGAACAAGAAGTCATCCAGGAACTTGAGCGGGTTGAGCTGCTTCGTGAGAGATGGCTTCTGCGGCATGGCCCGTAGCTCCGGCAGCAAGAAGAGCCACCAGAGTGACTTGGACTCTGACTCCGAGGATGAGGTATGTGATGAGCTCTCTTCTTTGCGCAAGGAGAATGATGAGTTGGTTGACTTGCTTGATAACCGTGATCACATGCTTAGAGAGGCCAAGAAGATGAGGAAAGAACTTAGGGCCTCACTAGAAGATGCTAGGAACCGTGTGGCTGAGCTAGAAACCCAGAACCTAGATGCTAAGCTTGAGATTGATTCGCTTAAGGCTTCTCCTGTGGTTTCTGATGAGATTGATTGCTGTGATTGCTCTGTGTACCTAGCTGATCTTACTGCTCTTAAGGATAAGCATGCTTCTACTTGTGATGAACTAGATATGCTTAGGGTTGAAGTGGCTGAGCTTAAGTCTAGACCTGCTTTGCTAGGTGCTTGCACTTCTTGCCCTGTTTTGCATGGAAAGATTGATGAGATGCATGCTTACACTATTTCGCTTGAGGCTAAGTTGAAAGAGCCTATTCCCACTTCTTGCTCTACTTGTGAATTACATGCGGTTAAGAATTTGGAGCTTGCACATTATGTTGATCGCTTGCAGGATGAGAATGATGAGCTGAGAAAATGTATGAGCTGGTTGTCGGGTCAGGAGCCTCAGCTTGGTATCATGATAGCGGCTTTCAAACGCTATGATGGTTAGGCACTTGGGGCTGACAAGCTTGGAGAGAACTGTGGTGAGGGAGTTGAGAGAGTTGGGGAGATTCCTATCCCACCACCAAACAGACACAAGAACAAGTTTGAGCCCAAGCCTAACCATCTCAGAAACAAACTTGACACTACTCCAGATCCACCCATATTCCCTCACCCAACAAATGATTTTCAGAAACCGGTGAAGTTTGTGAGCCCAAAGGGAGGTGAGGAAGGAGAGAAGAAGGGTGAGAAGCCGAGTGGGCAGCCCCAACCCAAGCCTAAGCCTAAGCCACAGCCCATAAAGTTCCATTGTGGGTATTGTGGGAGACATGGTCACAAGGATGAGTTTTGCATCAAGAGGAAGCGTGAGGAGAGAATGGCTAGAGAGTGGGCTAACAGGGACAGGTACCACCCCTCTAATGGTGTACCTGAGCCTCGTATGCAGATGCCCAGGGCCAAGGCGATTGTGAGGACGGTTCCGGCTTGGGGAGACCGGAAGGCTGCAGGTGCTGCTGCTGGCCGAGCCACACCGGTCAGACCGGTGTACTACACCGGTCCGACCGGTGCAGGTCTGGGCAGACAGCGAGTCGGGTTTCGTGCTCGTGAGGATGCTCGGTTTGGTTCTGGAGGTCGTGGTTCTGGTGGTTGGTCTGGAAAGTTTGCAGGTGGTCAGTTTGCTAGGCGTTCTCCACCTCGTGCTCCATACGGGGGTGGGAGGAGTCGTAGCTTTGAGATGGAGAGGAGGAACGATCCACGATTTCCCTTTCGTGGCTTTCGTCCTCCTCCAACTAGAGAGGGTTGGTTCCCTCGTGGTGGTGTTCGTGGTGGTAGCTTTGATAGGCGTGATGATTTGGTTTGTGCTAACCCCACTTTGGAGCAAATGGCTCGGCACTGGTTTTACTCTTTTGGTACTAACCCCAGTGCTGAGTCGTTTGTTCACTCACGTGCTCGCTTTTGAACTTCAGGTGGGAGACTTGAAGAACATTTGGTTGATTGACTCCGGTTGCTCGAGGCATATGACCGGAGACAAGGGGTGGTTCTCAAGTCTCGTCCCGGTGGTGACAAAGAAGTACATCACCTTTGGGGACAATGGGCGAGGGCGTGTGCTGTCAGAAGGTGAGATTAAGGTAAGTGACAAGATCACTCTCAGGCGTGTTGCTCTTGTTCAATCGCTTGGATACAATTTGCTTTCTGTGTCCCAGTTGTTGGATGAGGGTTTTGAGGTGTTGTTCCGGCCCGGTGGTTCTCGGATTTTAGATTCTCGGGGGGATCTTGTTTGCATGGTCCTTCCCGAGGGTCAGGTGTTCCGAGCTGATTTTTCTCAGTCTTCTGGTGTGGAGCGTTGCTTCTTGGCTGGTTCTTCGAGTGAGTTGTGGAAGTGGCATAGGAAGTTGGGTCACTTGAGCTTTGACCTTTTGTCTCGCTTGAGTAAACTCAATTTGGTCCGAGGATTGCCACGATTGAGGTTTGAGAAAGAGTTGGTTTGTGCGTCGTGTAGGCATGCAAAGATGGTAGCCTCTTCTCACCCGCCTCTCACCGATGTGATGACTGAGCGTCCATGCGAGCTGCTCCATATGGACCTTGTTGGCCCAGCTCGTGTGCGATCTGCGGGTGGGAAGTGGTATGTCCTTGTTGTGGTGGACGACTACTCTCGGTATGCGTGGGTGTTCTTTCTTGAGGAGAAGGGGGAGATGTTTGGTTTTGTTCGAGATCTTGTCTTGAGGTTAAGAAACGAGAGGCACGGAGATGCCATACGAGCGATCCGCAGTGACAATGGCTCGGAATTCAAAAACTCTCACTTCGAAACCTTTTGCCATGACTTGGGTCTTGAACAACAGTTTTTGAGTCCATATACGCCTCCCCAGAATGGCGTGGTGGAAAGGAAAAACAGGACCTTGTGCGAGATGGCTCGGACGATGCTCGACGAGCATAGGACTCCGAGAAGGTTCTGGGCTGAGGCGGTCAATACCGCGTGCCATGTGTCGAACAGGATCTACCTCAGGGTTCACAAGAAGAAAACCTGTTACGAGTTGATGCACGGTCGCACACCCAAGGTGAGTCACTTCCATGTCTTTGGTTGTAAATGCTTCATTCTGAAGAAAGGGAAGAAGTTGGACAAGTTCGAGGCTAGGTCTGTCGATGGCATTTTCTTTGGTTATGCATCTCATTCTAGAGCATTTCGTGTGCTCAATCTTGAAACTAACCAAATCATGGAGACTTGCGAGGTAACCTTCGACGAGACACAGCCACGTAGTCAGCTTGTTTTTGAGTGTGCAGGTGACGACGAACTTGGCGAGGAGATCTTTCAGGAGGAGGAGCATGAACATGGAGATGATGAAGATGGCGGTGTGATGCCCGCAGCTGAACATGTACCTACTACTTCGACGACGATCGAGAATGGACCCTCTCCCACACCTACAACGACAAACCCAGATCAAGGCGAAGCTGCTGTTGAGGGGGAGGTAGCATCAAGGTGAGAACCTCCCCGACGAGTGCAAGTGGATCACCCAGCTTCGAGAATCATCGGCGACATGAATGAACGTACTACACGGTCGAGGGTTCGGAACAATTCTCATTTCGCTCATGCTGCTTTTGTTGCCACTTTTGAGCCCAAAGACATTGGACACGCGTTATCTGATCATAATTGGGTTAACTCGATGCATGAGGAGTTGGAGAATTTTGAGAGGAACCAAGTTTGGGTGTTGGTTGACCCTCCCCCAGGGTGTAAGCCGATTGGGACAAAATGGGTGTGGAAAAATAAAGAGGGAGAGAAAGGAGAAGTGGTGAGGAACAAGTCGAGACTTGTTGCTCAGGGGTACAGTCAGAAAGAGGGGATCGACTACGAGGAGACTTTCGCTCCGGTAGCTCGTTTGGAGGTGATCAGGATCCTTCTAGCCTTTTCCGTGGCTAAAGGGTTCAAGTTGTACCAAATGGATGTGAAGAGTGCTTTTCTGAACGGTGTGTTGGAGGAAGAGGTGTTTGTGAGGCAACCACCGGGGTTTGAGAGTGAGAAGTACCCTCACCGGGTGTACAAGTTGAGGAAGGCGTTGTATGGGTTGAAGCAGGCGCCTAGAGCTTGGTATGGTAGGTTGAGGGGGTTCCTGTTTGAGAGAGGGTTTGAGATGGGGAAGGTCGACCAGACCTTGTTTCTCCTCAGGCAGGGCAGAGATATCCTGATTGTGCAGGTATACGTGGATGATATTGTCTTTGGTGGCTCGTCTAACTCTCTTGTTGCAAGGTTTGCAGAAGACATGAGCAGGGAATTTGAGATGAGCATGATGGGCGAGTTGCAGTTCTTCCTTGGGCTACAAATCAAGCAATCAAAGGAAGGAACATTTGTGCACCAAGCTAAGTACACCAAGGACATTGTGAGGAAGTTCAAGATGGAGGACTCCAAGGCCATGGCGACGCCTATGAGTACGACTACAGTTCTCGATGCGGACGAGGAAGGTGAACACGTGGACCAGAAGGAGTACCGGAGCATGATCGGGTCACTCCTCTACTTGACGGCGACGAGGCCGGACATCCAATTCTCGGTGTGTCTGTGCGCTCGTTTTCAAGCGTCTTCGAGGACTTCGCATCGGCAAGCAGTCAAGCGCATTTTCAGGTATTGGCGACACACTCCCGACTTCGGTCTTTGGTACTCTGCGTCTTCTTCTTTGGCGCTTCATGGATTTTCAGACGCGGACTTTGCCGGGTGTCGGTTGGATAGGAAGTCCACTTCTGGGACTTGCCAGTTCTTGGGTTCTTCTTTGGTATCTTGGTCTTCCCGCAAACAGTCGAGTGTTGCTCAATCCACTACCGAGGCAGAGTATGTGGCCGCAGCTAGTTGTTGCTCTCAGCTCCTTTGGATCACATACACCATGAGTGACTTTGGTGAGGAGTATACCCATGTCCCACTTCAATGTGATAGCACCAGTGCCATAAGCGTTGCAAAGAACCCAGTGCTTCATTCCAAAACCAAGCACATAGAAGTGAGGTATCATTTTCTGAGAGACAACGTAGAGAAAGGGAAGATAGCTTTGATCCATGTACCCACACATGAACAACTAGCCGATATTTTCACCAAACCCCTAGATCAAGCAACTTTCACTCGTTTGCGGGGGGAGCTTGGTGTTTGTTTGATTTCTTGAGTTGGCGTGTGGGAGCTCCTTTGTAGCATATGTATAGCTTTCCTTTGTGCATTTCTTGCATTTGGCATGGCATATGTAACATGATGTATAGACATCTTTGTATCTTAGGTTGCATGCATTTTGTATCATATGCATTGTTTAGGAAAGGCTTCTCCTATATACATTGTTCACCATGGAATGACATATATGTCTTTGTGAGCTAATTTGGTAAGCTATGGTTAGTTTGGCTTAGCTCTTGATAATCTTGGTTTAAATCCATGGTTGATGGCTATGTTTTTGAAAAATTTCATATATATGCTCTCTTATGAGTAAATGCCTTTACATGATCTTGACATGTTTTAGTGGCTTGGCTATGCTTAATTTGTGGTTGGATAGCTTATTTTGATCATATGGGGCCAAAGGCTCATTTGCCATCATGAATGTTTAGCCCCCATGCTTCATCTTGTGGAGGGGCATAAGTTCCTTTTTGTCGCAAAGACATTTCATGTACCAATTATAAATCTAAAAATGAAATGTAAATTGCTTGAAAAATGTGCTCCCATGTCATATGTGCTAATTTTAATTTGCTTTGGGTGCTAAATCGTTGCATGATGCCTACCAATGAGAAGTCTCATATATAGAAGTAGGCACATGGCTCGATGGCTTTGACATGACATGAGGTGCTTATGGGTGTTTATGATGGTCTTATGCTTAGAATGGTTGTCCTAGCATGAAGTTTGTGTGGCTTTGCCATTTTGACATGTTTTGCTCATGTTTAGGACTTTGCTCATGAGAGGGTGATTTTTCGCAAAATTGCTAAATTCTATCTTAGCTTCGCCCAATGGTTGTGAAACTTGGTGATCATGAAGTTTATGTCATTATGAAGCTATAGAGTATCTAACTTGCTCGTTTGGACATATGTAGCATCCTATGTTGAATTTTGTCTATTTGAGAAGCTCTAGGTTGCATTTTTTGCATTTTTGGCTTGATTCATGCATTGTCAACAAGGGGGAGAAGTTTGAGCATGTTTTGGCCTACTGAATGCATTTGGAAGGTTTTCAGGTGGTTTGGAGCCATTTTTGGGCTCTGTTGTGCACCGGTCTGACCGGTTGAGGTCACCGGTCTGACCGGTCAGAGTGCTGGTCCTGTTCACATGTTGCCCACCGGTCTGACCGGTGGTGTCGACCGGTCTGACCGGTCAGAGCTGAGCTGTTGCAGCTGCTCTGTTTCGTGAAGTGGTTCGCATGCATTTGTCCAGGGGGAGTTGCATTGGTTCAGGGGGAGCTTGCATGTGTGCAGGGGGAGCTCTTTGTGGTTTTCGAGCTTTGGTTGGATGGTTTGTGCTCTTTGCTTGAGCATGTTTTGTCTCGGATGTGTCGAGCCGTTGCCCTTGCCTAAGGGGTCCGAGACTTGTCTTCTTCAAGTGATCTTGCTCTTTGCCTTTTCTTTGGCTTTCGATCGCTTGATGGAGTTCCTTTTAGTTGTTTCTTTTCTTTTCCTTTTCTCTTGGTTACCAAAACGTGTGTGTTGTCAATGCACTCATCAAGGGGGAGATTGAGAGCCAGGTGTGGTTCGAGGACCGGTGGATGGTCGCTTCCTGGTGTGATGAGTGATTGACAACGTGGTGTGGACTGATTCTTGGCTAAGTATTGCAGGTGCAGGTTGCGGCTTGACTGGTGCAGGTGCAGGTGAAGAACAAGCGTGAAAGGTCGTTGCCGGTGAGGCCTCCAGGTGTGGAGAAGACAAGTAGGCTTGGTTCGAGGGACCCGGTGGCCAGCGGGGTCAAGTGCGGGCCGCATGGTGGCAAGAACGGCAAGATGAAGTCATGGACGGTTTCTTGGTTGAGCCTCAAAACCAAGGTCGAGCCGGGACTACGTGGGAGCCGAGTCATGAGTGGTGATTGGCGGAGGCTACACCGAGTTCGCGGGGTTTCCGGTGGTTCACCAGAAAACCACTGGGTTCCTTGGTTGATCCACAAAGCCAAGACCGAAGAACCGAAGACGGAGGTGCAGCAGCTCCAGACCGGTCTGACCGGTGGGTACCGGTCTGACTGGTGAGGAGCACCGGTCTGACCGGTGTGCGACGACGCAGTCCGGAATCTTCGAAGCGGAGGACACGCGTCGGGATCGCAAGGCTTGCGTCGAGGCTAAGCAAGTTTGCGGTCGCTGGGCATCCGTCCGATGGTGCGAAGACAAAGACTTCCAATCTCGCCCTCGAGGGGCATGTATCCCTAGTTAGCTAGTAAGGGTATTTTAGTCTTTCGGTTGCCTCCATATAACCCAAGGGGTGAGAGGATGGCAGCCATCTCTTGGAACCCTAGCTCATTTGGTTTTCCTATTTTTTCCTTCCTATTTTCTTAGGATTTTCGTAGGACTAGCTTGAGAGCTTCATGGTGAGATCTTGTGAGAGGGAAGGATGATCGGGCGGCAAGCTAGACCTTGTATGAACCTCTTTGGTATGTATAGATGATTCGGCGTGGTTCCTCAAGGCTTGGATGTGTCTTTCCCGTTTCTCCTTTTTGGTGATTTTCGGAGCCCTTTCTTGGCGATTTTCTTGGAGCGATTTCGAGGCCTTTCTCTTTGGGATTTGGTGGGGGATGTATGCATGAACCCTTCGTGGTTCTTTTCCCTTTGATTCCCCTTCCAAATCCGTGAGCAAAGAGGCTCGTTTTTGGGGTTTTCGTGGCTCTAGGGTTAGAGGCGTTCTTGGTGGGATTTCTTCGATTCCTCTTGATTTGACAAGTTTTGGTGGACCAAATCTTGGCTATGGAGTACCCATGAGGTGTTCCTACTATCCCCAAAGTCTTATGCAAAACCGTGGAGCGGATCGGGAGATCGGGAGTTGGATTTGGAGGAGTTGACTCACGGGTGCTGTTCATCCCGAGCTGCCCAGGCACGACCGGTCAGACCGGTGCTCTTGACCGGTCTGACCGGTGCTAGCCCTTGGTGGGTTTTTGTCTCGGGGAATAGCCTTATCCGTGTGGTTTTGTCCCGTGGTCCTGCTGATCAGTTCTTGGCGTGTTTGAAGTTGTTTTGCTAGGCTTTGTGAGGGGTTCTTCTTCCTCACAGGTTGTGTTTCGGGGTGGTTTTTGTTCCAGGGCCTAGAGAAGTCACTGAGGCTTCCTGGAACGTTTGCTGTGCGGCTGCTGTAGCCACCGGCCTGACCGGATCTGTCCACCGGTCTCACCGGTGTCACCGGTCTGACCGGCGCAGGCCATCGGTCTGACCGGTGTAGCACAGGCAGCAAGCCGTGCAAGTTTCCGCTGTGTGGTTTGGTGAGTTTTGACTCGGAAGGTTGAGTGTTGGTTCCTAGGACCAGTAGCACTCCAGTGGCTGCGTGGTCTTGGCCAACTTGGGTAGTTGGGTCGGAGACGTGAGTTGGAAGCCGTGTTAGTCTTGTAGGAGTTCTCATCTCCTTCGAGAAGAATTTTTATCGGCTCCCATTCACTCCCCCCCCCTCTGGTTCGCCTAATCGGTCCTTCAGCGGCAGCATGCCGTCGAAGGCTAGGCGGTCGAGGTCGGCCCAGGTCACCAACGAAGAAGACCAGTTCGACATTGTGTCTCGGGCTTGCGAGGGGAGGTGCGGCGAGCTCTACGGTGAACGCGGCGAATGCAGGGATAAAGGTGAGAGACTGCGGCGGCGGAAAAAGCAAGAAGGCAGAAGGGACGAAAACCGGCCGGCGGCAGCGGTATATAAACGGGGGAATGATTGCCCCTGCCCCGCAGTTAATGCCCGCGTCACCTCGGGCCACGTCCTTCACCTACCGAAGAGTCACCCCTCAAAAGGCACGCCCCACTACCGCTCGCCGCCCACAACCGAGCTGCCACGTCATCAGAATGGGGCCCGGCGATCTCGCAATATGTGCGGGGTCTTCGCCAGTCACCCCATGGCTTGCACCACGTGGCGGGACACCAGTCTCCGACTTATTCAAGACTCCAACATTTAACCCCACGCACAAGTTCCTGACATGTTCGTGGGCTCGGGGGCTACTACCCGCGGGTCCGTTCGCACGTCCCCACCAAAGAAAGCACAACAAAAACTCCTCGTCTCCGTGACAGTTGATCCTGGGAGCGAGTCTCTGACTCCCTCACTAGGCTCGGGGGCTACTGACGAGGCCATGTACTAGGGCCCACCAAGACCCTTAAAAAACACAGCACGGGCCCACGCACGGCCTGCTCTGGCAGCTAAGACAACAGGTGTTACGCTGCCCAAGTACACAAAGACCCGTACGACTAGTTTCCGCCGTGAGACAAGGTACGAGGGGCACACGGCCGCCTATACCTCTTCCCCGAGTGCGTGGCGACTCGTACGACAAGTTTCCGTCCCCACTTCCGGCGGCTCGGCTCGTACGAGTAGTTTCCGCCTTGTGGCCGCGGAAGCCCACTCGCACGAGTAGTTTCCGTCTCGGCGCCACGACTACTCGCTCGCACGAGTAGTTTCTGGCACCCGCTCGAGCGGGCTTCGCAGAGAAGGCAGGGAGCACGTGGGCCCACCGGATCGAGATCCCGGGATCCCCGCACGTGCTCCCCCATGCACCGCCACGCGTCCGACCCGTCGTAGCGGTCCACCCGGGCCAAGCCGATTCGGTGTCAGGGGACGGATTCGTCAAACCCTACCACCATCGGTATAGTGACCGCCGTACCATGAGCGGGTGTAATAGATGCTGAACGGCGAACGGAGCAGTACGCACTACATCCTAAGCATTAGGGGATGCAGCGTAGACCGTCCTTTCACTCAGGTGGCTCCCCGTCTCCGACTAGTTCAAGACTTGGCCGCCAAGGCCACAAGGGCACAGGCCCCGTTGGCGTCCTGTGATACCCTGGTACGCGGTCCGCCACGTGTTAGCCTTCCTACACAGGTCCGCCCTGACCAGGTCGATCCTGTGTCAGGGGACAGATCCTCCTGCCGTCCCCCCAGCTGAGGCGGTACGCATCGTACCACGGAGGGCACGGGAAACACTGTGCCACCAACGGCACAGTGCGAGCCGTCACCTATCCATGAGGCAGGCTACTCCACTCCTACGACATCAAGAAAAGACAAGCTCCTGATCCACTGGCAGGGTCAGGGCACGCACACTGCTTCCCATGCCCGACTAACTACTCAGAGGAGGGCATGGGGGGCCCAGGACGGATCCTTGCGATGCACGGGATCTGCATCGTCACCCGAAGCCCCGTAACAGTGCTTCGTCACTTCTGCTGTCTGACAACCCGGAGCAGAGAAGGACACACTGCACTGTAGATTAGCTCATATGCACTCGATGTAACCGCCCTGGACTCCTCCCTTGCGACTATAAAAGGGAGGGGCAGAGGTGGTCTCAGGACAGGTTCGTCTCCACCACCATACACACTTAGCATCGATATCCCATCTCATACAACGCAAGCCTCCACACTCACTCACGTACGCAGACTTCTGCTACTTGAACCACATGCACGCCAGGGACTTGGGCTCTTCACCCTCTCCCGACCAGTTTGTACTCTCTGTTGCAAACCCTTGAGCATAAGGAACACCCCCCTCTCACTGGACGTAGGGTATTACTCTCCAGAGGCCCAAACCAGTATAACTCTGAGTGTCTCCTGTGCTACCATGCGGATCAGAACACGCCTCCCCTCGTATAAATTTACTTGCCGGCGGTAACGAACCCCGACAGCATCCAAGTACTTTTCCTCGGCGGACTCCGAATACACATTTCTTAGGATTCAATCGTAGATTTGCGGCTCTCATATTTGTGAAAGTTTCTGCAAGGTCAGAGATGTCATCGCCGCACTTGTGGCTTTTGACGACTATATCGTCGAAGTAAGCCAATAGATTTCTGCGCAATTGGTAGGGAAATACCGAAGTTGTCATTCTGGTGAATGTTGGTCCTACGTTCTTGAGCCCCTCGGGCATTCGCAAGAAACAGAAGATGCCAAAGGGGGTGATGAAGCTAGTTTTCTCCTCATCCTCTTTTCTAATTCTGACTTGGTGGTAACCCGAGAACATGTCAAGCAATGATAACATCTCGCTATTTGTTGCGTCATCGACTATTTTGTCCACTCTTTCTAGCAGATAATCGTCTTTTGGGCAAGCTTTGTTTAGGTTTGTGAAATCTATACACATCCTCCACTTTCCATTTTTCTTTCTTACAGGGATTGTGTTCGCGAGCCAGGGTCAGTATTTGGCTTCGCGAATTACATTGGCGTCTAGTAGCCTTTGCACTTCGGCTTTCACGGCTTCGACCTTTTCGTCGGACATTTTGCGAAGCTTTTGCTTTTTGGGCCTGATGTTCTTGTCCATTTCTAGCCTGTGCTCAATGATGTCTCGGTCAACTCCTTTCAGGTCGTGGGCTGACCACGCGAACACATCTTGATTTTTGGCTAGGAATGTCAGCAATTCTCGTTCTTCTTCTAAGCTTAGCTCGGCTCCGATTGTTACTGCCCTGTCTGGGACATGCGCGTCCAACTGAATTCTTTTGGTTTCGCCGTCGGCGCTGATGTTTACTTTCTCCTTGTCCCTTTTGGGCTCCACGAACTTTTTCTTCTTCTCTTTTTCCTTGGCTTCGTCGGCTTCGGCTTGGGTGAGATGGTGGATGCTTCTTTGGCCTGGTGATATGCCTTTTTCAATGTCCCTCGCTGTCTGCTGATCACCAAATACGGTGATGACCGCTTTGAGCGCTGGTATTTTCATGCATAAGAACAACTGTCGGACCGCTGCATCGAATTTGTTGATGAAGCCCCTGCCTAGGATGGCCAAGTAAGGATAGTGCATTTCCACTACATCGAATGTGAACAACTTCGTTCTTGGGTTGTCAAGATTCCCGAAGGAGACAGGCAATGTGATCTTTCCTAGTGCTCTGACAGGTTTCCCCCCGAAGCCCAGAAGTGGTACATCTGCTTCTTGCAGCAAGTGCGGGTCTATCTTCATTTCTCTAAAAGTTTTGGCGAAGAGTATGCCCGCGGAGCTGCCGTTGTCTATCAGGACTTCCCCAATTTCCCATCCTGTGATAATTGTCTTGATGACCATGGCATCGTTGTGTGCAGCTATTTTTAGTGTAAAGTCTTCTTTTGTGAAGGTGATGGGTACATGCACCCAAGGTAGCTTGACCTGAGGTCCGTCTTGGACTATAGTATGTACTTCTCTGAAATAGTTCCTTCTCATCTTCTTGTTTTCGAATTCGAGGGATGACCCCCCCACAATTGGAAACATTTGTCAATAGGAATTTTCTTGGTTTTGAGCTTCGGTTTGGGAAATGGCCATGATAAAGCCGAAGGTTGGTAGGGCTTTGGGATCATTTCTTGGGTTTGGTGGCTCCGCCTTTGGAACCACATTTGGCATGTCGGGTGGCGGAGGTGAATCTGCTGCATTGGTTGAACGTTTTGTTGATTCTGTGGCTGGTATTGTTATGGTGTTGGTGCTTGCCATGCTGGCTGCGGTTGATTGTATGCATTGGTTTGGAAAAAGCTTGGGTTTCCTTGGTTGTAAGGGTGTAGCGGAGGTGCGGTGGGATATGGGTTTTGCTGGAAAGTTTGTTGAGGCCAGGTGTGGTTGACAGGTTTAGGCGGTGGTGATTGATGCTGGGTTTGGGTGGCCCTCTTTTCTTGAGCCATTCGTTCTAGAGTTCTTTTGGTTTCAGGACAGTTGTCTGTGGAGTGATGAGGTTGTTTTCCGTGGAACGAACAGTAAAACAAGCGTGGGCGAGAGTTTTGGTTTTGAGGGGACGGTCCATTGCCCCTCCCTCTTCCTCTCTGGTTATGGCCCCCGCGGTTCGGAGTTTGCAGAGCCCGCTGCTGAGCTTGGTTTTGTGGTGGGTTTTGATTTTGGTTTTGGGTATCTGGTGCGGCTTCGATTGGGAGTACTTGGTTTGGTGGGTATGGAGCTCTATTGTTTTGTATACTTCGGTGTGAGAGAACCCACTCTTTCTCTCTCTGCGCCTGCCTTAGGCGATTCCTTTCAGCTACCCTTCTCCTGTGATCTTCATCAGATCTGCAATATTCTTCGAGCTCCGCTAGGAGTGCCTGCATTGTTTTTGGCTTTTTTCTTGAGAGGTGTGATGCAGTTTGCCATGGTGTTAAACCCTTGATGCAGGCGGCTATGGCAACTTTCTCCGATACGTCCGGAGTTTGGGATTTCAGTTGAAGAAACATTCTCACATAGTTCGCCAAAGGTTCCTTATCCCTTTGGATGTAGTAGAACAAGTACCCCTCATCTGTGGTTGCGGCTTGAAAGCCTTGGAAGTTTTGGATGAGTTTCGTTTTTAGATCGACCCAGCTGTATACTGAGTGTGGTGGTAGTAGCGAGTACCAATTCAATGCTGCACCTTCGCATGCTATGATGAACGATTTGGCCAAAACAACTTCATCACCTCCGGCCGAAGCCACCGCAGCTTCGTAACTCATTATGAACTGCCTTGGGTTTGTTAATCCGTTGTACTTTGGCAAGGAAATTGTTTTGTAGGAGAAAGGCCATGGTGCTGTTTGCAGACCAATGGATAGAGGCGAGGTTGAGTCAACAGTCATGAACATTCCCGCGGTGCTGTGGGTTGGGAAATTGAACATTATATTTTCATTTTGCGGAGGCGTGTCTTCGTCATGGTTTGGGGTGGGACTTGGCGGTGTGTGCCGGTGAGATTGCAACTCATCCAGCTCTTGCAGCATTCGAGCCAACTGCAGCTTTGCAGCTTTTTAATTTTTTGAGTTTTTCATCAGCTTGTTTCTGAGCTTCGAGTTCCATGGCAACTCTCTCCTTCTCCCTCTTCATGGCTTCGATTTGCCTTAACACCGAGTCTAGCTCCCTTTCGGCTGCACCCTCTTTATCGTTTGTGAGGCTGGTTTCTGGGTCTGAGTCTTGTGTGGCCTTACCTGTCACCTTTCTTTTTTCGCTGCGAGTTCATGCGAAGTCTTCGTCCTCTGGCCTGGGCTCCGGAGCTACTATGATTCTTTTCTCCTTAGCAGCCGCTCTGGGCTCCTCTTGGTCAACAGGCTTTTTCTTTGAAGGTGCCATCGTGGGTTCCTTGATGGCTAAGAACACGGTGGGTGCCTCTGTTGGGTACCCAAAACTCCCAAGCAGAGATAGGGTTACTTGTTGAACAATTCTCAATTAACACGTTCAAGACCAGTAATATTAAGCGGCTAACTTTCCTCAACACATTACACACTTGACTTTCCAAAATGGCGACCCCTTTACAATGCGGAGGGGGCCTCCTTTTATAGTGCCAAGAGACTAAATTTACATTCAAAGTATACCCCGAAACACTAACACCTAACAAGAATATTCGGGGGCAAACTTGGTTTTTTACACTAGTTGCGGATTTAACACCGTGGTTTGCGAAGCGCAGATCACGCCGGAGACCGCGGAGCGGAAGATGCGCCCCAAAGACCGGAGATGGTTCCGTGTTGGCACAAATTTTGACTCAGTCTTCGCGGTTGAATCTTGGAGGAGCCCCGAGCTTCGCCAACTTGTTCTTCCCGACGCTTTATCCGCTGTGCAACTTCGGGCTTCGGAGCCTGGAGGCGGAGAACGATGGGCTGGCTCGGCCCCTTGGCGGAGCCGCGACCTTCTCCTTCTTGATTTACCATTGAGAGCTTCGGAATCCTTCCTGCAACAACAAGCCTTGCGATGGTGTTAATCTTGTTACCACCTGGTACATGATGAAGTTGCTGAAGCCCAAACTTCTTAGTTTTTCCTGAAAGAGAAATCATTGAGATTAGATGTTTTTTGGATAAATAATCACCCCGGTATCCTCAGTGACGACAAAAACATCCGGAGCTCAGCTTCCTTTCTCCGCGAAGGATATGTTCTCTATGCTAATTCTTGCATTCTCATGCGCAGTTTAGTCCTTCTCCGAATAAGTCTGCGAAGCCCGAAGCTTATATTAACTCATCCGAAAAAGAAATCAAAGCCTGATGATTTTGTTATTCTGGCACATCCCCAGTGCCCAGAGGTGAGGTTTTCTACTGCCCCAACAGTACTTAAGATGGGAGAAAGGGAGAAGCCGCTCCTCATCCTAGGGAGGCCCTTCCTCAAGACCGTCGGGTCAACGATCGACGTTGGCAAGGGAGAGATCAAGTTCGACGTCAACGGCACACGAAGCATATTCAAGTTTCGTCCACGTTTCGAGGTATGCAACATGATCAATGCTAAATATGTTCCACCTCATCATTGTTTTAGCAAGGAAGAGCCAAAGAAGAAGGAGGAGCCCAAGAAGAAGGAAGTGCAGGTGATCAAAGAAGTCGTAGCATCCGTCAAGACCAAAGAACAAAAGCCACCTGTGAAGACCAAAAAGATGACTAAGCTGGAGAATAAGCCCGTGCCCAAGATGGTGCGGAAGTGGGTACCCAAGATTGCAACGCCCGCAAAGAGCGTTGATCCGAAGTGAAGAAGAGAAGAAGTCTAGCCAAGGAGTATAAACGATGCGCTAGGCAGGAGGCAACCCGTTCGTCGAGTCAAGAATAAGCTACCGGGAGGACAACCTGATGAAGAATAAAGCTGCCGGGAGGGCAACCTGGATTATTTCCAATTTCAAGTAAGTTAGTCTTAGAATTTGCTACGCAAGACTTGGTATAAACTCTTAAGTGGTTGATATTATTTTTGAGGCATTTAATTTGCTTGGATGCTTCATTTGGATTTTATTTGACATAAACCTTTGACATGAGCCATCCTACGATTTATTTGCCTCTTTTTGAGAAACCAATACCAAAATTCAGAACCTACCCACACCTTTCATCCTCTTCATGATGACAAGGTTGGTTTGTTTTACATCATCAAAACACACGAGTAGAGCCCCGCGTTGTTCCTTAATCATTTTTAATCTTTGACGCATGGTAGGACTCGCGTGAACCTAGGAAAATCGATTTTTTGGTTTCATTCAACTTGATATCTACCGGTTTCTCTAGAGTTAGATTTTTTCCAAGCCCCATTTATTTTTGTTTATTCAAAACATCTCTCTCATGTTTGGCCAATATTAGAACCTAAACCCATACCCCCACGGTCAAGCCGGAGGAGCTCGCTATCAATTAATGAAAGCAAGTGATCCCGGTGTAACCAAAATCAATGTAGTCGGAAAGTTTGTACTTACAAATGTTTTTGATGCCTAAAAGCTCCTCTAAAAATATATTTTGGACTCATTGATATCTCTGAGTTAATTTTTAATTTTCGAAATTAGAGGAGTAATTAGCATCTAAACATGATCAAGGGAAGGTTTTGAGCTTAATTGAACTTCTAATGCTCCATGATGCATCACGGGAAGGCTTCATCATTGATGCATCTTGAGCACATGCAAGGACAAGCATGGGGGGGGCAGCAAGGCTTGATGTTTTGCAGGATATGGATGAGAGCATGGGAGGCAAGGAAGCATAGAAGTGACACAAAGTAAATGATCAAGATGGAGGACTTGACCATGAAAGAAAAAGGAGTGGCTGAGAAGAATTGGACGGTGGATGACGTGGAGCACGAGTACACAACACCATGATCAATCAAGCAACAAGTGGGAGAAAGAAGAGCTAGAAAAGAGGGGCAAGGGCCATAGGCCGGTCGGCCCAGGCCGGCCGGCCTGGCCTATTTCTTGGCCCCCTGGTACTCATCTTCCTCAGGTGAGTCATTTGCTTCATTGCTAGTTCATGTTCTTGAGTTCCTAGTCCAGAACCTCCAGAAACACCTCCGAAAGATTCGTTCTCCATTCTTGAGCCGAAAAATTCAGAAAAAATACGTCACAATTCTTGCCCTTCCATATACTTCTTTTGTGTGTATTTCTACCAGCAAGAAAAACCCCGGGAGAGTTTCTTTGTGATTTGTGCAGAAACAACAAAATGAGGAAGGCGTTTAGCAAGGTCCTTGGAAGGAAGACACAATCGTCATCATCGAAGCCAGCATCAACAAGTTCTTCACGGAGGCACTCAATCTCTGAGTCACCGCGAAGCATTGAATAGGACGTGGCGCCATCAAGGAGCGACACCGTGCTCCTTAGTGGAAGAAGAGACACACGAAGCTCGTCCATGCGGTACACCGAACCGCAAGGGCGAATGGAGGAGCCACTCGTCAATCCTCATCGCTCGACTCGTTCATCCGCTCCACCACCGTACACTCCGCGACGTTGCAAGTATGGATTTTTCATGATGACGGAGGAGGAGGAAGAGAAGCTTGGGCGCCTAGAGAAGAGGATTGTGCCCAATGTTTCGATGATGATGCTCTCCAAGTGTTGGGATTTTCTCTGGATATCTATCAAATGATGAACCACCTTGGTTGGGGGCAATTTTCCGACGGAGTAGGGGTGAGCTTTCACATGGAGCTTGCCATGGAAATTCTCATGACGATGGCGCCGGTCATTAATGGAGGGGTGCCATCCCTCTCATTTCGACTCAAGGATGATGAGCAAATAATTTCTTATGAGCAAATTAGAGAGTTGCTTGGTTTTCATAGCGAAGCCCCGGAGCAAATTGATGTTAATGAAAGTGTGTTGGAAGGATTTTGGAGTATGATTTCAGGGGAAGATAACCGGCAGAGAAATAGCATCCGGAATCCCATCATCCGGATATTTCATTCTTGGATGAGCAAGAGGATTTTGGGAAGAATGAGGGAGTCCAAGGTCACCAACATGGAAGTTAATTGGCTTTATTCGGCATTGATTGCAAGGCACGCCATTGATCCATCATATATCATGATCAATCGGTGGTGTTGTGAGGCAACATCAGGGACTGAACAAATTGGTTCGGGATGCTATCTCTCTATGATAGCAATTTCTGTGAGGCTGGTAATTTCAAGGAACCCAAAATTCCTACTTGTGGGGAATTCACTTGGGATCGATTACATGAAGCAAGGAAAATACATTAGTGGAGATGAAAAGAGAGGGTACAAGGTGGCAAAAGTCAACGTTCCTCTCCCAAATATGTGGCTGAAATTATTTATTGAAGGGATAGAGAATTGGTTGGAAGATGGAATTCTTGTGCCGGCTAAGAAGAATAAGAGAGGAAGAATTATAGAAGAGGGATCGTCTTCCGCAGCCCAAGATCAAGGAGGGGCTGCATACCATCAACCTTATGGAGGGATTCCTATGCCACCACCCTACTACGGAAGTGTGATGATGCAAGCATGGGGGAGTGGTGCAGCCATGCCGCCACCTCCTTCAACATATTGTCCACCAACTTTTGTTGTGCCCAATGAAGCATTTGTGGCACCTTATACAAGCATGCCCCAGCCCCAACAAAGTGCAACCATCATTGGGGCATATATGCAAAGGAATGAACAAGACGTCGAGAGGATCCGGAGCCATGTCGACCATTGGCATGAAGGAACGGCAAGGATCGCCTAGCAATTAGGACGTCTTCAACTTGTGCCACCGGATCAATTTCGTGGAGGGCCATGCAGACATATTATGAGCAAGGTTTCAATGGAAGTCAACCAATGGAGCAAGAGCAATCGGATGAGGAGTGAAGAAAGAAGGAAGGGATGAAGCTTTTTAAGTGTCGTTTGATTTTTCCTTTTCCTTTTTCTTTATTTTCATCTTGTGTGCGTTTATGTTTGCATAGTATTTTCTTGTTTTTATATAATTTCAGCATGTGTGTGGCAGTAGTAGTTTTTTATCCATCACCATGAATAAGTTTCACCGTTCCTTTTATGATCTTAATATGGATGGAAAATTGTACCATGTTGATATGTGATGCTCGTTGCCGCCTTGCTCGATCTTATGCTTGATTTATGCATGTTTAAGCTAGTGCTCTCTTTTAATATGAATCTGAAATTTAATTAAATGCTAGCTTAATCTTGTGTGTAGGCTATGATAACTCAAGTCCCATAGTTCTTTTTCGTTGCTCTCAACTTTGAATGAATCAAAGAACCTTTTTATTCTCAAAAAGATATGCTAACCTTGTCATGAGTACCGCTTGCATTTTGCTCTACCCATCCAAAGCCTAAATTTACTTAAGTGCAAAACCTTAGTATGTACAAGATTTATTTTTGGGTGCATTAATTCAAGGCCTGATTTACTAAGAAGCTGGTCATTCCGTTTTTGTGTATCGTTCTTTATGCTAGCCTCTTCTATCCGTGCATTGTGAGTTTCCACATTGGTAATTTCACAAATCTCGCCCGATATCCAACCAAAATCCAAATATATCTTTTTTGTGTTCACCTCCTTGACCACAACCCAATATATGAGTATGGATGAATATTTTGAGGAAGATTACAAAGAAGGTGCTCCAAGTGAGTAAGGGAGACTTCCAAAAGGATCCCTAGAATATTTTTCGAGTATCTCTCTCTAAGAAAATAAGAGAACTTCAATTTCCACCTTGGCATATTTATCACCTCTTTTGCCCGAGGATGAGCAAACGTCTAAGCATGGGGGGAGGGTGCGAAGGAAGTGCTAATATAGTCTCGAGTTCAAGGGGAGCAAATAAAAAAAAGAAGAAGAGAAAAAGTATGATGAAAGAAAGAAAAAAATGATAAAGAAGAAAAAGTATGATGAGAAAAAGAAAGAAAGAAGAAAGAAAGAAAAAATAATAATAAAGCTCCCCAGTTCTCTAGCTATGTTAGTGCTTTTTGAGTTTTTCAAGAGGATTGAAGATCAAGACCCATACTCATCTTTCCAACCATGTGCAATCCAATAACGAGGACTTGGTTTGTGCCTCGGGATCACTCTTTGCCTTTTGTACATGTCCACCTATCTAAAAGTGTGTGTTCATCTCTCCCCCCTCCTTGATAACATTATTTTTCCAATGACCTTTTTGACGAGTCTCGGTAAGACCATGAGAATCTAGTCTTGTTTTAATAATATCTCAACTATAATATCTTGGTCGGACTAAACTTCCCTATAGCTCCATATAAAGCTTTCCACCATATACTTTGAGAGAGGAAAGGAGTAGAGCAAGTAGGCTTGAGAGACAAGATGAGATGAGAGTACATGAGCAAAGTGCAAGATGTTTTGATCTTGGTAAAGCAATTTTTCTCTTTATCTCATTCTTTATTTTTCAAAATTTCTGAGATTTGTTTAAAAGTTTGAGAGCATGATCAAGTACTTGTGGAAAGAGCTTGAATGCTATCTACCCTCCATCAAGACAAAAGTTAGTACATTATGGAACCTTAATGAATATAAATCTAGAGAGCATTATGTTTTCTCGTGTATGATCAAGTGTAGGGTATGAACATCGAAGGGCAACACTGATATCCATTGAAGGCTTACTCAAGGACGAGCAAGGTTTAAGCATGGGGGGATGTTGGCGGTCGATTTTTGTCAACCTAGCCACTTGTTTACTTTCTATGTTGGTATTAATTTGATATTCACACTAACGATCCTAACCCCCAATATATGTTAAGTTTGCACTTGCACATGGTTTTTGGAGTTTATTGTTTACACATGAATCAAGAGCCTAAATGAGGACTTCCGGGTAAGGTTCATCAAGGGTTTTACGAGAAGATCATGGACCCCGGGACAAGTCAAGATACCAGATGAACATGACTCCAAATGAACCAAGGACTAAAGCGTGAAGCCGACAAGTGTTGAGGACCTAGACGAAAGATGCGGGGGTTCATACGCCAAGCACCCTTATCTAAACTGCGAGAAAAATGACGTCAAGGACCCACATGCAACTCGGCAAAAACTCGGGAAGTCGCGAGAAGCTTCGGGAAGAAAACCGGGGGCGAACCGGCTGAAAATGCCTTGGGCCGGTCGGCCCAAACGGGTCGGCCCAGGTCGGCCGGCCTAGCCCCTTTTCGTGCCGGTTCGCCGCCCCCTTTGACCTAGATGATCCACGGGCTAGTTATAGTCCCCGTGCGAAGTTGCAACCATCAAGCCATTCGTCATTCGCCACCGAGGAGCAGAGGAGCTTGAGGGACACCACCCCGGAGAGGAGGGTCGTGTTAGTCGTCTAGGGTTTACCTAGCCGGCGTGGGAACCTTGCAAGGAAGACCACGTCGGAATTCCGGAGGCGTGAATCAAGTTCAAGGTAGGATCCCGGTTGGATCTTATTCATGTATACACTTTTTGATAGAGTTTTAATGGATCCGATTCCTAGCGATCGAGTACCTTTGTTTATGATTCTTGTTCTTGCTTGGGTGTTTTCTTCCTCAATCTATTCTCGAGATAGATTTCTTGGATGTTTTTGTAGCTGTGGTGGCTAGAGGTGCATACCCGATCTACCAAGTAGTTCAACGCACTCCTTGCGAGTGTGCTCTAAGATTCGACCACGAAGAAAGGGGAACATCATGACAGGATGTTGACACCGAGTACGGCGGGGCAACTTAGGGGGTTTGACTGAAGGTCATGGTTTAAAGACGCTTTCAATGAGATTTGTTTTGCTCTCTCTTCTATCTTGCTCGGAACTACGACATAGACATGATCTAGACCCCTCTAGATCGGTATCTCAATGCTTTCTCTCGCTACCTCTCTTGATCTTAGTAGATTAGATGCATTCGAAACTTCTTAAAGATGCAAGTGTTTCTTGGTTATTAGATTGAGTCTTGCGTTACACACTGTTCCACGGATTCGATACCTTGGGTGATACTCGAGGGAAAAAGGTACTACATGATCTGTAAGCTTGCGGTGAACCTTGGCGCGTTATTGAACCATCAACAAACTTAAACGGTGAGAAGCCGGTGGCTCTTGATATAGTGGTGTTGTTGCACCAAGTTACCTTTGGTAACTCCTCTACCCACTTCCCTTTTCTCTGATTGAACAAACATTTCTTTATGCTTTAGAATATCAGCCCATTTGCTCTTTCAACCGCACTGTTTGACTGTGGATGATACACGAAGGCGAACTTTAACTTAGTACCCATAGTCAGGCAAAATTCCCTGAAGTCATTGCAATCAAATTGCTTTCCATTGTCCAGAGTTAATTCCCTTGGAACCCCAATTCGGCAAATTATACTCTGCCAAAAGAATCTTGGACGTGATGCTTGCCAGTGGTTTGATCTTGACCCATTTTGTGAAGTAATATATGGCTACGACTGCGAACCTACAATTTCCTTGAGCCGCTGGAAGTGGTCCAACTAGGTCCATCCCTCATCTTTGCAAAGGCCAGGAGGGTGGTATCCATTGTGTGGGCGCCGAAGGACTTCTCTGATTGTTAGAATTTTTCTGGCAAGATTCGCAAGTTTTCACCAAGTGGTGAGCGTCATTGATGATGGACGGCCAATAAAAACCTTGTTTTAGTGCTTTTTGAGCCAGAGCTCTGGAGCCGATGTGAGCACTGCAGAAACTAGAATGAATTTCCCTTAGCAATTCTTTCCCTGCATCGAAGCTGATGCATCTCAGGGTAGGAGCTGATATGACAGATTTGTACAACTCCCCATCAATTATTACATAGCATCGGGCTCTTTGCCTCATGCGGTTCAAGGAAAGTTCCTCAGTGGGTTCATAGTGACCTCTTAAGAAAGCCAAGATCGTAGCCCTCCAATCATATTTTTCTATGACATTGATTGTTTTGGCTTTGGGCTCTTTCACAGCGGGTGTAGTTAGGACTTCATAGAAAACATCCGGAGGTAGAGCTTGATTTTGTGCTGCGGCTTTTGCTAGTGCGTCGGCTTCGTTGTTTGAGTTTCTGGGGATGTGCTCTACTGTGAATCCCTTGAAATGTTTTTCCATTGACCTTACAGTTTTGAGATATTTGACAAGTTCTGGCTCTCTGGCTTCGCTGTCCTTCTCTACGTGGCCCTGGATGACTTTGGAGTCCGATCTTACGATGATCCTTTGCTGCCCTAGTGCTTTCATTTTCCTCAAGGTGTGGAACAATGCTTCATACTCAGTTGTGTTGTTGGTTGCCCACTCATTTTCTAGAAAATCTAGCCTGAATGCGAATCACATTTTGATCCCAGCTGGAGAGGTGATAACTGCCGAAGCCCCGGCTCCTTTGTGGCAATTCGTCCCGTCGCAATACGCGATCCATGGCTGTTCAATCTCTGCGGAGCTCAAGATTGTTGGGGATGTCCAGTCTACGACAAAATCTATCAGGACTTGTGATTTTATGGCGCTTCTTTTTTCAAAATCAACCACATGCTCTGATAGCTCAAGTGCCCATTTGGAGATTCGTCCCGAAGCCTCCCTATTGTTGAATAGCTCATACAAAGGTTGGTCTGTCACCACTATGATTCTGTGGGACTCGAAATAATGCCTAAGTTTTCGTGCTGCCATGACCACCGTATACGTGATTTTTTCCAGCTCTGAATAAAACACTTTTGACCCCGTGAGTGTTTCCGAGACAAAATAGACTGGGAGTTGGGTTGGTTTCCCCTCAACTTCCTTTTCCTGTATTAGGGCTGTGCACACTACAGTCCTCAAAGCTGAGATGTAAAGCATCAGTGGGGAGCCCGGCTCCGGGGGACACAATTTCGTCAGGCAAATGAGATAATTCTTGAGCTCCGCAAATGCTTTGCTCTGCTCTTGCCCCCACTCGAACTTCTTGTTATTTCTAAGTACTTGGAAGAAAGGGAGGCTTCGCTCTGTGGCCTTGGACACAAATCTGTTCAATGCAGCAATTCTCCCGGTGAGTTTCTGCACGTCTTTCAAAGACCTAGGTTCTTCCATTTTGATTATTGCTTGGATTTTGTCGGGGTTGGCTTGTATTCCCTTAGTTGTCACAAGAAATCCAAGCACTTTTCCGCGGCGTACTCCGAACACACACTTCTTAGGATTCAACCTTAGGTTCGCGGCTCTCAGGTTTGCGAAAGTGTCTGCAAGGTCTGAGATGTGGTCGCCACGCTTGTTGCTTTTGACGACTATGTCGTCCACATATGCCAATAAGTTTCTGCGCAGCTGTTCAGGAAATACCAAAGCTGTCATTCTTGTGAAGGTTGGCCCCGCATTCTTGAGCCCCTCGGGCATTCTCAAGAAACAAAAGATGCCGAAGGGTGTGATGAAGCTGGTTTTCTCCTCGTCCTCTTTTCTTATTCTGACCTGGTGGTATCCCGAGAACATGTCAAGTAATGACAACATCTCACTGTTTGCTGCATCATCAACTATTTTCTCCACTCTTTCCAGTGGATAATCATCTTTCGGGAAAGCTTTGTTCAGGTCTCTGAAGTCTATACACATCCTCCATTTGCAGTTTTTCTTTTTCACCGGACTGTGTTCGCAAGCCAAGTTGAGTATTTGACTTCGCGGATCATGTTGGCATCCAACAGCCTTTGTACTTCTGCTTTCACGGCTTCGACTTTCTCATATGACATCTTGCGGAGCTTTTGCTTTTTGGGTCTGATGTTCTTGTCCATCTCTAGCCTATGCTCGATGATATCTCGATCAGCCCCTTTCAAATCGTGGGCTGACCATGCGAACACATCTTGATTCTTACTTAAGAATGTCGTCAATTCTTGCTCCTCATCCGGGCTTAGCTCAGCTCCGATTGTCACTACCCTATGCGGCATGTGCACATCTGCTGAATTCTTTTGGTCTCGCTATCAGCACTGATGTTTACCTTTTCTTTATCTCTTTTTGGCTCTGTGAACTGTTTCTTCTTTTCTTTTTCCTCGACTTCGTCAGCTTCGGCCTGAGTTAAATGATGGATACTTCTCTGACCCGGTGCTATGCCCCTTTCAATATCCCTGGCGGTCTGCTGATCACCAAATATGGTGATGACCCCTTTAAGTGCCGGTATTTTGATGCATAAGAATAACTGTCGGACTGTAGCATCGAACTTGTTGATGAATCCCCTGCCTAAGATGACCACATAAGGGTAATGCATTTCCACCACATCGAATGTGATCAACTCAGTTCTTGGGTTGTCAAGGTTTCCAAAGGAGATAGGCAGTGGAATTTTTCCCAGCGCTCTGACTGGTTTCCCCCTGAAGCCCAGAAGCAATATGTCCGCTTCTTGCAACAAGTGTGGGTCTATCTTCATCTCTCTGAAAGTTTTGGCGAAAAGAATGTCCGCGGAGCTGCCGTTGTCTACTAAAACTTCTCCAATTTCCCACCCTGCGATAATGGTTTTGATGACCATGGCATCATTGTGCGCGGCCATTTTTAGCGTGAAATCCTCTTCTGTGAATGTGATAGGCACATGTGCCCACGGTGGCTTTACCAGCAGTCCGTCTTGGACTATGGTGTGCACTTCTCTGAAGTAATTCCTTCTCATTTTCTTGTTCTCAAACTCGAGGGATGATCCTCCCACGATTGAAAACACCTGACGATAGGAGCTTTCTTGGTTCTGAGCTTCAGTCTGAGAGATAGTCATGATAGAGCCGAAGGTTGGCAAAGCTTTAGGATCGTTCCTTGGGTTAGCTGGCTCCGCCTTTAGAACCACGTCTGGCATACCTGGCGGCGGAGGTGGGATTTGTTGCATGGGCTGGGTGTTTTGTTGATTTTGTGGTTGGTACTGGTGTGGTGGCGGTGCTTGCCATGTTGGCTGTTGCTGATTGTTGGTGCTAGCTTGGAAGAAGGTTGGGTTTCATTTGTTGTAAGGATGCAGCGGGGGCGCGGTGGGATATAGGTTTTGTTGGAAGTATTGCTGAGGCCAAGTATGGTTGACAGGTTTGGGTGGAATAGGTTGAGGCTAGGTTTGAGCGGCCCCCTTTACCTCGGCCATTCTTTCCAAGGTTCTTTTGGTTTCGGGACAATTGTCTGTGGAATGATGAGGTTGTTCTCCGTGGAAAGAGCAATAAAACAAGCGAGGGTGAAAGTTTTGCTTTTGAGGGGATGGTCCGTTGCCCCTTCCTCTTCCTCTCTGGTTGTGGCCTCCCCGGTTGGGAGTTTGCGGAGCTCGCTGTGGAGCTTGGTTTTGTGTGGGTTTTGGTTTTGGTCTTGGGTATCCGGCATGGCTTCGATTGGGAGTACTTGGTTTGGGGGCTATGGTGCCCTATTGTTTTGCACACTCTGGTGCGAAGGAACCCATTCGTGCTCTCTCTAGGTTTGTCTTAATCGATTTCTTTTGGCTACTCTTCTCCTGTGATCTTCATCGGATCTACATTATTCTTCGAGCTCTACCAAAAGTGCCTGCATTGTTTTTGGCTTTTTTCTTGAGAGGTGGGAGCGGTTTGCCTCGGAGTTAGCCCCTTGATACAGGTGGCTATAGCAACTTTCTCCGATACATCCGGGGTTTGGGATTTTAGCTGGAGCAACCTTCTTACATAATTTGCCAGGGGTTCCTTGTCCTCCTGGATACAGTAGAATAAATCTCCCTCATCTATGGTTGCGGCTTGGAAGCCTTGGAAGTTTTGGATAAGCTTGGTTTTTAGGTCGACCCAACTGTAGACTGAGTGCGGGGGGTAATAGCGAGTACCAGTTCAAAGCCGCGCCTTCGCACGCTATGATGAATGATTTAGCCAAAACCACTTCGTCACCACCGGCCGAAGCTTCGTAGCTCATGATGAACTATCGTGGGTTTGTCAAGCCATTGTACTTTGATAAGGAGATTGTTTTGTAGGTGAAGGGCCATGGCGCTGTTTGCAGGCCTATAGATAGAGGTGAGGTGGAGTTGACAGACACAAACATTCCTGCCGTGTTGTGGATTGGGAAATTGAACATTGAGTTTTCATTTCGCGGAGGTGGATCTTCCTCGTGGTTTGGGGTGGGACTTGGCGGGGTAGGCCGATGAGAATGCAACTCATCCAGCTCTTCCTGTATCTGGGCTAATTGCAGCTTCGCTGCCTTTAGTTTCTTGATTTTCTCGTCGGCTTGTTTTTGTGCTTCGAGCTCTAAGGCTATTCGCTCCTTCTCTCACTTCACGGCTTCGATCTACTTCAAGATTAAGTCCAGCTCTTTTTCGGCTGCGCCTTCTTTGTCATTCATGAGGCTAGTTTCTGGGTCAGAATCCTGCGCGGCATTCCCCGCCAGTTTTCTTTTCTCACTATGGGTTTGCGCTAGATCTTCGTCTTCCGGCCTTGGCTCCGGGGCGACTACGATCCTTTTTTCTTTGGCAGCCACTCTTGGCTCCTCGTGGTCAACAGGTTTTTTCTTCATGGGTGGCATCGTGGGTTCTTCTATGGCTAAGAACACAGTGGGCGCCTATGTTGGGATCACAAAACCCCTAAACAGAGATATGGTTACACGATGAGCAACTCACAATTAACACGTTCAAAACCAGTTGTATTTAATTGACAGCTTTCCTTAACAAATTACACTTTCTACTTTCCAAAATGGCGACCCCTTTTCAATGAGGAGGGGGCCTCCTTTTATAGTGCCAAAAGACTAAACTTACATTCCAAGTTTACCCCAAAGCCCTAGCAAATATGAAGAATATTTAAGGGTAAACTTGGACTTGCACACGATGCGAACTTGACGCCGAAGATTGTAGAGCGTAAAACCCACCGGAGACAACTGAGCGGACGATGCGCCACGAAACACAGAAACAGTTCTGTGTTGCAATAGCTTTTGACCAAGTCCAAGCAGGCGGGGTCGTGAAGAACTCTTGGCTCCGCGATTCGTTGTCTTCGACGTGCTTCTCTATGAAGATTCCATGGCTTCGGGGTACAGCCTCGAGATTTCCTGACGCTAGGTTCCTAGGAAGGCTCTGGCAGAGCGTAGGCCTTCAATCGTTGTTCGTTTTGAAGAAACTCTCGAAGCCCGAACTTTCCCTGTGAAGAAAGACTTGATTCGGGTTAATTTACATTCCTTGGCGTACGACGAACCTGGCGAAGCCCAGGTTCTTTTGTTCCTTCAGAAAAAGGCTGTCGGAGCTGGATATTTCTGCAAAACACATCTCCGGAGCCCGGCGATGATAGAAGATCCCGGAGCCCAACACTTAACCTGCACGAAGGAAGAATTCTCTTGAGTTAATTCGCATGTTTTTGTGTAAATTTATCCCTTGATCCGAAGGTGCGAAGCCCATGTTTTTAACTAGTTTTCCGAATCAGGCCGAGGCCAAATATTTTTCTGGAGACAAACTCCCGGGGCCGAGAGGTGATGTTTTCTACCACCCCAACAGTATCGAAGGGTGACTTCAGTCGGTACTAGATGGAGAGTTGTTTAGGATGAGTTTTAAGTACAAATTGAAGAGATCGTGGTACCCTAGTGGGGGGATTGAATTGGGTGTTCTATAAAAACTAATGCTCCAAGCACATATAAAAACCTATTTCAACTTCTATCTAGATGTGCACTAGGTTTCTCTATGTGTTTCTATCTCTACTGTAAAAAGGTATGCACCCTGGGTTCCAATCCTAGCAACTACACATGGCAAATTCTAGGGAAGGTAAATGCAGAAAGTAGGCACGATGTAAATGCGGAATAAAGGGTAGAGAGGAGCCAAACTCCCATGAAAACAAGGCGATTTATCCCGAGGTATCGGAGATTCCGCCTAGTCCTCGTTGTTGGAGCCCCTCAAAGGGTATGCCCGCGCAAGGGCATGTACTCCTCGACCGAGTCACTCCGTAGGATAGCCGATAGGCCTTCCCCAAGCGTAAGTAGGTCTCTGCCTAGCCTCTCCCGAATGCTCCTTGCCTCTTGTCAATTGGGTAGTGCTTGCGGCACTAACGTTGTGGGCCTCTCCTCTCACTCACAACTGAAGGCAACCTCTCCACAAACTCAGTTGGAGGGTCTTGCATGACTTTCTTACCGTCTACACTACTCAATGGTGCACGCAAGCACCGATAGAAAGGAGGTGTCCAAACCTCGCCTAACTCTAGCCTAATTCCTAAAGCAATGTGCTAACAGAGCTAAACTAGCACTAATCAAGGCCTAAGCCTTATGCTAATTCTCCTTATCTTCTCTTAAGCACTTTGTGGGCTAGAGCATGTGGATGGATCACTTGTATCTTCCTTGAACTCTAACACACTTCTCCATCCCGACCAAGGGGGTATTTAAAGCCCCAACATGCAACTTTCTATGTTCCACCGACCCTTGCAGTGGCATGTAGGAGTGGCCACTGCAATAATCGGTGAGTGCCACCTTAACTAGTCGTTGGCTTGCCACTAGTGCTAATAGTGGGTCTAGTCACTGACAGATGCAGTGTTGGCGTCTTTCAGGTCACCGCAAGAATCGGTGCATGCCTTCCATCTTGCATCGACTAATCCGCTGCTCCTTTGAGGACCAGGAGCATCCGAGGATCAGTGGATAGTTGCTCCTCAGTGATGAGTGATTGACAAGGTGGTGTGGACTGACTCTTGGCCTAGTATTGCAGGTGGTGGTTGTGGCTTAATTTGCGTTGGCGAGGTGAAGAACAAGCGCGAAAGGTCTTAGCCATAGTGGCCTCCAAGGAGTGGAGAGACAAGTAGGCTTGGTTCGAGGGACCAGTGACCGATAGGATCAAGTGCATGCCACATGGTGCAACAAGAGCAACACGAAGTCATGTACAAGGAGTCGGTGCAAGGTAGCGGCTAACGACCGAAGCTTGTGCGTGGGGTTTGTTGGTTTACTCTACAAAACCAACATCGAGCCGAGGCGACCGTGGCAGCCATGTCAAGAAGAAGTTTGGCGTGGAGGTCGTGCCTAGTCCGCAGGGTTTGCGGTGGTTTCCCACAAAACCATTGGGTTCCTTGGTTGCTTGTCAAAGCCAGGACCGAAGGCCAGGCGTGACAAGACTGCACACTGGGCCGGTCTGACCGGTCTAACCGATGGCATGCACCGGTCTGACCAGTGTGGGCCATGTGCGCCCAAAAGCTTCGAAGCGGAGGACACGCGGCGTGATCGCAAGGCTTGCATCGAGGCTAAGGAGGCTTGCGGTGGATGCGTGCCAATCCGTTGGACAATCGACGAAGTTACCTAAAGTGCCCCTCGAGGGCATGTATCTTACTTTCAAGACTTAGGGGTAGTTTAGTCTTTTGCCTTCACCTATATATGTCTCTCAAGGGGTGGATGGCCGCCAACTCTTGGAACTCTTGGCCCTTGGAGCCTTTGTTTTTCCCCTTCTTCTTTCTTCTCTAGGATAGCTAGTGCTTGATTGCAAATCTCAAGTGGGTAGGATGATGGGAGGTTGCTAGCCTCTTTGTAAAGAATCATTCCTCGTGATGTATGGAAGATTCGGAGTTCATCCTCGTGTCCCCTTGTGATTTTGCTTATGATTCTCATGGCTTTTCTTTTTGTGGATTTTCAGAGCCGTTTCTTGGGATTTTTCGTTCACCGAATTTGAGGGGGTTTCCTTGCGGGTTTGTTTGTGGGGATCACGTATGAGTACTTTGTGACTCTTTCCTTAGTGATCTTGTACCCACAAACTCCCGGGAAGGCCTTCCAATTGGTGGTTTTTTGTTCAACCCGAGCTTAGGTGTTCTTGGTGTTTGATTCCTGATTCCTCCTGATTCGGTGGGTTTGGGGAGCCGATCTACTAGATATGGATTGTCCATGAAGTACTCGTACATTCCCCAAAGTTTCACTTGAATCCGTTGATCGAATCGGGAGATCAGTGGATTTGATTCTTGGAGTTGACCCGCAGGTGGAGTTCATCCCGAGCCTGCCCATACCTGATCGGTCTGACCGGTGCTGCCAATTGGTCTGACCGATCACGGCCTGAATTGTGGCTTGCCTCAGGTGAATAGTTGGTAGTGTGCAGTTCTGTTCTGAGTTGCCCAGGGTTCTTTTTCTCCAAGTTTTAGTTCAGTTTGACATGATTTGTGGATCTTCTTGTGATCCTCTCTTCACTAGTTTCATGTTGGTTTTGTTCCAGAGCCTAGATACTTCTTTGAGGCTTTCAACAATGGTTGCTATGAGGTTGCTACAGCGACCGGTCTGACCGGTGCAGGTGACCGGTCTGACCGGTGTTGGTCTGGCAGCAAGCCGAGCAATTTTTCCGCTGCATTCTCGTGTGTCTCGGTTTGGGTGTGAACTTGCTCTGAGGATCAGGAGTACTCTTAGTGACTACGTGATCTTGTAAAGTAGTGTGCGAGATCTTTTCGGAAGTGATTTTGGGGCATAGGCTTGTTGTTGACGGCTGTTAAGTGCCATTTTTATGGTCGTCAACTCCTGCAAATTGAAGCATGAATTGCACATCTACACTAGAATAGGAGTTTAAACTAATACTTTCCACCAGTGTCGATGTCTATTCGAATAAAGGTATTTAGCATAAGAAATGAGAGGAATCCATGCACATTCACTCCGCTCCAATCCAAGGCACTCAAATGCTGGCCAATTAGGGGCTGCCACAAGGATTCTCCTGGATCCATGATGTCACCAATCCATGTGAAGAACTCTCGACGAATCATACGCTGCCACGTCAGCATCACATGGATCCATGGGCCCACTTTGCTAACCAAACCACCAGGAAACATGCCATGCACGGAGGAGGAGCATCAGGGCTCACATGGAAGCGAGCCAGAGGAAGCACGGGCCAAGGGGCCACCCGAGGGGGTTGGCCGACCCTGGGTTCGGCCGAATTGACCTAGGGCCGGTTCATCCTGGCCCTCCACGTGGCTCTCTCCCATTGGCTGTTGGCTGCATTCCGGGGTGTTTTGGAGCACTTGGAGCCCCGGAGCAAGCCACTCCCTTGTCTATAAATAGAGGGGGAGGGGCCTCATTTCACACACACCACCAAGCTCTCAAATTCCACTTCTCTCTTGTGTAGCTCTCTCTCCCTCTCTCTAATTCTACCCATGTGAGGTGATTCTCACCTCTATGTGGTAGAATGGTGTTGAGAAGAGATCTAGACTAGAATTAGTTGAGAGGTAGAGTAGGAGTGAGAAGTGAGTTGATGTCCTCGTGGATGCTCGTTCTTCATTTAGATCAAAGTGAGTATTTCAGCATTTCTTATTTAGACTATAGTGGACATCATGCATGCTTGATTTGTTCTTATGTTCTTAGCTCGTTCATAAGTTAGAGGCTTGTGTTCTTTGTGACACAAGGCTTCGATCCTTTAGAGCTAGCTCAGTAGTTCATATACCTGTTTGCATGCTCTGATCCTGTTTAGCTAAGTAAGTCTGTTGTATCTCGTTTGTTTGCATCCATAGCTTTCTTTCTGCTATGTAGCTCGATGACTAGTATGATTTGATTCCATTCTCTCTAGTTCGTGGTTCCGTATTTATACGGGTTGCTATAGTGTTGTTAGTGGGTCGACAGACGTAATCGCACCATAGTAGTTATCTGGGGTGCAGACGTGGTGTCTGGGCTCTCGTTATCCTCTGAAGACCGCATGCGTTTCGCGTAACGATAGAGGTAGGCCGCAGTGGTGACAACATGTTGGACCCTTTGGAACCCTCCGCGCCTGCGTACCGGATGGGCTGTTGCCAGCACATTGGCCTCTCCCTAAAAAGTTAGGATGGGCTGGCACCCCACGGGGAGGACTAATAGCGGACAGATCTACCTTGAGAGCTAAGTCCCTTATGAAAGTGCTTCACATATCCCTACCTATCCCAGCGGAAGATGGTGTCCTTAGATAGACCCTCTCTGGTTACTCTCTGTCCCAGGGAATGATACCTTATGGGAATACGCATTCTCCTAGGGGAAGTGCTACAACGGTGTATCCGTGCGCTTGCGGATTCGTTCGCACTCGTCAGTGTACCCAGGAGTTTCTTACACGCTCACACTACCACGTCGCCTAGTGTTGAGGTTAAGAAATGCTAACACTTGTGAATCTAACCAGTCTAAGAACCAAAGATGGCATACCGGGACAGGGGTTTGGGTCCTTCGCACTTCGTTGGGAAGACCTAACAGATGTGGTAGACCCGAATGGCTGCGTTTCTTCGCGGCAAAGGACAGTTGCTTTGGGACGTGGCGGATGATATCTCCTAGGACCACCCTGCAAACTTCCTTGCCCCAGGTTCTAGTGATGCTTTCGATGCGAACGACAAGGTAGTCGACTACTTGTTTCGTGCTCTCTATGCATCTCAATTTGATCGGGTGTTTCGAGAGGAGCTTGCTTATAAGATTTGGGATAGGCTGAAGATTGCCCATGATGGGCACAATCAAGTGAAGGCTCGCTTGTTTACTACTTACCGGAGAGAGTACTAGAACTTTACTCATCTCCCCCGCGAGTCGATTGATGTGATGTTTCAGCGATTGACTTGCACTGTGACCAACATGAGGGCCAATGTGACCGTGCTCCCGTACAATGATCATGATAGAGCGGTGAAGCTCTTACACTCACTAGATTGTATTGTGTGGAGTGCCAAGGTCGTGGTGATTATGGAGTCCGGTGGGTATCAGACTTGGCTACTTTTGAGCTGTTCTCTAAGCTCAAGTCGTCTGAGGTTGATCGAGGCTTGAGAGCCAAGACTGAGAGCGTGACTGATTCAGATAGTCTCGCTCTGGTCTTTGGTTCTGGATCAAGACGTAATGCTAACCCATCTTTCAAAATGCTAGTCATGTCTAGTTTCCGTGCCAGATGAAGAGTTTGATGTGCTAAGTGAGGACGATCTAGCACTGCTGACAATAAGGTTTGATCGACTGCATGAGAACTGCAAGAACACAACAAGGAGCTCGGGGACATGCTACAGGTGTGGGAAGTAGGGGCACTTCATCACTGAGTGTCCCGAGGTGATCGAGCCCAAGAACAACTGCAAGCACCTCCCGAAGATCCAGAACATGCATCGCTCGCAGAATGACTACAAGAACAAGAACAAGGACGTGCGAAGATCAAGGAAGAGTGGCGGCTACAACAAGAAGAAGGCTCGAGTGATGGTGGCTGGTGCGAGCGACGTCGACACCAGTTCTGGCTACACCTCGTGAAGCTCAAGTAGGGAGGACAACGACTACGACAGGCGCAAGAGCAAGAAGCACGTGAGCAAGAACTTCAATGGCCTGAGATGCTTCGCGTAAGATGATGGTTTCTGGGGTATGGCACATAGCTTCGGCAGCAAGAGGACTCCGACTCCGATGATGAGGTAACTGATGAGCTCGACTCTTTGTGCAAAGAGAATGCTCAATTGAATGCTTTGTTAGATAATCATGATTCAGTGCTTAAAGATGCTAAGAAGCAGAGGAGAGAACTTAGGGCTTTGCTAGAAGAGGCTAGGGAAATGGTAGTTGAACTAGAGTCTAAGTGTCTTGATGTTAGGCTTGAAAATGATTCCCTTAAGGCTGCTCCTATTGTTTCTGATGAGGTTGATTATGGTGATTGCATGTTTTTTCGCTGATTTGACTATGCTTAAGGAGAAGCATGCCTCAAAGCTTGGGGAACTAGATGTGGTTAGGGCTGAGCTTGAGGAGTTGAGATCTAGAGCTGCTTTGCTAGGAGCTTGTACTTTGTGTCCTATTTTGCTTGGAAAACTAGATGAGTCTCGCTATAGGATTGTTTCACTTGAAGCTGCTTTCAAATCCCCTATTGCCACTGCTTGTTCTACTTGTGAGGTTCATACTGTGAAAAATCTTGAGCTTGTGCATTATGTTGATGGATTGCAAGATAAGAATGATTATTTGAGGAAGTTGATGGGTTGGTTGTCTATTCAAGAGCCACAGCTTGGTATGATAATTGCGTCTTATAAGCATGCAGATGGTTAGGCTCTTGGTTCTGAGAATGTTGGTGAGAGTAGTGGTGAGGGAGAATAGAAAATTGGGGATAATCAAGTTCCACTGCAAACTACACCCAAGAACCTATTTGAACCCAAGCCAAACCAGCTGCTAAACAAAATTGACACAACCCCAGATCCACTAGTGTTTCCTTCCAAGACAAACAACTTCCAGAAACAAGTGAACTTTGTGACTGATTTGGGACAGAAGCCTTGTGAGAAGCCACAGCAAAAACCACAGCCAAAACCAATCCATTTCTGTGGGGGATATACCCTCGGGGTGCCACACAGATGGGCATAGTCGAGTATCTTTAAGGGTGACATGGGCCCACATGGGCGGCACTCGGCACGGGCGTACGGTTCAAGAATGAGGCGGGCCTGAAGAGATATACTACCGTAGATAGGACTAGTTGGATAGTAGATATATTACTTGTACTTGAAGAAAGATCTTACTTCCTGTAACCGACTAGGCTAGATCCCATGTGATTGTAACCCTGCCCATCGGGCTATATAAGGGGCGGCAGGGACCTCCTCCAAAACATCTCAATACCTATACGCATAAGCAATACAATCACCGAGCACAAGACGTAGGGTATTACGCTCCCTAGCGGCCCGAACCTGGTAAAATCCCCTATGCCCTTTGTGTTCACCATCTAGTCCTAGTTTTGGAGATCCCCTCCATATAATCTACCACCATTATGTACCCCTTGGTGGACTATCAGTGTTGTTGTACCGACAGTTGGCGCACCAGGTAGGGGTTCTCCATGACATTTGTGGGCTTGATGGCAGCCGTTAAGATTCCACGCAGCTGCCTCATCCTCGCCGCGTTTGGAGCGGGCATCCCTTTCGGGACTCACGGCTCTAACTCCGCCACTGATGAGAAGGCCGCTGGCTTCATGACTCCGCCGCCATTAGGGAGATCACCTAATTTATCCCTGATGCTGCTGATACCACAGAAAAAGCTTCTGAAGAGCTCCTGAGTCGCCTGCGACTGACAACAACTAAGAAGCTTAGGGCTTGCTGAGTCCTTTTCAGCACACCACCACCAACCGAGAGGCCACATCCTCCAGTCCAAGATCTAATGGTCGAAGAGTCCTCGAACCCTCTCGCGAATGATCTGATCCAATCTATGGATCAGGTCATCTACAACATGACTGAGTGCATCGTGATCGCTGAATCTACGCCCGACGATGCACCCCATGACCGCTTTCCCCACGGGTTGAAGAGCGCCACCGCCTCTATTGTTGTAGAGGCGACAAAGAAAGTACAAGCAGCGGCTTCCCCCTCGACTCCGACTGAATAACGCTCGGACGAGAATGTGTCGTGCTTCGCCCTCGCGATCAACGCACCTTTGGAGCCTGATGATTGTGATGCTCCACTCCTCCCGATCATCGAGGGTGATGGGTGGGTCGGCGAGTGGTCGTCCGACACCCCAGGTCAGGCAGCCTTTGGTGGCACCATTGCCATCATCTAGCATCGTCCTAGCCATCTCACAAAGGCTCTGATTCTATCTCTCCACTACACCATTCTGACAAGCGACGTATGGGGAGGAATACTGATGATCGTGACAAAGATCACGGCAAAAGGCATCAAAATGAGAGTTCCTGAATTATGTGCCATTGTCACTGCGAATAGCTCGAATGACAACCCCATATCTCTCATTCTTCAACCTCAAGATCAAGTGTCGAACAAAGTCAAATGTCTTGCTCTTATCCTCCAAAAAGAAAACCCAAGAGTACTGAGAAAAATCATCGACCACAACCAACACATACCACTTCCCACCCACAGAGCGAACACGAGCTGACCCAACCAAATCCATGTGCAATAGCTCACAAGGTTGCTTGGTCATGACAGCAGTCAGGGGTGCATGAGAAGCGGCAACCATCTTTCCATGCCGACACGGGGCACAAACTAAATCCTTCTCGACCTTTAATTTTGGCAATCCTCGGACAAGATCTAGACCACTCAAGTGGGAAAGCAACTAAAAGCTCAAATGTCCTAGCCTCCTATGCCACTTCCAAAGCTCAGCTGAAACGCCAGCAACAAAGCATCAAGGAGGACCGGCATACTGGGAAAAATCGACATGAAAGATTTGACCCTCGGGGACGATCATACAGACAAGATCACCTCGAGAATCAAGCACACGAGAAGTTCCCAACTTAAACCGAACCTCAAAACCCTCGTCAAGCAACTGAGATACTGACAATAGGTTAAAACCAAGTGACTTGACCAAAGCTACACGCTTCAAAGTCACCTTGCTACTGACCTTCACCATACCTTGAGCAAGAACTCATCCTCTCCCAGTATCCTCGAAAGTGATGAACTCCCTTGTACTCACTGGGGTGAGGCTGGAGAACCACCCACTATCTCTGGTCATGTGACGTGAACAACTGGAGTCGATCAACCAAAAGTTCTCCAGGCCTCCCACCTCATCCTCGGTGTCATAATCCGAGTCAACCTTACGTCCTTCTTGTTGTTGGAGTTGCACACCATGCCGCCGAAGCCATCTCTCATGACGAAGCTCCTACAGGGGATGTTCTTGACGGTGTGCCGCTTGTCCTTGCACCGCTCTTGCTCTTCCTTGCTGCCCGAGCCAAATGAAGTGTAGCAGGAACTAGAGTGGATGTTGCTCGCTCCGGCAACCATCGCTCGGGCCGTCTTCTTCTTATACCCGCCGCTCTTCCTTGGCATTCTCTTACCCTTGTCCTTACACTTGTCCTTGTTGTCGTTCTGGGACCGGTACTTGTTGTTGTAGTCGTACTTGGTTTTGCTCTTGTAGTCATTTTTTACCTCCATAGCTTCCAGACACTCGGTGATGAAATGCATGTGCTTCCTGCACCGATAGCACGTCCCCGAGCTCCTCCTTGCATTCTTGCAATTCTCGTACATGCGCCCAAATATCTTTCTCAACAGCATGAGGTCCTCCTCGCTCAGCACCTCAAAGTCCTCACCTAGCATGAAAACAAGACACGACAAGGAAAACTATGGAGCAGCTGTGTTAGCGTTAGTTCTCAATCCTGAGATGAGAGCCAAACTATTCGGATCAGTATGGCTCTCACTCTTTTGAAGCCGCGATCAACCTCAGACGACTTGAGCTTCGAGAACAGCTCATCAACAAAGTCTCATACACGCCCGACTCTAGAATAGCCTCGACCTTGGCGCTTGTTGGCATTTCTTAACACCACTACTTAAGAACAGGTTTAGCATCCATCCTTAGTGATAGCGCAAGAAATGTCTGTAGGCATCTCTCAACGTCACTACTAATGTCGTCGAGTTAGAGCAAGTGTCAAGACTTGCCAAAGGTCAGTCTAACGATTGTGAACAAATCCGCAAGCGCCCAGATAAACCATTGTAGCATTAACCCAAGGAAGTGAGTATTCCAAGGGTATCGTATCCGTGGAAGGCATTGATGGATATCAAGACTTATGCTTTTGCACAGAGTGTAACCATGAGATAGAAATAGAAGACAACAACTCAAATACAGGGGTAAGGTAAATGATATGATAAGTCTAGTGTGACACACACTCAGATCTATCTCTACACAAGCACACTACGGCATAGGAGGGACATACAAGTTAGCTCTAGATTCTAAAAAACTATACATACAAGAGTTAGATGATACAAGAAAGAGAGGCACACAGCACTGGATGATTGAAAGGTTTAGCACCCAGGTACAAACGGGGAGATAGCCCGCGACGACCAGCATCTTGCGTAACTATCCATTAGACTCCTACAGCAATACCCCAGTGCAGAGGGTTTCAAAGGGTCCAACAGCTATCACCACTGCGGGCTATCTCTATCGTTACGGGGGGCAAGCCCATAACTAACGAAGCCACACAACACAGGCACCATGCCTGCATTGCTGCTAGACTTCACCCGGCCCGGGCTATTGTGACCCAGGGTGAAGCCACCAGATAACTGGCCAACTTAGACCAAGTACTGCAGTCTCGGGTTGCTGATTTCGCACCTGGCGGACCGTCTGCCTGGTCCTCACGGACCATCCACGAGGAGCCTGTGCGTTAGGTGTTCTTCAAGTTCGTCGCTCATTTTTCGAAGTTCGAAGTTTGATCCGTTGAGTCAGTTGGTTTTTGGTGCAAGTGCGGACGGTCTGTATCCGTGACGAGACAGACGGTCCGTGGGTCCATCACGGACTGTCCGTTTTTCTTGGTGCGGTACTGGAGGTTCGGGGTGCATTTTCGGACTATCTGTCCTGTAGTCGCGGACCGTCCGCTAGGTCATCACGGACCGTCCGCCCAGCTATCTCGGAGTGTTCGTCTGGTGTTCGCAGATTTGCCCAAGTGCTTTCGTTCTTGTCTTGTGCTTTTGCTTCTTGATTCGTGGCTTGGCTCTAGGACTTGTAGGCTTGTATGTGCCTAGTTTAGAGCTGCTCTTGTGTGTACGAGTGATCCGAGTGGCAATCGGGGCATAGGCCGAGTTCTCTCTTTGGAGAAAATTTTTTATCGGCTCCCATTCACTCCCCCCCTCTCTGGTCGCCTAATCGGTCCTCACTCATCTCCCCCAAATCTTGTCTCAAGAGCTCAAGTGGTTTGGGAGATCCGATGATGAGTTTGGAAGGTTGACTTCGTGAGCTCGAGAGATTCTGCTTCTGTCCGCAATGTGCGGACAGTCCGCAAGGCGCTGGATAGTACAGTTGTTCGTCGTGTTCTTCACGTGTTCTTGCGTGCCCATGTTTCGATCCGTTGCCTCAGGTGTTTTTGGTTGAACAAAATTTGCAGACGTTCCGTACTTGAGTGTCGGACAGTCCGTGAAGGGCTGGACAGTCCGCGGGTCCCTCGCGGATAGTCTGATTTTTCGGGGTGTGTTTCTGGAGGTTCTGTCCGCAATTTCGGACAGTTCGCAGTGGCTGTGCGAACAGTCCGCCCTGGCCATCCGGACAGTCCGCTTGTACCATCCGGACTGTCCACCTGGGCTTCTGCGGACTTGGTCCATTCCTTCGATTCTTGTCTAGTGCTTCCGCTCTTTGTTTCGTGGCTTGTCTCTAGGACTTGTTGGCTTGAGTGTGCCTAGTCTAGAGCTTCTTTGGTGTGTGTGAGTGATCGGAGTGGCAATTGGGTTATAGGTCGAGTTCATCCTTCGGGAAGAATTTTTTTATCAGCTCCCATTCACTCCTCCCTCTCTCTGGTCGCCTATTCGGTCCTTCAACCGTAGGTTAAACACAAATCTCATGCAACACAACAATGCCATCAATCTTGATCAAACTAGGGCTAGTCCTATGAACGGATATGAACTCTCTTATGTCTAATCAACAAGATCAAAGAACAATGGATGAACTCAAGAACATATCAATCACATGATCAATCACAACTTTATATGAAATAGCTGAATAACTGAAGTAGATCAAAGTCATACAAAGAAATAAAGATACAAGAGAACTCATACCTAGATTCCAAAGTAGACTTGGAACATGAATAAGAGATACTCTAGCCTACCCCCTAGCCTTGGAAACCAAAAGTGAGAGGAGAATGGACATAGTGGTGTGTGAGAAATGGAGCCCCTCTCCTTCTATTTATAAGCAAGGGCCAGGCTTGCTTCGGGCTCCAATTTCCTCCAATTCACCCGGGATTGCAACAATTGACCAATGGGGAGCCACCACGTGGAAGGCCAGGATGAACCGACCGTAGGTCGGTTCGGCCGAACACACGGGCGACCGACCGTCTAGGGCGGCCTCCTGGCTTGTGCTTCCTCTGGGTGGCTGACCTGTGGGCCCTCTGAGCTTTCCCCGGTGCATGGCGATTTTGGAATCCTAGGTGGGCCAGTGGATCCTTGTGAAGTCCATGTGTCACTCTCTGATTCGTTGGTGGATGCCTTCCTTGGATTAGTGACGTGGATGCCACCTAGAAGTAGTGTGGCAGCCACCTCCTCAGCTGAGTTGGCATGGATCTTTCCATAGAAGGTGGGTTTCCATCTCTTTTTATACTTAAATCACCTACATACAAATAATCTCCAAGGACAAGTGGAACTACATTATTCAAACCAAAATGTGAGTAATAAGTGCATATGCCTCTATTTATGTGAGAATATTGACGGCTAAAAGTGGTACTTAACAACTGTCAACAAACTCCCCCAAGCTAACCTCTTGCTCGTCTCGAAGCAAGACATTAGAGACTTAGGTTGGTTGATCAGGAGTTTCTACTATGTTTTATCCTCAACTTATGGCAAACATACAACAAAGCACTCTACCAAGAGTTGAACAAGTTGGCAATGTTCTTACCATTCGCTTAATGATGTGGGGCATGTAGCTTCACCTGCCTTGGGCGGTTGAGAGACATAATGGTTATATAGAGAATACATAATCACTCATACCTTGATCAGCTGTCAATCCGGAGGTTTTGCAAAATTTTTTAAAAGAAAATCAGAGTTCCTCAAATGATACTCTCGGATTGCTCAAAGTGTATGGTTCCTCACCAAGGCATTAAGTTGCCTTTCTTCACATCCTACTCCTAATAGGCTTATGTGGAGCTGTAGGTAGGGAAGAAATGTAGCATACTCGTCTCTCATATTTTGCTAAGTCAAAGACCAGATGGTAGTGAGCATGGTAAGGTGTATACTAGGCCTGGAAATGGGTGCTAGATATTACCGCACTTTATATGAAAGTAAAAGGGGTTGATGGTAAGGTGGACACTAGCCCCGGAGTAGGTACTAGTTATTACCATCTATATGGTGGAACTCTTTCTCTTCTTTGCACAATTCAACCCCTTTCTTCTTTTGAAATTTTCTGAGACTTGGGCTAGCTCGCTTTATTTTTTTTTCCATGCTTTTGAGCATGCTTTTCTTTTTTTCTTCTTCTCTTTTTTTTCCAGCTAGCCCTTTGTCCCTTTTGGAGATAATTGGAGAGGGATGAATGATACAAAAGATGCATAAAGTCTTTATTTGTGGAAGAATGCTAAGATAAATGGAACGAATGATGAATGCCAACTTCCGGTGTAGAAGTTTTAGCATGAACGTGTACGTGATCTTGATCAGGGGAGTATGAGTTCTAAACAAGGGTCACAACAATTTTACAAAGCTCAATGAGAGAACAAGCTGCATATGTGGATGATAACAAGAGCTAGAATCTACATATGGCCTTGGATAGGAAGTGCTCATCATTGAGGAACTCATCATGTTTAGATTTTACAAAAAGGAAAACTCCGGATATCAAGCATCACGTGGTACAAGATCATAGCACTCTATTCTACCATATCATGTCTCACAACAACTTAGTCAAGGATCATGCTTTTTGCTACCCACAAATTTTAAGCTAAGGTTTGAACATGCAAGCCAAGAAACTCAAAACTTCGGTAGGATACAAAGCTGTATGCAAGACATATGAGAAGAATAAGCAGAGAAACTATTCATCATTTCAACCATAGAGGCAAAGCATTCTTACTACGCATGTCAAAGCAAACTAAATTATGAAAGCAAATAAATATTTTTGGTCTTTTATTTTTGTGGATTTTTATAGATTTTCATTATAAGAGATTCTGAAAATGAAAGGAGATACAAGTTACCTCAGAATGGGGATCCTCCCCCAAGCTAGCTTCAGGCTCACTGCGGTGGAGGGTAGAAGAACCCCTGACTCGTAGAGTAAGCCCTCTACTCCTCTATCTGTCGCTGCTGCGCATACTGCATTGCGTCAATCCTCTCGCCAGCCTGTCACTACCATGCTGAGTTGGACTCAATGTGGGTGTTCAGTGCCTCCTCCACTCCTGTCACCTAGACGGTGAGCTCTCCCAGCTGCTGCACGAGCTGAGCCTCTCGTGCAGAGGCTGAAGAGCGCCGTCTGTAGGATGAAGACGGAGGCGGACCACCGGAGCTGGAACTAGTAGGAGCGACCCACCGATCACTACTCGTGCTAGCTCAAGCTGTACTACTCGGACCCTGATGGTAGATGGGCTGATCCCAGCCAGGTGCTTACACAGGGGTAACCCCAGCCATGTACCCCGCAGAGACCCCTCCTGCCATAGGTGGTGTAGTAGGCTGTGGCTGTGGTGGCTGCGGCTGCTACTTCATATGTGCTCTCCTCGAAGCGCTCCTGGTAGGCCTGTCAGAAATACTAGCACGACGGGCATCCTCTTGGGTAACAAGGGGAATGGTTAACGACTGCGAGTTATACAACTGAAACCCCGGGTTAGGTAACAAGATCTCATTTGTATAACTCAGAAAGAAGAAAGTCAAAGAATCATTTGGGCCTCTCTTAAGTGTATGCCCTTGGGTCAAGTATGTCTCATCAATCAGAGCTGGGGGAGTCCCAAGGAAGGGGACGGGGTTACCGCCTAAAATCCTGAGTCTGAGAGCAATACGAGTCACCAAAGACATATACTCAACAGGACCTATCATCTTAAAATTCGTCAACCACTATCGAATCATAGTTTTAACGGGGGAGACCTTAATCCTTTTGGTGGCGGCATATAAAAGCATCATCTCATTGACGCGCACGGGCCGAACATCCTCTCGTGGAAAGGGAGTAATGGCGAGCCACTTGTGCCACAGTCGAATAGTAGGATGCATGATATCATTGCACCTAGGTGTACCTCTACTGCCACCACCTCAGCCAGAAATTTCTCCCCAGAAAGAATCCCAAATGTAACCTTCACAAGACTTTTTCAAAGAAAGAGCACAACTATGACTAAAACCAAGAGATGACTAAGATGTTTCCATGAAACTTGGTAATCGGTCCCGAAAAGACGAAACTGAATACCGTTCGGCACCTCGGTAAGAGAGCAAAGAAACTGGATGGTGAGGGGCCGAGAGCCTTGCTCTGTGACCGACGCAAACTCCTCCCAACCCAGAGCATGCCAACTGGAAGCGAGCTCGGAGTCCATACATGTTTTCTCCAGGAGGTCCGGGTCGAAGTCCCGGGTGTGGGCGAAGACTCTGTCCTTCAGGAGAGCGTAGGCTTGCTCCTCTCGAGCACCTCGCAAGCTGAGGTAGGAGGTGTCGTCAACGACCTCCTCCGCTACTTGCGGTTCGGCTTGTTCTTCTTACTCTTCTTCATAGTCCATCGTCGATGGGCTTGGCGTCGGCTCGGAGGGGATGGGTGAGCTCGCACTAGCCCGCGAATGGGAGCGTGTCACCCTCCGGAAAGCGTTCGTCGCCCAACTCCTGCTTGCACAACAAAGGGACAACAAGAGCAAATCGGTGATGAATTAGAGAAAAGAAATGAGATTCTTACGGAGCTTGCTCCACCAATAACAATACTTGCTGCAACACAATAGAGAGAATAGTTGATGATTCCAATCTTGAGCAAGAAATCCAACAAAACCAAGAGAGCAAGGAGTAGAGAGGGGAGTGTGAGTGAAATGAGTTGAATGGGTTAATTGCACCCCCTCTCGGGTCCAATTTATAGAGCACTGGGGCAGCACACTGCAGGATAGCCGTTGCTCAACGGCTAGGAGCCATTGGCAAAAGTTGGGCCCACTTGACCATTGCCAGGGTTCGGCCGAACCCTGGGTCGGCCGACCAGGCTGTGGGCCCGGTGCTGGCTCCCTTTTGCAGGTGTTCTCCCAACGGCTATGTGATGATATATCATAGTGCACTGGCCAAAGTTTGCTTTAGAAATTGCCCAAATGATTTTTCTAAACTTTTCAAACTCATGAACTATTTTCAGAAAATTTATTTGAAAGGGAAAATTGGCTAGATCATGCAGATGCAGGGTTTGGAAAAATCAAATATGCATTTTAGAAATCAAATAAAATTTTGGAAAGGGAAATATGAGACAAATACCATCTTTAACCTTTTTGGTAGAAAGGTCTCATCATTTTTAGTCCAACGAGCAGGACTCTTCTCAACGGTTAATACCACTCAACATCCCACTCCTGAGAAGTAGAGGTTGATGCCTTCTCAACCTTCCGCCATTCTTACCAAATTTTCTTTTGCCTACGTGTGGGCGGAGGTTTCTTTGATGAGGATGAAGGCTCCGTCCTTCCCCCAAGCTGTTCAACACTATCCTGCACTAGGTAGCATTGCTCCTCTTTGTCCTGAAACCTGAACATCAAGTTCCTGATCCCAATGCGGAATTGGATCACTCCAGCTCCCACATTGATCCTAGCTCTGACATCACTGAGGAATGGTCGCCCAAGGATGAGCGGCATTCCACCCTCATCGCCATATCAAGGACCACGAAATCTACAAAGACGTAAGAGTTCTTGACCTTGACCAATAGACTCTCAACAATTCCTTCTAGATATTGTTTTGATGAATTAGCGAGTTGGACAGTCAGTGTTGTTGGAGACAGGGCTGGATATCACACACTGGTACAGAAGTTCACATCAATGACAAAACACTTTCGTCACCGAACAAGCCAAATTCGTCATTGAAAATCTTCTGTGACGAATTTATGACGATTCTAAAATCGTCATAGAACACGCGCCACATTTGACGCACTGTGACGAATCGGTCAATTTCGTCACAGAACTACTCCTTTTCTGTGACCAACACGTTTTTCGTCATGTAACTGATCGTCTTCTATGACTAAAGAAAATCGTCACTGATTTCATCATCAAAGTAACTGCCATGTGGCGCCGTGCATGCTGGCAGCTGATGTGGCTCGATGCCACGCTGGCAGCTGACATGGCTTGGTGACACGTTGTCTGCCTATGTGGACGATGATACGCTGCCTGCCTACGTGGACGATGACGTGGCTGCTTACGTGGACGATGACGTGGCTGCCTACGCGTACACTGACGTGGCTGCCTACGTGTACGATGACGTGGCTGCCCAAATGGACGATGACGAGTCTACAATCGCAGCCCATTTAATAAATGGGCCCATTTTAGAACTGGATCACTAGCTATTTTTCAAGTGAATTCAGCCCACAACACAATTCATGAGAAAAACAGCTTATTTAACTGAAGAATCCATTCAACCACAAGACATACAAAATTTATCCAAATCAGATACAATCACAAGATTACATTCATGAACAATAGAATAATAAATCAACCAAAATTTACTCCCAGCCAGAATCAACACAAATTTCAAAAACACTCTAGGTCATTTTGGTTCCACCACCAAGAAATTAAGGTCAATTTGGTTTCTGAAATTAACAGACCAAATGTAAGTGTTTGAAGCAAAGGGACTTGTCAAGTTCTAGCACAAAGGAGACAAACTGACCTGTCAAGTTTGCTCAGTTCAGAATTCAAAACCAAGCAATCGCACATGTGTTCTGTCAGTATACAAGCAACAAGGATCATTTACCAACAAGCAATGCCAACTGCATGTAAGATGCAGCTCCAGGATTCAGATACGCCATCAAGTGCACATGCACATATCAAAAAATAAGAAATATGAGAGTGAGTTAGAGATAAGTAGATCAGGTATGCAAGAAGTAAATTTAATTAAAGTACATACAAAGTCCAGCTTATAAAGGAAAAGAAACCACGAGTATCTCTTGGAGAAGAAAATGCTTAGAGGCTACCCACTGAAAAGGCTCTGGTTTGACATCAGTTTGCACTGTGTTAAATACTCAAATCCTAAATTTGTAAACTCATCTCGCATGTTTATCCGTTTGCCATGGCGGCCGAGCAACTGCGAGCCGAGTAGCTAGCCCAGCACCTGGCTGTTGTTGCGATAATTTTGGTCCAAACAAAACAAATTTCAAATCAACCTGCTTTGAATGGATCCTACCAGATGTTTTACACATGTATAATGACACGGTGATCAGCACCAGGTTTTACACATGTATAATGACACAGTGATCAGCACCAGATGTTTCTAAGGAGATGCTGTAACACATCGACATACGATACGAGTGTAGCAAAGGTTTCAGTATATCTGAAAAAAAAATCAGGGCACTATGGATAGTAAATTTCCAATTCCTAATGACTGATCTCCATTTCCATTTCCACGTCAGAACAACGATACAAAAGTACTAGAGTCAGATATCCATATCCTAAACGTTTTTTAGGCACATATCACAACTATGCATCACAGGCCCCCGAATTATAACACTCAGGTGACCAAGTCCCGGACAAGCTTAGATGCACAGCTCACCAGTATGCCGTACAGGTAATACTACCTCAATTGACATGGTCTATGAATTTTTTGGAGCAGTGATGCTTTTGATTTCAATAACAAGCAATCTGAAACTGGTAAGGCATGCACCACGAGATGATTCATTTCAGACAGTAAAAAATGACCTCACCCTGCAAATAGGTGGTACCTGCCCATAAATAAACACAATCTACTGATTTTTTTTATATTTATTCTTTATTCCAACACAATATACAGGTAGAGAGCTCAGAGGAAATGACAAATCAGCAAGGACATCATACCAGCAAAACCATACAGAAAGCTATACAGTCACACATACTCATGAAACACTGAGGATGCTGAAATAGTGATTCAGGATGTACTCAACCATATCTAGAAAAGAAAAAAGTGACAACATTTGGTTTGGTAGTAGCACTAGCACATCACAGTATCAACAAAGATGGCCCAATACAAGTTCATGAAAAGAAAACAGAATGGCGAACTGATGACCATTGACCTATCATGAGCCACACAAATCACCGAGTAAATCAAACAAGTATCCACGTAACTTCTCAAACCAAGCACTAAAGACAAAACGACATATGAAATCACATATATGCTTATGCTAGCTGTACAAGCAGGCATGGTCGGAGGGCCCCACAAAATTTGTGCTTGTTGTTATTGACGGTTATTTTTCCATGAGCTTTACTTATTAAAAAAAGGAGCTAACATGATTCTACTTGATAATAATGCAGTCTTTCACATACTATTTTTATGACAGACAACAAGAACAAAGAAGGGGACATCGGATATGTTGAGCCAGAGCAACTTAATCTAGCGGTGCTAAGAGTTGCAACAGACAATTGGCCAGAGTCCCTTGTTTGCAAATCAGCACCCATCTCTCTCTCACACACACACCAGCACCCTAGGAAGCCGAACGGGGGATGGAGAAGCGGGAGCAGCGTGGAGGCACATTACCTTGACCATGTCGATGGGCTGGATGACGCAGGTGGCGAGCATCCCGGAGGCGCCGCCGTTGACGAAGGGCTTGATCGTCTTCCAGACATCGGTGGTCGCCATCGCCGCCTGCGGCTGCTGCTTCGCGTCCGCCATCTCCGCCTCTTCCGGATCGGGCTGCCAGCGTCGCGAGGGCATCTTGGAGCGAAGCAGGTAGTGGCAGCCAGCGAGTCTCCCTAGGTTTGACCAAATCGATTTGGAGGAGAGTTAGAGAACAAATTGGAGAGGCCAATTTGGGGTGGAGGAGAGTTAGAGAACAAATTGGAGAGGCCAATTTGGGGGGAAATCAGCGAGAAACAGGAGATAGAGGGGGGAGATGTACATGACTGCAGGAGATCCGTGGTAGCCGGGTGGTGAAGAGATCCATGGCCTCACCTTGGCTGCGGGACGTGCGCGAAGGTAGGGGAGGGAAGGACGCCGATGTCAACCTCGCCAGCGCCGCGGGGAGGGAGCTCGAGGACGCCGACAGCGCCGCCGCCTGCCACGTGGTCAGACCGGCGTCACCCGCACCCACGACCGCCGCCTCCATACCCAATCGATCTCCCCGCAACCGCCGCCTGGTTCACGAACGGACTCCTCACGCTCCCGGGCTCCTCACGCTCCCGGGCTCCGGGCATAGGATCTCCGCACCGTAGGGAGTCGCTGGACCGCAGCGCGTGCTGGTGGGCGCATTCTTGTAGCGGGAGGAGGGCTGGCGGGCGCAGGCCGAGGCGGACGGGGTCGTGTGGATCGCGGGACTGGACGGGACGGCCGCCGGATCGAGGGAGAGGGCGGCGGCGGAGAGGACGGAGATGGTGAGGGGAGGCGGCAACAGAGAGGAGGTGGTGAGTGGCGGGCGGCCGTGGAGAGGAGGGAGGCTGGGGAGAGGAGGCGGCGGGGGAAGATGGAGGGAGGGAGAGAGCTGCTGAGGGCGGCTGCGGGCAGGGAGAGTGGGAGGGCCGAGGGGGTAGGGTTTGGCTGCGGGATAGGGAGGGGGAGGTGAATATATATGCAATTGCAGGTTTATTTTGGCCATCGGATCTCGAGATCGACGGCGCATAGCGACAAAGGACTTATATGCAAAACAAATTGTTACTCCATTTTTTAACAGTATAAATGATTTCTTTTTGAAATTCACATATTATTTTAGGTTGATAAATGATTTCAAATGAAAAAATTATGAATACCAAAGTTGTAGAACTCAGCAAGATCTACAAATTTTATTTAGGTCATTAATCCATGTGCTAAAGTTTGAATAGTCCAAATTTTGAATTTCGAAAAATGACAACTAGATGCAAGTTTTTCGAACACTAAATGATGTCAAATCAAAAAGTGATGAATACCAAAGTTTCATAACTCATTAAGATGTACAAACTTTATTTTGGTTATTTCTCCATCCGACTTTATTTGAACAATCCAAATTTTGAATTTCAAAAAATGACAACTAGATGCAAGTTTTTCGAACACTAAATGATGTCAAATCAAAAGGTGATGAATACCAAAGTTTCATAACTCATCAAGATCTACAAAATTTATTTAGATCACTTTATTATTTGAGAAAGTGGTTACAATACTTAGTTCAAATTTGACAAACCCCTCACATAGTTTCTTAAACTATGTGAGTGAACATAGGATTAATGAGTGATGTACACTATTACTTTCTCAAATCAAAAAATGAATTAAATAAAGTTTGTAGAGCTTGATGAGTTATGAAACTTTGGTATTCATCACTTCTTCAGCTAAAATCATTTCGGGTTTCAAAATCTGGTCTAAAATTGTCACCTTTAAAAACAATTCAAATTTTGAATTCTCATACTTTATCACATGAAAAAAGACCGAACTCAACACATTATCTTGATAGAGCATGATTTTAGAAAATTTAAGGAAAAAGAATCATCCGATTTGGAATTAGTATGAGGGAGAAAAACTAGTTACAAGTTTTAGTCAAAGATTAAAAAGAGAAACCACACTTGTTCATCCCAGTTCATCCATAGATCCACCTTCATTGGTTCCTCACGGGCAGAACTGGAATGATTCATCTGTGACGAAATAGGTTCGTTGTTTGGTGACCATCCTTTGAGTTTCGTCATTATTTTGAGTGGCTTGGCACCGTCACTCGTTATCTATGACGAAGTTACAAAATTCGTCACGGTAAAGACCACTTCCATGACGAATAAATAAAATGTCACTATCAAATCGTCATAGATATTAACATTTCTACTATTGAAAGTTGCTCAAACATGGCCTTAGACATGAGATTAATACTCGCACCAAGATCACAGATGGCATGCCTGATCGTCTTGTAATAAATAGTGCACGTGATCGTTGGATAGCCAGGTGCAGTACTGCTGATTCCTCCCATGGGTCTTGAATTTGATGTATGGGCTTTCCCGCATAGTTAGGAGCACGTGTCGGTGTAGGTGTCTTACCCCACCTAGTCGACACTACACTAACATTTTCACAAGATGTCACGGGTTGCCCCGGGATCCTCCTGTTATCTGCAAATGGATCTAAAGCAGCTAACTGAGCTAACTGAGTTTTCAACATTTTGTTACAACTTAGCTGTCTCTTCTGAGCAGAAGAAAAACTGTCAATCTTGACCTTGAGACTGTCCAGAGATTTGTCCAGGGCGGCAAGCTTCTTCGTAACACCTTCATTAATCTTAGCCAGCCCAAACACAAGATCTCTCAAGGGAGGCTAGTTAGAATTATATAAATTACCTTGGTTGCCTCCTTGATAATAAGGGCGTTGTTGATTCCACGTTTGGCCTCCTTGTGGACAATAACCATTGTTATTGCCCACAAAACCATCGGTGGAGGGTTTCTTGGTTTGGGCCTCAAACCCAAGTCCGGAGGCCCGATGCGACGGAGATGGTGATCCGGGAGCATCAGGAAGCTTCGAGGCGGGGGGCACGTGGTGTGATCGTGAGGCTTGCGTCGAGGCTAAGCAAGTCCGTGGTGGAAGTGTGTTCGCTCGATGGGTGTTGACGGTTGTTAAGTACTACTTTTATGCCGTCAACTCCTGCATAAAATGAAAGAAAAGTGATCATAAACACTAGAATAGGGCTTTATACTGATACTTTCCCCAAGTGTCGATGTCTAGTCGAATGCAGGTATTTAGCACAAGAAATGGAGAGAAAGTTTGCACATTTGATCCAAGCTGTTCAGGACCTCGTGGTCCCCTGAACCAAAGGCATGAATATGGCATCATTATAAACAATCTCAAATGCCAATTTGGACTGCACCATTGCGACGGGTTCATCAAGACGATCGAAATGGATATATCATTTGTCTACTTCTGAGTCCAGATGAAAGAGATATGCACAAGACAAGATCACCATCTTGATATCATGTGGGCCCGGTGGGACCCACACCAGATCACGTGGTGACGTGTTGCCACGTTGGATGCCATGTGTCCGTAACACATCACCAATCCAAGGAAACCTATCTTCGACCAATCAGGAGCCAGTACGCGGATTCAAGGGCCCACATCCCCGCAGTAACGAGCTAAAAACACTGCATACACACCCATACACACCTGAGGACCCACCTGGCAGTCACCTGGACGAAAGGCGGTGGAAACAAACCGACCTCGGGGTCCGCCGAACCCCAGTTCGGCCGAACCTTTCGGAGGTCCCCTCGTCCCCATCCGACACGTGGCAGCTCTCCATTAGTTCCTCAAGGCATCCCGGGGTGTTTTGGAGTCATTTGGCACTCCGAGCAAGCCACCCCCTTGCCTATAAATAGAAGGGGAGGGGTAGGAAATGAGACACCACTTCACCCAAGGATGAGAGCTTCCCTTCGAAGGAGAGGCCTCTCCTTGGTAGATTAGAGAATAGGAGAGTGAGAGAGGGATTTGTATCTCTATGGATGCTTCGTTCTTCAATTAGAGTAAAGTGAGTATTTTCGCATTTTCTGTTTAGACTAAAGTGTGAGTGATATGTTCTTCGCCTGTTCATCATTTAGAGGCGCGTGTTCTTCACGAATACGCCCCCTCGATCTAGTTGATTAGGTGCACAAGTTTCTATCCTGTTTGTATGACTTGTCTATTAGAATAAAGTGAATATGCTTGCATGATCTATTTAGAATAAGTGTGTTCGTGATTCCTTTCTAATAGTTTATGCTAGGTTGCATGAATAGACTTTTTCCTCTGCTAGTGCGTAGATCCTGGGTTTATATGTTCGTCTGCTGTAAGTCATTCGTATACGTTGCAAGCATAGTATGGGATCGAGTGCTCTCTCGTATGCCTTTAGTATAAGCTAGTAGTGCCTATAGTGAGTGAGATCAGTTCTCTTCTGTGGTCGTAGTTCTATAAGTACCAGGTGCCGTATTCTGTTGGCTACGGCAGTAACCACAACATAGACGTTGTGTCACGCTACCGATTATCATTCGCTCGGCTTATCCCAAGGTTAGGTAGAGGCAGTCCAGGTGGTGGTGACAGCTCGTCTGGCCCTCGTTGATCCTCCATAGCCGGATATAGTCTGAGCTCCATTCCACATAGATCCGCGTGCCGGAGTCGCCTGTTAAGTCAGGGCTATCGGTACCCTAAGCCAAGTTCTATCTAGAGATCGACCTTTAATCTCATCTATAGTGCTATCTTTAGGAATCCTCTCTATCCTTGCGTCTTATCTGGGTGTGTCCTTGGACTGACTATACGAAGTTAGTGCGCACACGTTCCCTTGGAATCGATACCCTTTGAATACTCTGAGGTGAAAGCTACAACGGTATCAGTGTGCCTGCGGATTTATTTCGCGTGACGCTAAAATACCCAATAATGGGAATATCTGAAGACTTGACCAAAATGCCACTGAGGGGTGTGTATCTTAAGTTTAAGTTGTAGGGGTAGCATGGTCATTTGCCTCCTCCGGTGGACTTCATATATATAGCGGAGAGGTGGATGGCATCTCTCTCTCTCTGTCTCTCTGGCCCTGGAATCGCTCTGGACTACTTCTTTTCCTAGTATTTCCTTAAGGTAGATTCTTGTATAAACTTTGTCCTCTGGATGTATGGAAGTATTCGGCGTTGTGGTTTGATCCCTCTCTTAGCCCCTTGTGATTTTTGTGTCATTTTCGGAGCTATTTTCGGGTGTTTTCGTTCTTCGCTCGATTCGTTGATTTGAGGGTGTTTTTCCTCGGATTTCTTTGAGGGGATCATGGGTGGATGCCTTGTGCATATTTGGGTATGATCTTGACCCCTCAAACGCCGGGAAATCCCTTTGATTTGCGAGTTCTTGGAGGAACCCGAGTTCTTGGAGGTGTTTCATGTGATCCGCGATTCCCGTCAATTTAGCGAGTTAGAGGTCGAGATTTGTGGGGTATAGCTTGACGCGAGGACCAGGTGTGTCTGAGTACCAGTGGAGGGTCGCTCCTTAGTGATGAGTGATTGACAACGTTGTGTGGACTGATGGTTGGCTCTGTGGGCAAGTATAGGTTGCAGCTTGACTTGTGTTGGTGCAGGTGAAGAACAAGCGCGAAAGGCCTTAGCCGTGACGGCCTCCGGGTGATGGAGAGGCAAGGAGGCTTGGTTCGATGGACCCGGTAGCCGATGGTGTGAAGTGTGAGCCGTGCGGTGCAAGACGAGCAAGTTGAAGTCATGAACATGGGCCGGTCCAAGGTGGCTGTTCGAGGCCAAAGCTTACATGTGGGGTTTGGTGGTTTGCCCACAAAACCATCGCAGGATGGTTTCTTGGTTTGGGCCTCAAAACCAAGGCCGAAGGCCCAACGCGACGGAAACGGTGATCCGGGTGGTGGTGACAGCCCGTCTGGCCCTCATTGATCCTCCATAGCTGGATATAGTCAGAGCTCCATTCCACATAGATCCGCGTGCCGGAGTCGCCTGTTAAGTCAAGGCTATCGGTACCCTAAGCCAAGTTCTATCTAGAGATCGACCTTTAATCTCATCGATAGTGCTATCTTTAGGAATCCTCTCTATCCTTGCCTCTTATCTGGGTGTGTCCTTGGACCGACTATACGAAGTTAGTGCACACACGTTCTCTTGGATTCGATACCCTTGGAATACTTTGAGGTGAAAGCTACAACGGTATCCGTGCGCTTGCGGATTTATTTCGTGTGACGCTAAAATACCCAACAAGCTTTCTTGCGCTGTTGCCGGGGAACGGTTGTTGTAATTATCTTCGTACCCAGTGGTCCTCATATCTTTTCATTTTTCTTTATTTTAACCTTCACCCCCGTTATCATGGAGCAGCCCACCATTTTAAGCTTCTCCGCTCCGAGAGGGAAATTCTTAGAGCCACCTTCTTCTGAGCACCCAATTCTCACACCTGGCTATGAAATCCCTTCTGGCTACATCACTACGGTTCAGAAACTTTCCTTCTCTGGGTTAAGTAGTGATAACCCATACCACCATCTACAGGAGTTTGAGCACGTGTGTTCATGCATCACCATTGCAGGCATGTCACACGATACCCTTAAGTGGAAGTTGTTTTGCTTCTCTCTTGTAAAAGGGGCTAAACAATGGTACACGAAAACCGTGGGTAGCATGAACGGGAGTTGGGATGACCTTATAGACAAATTCTGTCTTATGTTCTTCTCCATGACCCAGATGTATGCTCTACGAAGGGCTATCGTATCCTTTCAACAGAATGAGAAGGAATCTTTAGGTACTGCCTGGGCTAGATTTTCACTCTTGGTGAAACTAGGCCATGTCCTATCGATGTCCGATGCTATGTTGCTTCAGCACTTTTACACGGGTCTCGATCAGGACTCCGCCCAATATCTCGACATCACTGCTGGGGGATCCTTTTTTCAAAGGACTTCAGATGAAGCTATAGAAATCCTAGAGAGAATTTCTGAAAATGCCTCTTTCATAGCTGAGTCTGAACCCCTCCACAAAGAGTTCATGTCGAGCCACGATAGTCTCTCAACAGCCGAACCAGAACCAATGACTTGCACATCCCAAGATTCATCTGTTGAGCTCTCTCTTGAACCACGAACACTGAAGGAAGAAGAAATTCAACCTTTGGAGTTCGCCTTCCGATTCGAGGATGACCCTTCTAGGAATCACAAAAACACCTCGAATCTCTCTAATGCCCAATTAGGGGAGGAAGTCTTTTCTGTCAATATCTTTCAATCTAGAAATCTTTTGACAAAACCTTTCCCTAGGCCTACGGTACCTCCTTTACCTCCCGATCCTCCAAATGAAACATTTATCATGGAGGCCATGGAGAATAAGTGGTCGACTGGAGTGGTAAACTTTTCCGAAGCACTTTGGATTTGTTCACCCTCTACGATCATTTCTTGTTCCATAAGGGGAATTATCGTAGAAGGCCATCTTAACCCCACCATGGAGGTTAATATTATGTCATGGCACATAGCGTACACTTTGTTGGGCAATGTTACGCTAAGACCATCCGACAAGCTCCTCAAGAGTTGTCCCTCCGAACACATTCTTGAGTGTCGGAGGGTTGCATGTGCTGTGCCGCTCCTAGTAGGCAAGATCAGGGTTAATCTAGATTTCTACATCTTTTGATGTCCTCGATCTTGATCTCCTCCTAGGCTCCCCTATAAAAAAACTTCTCAATGCATCTCAAGGGAGCCTAGATGAAAAGCTTAGGGAAGCTGCTTCTGCCACTATTCCCTTACTTTCAGAAAGTTCTATGGAGAAGCCTCTTCCCTAGCAAAACCCGCTCAATGAGACGATGCATGTATCTCCATTCGCATCCTCCAAGCCCATTCTTACTGAGGGTGTAGAATTCTCTACTCCTTAGGAGTGCGACTCGGAAGACTCTCTTCACCTTTGTGAAGATGAAGGATCATCATCACCCTCGGTCGAGTTTGAGCCTCTACCCGCTGTCCCGCAACATGTTGCTCTCGACCTTGATCGAGAATCAACATCGAGCTTCCACGATGTATCTCTTGAGATGGAGAAATCATGGGCCATGGAAATCTATGAGGCGTCAACTCTGGAGTCCAAAGGAAAGGATTCCATTCACAAGCATGGTAGCTTCACTCTTGATATACCTCAGGAACCATGCTTGCATAATACATCTCCAGAGTCAGTCATACCAAGTGCACGGAGCACGCCCGAGGACTACAACCACCTTATGGTCCTCTTTTGATTGATGTTTAGAAGGATGGTTGTAGATGCATATGTTTATCATAAGCATTGTAGGTTTCGTGTATGTTTTGTGGCACTAACCTTGCAGCTAAAGCTTCACTGACACATCAATAATTTGGTGGTGAGACGGGAATGACATCACCAATGATAGCCGCAAGAAGAAGTTCCCAGGGTCGAGCTTATGACTGTAAACAAAGCACTACCAGGAGATAGCCTAGATTAGCATAGGTTTGTTTTATTTCTCTTTTCAAATAAAAAGCAAGAGCATGTTTTTAGGATAAGATTGTCCCTCGGGTATTTTTGGTCACTAACCTTTCAGGTGGAGATTGAGAAGAACGGTGGACAGCTGATGCCTAAGAACATGTGAGCTACATCAACTACAACACTTTGGTAAGTTTTTGGTGAGAGAACATTTACTAAAGGAAGCTTGATCTCCCCACACTTGAGTTTTGTTGCCTAGCAATGCAAACTTCAAGTGTGGGGGACGTATGTGAGTATCCTAAGTAAAGTTCCCCTCACACAAAATCTTATCCAGGGTTGGAGATGATGTTAGCTCTTGCATCTTGCCCAACTAGGTATGTCCTGCTTTTGACTTTAAACAAAGCCCTTTCGGGAGGTTGCCCGATGTTCACCTTCTTTTGCTCATGTTTATATCCCTTTGAAAATAGCTTGATCATGCTTTTATGCTTCCTTTATCCATGTTTGTAATGCTATGGTTTGAGTGCATGTTTAACTATGTGCATTCATAGGTTGTTTTAAATTAAGCATGGTGCTTAGGTTAAAACCATCTTCTTCAATCAAACAAAACATGATGTTGAGTTTGATTGATGAATCTTATAGTTAATGCATGCATGGGTATTAGTTGTATATGCGGACTAACCCTTGCAGGAATTTTTGAATCCAAATGGGGTAAGTCATCGAGCTTGATTCAAATGGGAAGGTAAACAAAGGCATGTCGGCCTTGTTTGAGCTAGGTCTCTTGGTTAATAAAAAAGAAACAAAAACAAAAAATGTGTTTGTTTTCGAATAAAGGCTCACTGGTCCTCGAATCAGTAGAGTCCATCTTTTGTTTTTTATTTTTTTATTTGAAGACATCACCAGGTACATGAACAAGTGTGGGGGAGATCTCCCAAGCTTATCATTGACATACACACTTGAGATCTCCCACACAGGCAATGCACAACATCGACCGCACTTTCATGGCAAGGGACAAGGTAAACTAGAGTGATCTGGCTGCCCTATGGGTCAGCTGAACCACCACTGGTCTTCCTTGTTTCTTATATTCTTCAGGAGTGATGGTATGTGCACCCTTTATCTCACTCCCCTGGATTCATGAGTTTGAATGAGTTTCAATTCCTGTCTGCTAAATCAACTCATGGAATCATGCTCTACCTGCCTACATGTTTCCTATGGTTGGGTTGCATATGTTTTATTCCATACTTATTATCTTGATGCTTGTGAACAAATATCATTAGGGAGCTCATGCTCATCTAAGTAGTTGGCATTTGAGATATGGTTTGATGATATGATCTTCTCTCTAAATGTTTGAGTGCTTGGGAATTTTATTTGAAAATTTGAAAACCCTTCGCAAAGCTCCTCTTTGATGTGCCAAAGTCCTACCAAAGTCATATGATGTTTCTAGTTGGAAACCTCATACTCATATGCTGCTTATTATTGCATTGAGCTTTGTCAAATTGTTGTGACCCTTGTGAGAATTCTTTTCATGCTTTCATGATCAAGATTCATGTGCACTCCATATCCCCTTGCTATGCTTCTACACTAGGAGTTAGCATTGTATCATCCATCCATTCCATAAAAATAAAGCTCCATGTATGGTGTGACCTCTCTCTCCAAAAGTATCTTCGAAAAAAGGATATGGGCTATGCAAAAAAAAGGAAAAAATAACATGCTCAAAGTATGAGTGAAAAAAATGCCCAAGGCATGAAAAAAAAAGAGAAAAAAAAGAGAGGTAGCCCATGTCCAAATGAAAGAAGAAAAAGGAGAGAGATGGAATCATGCAAAAAGGAGTTCCAATGAATTTGATGGTAATAACTAGCACCCACTCCGGGCCTAGTGTCCACCTTACCATCACCACAACATTCATCATATATATGGTAATATCTAGCACCCATTCCGGGCCTAGTATCCACCTTACCATATCCATCACGTCCATACATGTGCACATCATGATCTGATTGTATGATTTGATTTTGCAATATATGTGATACAAGTATGCTTTATCTTTTACCCTACCCTGAGCTCCACATATAGCCATCATTAGAAGTAGGATGAAAAAAAGGCAAACCTAATGCCTTGGTGAGGACATATACACATTTAGCGATCCGAGAGAATCAAATGAGGAGCTAAGCAAGGTTTGTTTTTGAAAATTTATTACAAAACCCCAAGTTGCTTAACATATAGAGCAGGAGTGATTTGATCCATGACCGTTCTGTTCCTCAACTACCTAAGATGGCATGATAGACACTCCACAGAGTTCACAAGTACAAGGTATGGTTTGGAATATCTCTTATGCTCGCTTCATACCTTTGGATATCATGTCTCACCTTGATCCTTTCTCCTTCACTCGAAGACGAGCAAAGGTCAAGTGTGGGGGTGTTGTTGACGGTTGTTAAGTACTACTTTTATGCCGTCAACTCCTGCATAAAATGAATGAAAAGTGATCATAAACACTAGAATAGGGCTTTATACTGATACTTTCCCCAAGTGTCGATGTCTATTCGAATGCAGGTATTTAGCACAAGAAATGGAGAGAAAGCTTGCACATTTGATCCAAGCTGTTCAGGACCTCGTGGTCCCCTAAACCAAAGGCATGAATATGGCATCATTATAAACAATCTCAAATGCCAATTTGGACTGCACCATTGCAACGGGCTCGTCGAGACGATCGAAATGGATATATCATTTGTCTACTTCTGAGTCCGGATGAAAGAGATATGCACAAGACAAGATCACCATCTTGATATCATGTGGGCCCGGTGGGACCCACACCAGATCACGTGGCGACGTGTTGCCACGTTGGATGCCATGTGTCCGTAACACATCACCAATCCAAGGAAACCTATCTTCGACCAATCAGGAGCCAGTACGCGGATTCAAGGGCCCACATCCCCACTGAAACGAGCTAAAAACACCGCATACACACCCATACACACCTGAGGACCCACCTGGCAGTCACCTAGACGAAAGGCGGTGGAAACAAACCGACCTAGGGGTTGGCCGAACCCCAGTTCGGCCGAACCTTTCGGAGGTCCCCTCGTCCCCATCCGACACGTGGCAGCTCTCCATTGGTTCCTCAAGGCATCCCGGGGTGTTTTGGAGTCATTTGGCACTCCGAGCAAGCCACCCCCTTGCCTATAAATAGAAGGGGAGGCGGTAGGAAATGAGACACCACTTCACCCAAGGATGAGAGCTTCCCTTCAAAGGAGAGGCCTCTCCTTGGTAGATTAGAGAATAGGAGAGTGAGAGAGGAATTTGTATCTCTATGGATGCTTCATTCTTCAATTAGAGTAAAGTGAGTATTTTCGCATTTTCTGTTTAGACTAAAGTGTGAGTGATATGTTCTTCGCCTGTTCATCATTTAGAGGCGCGTGTTCTTCACGAAGACGCCCCCTCGATCTAGTTGATTAGGTGCACAAGTTTCTATCCTGTTTGTATGACTTGTCTATTAGAATAAAGTGGATATGCTTGCATGCTCTGTTTAGAATAAGTGTGTTCGTGATTCCTTTCTAATAGTTTATGCTAGGTTGCATGAATAGACTTTTTCCTCTGCTAGTGCGTAGATCCGGGTTTATATGTTCGTCTGCTGCAAGTCGTTCGTATACATTGGAAGCATAGTACGGGGTCGAGTGCTCTCTCGTATGCGTTTAGTATAAGCTACTAGTGCCTATAGTGAGTGAGATCAGTTCTCTGCCGTGGTCGTAGTTCTATAAGTACAGAGTGCCGTAGTCCGTTGGCTACGGCAGTAACGACAACATAGATGTTGTATCACGCTACCGGTTATCATTCGTTCGGCTTATCCCAAGGTTAGGTAGAGGCAGTCCAGGTGGTGGTGACAACCCGTCTAGCCCTCGTTGTTCCTCCACAGATGGATATAGTCAGAGCTCCATTCCACATAGATCCACAAGCCGGAGTCGCCTGTTAAGTCAGGGCTATCGGTACCCTAAGCCAAGTTCTATCTAGACATCGACCTTTAATCTCATCTATAGTGCTATCTTTAGGAATCCTCTCTATCCTTGCCTCTTATCTGGGTGTGTCCTTGGACTGACTATACGAAGTTAGTGCACACACGTTCCCTTGGATTCGATACGCTTGGAATACTCTGAGGTGAAAGCTACAACGGTATTCGTGCGCTTGCGGATTTGTTTTGTGTGACTCTAAAATACCCAATAATGGAAACATCCGAAGACTTGACGAAAATGCCTTTGAGGGGTGTGTATCTTAAGTTTAAGTTGTAGAGGTAGCGTGGTCATTTGCCTCCTCCGGTGAACTTCATATATATAGCGGAGAGGTGGATGGCATCTCTCTGTCTCTCTCTGGCTCTGGACTCGCTCTGGACTGCTTCTTTTCCCAGTATTTCCTTAAGGTAGATTCTTGTATAGACTTTGTCCTCTGGATGTATGGAAGTATTCGGCGTTGTGGTTTGATCCCTCTCCTAGCCCCTTGTGATTTTCGTGTCATTTTCGGAGCTATTTTCGGGTGTTTTCGTTCTTCGCTCGATTCATTGATTTGAGGGTGTTTTCCCTCAGATTTCTTTGAGGGTATCATGGGTGGATGCCTTGTGCATCTTTGGGTATGATCTTGACCCCTCAAATGCCGGGAAATCCCTTTGATTTGCGAGTTCTTGGAGGAACCCGAGTTCTTGGAGGTGTTTCTTGTGATCTGCGATTCCTGTCGATTTAGTGAGTTAGAGGTCGAGATTTGTGGGGTATAGCTTCACATAGTGACGCGAGGACCAGGTGTGTCCGAAGACCAGTGGAGGGTCGCTCCTTAGTAATGAGTAATTGACAACATTGTGTGGACTGATGGTTGGCTCACTGGGCAAGTACAGGTTACGGCTTGACTTGTGTTGGTGCAGGTGAAGAACAAGCACGAAAAGCCTTAGCCGTGACGGCCTCCGGGTGATGGAGAGGCAAGTAGGCTTAGTTTGATGGACCCGGTAGCCGATAGGGTCAAGTGCGAGCCGTGCGGTGCAAGACGAGCAAGTTGAAGTCATGAACATGGGCCGGTCCAAGGTGGCGGTTCGAGGCCAAAGCTTGCATGTGGGGTTTGGTGGTTTGCCCACAAAACCAACGGAGGACAGTTTCTTGGTCTGGGCCTCAAAACCAAGGCCGAAGTCCCAACGTGACGGAAATAGTGATCCGGGAGCGTCGGGAAGCTTCGATGCGAGGGGGGGCACGTGGCATGATCGCGGGGCTTGCGTCGAGGCTAAGTGAGTCCGCAGTGGAAGCGTGTCCGCTGGATGGGAATATGCTTGACTTTGACCAAAATGCCCCTGAGGGGTGCATATCTTACATTTATGCACTAGGGGTAGTTCGGTCATTTGCCACCTCCAGGAGACTTAAGTATAAATAGAAGGTAGAGGAGGATGGCTAGGGTTACTCACTCTGGACTACTTCTTTTCCCAGTATTTCCTTAGGCTAGATTCTTGTATAGACTCTGTCCTCTGGATATATGGCAGCATTCGATGTTGTGATTCCTTCCCTCTCTTAGCTCTTTGTGAATTTCGTGTCATTTTTGGAGCTATTTTTTATTGCTTTTGTTCTTCGCTTGATTTGTCGATTTGAGGTCGTTTCTCTCCGGATTTCTTTGAGGGGATCATGGTTGGATGTCTTGCGCATCTTTGGTGATGATCTTGACCCCTCAAACGCCGGGAATCGGGCTCGATTTGGTGAGGATTGGATGAACTCGAGTTGGTGCTTGGAGCGGATGAGATTTGCGATTCCGGTTTATTGGATCGGTTTGGGGCTCCAAGATTTTGGGCATAGCTTCTCCTAGGGAAGCTTCTCATCTACCCAAAATTTTAGCTCAATCCGTCCAACGGTTTGGGAGATCCGTCGATCGGAAGTTGGAGGTGTTTTTCGTGCAGTATCGGGTTGCTGATTTCGCACCTGGCGGACCGTCTGCCTAGTCCTCTTGGACCGTCCGCGAGGAGCCTATTCATTAGGTGTTCTTCGAGTTCGTCGCTCATTTTTTGGAAGTTCGAAGTTTGATCCGTTGAGTCAGTTGGTTTTTGGTGCTAGAAGTTAGCGGACGGTCCGTACTGAAGTGCCGGACGGTCCGCGGGTCCATCACGGACGGTCCGTTTTTCTTGGTGTGGTACTAGAGGTTCGGGGTGCATTTTTGGAC